>LR994584.1:6129514-7459028 GCA_905187575.2 Celastrina argiolus | reverse complement strand
GGCGGTCGAGCTTAGCCTTTACTGTGCTAGACCATATTTTAAATTCTTCAATTTCAATGATCCAAAATAATAAAATAGTACCTAGTTGGTCGCAGCGTAGTTCGCGCAGAAAACTATAACCCGCAAATAGTATGGTAAGCTACAATCTGCAGTAATAAAAAGTAGAAATTTTTAGTGATTACGTTGTTAACAAGGCAAAGTATACGCATGAATTTTATAATTTTAGTATGGAAGTAGGGTGGGACGGTGGAGCACAGTCTTTATTGTGTCGTTATCATAATAAAACCTGTGCTATGACCCAATAGCACCTGCTGGCAGATGTAAAGGGCTTAATAGTAATTTATGTGGGGAAACCACATGCCCTAATAATAGAACCCGTGTGATGAATGATGTTGATAAACACAGTTGCTAATTAGCAGGTAAAGTCCATGACGTAAGAAATCGATTACTCCAGTTGTGTTCTTTCCGACTACGCCTAAGTCAAAAAGAAGCCAAAGAGAAACGGGGATTTTGGCAGTCTACATACACACACAACCTTTTTTATTACAGGTATAGGTACAATTTATTTCTCAAATCGAACTAAACTACTATAAATAGCTTGGGTAACATAGGATATATAATTCTGGTAGTTGGATTAGTTTAGTTTATACTTCTTTTTATAAATAATGTAGTTATACATTTATCTTAATAACAACAATTGCTTGCATAGACATCTTGACTTCAACTTCCCTTTTGTTCTCTGTTTACAAGCCTTAGTAAGTAGTTACACAAGTTCACCACTCGTTGGAAAAACAATAAATATTGTATTCAAGTTCGGCTAGGACAATGGCAGTCAGACAATCAGGTGATCACCTGCTTGTCTGACAAGAAAGATGATCCATGCCTCGGATGGGCATACGAAAAGTCGGTCCTGCACCTGATCTTCTGCGGCTCGGTTATCCGCTGGGTTATCAGAAAGGAAGGAATAGAAACTTAGTCTTAAAATGTATATCGTGCATACTTGGGCATTATAAAATAACTGCGTAGCCTGGTTTTAACGAAACCGTGCCACCGTGGGAGCTATTATTAACCAATATCATTCGCAAATGAAATATCTCATTAGTTTACAATCGCAATAGTTTCAACTCGGGCTGGAGTTTGATTGTAAAAGTTTGGTTATTACCCCCAGCTATTAGTGTTGTTCTAGAATCTGGAGTGTAATAATTTTAATTAAATGAACATAATATTGTATTTGAAAATAGTGAAACCAAGCCATTATGGCAGGTTTACCTAAGAGACTATACAATACCATATTATATAGTCGATGAAACATGTAGCGTAAGTAGGTATTACTTTTGAATAACATACATGGCGTTTCTCGTTATAATAAAATACTGTGCTCCTTATATCCAATTATACCCACTATGTAATGTAGCCTATGTTATCCGGGCTACTCTAGCAAATCTATCGACACCTCTTTCATTACAAACATACATAAATACATAGACTACCAAAATCACTGACTTAATCTGATATTAATGATGATAGTCCTAAGTATTAAAATTCATCCATGATCGATGATCCATGCGTCGGATGAGCATGTACAAAGTCGGTCCTGCTTTCTCTCGCCACTTGTGGCGGGAAACCGTCCCATTGGGTTATGAGAGTACTAGGAAAAGAGAGTGTCCTTGTGTATTGTGCCCACACTTAGGGACTTCAGAAATGACACCTGCGTAGCTGGCTTGGTTTTAACTAAACCGTCCACCGATTTACAATTATATTAAAAATTAGTAAGAAATAAAACAAGTAAGGTACTTATTACCTATGTATACTAGACTGACATAGCCGGAGGGTAAATACGAAATTTGCCTGCAAATTATAACTTCGACAGAGACAGCCTTCAGGTCACAACAGGTAGTCTCTTCGACTCTCAGAATATCTCCCTTAAACGATAATGTAGAGTTCAAGATGTCATCATGTACCTTTAGGCTTATTTGTCTTTATAAATGTTCAATAAATGTAATCGAATGCAACTATAGATAGCTAATCTTTACGAGATTAATAAATATAAGACAAATACAATATGCAATATGAAATCAAAATCGCGCGGACGGCGCCTCCGGCAAAAGTTAGTTGTATAAATTTTAATATTTGTGCTGTTCCTCATAATACTCTTGGGCTCAACTCAGACTGGGCAGAGTCAAAGCGTCGGAACGCGTAATTTTTCTATACATTCACTAGGAGAAATAATTTCGGGCGTTTACGTTTACGCTCTCGTTCCATACTGTATCGCCTCCGTGGCGTAGTGGTTTAGAGCCTAGCTCTCGACTCGGAGGTCGTGGGTTCGATTCCGGCGTTGGAACAACAAAAATGTTGCTTTCAAGTTTGGTTAGGACAATGCAGGCTGATCACCTGATTGTCTGACAAGAAAGATGATCCGTGCGTCGGATGGGCATGTAAAATGTCGGTCCTGCGACTGATCTCCCATCAATCGTGTCGGTTATCTGTCCCACTAGGCTTCGAGAGTGAAGGAAGAGTGCTTCTGTGTATTATATATAAACACTTGGGCACTATAAAATAACTCATCCGTAGCTGGCCTGGTTTCAATGAAACCACGACCACTGTCACCGAAATCGTTGTGAGGCATTATTATTATAATTATTACTATAAGCGTAATCTGCTGTACCTTAATAATTGGAAAATAGAAATGAATATGCTATCCCTATAGCTTCGACTTCGATTCGATGCCAAGTGAGTAGAGTTAATCATAATTTGATCGATATTAGAATTAATGAAAGTGGCCATTATAAAAACGTTTTGTTTAACAAGACTTTGATCTTATCAGGCCTGAATTTTACTGTGGTATGTAACTATGTATTAATTAATCAGCGCCGCGAAGACCCTTAGTAATGGGTTTTTCCCAATCGATATTCAAACTATTCAACGGGGGTTTTAAGGGAAAAACCCGAACACTCAAAGTAAATTATACTCTGTTCCGATTCAATGTGGTATTGTTGTAAACAAAGTTCATTATAGGCAGCACTAACGCTTCCAACGAAATTGTCACTTGCTATGAATTAGAAATACTAAAATTCATTTGAGATTAAAAAATTGAATTCCATAATGGTGTCCGATGCGATACACAATTATTTACTAATCCAAGTTTTGATGTTTCGTACATGGTGTAAATTAAATCAGTGATAATACTTTAGGGTGTGTATGTGCCTCCTATGTAGAGTATACTGTGAAAACACCTGCGCTGAATGACTTACTTTTGACTTTCATGTTTCTATGAGAAATGGCCCAACTATATAAATTTGCCCATACAATAATTTAAAAAAAGTGACTATTTCAGCGCTCGTACTTTCACAGTAAACTCTATATACACACCCTTAAGTATTATCACTCATTTATTTCACATCTTGTATAAAAACCTTTATGTTACCCGCGACTGTGTTACCACTAAAGGACATCCCAGAACCTTACACATACACAGTATACATTTTTCAGAATTAAAAAGTTCCCGTAGTCTACACTGTGGCTGTGCCAAATTTATATCAAAATCGGTTCATTAGTTCTAGATCTTATTAATTGCATAATTTGCAACTTTTCTTTTTGAATTATAAGTAATAGATAATATTAGTATTAGCCTTATTCATTAAAACATTTAAAAGATAGATTAAGAACAAGCAGGTTAAGTCCCGATTTCACCAACGCATGTTAGTGTTAACAGATTGTTAAAATACCACGCCTTCTCATTCATTGATAGGAATTACGAGAGGAACAACACGATATTTATCAAAGAATTAACTTTAACATTGCTTGTTGAAACACGGCCTAAACAAGCTAACTAATCTAGCGAAATATTCAGTCGTTGTTTATTTTTTATTTACAATAAAGGGAGCTAAGTAATAATGACTTGTCCCTTGAGATACTCAACACGATCGCATGGGAAATCTTCAGTGTTTTCAGCGAGGTATTAATCTTTATCACTTTGAACCAATTACATTAGTGCGATCGAATGATATTTATAGGCCTTTTAAGTGAAATAGACGCGTCCATTTACAAATTAAAGATCGTCGAGTGAAAGTCTGCAATTAATCGACATCTAATCTGAAGGCCAATTTACTTAACTATGTTCGATGTAATCTCGGTTCGGTCAACGCGCAGTATAATACGCCTCGAAGAGCGCGCGCTAGACTGCCCGAAAATCCGAACTAGATTTGACCGATAATATTTTCGAGAATATTCCCCCGGTTACTTACAAGTTTATCTTTTGTATTAAGTTTATCTTTCAAGGACGCGTATACGTCCCGAGGAAACCCTCACATGGTTGTCCCCAGACGTACTGACTACCGACTAGTCATCCCTCTGGATTAGGCCGACTATGTAGTGAGAATGCCGTATGTGCTGACATTTAAACCCACCGTCCCAGGCACTACATGTTTAAAGAGTGGTACTTCGCCTGCAGAATACTGTATATATCTATCAATAACGGATGCAAATCAGTCAAAAGTAAAGCACAGGAATATATAATGATAGAAAAATGGCGATTACTCCACTGACAAGAGTCTAGGTCTTAAAATTTGAATGAATGAAACGGATGCAAAGGCCTATCTTTTTATCCTTTGCACTGTACATACCTACGTCAAAACAAACCTTTTCTATCAGTCGTCCTTGAGGTCGTGTAAGAGAGAATATGACGTCACGTCTGTTTTGTCTACCGCAGACGTAGCGTCGGGTAGGTATACAGTTTACCTGTCCTTCTCCAATTTTAGATCTCGTGTTTGGCGGGCGACAATTTACATTGTGTAAAGTTATATTATATTGTTAGGAGACGAGGGAGTAAGTCGTATGTAGTATCTAAGTTAGACTCACCTATCGAACTCAAGCCTTGTAATAATAGCTCCCCTCACCGATTTCGGTATAGGAAGCCGATTTCATTGAAACTACGCAGCTACGCAGGAGTCGTTTTATAGTGCCCAAGTGTGTGTGCAATACACACATACACACTCTCTTTCTTTTACTCTCATAACCCAGTGGGACGGCAAACCGACACACATGACTGGCGAAAGAACAGGCGCAGGATCGACTTTTTACATGCCCATCCGACGCATGGATCATAATATTTCTTGTCAGACAATCGGATGATCAGCCTGCATTGTCCTAACCAAACTTGGAAACAAATTTTTTTTATTGCTCCAACGCAGGAATCGAACCCACGACCCCCAATTCGAGAGCGAAGCTCTGAACCATTAGACCACGGAGGCGATAAAGCGAGAGAGAAGCCTTGTAACTAAGTACATGTGCTGTGCTATAGGTATAAAAACCATATAGGCCTTTATTCTAGCTAGCAATAATAAATTATTGTAATGATTAATCTTTTTCTATTCCACAGATTATATTCACACATTTTCCTACCATTGTTTATTACAATTTCAATCGATCTCTTTTGTTCAAGATTCTTGGTTTTTTTTTTATTCGTATTTTAATGTTATGAATTTTCTTATCCCAGTAGTTCGTTGTCTTGTCTGTCCCATTTGATTATTATCTAGATTCTAGTGAATGCAGGAGACTAAGTTGAATAACACAAACTTAACTTTACTTTTCTTTTTTATTCATCTTGGACATTGGTCTATAAGTAAATAATAATAATAATAATAAATGAAGAGGAAAATAAAACACTTTATAAAATTGTTTTTGTAAGAATTCAGAATAAAAATATATTTTAGAAAACCAACATTTAAACGCTATAATTAACAAGTGACAAGAAATATCACTAATTACAGCAACCGAAATATCAGAATAAAAATATTTAAAACGTTGAACAGAAGCTAAATCTGTTTAATTGGGTAAGCGTTCATTAAAAGGGAAAAATTCCCGGTTGAAAGTCCATAAATTTTGCTAATTATACTGAAATTCTGTTCCCGCCAAAAACATTTAATCCCATCGTCCTTCCCGTCGTCACATTTCCCTTTAACGACTCGCTTAATGTATTTTATAACACCTCTACTACACTGACCTAAATTCAGAATCAACTACAAACCGATTAACTACTTCTAAATCGATGGATAATTTTGCTATAAATTGTTTGCCAAATGTTTCTTTAATATTTATACTTAAATCCATTTCGGGACTGTATTACTGAATTGTTATTTTTTGCGCAAAAACGATTTAAAGAAACGTATAGCAAACAGATTTCAAGTTACCCCGTTGTTGTTCCTTTTATTTCTAAAAAATCATAATTAATTTTTACGAAATAATATGTTGCTTAATAGTATTGAGTTTACTGTGTATTTGTTAATACACAGTGAACTCAATATGATGTATTTGATGTATCATAGCTACTATTATAATCATAGACATGTATAAATGGCAGGTCCCACCCATAGAGGAACAGACAAGTCAAACCCCAACTATTAATAAGGGACCTCACTCCGAGTCTTCACCCTATGTACACTGAATATAAAATGTACATAACGCTCGCTGTTCAAATTTGTAGGTCGTGGCCGAGAATTTCAGCAAATATTTTACGAAGATCTTGATATTATGGTTTTGATAATTTAGCGAACTTGAAAACTTGAAGCTTCTCATTGGCCGAATACTGAAACGCTACTTGAGAAAACATCTACTTATCTTCCTCCATTATTTATTTACCCAACTACAAAAATAGGGTATTGACTTTATATTTATGAAAGCTTGTAACAACGTCTAAACTACAGCTGATGCAATATTAATGAGATATAGATTATATTAACGGCCTGCTTACAAAGTAGGTATATAATTTGCGTAGATTCTTCTATGCATTAGCATTTTTTTAAAACCGTGAAATTAAATAAAGTCCTCTGCTCTACATTGTATTAAACATCTAGGTGCTGAAGAAATTGCCTATGAATATTTACAATGTTTATGCATATAGTGTAGGCTACAATAGAATATACTATATTCGACCTGAAGAACAAGCCGAGCCTAGTGCAAGAAACTGATTAAAATAATAATAATATGATTCTCTTATGTAACCTTAAAGTGACGGTAATTACGCAATATTGTTAACCTAAGTCGTATGTGACTTTTTTTATACTTATTCTTATACTTGCTTAAGATTATTCGGCTTAGGTGTTGTTTTTGAAATCCAATACTAAATAATTTATTAGTATCTAAGAATGGTAATATTTAATATCGTTATTGAGTATAATGTCTAGCGAGTGGGCGGATAATGGCCGAATACAGATTGCTACAGCTCCTAATGAATCTGCAAATGTTGCCAGCTAAGCTGATTCGTATTTACTGAAAATATAAACACAAATGGTTATTGTTATTATCTGTTATTATGATAATAGCGTCTATTTCTGGTTGGGGATATTAAAATACTTATTTATACTAATCCAATATATTCAATGAGAATAGACATTTAGATGTTTAAAAATGTATAAATAAAATTAAAAGCTTAAAAGCAGTCATAGAATAGGTATATAGAACATTATATCCCACCAAAAACATTTTCATGTAAAATGTTGTCAAGACGAGTCTACACAGCTTACCCTGTGAAAAAAGTTATCAGATATCGTATAAAGCCAAGGTCTACACTACACCTTAATCAAAATCTATCAAAAACTGGTTAGATCTCATGTAGAACCAAAATTCTTGATCTATGCGCCCTTACTTCACCAGGCTTAACTTCACTTACGCTATATTGCAGTTAAAACGTGATTCTTGGCCGTTTTATTTCGCACACGATTAATGAATTCGTATGAAATTTTCGTAACGGTAGCAAAACGGTCAAGTATCACGTTTTAACTGCAATATAGCGTAAGTGAAGTTAAGCCTGGTGAAGTAAGGGCGCATAGATCAAGAATTTTGGTTCTACATGAGATCTAACCAGTTTTTGATAGATTTTGATTAAGGTGTAGTGTAGACCTTGGCTTTATACGATATCTGATAACTTTTTTCACAGGGTAAGCTGTGTAGACTCGTCTTGACAACATTTTACATGAAAATGTTTTTGGTGGGATTTCATTTATTTTTGTAAGCTAGTTAATAAACTTTTTTTAATTTAAAGATAACCTATTTTGACCCCAGGCCTTTACTTACGGAAAATAGAACAGTCATCGCCTTAGCCTAGTGACGCCTGGTGACGTCGACTGATGTCACCGTCAATATACCGTGTATAAACTTTCACCGCAATTTTTAAGAGGTAGAGGCCGATTTTCAAATAAATGTCTCGTCCATATTTCTTTATTTGTTATATTATTATATTATAATTATATTATGTATAAATATACATTATAAAATATACATTATTTTATTGTTGGAGTGAAACTTCTTATTTGGATATCCTAGGATGCCACTAGTATAAATTCAACACTAATAATTCGAGAATTTGAGAATTACTTATATTTACGAGGGAGATTGCCTTTAATAAAGCATGTTGATACTTATTAAAATAATACAGTAAGTCTATAATAATATCGTATGTAGACGACGGGCACCGCCATCTGTTGGTCACTAGTAGTACTAATTCTTGTACGGCTCATAAAAACATAATATGCTAAGTGCATACCTACACCTACAACTTAGCATTTTTGAAGGAAAAAAAATGTATTTACTTTTATTTTTGAAAAATAGCTTTAAGGTTTTCTTTTGATTATGGCCATTTTTAAACGTCATGACGTGACGTGTTAAAAATCATATTATTACTATGTTAATAGTCATAAGATTAAAAACTAAAATTATGTAAACATTTATCGTGTAATATTTCGTAAATTTTCGTTTATTGTTATCGATATAACGTTACCGACTGTTAAATGTATTGGTAAATGTGTGTTTAGATGTTTCACAGTTCCAAACATAGATTGCGCTGTAAGCCACCTACATCGCGCTAGCGAAGTGTCGAACGGTTTTTACATAAGATTCCCTCTAAATGCAATATTAACGTAATTGTAACACAGAACACTAGCACGTAGTAACTAATACTTAATCTGTGACACTAGCGGTAGCTTATGACTAACCGATTTCAAGTGATCGAGTATAATATTTTGATTACTCGTATAAACACTGACAACAAATTATTACTACTTGCCGCCATTTACAAGAATTTACATTCTTACCTAATTTTTACTTACCAAGTATATAATACCTAATTTTAAATAAGTGGATAAAAAACTAATTTTCTTATAGATATATTTTTCATTTACAAAAAGTCGGTCACCGATTAATAATCGGAATAAAATAGAACATACTGATTACAGTAGTGCAACGCACTCAAATAAATAAAGTGGGATAGAAATAATATGGAGCAAAAATCGGACCTATTATCGGTCCTACAAAAAGTAGGTAGGTCTTATTTTTTTATGTACTTGTATAATATTGTATATTGTATAATATAATATTTCTTTTATGTATTAACGATCATATCCGTATAATAAACATAATATTAAACATCCATTTTGTACCGTCCACCATAATCCATATTGGATTCAAAATGGAGGCATTTATATTTTAATAATTTTTTTGTTGGTTTTGTAGCAATAACGGCTTACATAAATAATATCAGCTTACTAGGACGTCAGGAAGTACCTTATGAATTTTGATGATCTATAAATGAGTCAGTGACGAAATCTGGGGTTTTTAGACATTGATAAAATCTAAAGTATAATAGCTACAACATTGAAACTTTGTATGTTTCATGTTTTTACTGGTGTCATTATATGTTGAAATTTTCAACTATGTAGCATCATCCAAAGCAAAGTTATGAGAGTTCAAAAAAACGACGAAACCTTTCGAGAAAAGGTATGTAGTGCCCTTGCGCTTCGCTTGGCTCGTCTTGACGGGGGCACTCCCGTGCCCCCAGATTTTCCACATATTATGTATTGTATTATGTGTACTATGTATGAGTAAAAATACTGTAACTATGTAAAAATACAATATATTATTTTATGGTAGATATTATGTAGGTACCACTTTTGATACAAATAAAAAATTATGAATTATGCTATAAATACTATGCTTACGAAAACAACAATTTAGGGAACATAACCAATACCCATGACCTGTTTAGGTGGGGGATTACTATGCTTAGTCCCTAGTTGGGGAGGTTTAGGCTTTTGTCACGTAGTGTAAATATGACAGATATTTAAATTTTCTTTCTATAGAAATATTATATATCATCATAGATAAAAATATAGCACCGAATTTGATGGGTGAAGGGGATAAAAAGGGCTAAAAACTGTCATGTAGAAGTAGTACGTTCCAATAGATATTTAGCTATGTATTGTAGGTATATCATAAAATTAAAAAAAAAAATGTTTTCAAGCGATTCTCGGATTTAATTTACTAAAACTAACCTAAAACTACCTTAAAACTAACTTAAAACACTAAATATTGTGACTTAATTCTTCTGATTTCATTTGATTTGACACTAATTTCTATTTGTATTAGTTATATTTTTTGTTACTAATGTTAGATGCTGAAAAAGTAAGTTTATTTTAAGTATCTTATATGTGAAAACATGTAAATGGTGTCTATGTTATAATCTTAGTATTTTTACTAGCTACTGTAAGTATATTGTTTTTCTAAATAAAATAAAATTGAAAACCACGTCGCAGGCTATTAAACTCTTCAACATGCATTTACATCGGTAAACCTCTTTTGGTTACGGAAATGTATTTTCAAGCGAGTTAGGTACGTCGCTTAAGCTTTCGTTTCTGTAAGCAGACTATTTATTGAACCTATTGGTTACAGTTTATTGGAAACTATTTTTAAAATGAACATGTTTAAAATATTATATAACATAAATAGTACTTAATAAAACTTAAGGGGTAAAAAATCTGTTATCAAAATCGGACCACAAACAAAAGAGTTTAAAATACCCATCAGCACAGTTAGTTAGTTACCTTAACAGAAAAAAATGTAAACTATGGCACAGACTAAAATGAAAAGAGTTTGAACAAATTGAATCCCTCTTTCCTCGGATTGCACTCCAACTTAGGGAACTACGGGAAAAAGTCCCGCTTTAATTAAATAAATGTGAGCATAAAGAGTCATTGAGATCTGTGGCCCGGTCGCCATTTTAATTATCCGTTCTAGAACGTTTAAATGTTCAAACTTTATTTTTTATTTTTAGCGCTATTTCCATTATAAAGGGGGGAGATCGCTTGATCCCTACGGGAATCTTAGTAGTTCGTACCTATATAATAGAGTTTACATATCCTATAAATTTTTTAAAAGTATCTACATATTATATCGGTAGAATGCTATGCATAAATGTTACACATATTTTTTTGTTGCAATTTTTTTTATGTTAATATGTAATAGTTAAAAAAAACCTACATACATACCTACATAAATACAAGTTATCCAGTGATATAATGTTTAAAATAATATGGAAATTAGCGTTCAGAACAAAAGTATCAAGTTTCCCTTATTTTTGGCCAATTATCACTGAAAGTAATAATTATAATCAATTCACATTTCACAAAATTTTAACTTATTATTGTACCTATAACTTAGAATTTTAAGTCCAAGAAATTAAATCACATAGGAACGAAATACAAATTGTAGTATAAAAAAGATTTTAATGATTTGTCAAGTGTCACTTAGAAGGCTTGATTACGTGGTCAATATCATTTTAAATCTGTTTGTGGTGTCAGTAGTTTCTGGAATGTACTGATAAATGGCGCGAAAAATGCTTTCGACTGATACGTCGTTGGTAGGCTTAAAAGAAAATTATGTTCTATATTTTACCACCCTCAATAAAAATTTACATTAACGAATATTTTGGATTTCATTTTACCAAGGTTGGTCCAAAAGTTTTATAGATGCTTATGGGTATTTTGTGTGGTAATATTGGGTTATTTGATAACAGTCGTGTACAACTGTTACTTAGAAAACTTGTAATAAACTCGAGTGTACCAATTCGAGTACGTGTGTGTAATATTAGTATTTAGTTCAAATAATTAGTATATATAACCTTAGTAGGCGTAATCACGAAATACAACACCGTATGTAGATTAGTTTAAATACAGACAGCTACAGTTTACGTAGAGATTACCGAATTAATATTCTAATGGAATTGATACTCTAATACGTGCACATAAAGTTTAAATCGGAATATATAGTCTCAAATCCCCCCTTAGTAAATTATGGACACCTGTAATATAGGCAAGTGAGAGTTTACATAAAACATGAGTAAAGTAATATTACTACTGCTGAGTAAAATGTAAACGCATCGGTAAAGCTGAAATCCATCTTGTGAAATTGAAAGCATTTACTGGCACTCACCGTAGTGGTGCTAATAAAAGTGGAATAAATTATTAAAATGGTACGTTTTATAAATAACTATACCAATGTATAGAAAGGTTAGGTTAGGTTATATATATATATATATATATATATATATATATATATTTATATATATATTAAGTATAGTGACAATGCAATGTTATGATGAGATGGAGTAACAGGACAAAAGTAACTACTATAGTACGTCCGAGATAAATTTAACACAAACGTAAACAAACCCGTCTATGACACAACCATAGACTAGTCAGTGATGCCAATTGGTCAATATTAATAAAATGATTATTGTTTGCTGTGAATCCATAGACTATATTCTACAATCGGCAGTGTCAAAATGGCGTATTTTTTCTGTAATAGGTTTTCATTTGATGTTAAAACATATTAATTATTGTTTAATTGTATGTATTGTATTATATGTATTGTATTGGATAATGAAGTGTAATCCTTTAACATTCCAGTGAAAGTGTTGTTAAGTGTGCACAATAAGTAAATATGGGAAAATTTCGGTGTTTTTGGTTTGTTTACGTTAACGTTAAATTTATCTCGGACGTACGTATAGTACGTACAGTACTATACATATTTATTTGGATCAATCTTTCTTTTTTATTTTCATAAAGGTACATACAAATGTTATTCAACACTCCAAAAACTATTAAGGTTATATATATAACTTGCTATAATAAAATTGGTATGGTAACTAACTTACTTCGATATTATATGTTTGCAATACAAAAGTAATGTTTTATTTCAAGAAATAAAAATACTCTGAAGTTTTATACTAATTGTAATTCTACCTATCCGCATGAAAAGTCGTGTAAGACATGGATACGGATTTTTTCTTTCCCTCGGATATCCGCGGATACGGATATCCTGAGCATCACTAATAATAATTATACAAACAAAGACTCTGAAATAAATTATAATAAGATAAAAGAACAGAAACAAAAACCACAAAAATTCCTTATTCCTATTCATTTAACATTTACCGAGACTAACAAACAGAAATTGATTTTTATATAGCCTGTTACTCAGTGGTAATGTAGCTTTTCAATGAATTTCTAATAAAAAAGAATTATTAAAATCGGTCCAGTACTTTTTGAGTAAAGTCGTTACATACAAAAATACATATCTTTCTTCTTTATAATATTAGTGTAGATGTATAAAAACTCCAGCAATATTCGCGGACACCCGCGGCCCGCCGGCTTCACAAACTGTTCAACTTTAAATCGCTCCCAACGGTTTGTTCTTTCCAACTTGAATCTTCACTGAGCTGTAATAGCGTATTTTCCGTAAATATTTCTTTACTCGATGTTCGATAGCAATGCTCGTAGGTCTGCCAAAACTTTCTTTACTTATTGTAAACTGAGTATTAAAGGAAGGTCAACAAAGTCGCTTTTACTTTTAAATAGTTCTGTAACGTTCTTATATTGTTCACTGAAATTATCGATTTAAAGGACGTTAACGATTTAGCTTAAAAAAGCAAAAAGTTTCTATAAAATTATAGACAATTTAGTGTTAAATATTTCAGTAAACGAAATAAGAACGTTAATAATCAAAGCGCCTTTGTAAACAATAAAAAGCTAGTCTAAATATAATCATCTATGATTATAGATGCGTGTCTAATGTCTATGGATTATGACGCGTAGAGCTTTTTTTTGTTTTAATACCTCATATAAATTATTTAACAGAGCAATAAAAAAATACAAAAGTTTAAAATGACCACAAGGAGTGAATCTTACTATGCTGGCTCCTAGTCTATACACACGAACGCATTGGTCGTTGATCTTACTCCTGACCTGATTACGTAACTCCGGTCGCTTTCCCGTCTCTCGAGATCAACTGCCATTGTGACGTTACATCTTTTTAAAACACGATTTAAAAAGTTAAAACGTCAAAATTATGACATATTCATTTTTTAAATCGTCTTTTAAAAAGATTTAACGTCACAATGACAGTTGATCTCGAGAGACGGGAAAGCGACCGGAGTTAGGTAATCAGGGCCCAGGGCGGCGATTCTCCGGCAGTGGAAAAACGTTCATACTCGAATAAATCGTCGACATTCGGAAATTTTAAGAACGATGCACACTTGGTGTATTCTCAGAACACACTGAAAAAAATCCGTTTATTACTTATTTAATCATAAGTGTGGAATGAGCAAAGAATAATCGTTCTTAGGCTGCCGGCATAAGTGTGAAAATTCTTTGTACATTTTTAAGTGATAAGAGTTCATTTTGTACAATATGCTTACGCATATTTCGCTGCTAAGAAAAATCGTTCTTGTTAGAGGGTAATAAGAGTAAAAATTCTTTACTATTGCATATTACTTTTATAAGTAGTTATATTTTAAACGGCTTATTTTGTACTTGTTAGAACTTGTTAGTTGCGTTTTGCAGGTCGATGAAGTAACGTGTTTTCATTATTTTACTCGACGAAATGTTTCGTATTGTTTGTTTGTTTTGGTGGTGCGTTTAGGTTATACAATATCGTTGACTTTTAAAGCGTCAATAATACTCGTAATTAATCATTTTTGTTGTAGACGTAAATATATTAACTATGTTTGTTTAATTTTTTAGTTCACATTAATAAATTATATAAATACTAGCTGACCCGTGCCCACTTCGTTGAGCATACAAACCGTTTCGCCGAATCGGTTCAGTCGTTCTTGGGTTATGCTAACCAACATATTTTGCGATCAATTTTTATATTATAGAATATGTAAGGTTTACTTCGACAGTTCGATTGGTAATTGTTCTATTGGTACCCCAGAATACGTGTTTCATGAATCGTTCGAACTTTTCGGTAGTAGAACGGACAACTTCATACATACGGTGGCGGCTGGTAGGTTATCAAATTGGTGGTGCACTTTTCTTACTTAGCTTTAAAAAAACTTAGCGTTAAAAAAACGCTATGGGAAACTTCAAAGACATAAAGTGATTTTCTTGTAAATATTGTTGTTGTTTATTGAAATATTAATATTTTAAATACCTAAGTATAATATTATGTAAACGTATCAATTACGTATTTCGTCAATCATAGATAGTTAAAATAATTTTTACCCGACTTCGGCGAAGTCAAAAGGAAGGGTACATGATTTTGGCAGTTTATGTATGTATGTAGCTCGCAGCAGCTAAACTACTGGTCAAAATCCAAAAAATTCTAAATTCAAAACTTTTTATTTCCATAAAGGTTATTAAATAACACGTCTTATAGAATTATCCTACAATATGATGCCTACCACCGGTTCGGAAACTAGTCCGGCGAGAAAAACCGGCGTAAGAAACTCGCGCGGGGCCATCTTTTAGCAAGGTCCGATTTTAATGAATGAGATGTCAATCAATTCGTATTGTTGCCGCGAGTAACATAGACTATATAAATTTCATTATCTTAATTGAATTTTTTTGAATATAGTTTTTTAAGTTTAATTTTGAAAATCTAAAATCGTTTTTTAAACATTACACCCACTCTCAATAACGACAACAATTTAGTAATAAAAACTACTTTTTAAGTTGCTAAAATAAGTAAAAACTGCACAGCTGTGTATGGTCTTTTGTCGCTTTATGATATTAGCCCGCAATAAACTTGACTGTCGGCATCATGCATAGTGAACTTTCTAAGAAATTCGTTCTTTTGTTTACAAATTGGGATTGCTTGCACGTGTTGACTGTTTTTGACCATTACTAATAAGTAGGAGTCATGGATTATCTATACGTTAACATATTCTTAGTTGCTCACAAACTTTCAAACTGTAAGCATGGCTAGTAAAAGAAAATCACTGTGTATTGACGAAAAAGTATTACTGATACGCGCAATAGAAACGGAACATATGGGACATATCTACTATCACTAATCTGAAATAAACTTTTTTTTCACATACATACATACATACATACATGCATACATACGTACATACATACATACAAACATACATACATACACACATACATACATACATACATACATACATACAAACATGCATGCATGCATACATACATACATACATACATACATACATACATACATACATACATACATACATACATACATACATACATACATACATACATACATACATACATACATACATACATACATACATACATACATACATACATACATACATACATACATACAAACATGCATACATACATACATACATAAATACATCAATACATACATACAGACATACATACATACATAGTACATACATGCATACATACTTACATATATACATACATACATACATACATAGACTGCCAAATTATTTATTTGTACATGTGGATTCGGACATCTACCGGTCCTTACCACTCGTTGGATATCGGGGACTTTTTCACGATTTACTTCGACTGTGAAGATCTGAGAATACACAAGTGTTTTTCGTTCTTAAAATTTCCGAATTTCGATGTTTTATTCGAATGTGAACTTTTTTCCACTGCCTGAGAACCATGCGCATTACGTGTTTTGTAAACCGCTCGAACGTTTCGGTAGAATGGAAAAAATCATGAAAAAATGTCATGCGGAAAATGTTCTAATAGCGAGAATCGCCGCCCAGGCTTGAAAGTCATCTGTTTTGTGACTTTATGGAGATCTTTAATCGCGATTCGTCGTATCAGTATCGGTTTACCATCCCACTGGATTATGAGAGTAAAAGGAAGAGAGAGTGTCCTTGTGTATTGCGCAAACACTTCCTCATATATTTGGAATTTAAGTATAATATATTTATTATGTTAGTGAATATAATCTAGGGTGTTTTCATTTTAACTAAACAATTTTCAGAACAATACCCTTTCATCCGGTTCAACCGAAGCCTCCATATATCATGTTCTCTAGAATCCTTTGTGGCCTCATTAATATTTATTATTTTGCTTTGTTTACTCCACAACAGAAGTTTTACTTCATATTATCTGACTAAAATTATCTAAATATTATTAAGGCTTTGGGGCTTCAGGGCTCTGCCAACGCAGGGTAGTTGGACAGTTGGACAGAGGCTGTATTGTTTGAGTGGTAGAGTGGTAGTAGTAGAGTATGAAAACGTTTAGATAGCATACATTTTAGAAAGATAGATAGATCGAAAATTCTTTATTTGTACAATAAAATAAAAAAATACATACAATAATCAAACACAGCAATAAGTAATTGCAAAAAGGCGGTCTTACTGCTTACATTTTACTGGTTTTAAATGCCATAATTCAATATAGGATGTGGTTGCAAAAGCTCCTCTATCGCACTAAACAATCTGATTTAATACCTATGACTCGTGAGATAGAAAATAATCTTGTACATTGTGTATTCAAGCGATTGCCAAGTCAATCTAATTTATTTAAAACATGAAAGATTTTTAATAATATTCATACGACCACTATAGTGGAAGTGGAGTTTTTAAAAAAGCACCTCTTTCAGCGTTGTTACTGTCTTAGTAAACTCAATATACGGGACTGATACACACCCTAAAGTATTATCACTCATTAATATTATAGCCTGTTTATACAAAGTAGGTATAAACTTTAAATATACTTCTAACAATTCTCTTATTTAACAAATTAATAATTCGTTGTATGTGCGTCATTTTACTAATCTCGTGAAAATTTTGATCCCATCAAAAACATAATTTGTAAAAGTCTCGCAACTAAGATCTTTTGCCTTAAAGTAAGTTGTGAGATCCATGTGATGCTAAGATGGGGTAAGTCAGTTGATCTAACAATATCTTATAGTGATCATATCATTATTACTAAAATCTTCACGTTTCAAATAAATTTGTGGATTGACTTGGCAATCGCAATAAACAATCTAATTTAATATTATGTATCATCAAGTAGCGAGACTTGGCACGTATTATTTATTATTAATAATAATATTGATGAAACAATTATTCAATAAACACAATTTACATTACATTAGATATAGACAAAACATAAAAACTTAACTAAACATAAATATACATTCCTATTATAATATTATTATTATGTGGAAGGGCAGTGTAATGGAAACAGGTGATAAATTGGAGTTATTATATATAACAAGTTATATTTTTTTTTTCTTGCGACTTAAAACATAAACGGTAAAAAGTAAACCTTTTTTTTTCTTATTGATGAAAATAAATATTTCTGGAATGAGAAAAGGTAGTATAATATATAAAATCATATCTAAAAGTTATTGTAACTTTCTTTTTAGTATATTTACTTACTTAAATAGATTTTCTATTATCAGTGAAGTGGGCGACGTAGTTTGAGATATATAGCGCAATATTTTGTGGAAGTCGTTAAGGGAAAACTTCCGAACATTTATGGCATTTTTAAGAACCTATTAGCTATTCTACGTTTCGACGCGAAGAGGATCGTGAAAATTTCTCATCTAAGATTTAATGTGTAAATACTGAGCCATTTCTATAAATTCTTCTCTTTATTGCTTGGTTTAGTGACGGACCTATAGAATTTCGATATAAGCTACACATAAAAGTTTGAAACCTCTCTCATTTTATAACAATTTATATGATTCATGAAAAATTTAAGTTAGAATAGTTAAGTATTTTCAGATGAAAAGCAATAAAAAGCTCAATGGCTCTGAAAAAGGTTTTATCTTTTTTTGTTTTATTTTTATTCGGATTTACTTAATGTTTTTTGGTTTTATTTTTGCACAATTTTTTGAATTATTGATGACTTGGTCGCTGCTCTGCCGTCCCGCTACCGCGCCGCTCGCCGGTATGTTTGAGGCCTTTAGACTTATTTATATTTAAATGTAAGAAACCAATTTCATATTGATAATACTTTTCGACGATATTTTAACTGAAGGGCTTAATATGAGTAGATGTGGCAAAATGTTTTAACAATTTCAGATAGACGTTGATAGATAGTTGATAATTTCGTTATGGAATTATATTTGTTGTAACTAATAGTTGAAACGGCTCATGTAGATTCCCGTGACCCGAGCTGTTCCACGATTCTCATGCCTCAAACTTCGATTTCTAATAATGATTTCAAAAACACCGATTTCGGTGATCGTGGCCGGTTTTACTGAAACCATTCCGATGGGCATGTAAAAAGTCGGTCCTGCGCCTGATCTTCCGCCAGTCGTGTCGGTTATCCGTCCCACTGTTAAAGGAAGAGAGAGTGTTTCTGTGTATTGAGCACACATTTAGGAACTCTAAAATAACTTCCGCGTAGCTGGCCTGGTTTCAATGAAACCGGTCACCGTGACCGAAATCGGTGTGGGAGGCATTATAATCTAACGGCAGTTTATCCCGTTCGTGGACGTAACATTTGACACGCGTATTCGTTTCGATTGTCAGTCTGTTCGGCTCACACGCGCGTTAAATCACCCGTGCACGAGCGGGACAAATATACATTAGAAACGAAATCGAGGTACGGTAGGTAGGTCGGGTCCTGGGCCGGGGTGCGTAACATGACGAAGATTATTTTAAATCCTATACATTTTCGTTTTCGAACTTCGTAAGTGATAATACCGATGGCTTCTTGACCACTTTTCCTGGGCGCTATTGTCATATCTCGTGCATTCCGCATCCAACCAGCTTACCTTATCTGAAAACGGGACAGTGTTCGGAAAATTCGTTAAATCGTGGAATTTTAATGAAGTAAACATTTTATAGGCAAACAAGGGAGAATGGCCGATTCGCTCCTTTGTCTACTTATCATTGACTGTGATACAATTATAGCGAATTTCACAGCGTTTTCAAACTTCCTGTATTTTGTTTGTTTTTTTTATATTCCTATTCGCTTATCAAGAAGTTATTAATTTTGGGTCTGATGTTGAGAGTTGCTGTAGCTTACTACCCACACTGATTCGATTTTGATTCAGATTCGATCGTGTCGCGTACTTCCCAATAAATTTACGTATGTTAATTTTGATCCTCAGTCGATTGATATGGTAGGGAGTAGAAAAAGTTACGATCTAACGGTTTTCTTTATCCTTTTTTAGTTTTAAAGTAATCCACGAAATTAAATACCAAAAACCGCTGAGATCGAACTGATTCGATCCTCGATTGTGTCGGGAGTAAGCCTGTATATTGTGATGAAGGTCTGTAAAAAGTAGGAGGTAAGTGAAGCGTATAGGAATGGAGCTATAGAAATTAGAAACCCGATGCACTGGTGAAAAAATTCCTTGGTCCTGATGATGATCGTGGTGGGATGTAGATGTAGCACTGAGTTTCGACCTTACATCTTAGAGCTCGGTACGTTCCCGCTGTCTTAACCATAATACCTACATATTGTTATACAAATGTAATTCTGACCATCGCTCTCGACCCTGTTCGAATTTTGGAATTTGAAAATTCGAATCGCTTTGGAACATCAAATAATGTTGTTTTCAAGTTTGATTAGGGCAATACAGGCTGATCACCTGATTGTCTGACAGAAAGATGATCCATGCATCGGATGGGAATGTACAAAACCGGCCACCGTCACCGAAATCGGTGTGAGAGGCATTACTGAAGTGAAACTCCTTTAGAATCGTTGTGATTTCAAACCGGATGGAATGGAAAAAACGACAGGTAAGAGACACAAATACAAAAGAATGAGACAGAAATATACATACTATTTTATATTATCGGTCTCTACTCTTTGTGCCATACTTCGTAGCGTCCCCACTCCCGTCTTCTAAGCATAGTCGCCTGTAATTAGTGAGCCAGAGCGAGAGAGCAGATGTCGGTGTGTATGTATATTGCCGTTTTGAACAATTAAAATTTGTAATTATCCTACCCTTGTTATATATATTCTTTTGTCGATTTACTGAAGTTTCACTTCTATCGTGTGTGAATCACCTTTTTTATTATATCAGAATAGTTTTAAGAAGCTTTCCTGTAAATGATAATTATGTTAAAAGTAAAAAAAATAATAAAAATAATTAACGACTAGAAATTTATATAAATTTATTACAATGTAAGTAAATTTATTTACAAATTGTATATTGTATGTACAGGTATATCTAAGTGAGGTCATTTTATGTATTATGGTCAAGCATCTTAGCCTAGGTATGCCTAGTTGAGCCTTATAGGGTTTGAAGAACTTGTTTAACCGACTTCCAAAAAAGGAGGAGGTTATCAATTCGGCCTGTTTTTTGTCGATAAAATATTTACTAGGCTCACATCGGGTTTACTCTCTGCAAACCTGATGTTCGGGATTCACGGGAAAACATTTTAATACAAAATAAACTTTTTTTTCGAAAAAATATACATTTCATTGTTGTTTCTGAAAAGGCCATGAATATACAAAATAAAATGAACAAAGTGTCCCATCTTTTCCTTTACAAATAATTTTCAGACAGTTAACCATAACATACAAAGCCACAGTTTTCAAATGTAATTACATATTATATCACAATATGTTCGTTAAAATTCAGTTATAATAGTTGTTTATAATCGTTTGTTAAACTAATAATCATTATAATTAAATTATTACTTACAATTATTATTTATCTACAATATAATATAATGTAACGTTTATTTTAATTCCCAATCTGAGAATGATTTAATTACTTAATTAATGTTTTAAAAGAGTATAACTGAGTATTTGTATGTATGTATTAGTTTAAATTTGTGTGTATATCTAATACCCAAAACTGTAAGGTATTGCTGAAAAAATATGAATTTAAAAATTAGGTACGTTCATTGCTATAAACGAAATTTAAAATAACATGGCAAGCGGGCAGCGTAAAAGCTACATTTATTTTTATCATTATAAAATGTTCCTATTGTTTAACAATTCTTTTTTCAAATCACACTTACCTAATTTTTGAATATTTTATGAGTTATAACGTAAATAAATTATATTACCTTAACATAGAGGCTGGTAACTGTAAAACAATACAAAATATAAAAATATAAATGTTTGAAAAGATTCACTTAAAAAAGTTACACATTATGCATTGTTAAAAAAAGTTAGTAAATACCTATATTATAAAAGTTTGCACATAATTCTCAAGTTACTTATTTATTTTAGTATAATAGCAGGTACTAGAGACAAATAATTAAATATAAATTGTACAGGGGACCTATTAATTTAATTGGTGTTATAAATTATAAACAGAGCATCTTTAATTATAATTTATAATAATTTGATTACCTAAACAAGAATTTCGAAATCAGACACTGAATTATGAAAAGCAATTAATATTAAGGGTATTCAATTACATCTTCAATTTGGGTCGTTTTTGTCGACGTAGAATCGAATTTAATTAAAATTTCGTCCATAATTTATCCCATTTTTAATCTCTATTGAGTAGTTATACCAACAGTAAAATACAAAATATATAGAATATATTTCACTTACATTTGATAACAGTTAAAACCTAAATATTCGACATAATATAAAATAATTAAATAATCATACATTACATCTAAATAGGCATATAATTATAATACAACGATTTTTATGATATTCGAAAGCGAAGTTTCACAAAAATGGAGTTGGAACGGCCCACATCATTATGTTATAATATTTATGTGTACAAGTATTCTAATTAGCTCTACACAGAGAGCAGGTACATTTTGGTCTTTGTCCGGCACAAAGCACAAGTCTTTTCATTTTCTCCTGGTGCCGCCATTTGCAATTTTCAACAGCCTCACGACCGGCGCCTCGAAGGCCAGGGAGATGAAGAATGAGGCTATGAAGGCCATCACTGCGTAGCCGGCGTACAGCGCGATCTGAAAAAGGTACAATAAATATATTAGCCGTGTTCGGTGGCTTATTTTTTTTAAATTGACAGATAATAAAAAAAATTTGATTGGTGCTTTACAAGCGCATGCGTCAAAAAACAAGCCACCGAACACGGCCATTATTTAAACTATGACGTCCACTGCTCCACACAAGCCTCCCTAAAAGTATTTAAGGGGGGATGTGCCTTATGCTCTTCCAAGAGTAGATACTCGCTACGCTTTGAAGGCGGGTCGACGAGCGCAGTTTTAGGATAATAAGTAATAAAACCGCTTTTATGGCAAACACAGGAAAGATGGTTGGAGGGAAGACTTACTCAGCACCCCACGGACACAATAAATATAGTCGATACAGAAAATAATTAATTATATCGGCTTCTACTAACTTGATAAATAAAGAAGAAAGTGGGAGAAAAAAATAAACGTTTACAGACTGATATATTTTATGTTGCCGTTTTTAAAACAAACATTTATAGACTGATAATATGTTTAATGTCTGTGTGTCTTTATCTGATAAGTTAGAAAAGTCACCTCACAGGCTTTAGCTTCGTCAAAATTTAGAGTATAACCAATAATTATTGCTTAAATTAGTTTTACATGTTAACCGAAACGAGAGAAAACAATTACGTTAATTGACCTTCTGGTGTCTCCGGTAAATGGTAATCCTCAGTAATCCTGATACAGTCTAAAATGGAAACATGCCGTTTGTCATACCTAGAACTAACTACTATCAAAACAATAATTCTACTCTACTATAATTTGTTACTCCAAAAACTTTAAAGTAAAATATTTGTATCTAGCGGTCCAATAGCAATAAAATCATCGTAGTTCAAGCGAAAAAGATTTAGTTAACACGTCGCCATTTTTAAAACTAAAACAAGTGCGGTTTTGTATTGAGAGTGGAGTTTGCCAACAGTTTTTGTTACCTACTGTTTCCCGTAAATCAAGCTTTTCCATACAACAACTTTATAAATTGGTTACTTCCCGGTATTTTTAGTCACGTAAATGAATAGTTCTTTGAAAAATAAAGTTTATAGAAAGGACAGACACACTTAAAAATATTTTAAAATATTGTACAATTATTGTGAGTCTTGTGAAACGCCCCATAAAAAAGTCACTTTGATTGTGACGTCACAGTTCGTAAGCTGCTACGAAATGTAGGCATACTAAGCACACCATGCTTAATAGCTCCGGAGTTTGGGCGTTTATGGTCTTAATAACTATAGTGAACCATTTTGTATTTGATGTTCCAAGTAAACTAATTATGTAGGTTTTTACATTAACTATGAAAGAATATAGTAACTTTGAAATGCAAGTATCTAATTTCAAAACAACACACAAAATTATCGAAATCGAACCTACTTATTAGTTTTATGACGCAACACCATTCGAGGAACACTCACTGAACTGAAGAGAAGAATATTATGTTACCATAATACAATAATTATCCTTATCAACTGCTACCCCACAAAAAGTACACATTTCTCATATAATCACAGAGATAACTCAGTGTATTGAGGAACGCGGCCGGCCCTCCCTACTAATCCCTACAACTTTTTGGAGCTCTCACAACTTCAGCGCTAAATAACTTGCGAGCCAACTATTTCGTTCGTGTTTTGGCGGATTACCTACGATTAGAAGTCGCAATTCGTCATATTTTCAATAATATTTTCTATACGTGATTTCAAGCTTAAATTATATAAAAAAAATTATATACTAGCTGTGCCCGCGACTTCGTTCGCGTGGTTTTTGAGTGACTTAAACCGTTTATGCAGCGCATAACGAAAGTCTCTAAATGTTAATAATTTTTCCCGTTTTTGGAACATTTCTCTCTGACGCTTGGCTCCTATTGGTCGCAGCGTAATGGTATATAGCATAAAGCCTTCCTCTATAAATTGACTATCCAACAAAAAAATAATTTTTCAAAGCGGACCAGTAGTTCCTGAGATTAGCGCGTTTAAATAAACAGACAAACTCTTACGCTTTATAATAATAGACGTTGCCCGTGCATTCGATAAGTCACAACAACTAAATTACAACTCTCTTCAAAAACCTCTGTTTCCTCGCACTTTCTTTACCTTCATTTACACGACAAGTCGTAATGCAAGCTTTATTTCACGCCGGTTTTCAGTAACACCATGGTAACTCTCCAGACAAGACAGTCCATTCGTGCCAAAGCGTCTATGCATATATACTTACGATTGCCATACTTTTTTAAAAAATGTACCAGGCACACATACGTATAGAGGAGTACTTACGACAATAGAGTTTTCTAAATGCAGCGGTCCGTCGACCAGGAAGCTGGAGTACATCATGATGGTGGGGTGGATGAGGTAGGCGCAGTAGGTCAGCCGGGAGAGGGGGAGGAACCCGTTGTAGGAGAGGAGAGAGTTGACCAGCCCGCCGTAACCGGTGCAGCAGGCGAGCGCTATCCAGCCCAGTGCTACGCCCCAGCCTGAAAAAAAAACATCATTCAATAAAGCAAAAAAGTAAAACAGATGATAATTTTGTTTTTTTTAATGGAAAAATGTCACACTTTGCAGACAAAAAAAAAACAAAAAAATTGCTGTGATATTAATTCTCCTTTCTTAATTACTTACATTTTAGCCGGCTTTCTTTTAATTTTCATATTTGAAATCTCGTGCTAACACCAGTGTTGACCTGGTGTTAGCACGAGATTTCAAATATGAAAATTAATTCACCTAGTTGGAAGTTATAAATATAAGTAATCGAATAAATAAATATCTCCTTTTTAAAAGAAAGCCGGCTAAAATGTAAGTAATTAAGAAAGGAGAATTAATATCACAGCAATTTTTTTGTTTTTTTTTTTGTCTGCAAAGTGTGACAGCGGCCTAAACTTGTGTGTAGGTTATCCTCTCGACTCTACACTAGGTCTACACTCTACGCCTTGTTTAGCAGTATCACATCTTCCTTTTATCCAAATAATTCTATAATAAGTAATACAAAAACATCTTTTTAATAAAATGTATTTTATAGAGGTCGCTAATGACCCAGATGTTCAAGCGACATTAAATAAAAAAACATGTCTTATAAAATTACCTATGAAAAGTGTATTCGAATACGAGTGAAATGTGAATTTCCGTACATGTCAGCTCGTATCGGGAGCGTTGTGCCGTATTTTTGCAATTTGCCGGGATTATACACGTTTTATGTATGTCCAGTGTGTCCGTCCGTCAGCTGCGACCCGGGAAATATTTATACTGGCACTAACGGATACGTGGACCGGAAAAACGACGTAAAACCATAGACACAAAACCGTATATACGCCATTTTTACTGATAAAATAAACGTATGTGTGCTTTCATTTAATTACTTCCCATTATGATTTACCGCTGTAATCTGTAAATTAGATAATAATTGATTGGTCCGGTTCGTCGGTATGCGAAACCAAAAGTAACTCTTTCAGCGTTGCAACTTTCACTATGAAGTTCGTGCTAGTGACAAAAATATATCTACGCATCCTTAAATCTTACGACTTGTAAAACACGTTACAATGTAAAAAATTGGATAGTGCGATTTAGGATATTGGTGCTTATAGGTCCACCACAACCTTCTTCGGCTACTATTAACATCACACGACTTCAAAAGAAACCCTCAATATATCCCTTTCTAGTATTTTCTTACATCTATGTATTAACGAATAGAGTTTTTTTGTATCTGTCGAGCATTTTGTTCTTTATGGCGGTTTTAGTAGCTCTTGGACCATGTTTACGACGTAACGTAGTCATCGGACTTAATGGTAGATTTGTCCGACATTTTTATAATTTCAGATCAAGCTGAATCATCAATCGCATTTTGAATTTTAAAAGAAATTAGTACAATACTAATCTAATTATTCCCTTGTATTGAAGTTTACCTAATTTAAATAAATGAGTAGTTTCAAGTTTATAAATGTAATTATTTATAACTGACACTAGTTAACCCGTGCCCACTTCGTTGAGCAAAAGAAAAATAAAAAAAACGTTTAAACATTTCCTGGACTTTCACGAATATTTCAAGACCAAAAATAGCCAAATCGGTTCAGCCGTTCTCGAGTTTTAGCGAGACTAACGAGCAACGATTCATTTTTATATATAAGACTAGCTTACCCATGTCCACTTCGTTGAGCATAAAAAAACCGATCAAACATTCCCTGGACTTCCACGAATATTTCAAGACCAAAAATAGCCAAATCTGTTCAGCCGTTCTCGAGTTTTAGCGAGACTAACGAACAGCGATTCACTTTTATATATAAGAAGATTATAATTCTATGCTCGAACTTTTAAAAAGTGGGGTTATTTTCTCAGACGTTCTATAAATTAACTCGCTATATACCTATAATATAATTGCTATAATAAATAAAAAAATTAATATCATTTAATTTTAGATTGTAGCTTCAAAGTTAGTGTTAACTGAATAGAAAACGAGGCCATTAAATAGTAGCTATTGCTACAGAAACCTTCGGACACTAAGCACTAAGCGGCTTTTCCGTCCGGACGCGACCATTTACGTCGCAACTACTGCAATGTGTTTCAACCTTGCGTTTTAGTGTTAACTTTCATTGAATATTGTTCTTTTGTGAATATTACTCGAAGCATTTGTGTTAACAAATGCTTCGAGTAATATTCACAAAAGAACAATATTCAACTCAACATCAATTCTATACGTAATCTTCACTAATAATAAAGGGGAAATATTTGTTTATTTGCATTAAGGCTACGAGACTATGATACCGATTTGATTTTGATGAAATTTTGTGCAGATGTATACTTATATGTCGCAGTTATTTGATTGAATCTGCTTATTTAATTGAATGACTAGAGCGGTTATTTATTGGCGTCAAACAGCTCGTACAGATAGCAATATCGTGCAACATCTAATATTAAGGTTTTTCATGACTGACAAACAAAACGTGCATGCCAAAACATAAATACTAACACATAAAATATA
Source organism: Celastrina argiolus (assembly GCA_905187575.2). Lineage (NCBI taxonomy): Eukaryota > Metazoa > Arthropoda > Insecta > Lepidoptera > Lycaenidae > Celastrina > Celastrina argiolus. The sequence continues at coordinate 7,431,142 of LR994584.1, read as the reverse complement.
TGTGTAAAAACTTTCTGCTAAACTTTACCTAAAAGCCTTACCTAAGCACATTGAGTGCACTGGCCGCGAGTCAATAGAGCTTCGTTACCCAATTAGGTTGCTAATTTAGTTTGGTCAACCTTGTAAAGCCTAGTAGTGCATTTTGTTCGACCACTGACCTCAATACCTACACCAGGGCCCTAATTCTCAGGCCTCGAACTTAGTTTTTACTATCGGTCTGTCCCGCTCATGCAAATGAGATCTAGCGCGCGTGCGAGTAGGCTATACTAATATTCGAACTTTTTTCCACTGCCCGAGAATCGTGCTCCAGTAAGGCAAATAACGTGTACGCACAAATTAAAAATAATAATAGTAAAATAAAAATATTTTTATTAAACACCTAAGGACAAAAAATGAAAAACGAAATTAGTAGTAGTATGCATTAATTAAGTGTCTTTCTCTTTGATACTGTACATAGTACTGAGGCACAAGCGGTATAATAATAATAATGCCTCCCTCATCGATTTCGGTGACGGTGGCCGGTTTCATTGAAACCAGGCCAGCTACGCAGAAGTTATTTTATAGTGCCAAGTGTGCAAGTGTGTGCACAATACACAGAAACACTTTCTCTTCCTTCAATCTCCCAGCAGTAGTAGCCCAGTGGGACGGATAACCAAGACGACAGGCGGGAGATCAGGCGCAGGACCGACTTTTTACATGCCCATCCGACGCATGGATCATCAATCTTGTCAGACATTCAGGTGATCGGCCTACATTTGTCCTAACCAAACTTGAAAACAACATTTTTTGTTGTTCCAACACGGGAATCGAACTCACGAGCTCCGAGTTGAAGTCGGAGCAAGGCTCTAAACCACTAGACCACGGAGGTGTAATAATAAATACCGGACGATCTATAAAGTATATTTCATATTTTTTAAGGGATCTATAGGTATACATAATTCTACCGAGTAACTCTGACCGCTATCTACCACTACATACACCACACTACTACCCAACCCAAGCAGCAGGGTTACTCCCGAGACAATCGAGAATCAAATCAATTCGATCTTAACGGTTTTCAGTATTTTATTTCAGTATTTTACTTTGAAAGTAACCAGGTTAAAGAAAATCGTTAGATCGTAACTTATTGTCCTCCCGACCATATCAATCGACTGAGAATCAAAATAAACTAACGTCAATTTATTCGGGAGTACGCGGTACGACTGAATCTGAATCAAAATCGAATCAGTTTGGAGAGTAAGTCCTCAGGGTTATCTGGAAGAAACTGATGTAAGCAGATTCATTCCTTTTTTGTTTAACAGTTTCTTATATTGATTCATTGTTGTTGTTTATGTGTGTGCAAATAGATATTATATTCTATTCTACAAAATGTCAACTTAGTACTACTACTATATTCTAGTGTATTGTAAATGTTACCTACTGTTTTCACTACATTATACATTTGGAGCACCGTTCTTACTAATTTAGCGGGTACATACGTAGTCTGTATAGGTACAATAGACCGGGAGGAAATGGGACGGGCGCAGTGATGCGGAAGGCCAGATACCGCGGTGGAAACCACCTGATAGCACCGACACTGACTAATGGGAATGTTAGAATTAAATATTAATTCACGTTTTAATGCTGTTTAATCTATTAGGTACCTAGTAGTGTAGGTACTAGTATACTGGGGGACTTGCAACTCTTGATAGAATCGACACTGACTAATGGGAATGTTAGACTTAAATGATGTTGCTCCCTATCTTTTTTCATTCTAGATATGTCATTATTTTAATTAAAAAAAATATTTTTGTGACTAAATAAGAATAAATTATAAAAAGAAAAAATATTTTTTTGTGTTTGCCAAAAACATAATTCTAGAAAAGGTAGTATAATCATATTACAAAGTTAACTGGTCTGTATAAGTGTTACTTATCTGCGGAAGAAGTGAATAATATATTTTTATTATTTTACACGTAATTATTGTTGCTGACAACATTTGATTATACACGCATTCATTAAAAATTCTTAAATATATTTCACCAAAACAATACAGATATAACTACACTACTATAATAGACGTTGCTAGAACCAAAATTCAAAGTTGACTAAATTCTAGTTATTAAACTTGAGAAGGCTTGAACGGCGAACCGCAGTCAATTGATCCGACAGTCCGATTCAAACTTTATAGAACGTACATGGCATTACACCATCAGTTTTATCTCGCAGTTCATGCGGGCAGTTACCAGCTAATAAACGTTATCGGCCCCGCACACGAGGGATAAATCCTGACACCCATCGACGACTACGATGTTCATAACGTACACATCACACCCAGTAAACCCTTAGCAGACCCTCTGTTTTGATAGAATTCCTTAAACAATATTATGTTTGTAGAAAAACTAGGATTGTTCAGCCGACGACGGAGTGTCTTTGAATAATGAAAAAGGTTTTAAATTATTACATAGACAGACCATTAATTATTAAGACATTTTTGTGTAAATAAAGAATAAAGATGGAGAAGACACGTGGGGAATGATAATTAATTATTTTTAAATAATCTTTATAATTGCACGTAGTCTTTTAAATCAGGCTTGTTTAGTAATTTTATCCCGCTATTGGTATATCTGTTCTTTAGTTTCTTATTGTATTTAGTATCATTCCTAACACAAACAAACTATTGTACTGAAAATGAGTTAAAGTTAGCTCTTAACTGTATGTTTCTTGCAAGTACCTATAAACATTTAATAATACGTTGGAGGTGGCATTAACCTAGGTCTATCTACAGTTACAATTCTGCACTAAAATTAATTAACTTAATAATATGCATTTTTTTAAATAAAATGTATTAAAAGATCCAAACTCACCCGTATGCCCTACACTGATATAGAAGGCGGTCGGCCAGACCTCGAAGTATCCGTCCACCATGCCGAAGATCAGCACGCCGATGACGGTCAGCGCCAGCGTCCACCCCGCCGCCACCAGCCACGCCGGCATTTTTACTTGACACTTGGTCTTGTGGAGGTACCACCCAAGCATCATGCCTGAGGAAGGTATTTATTTTATAGAGAAAGAGAGTATGAATATTATTATAAAAACACTAGCTGACCCGTGCCCACTTTGTTGAGCATAGAAACCGTTTTAACTTTCCCTGGACTTCCACGAACATTTCAAGACTAAAAATAGCCGAATCGGTTCAGCCGTTCTCGAGTTTTAGCGAGATTAACGAACAGCGATTCATTTTTATATATAAGATTTATTATTGTTATTATAAAAAATTAACTGGAAACATAGTGTGACGGCTAAACCGTTTGGCCGCTTTTCCCCTTGAGCAAGGAATGTGTTTTTCCAGAAGCAATAGAATCGCTGCATTTGTTCAGCCCCGCCTAGCAAAGCGATTATATTGGTCCTTGAAAAACACGTTCCTCACAACTCATACTCGATCATTACTGGTGGAAAAGAAACCTAATGAAGTGCAAAGAAGGCGCTGGGCATCGCGTATTGTTCGTGCGCCTGCGCAGATAGTGCAGCGGTGCGATAGATGTACAGGATACTCTCTGCTCAATCCTTATACAACGTCGATAAATAAATAACCTTTTTAATATATCTTTTATTCAGAATTCCAAGTTGTTTAATTTTTTATTTGGAAGTCTACAAATCTACGACGCGATGCGTGCTTATATAGCCTAATCAAGAGTAAAACAGGCCCTAGCAGCATGGAAAATACAAGCTTTTAAGTTTATAACTTTTATATCTAGCCACCAACCACTACGGAATTCTAAAAAGGTATACAATGCAGCGCTTTTAGATACAGATGACTAAATCTTGAATGAAAGCCTGATTTGAAAAGGGATGAAAATTTAGAATGTAATTTGTTCATCTGATAAGTCACATCAAAACCCTTGTTTTCGTCGGGGATTAAAAAGGTTTAATTCTCACCAATAAGATAAGGTCCGATCCTCGACCAGGGCTTGTCGTACAGCGGGTCGAACATCTCGAAGGGCTCAGATATCCGCGCCTTGTACTGGTGCCACACGGAGATGTAGATGGTGGTCACCCACGAGGACACCATCACCGCCACCACTGCGACCATTGCGAAGCGGATGTGTCTGAAATACAATGTCATATATAATTATGCTTCTCATTTAATTCTTATTATCATTCGTTGACATACTTTTCCGTTACGTTACGCTGCCGTCAAATGTTCCCGCTTGAAAAGGAATAACTCTAGGTAGTAATAGGTACTCTAGATGCGGGTTCCGCGTTCCGGGTTTGCGGGTTCTGCGTTGCGGGTTAAGCGTTGCGAGTTGTGGGTTTTCGGGTTCCGGGATGCGGGTTCCGGGTTCGTTTTTTTGTTTTTTTTGTTGAATTTCATTACAAACTGTTTTTATGCTCAACGAAGTGGGCAAGGGTTAGCTAGTAATAAATAATATCTATAGACGCTTCACGAACTTCATAAGTGACTAGCTGACCCGTGCCCACTTCGTAGAGCATACAAACAGTTTGTGATCAACCGTTTAAACCTTTCCTGGACTTCCACGAATATTTCAAGAATAAAAGTAGCCGAATCGGTTCAGCCGTTCTCGAGTTTTAGCGAGACTAACGAACAGCAATTCATTTTTATATATAAGAGAAGAAGAAGATTATAGGAATGGCATCTTGAATCATAATATTATATATTATAATATATTGTAAGTTAGACTAAAATATTGTTTTCAAGTTTAGTTCGAACAATGCAGGATGGACCTGATTATTAACTGACAAGAAAAACAATACATGGGTTGGATGGACATGTAAATAGTTGGTACTGTTCTCTCGCCAGTCCTGTCTGGTATCCAATTGTAAACCCCTCTGTTTACTACAGGATCGTTTAAAAATAGGCAAATGCAGCAAAACCTTTAATGAAAATAGAGAAGTTTTAATGCAGTAATTTAAAAACCAACGGGGGATTTTTCAGCTAACGTTTCATACAATAAATCTTCGTGTTAACTGTTGGAAAACAACCATATTGCCGTAAGGATAAATGGAAGTAGTGTAAAAGCTATTTTAAACTTACTAATAGTAGTTATACTTTGTAATATTTTGTAAATGAACGGTTTTTAAAATTAGAATGGGACTCATTTCAATTCCGATTAAATACCAATCTGATTCTAATGCTGTCAAGTCATGTGCGACTATCGAAAACAATATCGATTACATTGGATTGGAATAGTTCCTATAGTTACATTAAAGTGAAATACAAGATAAATTTTAAAAACACTAAACCTGACTACTCACTAACACGCTGTAATAAATTCTTACAATTATCAGGTGATTGCAAAAAAAAAACAGGTGTGAGCAACGGCATTTAATATTTACCTATATATTTTTTGAAATGTGCTAAAAAAAAGCGTCCCGAAAAAATAAGTTTTTTACTTAATTTAACGTATTGATATGTAGCCTATATCTAGCGGACAACGGGGGTTTCAACATAACCTCATTCAACTAATTATAATAAACATTTTACATACAAAAAGGTCAAAATCATAACCCTCCTTTTTGCTTCGCTGTAGTCGGGTAAAAAAGACACTCAATTTAAAACGAATTTGGCGCTAGTGTCTTGTCGAACCGTCAAATTTAAATACAATTATTAATGACAATTAAATTACAGTAACTGAACCCTGACTGAAAAGTACTGCCGATAAATCAATTCGAGCGCTTTCCATTTTGTATGTGGCTGTACAAAGTAATATGACAATTTGACAGTACAATTGATCGACAAAATGCAATAAAGTACCAATTTATCGAATCATTTTTCAATTTTGAACATGACTGTACGGATACTATATTTTCACTTCATTTATTTAAAACGCTGGAACTAATTTAATTCAAATAAAATTAGTCTTAATAATAAATATTATGTTTACAGTTTTTTTTAGTTTGCCTGTTGTTCGACCCTCGCCCACATTTTAGTTGCATATTTTTGGTAAAAAGTGATTAAAAAATTATTATTGTAGATACATCAATTGTAGACACTGCGTATCATTGACCCGTGCTATAAAATTGTAGGAAAAATAGAAAAAGAATAAAATGAAAACAAAAATATTAGCGCTCAATAAAATCTCGTTGAAAGATGTCAATATGCATGGAGTAACATAATATACAACCGAGTCTATTGGTATCTAACTTTAGCTGTTAGCTCGTCTAGACTCTCAGAGGATATAAACAGATATATTTTTCTGTGTTAAAGTAGGCCAAGGTCTAAGAAGTATTTACGAGATGGCGAATGTTACAACAAACAATAAAATTTTATTAATTTCAGCCGGAGAGAGATGATGGCCGAACCCGAGATTTTATTGCAAATATTAGCTTACAAAGTTACTAAGGGTTGGGATTGTCGGATAAGAAACTATCAAAACTGAATTAATTGAGCGAGGGATTTTGAAAGTTTTTAATTCAGTTACGAATTGACTTTAGATCTGGGTAACTAGCGTCCGCTTCTTCCTGAATTAAACCCATTTCAATTTGTAACTTTTTTCATGCAATATAACGTTTCAGTCCAATCAATGCTCAACATGTAAAGAAATAATATATTAATAAAAACTCCAAAATCGATTACACAACGGCTTCTCTCTCTTCTTTTACTCTCATAGCTCAGTGGATTGACCACCAATATTACTGGCGATAAGGCGCAAGACCGACTCTTCCGACGCAATCACATTTATCAGTCAGATGATCTGCGGCCTGATTCAAGATGCCATCGCTATATTTTATTACTTACGAAGTTCGAAGACAATTTGTATGGAATTTGAAATAATATTCGCTAAATGACATACAAATTCGATCGTCATTTAGCGAAGCTTATGTGAAATCCCTTACATTTTGTTTTCGAACTTCGTAAGTGATAAATAGTGATGGCATCTTGAATCAGGGCCCAGCTTGCATTGTCTTAACCAGACTTGAAAACATTGTTTGTGGTTTCAACGAACGGATCGCGTCGACGGAACCTACCTAGTCAAGCTCTAAGACGGGCGGGAGACAGGAGGCGTTCTATAATAGCTCCCCTCACCAATTTCGGTGTCAGGCCAGGCCAGCTACGCAGGAGTTATTTTATGGTGCCCCTAGTGTGTGCGCAATACACAGAAGCACTCTCACTTCCTTTCACTCTCATAACCCAGTGGGACGGTAAACCGACACGACTGGCGAGAGAACAGGCGCAGGACCGACTTTTTACATGCCCGTCCGACGCGTGGATCATCTTTCTTGTCAGACAATCAGGTGATCAGCCTGCATTGTTCTAACCAAACTTGAAAACACCATTTTTTGTTGTTCCAACGCGGGAATCAAACCCACGACCTCCGGGTCGAGAGCGAAGCTCTGAACAACTAGACCACGGAGGCGATTTATAAACATAACATGAATCATACAAATGGCACTTACTTGACAGAGATCAGTAGAAGAATAATGCCCACAACGTAGAACTGGGTGTCGTTCGCCATATACCACGACCAGACCATGCACATCTCGCGCTGCGGGAACAGGTTGTTGATGTACAGCAGGTTCCTCCACCAGTAGTTGTCGCAGTTGATGTGGTCGAAGATGGCGGGCTCGAACACCGTGTGGTCGTGAGTCACCCTCAGAGCCAGCTCGTTTACGCCAATAACAAAGGCATAAGCCGGCGTCAACCGCGACACTCGGTAGAAGAAAAGCACTAGGAAGGATCTCGTCATTCTACCCAAATCTCGCATTGAATATCCCTTTGATGGGTTTTCTAGTAAGTCCTCGTAAAAGGCCTCCTGGTTGATGACAGGCACGCTCACGGATAGCCCCTGGTTGGCGTACCCGTTGATATTTTTGTTTATATCTTTGTCTTTGTCTTTTTTGTTTTCCTTCTCTTGTTGGCTTTTTAGCTTCTCAATTTTTTTGTCCTCGGTTCTCAGGAATAATACTGTCACTAGTAGACCACTGAAAAATAAGGTTTTTTTTATAAACTTCTAAATGAATGACAAAACGTATTGTGTATATTATTATGCTTATATTTAATTGAAGTAAATATGAGTTTGGTAAATATAAGACTTTATTAAAAGCGTCGTTACGTCACGAACCAAGGATTTTCATAATATCTTTCAACGTGATCTAGAAATGTAATAAAAAATTGAAATTCGATCAAATGAATGTTTTAATTCAATTCTTCATGAGGTGGTAAATAGTGTCATTTAGATTGGTACGTCCATCCCGAGCTTTGATATGTATCACATTTAATTGGAACAGAGTATTCTATACTCTATGTCACCGTAAAATTGTAAGTACAGTTAGTTTATATTCAAAAAATACATAAGAAGAATCAATTGAAAGTAGTAATTTCCGCTTTAGAATTTCTCGATAGTTTACAAAATTCCTTTGGTGGATTATAATACTAAGGGCACTTACAATTATACAGTGACATCTGTATGTATAAAAAATACAGTCACTGTAACTTTTCCTCATTTTGGAAATGTATTTTAACTTTTTACCACATCTAATTTTTTGTCGCAAGAATAACGAAAAAGCAAAAAATCACAAATATTTTTCATATCCCAAAGTTACAGTGACTAATTCTTTTTACACCCCTTATATACCACGATAGCAAATTTTTACTTTTTTAAAGGTAACATAATAAAGCTACTCCTGACCTGATGAAGAAGAATGTGTCGACGCAGTAGGAGGCGTTGCCGACGGACTGGTAGAGGAAGTTCCGCTCCGTCACAGCGCGCATGGTCTTGTTGTCCGCCACGTAGAACACCGTGAGGTACGTGTGCACCATGATCACCCACGACACGGACATGAACCTGGAAGTCATCACGATTACCACAGATTTGCACAGATTTGAGACAAGTAATACGCTCCTACATTGACTTCGGTGTTGGCCAGTTTCCTTGAGACCAGGCTAACCACGCAGGAGTCATTTTTATAATGCCCAAATGTGTAAAAGGAAGAGAGAGTGTACTTGTGTAGTGCACAGAAGGCCACTATCTCTTCCTTTTACTCTCATATAACCTGTGGAATGGTTCCCCACACGACGCGAGAAGAGACGCAGGAAAATGTGGGTACGATTCTCACGTTGGAACAAACAAAAATTATGAAGTTTGGTTAGAACATTGCAGGTGCATGCCTCGGATGGGTATGTAAAAAGTCGGTCCTGCGCCTGATCTCTCACCGATCGTGTCGGTTTACCGTCCCACTGGGCTATGAGAGTAAAAGGAAGTCTTTGTGTATTGCGCACACACTTGGGCACTATAAAATAGCTCCTGCGTAGCTGGCCCGATTTCAATGAAATCGGCTACCGACGCCGAAATCGGTGAGGGGAGCTATTACTTAGCAGTATAAAACATTTCATACGGTATATTCTTTTATTTTTATTCAATTGCGTAGGTACTTAATGAAAAGTAAAGAAAACCGGTCAAGTGCATGTCGGGGCCAAGCAGCTCATTACTCGTGAACTACAACATCTCAAGTCGAATAGTTTTCTTTTCATTAGTTTTATAAAATTTCCGTTATTTAACTTATAAACTAGCTGAGAAGAAATACTTGGTATGTTTTACTGTTTTTCAGTAGTGAAGGCTGATTCCTTAGAGGGAAGCCTTGGTCTGTATAATAGGTAGAAATTTGGTTGCGGGGATATAGTCCGACGCTAGTTAATCTGTATAAATGCCATTAGTAAGTATCCTTCCAAAAAAAAAAACTTGCGGGGCTTCATAAGGTAAGTGGTAATTGAAGCTAAAGACAGTATTTCATAACCCTCGGCTATTTTGAGAGCAGAAGTTTTTTTTAATCTTTTTTAAAGTCGCTTTTTAACAGCTAAGGTCATTAGCGACTACCAGAGTAACATTTAAATTATATTGTTCAGAAGAAATTGTTTATGGTTTATTCTCATGAGAATTTACATAAATACACTAACATGAGAAATACATGAAAGTTATAAGCACTATTTAACAATATATAAAATCGAGTGTGTTGCTAAATTAGGTACTTAAATTAACACTAAATAAAGCAAGCAAAATAAATTGTTCGGTAATTACTTTTTCGTCCTGTCTCGGGGCAAGATTTTAATTTCGTCTGGATTCTATCAAATTGTGCTGAAATTTCTCAAGTTGTCACGCTCATATTGAAATGTCATCAATATTAAGATTGATGTGGAGGGTCGCGCGATCGATAACCATTATCTACTTATTCTCAACTCCAAACAAGTGTAATGTAAAAGTTGGATATTGAAATTATCTTGAGCTTCTTTTTACCCGACTATCGCGAAGGAAGGGTAATGTTTTAGGCAGTCTACTTATGTATGTGTGTATGTTTATTCCTCTATATTGCTTAAAATACTGATCCATTTTTTTAAAGAAATGGTCTATAAGTTCATAAAAGTATCGCGAGTGTGATAAAAATATAATTTATGAAGTGGGGATGTAGTTTTTCACCAGAATTGTGGTTATTCACCTTCATCGATTCATGTCTTCAATTATTTAATAATATTTCCTTATATTCAACCATTGAGATTCAGAAACTATTGCCATCTTACGGTTGGTGCAATGATGTAATAATTACTTTAAACAATGTTGAAACTAACCACGGTTATTAGTTATTGATTTTGTTATGAAAATCAATTTGGTTTACACATAATTTACAATTCGTGGATATAACTAGATGACAATAGCATTGCATTACTGAAGCACTAGTGTTCAGGATAAAGCTATTGTCTAGTAGAGAGTAAACTAAAACCAATTACATTGACATAATATTAAATGGTTATTAGTTGGTTTTGTAAATAGAGAGATTATTAATATAGTAGAGTTATTTTGTACATAGATTATTAGTACTGACAACTGAATTGTAACATACATGTATAATAGTATTTTATATTATTAGCATCAGTTCACATCGTATCGCACGCTACATTTTTAAGAGAGCATTATAAAATTGAAATTTATTTACTACACAAGAAGATACATGTTTCTATGCAATTGCAACGCCGTGTGGCCCGGAGCCGCTCGTAATTTAAACGTAATTGCAATGAAAAAAAATCAAATTTAACTTTATATATTATCTTCTTATGAAATAAATAAAGTTTAATTTGAGTCTCGTATCGGAGTGTACATACTCTTCAGTATTAAAAAATATTATACATATATTAATGTTAAGTACCTATATATACTTAACATAATTATATGGTACTAAATATAGTATGTTATATTGAATTACCTACACAACATTCTAGTTGAACCAAACTCTGATACGGCTAGAAAGCTGGTAGGGTTTGGTAACTGATAGAATGGACTGTAGTAGGTAATTTCTTCTTTTTTAGTTTAATATTGATGTATATACTCTGTTGTATATAATGTGTTGTATTTTCAAACTATAAGTTTAAGAAAGTAGCCAAAGAACGTCTGTGTGCAAAAGCTTACTATACAATAAATGATTTTATGAATGACAGCACACCTTGGGAATAAAGAAGCCCTTTGCAAGGCTATATTTATATACTATAAAATAACTGTACTATTGTTATTTAGGTTTAGTTTTGACATTTGTAAATCTTATATGAAAAGAGCAATTTTTGGTAAAATTCCGATACCGAAGAATCCGGAACCGGCGCGGCGGTAGGCATCACATAGACACAACGCGACGTTCAGAAAACATTTTGTAAAAAAATATTCTGAATAAAATGTTTTGTTTATATTTGATTTGATTTGATTTGTTAGAGTACTATAGGATTGTCATCTTTCGAAGTACGAAAATCCTTTTTAACCGACTTCCAAAAAAAGGAGGAGGTTCTCAATTCGTCTGTATTTTAATAAATTAAGAACAAAAAAAAATACCTCATTCCGTGTAAGCAAGTAAGCGCGCCATCACTCGGCTGCTGCGTGTTCAGTATGGAGCGGCCGTTGGACAGCGCCGAGAACGACAGCACCACCTCCGACCACAAACCTGTCGATAACACGCACTTTATAATAACAACACAACAACAACATTGCAACAACTTTAAAATACTTTAAAATAACGGAAAGAACTGTGATACATATTGTGCACCTGCAGAATATATTTAGCACAAACTTGCCAAATCATCATCATCAACTGATCACATCATCTCTCTCACTGCAACACTGAGTTGCAGACCGACATCGACTGAGTTGCAGACCGACATCGACTGAGTTGCAGACCGACATCGACTGAATTGCAGACCGAAATCGATTGAGTTGCAATCGAAAATGCTGTCGGACTATAATTCATATAATAATAACTCCTCACACCGATTTCGATGTCGGTGGCCGATTTAGTTGAAACCAGACCAGCTACGCAGGAGTCTATTTTATAATATCCAAGTGTAAGTGTAAACGCAATATACAAAAACACTCTCTTTTCTTTTTACTCTCATAAGTCATAACCCACTGGGACAAATTATAAATTCCTGCTAACGGGGATGACGCATGTTTAGTTAGGCTCAGATACTGTGATTTTGGTGTATAGCTAGTCACTGACAATTGTAACATATGAGATAATTGTCAGTGACTAGCTATACATTATTTCCCCTTACTTTCTGCTCGTCTGATCAATGTCTACTGTACTGTTAAAATTTTTATATATTATGTTCTTTTTATTCATGAAAACTTGTAATTGGCCATAGTTTTGTTTCTATGTTGCTAAACCCGTGCTAGCTGTAAGTTTTCCTTAAAAATAAAATAAAATAAAAAATAAATCTTTGAATAATTTTTATTACTCCCATTCGACAACATTTGAACTCGTGTAACAGTATATATTCAATGGAAATGACGCAATCAAAACCACCAAAACGCAACTACCACAAATTGGTAAACACGTAATATACGTTAGAAACATGAAAACGAAATTCAACAGAAATAATGTAAAGAGGAATGTGTAAAATCTGCAAGTGAGAATATGAAAACGTGAATAACAGAAATGTTACACAGGTAACAACTTCGTTTGTGGAGTTGCAACTAGTATTCCATTAAAAATTGCAACTTTAAAGTAGGTTATTACAAAGTTAGTGTTGTAACGATGTTTCTGTCTTCATTACCTACCCTTATTTTTTTTTATTTCGCAAGGGAAATGCATTACGCTTTCCCCCGGGGGGTATGTGGGACTCCCGGCTCGCTACGGCCGGTTTACCCACTAAAACCACTTGCGGATTGCCATCAGCCGTTATATTGGGTGGAGTGCCCTGATCTGTCAAAACACAGGCCACTCCTCCCTCGACCGGCCGGTTCACCTCTATAGGCACCGGACTTCATATTACCTACCCTAGTGTGACGCCAGAAGGCAGGGAATTCAGAGAGTCTATGTTTATTTGTTTCTTACACCATAGCACCTAAACTAATTATGCGATTTAATTAAAGGGGTGACAAAGAATTCAAAATAATAGATCGAGTAACATAGGCTATGTAATTTACGTAGTTAGGTTCAATTTGCATGAAAATTGACGAATATTTTATAGTCTAAAAACGTAAGATATCTACATGAACGAATCAACTTGATATATTCTCGTCAAAAATCACGTACAATATTGATTGATCACATCAAAGAAACCTTAACAATATGTAGCTACTTTACGTGAAGGAAAATTCATCCGCGTTACAACAAAGAAGCACTTCAAATATCGGAGGATATAAAAGTTTGAGTTTCGCGAGGGATGAATCGGCATTTACTTTTGGAAAGGAACTTGGTAAGCGAAAACTACAGTCATTGTTTTGAAAACACCCTTTAAGTAGTTTATGAAAAGAAAGTAGTAAGTTGTTTGCACCAAAGTAATATTTAGAGATACAATAGTCTTATCTCATCTCTACTCTTTTAGCTTTGTTGATAATTTAAATGATGGTTTTGTCGTTGGTGTATAATATTTTATATTATAAAATCTAATATCTATAGATGCTTAACACCACGTCAATCTGGCCTAGTGCTAAGTATCCAAAGAACTTGTGTTACAGGTACAGTTACCAGACAGTGAAAATACATATTTAATACTTTTATACTATACACAAATTTAAGATTTTTATTATATTAATACACAAATTTAATACACATCCATGACCCAGGAACATTGAAAACTTTTTGTTCCATCGGCGGGATTCGAACTCGCAATCTCTCGGTCGAGCACCAACGCGCTGAACCACTGCGCTACGGAAGTCGTCTATAGTTCTGCACTAATAAAAACATATCCGCTTTTAATCTAGTTTACAAATCAAGTAGAAATTAAGACACACATTTGAATAATGTATTCGTAGCCTCTATTTAATATAGTATTATTTTCCATAATAAAAAATTATATTCCTCCGAGGTTTATACCCAAATAATATGATAATGTACCTTGTAGAGTGTAGACGGAAACAATTTTGCGAACAATTGTCACTTACGCTTGTTCCATCTCAGTAATTGGATTCTTAAGCATTACATTACGGGGAAAACGCGACAAATTTTCAAGAAGTTCTTACACTTTACTCAGTTAATTTTCATTATACCTAATCCATTGTTAATGCTGACGGCTTAGCCAACAGGCTGTCTTTAATTACAATGATGATTTTAGAATTATATGGTATTGAAATAATGTTTGCTAAGTGTTAATATCTTGTATTGTATTATATACGAAGTAAGCATGGGTCAGCTAGTAATATACTGATTTGTGTGTTTGCAAACATTGTGAAATAAAAGGCATTTTTATTTAATTTAATTAAGTGTTAATTTTTAACTTAATCATCGTAGTTGCCATCTGGGCATTAGCTCAGTTTCTTTATTGATAACGACAATTGGTGTCATGGAAATTTTTCATCAGGGGCCGTATTATGATCTTTTACAGTACCAGCCTAGTTCCAGGCAATTCAATAATACGATCTTAAACTGCCTTGTTCTTTTTCATATTTCAACGACATGTTATTCTAAATCGATCCACCCTAATTTGGTCGTCTAAAAGTGATATTCGGAAGCAAGTCAAGTATCACGTGTCCGGTGACTAGCTGTTATGCAGATATATTATGTGATCGTAATACGAAAATTCCAGGTAGCCATGTTGTATGGCCTAAACTGGCTGGAATTAAGAGCTTGTAATAGGCCCAATATTTAAGTTTAAATTCCCATTTCAAAATATACTAAACATAAAAGTTTTGTAGTTTTGTCAGAAATCAACTAACTAATTTGCTATTAACTTAGGGCTGATTCTTCAATCGTCAGATAAATTTTACTTGAGAAATAAATGTGTATACCTTTGACCGATTTTGTGTGACGGAATGTTAGAGATACTTGTTATTCGACAGAAATTATCCCCTTAATTTACTTTCACACAATAATATAAGTGTTGAAAACGACAAACGGAAATGTTTATTTGAATGAATGAAAAAAGCACAAATCCCCACAGCTGTCATCACTATCATAAACAACTCATAGCTACGTTCTGGAAATTTTCTTGGCAATACTTTATAGAAGAGAAATTTAACTTTAAAATATGTAAGTTGAATATTGTCTTACCGCACACTTCTCTTGCCAACTTATTGCTTTTCCCGTCTTCTTCTGAATTCTTCCATTCACCGCCATCACTGCGAGGTGTGTTATTTGCCTGAAATATATACACATATTATTATTTAGAACATTTAATTGTTATATTAGTATACAGGATGATTCATGGTTCATATATGATCATATCGTGTGTATAGACTAGGAGCCAGCGAGCCTCCATAGTAAGGTTCACTACTTGTGGTCATTTTAGACCTTTAAATATATTTTTTAGTTATATTAAGCAATTTATATGAGATGCCATAACAATAAATGCTCTACGCGTCATTCTCTTCACACTATAATCGGTTTAATATATGAACCATTAATTATTTTGTATAATATAGTTATTTAATTCCAAATATTGTAAAGTTCACTGTACAGTATTTTAAAGTAAAATTTATTTGTGACCATGTATTTTTAAGATACATTTCGTAAGTTCGCCTTGACTGGGTTATAAATAAACATGTATTTGGGACATTTTAGGTTATTCAGGTTGGGAAATTCCATTAGTAACATTAGCGAGTTGGCTGAAAATGTGTAAATCGCGTAATGCTAAAAGGTTTAAGAGCCAGAACGTGGAATAAATAGCATATTACTGTTATTTGTTATTAGATTACATAGCATGTAATAACACTCATAAATAATAACTATGAGAAATAAGTTGAAATACCTTTTAAACCTGTAAAAGATTTGTAATAAAACATTAGGAGTTTTAAAAAAGAACAACTAAACACTGACCAAAGATAAAATCAGGTAAGTTATAAAATATTAATACGTGAAGCAAAAACTTTAAGGAGTTTCACGAGAAATGTGCGAACAGAGGATTGTTCTTATACACTTATAGTTTCCATAGTGAAGATTTGTCGAGTAATTAATATTTTTAAAATGCCTAAAAATATATTTAAAATTAATAAAAATAATAACAGCACACATTCGAACGCACAATTGTTAATGTTTTTGTCATTATGGTTGAATTTCGGCCTAGGGCCGTGGCCTCTAGTAAGCGTAATTACACCTGGATTACAATATGAATATAGCAGGTGGTGGGATTTAACTCATTTTAACGAATATTGAATCGATATGGTGATATGTTTTATTAATTATCTTCACTTCTTCATGGTAGAGGTAAATACTGTGATCTTTTGTGTAATTTCAACAAACAATAAGATTGGGATTACAATCATTACTGATATGTAAATGAAAAATTTGATATAAAGACTATTATGATATTTTTCAAGCAGGCAAAAATAGTCTAAATATTTTACGACATACATAACACGTGACACGATATTTTGTGTTTAAATGTAACTAAACCTCCTTAGGCTAAACTCACATTGGCACAGAGTCAAAGCGACGGGACCCGTCGGGTATTCCCCATAGCATATTCTTCTCTATTCTTACCCACGACGCAAAAACGACGGGGTGTTTGACGTGTCTGTATAAATGTGTATGTGTCTGATTGTGGCATCGTAGCTCCCAAATGGATGAATCGATTTTAAACTTTTTTTTTAAAGGTATATCAGTCGAGAGTGTTCTTAGATATGTTTGGTGGAAATCGGTTCAGGTCTTTAAGGTCATCAGGTCGTTTGTTAGGTGTGATAGAAAAGTTACACGCTAAGTCGGGAAAAATTTAATTTAGTCCAAATATTAAGGAACAAATTATAAAGCATATAACTGGTACCGAGCGTTGACGCGCGTTATATATTTCTAGTTAAGTACGCGTTTCTTGTAGAAAAATTACGTGACGCTTCCACTCTGCGATAATGTGAGGTGAGTTCAATGGTGTCGAATAATGTACATGATGAAATGCTTGGAAGAACCAACAGGTTCTTTATTAGTGTTGTTGTTTGGTTTCGAAATGTACATAATGAAATGCTTGGAAGTACCAACAGGTACATGATAAAATGCTTGGAAGTACCAACAGGCTGTTTAGTGTTGTTGTTTGGTGTCGAAATGTACATAATGAACTGCTTGGAAGTACCAACAGACTGTTTAGTGTTGTTGTTTGGTGTCGAAATGTCCATTATAAAATGCTTGGAAGTACCAACAGGCTGTTTAGTGTTGTTGTTGGCGAGCTCCAGGTCCTTCTCCCGGGCGAGGCGGTACTTGCGCTCCAGGTAGCCCTCGTACAGCGACGCCAGCGCCATCCACGTCACCACCACCACTGTTGCTATGCTGGAACCAAATGTTACAATCAATATCATCATCAACTGAAAAGGTATTTTCATCCGTTATTAAATTTCCTCGTCTTCCTTCATCATTAGAGCGTATAATGTACTTCAGATCTAAATAGTCGCATTGGTACACAACAACCTGAGAATCGAACTTGTACCCTTTCAAGTTTTTTTTACACATTTAGAAATAGTTTATGACATTTAGTAATAGTTGCGAATTTTCAAGTTTTGGGCGTTGCTTAACTAAAGATATAAGAACGCTTAGGGCGTGTTTCACCAATCAATGTTAAAGTTAACACCATGTTAAAATACCATACCTTCTCATTCATTGATAGGAATTACGATATGAACAACATGACATTTAACGAAGGATTAACTTTAACATTCCTTGGTGAAACACGGCCTTAATATTATAAGCAGCCTATAACAGAAGTTCCTGCGGGAGCTTCCTTGGTTCATTTATGTTACCCTTTCAAGTGCAAATCATTACTTAATAGACGATCTCATTAACTAAATTTGGGAAATGTCTTCTATGGTTTGCTACTTTATAAATGCCTTCAAATATAGAGGTTGAAAATATGAAGGTTATAAAACAACGTTACGTAAGAGCAAGGGTAGAGAATCTAGAGGTCGAACACGGAATAAACTTATAGTAGAATATTACAACAACTAGTATGATTACAATAACGAAATCATAACATTAGGACGAAGGGAAGAGAAAATTGGTCGAACGATATAAACTAGTCCAGGGACCTTACTCTCTAAATTGATTCGATTTTGATTCAGATTCGATCATGCCGCGTACAGCCGAATAAATTGACGTTTTTTTATTTTGATTGTCAGTCGATTGATATGGTCGGGAATACAAAAATTTTCGATCTAACGATTTTCTTTATCATGTTTAGTTTCAAAGTAATCCACCAAATAAAATACCAAAATCCGTTGAGATAGAACTGATTCGGTTCTCGATTGTGTCGGGAGTAGACCTATAGTAAAACATTTCAGAACTGCAGCAATATTACAATAAACAAGTTATTACGTAAACAAACTTGCACAAATCAAACGGTTTTACAGGCGTGATAGTGGTGATATATCACAGACATTCATAATGGATGTTCCAATCGTATGAGAGGCGAGATTAGATGAATCTCCGCCCGCCGCGCCGCGCCCAGCGCCGGTAATTACTCAGCACACAACACTGATCTGTCTTATACAACGGATTAGATATTACACTCGCGTTATACTCCGATTAATAGGAATGTTGACATGAATAGTAACATCTATGAAGTTTATACAGTGTGACAGTAATATCTATGAAGTTTATTTATACAGTGTGACTGGTGAGACATGAGCAATACTGAGGACGTGAAATTTGGCTATTATATGAGATGAAAAAAAATAATATCCATTAATCACTGAGTAAATGTATCTTAAACTTGAATAATTCTTTACCCAACGCATAGACACCGCGGGTAGGTACGCGCCCGTACTACCTACGTTGATGTCTCACGCCGCCGCCGGGGTGCCGCGCCGGATACATAGGTTTAAGGCATACCTTGCCTAATGCTGCGTAATTTTCATAGTATCCATGATTCAATTATTTAATAGAAAATTTGGTAAAAAATTAAGAACCTAATGTTATTACATATTTATAATGGGAATCGAGTACCGACTTCTCTCCGTAAGTATTGCACATGTCTCATCAGTCAGCCTGTATTAATACTTTTGCCATACATACAAAGTTACAAAATAGACAAAGGATATAAGTTACAAAAATCAGACATGCACACAAAAGCGCACACATAGTCGTAACAAATAAATTAAATATTTAAAATAATGCCTAATATCACGTGACTGCAAACAGCACTTGAAGCGCGTTACGTATTAATTATAATATTTTCTACCTATAATAATAATATATTGTATAATTATTAATAATGTACTTTGTAATCAAAATATTTGCATGCCATTAAAACGGCAAAACATGCACTAAATATTTTATTTGTAACAACTTTTAAAACATGTTTTATGCGAATAAAGACATTGTATTGTACGTCACAGTCTATAAAGAACCGCAGTTAAATCACCCAAATGCACGTCCTGGGTCCAGATTCTCGATGGCATTACTTATGATTTACGAATTTCAAGAATAAAAATGGATGGAATCTGACATAGGGTTTGGTAAATGACAAGAGAATTCGTATCTCACTTCAAAACCCATACATTTTATTTTCGAACTTCGTAAGTGAATAACGAAGGCAGCTTGAATCAGCGCCCTATTTGTTTTATTTATTTAATAATCTGTTTCGTCATGAAGAGCACGTGACAATATAGTAGTTTTCTATTAAAATTAATGAGAGAAAAAACTATTCAAATGTAATATTTACGTGTCTATCTACAAAATAATTTGATATATGTACAGTATTACCTAAACTTAATTTCTATAAAGCAATCAACTGACTAATGACCCAAAAGAATTATTACAAAAAAAATAATTAAAAACATACTTGGTTCAATGTAGAATAAATTACGTATTCTATAGCAAAACCCTTCAGACAATGGACAGTTAATCCATCTTAAAGGATTCTGGAAGAGACGTCACTTATATAGAATTAGTATATGGTAGTCCTTTTAGTAGCACACACACTATGTACTTATGACAAAGGAAATTATCCAAATCTTATATTCTCAAACGTATCCTATGTATGCTAATTAAAAATACGTGACATTAAAAAAGACGGGGTCACAAATAATTTAGGGTTAATAAAGTTTCTTATTGTATAATTAATCACTTCATTTTGTGTCGCTTCTCTTAGATAAACAATAGTAAGTCTGGAGGAAAAAGCAATAAGACTCTTTGTTCATTTTCTCTAATTGATTTATTACTGTATGTGTCTTTTTATGTGCGTGTGCAAATAAAGTGTAAATTCTCGACTTTTAACCCTCGACGTAAAAACGACGATTATAAACTTGACGTACCTGAGTGTGTATGTGTGTCTGGCATTACGATGCCAGACACACGCACGATGCCAGGCACTACGGTGCCTCAATGGATAAACTAATCTTCAGTTAAGCCGTTCGTCCGTCGGTTTAGCTGTCTAAATACTGTATTTCTTACAAAGTCGGGTGTTAATTTAAAATATTAATTTTGTTTGTAGTTATATTCTTATAATACTAGTGTACTTTACGTTTATGTGCTATTAACTATTTAGTAAGAATATTTTTGTAAAATATGTAGTCTCCTAAACTCTTTCATCGATTTTGTAATCATGGGGCCACTTTGATATTCATGTTCCAAGCGATTTTGATACTTTACAAGTTTACAGCCATAATGGTCATGGGGGAAAGGAAGTTTTGATACTTTTGGAGCATCACAAACATCCGGAGGGAAAACGTTATTAAATGGGTACAAACAAACCGAAATAGCCGGATGTTACGGTTGGGTTATTTGCTGGATAAGATTTATTTGGACCTAAGGATAATTTGATATTATTTATTTATATTATATTAATTATCCTTAGCCAAATACAGTTAGTTAAAGCAACCTGCTAAAAAAAGCTCTAGTTGTAAGTTATAGTATAAATTTACTAAAAATCGTTACAGCTTTTTAAAGAATGATTACAACTTTACTTCAATGTTTATTACATTTACGTAAATACCTTTTACGACATATCTATATACCTACATACGATAGTAGATACATAATACAAATTACAACAGTTACTCTAAGTGAACACGCTAACTCAATAAAATGAAATTGTAGCAAATTGTACTTGTGGAACATTGTCGTGAGTACAATGGATACAGACAGACAACTAGGTATGGAATTACTGAGCTACTTGGCAGCACGCTCAAAACTAAAATTGTATTATTACGAGAATATGTAATATGTTTTACAGTAATTAGACGCACTTGCGCCAGTCTGGGTTTGTTAAGTTTTAATTAACTCTATCTCGGTTTATTATTTATGGCCCAAGTATCAGGTTAGAACATTTATTAAAAAAGTTTATTTATAATATTGAAAACCTTTTACATTTATGCGTCTCTATCAGACGGCTGTATTTTAGAGTTTTTATTAGACGATAAAACCACAGTTAAATGTGAATAAAATATGGCTCAGTCCTTTGGATATATATTTATTTACTATACGTCTACACTTTTAGGTTTAATGTAACTTGTTACGAGTGTAAGTTTATCTGTTAGCTGTCTCTATGAATTACGTTTTATCTTTGCACATATTGTGAAGACTGTATGTTTCCCTCTATACTTTTTACAGATCTTTTTAGATGACTAGCTGACCCATGCCCACTTCGTTAAGCATAAAAAAACACGAATATTTCAAGACCAAAAATAGCCAAATCGGTTCAGCCGTTCTCGAGTTTTGGCGAGACTAACGAACAGCAATTCATTTTTATTTATAAGACTAGCCGTGCCCACTTCGTCGAGCATTAAAAAATATAAAAAACCGTTTAAACATTCCCTGGACTTCCACGAATATCTCAAGACTAAAAATAGCCGAATCAGTTCAGCTGTTCTCGAGTTTTAGCGAGACTAACGAACAGCATTTCACTTTTATATATAACATAATAATAATATAAATAATAATAATAATAAATAGGTGCTTCACACCATGTCAATCTGGCCCCGTGCTAAGTATCCGAAGAACTTGTGTTACAGGTTACCAGACAACGAAAATATATTTAATACTTTTATACTATACACTTATTTAAGATTTTTATTATATTATACACAAATTAATTACACACCCATGACCCGGGAACATTGAAAACTTTTTGTACCCTCGGCGGGATTCGAACCCGCAACCAACGCGCTGAACCACTGCGCTACGGAGGTCGTCAAATTTTTATACATAATGAAATACTTTTTAAGGTATTATACTTTTCTACGTATACAATAGGTTTAAAAATGGGTGTTGGGTATTTACCACCAGGAGGTCGTACAATCCATTTCCTTATCGGCAACGCGGCGACGACCGTCACTACATCGTGTAGTTTCGACGAAGTTATTGCCCCGAGCTCGTTCCCAAATGTTCCCGGAATGGTTCACAGATTAAACATTCTTGGTTTTAAATTCTAGAAAGCAAATTAGACTTAACTTTCCTGGTTTTTAAATTTAGAAGGATAATAATAATACTGAACTTTCACATTCTTTCATACTTAGATAATTTTTTTTATCGTTGTGTAATTTCTATCTTTGTTCAATCTTATGTTATTTTGTATTATAATGTTAATTTTAATATACTAATTGTTAATCTAGTTAGATTAACAATTGTATTCAGACATATACCACAGATAGACACAAACACACATGCCGTACTTATAACACCCCTCTTTTGATCGGGGCTTAAAAAATATCTGAACTTAGTATTAAAATTAGATTATTATTCGGATGAGTAGCACGGTTCTTGTAAAAGATTACGTTCGAAATTGTCGCCTGTCGGGTCCGGACGCCGGTTGTCAATTATTCAACAACACTTAAAACCGGAGCCGTGTAGAATTAAATATGAGATGTAACTGAGCTTTATTTGTTTCAAAATGGCGTCACTTTTCTAATTGAGCTTGGGTTTAAGACATATTTTATTCTTATAAGAGTTTTACATACATTCACTTTCATGAGAAATACATTAAAGTAATAAACATTATTTAACAATATGTAAAATGTAACTATGTATAATGTGACCTACATAGCAGTAGTTAGATTAGCAACACTGACAGGCGATAATTTCGAACGTAATATTTTACAAGAACCGTGCTACTCATTCGATAAATAATCTAATTTTAATGGTAAGTTCAGATATTTTTTAAGCACCGATGAAAAGAGGGGTGCTATAAGTATGGCATGTGTATTTGTATGTGTCTATCTGAGGTATCGTAGCTGCCATATGGATTTGATCCAATTTTTTTTTGTTTGAAACCTGACGTCATCGCAGATGCCCTTAGCAGTTTATAATAATTTATCAACAATAGTTCACACATTGTATCACAATCCAAGGGTTACCTACACTGTTAAATTTTATTTATATAGTTTGTCCCTTTTAAATTTAACCTAAACTAACTAATACACAAACAGTAAACCTAAATAAACCAGAAACACCGATTTTCACATATTTACTTATTGTGCGCACACTTTCACCGAAATATTAAAGGATCATACATCATCATGTAATATAATTAAACATCAAATGAAAAACTTTCACAGTAAATATACGCCATTTACACTGCCGACTGTAGAATAAAGTCTATATTCTATGGTTTACAGTGGCAAATAATAATCATTGTATTGTATTGGTCAACACTAACTAGTCTATGGTTACGTCAGAGGCTGGCTTGTTTACGTTTGAGTTAAAATTAAACGGGACGTATTATCTGTGTATTATCTGTCAAAATCTTTAATAGGTATTAGGTGACTCTTGATGCCATAGGTCCCCACTTTTTACTACCATACACAACAAACCTCGGCAAAGTACATAACTGAATTATTTGTTATTATAGCTGTTTATTTTGTAATTAAAATCACGACGACCCTTGTCAAGGTGATAATTATAACGCTGACGCCTTCAAATACGCGTTAATAAGTAAATAGGTGTTCCTCGGGGTAAATGCTTACTTAAATGTTTGTTAAAACACATTTAGGTCGTTTTAAACGATTTGTTATGAAACATACGGGAAAAATAAATTAAATTACTGGAAATTTTAGTAAATGGCTACAATCTGTAAATAACTGTCCCAAAAAATAGTAAAAAGGTATATATGTTCGTTCCCTTTATGTATATTCCTCTGTGACATCGTAGATACCAAACGGATAAACAGATTTTGATGTGCTTTTGTTTGTTTTAAAGCTGACTTGATCGCATGTATTCTCAGCTATAATTTTTCGTCAATGCACTCACTTGACAACTAGTCTTTTGAACGTTTTTTTAATTGACGTTATTATAACCCCTGGTAAACAAATAATGTAAAACTAAAAATATTTTAAGTACCATTAAAATTATGAAGTTATTAAACTATTAAATGTAATGCGTGAATGAGAAGGGAACAACCGATTGTGACGTCACTTTGTTGACCCTACATAGTCATAACACTGATCTGCGTACAAATATTGTTTTGCGAGAAAGAGATGGATAATTTTATTTTATTTCTGAAAATTTTTAATGTTACAAACGTATCTTAATTCTTATTTAAGATTATGCTCATCTTTTTGATTTTCTTCATCTAATAGTCCAACAGTAAATACATTTAATATTACTATATAGATTTAGAACCAATTCCAGAAAGGCTCTAGGATACTTTTTCCCAAAAAACTCTAGAAGGCTAGCTACTAGTTTATACAGTGAATAGTGATCCATATCACTCACAAAGTTTGGGAAGTATGACGGATTATTTCACGCAAAACTATACAAGTGATGGCAACTAAATATTAGATATAAAGTTATTTTCTTAAGCATAGCTAATATTGTCTTTATATTTATTAAAACATGAAAAAGATCTTTAACCCTTCTATAATATTTTACAAAGTTATCGCAAAAAGTGAAAATTAACACTCTAGTTTTTATTATATTTCTTAAAATCACGTTAGTAAGCTTGATCAATATGACATGTTGTAGGCAGCAGTATCAACTTACCATTATTATGTTTCAGTAAAATATACACTGAGATAGATAATATTCGGTCTTGGCGAATGAAATCACGTAAAGTCTATGCGTAGTGACGAAATAAACATGATCTTCAATTACAAGTTAACGGAAACTAAGGCTCAACTCACATTGACGTAGAGTCGAGACGAGTCATTTATCTACGTATTCACTAGAAAAACTTAACGCGCGTCAACGGAATGAGACGGTCCCTACACACCCTAATTATCATAATTTGTAACTTAATAAATTGGAAAATAGAGATGAGATAAAATTGAGATGCTGTGGAAAAAAAAACAAAGAACCAGTCATGTGCGAGTCGGACTCGAGTACAAAGGTTTCCGAAAAAATTACGCAAAAAAAATACGTTTACTGTTTTTAATACGCCAGCTTCGTCATCTGTGAAAATTTTAACTATCTGACTATGACTGTTGACAGACGGACGGAACGTCGGACGGAGGGACAGCGAAGTAATAGGGTCCCGTTTTTTACCCTTTGGGTACGAAACCCTAAAAACGCTATGCGTTGACATACGCATTAGCATTAGTCTCTACCACAAAGTAGATATATAACAGAGACACGACCTAGTACTAGAAAATGGTATCACCCTAATACTGGCATTGCGACTGGCAAAGGGTGAAGTTCAGGCACATTCCGGAAACGGCCATCTAGCGCCACTATTGGAAAATACTAATTACTAATTTCGTTTCGTATCTTCTTCTTAACTAAGGAGTTGAATTTAGCTTAATGTGCTGTTGTGCTTAAAAAATATGCTTATCTTTATTTTAATGTCAATATTTGTACTTAATTCGGCGTATTTACATTTTATAATTTACAAACGTTAATAGTAGTGACATCTATTGCAATTTTTTTGTATTAAAGATAGATTGTATGGGATGGTAGGCCATGGCTCTACTAACATTGGCAGAGGCAGATGTGAGTAGCGCCTAATGCTGTATGGATGTATCTGCCAAAGTTATGAGGATATAAATTTGTTTACGTCGCTTTCGCTGGATAGCTCCGGGGAAGATTAACAAATTGCTGGCGACGATCTCCCGCTGGCTGTAACTTTGAGAGCTGTTTGATGTTCACTTGTCAAGCTTATAGAGGATTATAAAAACAATCTGATAAGTGTGCTTAAGTTACTCGAGAAGAAAATGTAAACGTGAGCGAATTCACTCTTTAAATTCGACACCATGATGCATGCCATCATTATGGTTATTTTGTATTTTATCTCCATCTAATCTTAATTTAAGTGTCTGGATTACAACGGCATTACACATGAATTACAATAGGTGACATCAGCAGAAGATGGAGGCTTAACTCATTTCAGAGATTATTATTTACGTTAAATATCTTCTTATGTATGAAAATTAATTGCGGTTCGTTAGTCTCGATAAAACTCGAGAACCGATTCCGCTATAAAATTCTTGAAATGTTCGTGGAAGTCCCGGGAAGTTTTTAACGGTTTGTATGCTCAACGAAGTAGGCACGGGTCCGCTAGTCTAAGTATAAAAATTAATTGCTGTTCGTTAGTCTCGCTAAAACTCGAGAATGGCTAAACCGATTCGGCTATATTTAGTCTTGAAATGTTCGTGGAAGTCCCGGGAAGGTTTAAACTGTTTCTATGCTCAACGAAGTGGGCACTGTGGTCAGCTAGTTAATATTATATTTTTTTTAAATGGGTTTGATCACTTCGTGATTAAGTCGCCAATTAATAATAATTGACGCTCGTATGTATTGAAACCGCCCCCTATCCCAGTATTTAAATAAAACAATTACGGTAAATTAAAAGTCCATGGAAAATGTACAACTTAATAGTATTCTGATTTGTGGTGACGACGTTAAAACATCCAAAGTAAATTATACTATTTTTATTGCTTTAATAAAATATTAATTACAAATTTCGCTAGGGCATTGTCTGCTCAATTATAGATAAGACCTAGGACTTGAAAGTGCTATTTTAGAGCTTTAGTGTGATATCCTAATTACAATAAATTAAGCACTTTGTAACTGAAGATGTAAATCTCCAAACAAAAGACATTTAACAAACCAGACTAGTTTAATGTTCAGATTACCGTGAATTATTATTTCAGTAATTATTATTTCGCTAAAGGCATTTTGGGAGTAATTTTAATAATAATAAATAGTGTTCTTGACTTTTACTAACTCTTTATAGCATGGCAGAATAGTGTTTTGAAAATGAATAAATGTACAAAAGTAATATAGTACTTGTAGTGTAGTGGTGGTCTTCCTTATCGTGGGCAATATAAGTACTATAACTATATACCTTGGTGGGGGGTTGCCCCCGTTTTGGTCAGTTATAGGATGGACGTGCTAACAGAGAGACGGACCGGAGGCTGCTGACGATAGACGGAGCCTGCCCTTTTATATAATTAGTGCACACTACAGTACTATAACAATCAATAGCTTTCAGGAATCTTCTAATAGTTTGAAGCAATTTGTGACTTTCGTATGCGGCCAGTATGTAACAATAACAATAAACATTCTCAAAAAAACCGCTTCATGCCCAATTACTGCATGTATCTGTGTGTTTGTTTTTGTGAGATTACTACGTTAACTTTAGCGCAATATTTATATATATCTTTTTTTTAATCTCTATGAATAAAATTACATTATAAACTAAGCATCTGAAATGAATGCAGTTTAATCACAAATGTGCTACATACTTTATAATGTGGTGTAGCTGTACAATTTACATACCTAAATACAGATATGCTCAGAGATTCCGGTTGCGAATATCGTGTCCACAGAGCCGTAACCGCATCCGAATCACAAAGCCATGAAGATAATTAACATACCCGAGAATATCAAATTTGCGGTCCTCCAGTATGTTGTAGGGGCCTGTTCAGACATATATCACGTTGAGGGATGCAGAGAATCCGGTAGGTAGCGAATACCGCGTCCGTTGGGCCGTAATCGCATCCGAATTACATCAAAAAGGTAATTAATATACCCGGGTATATGCAATTTCCAGTCCTCCAGTAGGGGCCTGGGGCGAGGTAAACGTACAGGGTGTTAAGGGATGCATAGATTCGATTGCGAACAATGCATCTACATCGCAGTAACCGGACCCGAATTACAAAGTCATAAAGATAATTAACATACCCGAGTATATGAAATTTGCTGTCCTCCAATATATTGTACGAGCCTGGCACGGGGCGGACGTACAACGTGTTGAGCGATGCAGTGATTCCGATTGCGGATGCGGAGGCAACCGCACGCTCTTCCCCGGCCACCAGCACCGCCTTAACCGCATCCGAACTGCACGACGCCGGCACGCACTGCCCTACTAGCATCTGTCGAGTCTGAGAAAATAAAATTGTTTAAATAAATACGTGAAGTAAATACTTAGAGAAAAGTTTTACATAAGAAGTTATGAAAGCAAATTTTGTTGATTTCTTAAATATTGCAAATTTTGACCACAGGGCAACCTTTTTTGGTTGATATAATAATTAGAAGCAAAGATAATTTTTTACACCTTTTTCGAATTATCTGCACGACTATATTATTCTAACATAGAATTGAAGACATGAGTGGACGAAGGTGATATACGCAAAATACTGATTTCGAGAAAATTGTGTTCAAACTGTCACTTACACATTTTAAAAATATTTCGTAACGTATCAAGTACATTTATCTAAAGATCCGTCTTTAGAATAAATGTGTTTAATACGTTACAACATATCATAAAATCTTTAAATGACAGTTTAAAGTCAATTTTCTGGGTAGAATTTTTTTTTCGACACCTTCCACTCTATATCCACTCATGTCTTCAATTATGAAAATAATTCAATCTTATAAAGCAAATTCATGTCAAAACGAGTAGAAAATGGCAACACAGATTTCAGTAATCAGAAAGCAATTAAGGCCACTACTCTTGACCTCAGAGCGACACACATGCAACTCATTACATTAGAATTTTATTTCTATTGGAAACCTTTCTTTTACAAGCCTCATTGCCCTATAAAGCGAATCTCATTTTGTCCAATATAAATGCGACCGTATCTTCCTTCACTTAAGATTTAAAATCAAATTCATGTGGTTTTAAGTGTGCTGACATGGCTATTTTAATTTGGGACGTTTTGGCGTGCTATTTAAAGGCACTTGTGTAAACTGAAAACGAAGGATAAAGCAAAATTTGCGTTTGAATTATACGAATCTGATACGAAATTAACAACGTTTTAACAATGTGTTAATCATAGATCATAGATAAATAAAATAATATTTGTAAGCTCAATGCACAATAATTATTATCTGAATTTAAATAGTTTTTAATTAAACCCTCGGTGCAAGTAGAGGGGTTGTTGGAAGCTATATGTCTGTGGTATCTACCTAAAAGTATGAACTGATTATGATTAAGTATTTATGTTTGATAGCTGACGTAAAAGTGTTTTGGACATATTTCATCATCATAATCTTGTTAACTGCTTTACAATGGCGGTTAATTTTAGTCAGAAAATACTCGATTTTCGTAGCACTCCCATAGGTGCTACGTGCTACACCGTAGATATGCCGTAGCAGGCGTAGCACGCTACGAATTTAAAATAATATTCATTTTGTTTAACAATGCTTTGTCTGTTTGTCATCGAGCAACTCAATATTATTATAGCCAGTTTCGTTAAAAACAGATTTGCTACTCAGGTATCATTGTATAGTGCCCAAGTATGTGCGCTATACACAAGGACATTATTTCTTCCTGTACTCTCTTAGCTAAGTGGGACGGATCCATGTACACTGTACATTGTAACATGCGGCCAGATTGACGTGGTATGAAGCGTCCATAGATATTATTATTATATTATTATTATTATTATCTACACTGCACTTATTTCTATAAAATCAACACAAAATTTTAACCAATTTGGCGCTAGTGTCCAAAATTTGCCAACTGATAAATTTCAATTACGATCGATTGGAATTAGTTTCATAAGTAAGGGCGCTGAACAGTATCAATAACAGAAATATTTGTAAATATTTCTCATTATTCTTATTCGAACCAATCTTATCGAGCACTCGTAATTTAATTTGCCCGTATCTTATGTTGGGGAAAAGCCTCGTTTGCGGTTCGTTATTATCGATAGAACCTTCGGAGGTTTAACGAGAAACCTCTGCTAATGATGGCTATTCCCTCTTATTGGGAACATATAAACATAATGTTGGATATACAATACTTTATTGTTATTTTTATATTGAAATAACAAGGCATTTAGATGGATTACAATTTTATATTATTTTTAATCATGTGTGCACAATATAGTATGTACATTTTTAAGCTACGGTCAATACATTACACTAAGGCCGTGTTTCACCAAGCAATGTTAAAGTTAACGCCATGTTAAAATACCATGCCATCTCATTCATTGACAGGAAATACGAGAGGATAACATGATATTTAACATCGCGTTAACTTTAACATTGCTTGGTCAAACACGCCCTAACTTTCTTACTAATAAAATTATTAACATTACGCATTAGTTATATAATTTTGCTGTCTTTGTCTGATATATTGGAAAATTGACTAGACAGACATTCATATAACCTTTGAGCTACGTACATATTTTTATTAGTAAGTTACGTCTTTATAGGGTCTTAAATAGATCTTAAATAGATTTTATATACACTAATATTATCAAGAGTATTTGTTTCCAATAATCGTACCAGTGCTTATAAACCTATTGGTTCACGATGCTTCGTGCACGATGCACGATGCTTCCTGCCAAGCAGGAACATTTGAAAGTTCCGTAAAGTAAAGTAATCAATTCAATTCATTTATTCAAAATAGGTTTTACAACGCTTTTTGACGTCACAAGGTACAATTTTATTATTTGTCAATTTCTATTATACATCAATACTGTTATTCATTTGTACATTATAAAATATTTTTTAATTATTATCAACATAGCATTATTCCAATTAACATTTTTTATTTTAATTGGAATAAGGCCGTGTTTCACCAAGCAATGTTAAAGATAACGCCGTGTTAAAATACCATGCCATCTCATTCATTGACAGGAAATACGAGAGGGATAACATGATATTTAACATGGCGTTAACTTTAACATTGCTTGGTGAAACACGCCCTAATGCTATTAAATTAACATATTATATTATTTAATATTATATTCATTATGGCCACAAGTGTGTGATCGATTGTCAATTGTATGGGGATTGTCATGATTTTCATACGATTATTATTCGTTTAACTTTACGGATCTTTCAAATTTTCCTGCTTGGCTTACTGTTCAGGGCCCTCTGATTCAAGATGCCATCGCTATGTATCGCTAACGAAGTTCAAAATGTATGGTAATTGACATAAGCTTCGCTAAATGACATACGAATTCGCTCATTATTTAACAAAGCTTATGTCAAATCCCATACATTTTGTTTTCGAACTTCGTAAGCGATAAATTGCAATGGAATCTTGAATCAGGTTCTGAAACTACAGGCACGATTCTCATGAAAGTTGTCTAAAGATAGAGTACACCATGGAGGAGGACATAATTTGCTACTTTTTACTACGTACATTTGGGTTTTTTGTGCATGAGATCAATTTCATAGTTTTTTAATTATTTTATTTTAATTTTATGTAATACAATTTCAATTTGATGTAATACAATGAAATTTATTATATAGTTCAGGACTAATAATATTAAAATACTCTTTTCGTTTGCTGAAGAATCGCGCTAAGCGCTCGCTTAATATTCCCGACGTTTAGCATTCATAGCAAGTTTGAAAACATTTTTTCAAGTATAACTGGTACAAATGGGACGGCCGAATTTAACGACCGCACTGTTTCATTTTTATTTTCCTTTTAGTTCTAATTACTGCTCAATTTAAATAATTACCATTATCTTTATTTAGACGCTTAATTTTTAAAGCTTTACTTCACGGAAACATTATGTTTTAATCTGTTAATTACGCAACTACGGTGAAGTAAAAAGGAAAGGATATGATACTATGATATTTAAAGTCAAAGTAATTTAAAAAAATGTATTTTTTTTAGATAAACTTTCTGCTATCAACAATCAAAACAATTCATTTGTAGTGCTATTTGGGAATATAAAAGATTGTATAAATATTAATAACACACCTATTTGTACGTAAATAAAATCAAAATTATATGGGTAGTGGGAACTATAAAATTTGCAACTTAATCTGAAAAAGTTACAAAGTTTGAAGAATTTGGCACGGCACCAAGAGTTTTCGAGAGCAAAATGTAAATGCACGAAAATGTTTACATTTCTAAGCTGAAACTATCAAGAACGTTCACCGAAAATAATCTAAAAAAGTATAAACAAATCATAGAAATGTCTTGCACGATGTTTAAGCAAATTGTCTTGAATATAAATAACATTATTGCTTGTCGCTCGTATTATCATCGTATTGTTATGCATAGTTCGTTAGATTGTTCAGAAATAGACTCAAGTTGGCTCGGGACGAGATAATTGCTTATTGTCTGCTCTATCTGTTGACCTTTTCAATGTAAATCTAGTATTACCACAAACATAATGGAATCAAAGTCTAATTCCAGGGTTATAGTCGCCCTTGAGATTTCTATCGGAGTACAAGTCTCAAGTGGTTTTCAAAGGCTATTGGAAGCGCAGTTCAGACGCGGGCACCTTGGGTCAGACATAGGAGTCGAATTTTATTGAACAATTTAAATGCTTTTGTCCCTATTTGATGTCTTGAACAATCTTAAACATATTTTATAGATTTCATCGGTTTTTTGTATACTATGTATGCCACGTGCTAATAAATTTTGGAATCAGCAAAAGTAGTTTTAATAATTAAAGACACGAATGGATGAATCTGTAGCAAAATTATTCGAAAAAATTCTGTTCAAACTGTCATTTAAACATTTTAGAATACGTCGTAAAGTGTTAAGTACATTAATTTGAAGATCCGTCGCTAGAATCAAAATACTTAATACGTTACTACATATCATAAAATGTTGAAGTGGCTGTTTAAACTCGATTTTCTGGGTATTTTCTTTTGCGATCGTTCTTCGATCTTTTGCGAATATTTTCTTATCGATTCATGTCTCCAATTGTATGTATGGATGCTTTCATACTACGTCAATCTTGAACCATGCTAAGTTATGTGCAACTCCACTGCGCTACAGAGATCGTCAAATAAAAATACGTTCCGTTTCAAATACGTTAGATGGCCTCTGTGGTTAAGTGGTTACTACGTCGGCGCTATAGCTCGAGGTTGCGGGTTTGAGTGCTGCCACGGAGTCTATATATTTTCCTGGGTCATGCATGATATGAATAAATATGTTTACCATAAATACTAAAAATCTTAAATGTAAAGTATAAAATTATTAAATATATTTCCGTTGTCTGGTAACACAAGTTCTTCGGATACTTAGCATGGAGCTAGATTGACGTGGTGTGAAGCGTTCATAGATATTATTATTATTATATACTTTATGCAGCAGCATCTATGTAAAGGTTCCTTCTCCCACTACCTACTTTTTAGGTCGATTTTGCAACGATCTGGCTGCAGATTGTTCCACAATAGAAATAATAACGATTTTCATGCGTTACACTATTGAACTCAGTATAAATCTATTTTGCACCTACGAAAGTCGGTCAGAAAAAGAATGCCTTGGCACCCTAAAGGCTTTTGATCATCATAGGTAAACATCGGTAAACAAGCGCATATTCATTTCAATTTGAAACTGTTCAAATTAAACTGGTACCGGTCCAATACGCGTAGGAAATTAGCATGTCAAAGCCCGCCAGAACACCTTCTAAATATGGAACGAACTATGTTGTTTTAGTAACTGTTGTCAACTCTTTTTAGTTCAAGTTTAGACGCCTCTATGGTACAATCGCTTCTTAGCTGAGCTCTTGACTCCGAAGATTGTAGGTTCTATTCTCAAGTTGGGACAGCAAAAAAGTTTTATCTAATAATAATCGCTATAAAAGTCTTTACTTTTTTAAAGTTACATTTTTAAGTCATGCAGCCTACCGAGTGTGAAATGCCTAGGTGAGGGAACGATGGTGGGAGACTCTCAAAAAGGCCGTGCTACGACCTCCATGATCACGACTACTCTGCCAAGAGAATACGACTAAGAAGAAGAAGAAAAGTCTACCAAACTACGTAGCAATTTTTCGGTGGTTTTAGTGCTCTGTTGACAGCTTGCGTGTCGGATAAAAAGTCGATCTCTGTAGCCCAAGCAGGAACATTTCAAAACTCCGTAAAGTAATATAAACGATTTTCAATTGGTGTTGTCATGCTATTCACATAATTGACATGCATTTACTTTATTTTATGCCAGTCGTGTCGCACTGGTTTACGAGAGTAAGGGAGAAGTGATCGTGTGTATTGCGCACACTGGGGCACTTATATATTAATGAATACTTTAATATAATAAATAATACTTTTATGGGTCCCATATACAGAATTTATTGTGAAAGTACCAGCACTGAAAGAGGTACTTTTTTAAATTATTTAATAGGAATATTTATGATGTTGGGGCATCATAGAAACATGAAAGTCAAAAGTAAGTCTTTCAGCGACGGTACTTTCACAGTATACTCTACATAGGAGGCACATGCACACCCTAAAGTATTTTATCACTAATTTATTTTATATTTTCTATCCTCCTGTCTTTCTGGTCTGATTTCTATGAGTTGTCGCCGCAATAGATGGGCCAGCTACTTATAACTTTACTATTTCGTTTTATTTTTTAAGTTTGGGTTGTATTGCTAAAAATTCGCACATATGCTCTAAAGTACAAAAATACTGCGTGTATGTTAATAAGCACATTAGAGTTATTGAAATGTAAAGTATACAGAACATATGAATAACAGTAATATTTAATATTCACCAAAAGTTTTACGCTTTCTGATTTATTTATAAAATTTATATCAATCACCCTTCAAAACTTATGAACGAGATCCCGAAAAGTTAGAAGTGGCCTTCAAAAGTTAGATACATCTGTCTTTCAACGGTTCAGTCTGCCTTACAATAATCTGTAATATTTTATTAAATCCTGCAAAACCGTTAATTAAATTAGAAGTCGACTTATGTAAAAATCACGTACTTATTGTGAACAAGTACGGAGTAAGCAAGCTTAGATTTTTACTTTACATGTTCCGAACAGGTTCCGTAAGAAGTCTAAAGTCAAATGCGCGCAAGCAGTGGTATAGCACTGAACCACTTCTGTAAGTGCCTCCGTGGTCTAGTGGTTCGGAGTTTCGCTCGCGACCCGGAGGTCGTGGGTTCGATTCCCGCGTTGGAACAACAAAAAAGTTGTTTTCAAGTTTGGTTAGGACAATGCAGGCTGATCACCTGATTGTCTGACAAGAAAGATGATCCATGCGTCGGTTGGGCATATAAAAAGTCGGTCCTGCGCCTGATCTCTCGCCAGTCGTATCGGTTTACCGTCCCACTGGGTTATGAGTGTAAGAGAGAGAGTATATTTGAGTATTGCGCACACACTTGGGCACTATAAAATAACTCCTGCGCAGCTGGCCTGATTTCAATGAAATCGGCTACCGGCACCGAAATCGGTGAGGGGAGCTATTTTTTTACATCTGTATAATTTACAATTTTGAAATTCCACCTACTTTTGGTATGTGGTCCCGGTCGACTGTCAGGTTGATCTTGGCGACGTAGAAGGTGGTGTGGAAGGGCGGAGTCTCCGCGTAGTACTTCCCCAGCAGCAGGTCCTTGCAGGCGTTGATGGAGCCCATCCAGTACTCGCTGCCGAATAACACGTTTGGACTGTACTGTCCTGACGCGTCGAAAACTGAAAAAAAAAAACAAGACTTTTAGACTGGGCTATCTTATTAGGTTTTGGAATCCGGAAGGTTAAAAAATGCAGACTGTAAATAGAACTCTGGGGTCATATAATAGAGCCGAAAACCAAACACAAGAGTGTCGAATTATTTAATTTTAGCAGTGTAGCTGAAAAAATGCAGAGAATTGAAAATAGAACTCGGGGAGAGAACTGAAAATGAAACACAGGAGTGCAGAATTGTCATTTTAACAGTTTAACTACCTGTGTGCAACAGGAAAATCTGCGAGTATCTTAAACTCTATCTCATTAGAAAGAAGTCTATGTCCTTCCCCTCCCCGTGTATCAAATTACCATAAAATCGGTCCAGTGTCAATACAGGCCACATGAGTAAATCTATATCTATATCTTCTTCTTCTTATATGTAATAATGAATTGCTGTTCGTTCGTCTCGCTAAAACTCGAGAACGGCTGAACCATTTCGGTTATTTATAGTCTCCAAATATTTGTGGAAGTCCAGGGTCAAGGTTTAAACGGTTTGTATGCTCAACGAAGTGGGTATGGTCTGCTGTCTTCATATATATAAAAATGAATCGCTGTTCGTTAGTCGCGCTAAAACTCGAAAACGGCTGAACCAATTTGGCTATTTTTAGTCTAGAAATGTTCGTGGAAGTCCAGGGAAGGTTTAAATAGTTTCTATGCTCAACGATGTGGGCACTGGTCAGCTAGTAGTTAATAATAATGAACCCTAAATAGATAGCGTTTGAATAAAGAATTCCAGTTTTTGACAATTATTATGCGAGAAATACGTCACATCTACCCCGCGTTGGGAATGCAAAATACAAATTCTCCGAATCAATTTTCCGAACCAATTTCAGGAGATATTCGGATTATAGATTCGCCGTGATCGGATTTATATCTGATACCTTTCTCATGGTTTTCGTGTTTACATGAAAAGCATTTCCTATATAAAATCAAATTGAAGCATTGTTTTTTTTGCAGTAAGTCAATTTTAACGAGCAAACATACAAAGTATATTATATTAGCTTCATTTATTTACTGTAGATACTTCGGCGCTAGACTGAAAAGTTAGGTTAGGATTGGCTTTCGTACCGGCTGGATTTGACATAAGCTTCGTTAAATGACAAGTGACATCGTATGTCACTTAGCGAACCTTATGTTAAATCCCATACATTTTGTTTTCGAACTTCGTAAGCGATAAATAACAATGGCATCTTTAATCAAGGTCCTGCCCTCTGGTGTCCCACACAACACAACACCGTTAATTCAGCATTCTATACCACAATTAAATGTATAAAAAATACATCACTTCAGCTATGATGTCCACTACTGGACATAGCCGCGCGTATGTAAAGTATTTTTTGGGGGTAGTACAGGGTATACTTGTCGCGTTTGGCAGGAGGGTTGGTGAGCGCAGTTTTAGAATAACAATGTCTTCGGAAACGCTGCTGCCCATTCCGGGTATACATGATAAGATGGGAGGGGTTATATTAAAAAAAAATAGCTCCCCTCACCGATTTCGGTGTCGGTAGCCGATTTCATTGAAAACCAGGCCAGCTACGCAGGAGTTATTTTATAGTGCCCAAGTGTGTGCGCAATACACAAAACACTCTCTCTTCCTTTTACTCTCATAACCCAGTGGGATTGTAAACCGAGAGAAAGAAAGATGATCCATGCGTCGGATGGGCATTAAAATTCGGTCCTGCGCCTGGGGTTATATTTCTTCGGTAAAACACAGATACTTAATTAAGTGTTTTATCATTATTTTGTTGTGTTAAAACTGCTATAATATAACTTCTGTTTGAGGCAACGTAGGGCTCATTCTCTCGATTCCAATTTTAGCATCTTTGCCGCGTTTCATATAAATATTAATGAGGAGCATATTTAAAAAGATTTATATTGCAGCAGAGGGAAGTGACAGCGGTGTTTGTACCGCAGAATCGGGCCTAATGTAACAACATGAAAAATTAGCGGGCCAAAATGAAATCCTTCATAATGTGAATCCCTTTATTTCATTATGTTTCTTTCATAATGATATGTTATTAAATTACTTGAGAGAAATCTGGCAAAATTAAACCTTTTCGAAGAGGTGAAATTTCAGGAATTAATTAAGTTTACGATTGTTGCAATAAAATATGGACAATTAATTACCGAAGTTCCATAGGATTCTTTGACCTTTAGTTACTATTAGTATCCCACCAAAAACATTTTCATGTAAAAATGTTGTCAACACGAGCCTACACAGCTTACCCTGTGAAAAAGTTATCAGATATCGTATAAAGCCTAGCTCTACGTAGACTACACGTTAATCAAAATCTATCAAAAAGTGGTTAGATCTCATGTAGAACCGAAATTCTTGATCTATGCGCCCTTACTTCACCAGGCTTAACTTCACTTACGCTACATTGCAGTTAAACCGTGATGCTTGGCCGTTTTATTTCGCACACGATTAATGAATTCGTATGAAATGTTCGTAATGGTAGCAAAACGGTCAAGTATCACGTTTTAACTGCAATATAGCGTAAGTGAAGTTAAGCCTGGTGAAGTAAGGGCGTATAGATCAAGAATTTCGGTTCTACATGAGATCTAACCACTTTTTGATAGATTTTGATTAACGTGTAGTCTACGTAGAGCTAGGCTTTATACGATATCTGATAACTTTTTCACAGGGTAAGCTGTGTAGGCTCGTGTTGACAACATTTTTACATGAAAATGTTTTTGGTGGGATTTCATTTATTTTTGTCAGCTGGTTAATGGACATTTTTTAATTTAAAGATAACCTATTTTGACCCCGGGCCTTTACTTACGGAAAATAGGACAGTCAGTGCCTTAGTCTAGTGACGCCTAGTGACGTCGACTGATGGCATCGTCAATATTATACCGTGTATAAACTTTCACCGCAATTTTTAAGAGGTAGAGGCGGATTTTCAAAGAAATTTCTCGTCCATATTTCTTTATTTGTTATATTATTATATTATATATAAATATAAATTATAAAATATACATTATTTTATTGCTGGAGTGAAACTTCTTATTTAGATATCCTAGGATGCCACTAGTATAAATTCAACACTAATAATTCGAGAATTACATATACGAGGGAGATTGCCTTTTATAAAGCATGTTGATATTTATTAAAATAATACAGTAAGTCTATAATAATATCGTGATGTAGACAATGGTCAGCGCCATCTGTTGGTCACTAGTGGTACTAATTCTTGTACGGCTCTTATAAACTTATGCTAAGTGCAACTTAGCATTTTTGAAGGAAAAAAAATGTACTTATTTTTATTTTTGAAAAATAGCTTTAAGGTTTTCTTTTCATTATGGCCTCTTTAAACGTCATGACGTGTCGTGTTAAAAATCATATTATTATTATGTTAATAGTCATAAGATTAAACACTAAAATTATTTATACATTGATCGTGTAATATTTTCGTTTATTCTTATCATTATAACGTTACCGACTGTTATATGTGTTGATAAATGTGTGTTTAGATGTTTCACAGTTCCAAACATAGATTGCGCTGTTAGCTACCTACATCGCGCAATTAAAGTGTCGAACGGTTTTTACATAAGATTCCCTCTAAACTTATGTTATTATGAAATCAGCGGGAGCTTATGCCAGACCGATTTCAAGTTATCGACGTAATATTTTGTATATTCACATTTCACTGACAACAATTATTTACTACTTGCTGCCTGTTAATTCTTACCTAATTTTTACTTACCAAATAAATAATACCTAATATTAAATAAGTGGATAAAAAACTAATTTTCTGATAGATATATTTTTCATTTACAAAAAGTCGGTCACCGATTAATAATCGGAATAAAATAGAACATACTGATTGCAGTAGTGCAACGCACTCAAATAAATAAAGTCGGATAGAAATAATATGGAGCAAAAATCTGGCCGATTATCGGTCCTATTTTTTTTATGTACTTGTATAATTGTTGTATGTTGTTGTATAATATAATATTTTTTTTATGTATTAAAGATCATATCCGTATAATAAACATATTAAATATCCATTTTGTACCGTCCACCATATTGGATTCAAAATGGCGGCATTTATATTTTAATAATTTTTTTGTTGGTTTTGTAACAATAACAGCTTACATAAATAATATCAGCTTACTAGGACTTCAGGAAATACCTTATGAATTTTGATGATCTATAAATGAGTCAGTGACGAAATCTGGGGTTTTTAGACATTGATAAAATCTAAAGTATAATAGCTACAACATTCAAACTTTGTATGTTTCATGTTTTTACTGGTGTCATTATATGTTGAAATTTTCAACTATGTAGCATCATCCAAAGCAAAGTTATGAGAGTTCAAAAAAACGACGAAACCTTTCGAGAAAAGGTAGGTAGTGCCCTTGCGCTTCGCTTGGCTCGTCTTGACGGGGGCACTCCCGTGCCCCCAGAACAAATAGTGTTCTTGACTACACATACTTATTTTTTTAAATATAATATAATAACATACTAAAGTCAAATGCTTCATTTTAACCAAACATAAGCGAAATTTTTTCGATGACCTCCGTAGCGCAGTGGTTGAGCGCGTTGGTGCTCGAGCGAGGGGTCGCAGGTTCGAATCCCACCAAGGGAAAAAAATGTTTTCAATGTTCCTGGGTTATGGATATGTATTAAATTTATTTATATAAAGCATATTAAGTAATATAATAAAAATCTTAAATATGTGTATAGTATTCCTTTGTCTGGTACTTGTAACAAACAAGTTCTTCGGATACTTAGCACGGGGCCAGATTGATGTGGTGTGAAGAGTCTATAGATATTATATCATATTAAATTATGCTGATTAGGGCAGTAATTACAGTGAAGTGTAGTTCTTTTCTTCACGAAGGCGTTCACGGTTTCGGTCTAAATAAAATGATGTGATGATGAAAGTAATGATTATCACCTTCGCTCCCTTGCTCTATTATAGGTGCATTGCAGTTTTCAAGAAATAACGTTATTAACGAAAATTCAACCACATTCCTGTTTTTTTCAACCTTAGTTTATACATTGAAAATACAAATAAAAATGTGATTGAAAATTTCGTTGACAACGTCATTTCCTTCCAACTGGAACGCACCTTATATACAGGCTATAATATTAATGAGTTTTAATACTTTAGGGTGTGTATGGGACCTGTATATATAGTTCACTTCACAGTAAACTATACGGGACCACATTTCACAAGTACCAGCGCTCAAAGAGGTGCTTTTTTTTAATTATTGTATGGGAAAATTTATGATGAGGCATTTCTCATACAAACATGAAAGACACACACTATACACAGTACCCACATAGGAGGCACATACACACCCTTAAGTATTATCACTAATTTATTTTACTCCTTGCATATATTTAATTATTGTTTTTGCCCGTCTCTGATGGCTTTTTGATCATTATGTTCAAATACTTCTAATATTCGTCGACTGACGCATATAATGTATAGTTCGTCAGATAATATAAATTTAACCTAAATGTAAACAAACCCATCTATGACACAGTCATAGTCCAACCCATCTATGACACAGCGATAGTCAGTGATGCCAATTGGCCAATATTAATACAATGATTTTTCTTTGCTATGAATCCATAGACTATAGGCTAATATTCTACAATCGGGTTTCATTTGATGTTTAAACATATTAATTATTGTTTAATTGTTATAAAAATATGTATTGGATAATGAAGTGTAATCCTTTAATATACCTGTGAAAGTGTTGATAAGTGTGTCCAATAAGTGAATGAGGGAAAATTTCGATGTTTTCGGTTTGTTTTTTTTTTTATATAGAAAAGGGAGCAAACGAGCAGGCAGTTGACCAGCGGGCTTACTCCTGACACAATCGGGAACCGAATCCGTTCAATATCAGTGGTTTTTCGTACTTTATTTGGTGAATTACTTTGAAACTAATCATGATAAAGAAAATTTTTAGATCGTATCTTTTTGTACTCCCGACCATATCAATCTACTGAGAATCAAAGTAAAGAAATGTCAATTTATTAGGAAGTACGTGGCATGATCGTATCTGAATCAAAATCAAATCAGTTTGGAGAGTAAGGCCCCTGGATGTTAAGTGAATCCTGACGCCCATAAACATCCGCAACCCCAGAGGAACTGCAGGTGCGTTGCCGGCCTTTGAAGAAGAGGAAGGCTCTTCTCTGCTTGTTTACCTTTAGGTTAAATTTATCAGGGACGAACTATACAATATTTGATACAGATGTAACAATATCCTACACATGGGTACCGGCAAACGTCCCATATTAGAATGGACAGGACTCATAATTTATGTTGAAGGGCCGCCATATTTTGCGGACGAGTCGACTTTGCCACGATTTATACTTGGTCCCCGTGTCCATACCCACGTCACTGTC
Organism: Celastrina argiolus; assembly: GCA_905187575.2. Taxonomy (NCBI): domain Eukaryota; kingdom Metazoa; phylum Arthropoda; class Insecta; order Lepidoptera; family Lycaenidae; genus Celastrina; species Celastrina argiolus. The sequence continues at coordinate 7,388,642 of LR994584.1, read as the reverse complement.
AAGTCGCACTGAGACTGCTGTTCTGTTATAGTTATTATTGACAATACCCAATTACTTTTGAAATTGAGGTGTTTTCTAAAAATATGATATGTCTTTATTTCAAAGTAATTTACAGAACTTTTTATATAACTATAAACAAAATTAAAATTTTAAATGAACGAACTGATGATTATTATTATAGGCTCGAAGAACACTCTGGATCACGTCGGTTTATATTATGTTTAGGAGCTACGATGCCACGGACAGTCATACACAGACAGACACGTCTAACTTATGTACATCCATCCGCCTGTTTTCGTTTGTTATAAATAAATATTTTTTTATAACAAACAAAAATTTCTTTATTTATTTATAGAACTCATATTCTTCCGTTGTAAATTTATTATTTTATTGTTCTCTTAAAATATGACCGATATTGTAACCTACTTTTTGATTGTATAATAATCTGTTTTTCACCTACAAAAAGTCGGTCCTAATAAGTAGGCCGTGGTTGGGCTACCTAAAAGGTTATACGATATATCCGTAGTAGATAGTTAATAAATCCTTTTCTGCGAATATAGTTTTCAAGATCAGCCAACTATTGTCTGTAAATAGGTGAATCGTAATGCAATCAGGAAGTAGAACAGATCGCATAACCGCGGACTAGGTCATTGAACTTCACGGATTAGCGGCCGTGATGCTGATTTATCATAAACATTGTGGATTCTACACACATGATACGTCGAGCGTTGTAAAATTTTACGCTTAAAAGCTTAAAGTATTTCAAACTATGTTTCTGAGTTTATTGCTGTGAAGTAGTAATATATTTATTATACAAAACATATTATGTGCTAGTAGTAGGTGACATGAAGGTCAATGAAGTCAAGAGAATGTTTTTTATCAATTCGTTTTTGAAAAGTTATCGGTTACATGAACCTAAGTTATTATTTATTTATATATATTTAGTTATTTATATTTATTCCGTAATTAAATTAAAAGTTATTTATATTCTTGGGTTCCCCAGTTCGCTGCAGCTGTGACAAATATCGCTATTTTAACAATATTTGCAGACTTGTGAACAAGTAAAAAGTATCATAAAAAAGAGTTATCTAAATCCAATTATTAAAAATGCGACATCGTTAACTCTACTTATGTAGATTAGGTAGTTTATACGACCGTACGTACACGGCTTTCATTTATTAAGTATCATCACTGCTTTATAACTTTTTCAGATTACTTGTTATTGTTAATTTTTTCAATACACTTCTCTCACATATTATTATTTTCTTTTTTGCCACATATTTATTTCTATTACCTTTTTCAAATAATCATTTTCAGGTATATATAATAAATAAGTCTATAATATAAATAAATACATTAAAAAAAAAACTTTTTCAGATCCATTGCGTTTACGCAGTCAGTGTGACGCTCCGTCCATGTCAGGGCCGGCCAACGTCCCACATAATGTACACCTTTCATACCACACAATCTTCACAAAAAGCTGATAAATAAAATTATTTAACACATTTCAACATCGCCTCTTAACTTTGCCATTTAAAGGTCCTCGAAAGTGACCCTTTATTACTTCGAATTATTGTAAATGTGCTATTGGAATTAAATAGAATATATAACTATTATTGTTCTGGAATGTATATGTCGGACACACAAATATTTTTTTTGTTTGTAAAATGTACATAATTATGGTCTTAATTTTCTTAATTACTTTAAATTTTGTTTTGCGTTTATCAACCTATGCACCGTGTACTAAAAACAGTATGTATTGTTTAAGAACAGTGTCTTCTTAAAATTATCTTGGTAAGCCTAATAAATCAAAGTAAAAAAGTTATAAAAATTGACGCTGAATATTTATTACTTTTTTCTTTGTGTTTCACAAAGAAAACAGTAATAAATATGAAATTTTCTCAACTTGAACTGTCAAGTAGTGTTTGGCCTCCAATGGTTCAAGTATACCTCCTTTGGGGTAAGAGCGTTTTTCCATTATCCGATCCGATATCCGATAGCAAATCGGATTATGTGAAAACGCTATATTCAGACAGGCGGGCAAAAGCTCGTTAAATGTACGTCCATATTGGACGATAATCCCTTTTCGAAAAACAAAATGGACACAACACACCACGTTGTGGCACATTATTATTTGTTTATAAATTTTAATCGCCACAGTTGCAGGTCTTTTGATTTTTATCTCATAGAGATTATGTGATCTCATGGGGCTGAAGTGAAAGTTCAATAAAAAAAATTAAATGCAGAACCGTGTCATGACACTGTCAATGTTTAACAAAGGTTTAACTTCGAAAATGATTGTAATAACGGCGCGTCGCGTCGTATCTAATCCATGTCGCGTCGTGTGCAGGTCGTTTAAAGTAATCTTTTTTCTCGACTCGACGACGTCGCGTGACGTACAAATTCATTTGGATTACACTTTTTTATGATATTTTTTACTCGAGAAGTGAATATTGTTAAGTAAATCCCAAGACAAATGGCACTTTTTACACGAGTCTGACGTCGCCGCCTGAACCGAAGGAATATTAAATTTATGTTTGTGATGATTTAAATAAATAAAATAAAAAATCTTAAATTAATAATGATTCATGTTATATTTACAACAATATATTACAATGAAAATACTATAAAATATAGTCCGATAGACATTTATTTTATGGGTATTTTGCTCTTTGCCCCAAGTGACCCCTGGAAGCCTGTCTATGAATATAATTACAATTTGTTCTTAACAGGCGACAGATTCGTTCAAATTACTATGTTATGAATGAAACGGAAAGTTTTATTACTTTATAGCTTGTTAGCTTATATACCAAGTAAAAAAAATACAAAAATATATTCAGTCTTTTGGGACTACCGATAGAAGTGATTAGTAAATTATAAAGTAAAGTAAAGTACTGTGTCTAGGTAATATTAAGGAAGCTTGCGCTGATATTGGTGCAAATTTACTTGATTCAAAAAGTAAGAACATAATAATCATTATGTGTACATCAATCACTGTACCGTATGCATATAACATTGCTTATGGAAAGCGTTTGGTGACAATAACTAGAATTCCATGATTTTCGTTCACTTAAAAAATTGCACGACGCGCCTAAAGAAGTTTTCATTTAAACAATAATGCCATTATATTATGAATTTATTTGTACAAATATCATTTGGACGTTTTTATTAAATATAGCTGACCCGTGCCCACTTCGCCAAAAATAGCCAAATCAGTTTAGCTGATATCGAGTTTTAGCGAGACTAAAGAACATCAATTGATTTTTATATAGCCTATGTTACTCAGTGATAATGTAGCTTTCTAAAGAATTATTAAAATCGGTCCAGTACTTTTTGAGTTTAGTCGTTACATACAAATATTTCCTCTTTAATATATTATTGTAGATTACCGTACTAACATTATACGAGGAAGGGTTTAATCGGGTTACGCATACACAGGCTTGTGTCAACATTGTGTCCTAAGTTCTGAAGAAAGAAAAGGACAGGGCTGCGCGGTAGAAAGAGACAGACTCCACCCTAGGGCACATTTGCTCGATCAGTGAGCTAGCAATTTTCAGGTAGTATTTTTAGAATTTAATTAAGTCGCTGAAGAATTTCGTGTATAATTGTCGTTAGTTCAAATAAAAGGAAATTTTAATTTAGTCACAGAAACAATTGGTTACGGCCGAATACTGAATCGATAACTAAATTAAGCGCTCAAGTCATTCGCTGTCCATGTCATTCTGCCAAGTAGTGACAGTGACATCCCATGAATAGGAGGGCTCTTAACTTTAATGAGCGTTTAAGTATTATTCCGTGAGTGGTTTCCTAAAATACATGCGGTATTATTATACGAACCTAAATAATGTTTTTAGGCCACAGGTTTTTGCTACTTAATTACAATTCAGTTTTGACGACCTCCGTAGCGCAGGTCGCGGGTTCGAATTCGCCGAAGGAACGAAAATTTTATTGAGTCATGATATAATACAAGTTTTTTTATACTTAGCACGGGGCCAGATTGACGTGGTGTGAAGCGTCCATAGATATTATTATTAATTCACGGCAAGTCTCTGATATGGACTCATACGCGTTGATTGGTAGAACGACATGCGTAAACAAAAGGAACTTTTTTAGCGTACTTTCACAGTGATATATCACTTTTTTATAAATTCAGACTGGCGCAAGTCGGCTTTACATAGTATCTTGAAAAGTACAACAGCCTTCTGTTTTATTAATTACTTATATTACCTTATCTCTATTAAAAATGTGTCTCTGCTTTTGTTTTTTTTTATTTTCACTTTATTCTAACCACCCACTTAATTTTTCTTCATTTAAATCTATATGGTCTATTGTAAATCTATTTACTTTTATATGTAGCTCTAAGTTTTCCAATTGTAATAAAATAAAAGATAGCGTTATGTAGCCTATATCTACGTAAATACGTTTAGCTATATTGCATCTTGTGATAGAGCCTTGAAATTGAATCATCGAAAACGTACAGTGCAATGACCGGCGGTATAACAGTTTCCAAACTTACTATTTCAATAGGCAGTTGCAGCGCTGTTTGGAAACATGCATCGAAAACTGCTGTATTACATATCGTTTTCAATTAGAAGTAATTTCCACTATACCTTGGCTGATAACCAATTAAACAACATTTGACGACCTTCGTAGCGCAGTGGTTGAGCGCGTTGGTGCTCGAACGAGAGGTCGCGGGTTCGAATCCCGCCGAGGTAACAAATAGATTTCAATGTTCCTGACTCATGAATTTGTATTAAATTTGTGTACAATATAATAAAAATCTTAAATATGTGTATAAGTATAAAAGTATTAAATATATTTCCGTTGTCTGGTACCAGTAACACAAGTTCTTCGGATACTTAGCACGGGGCCAGATTGACGTGGTGTGAAGCGTCCATAGATATTATTATTATTAAAAAGTCGGTCAGATATAATATGGAGGAAATGTCTGCCCGATTATCGGTCCCTACAAAATTTCCGATTGCTACAATAAAAGATGTTATATTGTAAAAACAAGTAAGTTTAACAAGATTTGCCAACATTTTACTTTTCAGCATATTCAAAGCTACAGTTGTTTCAGAACACATAGTAGCAATAAGGGGAAATTGCATTGTCAGCTGCTGGCACCTGCACAACAAGCATTTGTAATACTTTGTTCACTTCTGCAACTATGAGACAACTCGACGCGAACACAAATGGTTCGAATATATAAAGAAATAGGTTTGTAGCAAGTAATTTATCTTCCGTCCTGTAAAGCGAAGCAGGCCAAAAAAACTGTTTATGTTTAGTTTAGTTAATCTACAATCACGTCTGTTTCGAAAATTTCGGAAGTTCGAAAACAAAAATGTATGGGATTTGACACAAGATTCGCTAAATGACAAGCGAATTTTATGTAGCTTTGGCTTTCCTGACGGATACATATCCGCACATGCAATTGAGGCTTAACTCATATGATACTTACTTCCTGCAACTATGTAGTATACAGTTAGGCCATTAATGAAGAAATAACGTATACTTAACACCGCAACCGGAATTCAGATACGCGGCCTAATGTTTATGCGTATCCGAACTCCGAAGATGATACCTTAATCGCTTATTCGCTGGGAGAATAAGGCGGCGTACACACTATGCGATTGGTGACTTAACCATTGTAGGCTTAGGGCGTGTTTCACCAAGCAATGTTAAAGTTAATCCTTCGTTAAATATCATGTTGTTCCTCCCGTAATTCCTATCAATGAATGAGAAGGCATAGTATTTTAACAAGCCGTTAACACTAACATGCGTTCGTGAAATCGGGACTAAGGGCGTGTTTCACAAAGCAATGTTAAAGTTAACGCCATGTTAAATATCCTTTTTTTCCTCTCGTATTTCCTGTCAATGAATGAGAGGCATGGTATTTTAACATGGCGTTAACTTTAACATTGCTTGGTGAAACACGGCCTTATCCTCACAATCAAATACATTATTTAAAAGGTAGAAAATGTTAACTTTAACAAATTTTAACCCTCGATGCAAAAACGACGGGATGTTATAAGTTTGACGTATCTGTGTAAATGTATATGTGTCTGTCTCTGGCATCGTAGCTCCCAAACAGATGATCTAATTTTAATGAGATTTTTTTTGTTTGAAAGGTATATCTAGTCGAGAGTGTTCTTAGCTATGTTTGGTGGAAATCAGTTCAGGTCTTCAAGGTCATTGGGTCATTTGTTAGGTGTGATAATGTTGCACGCTAAGTCGGGGTTTTTATTTAATTTTTAATTTAGTATATAATTAATATTATTTATTACATTCAATACTGACCTGATGGCAGTGTTCTGACATTTTATAATCCTATATATATATATATATATATTATTATAGTCTTCAGTGATTTATAAAATGGTTGAAGTAATATTTAGTAGATTTGATACTCGTTTTATTTAAAGTGTAATTTTAAATGTCTTCGTTGAAAATAATATTAATTTTCAGAAGTAAACAGAGACGAACAAAACTAATTAAGAACCTTTGTACTGAAAGCTATTAATAATAACTCGGGATCTCTATTTCTAACTTGTGTTTAATTTATATACTTCGTGAAGTTACATTGAAAAGACGGAAGCTGACAATGAAACCTTAATAAACCGTCGCCTTTAACTAACTTCTCCTTATGAATGCAAATTATGAAAAATCCTCCTTGTCACAAAGAAATATTTTACGCTTAATATTTCCAAGATTAACTTAAATCTTCCGCCTTTCTGTCTCGGGAAAAAATAAATTTCCATTTGCGAAGGAAAAATGTAAAGTTTTGTCCTGTATAGGGTATATTGCCGTCTTCGGCATCTTACTTTTTAGTTTTTAGACCCTGGAATATCTTTCGGAATATCATGTAGGTAGAAGAATGGGCATCTAAGAACATTTCGCCCCATCTGAATAATTATATTCAGATGGGGAAAATAAACCTACACTTCAATGAAAAAAGGAGGCTGTGTGCATTTTGATTTGTAAGGGGTCGCTGAATATGACTAGCTACTAACTAAAAAGTAAAACTAAAAGTAACGAAAATAAAAATAAAACTTAAATTGCTACAAATAAAAAATAACCCCAAGGTCGTCCCTATTCGTTTCGTTGCTGGATGGTGATGCCAGACTCTTTGAGCCAGGTAGGCCTCTACCAGTTTTTTTTTTGTAATTTCGGACCCCATCACCTTGGCCTTGGTAGGCACCAGGGGTTTCAACCCGACACGATTCAAATATGAGATCCCCACTAAAGTTCTCATAGGCACTGCTACAGTGGTGCCCTGGATATAAGAAAATATATTATTCCATTCAGTATAATAAAAAAAGCTATGTTACTCAAAAAATAACCCACATACTTAATAACATATAATTTTATATGGAAGTTTTACCATGATCTATAGGTGTAAGATAAATAAGTGATCATACTTTAGGGTGTGTATGTGTCTCCTATGTAGAGTTTACCGTGAAAGTACCAGCGCTGAAAGACTTACTTTTGACTGTCATGTTTGTATGAGAAATTGCCCAATAACATAAATTTTCCCATACAATAGTTTTAAAAAAAGTACTTTCTCAGTAAACTCTATATACGGGACCCATACGCAACCTAACGTATTATCACTTATTAATTAATGTGTTTGAAAACTCGTTCAAATACTGGTAGTATCCAAATAAAAAAAACACTCAAAGCGCAAGGAATATTCTGATATATTTACATATCAAATATTTTATTACCTATACACGTTACCGCAAAAATACCTATTTGAATGGCATATATACGACACCCATGGGAAATATCTACACATTTGTCTGAAGTAATACCGCCCAGGTATCCAATCAAATATGATATACGTTACATACAGTCTTGTAAGAAGGTAGATATTTTCTTAAGAAATATCTCATCATCATCATCATAATCAGCCTGAAGACGTTCACTGCTGAACATAGGCCACCCCCAAGGACTTCCACAACGACTGGCCGTGCGCTGTCTGCATCCAACGGCCGCCCGCGGCTCGGACCAGATCGTCGGTCCATCTTGTGGGGGGGCCGCCCTACGCTGCGTCTTCCAATCCGTGGTCGCCACTCGAGAACTTTCCTTCCCCATCTGGTGTCTGTTCTCCGAGTGATGTGGCCTGCCCATTGCCACTTCAACTCACTGATTCTACGAGCTATTTCGGTTACTTGATAAAATATGTACCATTCTGCTTTCCGTTTTATAAAACAAAGTCTTCCGCCACATTTGTCTGTTTTTTCGCGATAAAGTCAGGCTACTGCACCGTGTCGCTGATTGGTATGGAACGGCGGTAGTGACGGAGTATCGCGGAGATTTTAGTGGGTAGAGGTCAGTCCAGTTCACCATCTCTTCGGACGCGACGAGTCCCACACACCCGCGGTAGGAGTCCCCATCTATCTCGGAATGCGTAATACATTCGGCGTTACAAAAAAAAAAAGAAAAAAAATCTTTGGTGGTTCTCGAGGAAGGTTTTAGTGCAGTGTTTCCCAATTAGTGGTACGCGTACCCCCAGGGGTACTTGAAGTTGCATCAAGGGGTCATCAGTAAAAACAACGATTTCCAAACTATTAATAAAATTGATAACGATATATTAAATGTATATATGTATATGTACTTTTTTAATATTTCGACATTACTGTAGAAATTATAAGTTAAAAAAAACCTCAAGCCTTCGTACCGCTTATAGGGTACACAGGTTTAAGGTATTTTTTGAAGTAGTACGTAGCAAAAATTAATTGGTAATCACTGTATTAGTGTATTGATTGAACCCAGTAGAAGGCGCTGCCGTCAGTGCGCCCGGAAAATTAATTAACAAAAGTACTACATATTTATATTGTATCTGCGTATTTCCGAATGGAATACCTAATTTATTATAACTTATACTTACAAGTATGTTTCATAAATATTTTCAAAGTGTTTTAATACGTTTACCAAATCCGGTCATTTGGAATTATTAAGGCCTTTGAGATAACCGTATGGCGCAACTGTTTAATACGAGAATAGTAATATAACGTAACTTTAAAGTTCAAGTTATTTTAACTCTTTCGGTCGTTAACCTCGACTTACAAGGTTATTACAATAGGAAATGAATATACGGTTAGCCTGATGATAATCACTTACATTAGAGGAGTGTAGTTTTACAGTGATGTACCAGCAGTTTCACCAGCAGTTAGATAAGCTTCGCGGGCCACGAGTTTTGCGTCTCTGTATAGGAAAACAACGACCGTTTTTTTCATACTGAAACAAGAACCCTGTTTCCCCCCTGTATAATGCCACTAGAGTATAGTTTTTTTTGTTGCGTGACAGCAATTGACTTTACAAATAACTATTTTTCATTTCTCTAGCCGTGGTGTTTCCTCTTTTTTTCCTCCGTGGTGTTTATGCTATGTGCGCGATAAGCTGAAATTAGTACGGTTACTGTAGTGCATGGTTTTTAATCATCGTGTGGTTTGCCAGCAAATGTTGCATAGTGTATTCTCATAACATAGTTAGTCTAGTCCAGGAACGATTGGTCAATACGTCTAGGGTTGACTTCATGCCATGGTTGGTCAGTGCGGGTTTCCTCATGATGTTTTCCTTCACTCTTACAGCGTTTAAAAATCTCATTAATACGCGCCACAACTTGATAATCGAACCTGCACCCTTTTGTGCAAATCAACGGTATACGGGCTTTCGAAGGCTAAACACAGTGCAAACGTTATATCACTCCGAAATTCTATGAGGTCCTGTCTATCCGGTCACCCACACACGCGTGGGTCTCCCACAATAAACGTTTAAATAAGTATTGGTTCAAGTTATTGAACTACAACATTCAGGTCCGTTGACCCTGTAGACTTGACAAGGTTATCAGATCTATAAATCTTCCGAAGGTCAAAACTATATCTCTCTGTGATAAAACCCAATTTAATTTATACTAAAAAAATATAATTTTTTAGAGTTCCTTACTGTTAAGAGATCAGGGGCAAGGCTAGTATTTTACACTATATGATTCCCGCTATACGGGGGAGGCCTATGTTCAGCAGTGGACGTCTTCAGGCTGATGGTGATGATGATGATTCCCGAAACGGCAACCGTACATTAGACTGCGGTCAAGAGTAGCCTATGTGTTAATCCAGCATGAAAACTACGACCATACTAAATATCATCAAAATTGATTCAGTACTTTTTGAAGAAGAAACAAACATTCTCTCTCACAAAGGTCTTCATAATATAATAAATGTGATAATATTATTGTGATGTGATGCCCATCTGATGGCTCATCTTTCTTATAAAACATGAATGTCATTTTCACGGATATCGAACTCACAACCTCCAGAGCCAGGCCCTAAACCACGGAAATGTAACACAGCAGAATTACATTTACACAGTGGTAATAGCCAGTTAAGAAGTATGAAGCGTTATTTAATAGTTTTGGTGGTTTCGTCACCAGCACATCCACGCTCCACATTCCGAGACCACGCAACTGGTCAACGAGTCGGTCAACACTATTACTGGGTTATTGGGTTAAGATGACACTTTGCTCTCTATGTATTGTGTAGCTTAATTACATTCGCAGAAGGCTAGCAGCACATACTTCTTACATTGAGACAACCACAATTTGAATAAAAATCTTAAACCGGACGGCAATAATTATCGTGCGAGAATTGTGCGAAGAATTGTAAAATGTGGCACAGGGCTAATTCTAGTTATACTTATATATTTACAAAATTTACAATTGCACTTCTCGACAAAAACACTCTTTTAAGTTGACTTCTACAAAAAGAACTGAGATCCCATCAAGAATATAACTTGTATAAAAATGCCAAGTCTCGCTACTTAGTTCTTTTACCGTAAAAATGTTAAGTGATCCATCATCCATGTTATGCCAAGTCGGGGTTAGTCGGTCGGTTTAACAAATCTTTTATGTGTTAAACCTAAATTATTGTAAAAAATGTTTTTTTTACATGTCTCAATTATTTTAGTAAAAGATTAACTCAAACTATTTTCGTCCGGAAGTGCAAATAAAATGCAGTTAGCGTATCTATTATTGAAATGTATAAATTAGAGAATCATCAAAACGAGATGAGATGTTACTTACGTAACAATAAAAGAGAAAAATTGAACCAACCTGCCAACGTTTATCGCAAAAAGCGGTGTAGATGTGGGTTAGTATTCCGAGAAAGAAATCAAGTTACGGACCGGCCCGACCTGATATGTTAACTGTATTACGTATTGAGTAAATAAACATTTCATAAGGAAAACTGTTGAAAGAAAATGGAATAAAAGTAAATGGATAATTCGTTTTTCCGCAGGTATGGTCCCTGGGAATTACATAATTTTCGGTCCCACATTTGTACAGAATTATCTTCGACAGGTTTTAATATAAGTAATGTACCTTCTACCATCTATAACATCTTACCGTCACATTTGTAAACTCTATACTCGTATTCTAATAAAACTTGCCAAATAATACAGCGGTGTATTATAATTTATTATGTAAACAAAATATCAGGGTTTCCTGTATGCCACGGTTTTAACGCATGGGTAATTATCGTCGTAGTATTACGGCCTTAGTGTGTACGCAATACACTTGTGAGAAATCTTCTCTACCTTTACTCTCGTAACCTAGGGGGGACGGATGAGCCATACGACTGGCGAGAATACAGGCGTAGAACCGACTTTTTACATCCATATGTCTTGTCAGACAATCTGGTAATTAGCCTGCATTGTCCTAAACATAACTCCTAAGTCTGGAGCCACCCAAAATCACATTACGTAAAAACGTATATCAATGCCAGTAGCTCTAGTAAATAATATACAGTATCAAATAATAATAATCGATCGCTACTTAGTTCTTCTACCGTAAAAAAGTTTGAGATCCATGTTGTGCCAAGTCGGGGTTATTCGATCGGTTTAACAACATCTTGTTTAATATTATTAAAATCTTTCATGTTTAAAATAGATTGATCTATTAAATCAATTAAATAATATAGAGTCTAGGCTTATTGTAGTAATAGAATGTCGTGGATTGAAGCATTGACGTCCACTGCTGGCACAAGGTAGATAATAAACTGCTGGACATAAGTGATAAGCCCAAGGGTGTGTTTTACCAAGCAATGTTAAAGATAATCCCGAAGGATTGATTGATGGAATTATGAGAGGAACAACATGATATTTAACGAATTAAATATCATGTTGTTCCTCTCATAATTCCTATCAATGAATGAGAAGAATATTTTAACAAGACGTTAACACTTAAATATCATGTTGTTCCTCTCATAATTCCTATCAATGAATGAGAAGAATATTTTAACAAGACGTTAACACTTAAATATCATGTTGTTCCTCTCATAATTCCTATCAATGAATGAGAAGAATATTTTAACAAGACGTTAACACTTACATTGGTGAAATCGGGACAAAGTATTTCATGAGGGGTTTGGCAGGTTTGCAAGCGCAGTGTTTAAATATAAACGGTTGCGAGTTTCTTACGCCGGTTCTTGCGAGTTACTTACGCCGGTTCTTCTTGCTGGGCTAGTTCCCGAACCGGTGGTAGGCATCATATAGAAACGACGTTCAGAAAACATTTTTTTGTAAAATTTACTCTGAATAAAAATATTTGATTTTTATTGATTTTTGATTTTGAAACAATGTCCTCGAAAACGCTATTGCCCATTCTCAGTTATTCCCTCTGTGGCCTTTACGACACTCGCGTTGTAGTAGTGTATTCTCAAGGAAGATGACCTATGACCTAACCTAACGACTGCAACCTCTATAATGAGGCACTGTTTGTCTAATATTTAACGTCTTACAATTATGAGTTTTAATTACATAATCTATCTTCTGCAGAATTCTACATAACATGATATAATATTATTATATGACTGCTATAAAATGTTAATGTATCAAATAAATTCCGTCTCTATTTTAATTTATTACGACTTTGATCTACATTTTATGATTAGATTTTTTTTATTAAAAAGATACTTGAAACGAACTGGGGCACATCACAGTGTATTTATGCTACGGTATTTTCATACAGCTAATTTTTTTCAATTGACTGCAGTGAACCACAATGTATAATTAGTGAAATAATTCAATTACCGAGCTTCACATGTACAAATGAATCGTTCACTTTCACAGATTACTTGTGAAATTGGCAATTTACATTATGCGGTGCTGCGCTTGCGCAAGAACCGGCCGCTGCGTTATGTCACACTCCGCTGAGCGTTGCTTAACGCCCATTTAACGCACCCGGCTCATCTCCGGCACTTGGTACCGCCCACTGCTGCTTTCCACGAATTTACTCGGGTTTTTCACTTTCAAAGTAATTTCGTGTGGTTGGTTTGAGAATCGTTAGCACTTGTTTGGTCGTTATCTTCTACTGCTGCTTCCCGCGAATTTACTCGGGTTTTTCACTTTCAAAGTAATTTCGTGTGGTTGGTTTGAGAATCGTTAGCACTTGTTTGGTCGTTATCTTCTACTGCTGCTTCCCGCGAATTTACTCGGGTTTTTCACTTTCAAAGTAATTTCGTGTGGTTGGTTTGAGAATCGTTAGCACTTGTTTGGTTGTTATCCTCTACTGCTGCTTTCTGCGAATTTACTCGGGTTTTTCACTTTCAAAGTAATTTCGTGTGGTTGGTTTGAGAATCGTTAGCACTTGTTTGGTTGTTATCCTCTACTGCTGCTTTCCGCAAATTTACTCAGGTTTTCCACTTTCAAAATAATTTCCTGTGGTTGGTTTGAGAATTGTTTATAATGGCATCAACGCTCGCCACCTAAACTTTAGAACTTGTTTGGTTGTTATCCTCTTCGGCTTTCACCTTCTGGGTTACGCACCCCGGCTCATCTTTAGGGGGATGTGTGTTATCTTTTTTCCATTTAAAATGTTTGCCGATTCTCATTTTCGATAGCGGAGAACACGAAAAACGATGATTCTTGATAGATATTGATATCATGGCTGTACGATTAGTTATATTGTTAGCTACGTCACGAGTAGTATTTCGTCAATATATTCTGGTATCTGGCGCACTGTTGTACTATAATAGGCAGGCAGGTACAGCTTTCACGCTCACTTCCACTGCCAGACATTGAGTCACCACTTACCGGTTTATATCTACTTTGTGCCGGTATATACCGGTATACACCGGATATCTAGTCCAGATGAAGGTACGATTACACATAATCATAATAATCATAATTTATACATATGATACAGTTTAATAGTGGCTCACATATTTTTTCGACCGTTGCAGGTAGATTGTAGCTATGCATTCCTGGATTTCTATCTGAATTATTTTCTTGTTTCAGTAATTTTGAGATCCCTTTTTTGCTAAATCCGGTTCTTTTCTACTAAAGGATAGTGCTATATGTATGTTACATGTAGATAAAGTAATATCCGAAACGGAACTTAACATAACTCAATTCCGATTGATACGGTTAGGTTTAATGTAACTATATAGATGTGTACTACTACAACAGTAAACAAGTTCGGAACACAAAAAAATAGTCGAAAATTGCGGAATTGTTCATCAAACATTGTGTAGAGGATTCACAAAATGACGTGTGGGTTACCCCAGCCAGACGCCACACAAAAATGACTTCACATATATGTACATACTTCACATAAAAATCAGACGATTAGTTTCAGAGCCTATTCAATGAACAAACAATCAATCCGTTCTTTCCTCTGATTCAATTTCAACATAGCTACATTAAAAAAATTGTAGCTATGTTGAAATTTCCTTCTGAATACCTGAGGAGCAGGTAAATCTGATAGGCATGGAATTATAGGCACACGCCATTGGTAGAAATTTTAACCATGAAAGGTACTAACTTTTCATAATAAAAATAAATCTTCAGCTATTTCCAAATGTAGCATGTATAATATTATTGTGATGAAATTGAAAATCCACACAACATTTTTATTAATTTATAACCTCGTAACAGCATTCAGAGCTGAATTTCCGATTCAGTCATTTAAATAATAAATGCAAGTCATGCACAACTTGTCAACGTTGATTTAAGCGCAGTTTAAATTGTTACTTGATTCAGTATATAGCCTAAAAAGTTTAGCTAAACTCTTTTCAGCTAGCGTATAACTTTATGGATTATTAATTATGTGAGTAAATCATAATATTATTTGTATTAACACCAAATTCGATATTCTAACTGAAAATATTTGTACTAAAAACGGTAAAATTCATGGCCATGCCTTTTTTAAGGCTCTGTAACAAAGAGGTCAAGGTGAATACTTATTTAAGTAGAAAGTGTAGCAATGTTGAAACATAATCTAGATAACTGACTAACTGTACCTATTACACTATTACTTTTATAGGTATTGTAAATACTAAATGTATGTAGAGAGATTGGCTATCGGGATGTTTGTTAACTTTTTCCATTTACTGTTCTGAATAAAATTTTGCACACAATTTATGTAGCCTGAGTTTTCTTTCTTGTTTTACTTACTTACATACTGAAAACTTTAGAAAACAGAAGAGGAAAGATGATTGGATATCTTATAGAGTATAAGACTAGAGAAATAGGAAAAAGGGTAGGGCTAAACTATAATAGTCATGTTTTTGAAAATGTTTCTATCAGGATAATGTTGTCTGCAACATAAAGTATGAAATATGATAATAACATTAAGGTATGCGTGTTGGATATAAATTGAATCACCGGCGCTCGGCGCCTAATTGAGCGCGGGTAAATTGACAGAGTTTTATCAGATTAATCGATGTTTCCTAACGTTTTTATATTTTCACCCGACTTCCAAAAAAGGAGGAGGTTATCTATTCGCTTTTTATGTATGTATACCCATTACTCTAAGGTTAATGATACTATTAGCGTTTTTTTTTATTAGACGCTAAAAGAACAACATCTTAAAGATGTTGATTTGAATCTCACCTTTGTTGACTGACTTCAAAAATAACATTAATTGTAACTACTTATTTATTATAGTCAGGGTTCCCCCATTAATGGTTTTCACTTGATTAGTATCAAGCTAATTTTTCGTGAGTACCTTCATTTTGATGAGTCGCCCAAGAATTTTTTGGACGGAACTCTTGTTTGTGGTAACTAACAGAGATAGCAAGAATAAAGTTTGTGGATTTGGTGATTCCAAAATATTTTTTAATTTTTTATGA
This sequence comes from Celastrina argiolus, assembly GCA_905187575.2. Lineage (NCBI taxonomy): Eukaryota > Metazoa > Arthropoda > Insecta > Lepidoptera > Lycaenidae > Celastrina > Celastrina argiolus. Next base: position 7,372,512 of record LR994584.1, on the reverse strand, counting down.
TAAATCTTAAGATAATAAATCTAAATTATCCGAAAAAATATTTGTCCTAAAAAATCTATGGTTTTATCAATGAGTTCCTTCTTGCCAACTTGTATCGATAACGAGGTCATCTTAAATTATTAGTACCCAGCTGATTTTCTTTTTATTACTTAGTTAATATTAATGTGATTCAACAGACATAATTGTCCTACAAATTGCGTGGTACGATATCCCGGAAAGTTGAGATTTTTTTTTATCCTTGTTAACTCTGTTAGCTACCACAAACAAGAGTTCCGTCCAAGAAATTCTTGGGCGACTCATTAATTTGAAGCTACTGAAAAAAAATAGCTTGATACTAATCAAGTGGAAACCATGTATGGGGGAACCCTGACTATTATATTTACAATTAATGTTCTTTTTGAAGTCGGTGTTTTTAGTATTATTTATGATTTTTATTATTTATTGAAGTCGGTTTTTTAAACGTAGTTTCTTTTTATAATACTGCATCTCACGAGAACAACGTTTTTAATGGAATATGATGGATAAATCGATATGGTATGGTAGTTAAGCATAGATGAAGAATACATAGATTTGCTACAATACGTCAATAAAGTGTGTGAACGAGATCACAACATACAAAAACTTTAAGGAAGGAAAAGGAAGGCGACAATATTGCCTGTCTTTGTCAGAGTTCCTGTTTTTGTTTGTTGGGCACAACTGCTATGTGCCCAACAAATCAGTTGACAGTTCGGTCACATCTCGTATCTTCCAGGATTTTTAGTGAATAATAGTGATCTAAGTGGTGAAAATAAAAAGAAATTTAAGTGATACATAATACTAACCCTGCTTTACATGGATACATGTTAAATAATCGGCTGTAAAAGCCGTACTGAGCAAAAAACATGAAATATTTCCTTTCATGCGTAAGTACAATTTTTAGTAACAAATACACCTTTCTTTGATAAAATATCGACAGGTTGTGTTCCGTAGCACACTAATAAGCTAATAGTAGGTTATTGTGAATAGAAATAATGAATTAAAATGTTATTTAAAATTACAATAATAAATGTATTATCCAACCAATGTATGTGACAAGGTTAAATTGTCATCCTCGAAACATATGTCAGGCCATAGATTAAGAATACATAGATTTGCTACAATACGTCAATAAAGTGTGTGAACGAGATCACAACATACAAAAACTTTAAGGAAGGAAAAGGAAGGCGACAATATTGCCTGTCTTTGTCAGAGTTCCTGTTTTTGTTTGTTGGGCACAACTGCTATGTGCCCAACAAATCAGTTGACAGTTCGGTCACATCTCGTATCTTCCAGGATTTTTAGTGAATAATAGTGATCTAAGTGGTGGAAATAAAAAGAAATTTAAGTGATACATAATACTAACCCTGCTTTACATGGATATATGTTAAATAATCGGCTGTAAAAGCCGTAATGAGCAAAAAACACGAAATATTTCCTTTCATGCGTAAGTACAATTTTAGTAACAAATACACCTTGCTTTGATAAAATATCGACAGGTTGTGTTCCGTAGCACACTAATAAGCTATTAATAGGTTATTGTGAATAGAAATAATGAATTAAAATGTTATTTAAAATTACAATAATAAATGTATTATCCAACCAATGTATGTGACAAGGTTAAATTGTCATCCTCGAAACAAATGTCAGGCAGTCCGCCATTTTAAACTACTTTTTGACTTAGTAATGTTCAAGATTTTATGGGGATACCAGCTAAGGTACTCATAATTTACCCTAAAAGTGGGGTCTTTTTTAACCGACTTTCAAAAATAGAGGAGGTTTCTCGATTCGACCGTATATATATTATATTTTTAATTTTATTATTAAATCTTAAGCTGTGCAATAGTGAAACTGTTGTTACAGATTTCCAAAGGACTCTTCAACCCGCCAATTATGGATTCGTGCCACAGGCCGACAAAACTAGCAACCAACCAAATATACTCTAGACATTTTGAACAAAGTTGTTTTAGAAAAACAGCAAATATGACATATTTAAACCCGTTATATAGTCCTACGCGTCATGTCATCGAGCAGGTTAGTTACTTTTATGGTATTTATTTACGTACTATAAAAGTGATTATTATAATGTTATAAACATATTATATTCAGAGTCTTGTGTAGAGCCTACTGAAATTTATTTACATAAGTTCACTAAAAGTACTATTTTTTTACTGTAAAATAACGATGGAAATGGAAATCTTGACTACATTTAACGAACGCCTCTACTACTCCTATTTTATATATTATTGCTTTGTTTTAGGAAAGCCGAAGAAATATTTATTGGAAGACGTATAGTGAATATAAGTCGTAAAAGTCACTCCAAAAATTTCCATTCATGAACTCTTGAACTGCGGTGAATAGTCGAATGAGACTATATCTATAAATTGTAGTTGGTATAAGAAATAAATTAAAAATTTAAATGTCCCCGGAAATGCTGGTAAGGGATCCACACTATATACAGGCATGAAAAGGAAAATACCAAATGCTTAAACGAGGAGGAAGAAATTCGTGCATCTACTTCCAATAGCAAACGGTATGAATACAGTTACGGAAATAATCATTTTGAATAACGACCCATAAATGTTGTAATATACCAATAATTAAAAAAAATGCAAATATTATAATAAAATCATTTAAATAATGACTGTATGCACAGATTACCTTTAAACACCTTATTTTTATTTTATATACTTTTTTACATAATATATATACTTTATTAGTGATTTTACATTAATTTAAATATTTTTATATTTGTTAAAATACACGACCGGTTTCGATGAAGTCATCGTCGGTGTAGGTATATATTTAAAGTGAAAAAAAGTGCAAGTACATAGTTTGGGTTTTATTACTACATAAAAAGAATGTCCGCCAAGAAATTATAGTACATTCGATAACATAAATAGAGTACCGACATACAAAAATTATTATTACGTCCGCGTCTGTGATGAAAATAATTATGATTTATGATGTAAAGATGTTTTTTTAAAACCTTGGGTTTTGTTGTATGATATGTTTTGGGCTTATAAAGTAGCAGCCAATGTTACTTTTTATGCGCAAATGGGAACCGTTGGTACATTTACACGTCATAAACGTAACATATTATTTCCTGCTTTATGCGTTCCAAATTTCATAATTTAATCGAAACAAATACATAGATGAACAAACTTTCTCTCTTTAATAAATTTGTATTTTACTGTTCTGTACTAATCTTTGTTAGTCCCGAGTAGTAAGATTCCTGAATAAATTGGGTATATTTAAATGGGGTTGGCAACACAGATATTGTATATACTTTTCGTTTGTCCCTGTCGGCTGTGGCAATGTGTCAAATCTATAGGATTCTTTATCTAAGTAGTTAAGGCTCTCTAGTCAAAGTGGAGGTAGCATTACTTTTTATCACAGCCAAATGTACAGTCACGAACAGATCCGTTTTATTATGAACTTTATTGCTACGTGATAACGTCGAAAAGCGGTAAACTGAATCTATCGGCTATCGTACAAGTCAAGCGGGATTTCTTTTTGCTTGTAGTTGTAGCTAACTCCAAATTCAGTTTATAGTAATAGTTGTACGATGGAAGTATCCTTTCTCCACATTTATAACTCTCTACATACTACATCATAGTAACAAAATAATATTTAGTACACAATATTATTATGCAGCAAGCAATAGATTTGACTTCTTCTTCTTGTAACTTAAGAGACTTTTTGTCGGTGGAGTTTTCTCCATTTCTCTCTGCACTCCGCCCTTCTCTTGACCTCCTGATACGACACGACCATCACTTTCTCCTTCACTTGGTCCATAAAAGTTCTTCTCGGCCTTCCACGTTTTCTTCTACCTTCTATCTTTCCTTCAATTATTCTTCTAATAAAGTTGTCGTGCCGTATCGTGTGTACTAACATCTTTCCTTTTTCTTTCTTATCTTTCTTTAAGATTTGACTTGTATTCGCTAATATTGGAATTATGTACATACAATCGATCATAGTGATAGGAGTCGCTAGACAGCAGATGGACTGTACAGTGTACATCTGTGTCTATTTGTGAGTGGTTACTACACTTCCATGCTGTAATATTATGTTCTTAGAATGCTTAGATATACCTACGTATATAGAACATAATACTACACATACATACAGTACGACCACGACCTCAATATCTTATTAATGAATGTCGGCCTTCTCTTGGTTATTTTATATTAACATAATTTTATTAGCAACAAATAGGTTTTGCAAAGAGCAAGCGTAATATTACCACATAGCTTTCCATACATAGCAATTTTCATTTTCTATGAAAAATGACGATTCCCGAAAGACATTAGAAACATACTTTTGCCATACTTGGTCATGTACGATGCACATTACATATAATATGATACATAAATGTCTACAGACTACACATTATAATAATAGCTCCCCCCACCGATTTCGGTGTCAGTGGCCGATTTCGTTGAAATCAGGCCAGACGAGTAAATTTTATAGTGTTCAAGTGTGTGCACAATACACACAGACACTCACTGTTCCTTTTACTCTCATAACTCAGTGGGATGGTTTAACGACATGACTGGGGAGACTAGACTTTTTACAAGCCCATCCTCTTCTCATCTTCTTTCTTGTCAGACAAGCAGGTGCAGGCAAAGGTGGTCAGCCTGCTTCGTCCTAACGAAACTTGGTAACAATATTTTTATATGTTTCCAACGCGGGAATCGAACCCAGAATCTCCGGGTCAAGCTCCATACCATTGGGGCACGGAGCCTAAAATATTATATTATTATATTAGTAGTACTGAGTAATTAGTAAGTATTTATTTACCAATTCTCTGGCTAGTTTAAGAGTATTTAAATTCTCAAAGTTGACAAGACGATTTACATGTAATTTTGTTACGGCAAGGTTTAACGTTGGGACATACTTTATTAAGTATTAACTCAATAAATATTCAACGGACATTAATTTATTTGTATATATTTACACAGTGAAGACTTCCATAATTATTGAGCGAACGAAATTGAGTTAGGTTAGGTTTACCCTTTCATATTTCATTCGGATCTTTCTAGTGGGTCCTCTACAATTTAATAGCAAATTCAACACATAGACTTTTTGTCAAAAGTATGTCAAATATGTGCGAATACAGCGATATTGTACACAATTGTACAATTAACGCCTGTCAAATTGCTGTTGCGAGATAAATAATCAGCCTACCGGTGTCCGAAAGATATGTTAAATCTGTTTTGACCTACCCTAGGATTAGGTATATAAAACTGTTTTTGAGGTTGTTTACGTGTAGCCAGGAGCGACGGTTCCTGGCTAAATTGGAATTGCAATGGTTGGAAAGTGTGGTAGGCCAGTTTAAAAAAAGTTAATATTTAAATTATGATGACGATGAACTGTGTAGTTTGTAATTGTTTGCGTATTTTACATAATATATGCCAGGCCAGATATTGCGTACCGCACAGATTTCTCGCAGAGTTTAGAAGACCAAGGCTTGGCAGAGATTACCGGTCCAAGGCTACATATGTACGTGATACTATGCGAGTGTGTACATTACACTCATATTTATGTAAATAATTGCAAAAGTTACACAGAAAATAATGTCATGTTTACATAAACGCCTTTAACCCAATTGAGGTTTTTGACTATTGTTATTTAAAACTTATCTTCGTTTCAACTGAAGTAGAGGCATATGTTTCATTTTAATTTAATGAAACGTGTAAGCGAAAGTTCACCGTTCACAATTTGTAAAAAATTAATAACGACTAAAGCTCTGTAGATACCCTACATATGAGATGCTCCGTCGTATTTTATATATATCTATTTTTATAATGATTTGATTGTTTGCAATGAATAATATACTCTGCAATCGATTTCAATGAGATTTGGCACAGGTAGAGCCTAAATAGGTATCGAATAGTGATATATACCACGGGGACGGGTATTCGCCAGTAACTAGAAATATTTTTCGAAAATAAAATTTACATAATTTACATTAATTTTATTTTTGAAAAAGTTTTCAAAAGTTTTCACGCAAATAATAACTGTGTGTACTATATAGGATATTCATATGTATGACTAATATACGATAGTGTTTTGGGGTGTTTTTCAGCTGAACACTTGACAAGTCCAGTGCGAAAGTCAACAGAGTCATTATCATGAAGGCCAGGCACAATAGCCCTCTTTTTTGCTAACGAGAAACGAAACAATTACGTTATAACCGTAGACTTAGTAAATTTACAGACAATACATAGATCGCTTTAGGGTGACGTCATGTAGTCTTTAACCAGCGGACGATCACGAGGCTTCTTTTGTCCTCATTAACTCAAATACTGAAATAGTTAAAAAAACCAGTTAAGATTTTACGATGGAACAGATGAACATCCATATCCACATACATACATACATGTCTAAATCGTAACACTCCTTTTTGCTTCGACGTAGTCGGGTAAAAAACAGCCAGGTGCAAATACTGACGGGTCAATCTTATAACACACATACACACACATACATACATATAAAAATCATAACCCTCATTTTTACTTCATCGTAGTCGGGTAAAAAAACAGACAGGCAGACAGACACGTCAAACTTATTAACATCCCATTTTTTTACATTGGGGGTTAAAAACCTTTACGGAACCGTCTATTAGAGTAACCCTAATGACTCCACGAAACCCAGTTTGGGAATACCTGCTCTAACCATCAGCAGATCTATGACCTGCCCACAGAAATCATAACAAAGTAGCCGACAATTCATTGTGTTTACAACATGATACTCTAAATTAAAAGAAAATATCCAAAAATAATTAGAAATAATGGTACAATCTAAATATTAAGTACCTGTTGTTATTCCACCCACAATCGAGTTGTATTTTCAATTATAATATTAAAGCAATTTATTTTGGAAATGGCTCTCGTTTGAGTTGGACCTTTATAAAATAAACAATAATATTCAGACGATCTATTATATCCTAAAGGCGCTAATTTAATCGACCCTTTAAGATTCTCGGAAAGGAGATCATTATCTTGAGAACCTCTAAACTTAAGAAGCGCTCAAATATTCAGCCTTAAGATAAATGTGCTTAAATAATACATACTGGGACTAAACCTATATGCTGAACCATAAATCATACTGTATAATACAAATATTATACAGGTTGATTCATACTTCATATATTAAGCAGAATATAGTGTGATGTGTAAAGCATTTTTTGTTTTGATACCTCATATAAATTACTTCCGTCACAAATCGTGATTGAAGATCTCCATAAAAGTAATAAAACAGATGTTTCAATCCTGATCAGGTCTTAGGTAAACTACCAGTGCGTTCGTGTGTATAGACAAAGAGCCCGTGAGCCACAATATAGTAAGATTCACTCCTTGTGGTCATTTAAGACTTTTGAATTATTATTATTTTTAATCATATAAAGTATATAAGTATGGTATGTATGTATAGTATGAGGTGCCAAAAAATGCTCTACGCGTCATTCTCTTAACGCAATATTCGGCTTCATATATGAACCATGAATCACCCTTTATACTTCCTAAACAAAACTGTAACGCAAAAATTCAAAAAACTAACGTTCAATGGTAGCAATACCGCTCGATTTAATTAAACTCGGTCACTGATGACCGTCGAACCGGTTTTTTTATTCAAAATCAATAATCGATTTGGCAACAGTTTTTTTCAGGATTCGTCCGTTTTGTCAATAAATCAGTAAAACTTCTAATACTATTCTAAAATCTTAGAGATTATTCACGTTCCTTTAAAACTTTTTGAGAGATGTACCTACCGCTGGTTTCTGAAAGGCTAATCAACGATCAAATCAACTATGCAGTGTTCAAGTCTCTTGTTAGTTGTCAAAATATGGACTAAGTTTAAAGACATGTGGCCTGTAGGAGTTGGGACACACATATCTATAGTAGTACAGGTACTATAATCCAACACAATCGAGTTACTATGACTCTTACGGGCCTCCCCTAACATGCTAAGGAGGTTCACTACTTAAACAATATTCAGTATTCAGTTTTAATAAAAATAGGAAAAATGTAGAGCTGATTCATTGAAAACACGGACTAAAACGTTTTCTATCTTCCGGACTACTATTCTTCAATTTGAATTTAAAGCATGAAAAGGAATTGAGATCTCTTTTACAGAATCTGATCGTTATAATATTGTTAGGCGGAGTGCACATTGTACCTACGTTTATACTATAACTTACATAAATATTATGTTTTTTATTTATTGTATTAAATGATAGAAAGACCTACAATATAACGACAATTATCTACACCTTAGAATACAAGGTGTAAAATAAATGAGTACTACATACTTTTGGGAGTGTGTATGTGCCTCGTATGTAGAGGATACTGTAAAAATACCAGCCCTGAAAGACATACTTTCATGTTTGTATGAAAAGTACCCCACCATCATAAACTTTCCCATACAATAATTTAAAAAAAAGTACTTCAGCACTGGTACTTTATCAGGAAACTGTAGATACGGGACCCATACGCACCCTAAGGTATTATGAATCATTAATATTATAGACAGCTTATAATAAAATAAATAAGTGTTTTATTAAATGTAATAATATTGTATCGTGTGGTTTATCTAAATATTCAATCGTAATTATGAAGGATGATTTAATTATTGATCGCTATTAAATAGGACCATAAATTTAAAAAACTTAATTAACAACAACTACAGATTAACATATAACCTCTGAGATCAAAATGATTCGAAGACCCCAGCGGTCGTGGCATAATGGTTTATGTATATTATTATTTATTTATATTGAGTGACCCTGACATCCTTAGATATACCTCTGACCACTATTACATAACTGTAAGTGTATCTTACTTAAATAATGGCCTTGTATTTGGAGCAGGTTAACTTGTGGTGTAATTTAAATATTTAATACTTATTTTCAAATATAATTTAAAAAGTGTCAGTTCACAAGGTCGACTTTTTAAATGTCACAGCTAAGTAATATGGATATGAATTCTTACAAAAATACAGATTACCTAGTCCTACATCAAACGTAGAAACCAATTTTTTGTGTTTAAAGTATTTGATAATTGACCCTTTTGATTTGTTTTAATGAAAGAATTTCAATTGTACTCGTATACTTGAAATATAAAAAACTGGTTCCTACGTTTGATCTAGGACTAGGTAGTCTGTATTTTTTGTAAGAATCCATAACCATATGACTTAGTAAATAGATTTACATTACGAAGTTGCTAGGTTATCAGCCTAATATGAATATTGTAAATAAATACTATATAAGTTCTTTTCACAATGTATTGGTTTTCACTGTAAGTTTAATTATATTATAATACATATAATAAAGGGCTTGTATGTCCTTTGCTTTACACGAGATATTACATTGCAAGACGCACGTCCCTGCCACGTGTGACTCATATTTTTCACTCGACAATTGCGACAGAAGAATTAATTAATTTTCTGCAAAATAGTAGCAAAAGCTTCCGAAAATACCTTCAGAGAGAAGCCTTACCCTAGTCTAGGTAAGGAGTAAGTGAAGCAGATAGAAATGGAGTAACAGGAACCCCAGGGCACTGCTGTAAAGTGTTTGTAAAATAAGTAATACATGAAGACAAAAATGCAACTATAATCAGCATAACATATCTCACACAAAATATTGTATTCCAAATTAGCTGACACGGCAAAGTTCGTACCGTCTACAAAGAAATTTTCTTAACGCACCGACAGCAGCGCTACCTATCGGGTCCAATTGTCCAATTAATACACTAAAACCTTCTTCGAGGACCACTCTATCCATTGGTGAATACAGCACGAAGATCGGTGCAGTAGTCTTTGAGTTTATGACAAACAGATAGTCAGAACCGGTGGAAAACTTATACGTTGTATTACCTAATAATATGTAAGGAAGAACATAGAAATAATGTTGTTTATACGCGGTTAATCTTTCGGGACTGAACTTAAATAACCACATTAAAAAACAATAGCGCACTACTAAAACTATTTAGCCTATATCTCGTGTCGTGACGAATCTATTAACACCATAATTATTAATTAACAGATCGGTAGTTAAGGCGCTACATACTCACATAAATAAACAATCATTCCTTTTGGCTTCGCTGTTGTCGGGTGAGAGAGTATTATTAAAGCTCAACATTATTAATGCAAACCCTGAACTTATTTTTAAAAATAAGTTATGGTAATGTCCACATTTAAATAAACCAACAGCCACTAAATATTGAGATTAATGTTCGTTTTATGCAGGAAAAGTTAATATTGGCCTGAAATATTTATTGAAAATGGCTTTACAACTGTTGCGTAATAAACATATTTACAAAATAATATTAGTACTTAATATTATTAATTGTAATTAAGTAATTACTAGCGTTCACTTAAGAGGAAACACCACGGTTGAGAGAAATACAAAATAGGTATTTATAAAATCTATTGCTGTCTCCCAGTGCCTTAGCTAGCCAGCACTAGCGCGATAGAGACAACTGCAACTTGGACTGAAATTACCTATTAAAAGTACCAGAAATCGACGTTTAAGGGATTTCTGTTTCCTCCTCCAAAACTTAACCGATTTAAATATTTTTTCTGTATTAGCTAAAAAAAGAATTGAGCTAGGTTCCTATTTTTTGCTTTTGTTGATTATTATAGTCAAAACTGTTTCCTAGATATTTAAACATAGCGGAGAGTCTGGCCATTTTTTTTAGGTTTTTAAACGTCCATATCTCTTTAAATAATTAATTTATTAAAAAAAGGAAAAAATAGGGACGTACAAACAATATCCATAAATATTCAGGAAAAAAATTGTTACTCTAGAGGTGTTATCCAGAGAGGAAATAGAAATCCCCTAGACCCCTATTTTTGTATGGAAAAAATTTCGTGGTGTTTCCTCTTAATATAAATTATACATTAATAAACCTACTATACTTTAATAAAGCTCAGGGCCCTGATTCCAGACGCCATCGCTATTCATCGTTTACGAAGTTCGAAAATAAAATGGGATTTGACACAATCTTCGCTAATTGACATACGAATTCGCTTGTCATTTAGTGAAGCTTATTTCAAATTTAATACATTTTGTTTCCGAACTTCGTAAGGGATAAATATCGATGGCATCTTGAATCAGTGTCCGGGTTATGAAACAGGTAAATGGGTCGAACCCATAATTTAGCAAAGAAAAACTACGATTCCTGAAAGTCATTAAGAACTTTTCAAATAGAATTATGAAACGCCTGAAAGAACTTAGATGTTCGGTGCGCGCTATCTATATTATATATTATTATTTTAAGTAGCGAATAAAGTGTACTTTAGTTTGTGAGACCAAACTGGGCAAAACTTTGTTTAAATTCAGAACTTAATAAACTCCTATCCAAATCAAGACAAAAAATAAAGTTCGTTTTTCCTGGCTGGGCTCCTGTACTATAGTCGAAGAGGCGGGGACAGATCAAGACAAACGACCGCGGGTTGACATTTAAATAAATTACGCTACAGATTGCATTCCCGAACGATTCGTGCAACCTCGTAAATAATTTACTTTTTCTTACAGCGTTTGTAAGCGCTCAATAAAAACTATAACTTTTTAAAATATAAGGCTAGTTCCCGAACCGGTGGTAGGCATAACATAGAATCGACGTTCAGAAAATAATTTGTAAAAATTTATTCTGAATAAAATGTTATGATTTGATTTATAAAAAAAAATCGGAATTTGTATTCTTAAATTTGAATCAATATTTCTCTAAGGGCCGATTTTTCAATCATTAGATAACTTTTATCTGTTGAATAAACATGTGACTTTGATATTTGGTCCATACAAAATATGCCAAAGTCACATATTATATTTTATTCCTTGCATAAAAGTTATCTGACGATTGAAAAATAGGCCCTAAATATACTTATTTATTTTATTCGTTATTACAATTAGTAACCCAAATTAAAAATAAAGTCCTTCTGGAAGGAATATGATTTATTATCCTTGCAACCGTAATTAAAATATTATTCTGATTGCAAAATCAACATTGACTTTAAAATTTTCAACATTCATATTTCAGAGTACAAGGTAAACAAATTAAACATTCGAAGGGGATAAAGAATTTTAACATTGATTAAGTCCTGGTTCAGAATCTTAAGCGTTACAATTTGCAACCTTGTTGAGTTAATTAAACGTTTACGAAAATAAACATTGTTTCGAAATCGGTTAATAAACTTGTTCATCGTATCGGTGGACTTTTTAAGTTTCATAATTTTATTATTAGGAGAAATAAAATGGTTTTGTACATTCAATTTCAATTCCCAATCAAATTATTTAACAGTGTCACACAATTATTTCAATAAATAACATTTTATTTCAATCTTCGACTGTGAACTGGAAAATTATCCTAACCTATTTTTCAATTTTTTTTAGGAAATAGAAAAAACATAACTATTATTACAAACGCTTAAATTATATTTTTTTAAAGTTGACTTTAATATTGTTTATTTACTAAAAAATCAACTCGAAATTCATCTGTCTGAATAATTGTAATTTGATAATCGAGACAGGACATTATAAAATAGCTGCATCTAAGTTTAAGGTACATATTGCCGGTTCACAGTCGCTATTCTATTGTATTGTAAAATCATGCTCCAAAGACAGTGTGGGTTTTTGTTTAAAATCAAATTACGTCGGTTATCATTCAGTTGTTTCGTTAGCATACAAATTGCAGCTAAATTCACGTCGAGTAGGATAAAAACTCGTACTTAGCTCACAGATAAAAAATCAGCCATCCGGCACATCACACGGTTAATTGCAGCACAAATAGATTAGATAACTCAGTATGTAATATAGTCAGTTCCTTACTTTATCCGCACGAAGTTTTTGTTACATACATACGTTATGTAGTCTACTTAGTCACGCTATTTACTAGCAAAGTAAATAAGTCCGTTACCTTTCAATCGCGAAAATTTCTATTATCGAATGAAGATTTAAGGGACATAGACTCTTGTGTCCCAGCACAACAAAGCTACTGCTTTAGTATCTTCTATTTGTATCTTTAAAATGTTATAGTCTGCGAACTGCTCAATCTTTTCTACATAATATTACCGAGGCAATTTGAATACATATCATTTGCCATTGTCTGACACCCGTAGAGGGAATTCTACCGTAATTTACCATGGGACCATCTTTTATACGTGGTACGTGTTAGGCGTTAGCTAGCGTCCATAAATATTGAATATGATTTTTTTTTTATTTCCAAATAGAATGGACATAACACGTTTTGAATTGTTTTTTTTTATTTACAACACTTTATGCATTTTACAAAGACTAATGCCTTATGACATTCTCTACCAGCCAACCTTAGGGTGATGGAGAGATAGTGTGAGTAGGCGCAATTCATTAAATTACAGAAATCAAATACAAAACCAAAAAAAATGTCCTACATGATTGAAACGAAACTTATGGTAGGTCACCACCGGTGCGGGGTCTAAGCCGGCGAAAGAAAGTCACGCGGTGCGCGGTCAAGCAAATCTATACTAATATTATAAAACGGACGAGTTTGTTTGTTTAAACACGCTAATTTCAGGAACTGGTCCGATTTGAAAAAAAAAATTTTATTGTTTGATAGTCCACTTATAACGGAAGGCTTTAGGCTATATAACATTACGCTGCGACCAATAGGAGCGAAGCGTCAGTGAGAAATGTTGCGATAGCGGGGAAAATTACTCACATTTGGGGATATTCGTTGCGTGCGCTGCATAAACGGTTTAAGTCACTCAAAAACCACGCGAACGAAGTCGCGGGCACAGCTAGTAGTAGTGATGAAATTGTTCTTTTTTAATTTTAGTAGTATAGTGAAGACATTAAAATATATTCCCGAAGATATCGGGTGTTGAAAATTCTGTGGAATATTTCAAGTCACTAGTCATAAAAATTCCAGAGACGTATCCGGTAACAATTCCCGTCCGTGTCGACAAGAGGTTTCCTATTGACGACTTAAGTGTCCCTCAGTTTGGGATTGAGGACTCAAGTGTCTCCCAGTTTAGGATTGAGGAAGTCCTCGTCCTCGAATTTTCTTTTCTTATTTTCTTCGCAGATTTCTTCTCTCCGATTTTATTTTTACTCTTTGAAATTAAACGAATTCGATGAAGATTACGCATAAATACATAGAAAGTGGTATTACATTAAAAGTTAATAATTAAATTTATTTATTAGCCACTTTACACCACAAATATACAAGGTGTAAGAAGAGCAGTCACTATAACTTAAGGATATATATTTTTTTTTTAACAATAACTAAAAAACAGTTTTTTACTTTTTATAATTCATGCTTCTTTAATCACGAGAACAACAAAAACGCAAAAAAAATATCAAATGATCTTCAAAATTTAAAAAATATACATTTTTCGATTGCGGAAAAGTAGTAATCATATCCTTTAGTTATATTATTGCTTGACTGTTCTTTTTACACCCTTTATTATGCTATTCTTTTAACATTAAACCTTATTTTTCGCGTAGTAAAACTTGGCAATGTAAAGAAAATATTTTCTCGTCCATTTCTTCGTATTTTCTTTGAAGTAGAAATACGCCTAGGTCAATATGACCTAGATACGATATCGAAATGTGTCTCTGAAGACTAAGTACTGGGGCCATATCTGACATAACTTTTAGTACATTTCGTCTTGCTTCGTCAAAAATGTGTTATGAAAATGATAAATTAAATAGCTGGTTATAATGCGGTCATGGCGGTCATTAAATAAAGTGCTATTGTTAATATTATATGTGTTACACTAGTAGCCGTTAAGGCTGATACAAGTCTAGTAAGTTATAAAAAAAATGATTATCGTCAGTAGTAAACTTTAGTAAACGCACGCTAGTGTAATAATGCGTTTTGTTGTTATTTAATATTTGGTTTGATTTGAAATATAAATACTTTTAAAAATTTTAGCTTTATTAACTATGCCAAAATTTATGTACTCAAAGTTTTTACTACATAATTAATAATGATTACAATTTTCCCAAATATCTATTATACGCACTGTGATATTTAAGTGGAAAGCTGAATATTTTGTGAATACATTTGCTAATTATTATACTCGTTAGTGTCGCGGTATCGCATAAGCGTCTGATATGCAAATCGGTATTAAATGTGTATATTTACAGTTTATTGTTTAAACAATATGCATTAATTTCGCTTCTGAATAAAATTGTTTGTACATTTCAGCTGTATGAAAATATACTCATGCTTCCCGCGACTTCGTTCGCTATCATTTTCATTTCATCACAATCGCTACATAACAAAACCCTTGAATCTAAATTGATACATTACAAAATTTAGAATCTAGTTTAAGTAATATATTAAGTAAAATTACTCACTATCTATACTTAATATTATAAAGCGGAAGAGTTTGTTTGTTTAAACGCGCTAATCTCAGGAACTACTGGTCCGATTTGGAAAATTCTTTTTTTGTTTGATAGTCCAATTATAGAGGAAGGCTTTAGACTATATAACATTACGCTGCGACTAATAGGAGCGAAGCGTCAGTGAGAAATGTTGCAAAAAACGGGGAAAATTATTCATATTTGGGGACTTTCGTTGCGTGCGCTGCATAAACGGTTTAGTCACTCAAAAACCACGCGAACGATGTCGCGAGCACAGCTATATAGTTATTATATATTATTATTATAATCTAATCTATCATTAGGTATACCACCTACTTAATGATAGATTAGATTCATTATTGATTAGGATTACACACTAATCCCTTTGTTATAATGAACATGAATTATTTAATATAATATAACTATAAATTTAATAATAACTACATTTGATCAAGATACAATAATTACATTTAGTATTCAACTAATCTACAGTATGGCGTCATCTATTCAAATAACATAAAGCCTAGATTATTACTCGTAGTTATTACCTAAATTATGTGTCACTCGAACATCACCGATTTACAGCGGAAATGGCGTAATTATTGTAACATACAACATTAATTAATGTAAATTATTATATAGTAATCAACTACGAGTATCGAAAATAATACAAATACTCGGATATGAGCGCTTTTATGTTTTTTAAATTACATATTTTATTTGTTATTATTATATTTAAAGCCTTTTCATCACGAAATAATATATTATTGAATACCATAGAGATTTTTGGTGTTTTAACATTATACCTATAAACAATCCCAACCCTATAAAATTAAACTCATGAAATGAATGTTTATGTGATGCTTGCAATACGTAAAAAACTTTATCCTAGGAAATCGGAGCTTTAGTGTGTCGTGAAACGGAAAAATTCAATATGTTTTTCATACATACACTGTAGATACATTACACCTATTGTTATACTCATACTATTTCATCATATCGTTAAACTAGATCATTATAATAAATGAAATACACATGTCGTTTTCATCATACAAACATCATTTATATAATGAGCGACATACCCAGCGTCCGCGAAGGGGCGACGGGGCCATTCGGAGCCGACCCGCGACCGCCATTACAGGCGATGGGGCTCACCTGCGGCACGTACTATTACGTGACAACCGGTACCGGGCACCGGCAGATGAATGTAAACATAATCCCGCCATCTTTTATAGGGGGGGTAGGTGTTTAATGACAACTGGCGCCAAAATGGCGGATGGCAATATCGTCGGTCAACATCTAGGATTAAACTGTAATAATACATGATGAAAGTATAATACTATATTAGTCAACATCAACATATTATTATTTTGGTAAAAAAATTGCTGATTTATTTAATATTGTCACACGTACTGCGAATTGAAAGTTATTGAAATATACATTAATTATACATGCTCAAAGTAAGATTTTCCTTATTAATATTATATGACGCGGTGCACAGCGTTTGATTAATTAAGAGTGAAGTAATGAATATATTATTAATATCACAGTGTAACTTAATATTAAAGCCTCATATAAGCTCGTCTGCTAATCACTTTTCCAGGGAAAGAGTGTAATTGGATTCAAAAACTGGCTATTTTACGTGTCAGTTTTCATACAAACAGAAAGTACTAAATGTAATAAAAAAAAAATTTTTGGGTGAAGCTATAACGTTAATCAAACAGTGTATATATAAATATATATTTTGTTATTAAATGTATTGATATAAGCAACAAAAATGAGAAGAAGCATTATAAGAAGAAACAAGCAACAATATGGAAATATTTTTCATGACTTAATGTATCATGTAGCTCTCGTTTCCTCTACGCGGAGATTCAAAGGTGAAAAATATAATGGTTTTGTCAACGTCGCATGCTTCGGCATGAGGGATGCTTATGAGAAAGCATGCACAGGAAGTCATTTACTTCCATCCTTTGCCCGCAACTTCGTTTTTTAAAAACACAGTTCAGAAATAAAAAGTTTAGTAATGATAACTAGAGATCGCCCTGTAGTCGAAATTCTATCACAAACATATTTGAAAATTATTGATTTAGGGCTTTTTTCCTCTTAAATACGTTTAAAAAAATATACGTTTTCTATAGTATGTAAAAATATTGATAACTTTGTCATACCTCTTGTTATTATCTATACTACAACGCATGGGGCCGGTTTCTAAAAAGCTAATCAAATCTATTATCAACTAACTCGGCATTCAAGTTAACAACCCATATTGAAGCTGATTGGTGAAACATTTATTGAAGTGAAAGAGAGACAATATATAATTACATCACGCTCGCACTCGCTAGGCTGGTTAAAGTTCCAAGTTTAATTTCATTAATTTTTTGAATTGCTAAGCGTGATTTTAAGAAATATTAAGATTCTTCACGCATTTTCTATACGAACGATGACAGTCCCCGAAATTTTTCAAGCGAGGTATATAAAGGTTATGATTTACGTATTATATATATTTGTATTACTCATTATTATTTATTTTTAGAGTTCAACAAATCATAAAGGCCAACCTTACTTAACGCGGTACAAATATTTGTTTTATTACGTAAAATATGATGCAAATGCGGTTTTACGTGCTACACTGACATACATTGCTAATTAATAACATACTTTCATGCATGATGATCACGGTTCATGTGTTCAAATAGCTGAATGTGGTTATTAAATAATAGGTGAACGACGTTAATGAGCGGACATAACCGTAAACAACCGTAGCCAACTGCAACCGTAAACAACGCGAGCAACCGTACCGTAAATTCTTTACGCGTGTCATTTAAGATAACGCCGGGACTAATGTGCAAGAAAACGCCGACATATTGTTATGTGTTATGAGTTTGCTCATGGTTATTACTTGTAACAATGAAGCCTGCATAACGTAACAAATAACCGTTTATCGTTTAAGTAGCTTTGACCTTAAACGTCTGTTATAGGTTAGTTATATTATTTCAACCACCTTACTAAAAAAATCTGTAAGGCCGGTAGGTTAACACAACTCCATAATAAAACAAGGATTATGGTCAATCGTGCATTTCGCTCGCTCGTGCAGCGCTCTCACTCTGATTGTTACAATAAACGTAACGTTACATTTTTCACGCGTGCAGCCGGCGTTCATCGATTTATTACTTTTCAAATATTTTTAATAGTAACGGGGATCTATAGGTTATAGCATTTGCGGTATGCTCAGATAAGATTATGTAGAGTTGAAATTTAACCCTAGTTTTAGTGTGTGCTCTGTCTAACTCTACGCGTAGGTATACGCAGACTGATGACGGACATTACAGATTATTATACATTAATGTTGCATGTGGTCGTGGTGAACTATCTTCTTATATATAAAAATGAATTTATTGCTGTTCGTTAGTCTCGCTGAAACTCGAGAACGGCTGAACCAATTCGGAAATTTTTAGCCTTGAAATATTCGTGGAAGTCTAGGGAAGCAGGCACGGGCACCTAGTTTGATATATAGAAGTGATCATATTTAAATGTATCAAGCTACTATCGTTATTGTCTCACCAGGCACTCTCTAAAGACAGGTCCTAAAATATGTCACACTGTGAAACATATATTTATTTGCCATAATTAATGGTTTATTGTCAATATACAGGGTGTAAAAAGAGCAGTCACTATAACTTTCGGATATGATTATAGGACCTTGATTGATTCTAGAAATGAATATTTTTCATTATTTATTTTTTGAAAAAAAAAACATTTTTTTTTTGCAATTTATTATTTTAGTCGCAAGGCTGAACTGTTTGGAACAACGTTCTGCATTAAATTCTTAAATTTTATAATTTTTGCCCTAGTACGTAATGAACGTCTTACGCGAGCTATTGACCTCACAGCGTAATCAGCTGATCGCTGTGTTGTGCACGTTGTACATTGCCTATTGAATTTTTTTACATTTTTAAAACAGTGGATTAAAAGCAAATGACTAGTACCAATGGATATATCTCTTGCCTGGTTATTACCCCACGAAGTAATAGTGACTGCTCTTTTTACACCCTGTATACACTTCACTAATTTCATTAAAAATAAACCAATTCTAAATGAAAATAAACTCAACAAACAAACAGTGACATTTCGTAGACCTCACGCGACAGAAGCGCCCCTAGCGGCGAATTCTTTCGCTCTTTGCAGATATAATTTTCTCTGCGGCTGCAGTTGGACAGCAGTAAGTCTAACGTCAGTAATTGATGGCGTAGAGCTCAACAATAATCAGACAGGCAGTCTGTGCGTCCCAAAGCCCCGGGCACACGGCCCACATACTTATGTAACGAGGAACCTATCGCGCGAGTGTGGAAATGAACGTTGACCTTATAATGCTGCAGATACAAGTAACGTACAGACAGACGCAGGGGCCTTACTCTCCAAACTGATTCGATTTTGATTCAGATTTGACCGTGCCGCATACTCCCGGATAATACGTTTGTTTATTTTGATTCTCAGTCGATTAATATGGTCGGGAGTACAAAAAGTTACGATTTAACGATTTTCTTTATCCTAGTTAGTTTCAAAGTAATTCACCAAATAAAATATCAAAAGCCGTTGATATCAAACTGATTCGATTTTCGATTGTGTCGGGAGTAAGCCTGCAGGTTTTTAATATCCATGTATAGTTATAAATTTGTAGAATCATGGAAAAAACTTAAATAATGTCTCGTGTAGTTCGGTTTTAAATTTATTTAACATAGACATTAGGTGACTAAATAATTTAATACTTATGCAAAAGAACATTAAAGTGTCGTGAAATGGTCCATTAATTTTGTTTCTATCATCTTCGTTGGTAATGAACTAAGGAATAATTCATGAATAATTTACTGATGACATTACCATGTTATTGCTTGTGGGCTGTGGTCAGGCAGTAGTCCTATTAAACAATAGGACTACTGCCTGACCACACACCGTTAATAAAGGTAAACACCTTTATTAACGGTCAAGCAGGAATATTTAATAAGAGATGAAAAAGAAAATTCACCTTTTTTTTGCTTTCGTTACAGAATAACTATGAAAAAAATATGCAACGGCCAACTTGTCAATAAATTAGCGAACGTGATAACGATGAATCATATGTCAGAACACTAACGATCACGTTTGCTTTAAATAAAAAAAAATGACTATTTAGATCCATTCGTTTGGGAGATACGTTGCCACAGACATACACACAGACACGTCAAAGTAATAAATAGCACGAGGGGGGTTTTCGTCAGGGGTCAACAAGATTTTAGCCTGTCTCGGCCATTTAAAGTTCTATGCAGTTATTATGTAAGTATGGTCTGAGAACATGTGAACAGGTTATGCTCGTGAGTGCCAGTAAGTAGCACAAAAATAAGCCAGCTACTAGCAAAGGAGAGTCAGTGGATTACAAATATTATCTATACTAATATTATAAATCGGAAGAGTTTGTTTGTTTGTTTCTTTAAACGCGCTAATCTCAGAAACTACTGGTGCGATTATTTTGTTGAATAGTCCATTTATAGGGAAAGGCTTTATAACAGTACGCTGCGACCAATAGCGAAGCGTCCGTGAGAAATGTTGCAAAAACGGGGAAAATTAGTCACATTTGGGGACTTTCTTTGCGTGCGCTGCATAAACGGTTTAAGTCACTCAAAAACCACGCTAACGAAGTCGCGGGCACAGCTAGTCTAAAATAATATTAAGTCTTAATTACTGGAATTGTATATTTGCTGCATACCTAGATAAATCTACCGGCAATTCCGGTAGGTAGGTTAGTACAGTTTTATATCTTTAAAGTTATTATGGTAGGTACGTGTTGCTGTGGTCACGTATATTATGTAGCAATCCTTCATAGGTAGAAGTACACGCTACACACTAGAAGTATGTGGTGGCCATTTAGGTTTGGCGAAGATATAGGCACATTTAGACTATCTCTAGTACTCTTATGCTCGACACAAATATTGTCTTCTTCGTACCTACTGCGACACATCGCTATAGTCACAAGAATATGACCCTCGAATGGAATACATTATATTATGTTCGGTGTCAATATAATATGTACTTATTCAAAATACGGTCTTATACAAAATATTCGTATATACGGTCGAATTGAGAAACCTCCTCCTTTTTTGGAAGTCGGTTAAAAATATAGTAAAATGAGTGTACAGTATACAGAATGATTCATGGTTCGTATATTAAGCCGAATATAGTGTGAAGAGAATGATGCGTAGAGCATTTTTTGTTTCGGCACCTCATATATAAGTTACTTAATATTACTAAAAAAAAATCACAGGTCTAAAATTACAACGAGTCAATCTTACTTATATGGGACTCGCGGGCTTCTAGTCTATACAAACGAACGCACTGGTCGTTGATCTAAGACCTGACTAGGATTGAAATTCATCTGTTTTTATGGAGATCTTTAATCGTGTTTTGTCGCGATATGGTAAGTAATTTATATGAGAGTTCTCTTCACACTATATTGGGCTTAATATTGAACCATGAGTTGAAAATCGCCGTGTCGCCTCCGGTGTGCATTGGCTTATTTTGTGTACTAAATAGAGTTTTAATTTTGAATCGCTGTCTTCAAAAGTGCGCGCCGTAGACTATTGCTAAGCCCACTATCATGAAAAAAAACACTTACTTTTGGAAGCCCACAGCTTGCCCGCTCTCAGCGCGGTGACGTAACTCCTCAGGTCGTCCTCGCAGCTCCGCGGGAGACTGAGGTTGGTGTTGAGGTAGTCCAGCCAGTCGTGGTGGTCCAGGATGCCCTTCAGCCAGGTCATCCGCGACCCCCCCTCCCCCACTTCAGTCATGTTCACCTTGGCACTCACTGCACTGACTAACACTAGCAATGTCAACACATACATCTTGATCGACATGGTTCGAACTGTATTGCAAAAGATCACGCGAATCTCATCTGTAACAAATGAAAAGGAAATAAGTATTAAACAATCAAAATCTACATTCTACGTCATATCGGCTTTATAATAATAACTCTCCACACCGATTTCGGTGTCGGTAGCCGATTTCATTGAAACCAGGCCAGCTACGCAGGAGTTATTTGATAGTGCCCAAGTGTGTGCGCAATACACAAAGACACTCTCTCTCTCTCTTCCTATTACTCTCATAACCCAGTGGAACGGTAAACCGACACGACTGGCGAGAGAACAGGCGCAGGACCGACTTTTTACATGCCCATCCGACGCATGGATTTTTCTTATCAGACAAGTCAGGTGATCGGCCTGCATTGCAAACTTGAAAACAAGATTATTTGTTGTTCCAACGCGGGAATCGTACCCACGACGTCCGGATCGAAAGCAAAGCTCAGGGGGCTTACTCCCGACACAATCGAGAACCGAATCCGTTCGATATCAGTGGTTTTTCGTACTTTATTTGGTGAATTACTTTGAAACTAATCAGGATAAATAAAAATTGTTAGATCGTAACTTTTTGTACTCCCGACCATATCGATCGACTGAGAATCAAAATAAACAAATGTCAATTTATTAGGAAGTACGCGGCATGATCGTATCTGAATCAAAATCAAATCAATTTGGAGAGTAAGGCCCCTGAACACTAGACCACGGAGGCGATATCGGCCTTGGATACTAAGCTGGTAGAGACAAAATCTCTGATAGATTTTTTTATCAGCGTTAAATAATGACAAAAGAAAATGATGAAAAAACTTGTAGCGGGATAAACACGAGCTTTAGTTAATTTATAAATTTAAATGGCTCTGTCATGATTTTCCAATTTCAAAAGTCAAAATGTCAAAACTTCACAGTTGCTCAATTTTGCGAGTATTTGTTAGGTTAGGTTAAAGTTAATGATCCCTTATGAGGTAAGCCGGCTGGTGGAGTGGGGCTTCCTATGTTAAGATTCAGGCATCGACTCCAGCGCCGGAACCCCAGATATCCCCAGAGAGGTTAGCAGGAATATTAATATTTTCAATTTTTTGATATTGACAACCTTCGTAGCGCAGTGGTTGAGCGCGTTGGTGCTTGAATGAGAGGTCGCGGGTTCGAATCCCGCCGAGAGAACAAAAAGTTTTCAATGTTCCTGGGTCATGGATGTGTATTAAATTTGTGTATAATATAATAAAAATCTTAAGTATGTGTATAGTATAAAAGTATTAAATATATTTCCGTTGTCTGGTACCTGTAACACAACTTCTTCGGATACTAGCACATGGCCAGATTGACGTGGTGTTAAGCGTCCATAGATATTATTATTATTATAACAATAACAGTATTCATAACGTTACAGAATGTCAATTGTATGGGCGCTGTAATAATTTTGACACAATTCGATAACGTTAGGAATACGTAATATTTGCTAACCCCATAGTTTTGCATGGGTATCCACCATGCATGGAAAGTGATCTTTATGTCTAAGGCCTAAAACGAATGGTTCTCGTTTACATAAAACAAGGCTTTGTCGTATAACAAAATATGTGTCGCCGTTCGCCAAGATCGTGAAATAAAAGTAACGCCAACTTATTAAGATATATTCTTTTATTACAAAAGAAAATAGCTTCTGTTGTCACGTATACAAAAGAACTAGGACGAACGAGAAAAAATATTAATATCTGTATGCTAGAAACAGATTTGGTCCTATTAGATTTATTGAAATTTTATTAATACTCATAATAGTATCTATAATTTCATTATATTTTGAAACTTTTATTAACTACCTGTGACCGCGACTTCGTTCGCGTGGTTTTTGAGTGACTTAATCCGTTTATGCAGCGCACGCAACGAAAGCCCAAATGTGAATAATTTTCCCCGTTTTTTGCAACTTTTCTCACTGACGCTTCGCTCCTGTTGGTCGCAGCGTAAAGCCTAAATCCTTCCTCTATAAATGGATTATCCAAGAAAATCGGACCAGTAGTTCCTGAGATTAGCGCGTTTAAACAAACAGATAAACAAACAAACTCTTCCGCTTTATAATATTAGTATATATTGAAATGATTGAGGAGATATTTGTCTGTTTGCATTGAATATGCTCCGATACCACTAGACAGATTTTGATAAAATTTGATACGAATGTAGAAGACCACCGAGGATAACGAAGACGCGAAAAATGTACAGTTCCTACGGGATTTTCTGAACCGTGCGCAAAGTCGCGGGTAACTTATACCTTCATCTGTAAAATCTAAAACCTGAAGCCGTAGACCGTAATTAGGTCATGCACAATTTTGCTGTAGGCCATACTAGATGTGACTTTATTGCAAACCATAGACATAATAATAAATCAGATAGACCTAACATCTCAATCATTTTAGTGCACATAATATGTATTGGCTAGCGGTCAGCGGACTATCACTACATTAGTGTACTCTACAATCTCTACAGTGGTTTTAATTTGCGTTTGGAATAAAAATATTAGTAGTTTATTTCAACAAAATGACTATATTAATTAGTAATTTTGTTCAAATAAATAGATAATTTTAAATGTCAAAAATGATTAAAAGAGATTAAGTAGAGTAACACCGGTTCAAAACCTAATCCGACAAGAAGAACCGGCGTAAGAAATTCGTGATATTTAATTAACATTGTTTTATAAATAAAAACGAGCAGTTTTCTCATATTTTAAAGCAAAGTGAACATCTGTAGCTCACAGACGCATTCATAACTTCATGCCAGCGCTGCACTTGAGCGACGAGATTGGCAAACTTCTGTACTAATTAGCTGTAAAGTAATTCTCTTTGTTTCTTTGAAAGTTTAAGTGCATCTTGCAGGAACTTATAATGACCTAACTTTGTCATCGTCGACAAATTGATTACAGCATTTACAACTATGAGCTTCAGTTACCAAAAAATCCGGTGCACTTTTGAACCTTATCGCTAAGAAATTATGTAGGTTGAAAATTGTTATGTCGCAGTCATTAGGTTGAATCTGCTATTTGATTGAATGACTAGTGCTTTCATTGAATTCTGTTTTTACCAACAAATTCAATGAATCCGAGACTAGGACAGCAATTTAATATTTTATTTTTAAACTTCAAAATTTCGGAATGTTTACTATTATAACGAACATTAAAGTAAATTAATCAAAAAATATATCAAAACATTATATTATATAAATATATCAACACATTATATTATATAAATAAATCTATCAGAGATTTTGTCTCTACCAGCTTTATCTTCAGTCGGATTTTACTTCACGGGCTATTTTTGTTAGATTTTTTTCATTGAGAATATTTTCGATATACAAGTAAATATATATCTACCCTCAGACAGGTAAATAAAGAACGCCATTTATATAAAGAACTGTTCACATTGAGAAACGACAAGACGCGGCCCGAATTTCAAGATTGCAATATTAGGTACTAGTTACTACACAAAAATATAAACGTTTCTTTGCAAGAATTTGAAACTGCGCGCGACGTCACGCTACGCATCGCATAAATATTATGCATAATAATATATTACTATAGCATCTTTAAGAATCATCGCGTCGCGACTCAGTGGCAACTGCCCCGAAGACTATATATATATTTTTTAATGCAGTGTTAGGTAATATTGTTGGTAATAAAGCGTAAACGATGGTGTCTTAATAACGGATAAGCGGTATTGGCTTGTTTTATGAAGGTAATATTTCATTTTAATGAACCTTTATATTTTACCATTTCCCAGCAAATGCTTCAATTATTATTATTTTATTTATTTATTTATACTTTTTCGTTGGGAAATGTACGTGATTACCTCATCAACAAACTTGTCTGAAAAAGCGCAGCATGGTGGACTACACCTTTACATTGAGAATAGAGTCTCGAGTCCTCACATTATTTTTTAATTTATCGAGTGAAACTGAAAATGAAATTTCGTATAGTTTTTGAGTAATATTTTTTGGGCCACAAAAAACTAGACATCTAAATTCAGTCCCGCCTGTCCCACAAACTTTTTGTGGCAGTTTTCATGAAAACAAATATGATACTATTAGTCAAAGCCGTCCATATTTTACGTTTCTTGTCGACTGACCGGCCCTTTTCATGTCTTGACTGAGCTCAACAAAAACTATAAACTATTAGTACGCTCACACACGCGCCGCAGTACCCGCAGCGGCATCGCTGCAGTAAGATTCGTGGCGTTTGTATGGCGCTAATAAATCTGTAGAGGAGTCGTGTCTGTACATTGAAGATATTTGAGAAAAAATATTATGGGGGACCTTTATTTACGTTATAGTACCCAAAACAATGATTTTTGAAATTTTTGTCTGTTTGTCTGTTAATCTGTTTGTCTGTGGGTTTGTGCACGCTAATCGCAGAAACGGCTTATTCGATTTAGATGTACTTTTGAGTAATATATTGCGGCAAGCTTCACTTAACATTTAGTGTTTGTTTCATGTAAATCGGTTCATAAATAAAAAAGTTATGACAATTTAAAAACATCATGTCGTACTTGCTGGACATTTGTAGGAAGCGCGCCGGCCCGGGAGCCGCGCGCCGCTTCAAATTTTATTCGCACGAACGCACCGGGGGAGAATGGCATTCGATAAAAGTAAATTTCATTTATTTATATTTTTATTATTATAAAGGGTTTGTAAATACAACAATTATTTTTGTATAGGCGTAGGATAGTTTGTTTTCAAGTAAACTATTATACAATATACCTACCTAATAAATAGAATTTTGATTTACACGACTAAAAAAGTTAGGTCAATATAACTTAGATTTATGTATTTCTTAATCATTTATTTCTTAGTTTTTATACTAGGTAGGACAATCTAAGTTTTTTTTCTTGACTTTCTTTATTACGAAAGTTTTTTGTATTAAATCAATTACGGTAAACGGTAGTAAGCTCAGAAAAATATATAATATTTTTATGGTTTCGCAATTTATCCTTTGTCAGCACTAAATTAAAACGTTGTTGCTTCATTTATCTTTTAAGATTCAAAATTCCCGGGAAGTAGAAGAGACCCTATAGGTTTTGATTCCCTTGCAAGTGTCGAAAATGACAAAAATTTGCGACATAAACGGTTGTATCTTTTGGTTGCGGTGGCTATGAAGTCTGATTTTTTCAAAGCTTCAAGGGACAGATAAAGATCCTGAGTATTTGATATGATTTTTAGTTTGATACCTACACATGTTTTTGAGATAAAGGGTTTTGCTATACAGGCAGACAGATGGACCACGAAGTTAAATCCTATACTAAATTAACGAGAAAAATTGGTTTATACGGTGTATCCGAATAATATTATCCGAATAACTTCTCTACATGTTTGTCTACATGTTGTTCGAGGCATACTTCTTTTGCTGAGCTCCGAAAGGATGGTAATATACTTAATATACCCTACATACAAGCGGCTTGCCGGGCATGTCACTAACTGGATCGGGATCAACATTGGCAAGTACCTATTAGCGAAAGTCCTCAGCGGTTGCGCCATTTGTTTGTAGTCATGATGGTGTTCTGTGCTTTTTGATGCTGAGCAGTTATGTCTGACTATTCAAGATATAGTTACATCTATTGGGGGTAATCCTATGTCTTCATATGGCATGTCTGAGCCATTATTTGACAGTAAACTATTCTTATTACTTCATCGGCCTACTTCTTTTGCCTATGCACGTCTATTGTTAAAAATGTATGTTGTTAAAACAGATTTATTATAACACTTCCCTAAATCACATTTCCACGCGTACGAAGTCACGGGCACAGCTAGTAGTAAATAAAGTTCAATTTTATTTGGCTATCCTGAAAGTACATGGTATGCCGGAGAAAGAATAGTACCATCCGTCACTCATCAGTCAACCATCTTTTCTGTTGGTGTCGGAAAAGCCCACAGAGAGAACTGTATATCTGGAAATGGGCACCTAAAAACTGCGCTCGTCAGACTGCAAAGCGTGACAAGTATACTGGCCCTTGGGAAATACTAGAGGAGTCTGTCCAGTAGTGGTTGTCTTAGATGAAATGATGATGATCCCATAGCACCGCGTTCATCTCGATGTGGACTGACGCTTAACTCGACGTGACAGAGCGCCCGATTCTGTCGCGTCACGCTTGTTACCACGCATTTCATACTTTTTGAGCTGCGGTTCTAACACTTATGTGGCGAGTTTGCACTGACCCCTAAATAATAAAAAAATTTACACCAGTAAGAGCTATGCAATGTTTTCTCTTTGACTAATACTTTGACTTTGACGACCTCCGTAGCGCAGTGGTTGAGCGCGCTGGTGCTTGAGCGAGAGGTCGCGGGTTCGAATCCCGCCCAGAGAACAAAAAGTTGTCAATGTTTTTAATGGATGTGTATATGTAATAGTATAAAAGTATTAAATATATTTCCGTTGTCTGGTACCTGTAACACAAGTTTTTCGGATACTTAGCACTGGGCCAGATTGTCGTGGTGTGAAGCGTCCATAGATTATTATTATTATAATACGTTAGGAAAGTCACTTGACAGATAAGTACAAAACATTGTATTGCTTATAAATAATAGGCAAAGGTAAATAAAATATTTTTATTACTAAGGAGATAAATCTATAAAAAAATATTGACGACAGACTATCGCGGTTACATGTTATCCGTTTCTGCTTAGCCTGAGGTAGATTTGACCCCTTTTTATCAAATTAAAACCGAACCCGTAAAAAAATAAAAATACCAAAATTACGGAGCGTTTTACACGATTTTGTGTGCCTAAAATATAAATTTCAACATAAAAAGTGACCCTTTTCACGACAAAGGATTAATCCGTTATTAAAGTCCACTCTTTGTGAACGTTTAATTTTCGCTCCAAGTACTTTCTTCTAAAGCATCGAGTTTAATGCAATCTAATATGATGCCGGTGCATTTTGTAACTCAATCGTCGTTGATTTCAATCCCATTCGTTTTATACGCTTAATCATAACTGAATGTCGCAAATCGTTTGAAAATATATCGTATTCGCTACAACTGACCCGAGCAAGATTTGTTTTCAAACCATTTAGTTTATATAACTGTGAACTGAAACAGACGACGCAAATCAATAATAAAACTGGCAAAGTGCGAATCGGGCTCGCGTACTGAGAGTTTTATACTAAAATATTTGATAGTGTATATGTCGCAATCATCTGATTGAATCTGCTTTTTTAATTCAATCACTAGGCGGTTATATAATGGCGTCAAACAGCTCGTACAGAATATGTGTTGATATATTTTTTGATTAATTTACTTTCATATACGTTATAATAGTTCACATTCGGAAATTTTTAAGTTTAAAGATAAAACATTAAATGGTTGTCTAAGTCTCGGATTCATTCAATTTGTTTGTAAAAATAGAATTCAAGGAACGCGCTAGTCAACCAATTAAATAACAGATTCAATCAGATGGCAGCGACATATACATCTATTAGTAGATAGTAATTATGTTCCATACTTAGCTAATTATACTAATATCGAGCTCAAACAACAAACAAATCACTACATGTAACATAAAGTAGGTAGGTATGTTCCTCTTAACCATGAAACAAGAGTAATACATTTTCAAACTTATGTTAAAATCATACTTATAATTGAGTGAAAGTGCGAATTATGAAAGCTATGCCCATCTCATATATATCACACTATGTTAACGGTGCTGCCATGATTACGATTTATGTTCGAATAATTAGAGCATATAGACTTTAGAATGTGTGTATGTAATCATTTCAAAATAATATAAGATTATTTTAAGGTTCTGGTAGATGTTATTTGCTCCAATTTTAATGATGAAGAAACCTAACGTAATATAAAAATAATGATAATATAATATTATATTACTAAGACATTTTTTAATTTTCAAATTATTCTTAGGAATCAGTATTATACATTATTAATATTAATGTAAAATCTCATATTTTTATAGAATAAATCTAAACCTTTGACACTAAAGAGACGCTTTTTAGACATGTCTGACATTAAACCTATTTCAAGTCCTAGGTGCCAGACGAATTGGGAGCGTGCCGGTTTCCTCCTAGAGCGCACGGTTACTTCTTTCGTCTTCCGGTTGCCGTTAACATAATACAGAAAATATCCTGTGTATGTTGGGGACTTTTTGGGTTCGAGTGTAGTACCTGTGCCGGTGTTCCCGGGCAACACTCCCTTGCACCATCTTAGCATGTGCGGATGAGGCAAGGGAGTGGCCGAACAACTGGCAGACCAGGACTGACACGAACTCTTTTTGAGGTCACGCTCAGAATCAGGGTTCTTGTCAGTACTGGTCAAAATTAGAGTCGTGTGTTGAGGCTGGTGCTGGGTTTATTGTGAAAGTGGGAACTTTGACATTAACTCTGGTATCGGCTCCAGCATACGACCTTAGGTTAGGGCTAGGGATTGACAGACTGACGGACATATAGGACTATGGACTTCGTATCTAATTTATGTTTTCTCCGTCTTTGTTTTGATTTTAAATATATTGTTTTTGGTATTCTATAGACTTGTTTCTGTTTCATCTATTGTGTGTTGTCTGCGTGTACATGAGTGCGTGATCGATTGATGGACGGACCCGTGGGTCTCCAAGCCTAAGTTCGGCGTCCGGCGATGGGCTGCATGGCAGGTGGATGACACTGTCATGAGGGCGCGGGTATGAACCAACCCTAATGGTGAAAATATGGACTCAAGCAATGGAAAAAACACTCCCCGGGTGGGTCCCCGAAAGGGGGAATCCCACACTCCCGCTCCGGCGGGGGATTGCCCCAAGTATACGGGGGGGGCTAAAGTTGCTCAAGAGGAAGAGGTTACCGACAACTCATGCAATACGAAAACGGATACTGATTACACGCTTAATGATATGGATTTGATGGAGTCAACAGAAATAGAGAGAGAATCACTAGCGGTGATGTGTCAGAGTTCACGACTCTTGCGAAGCCAAGCTGGTAGAGGCGCATCGGCGTCAGGGGAAAGCGGCAATGATACTGCCACATTTTCTACTCTGACGAGCCAGTTTTTGAAGGACAGACGCTTACGTAAGCGTCCTGGAGATGACGCGGATGGAGAGTCGGAAGCTGAAGGCCAGCGGACGACTCGATTAAAAACTGCGAAAAGAGGAAGAGGAAAGCGGTCTATGGCAGCAGGCGAGTGCGTTAGCCTAGAACAGGATAAAAGGAAACTGAATGTTTCAGAGTGCGAGCTCCAGGCGGTTAGTAGTGATCAGCAAACATCGGAACCCACACGGAGAATTCTTCCACAAAGAAAAGCGCGAACTTCTAGAACCTCCAGAACAGATGCCGGTACAGACGACGAGGTCACAGCTAGCGTTCTTGGCGATAAGATTTCGTCTAATTTGGCCATCATCACAGGAGTGGCTAAAAAGAGTAACAGTCTGAGTGGTCCAAATGTTAAAGCTTTGAAGGATGCGTCAAAGGTTATACAGGAGACATGCGAGGTTCTACTTAACCGCACTGCAACTGCCGAAACAAAAGCCCTGGAAGCGTTAAACTCACGCCTATCAAAAGAGCTATCTGAGTTAAAGGTAGAAATGGAGAAGATAAAGCGCGAGCTTACTAATGTTCGACCACGAACCGCCAATACAATGCAAGACCTGAACGTGGAAGAATTGATGGAGCGTGCGGTACGCGAGGCAGTTTCATTATGTAGTGCTAGGATGGACGCGAGACTGGAGAATTTGGAGGCCCGACTTTTACCAGAGCCGATTATCCGTCCTCCATTAGCAGCTGACAAGAAGAAGTTGGGTGCGGGTCAAACAATACCAGCACCTTCAATGGTTGAGAGGGGTACAACAAAAGAGGCCTCATCTTCTCTCTCTCTTGAAATCCCTAAGAAGAAGAAAGCTAAAAAGAAAAATAAGCGACAGAGCCTAGCCGCACAGGAGGTTTCAGAGAGAAGAGAAAATTCAATCCCGGCTTCAAATGAAGCCCAAGGACATGAGTGGACAATGGTGTCACGTGGGAAAAAGAACAAAACGGCCAAAGCTGTTAAAAGTTCTAAAGCTACTCCATCAGCAAAGAAAGTTAACCTACGCGCCCCTAGCACGGCTGCTGTCACAATTACGCTTGCGCAGGGGGCCACTGATAAAGGTGCGAGCTACGCGTCTGTCCTTACAGATGCCAGGTCCAAGATCAAACTAGCGGAGCTTGATATTCTAGACCTCAGGTGCCGCTCGACTGCAACGGGTGCTCGTATTCTTTTAATAGGAGGGGAAGCAGCGACAGAAAAAGCGGATTCATTAGCTGCGAAACTAAAAGAGATTTTAGACTCTGAAATAGTTCGTGTCGATCGTCCTTTTAAGTACGCGGAAATCCGTGTGTCTGGTTTGGATGATTCTGTGACTGTTTCTGAAGTTGTAGAAGCAGTGTCAAGGGAAGGTGGTTGTACAACCAACACCATCAGGTCTGGTCGAATTGTGGTGGGTCCGCGAGGAGACGGTTCGCTTTGGCTGAGGGTCCCCGTGGCAGCCGCTAAGAAACTCACAGATGCTGGACGCGTCCACGTCGGTTGGGTATTGGCGAAAGTGGTTCTCTTGGCTTCACGTCCAATGTTGTGTTTCCGTTGTTTGACAACTGGACATGTAGCTGCCAAGTGCAATGAGCCTGACCGCAGTGGACTCTGTTTCCGCTGCGGCAAAGAAGATCACAAGGCAAGAGATTGTGTTGCATCACCAAATTGCCCCATCTGCGAAGCTGCAGGTAGGTCAGCTAGCCATATGCTAGGGGGTAGCGGTTGCATATCTGGTCAAAGACAGTCCTTAACGAGGGCAAAGAGGACACTCAATACTCAGCCTAAAGGCAAAGTCATAGAGGTTGGATCGGTTGCAATAATGGACACCAATTAGATGGCGGCCATTAACTTTTTACAGGTGAATCTCAACCACTGTGCCAGAGCACAAGACCTCCTGGCCCAAACTATAGCACAGTGGTCGATAAATGTCGCAGTAATTGCTGACCCATACGTGGTACCCGAGCGTAATGACTGGGCGGGAGACATCAACAATGGCGTGGCCATTTTTGCACCAATTACAGACGGCTTTCCTCCTCTTCAAAAAGTGGCGCGAGGAAAGGGAAGCGAGCTGGTCATAGTGGGAGATGTGGCGGTAATAGGGGTATATTTTTCACCAAGATGGCGTCTTGTCGACTTTGAACGCGCCCTTGCTGAAGTTACATGCCTTTTATCACGTGTCTCCCCAATCCCTGTGATTGTTGCGGGTGATTTTAATGCTCACTCGGTAGCTTGGGGATCTCCTGCCACCGATTCAAAAGGGGCTGAACTTGAGGATTGGGCACTAGTTAATAGTCTCACCATATTAAATAGAGGATCAGAGAACACTTTTGTGTGCCGTCGGGGTGGATCCATCGTGGATATTTCGCTTGCATCTCACACATTGGCAGGGAGAATCCAGAGATGGCGAGTGGCAACTGACGTAGAGACGCTGTCAGATCATAGATATATCTGTTTTGGTATATACGAATCTGGTCTTACTACACAGGCGGAATCTCGGACTGCGGTCGAAAATAGTCCACGATGGGTTATGCAAAGACTCAACCGTGAGCATGCAATTGAGGCGGCCATCGTTGAAGGGTGGGTCCTTGATACGAGTCCAATAGATAGCGTTGAGTCGGGAGCAAATCGACTTGGGGTATCGTTGGGTAACATTTGTGATGCATCAATGCCGAGGAAGATACGTCCTTCACCGCGTCGCCAAGTATACTGGTGGCGACCCGGGCTGACCGAACTACGTAAAGCCTGTGTCAAATCACGTCGCAGATACAAACGTTGCCGCAGACGTCGTATCCCTGATCAAAGCCTGGAGGACGCACTATATGCCGAGTACAGAACTGCCTGCTTGGCTTTGCAGGTGGCGATAGAAAAGGCTAAGCAGGAGTCCTGGGAGGAATGGTTAGGTATGCTGGAGCGGGATCCATGGGGGAGGCCGTACCTTGCTGTTCGTAACAAGTTGCGTCCATGGACCCCACCATTAACCTCGACACTAGATCCGCAATTGGTAGACTCCATAGTGAACACTCTGTTCCCTATCCGTCCCCCTGCTGCTTCGTTCTGGGTCTCATCGGTCACCGAAGGCAACATACAACCAGTCTCAGAAGACGAGTTAAACAGGGCAGCAATTAAACTCCGCGTAAAGAAAACTGCACCTGGGTTAGATGGTGTGCCAGGTCGAGTGCTGGAATTGGTATTGTCTGAGATGGGAAACCACATAGCAGCACTTTTTACAAAATGCCTAGTGCAGGGCCGTTTTCCTAACTGTTGGAAGGACGGTAGACTGGTCCTGCTCAGAAAGGATGGTCGAGCGCCGGACCAGCCATCTGCCTACCGGCCGATAGTGCTACTTAGTGAAATAAGTAAGCTTTTTGAGCGGGTGCTTGTCGGTCGCCTAGCTAACTACATCGACCTTCACGAATCTCAGTTTGGGTTTCGGGTCGGACGTTCGACGATCGATGCACTTTCTCGCGTCAAAAACCTAGCGCAAGAAGCGGTGGCTGATGGAGGCGTATTGGTCGCGGTTTCGTTAGATATTTCTAACGCATTTAACACGCTGCCATGGGATGTGGTCATATCGTCTTTGCAGGAGTTTGGTGTTCCCGATCATCTTCAAAGATTGATACAAGATTATTTTAATGGAAGAGTCGTTACATACCCGACGAAAAATGGCTGGGCTAGACGTGAAATGTGCTGCGGTGTTCCACAGGGGTCTGTTCTCGGACCACACTTGTGGAACATCGGCTACGATCGGGTGCTTCGTGGCATCTACATACGGGGTGTGAAAATAACATGCTACGCGGATGATACCCTTGTAACGGCCCGTAGTAGAACCCATCGTGGAGCTAGAATGCTGGCGACGGCAGGAGTGGCGCAAGTTGTAAACCGAATCCAACAAATAGGTTTGGAGGTGGCCCTTCACAAATCTGAGGCTCTAGTCTTCCATAGACCTCGTAATTTGCCACCTGAAAATACGCAGATAGTGATTGGAGGGCAACCCATTGTCGTTGGGAAAACGATGAAATATCTTGGCCTCGTACTAGATGGCAAGTGGAGTTTCCGCGAGCACTTTAAAAGGTTGGCCCCAAAACTAATAAAAACTGCCGGGGCGCTCGCGAGAATCCTCCCGAATATCGGGGGCCCAGGAGGAAAGTGCCGCCAGTTATACACAGGGGTGGTGCGATCAATGGCGTTATATGGTGCACCTATATGGGTGGACTCGCTGGTCTCGCACAACCGAGTATTGCTGAAACGTCCGCAGCGGGCCATGGCACTCAGAGCAGCACGGGCATATAGAACTGTATCCTATACTGCGGCATGCATCATCGCCGGTTGTCCGCCGTGGGAATTAGAGGCCCATGTTCTTGCGGAGGTCTACAGGCAACGCGTAGAGGCTACCATGGGAGGTACCCGCCCAAATTTAGAAGAGGTCGTCCGTTGGCGTGACGAAGCTCGCGAGGATCTCTACCGAAAGTGGGAAGATGATCTCGCACTCCCAGGTGCAAGTAGGCAGCTAGTGTCTGCAATTCGACCTATTCTACGGGAGTGGGTTGAGTGTCGACATGGCTTCCCAGATTATCACCTTACTCAGGTACTTACAGGGCACGGGTGCTTTGGCGAGTACCTGTTTAGGGTGGTCAAAAGGGAGCCAACTGCAGTCTGCCATCACTGCGAGGGCGGAGCCGAAGACACAGCACAACATACGCTGGAGGAGTGTCCAGCCTGGGCAGGTACTCGCGATACTTTATCTTCTCACATCGGTGAAGATCTATCGCTTCCTGTTCTGGTTGCCTCTATGGTACGGGACAAGGAAACCTGGGATGCAGCAGTCAGTTTCTGCTCCACGGTTATGCTGCAAAAAGAGGCAGCTGAGCGGGAGCGGGAGGCTTCGGCGGAATCGCACCCGATGCGTCGGAGGCGACGTGGACGGAGACGCTTAGCGCACCTCAATGCGCTAAATAGAGAGCCGTGAATGGATCCGTAGACGGTACCACCGGGGGTTGCCGTCTGCCGAAGGATCTAGAGGGCTAGAGCTCCCTAATGTCCGGGGAACTCTTGGCGAAGAAAGATGGCAGCATCGCCGTCATCTATAATAAGATGATGCCCGATGAGGCAATACGCCAGCGGGGTTGTGGTAGTATAGCAGTTCCCATGGCCCCGCCAAAAAGCGTGAAGAAGGACATCGGGGGGTTTTAGTTGGTAAACTCAGTGCGAAGCACTGGGGAGTCCAACATAACCTCGCAACACTGCCCCGGGGTTGCGGGGTATGCGCAACGCATTTCCCCTCGGAAAAAAAAAAAAAAAAAAAAAAAAAAAGGCGCCAGACGAATTTCTAAGTTGATAGACGAATTTCTAAGTTGATGTTAAAGAGTAAAATTACTCTTGATTTTATTTTCAAACCTACCAACACATACCTTCTTGTCCCAAGATATTATAGCTTACTATTTGTTAGATTTTTAATGGAATATTTGAAAAATATACTAATCAGATTCTGTTTTAAAGTTTCTATTTGAAAAATTGTTGAAACTCCCATCGCTTTTGCATAAACTATTTGCTGGATTCGCTTTTTTAAACTATTTTCGAGGGCGTACTCCGTTTTTCCTGTGAATAAAACTGCGTGAAAAAATACAAAATGTTTAGTACGATATATTTGCTTATAAATTGGTTGTTGTTGCATTGGCAGTCACCAACTCTTAAAAGCATTAATTCCTAAACCTAAGTGAAAAGTTATATATAAATATAAATTGCTTGTATAAGTCCATTGGCAGTCACTTACTCTTTAAAGCATTAATTCCTAAACCTAAGTGAAAACCATCAAATCGTAACACTTATTACAGTTTAGTAGCTACATAGCTACATACAAAATAGTTAATAAAACACCTAAAACATAAAATATGACTGTAAAATATTCTTCGTATTCAGGTTTATTTCATAAACAGGCTATAATATTAATGAGTGATAATACTTTAGGGTTAGTATGGGTCCCGTATATAGAGTTTACTGTGAATGTTGAAATAGGTACTTTTTTTTAATTATTATGTGGGAAAATGTATAATGTTAGGGCATTTCTCATAGAAATATGAAAGTCAAAAGTAATTCTTACAGTGCTTTAATAATGACAGTAATTCTTTTAGTACTTTCACAATTTACTCCACTTATGAGTCACATACACACCCTAGAGTATCATCACTCGTTTATTTTACACCATTGTATATTTAGCGAAAATCCCCAAGTTGGTAATGCATCGGTCTTGGATATAGAACGAGACCGTAAATATTAGGCTGCTCGCCCTAGAGTACTTAGTAGTAGTACAATATACAGGGTGGCCGCTGTACGTAACAGAGCCTGTAATTATTAACTACTACGTTACCCCGCCGCAGCCTTTAGGGACGGTAAAGTGATCACATACCGAATATTCTAAAAATACACATTCGGTACGTATACACGTCATATTTAATGGATAGTGAGATACCGAATATGCGGGAAGCACACTTACTTATCATCGGATTTGTAAGTAATATTTTGTTAGAGACACTTTAAACATTGACGAAAATAAATCAGTATCATGTAAATTCAACTGTTACAGTATCCGACCACAACAATACCAACTAAAATAATAATATCTCCCCGATTTCGATGTCGGTGCCCAATTACGTGAAAACTAGGGCAATTACGGAGGAGTCAGTTTTTACAGAGCCCAGGTGTGTATATGTCGCAGTCATCTTATTGAATCTAGTTATTTAATTGAATCACTAGGCGGTTATAAAATGGCGTCAAACAGCTCGTACAGATAGCAATGTGTTGATATATTTGTTGATTAATTTACTTTAATGTTCGTTTTATTAGTACTCATTCGGAAATTTCGAAGTTTAAAACTAAAATATTAAATGGCTGTCCTAGTCTCGGGTTCTAAAATTTGTTGGTAAAAACAGGATTCAATGAAAGCGCTAGTCATTCAATTAAATATTCAATCAGATGACTGCGACATATACACAATAATACTATTTCATACACATAATCCAGTGGCACGAATACCCGATATGACTGGCGAGAGAACAGGCACAAGACCGACTTTTTACATCCCCATCCGACGCATATGTATCCAAAGCCATCGGCCACAGAAATAAAATAAAAAAAAGTTTCTGGTGATTTGTCCAACTTACCAGCGCTAAAAAGCGCGTTTTGAGAGGTGAGCGCTGTAATCTATACGTTCCGTGTACACTTGTTCCCTCATTTCCAAAACACGCGTTGGTGAAGAAATTATTTAAAATATTTGCCGCATATTCGGTTTACCCCATCTCTACGGCAGCCGGGGTGATTTGTTATGTAGCCCGAGATCGAGTGTCTTATAAATCATTGCGGGTGTTCGCATGACGGATAGCGGCATGCGGCGGGCGGCGTGATATTAACACCGTGTCATCACGCACTGAAAAATCTTGGCGAGAACCTTACTCTCCAAACTTATTAGATTTTGATTCACATTCGATCGTGCCGCGTACTCCCGAATAAATTGATGATAGTTTATTTTGTCGATTGATATGATCGGGAGTACAAAAAATTACAATCTAACAATTTTCTTTATCCTGATTAGTTTCAAAGTAATCCACCAAATAAAATACTAAAAACCTTTGAGATCGAACTGATTCGATTCTCGATTGTGTCGGCCTGCTGTAGCTAACATTGTTAAGGTTTGCTTATCTTCGGATAATCAAGGACCACGGACATTGAGACAAAGCATCTACACTATAATATGTACACATAGCTGCTCCCTAGGGCGAGGTTAGTGTCTGCAACAAAATAATTCCCGTTCCCATAGGCATTTCGTTCAATCACAAATTATATTATTACCATAGGCATCCCAATATTTACTGTATATATTGGGATGCCTATGGTAATAATATAATTTGTGATTGAACGCCACGTACTTAAGTTCATTTAATCATAAATCCATTTGAAAATATTTTATTATATTTTGTAGGTATATTTTTGTATACATTTTCATATAAATTATAGGTATATTTAAATTATATGTATATTTTAAGCTTTCATTTATTATACTTTAACTAGTTTTTAATTATTTATGTTATTTTTTTAATTAAATGTACGTTTAAATTATTAATAACATGTATCTATTGTTATCAAAATTAAATAATAAGTTAAGGAATTTTAAAATAATATTATGTCTGTTTTAAGTTCCTTTTAGTACTTAGTGGAGAAAGTTGTCGAGACTCGAAGGTCAAAGGTTCAACTTCGATTAAAACAAGATATTTTGTGTTAACATCTGTTAAAAAGCTATCGGATCATTTGGAAAGTTGGTTAATATTGTAATGTTAATCATTACCGATAACAAGAAGAGCTTTATGTGCCACAAATATAGTTACAGACTTTAGGTATCGCTAATATCAAAAAGGCAGTTAAAATGTTATTTACATAGGCATATTTATATAGTACGTCCGAGATAAAAACCCAAACGTCAAAAAGCCGTCTATGACAAAACCATATCATATTAGTCAGTCATCAATTGGGCAATTATTAACGCAATGATTATTATTGTTGGCTACATAAATCCATAGACTATATTCTACAGTCGGTAGTGCCAAAATGGCGTATTTTAATGTAAAGGTTTTTCATATGATGTTTTAATATGATAGTTAATATTTGTTTGTTTGTTATAAAATGTATTGGATTATGAAGTATGATCCTTTAATATACCTGTGAAAGTGTTGATAAGTGTGCGCAATAAGTGAATAAGTGAAAATTTCGATGTTTTCGGTTTGTTTACCTTTAGGTAAAATTTATCAGGGACGAACACAAAAAATGTATAGTTAGGTATAGTTCGTTTAAAAATTAACAATTCTTATTCCTTATTTCAAATGCAATAAATTTTTGTTATCGAACTTCGTCCTCCTAATTAAGAAAGTCGACTTGGCTATAGGTTGAAAAATCCACTTATTAACCGACTTCAAAAAAGGAGGAGGTTCTCAATTCGTCTGTATGTATAATATTTTTTTTTTTTTTTTTTTTTTTTTATGTATGTTCACCGATATTTTCGTCAATTATAGACGGATTTCAAAAATTTTTTTTTTGTTGGATAGAGTTCACTTCTGGGGTGGTCCCATTTTCACCAGGTTAGGATCTGATGATGGGATCCATGAGAAATCGAGGGCAACCACCGAAAATTGTATGCTCGTATTCTTATTCCTGAGAGGCGAGCCGACATGCGACGTATGGAGGCCCCGGTCCTGGGACCGAGGAGCGTGTGTGGTTCCACTCCTCCAACGCCGCGCATCGTCTCGCGGACCAAAGCCCTATCAAGGTGGGGGCAAAATAAATGACACGACAAGACGTTTTTTTGAAGGCAAAACCCCCGCGTCAGGGCGCAGGGAAAAACCTTCTGTATTACACTTTATTTAATGTTCGACTGCCTGAAGGGCTAGACTTTGACGAGTCGATCTTTAAACCGACTCGCGGACCCAGCCGATCCAGGGAGTGGGGGGGGCTCAGGGAGCCATGAAGGGGGAAGGGGGCATAAGGATGCCAAATGGTGGACGCTCGGAGAGCGTTGCAGGGAGCGCCGGGTGCGCGCCCGCGCGTCGGGCGGCCTTCCCCGGGTGCCGGGCGGCGGGCGGCAGGTGGCGCTCAACCGTACGGGGGGTGCGACGTCGTCCGGGGCCGCCATAGGATCCCCGCCAATCTCCTAGGTTCCTTCCCTTACAGGGAACCTTCTGGTGGCAGGGATGTCCACAGGCAGGCGCGGGGCTCCGTCGCAAGGCTCCTTCGCTGCAGCAAAAAGGAGCGGTGTGTGGATGTTAGTCCGGGCGAGGCTGCTGGACCGTTGCGCGACGCGGCGAGGGGGCTTCGCGGGTCCACGGCGGCATGACCGGGAGTCAGCCCAGGCAGGGGAGTGTTGTCCACCAGCGTGGCGGGGCCGGGATACTTCGGCCCCCCCTGGCAAGGGGGCGAGTTCGCTCGGCACGGCGAGGCCGGCGGACGCGGCTCAACCCAGGCGAGGGCGAGTCACCTGACGTCAGGCGGGCACGTGGAGGGCTCGGCCGCCTCAAGCGGCGAAGCGGAGCCGGGCGGCAGCGGTGGTGCCGTGTTGGCACTGGTGGTGGTGAGGTGGTGGTGGGCTGCGGTGTGCAGCAGTGCAGGCCGGGTGGTCTGCGGTGTTGACGGCGGCGGCAGGGCGCTCACCGGTGGCCGGGAAATTGATCCTCGGCGGCAGGAGCGGCAGGTTGGTCTGCCGGGTGTTGGGCGGGCTCAGGCGGAGTGCCTGAGGGCGGTGGTGTGTGGCTGCGGCATGGGGCGCAAGCCACGAGGCAGCGCTGTGTGCGCTGCGGCGAGTCCGTGCACTTCACGGCTGGATGGGCGGGTTCCGGGACGCGTCGCAGGTCTCGGCCGGACATTGGGGTGGGGGGCTACCACAACCCCCCCACGAGAATGCCGACGGGGGCCCGGCGCGAACGGTGTCCACTCCATCGCAGCTAGGCACGGTACAGGCGGGTGGTGTCGCAGGTGGCAGCAGCAAACAGGATATATTTAAGATCAAATTAAGTACGACAAAACGCCAATTTCATATGTAAGGACCTAATACATTCGATCGCCCAATTGCAGTACTGCTCCCAACTCTTAACCGTTAAGGAGTACTGTAGCTTCATCATCAGCACAGCAGCATCAGATGTTGATTCAAGCATTTGAATCAACATCAGCAATTTGAATCAACATCTGATGCTGCTGTGCTGATGATGAAGCTACAGTACTCCTTAACGGTTAAGAGTTGAGTTCAAGCATTTGAATCAACATCTGATGCTGCTCTGCTGATGATGAAGCTACAGTACTCCTTAACGGTTAAGAGTTGGGAGCAGTACTGCAATTGGGCGATCGAATGTATTAGGTCCTTACATATGAAATTGGCGTTTTGTCGTACTTAATTTGATCTTAAATATATCCTGTTTGCTGCTGCCACCTGCGACACCACCCGCCTGTACCGTGCCTAGCTGCGATGGAGTGGACACCGTTCGCGCCGGGCCCCCGTCGGCATTCTCGTGGGGGGGTTGTGGTAGCCCCCCACCCCAATGTCCGGCCGAGACCTGCGACGCGTCCCGGAACCCGCCCATCCAGCCGTGAAGTGCACGGACTCGCCGCAGCGCACACAGCGCTGCCTCGTGGCTTGCGCCCCATGCCGCAGCCACACACCACCGCCCTCAGGCACTCCGCCTGAGCCCGCCCAACACCCGGCAGACCAACCTGCCGCTCCTGCCGCCGAGGATCAATTTCCCGGCCACCGGTGAGCGCCCTGCCGCCGCCGTCAACACCGCAGACCACCCGGCCTGCACTGCTGCACACCGCAGCCCACCACCACCTCACCACCACCAGTGCCAACACGGCACCACCGCTGCTGCCCGGCTCCGCTTCGCTGCTTGAGGCGGCCGAGCCCTCCACGTGCCCGCCTGACGTCAGGTGACTCGCCCTCGCCTGGGTTGAGCCGCGTCCGCCGGCCTCGCCGTGCCGAGCGAACTCGCCCCCTTGCCAGGGGGGGCCGAAGTATCCCGGCCCCGCCACGCTGGTGGACAACACTCCCCTGCCTGGGCTGACTCCCGGTCATGCCGCCGTGGACCCGCGAAGCCCCCTCGCCGCGTCGCGCAACGGTCCAGCAGCCTCGCCCGGACTAACATCCACACACCGCTCCTTTTTGCTGCAGCGAAGGAGCCTTGCGACGGAGCCCCGCGCCTGCCTGTGGACATCCCTGCCACCAGAAGGTTCCC
Source organism: Celastrina argiolus (assembly GCA_905187575.2). Classification (NCBI taxonomy): domain Eukaryota; kingdom Metazoa; phylum Arthropoda; class Insecta; order Lepidoptera; family Lycaenidae; genus Celastrina; species Celastrina argiolus. Next base: position 7,329,470 of record LR994584.1, on the reverse strand, counting down.
TGTAAGGGAAGGAACCTAGGAGATTGGCGGGGATCCTATGGCGGCCCCGGACGACGTCGCACCCCCCGTACGGTTGAGCGCCACCTGCCGCCCGCCGCCCGGCACCCGGGGAAGGCCGCCCGACGCGCGGGCGCGCACCCGGCGCTCCCTGCAACGCTCTCCGAGCGTCCACCATTTGGCATCCTTATGCCCCCTTCCCCCTTCATGGCTCCCTGAGCCCCCCCCACTCCCTGGATCGGCTGGGTCCGCGAGTCGGTTTAAAGATCGACTCGTCAAAGTCTAGCCCTTCAGGCAGTCGAACATTAAATAAAGTGTAATACAGAAGGTTTTTCCCTGCGCCCTGACGCGGGGGTTTTGCCTTCAAAAAAACGTCTTGTCGTGTCATTTATTTTGCCCCCACCTTGATAGGGCTTTGGTCCGCGAGACGATGCGCGGCGTTGGAGGAGTGGAACCACACACGCTCCTCGGTCCCAGGACCGGGGCCTCCATACGTCGCATGTCGGCTCGCCTCTCAGGAATAAGTCTTTCAATCCTTTTTTCCCTTAGAGTCATGGTTTTCCCCTGCGTTCTGCCGCGGGGGGTTTTCCCTAGAAAAACATAAAGTATAATACGGCTCGGTATCCTCAATACCGGGTACTTCGACCCCACGTAGAGGGGCTCATTAGCCCCTGGTCGTGGTTCCCCCGCCCCCGGCCACTCTGGCCAGGTGAGCGTGTGAAAAGCATAGGTAGGGGGGTCCTGTTTGGTTAGGAATTCCAAATTCAAATTTAAACAGCTATTTAGGTACTCATGCATTTGTGTTTTGAAAACCGTAATTCATTTGTTTTTTTCTCTTTTGCTTTTTTTTCTACGTCACTCATTTCACAAAATGGATAACTTAAAATATCGCATTATTTACGAGTACGAGAACCGTGGCACCAGTGCTGCAGAAACGGCTCGAAGAATTAATGCGTTTTTTGTTTCAACGCTTTCGTTCTCGAAATTTCGACCTGCAGAACCACAGAAATAAATTAAGATTTATATTTGGATATCTTCTTGCAAGGAAAAAAATTTAATTCCGATAAGGCAGTCCAAACCACTTTCAAAGATTTCATTGATTCCCGTCCGAATGGTTTTTTTAGTAAAGGGATCAATGAACCACCTATAAGATGGCAAAAATGTATAGATTGCAATAAGTACATATTCTGATTAATAAAATATATTTTAATATGAAAAAATCGCCTTTATGTTCCTCCAATACAAAACGCCAATTTCATATGTATGGACTTAATTATATGTAGGGCTAACGTGATATTTGTAATATACCATCTAGACTCACGGCGAGAAATCTCACCGAGAAGTCTCGCCGGGCCTTCTCGCGAGAACAAGCAATTTATCCACACTCTCATTTGTGATCTGTTTCCTATTCAGTATGGACGACATTGACGAAATTGAAACTGCAGCAGGTTTGGCTCTGTGTGCCATTGCATATTATAACTTTGTCAATGTCGTTGGGTCTACATATGATAATAAAAAATATAAATACCTGGTAAGTAATATCAAACTCTTTCAACTAAGTACCTATTAATAATAATTATAGCTTCCTAAAAATATGAACAATTCGTCAAACGGACGTTGTAATTAGTGACTATAGGTATATATTAAATAAACTGAAACCCTTGAGTAAATGAACTAGCATCTATTTAAGTTCACAACGCATTAGCACAACTAAAAATCGAAAAATAAAATGACTTTTTAAAAAAAAAAAACCGACTTAAAAAAGAACACAAACGACAAAAACTTTAACCACACAAAATCAGTACCTACATAACTAAAAAGCGATAAATAACCTGATTTATCTACTTAATGCATATTATATATCTACAATTATTTAAATATTTACAACTAAATACCTAATACTTTAACAAAGTCATCTTTAACTATTTAAATATTTACAGTTATCACTTAATTTTGAAGTCGGTGCCAGCCTGCAGCCTTGGTAACGTAGTCTGTTGTGTTGTTTGACGCGCGCGGCCGGCAAACGCAAAGCCACACACACGGCAAAATACAATCTATACTAATATTATAATGCGGAAGTGTTTGTTTGTTTGTTTAAACGCGCTAATCTTAAGAACCACTGGTCCAATTTAAAAAATTCTGTCTGGAAAAATTGAAAAATTTTAGTGTCGGTCAGTTTTCTTAATTACATTTATTTGTTTGGCTGGCACCGACTTCAAAATTAAGTGATAACTGTAAATATTTAAATAGTTAAAGATGACTTTGTTAAAGTATTAGGTATTTAGTTGTAAATATTTAAATAATTGTAGATATATAATATGCATTAAGTAGATAAATCAGGTTATTTATCGCTTTTTAGTTATGTAGGTACTGATTTTGTGTGGTTAAAGTTTTTGTCGTTTGTGTTCTTTTTTAAGTCGGTTTTTTTTTTTTTAATTTTTTGTATTAGAGAAATTAAAATATGTAGTAAGTATTATAATGTAACATTAACTTATTCTTATCAAGTTTTATCTTCGTTGCAATAATGGTTTTATATAATTTTATTTCATTGTAATAAAATATAAAAAAATTATTACGAGCAATATAATATTATTATGTATGTATACGTTATAAAATTACACTTTGTTGAGATAATAGATTTGCAATCTCTTCAAATCTGTTGCAGTGTATGTAGTTAAGTAATTTCGTTATTTTATTGTGAATTGCTGACGGAGCAAATATATAACGTAAATTTCGAAAATGTTCTAAAATATCTTTTTAGGATAATAATAATAATAATATCTATAGACGTTTAAAACTACGTCAATCTAGCCCTGTGCCAAGTATCCGAAGAACTTGTGTTACAGGTACCAGACAACGAAAATATATTTAATATTTTTGTATTTAATAATTTTTATTATATTAATACACAACCATGACCCAGGAGCACACAATTTTTTTGTTCTTTCGGCGGGATTCGAACCCGTGACCTCTCACTCGAGCACCAACGCGCTCAACCACTGCGCTACATAGGTCGACAAATTTTAGAAATTTTGCCTTCTGCACTTACCATTTTTAGGATGGCTTGATATCTCAGATGAATTATATAAGTGTATCTTGGAAAGCGCCGGCCAAAATCGGCAAACGCACGTTGCGTAATACTTCTGCAAACGCGCCATGGTATTGCATTATACTTCTACTTGAAATACCTATGGGTTTATAGGTCACTTGCTTTTAGTAATAACTTCCACGACATTAAAATTGCCCAAGTGTATGCGCAATACAGTAGGACACTCTTATTTTCGTAACCCATTTACCAGAGAGAGAACAGGCGCAGGACCGACTTTTTACTTGCTCATTTGACCCCTGGAGCATCTTTCTTGTCAGAATGAATTAATCAACTAGGTTTCTAGTTTTTTTCAATTCAGTAATCCAACCCACACCCCTGTGTCGAGAGCCAAGTTTTAAACAATGGTCCAGGTGTTTTAGTAACAGAAAGTTGAGTCTAGTAACAAAAAGGTAGGGTTGGCGAGTGATGCGTCACGGCGCTAGTTTGCGACTAATGATTGTATAAAACAAATTTACTGTATAGTGTCTACTCATGTCCATTGTCTGTTTCTGGTTGCTGTTGAGAGGCGGTGAAATTTTTATTAAATATAAGGGGGGGGGGGGGGCCGGAGAAAGAATACCACCTCCCATCAACCATCTTTCCAAATTCAAATTCAATACTTTTTATTTCCATATAGGTTATAAAATAACACTTATAGAACTGTCCTACATGATGCCTACCACCGGTTCGAAAAGTAGCCCAGCGAGAAGAACCGGCGTCAGAGAAAGATGGAAAATTTCTCTTTTAAAATCACCTGATGGGGCATGTAATGAGTCCAGCGTCTGTTCTCTTACCAGCTGTGTTGTTTAACCGCCCCACGGGATTATGCGAGTATAAGAAAGAGTGAGTGCCCTCATTTAGCAAATAGATTGTAAAACTGTTCCCGTGGGTGTTGTAAAAGGCGACAGTGGGAATATATCCGGAAATTGACAGCAGCATTTCTGCGGACATTGTATATGAAAACTGCGCTTGCCAACCCGATAGCTAAGCGTGGCAAGTATAGGCAATTACCTCCCATATCATACCTGAAATGATGATGAATAACGATGACTACGCAGAAATCCTTTCATCGCTGCTGCGAATTTTCGAGAAAACCCGCTGCCTATTAAATTGTTACTTACGTCTAGAGTTAAATTGCTATAATTTAACTGAATTGTATAAATTATGAACAATAATTTCGCTTGTGGTTTTTAAGTCTGACTTGTACATATTTGTTTCATTTTAAACTGTTCTAACTGTACGAAAGATAAAAAACGTAAAAAAATTAAATTAAACTACCTAATTGTAATATAATGCTAATACTATAAAATAAGAATTTTAAAAATATGTATATTAAATATACTAACTATTATATTATAATAATACACACTAAGGTATAGGCAACATACTATTCTATACTATTACATAAATATGTAAATAATTTTGACAAACAGTTCATAATATATTTTCTGTTAAAATCTCTAAGGGGCTTCGTAAGTAAGCATTGATTGCCTAGTATGTAACATTATTTTTGTACATTAAAAAAAATACTTTATTTAGATATAAATAAATTTTGTAGGTTTTCTGATGAAATCGTGCTCGAGGCCTCGGTACGTAATCTGTGAACCGTATCAACTATTGAACCGTACCAAAAAGTCGTTCTATCGCTAATAGAAAGTTACACTGACTAATACGGACTATATTTTATCCCTATTGGATACGGGATACGGGAATAATAGTCATTGAAAACGTCGGGAGAGCTATTCCCAACCATGTTTGTAAAGAGTCACAATCGACTATGTGTATAGCACGAGACAAATGTGTGCATGTGTAATCCTTGAGAGGAAACACAAGGGCCGTTTTTCCATACAGAAACAGGGTTCTACGCGATCCTTGTTTTCTCTCAGGATAATGCTAGAGTTACATTTTTTCTCCTGAATATCTATATATTTGTACGTCCCTATTTTTTCAGAATTTAATTATTAAAAGAGATAAGGACGTTCAAAAACCTAATATGGTCAGATTTTCAGCTGCGTTTAAACATCCATGTTAAATAAGTAACAAAGTAAAAAAAAGTTCCAAGTACTTTGTGTATTATTACTGTGTGATGAATTTCCACCAAGAACCTACAGTATCTGAAAAATATTGTCTGTATTTCAATTGTATGCTTTTTCGAAAGGTTTCCGAGACTCTATATCACTAAGACTTCTATGTGCATGTCTGTCTATCACCACGCTGTTTAATATAAAATAAACATGTAGGCAGGGCTCTCATGCCACAAATGTGTTTTTTGGTAGATTTGGTCAACGATACGGAACCCTTCGCGTGTTTCTCATGGTTTGTATACGTTTCCATTAAATTGAGAGAGAGAGTATAGAGCTACTGATGATGGCAGCACATTGCACAGCTGTTGATCAGATTAGTGATAACTTCATCAGCTAACGAGCGCCGACCCGGTTTCCTGGTTCAATTCACACGGATCACCTTAGGTGTATTGACATTGAACCTCCCTGATCCAATGGTTAGATCCTCTCGACTCGGAGATCGTGGGTTACTTTCCGTGTTCTTAATAAAATAATTTCCGAAGTTTACAAACAATTTATTCTAACCAATTTTCAACTTTGAGCAAAAATAACATAGTTAAACTAGTAGATCAAGAAAATATTTTTAAATGGTACTTGGCTTCTATTTCTGTAATTAAACTAGAACACTACCAAAAAGATGCAGTTGACAATGACATGTCGAGGCGCCTTTTATAGCTTTAATCCTTCGTGTATAGAACTCTATAGAACAGTACTTTGCCATGAAAATTATCAGTATATATTGGAATGCAAAGTACTCCGCCAAAACTGTATGCATGTTTGCGATAAACTCACAAACTACTGCACCAATCTTTATGTTGTTTTCATCAAAGTATAGAGTGGTTCTTGAGGACGGTTTTAGTGTTGTAAATGGACCCGGTAGGTGGCGCTACTGTTAGTGCAGGTATTCGATATATTAAGCCGGGATAGTCGATATAAGTACGTTACAACTATTACTACGTACTTCAAAATTCGTCAATTGTGGACCAGTGAAAGCCTCAAAAATATGGCCAGAGTTTCAGCTGTGTTTAAACATCCAGGAAACAAGTTACAATACATTTTATGATAAAGTCGAAACATAGTAACATATCTTACGCCTTTTTAGTTCATAATGCAGAAAAAAGTACCTAAATCGGTTATGTTTTGGAAGTGGAGACAGGGGGAACTTAATTGTCGATTTCTAGTACTTTTAATAGGTCATTTCAGTTCAAGCGGTAGTTGTCTCTATCGGTTTGATCGGGCAGTTGGTAGGGAGATCTCCGACCGAGCTACGTGTTATGCTCGGTAAGGCCGAGGTCTACTATACTAGTTTTCTGAAGTTGTATAGCACCGAAATTAAAAAAACTTCGATAGCGCGATGTAGGACTGTAGGAAGAAGACCATAATATGTAACTCTCGACTGTCAGTCATGAAAATATGTTCAGGAATAGCAATGATTGCCAGTAATAATAGAGTACTCTGTAATTGTAACTCGTGGCAATGGTAAGTTAAATAGAGAGTAGAAAGTAATAGAGCTGCGGGGTAACCGATTGATAAGTGTTGCCCAGAGGGAAAACGGTCACGGTAGAGACATTACAATCTGGCAGATGCGACTACGAAATACGAAACCAGCAATACTCATATGTCATTGTCTTATTTATTATTTTTTCTCATTTTACTCTGTTTTATGTGTGTTGTTTACTTTGTACGTCCACCCTTCGATATCTATAAGTCTCATGAATATTTGGATGGTTGCCTGGAAGACATCGCTTTTGAGCGATAAGGCCGCCAAAATTGTACTGTTTCATATCGTTATGTACTGTGATTGTGTATTTTGTGGTGTGCAATAAAGAATATTATTAATATTATTAATACTAAGGAACAATATAATCTGTACCATGCGTCGGATGGGCATGTAAAAAATCGGTCCTGCGCCTCCTCACGATCTCCCTGTCGTGTCGCTTATTCGTCCCACTGGGCTACGAAAGTAAAGGAAGATAGTGCTTCTATGTACTGCGCACACACCTGGGCACTATAAAATAACTCCTGCTTATCTGGTCTGGTTTCAATAAAAACCGGCCACCATCACGAAATCGGTGTGGGAGGCATTCTTATTATTAATGTATACTAGCTCCCCACACTGATTTCGGTGTCGGTCGACGCGACGATTCGAAATGCGATAGGGATAGCATGATCAAACATTAACATGTTGTTAAATTAATGTGTTGGTGAAATTGCCACCTACTATTTTATTATTTGCCATATCTCAACATTTCTCTGCTCTTCGCGTCCCACAAAAATGCTGAGTCTTTGTGGTCAAAAGATATATGGTAGTACTTACAACGTAATAGATCGCTTCACATTTTGTACGATCTATTAATACTGTATTGTACGATATCCGATATTGTACGTAACTTCTGTCATTGCTACAGAAATAATAAAATCAAAGTGTCGAATATATAATCTTCTCCTGTTTTTAAGTCGGCAAGCAAGATTATTACTTATATTATAAAGATAATAATTATTATATCTATGGACGCTTTACACCACGTCAATTTGGCCCCGTGCTAAGTATCCGAAGGACTTATGTTACAGGCACCAGATTATGGAAATATATTTAATAATTTTATACTATACACATATGTATTTAATTATATTATACTACAAATTTACACACCCATGACCCAGAAACTTTGAAAACTTTTTGTTTCCTCGGCGGGATTCGAACCCGCAACCTCTCACTCAAGTACCAACGCGCTCAACCACTGCGGAAGTCGACAATTCAAATAAAGATGAAGAGTATGTGTAATTTTTTGTTTTTTTGAACGCGCTTGTCTCAGAAACTACTAGTCACACCTATGAAGAATATTTAAAATCGTGGTTTCAAAGTCGAGGCCACAGCTAGTTTAGTTTATTACAATCGAATCTTTACTGCAGATCTGTTCAGGTATAAAAAGCCTAAAAGTGCTAACTGACCTTTGAAACACCAATTTGTGCGCTTAAAAACCTAACCTTTAAGTTATTTTAACAGACTGTACCTTAGTTTTAAACTACTATAATAGAACCGCGTCGGATATTGCGTAAAGTAATTAAGTGCCGGTCTATTTGTGATGATTCACGCGCTAACGAAAGTGAAAATGTATCGCATATCGGTATTGACCAAGAGGCGATTACAGTGAGCAAAAACGCGAATGCAGAAGGCGCAAAGTGGTAATTAAATTAGTGTTATTATTAAAAGTGATAAAAGATTTGACCTCAGGAACATTTATTTGTCTCCTTTATTTTATTCTTGTTCTAGCACGATCGCGCCTGCGACGCGACCCGAGATAGGTATGTCGCGCTTTGTCGATAATTCTATATCGCGCTAGAAGGTCCGCGACACAGTGACTAAGGCTCCACTTACATTGGCACACAGTAAAGTGTTCATTTTTAACCGCCGACGAAAACAGAGGGGTGAACGGATGAATCGATTTGAATCATCTAGTTTATTTAATAGTAAAATAATCACAAGCGTTCTTAGCTACAATTCTTGAACATCACTCACTGCTTGACAATTCGGGGTTTACTTTATTTTTCGACTTGACTTTCGTCATTGCAAGTTGAGCCTTTGCCGACGCCGTCGATTTTATTATATTTCACTTTTTTCTTATTTTTAATCTATGTTGAGTTGTTAATCTTAGACGTTATGAACTTATTATTTCAGTTTACACATAACATGTTTCGTCTTTGTCTGATGTGTTAGGAACTTCACTAAACAGACAGTGACAAAACATATACCTTATCCAGTATATTTTTTACTCATAATCCTAATCTTAGTATTTCCCTTTAAACAACTATGTCGATTGAAATAAATTTGTCAATCAGATATTTGAAACCGAAACTTTCGCGATTTCTGAACGAAAGGCTCCAATTGATATTTAGTATGCCGGCAGCGCAGCGGCGAGAATCTAGAACGAATTCTTTCAATTCTGGTACTAAATCAGTTTTATTCCCGTAATAACTCAACTGTCCAGTATTTGCAAGCATTGACTAGGACTTGAACTAAAAGCTGGAACATTCCAAAAACTTGTGCTCTATTAGCATAGTTTGGGCAGTTTTAAACCTAAGTAGTTCTAATTCTCTAACGTAAACGTAATTTGCCTTTCGTGGAAATAGCTATAGCTATAGCTCTACAATGGTATTTCCACGAAAAGCAAATTACGTTCGTAAACATATCTTCTAGACCAACTATCGACTAGTACCTAATCGTAAAACGTGTATATCAATCCACGTTAGTAGAAAATATGCGTGTAGCTTCAGGACCCCGGTTCTCGTGTCTCGAATTCGTTTCGAATACCAGTTTGTCCCACTCGTGCACGTATGATTTGGCGCGCGAACGAGCGGGATAGACTGACGGTCGAATCGAAGTTCGAGATACGAGAATCGGGGCCCCGAGCCCTAATTCAAGACGCCATCGTTATTATCACTTACGAAGTTCAAAAACGAAATTTATGGGATATGACATAAGCTTCGCTACGTGACACACGAATTCGCTTGTCAATTAGCTAACCTTATGTTAAATCCCATACATTTTGTTTTGAAACTTCCTAAGTTAGATTAGCGATGGCATCTTGAATCAAGGCTCTGGACGCAATATACCCGATATTTACGAAAAATACGCACTTTCTGGTCAAATCGCTATCTATTGCTATAGGTATTCCCCCCTCCCTCATAACGCTCTTTTCTCTATGCAAAAACATACACATTTATAGGCCTATGTAACTATAACAGCAATTAATATAACCTTCGCAGTCCCAATGGTCCAACATCTCCGTGTCATCTACAACGGGCCTCGGTGACCCCATACGTAACTTTCACCACAACTTTAGATGTCGTCCACATTACATCATCCTCGTCTATATATTTGTATAATTATGCATATTTTTCATGCAGAAATGGATTACGAACGAATAAAATTATAAACTAAGTGTTTAAATTTTAATTTAGTTGATTGTAGTTTGATAATTTAGAATGTCTATGTCTGTACATAACAAGTTTAGAAGTTACGAGGGAACAGATGAACATCCATAGCCACATACATACAAACATACAAGATCCAAATCATAACCCTCCTATTTACTTCACCGTAGTCGTGTAATTTATAATATTTAAATAATTCATGTTTTAAACAAATAAGTAGATTGACTTCTTCTTGCAATCGCATGAAAACAACATAATATTTATCTCACGAGTGATTCATATCAATCATCAGATCGGATCAAAAATCAGATCGTTTGCTGCAATTTCCAAGTCAATCTACTATTTATTTTATATTTTCTATGTATGCTAGAAATGCCTAATACTTTTGAGGATCGATCAGTGAGTGAGTGAGTGAGTCAGTGACAAAATTAAGAAGTTTGACAAGTTATAATTCTTAAACTTCTGTTTCAAATTGAATGAAATTTTAAATATACCGTGTTTATACAATGCTTACATACTAACTAAAAATACAGGCTTCTAGTTTAATTCACAAGAAAGTTATAGAGGGTTGAAAATGGCCTGAACTTCTTCGAGAAAAGGATAGTATGACCGTGATCAACATGGCGAGGGCACTACCGTGCCCCCAGATAACATAATACGGCTGCAATTCTAATATTTTTTGCCACATTATGATATGATTTAGAGATTTGCTACCACTATTCGGATACAACATAACTTAAGAATTACGCCAGTAAATTCTTACCACTCGTCTCCTTTAAACGTTCTCATTCAAATCATCATGTCATCAAAAAAATATTGTCAATATTATAAGCGATACAAAAAAATTCTATACACGGAGCGTCAAAGGCAGATTAAATTTATCAATACATGGCAGGCGCACTGCCGGCACTGCCGGGCGCCGATAGAGAGGATAATGGGAGGAACTTTCTAGAAGCCATTTGTCAACTGCATGATAAATGTGTTTTCTTTTAATAGAGGCTATTGTTAGTGTTAGGGGCCTTACTCTTATAAAAGTTAAAAGATACGATATTTAAATAATAAGACTTCTTTCTAAACCTACTAAACAACACACTCTGATACTGGCAAATCATTAGGGGGGCCATGTTTTATAAGAAGAACGAGAATTAAAATAACAAAAAATAAAATCTTGCTCAGTAATCGATTTGTAACATTTCACCTCTGACACCAAACAACTGTACCTAATTTGCCACAGCTACTCAAAACTGTGAACTTTAACGTGCGCCGGAAATGTTGTATTACGTACCGCCCCAATCCACAAAATGACTCTTGTATATTCTGAATTAATATGACCTATAAAAATAATTCGACCAAATGTTCTTTTTTTTTCTTCAATGGTGAATATCTGACATTTGAATTGGTGGCAATAGCAAATTAGTTAAGAGACCCTTATTCCAATTACTAACCTAATATACAGACTAAGTCTTCTCTCGGAAGGACTACAACACAGATAATTTCTGATATCTGGAGGTACAGGACACCCGCCAAAACAAGCAATCTGACTACTTTCAAGGTGCAAGGTAGAGCTTCTAGGTTTAGAGCGTGTAGTCTTTAGAGCTTGGCTTTATACGATATCTGTTTAATTTTTCACAGGGTAAGCTATGTATACTCGTCTTTACATTTTTATATTAAAATGTTTTTGTTAGGATAATAATATCTATGTACGCTTCACACCACGTCAATCTAGCCCCGTGTATTACCCGAAGGACTTGTGTAACAGGTACCAGACAAGGGAAACATATTTGATAATTTTATTTTATGCACATATTTAAGATTTTTATTATATTAATACACAAATTGAATATCCATCCATGACCCAGGAACACAGAAAACTTTTTCATCCCTCGGCGGGATTCGAACCCGCGACCTCCTCGAGCACCAACGCGCTCAACCACTGCGCTACACAGTTCGTCATGTCTGAAGTTGTCCTTTACTTTAGTACAGTAAACTTCTTGGTTGCCATAAATCAAACATGGGTACACTCGAAGACAGGCCTATTAATAAACGTCGTCATTAGTTAGCTCGTGATCCCCTTGTGCTTGGTCACGCCTCGTGTTCCTTTTATCACTAAATCATTATCATCTTTTTAACGCCTCCGTGGTTCAGTATAAGGATTGGCTCTCAACCCGGAGGTCCTAGGAGCGATTTCCTCGTTGGAACAACAAAAACTTTTTTGTAAAATTCATTCAGAATTTGAATTTTTGACTTCGACTTTGAAACTATAAGCAGTAAATCGTGTGCCTAAAACTTCTATATTTTTTTTTTACATAATATTATCTTTATTGGATAAAAATAAAAATTGTTTATAAACTGACTTTTTCTCATTGAGTAAGGATAATGAAACCATTGATTAGTTGTTTAATTTTAACTGTCAAATAACTTTTCCATCGTATCAGACAAATATTGGAACATTGGATAGCTAATCAGTTGTGTAGTAAATATTTTGATCCCAGCCTTAAATACAGGTACTGTGCCATTGTGAAATTTAGCCCTTATGTTAACTAAGATAAACTTTTCCATTATTATATCTACAAGGTGTAGAACTTCTATAATTGATTTTTCGAAACCTCATATTATAACAAACATACCCGGAGTTTCCCATATCTAAACAAGCCCCCGCAATACTACTCCATCGGAATTCGGAAACAAAGCAGTTTAACATTACCCCGCAAAGTACACTCGAACAGAACTTGCCCTTTGATATGTAGATTTGTTTGGATGGAAACGGTTTGATTGTATAATGGAGCACCATCCAATATGAGGGTATCTATATATATAAAAGAAAGTCGTGTTTGTTACAACACTTATAACTCGAGAACGGCTGAACCAATTTTCATGGTTTTTGATTCGTTGGATTTGTCTCCTCCCCGAATAGCAGACTTCATATTAAAAATAGTGAAAACTTGATGTGTAATGAATAATTAATCATATAAATAAATGCTCATATTTTGTTCATCAAATGTCAAACATTTGTTGACAAATGATGTAACAACTATGCGTTCAGAAGTCTATTCGTATTGAAATGTCAGTTTGTAACTTTCAATTAGCAACGTTTTTCTAAATGCATATTATGACATTTTAAACGATATTTTCTTCTTTTTTTGGCATTGGCAACGATATCTAGGTACTGAAAACGAAAATGCAATTTTAAAAAATGTCTGTCTGTCAGCGTGTCTCTTTGCTCCGGCTAATCTCTGGAACGGCTGGACCGATTTTAACGAGACTTTCACTGGTAGATAGCTAAAGTTACAAGGATTAATTTAGGCTACTTTTCATCATCATCATCATCATCGTCATCTAACTAATGATCACCGAATCGGCTGGACCGACTGTGACGGGAGCATTCACCGGGCGTTAGCTTATGTTAGTAGGAGTAATCTATACATACATATATATGTATAAAAGTAAGTCGTGTTAGTAAAATTATTGATAACTCAAGAACGGCTTTATCGATATGGCTGAAAATTGGTGAGGAAGTAGCTTAGAGCAAGTAGACGGACATAGGATACTATTTATTCCATTCGACAGCGTTTCCGTGAACGTTGCGGGTTCGGCGTTCCGGGTTCCGCGTTCCGGGTTCCGCGTTGCGGGTTTCGGGTTCCCTGTTGCGGGTTCCGCGTTGCGGGTTCCGGGTTCCCGCGTTGCGGGTTCCGGGTTCCCGCGTTGCGAGTTCCGGGTTCCCGCGTTGCGGGTTCCGGGTTCCCGCGTTGAGGGTTCCGGGTTCCCGTGTTGCGGGTTCCGGGTTCCCGCGTTGCGGGTTCCGGGTTTCCGAGTTGCGGGTTCCGGGTTCCCGCGTTGCGGGTTCCGGGTTCCCGCGTTGCGGGTTCCGGGTTCCCGCGTTGCGGGTTCCGGGTTCCAGCGTTGCGGGTTCCGGGTTCCCGCGTTGCGGGTTTCGGGTTCCCGCGTTGCGGGTTCCGGGTTTCCGAGTTGCGGGTTCCGGGTTTCCGAGTTGCGGGTTCCGGGTTCCCGCGTTGCGGGTTCCGGGTTCCCGCGTTGCGGGTTCCGGGTTCCCGCGTTGCGGGTTCCGGGTTCCCGCGTTGCGGGTTCCGGGTTCCCGCGTTGCGGGTTCCGGGTTCCCGCCTTGCGGGTTCCGGGTTCCCGCCTTGCGGGTTCCGGGTTCCCGCGTTGCGGGTTCCGGGTTCCCGCGTTGCGGGTTCCGGGTTCCCGCGTTGCGGGTTCCGGGTTCCCGCGTTGCGGGTTCCGGGTTCCCATGCTGCGGGTTCCGGGTTCCCGCGTTGCGGGTTCCGGGTTCCCGCGTTTCGGGTTTCGGGTTCCCACGTTGTTTTTTTTTAGTTGAATTTATCATAAACTCTTTTTATGCTCAACGAAGTGGGCAAGGGTCAGCTAGTTTTATATAAGTAATAGCTGGGCGTGTTTCACAAAGCTATGTTAAAGTTAATCCTTCCTTAAAGATCATGTTGTTCCTTTCGTAATTCCTATCAATGAATGAAAAGGCATGGTATTTTAACAAGCCGTTAACACTAGCATGCGAGGGTGTAGCCGGGACTTAACGTGTCATCATCATCGGTCCAGTTTGCGACAGCTAACCATCATGTTGCTCATGGTTGATAGCAGCTAACAAATTAATAAAAAACATATTTTCTTAATAGTATTGCTTTAAATAGATTCATTTATTTCATTTCTCACGATTTAACTCTTGTAACATTTGAAATCCATATTATTATAGAATCTGGTTTTCCGCTAATACCCTAAGAAACTACCTTAGAATCAAATAATCTTTTTGGGAATATATAGCATTTTCATTAAACTAATTTTATTTTATTTACATAAGACATTCTTATGTAAAACGCAATAACGATTGACTGATATACCAACGCCTTAAGGATATAAAATTGACATTTTGCAAACGTATTCCTCATAATAGTTCGACGATGGCATACATTAAGGAACTTGAAAAGTTTAATCCATAAAGGAATAAAATTTATTACGTGCGGACGGAGCCGCGGGCAAAAGCTGGTTTTAAATAAATGCAAAATAAAGAAGTAAATAAAATTTCAGAGATTTAATATGCTTTTAAAAGGGCTTACTTATTTATTCTGGTTAATCCTCTTAATCCGAAAAAAGTGAAGATACTTAGTCTGAAATTACTGAGCAAAAATAAAATATACTTCACAATTTTTATCAGTGTCATCTTTTATTTAAAACATAATCCTTCACTGATACTTTTATCATGTTTTTTTTCAGACAGTGGTCTGTAATCTCTAATTGTCCATCTCAGTTGTCCATTTATATTATTACGAAAAGACGGTAAACGCAACAACGCAATGCTGGCTGCGCAACATTTAAAACGTTTTATAGTTTAAATGCAATCTCATAAAATATACCATAAAACATTGTATTTAAGGTTCAATAACAGACTATGGAATACCTACATTTAGCGTTAACATTGCTTAATATAAGTAAAAGTGAAACCATCTATTGACAATCGATCGGACTACGATTTAAGATCGAGAGACCCAAGGCTCGTAACGACATCTATATCCTGCGGTTTATAAATTATGAAATACTGTATTACAATAACAACACACAACTTTTATTTACACTTTTCCACGTTTTATAACGTTTTAAAAAGTTTTTACAAAAACACAACCAGTTTCGATTAAATCATCATCAGGAATTCGAGTCGGTCGAGTTTTTCTAAAAACTTTTTAAAACGTAATAAAAAGTGGAAAAGTGTAAAAAAGTTGTGTGTTATTATTGTGAAGATGAATTTCCATTAAGAGCCAACAGTACATTCAATCAGTTATAAACACCGTATGTACATTAAATACAAAATGTGTCTCATTGTACTCAACAATTTATATTATTATGTGTCTGTTTTTTAATTTTTGTTTGTCTTTTTTATTCGTTTCTCATCACTTTTTACATCGTACCTAACACTCCTCATCCCCTTTGACAAATGTAAAATGCGTGTGCCCCAAACTTTATTTTTATAGTCATTATAGTCAAACATTATTTTATAGTCACGATGCGATGGGCGCTCTATAATAAATGAGTCTAAAATACTCTACACGTGGAAACGCCAACATTAATCTATACTCGAGCCGGCTCGATTATACTTCGCTTGCTGCTTAAAGAAATAGAAAGTGATCGAGGCCGCTTTCATAGTATTTATTTGGAAATGTAGCACAAGTTTTTTGCAATTTCATCGGCGAATTTACATTAATTTCGTCATAACTTTTACTTTCATATGACCTTAAATAATTATGCAACTATAATAACAGTCGTATTATGGGATATCCTTAAATGATTAAATGTGACATAATAATTGAAAATTTAAATTATTGTTAATGGCAACTTTTACTTTGTTAACAATAACGCATTGTAATAAATATATATATATATATATATATATATATATATATATATATATATATTCATGTATTATAAATCAAGTTAATTTTTTCCTAGCCAATATAAAAATAATGACTTCGGTGTTACAGGATTATTAAGTTTTTGTAGCAATAATAATAATTATTTTAAAAAATGTAGTAAGTATACGAAACAAAATATGTTTGTACGCGATGCATAAAACGATTCAAAACAGTGTCACGAGATAACCGGCAAATAGACACACCTATACAGTCGATATGTATGTTTTATTATCATTTTTATAAATATACCTAGGTACATTGTCGTGATCACTTAAGTTGATGGTGTTTTTAACGGGGTGAAATCCGTTAAGGCGATTATGAATTTTGAAACCGCGACAATACGTTTAAATTTAAATACAATACTTGTCTCTATTTTGGAGCTACGTTTATTTGGAGCCAGAGCTTAGGAACAGTTTAAATGGATCCAAATGGAACCACTGGTGATCAATTAAAATTGAAAGTAAATCCCAATATTCCAATACCAATATCGCCATGTCTAGATAACGCACGGATTTTTTTAATCCATCCATTTTATACTGGCTTAAATCCAACGGGCGTTGACAGCCTCAACGCACAGAAACAACACCGCCACCATGTTGCCAACAACAAAACAAAAAACAACGCACCTCAATAATTCCAGCACGAACGAGGAACACAAGCGGCACGCGAACAACACTTCCTCGAACTAGGAGCACCTCACTTAGCACTGGAGTACTGCGGCGGCCGGCTGGTGCACCACTGGCCCGCCACTTACCACCACCACCCGCCACCACTTACCACCACCACGCACTTGCCACCACGAAGCAGCAGTTGAAAGTATCGCGCTTTACCCGTCGTCCTAACATTTTGACAAGTATTGCTCAACCGACTGTTCTTGATGTGTTTTTCCATTTAACTTGTGTTAAATCATATGTATAATGTATATGATTTGAGTTGTTTACCTACTGAGGTTTTAGGTCAAAGTGTTGGACGAGTTTTTAGTTTACATTAACCAAAAAGTGTTTACATAGTTACAGTGAATCGTTAATCGATATGAATATTTCATATTGAAATTAATAGTATAAGACATAGAAATCCACGCCACTGTGTAGTCGGGTCTAACATAACAAGATTCGAAAATATCTATAGTTTATGGGTAATAGTAACTCAGTGAAACATTTCTTCCTTTGTGGCTAGCCTTAAGCTCATAGAAATACAAAAATTGTAAATTATTCAAAATCCTGCTTTGGATCCAAATCTGTCCTTTCTTGTCCTGACACTCTTTCGTGACATTGACGGGTTCTGTGAAAACTTTAGATACCTCTATAAATTGCAAAGACTCCCGATTTCACCAACGCATGCTAGTGTTAACGGCGTGTTAAAATACCATGCCTTCTGATTCATTGATAGGAATTACGAGATTAACAATATTAAACGAACGATAACTTAAACATTGCTTGGTAAAACACACCCTAAATAAAACAACACACTGCTGAGTAAATAATCGAAAAAATACAGCGAAATCAAAATAAATCAAAAATCAAAGGAAAAAAAAGAATAATTAAATCTAAATATAACAGAACTGCAGTATTAACCAACAACTATGTGTGTAATGAGTTGGCGATTTCGTTTATCTATGCCGATGTCGATATGCCGGCAGTCGGCACGCGTGTATACAAAATACTCTCACTTTCTTCAAACCAGCGAAACGGATATCTAATACGTTTGATGCGAAATGAAACTCCGAGCTGGAGTGAGGGTTCATATTTCTTCGATCAGAATATTCCAGTACAGCCTAGCTCTATCTCATAGATTTTACAAATAGGGTATACATTGCAATCATCAGCTGTATAATCATTATTCGTTTTTCTTCCTACTTAAGTATGCAAGTGTGTCGGTTATAGACGTTATAATACACAGGAATTATCTATCCTCCTTAACTTTTGAAAACCAGTGGGACGGATAAGCGACATGACTGGTGGGAGGTTAAGCGCGCAGTGCCGATATTATACATGGCGCATGGATCATCTTTCTTGTCAAAACGTGAGTCGGTGGTCTAGTGGTGCAGAGCTTCGCTCTCTACTTGGAGGTCGTGGGAGGAGATAAAAAAATGTTTGGTTAGGACAATGCAGGCTAATCACCTGATTTTCTGATAAGAAAGACGATCTATGCGTCGGATGGGCGTGTAAAAAGTCGATCCTGTCCCTGTTCTCTCGCCAGTCGTATCGGTTTACCGTCCCACTGGGTTATGAGAGTAAAAGGAAGAGAGAGTGTCTTAGTGTATTGCGCACACACTTGGACACTATAAAAACTCCTGCGTAGCGGACCTGGTTTCAATGAAATCGGCTACCAACACCAAAATCGGTGAGGGAGCTATTATTTCTTGTCAAACAATAAACTTGCATTGTCCTAAGCAGACTAGAAAACAACATTTTTGGTGGTTGTTCCAACGCAGGTCCGAACTCACGACCTACGAAGTCCATAGCTCCAGACTATGGCGTCGAAAAATGTCAGATATAAACAATAAAGTATTTTGAATGTTCATTCATTAGATCTGCACTGAATAATGCTGTTACTACCAAGGTAATCATCATCAATTTATCCCCTCGTTTTAACAAAGCTTTGACATCATTAGCAGTTGCCTCACTTGTCCTGACTCCATTAGCGATATTCTGCGTAGTCACACAAGTTGCACATGGTGTTGCTAAACCCGACATTACTTGCAAAATATTACCCAAATCTGAGTTACCGAGAAACACGTAGGTATATTTCACTCTAGATTTATGCTGCATATTATGAAATTACATTTTAAAAAGTGACTTTTATTACTCTTTTTATTTGAATTTCGAGCTGGGTGTTTACCCCCGAAACTAATTTCAATTTTGGTCCAAGATCCATCCGATTCCAAAGCATTAAGTATGCTACTCTCGAAAATAATACCGATGCGGATTGGAATAGTTCCATAAAATCGACACTCAGTTTCCAACCAATTTTGCGCTAGAGTCGTGACGAACGTCAAATTCAAATGCAATTCCAATGGTTTTTTTTTAAGAAGCCCACTGCACCAGGCTGCGCCGTTCATACAAGAAGCGTATATCGTAAGTAATAAATAAAGTTCAATTTTGAATATAAATCGGAGTTCGGTGTGGCCAGACCCAAATCCGTCACGACCGGGAAAGCTTAGAGATGACACATGTACCCCATTTCTCCACCGTCTCGTGTGGAAGCCGCGCATTACTGTAATGACAATGATACCGAGCAACAGTAATGACACACTGTCATTCACACGGCAGACATTCACCACACCCTTGACATTATTTTGCAGTGTCTCTGCCTTTTACCTGTATGGGTTTTTCGCATTGTTGCGTATTCGTTTGATAACTTTCATGATAATATTTTGTGGGGCAACCGGTAGTGCGTTTTCTCTTAACCAAATGTTATCAGTGTGGAAGTTTTTACTGATGTCCTTACTAATAAAAATATTTACAAACTGTATGCTGTACAATATTTTTTCTTAAAATTTTTCAATGGGAGACAATGACAAAACATTATCATAGCCAGTATATAAATATTTTTATTAGTGAAAGGGGTGAACGCTTGGGACCGCAAAATACAACTTTAAGGGCGTGTTTCACCAAGCAACCTTAAAGTTAATCCTTCGTTAAATATCATGTTGTTCACGACCGACGCATGTTAGTGTTAACGGCTTGTTAAATTACCATGCCTTCTCATTCATTAATAGGAATTACGAGAGGAACAACATGAAATTTAACGATGATATTTAATGAAATTACAAACATAATGCGAGTAAGATTCGCGGACGAGGGGTTCTGTACACAAGCAAAAAAATCACGTTTGATGTATGGGCTCCCATAAGTATTAATTTTATTTTGTTTTTAGGGATTTGTTGTTATAGCGGAAACAGAAATAAATCATCCGTGAAAATTTCAATATCTTAATGTCACGGTTCATGAGATACAGCCTGTATCAGACAGTCTTAGTAATATTAGGGTCCAGCAGGTATACTCCCGACGCATCCGTAATCAAATCGGTTCGATATCAACAGCTTTTGGTACTCCCGACACACTTACTAGCGCACGTCGTCGCGGTGGCCCCATTTGGAACTAACTAATATCGAGAAATTCGTTAGATCGTAACTTTTGGTACTCCAAACCATATCAATCGGCTGAGAATCGCGTAGCAGTATCTTAAACAAACGGCAAATTACACGACAGCTAAAGAGGTCTCGTATGCATGATATAATTCCACTTTTTTTGTGTTTATGAATGGAAAATTTATATTTTTATTACAATATGAGTGTTCAGGTTTATAATATACTAGCTGACCCTTGCCCACTTCGTTGAGCATAAAAACAGTTTATGATAAAATTCAACTAAAAAAAACAACCCCTAACTCGGGAACGCGGAACCCGCAACGCGGGAACCCGGAACCCGCAGCATGGGAACCCGAAACCCGAAACCCGCAACGCGGGAACCCGGTACTCGCAACGCGGGAACCCGGAACCCGCAACGCGGGAACCCGGAACCCGCAACGCGGGAACCCGGAACCCGCAACGCGGGAACCCGCAACCCGCAACGCGGGAACCCGGAACCCGCAACGCGGGAACGCGGAACCCGCAACGCGGGAACCCGGAAACCGCAGCATGGGAACCCAAAACCCGCAACGCGGGAACCCGGAACCCGCAACGCGGGAACCAGGAACCCGCAACGCGGGAACCAGGAACCCGCAACGCGGGAACCCGGAACCCGCAACGCGGGAACCTGGAACCCGCAACGCGGGAACCCGGAACCCGCAACGCGGGAACCCGGAACCCGCAACGTGGGAACCCGGAATCCGCAACGCGGGAACCCGGAACCCGCAACGCGGGAACCCGGAACCCGAAACGCGGGAACCCGGAACCCGCAACGCGGGAACCCGGAACCCGCAACGCGGAACCCGCAACGCGGAACCCGCAACGCGGAACCCGCAACGCGGAACCCGCAACGCGGAACCCGCAACGCGGAACCCGCAACGCGGAACCCGCAACGCGGAACCCGCAACGCGGAACCCGCAACGCGGAACCCGCAACGCGGAACCCGCAACGCGGAACCCGCAACGCGGAACCCGCTACGCGGGAACCCGGAACCCACAACGCGGGGACCCGGAACCCGCAACGCGGAACCCGCAGCATGGGAACCCGAAACCCGCAACGCGGAACCCGGAACTTGCAACACGGGAACCCTGAACCCGCGACGCGGAACCCGGAACCCGCAACACGGGAACCCGGAACCCGCAACGCGGAACCCACAACGCCAAACCCTTCCGTGAACGTTGCTGGTTCTGCGCTGTCAAATGGAATAAATAGTATCCTATGTCCGTCTACTGGCTCTAAGTTACTTCCTCACCAATTTTCAACCATATCGATAAAACCGTTCTTGAGTTATAAATTATTTAACTAACACGACTTACTTTAATACAAATAGCTGATGTATAGATGGAACTAACATAAGCTAACGCCCGGTGAATGCTCCCGTCACAGTCGGTCCAGCCGATTCGGTGATCATTAGTTAGATAACGATGATGATGATGAAAAGAAGGCTAAATTAATCCTTATAACTTTAGCTATCTACCAGTGAAAGTCTCGTTAAAATCGGTCTAGCCGTTCCAGAGATTAGCCGGAGCAAAGAGACACGCTAACAGACAGACAGACATTTTTTTAAATAGCATTTTCGTTTTCAGTAGCAAGAAAAAAAAAAAGACAGAACAGACAGACGTTAACTTCGCACAAAGACAAATGACGACAAAAGACATAGTGGCGTCTTATCATGACGTTTTCGATTTTTTTTTTAATTGTTCGTGAATTATGACCATGGATCTAACTCCTTCGATCTGATTTTTAAATTAACATTTATAATATATTCTTATTACAACTTATAAGTTAAGTACTTTTTTTAAATAGGTATATTTATAGTTGTTAAAAGATTATTTATTTTTATTTATTTATATTTTATTGCATGAATGTTGTAATTAATCGATTTTTTGAGTAAGTCTCTAGTGTTTAATAAGAAAAAGTGTTAACTGACGTAACATTATCACGACGTTTATTTCATTAAATCATAATTTGTATATTATATTTAAGATCGTTTATCAGTGAAAGCAAATCGTAAAAAAACTCATATTGGTTATGTTGACAATAAATATCTAATAATTAATAAATAAAGTTTAGTAAATTCTGCAGTTTTAACAAAAAGAAAATATTTATTTTATTATGTCGTCGTTACAACGTTACGTCGCTCATTTTTGATAAACTGTCAAATGTTACCTATTAAAATGACCCGACTATTTATTAGTGGTGGACAAATAGTTTAATGAATCCAAATAGTTTAAGTTTATGTTAATACGTTATTTATAGCATTTCATAATTTTTATTTTCCATTTGTAAACAATGTCGTTACCATGACACCCGTGTCATATAAACTGGCAACGACGTGAATCGATTGAGCCCAGGTTCAAACCCCGCGTGACCATCACGTATTTTCTTCTTTTTTCTAATTTTCTGCTTATTTTTTTCAACATTTTCTTTCATAATAACCTTTTCGTGACAATAACGAACATACCGTAAAAAAAATTGCGAAATTGGTCAAGCCGTTGTCGAAGCGCACACGACGTAACAAATTTTGGATGTCGTTTTTTTACACTTTGGGCTACATTTTTGGGGTTTTAGTAAGGAACCCTACTTTTTTTAAACATATAATATAGCCTATGTTCAGCGCTAGGAATGTAGCTTTCCAACGGTGAAAGAATTTTTCATATTGGTTCAGTGGTTTCAGAGCCTATTCCATTCAAACAAACAAACAAACAAACAATCAAACGTTACCTCTTTATAATATTAGTATAGATATAGATATTAGCCGCATACAATATGTCTTTAGCCTATTAATTAGCACGTTGTAAATTTATTTTTAAAATATTTCAAATTTGGAACATGACGTCACATTTTTTCACTGCAAAATTATTCGCCATGTAAAACCTATGTACCATTTTTCATTTTTATTATTTTAATACATTATTATACCTTATCAACAAATAGCATTAATTATGACCCCTAATTTAATTAAAAACCCAGAATAAAGGTTTGGTCCTGAAGAATGAGTATTCTTTAACTATTTTTAACGTTATTAAAGAAGCTGTTTAATTTTTTATGGGTCCAATTAATATTAATAGTGCTAAGGCTTATAATAACAATCAGTAATAATATACTTATTTAATTCTTTTGATGATGTTAGCTCTATTTAATTTAGAATACGGATTCACAGAGTATTCACATAGTATTTGAAAATCGTAACTCCCTAATCTATTCCATCTATTGACTTCATTTCAGTCTCCCAATCTCCATTGAATTATTTGAACCATTTCATGTCTTTAAGCTGGACCCGAGCTCTATCTGCAGTAAATTCGGACGGAGCTCAGAATGTGACCGAATTTTATCTCACCACAAGTTTTAGCTTTCCTCTTACAACTTCCGAACTATTCAGCTCATGAATAGTTGAGCAATTTTGTATGAAAACAGACTAGCTGCAAGCGAGGTATTACTGGACATTAATTTTATATGCTCAATCTTTTTATTTTCTCAAACTTTATAAACTGGTGATTTTTCTAAATAAAATGAGCAGTTTCCTTTTTTTCATAAATTGTTTATTTTTTAAACAATTTAATCGTATCGGTATCGTTCTAATAGATATGCGAGAGCTGAACAGCGACGATCAGGTATGTGACGAAGAGGTTGAGGGCAAGGAATGGCAAAGTCGAGTTGAGGGGGATGACGCTGCAAATGTAGAACTTCATGGGTCGTGCCTCGATGTACATCAAGAAGTTCCTGATGTCGTTCGCTTTGCTGCCCTTAGCTGAAAATATAAGTTTACCAAAGCAATTAAGCTATAATTAATATATTTTTTATATATTAAAAGTAATAGATATATAATGTACTACTAATATTTGCTGCGTTATCTATACTAATGTTATAAAGCTTATTATAAAGATATTTGTTTAAACGCGCTAATCTCAGGAACTACTGGTCCGATTTGAAAAAAATTTTTTTTTTTCGATAGTCCATTTATAGAGGAAGGCATTAGGTTATTTAACATTACGCTGCGACCAATAGGAGCAAAGCGTCGGTGAGAAATGTTGCGTAACGGGGAAAATTCACATTTGGGGAATTTCGTTGCGTGCGCTGCATAAACGGTTTTAAGTCACTCAAAAACCACACGAATGAAGTCGCACAGCTAGTTATGAAATAAAATAATATTTTGAGACGTCAGTAAACGAGTTCTTAAAGCAGATATAAAGTAGTAAAAAATTACCATTTTCCAGCAATAGTTTGTCGTGTAATATGATTTTTATTTTGTGCACCTCCCGAACAAGACGTGACCCTATCACAGCAGGCACTATCAAAATGATCAACCGATGCAACACCCAATTTGAGTACACCATTAACAGGATGTAGGATTGCTCCTGAAATAATTACAGGGTATAGGCTGGAGACATCCCTCTCGTCTTAGCCATTTACTTTTACCGATTTTAACTATCCAAATTTAGTCAATAAACCTCGCTTCTCACTTAGATTTTTTATTGAGCAGTATGTAAAAAACAAATCTAGGTCCACCATTCCATGCTTTCAGGCATTGAGTTACTTTTATTTTTTTAATTAAATAAATAGTTTAAAACCTACAGGAATGTCAGCCTCACCGTAACATTAACTAAGTTAGCTCTACAATACGCAGGTAGAAAGGGAAAGAGCCGCTGCTGTTATCGCCTAGGCGGGTCCGGTGGTCCAGCGCCTAGCGGAGGAGATGGCAACTTGGGGTTTTAGTGCGGTAACCCCGAGTGCGTTCCTTACCTAGCACTCGGGAGAGTCCCACATATCCCGGCCGACATCCCCAATCAGTCGGGAATCCTTAAAGAATTTCCCCAAGTAAAAAAAAAAGGTAGAAAGGGAATACTTACTGATTTACGCCGCGAGTGTTAAATAATAAGAAAGGTGATGAACATTGCGTCTGGAACCATGAATAGCAGATAACCCACATACTGAAACAAGTAGAAATCTTTAAGCACATGCTCCGATTGTATAAAACAAATAAAATTCTAGAAGAATCTCTTTAAAAAGGGCGGGACCAGCGAAAGAATTGGGTGTAAAAAAGTAAGCAAAAATTCAATAATACAACGCTTACATTAATTATTGTTATTATCTTGGATGTTATATAACAAATTTCATCAGATTCTTACCAATACATCAAAGCATTTCCTGTATCTCTCTATAATTTCCACAAAACATTTATAAAAAACATGCCCAGTGATCGACTCGTTCGAGTCCTTGATGATGTCCTTAAGAACTTTCATACGGCAGAGAACAAAGTGAAAACTTAAACAATACAGCACGAGGTGTATATCTATACTAGGACTGATGACGAATGAAATGAAAGTGTACGCGAAAAAATACGTGCAGTTCTTGGTGATATAGACACAATGTACGGTCTCAATAATCACTTTATAAATAACGAGAGCCGTACAGATGCCAATAATTTTTAGGTCCGAGTATTTTATTCGACAATTCATTTTGTGGTCAATAGTTGATAACCTCTTCAAGAAACTACAGAAGGAATTCAGGCGTTTATTAAAAAATAAACGCAACACCACGAACAAGTAGTGTGCATTGAGGAAATACACCCAGGTGTTGTCCTTAAACACATTATATTGTGTCATGGAATAGATTCCTATAGCGATCGTTACGTAGCTGGCTGAGGAAATTGACATAATTTTTACAGCGAGCCCTTTGGTAGATTTACATTTCAAAAACCCGAAATCATAAGATACGACCACTTGTAAAAAAATAAAAAAATACAGTAATGCATCAGAGTATGGTCTATTTGGATTGTGGGGTTTAGTCACATCGACTGGGTACACTTTTAAGTGTTTTTCCTGGACTTTGATTACTCTAGTTTTTAAAGTCTCCATTCTGGATATATTGGACGATATTATTCTTTCGTGTTCCAATCGCCAATAAGGGCTATACTTTCGTGTTCGATTATTTATTTATTTAATGCATTAGTACAATTACTTAAGTGCTGATTTTTACAGCCTTTTTATTATTACTTGTCAACCGAAACACGTCAACCTACTTAGTACTTACTTACCTGCTTACAATAAAATTTGAATTTCTATGACGTAAACTAATGAAAATCATGTGTCAAATCATCAATCAATCAGCAATAATGTTTCATTATAATATATTGCAGGTAATTCTGTAATTGTCTGCTCCTTAAATATAAGAAAAACCATAAAGGTCTTACTGAGAACGTCGTTTTTTTAAGTCGGTTAGTAATTTAATTGTATGTTAATTAAAATGTTAATATTCTAATGGCGTGTTTCACCAAGCAATGTTAAAGTTAACGCCATGTTAAATATCATGTAATCCCTCTCGTATTTGCTGTCAATGAATGAGATGGCATGGTATTTTAACATGGCGTTAACTTTAACATTGCTTGGTGAAACACGGCCTTAAAGTAAGGAATTATGTCGATAAATTCTACTTTTTAGTAATAATAATAATTAATAGTTTTAATGTGGAATTCGGTTTATTTTGCTAAAAAATTAACTTTGCTCTTACTTCACAATTTCAGTACTATTCAACTTGTGGAAAAAATTATATTTTGTATGAAAGTAGCTAGCGAGTTATTAGGAACTGCAAAATAATATTGTCTAGCGGGAGAACAGGCGCAGGACCGACTTTTTACATGCCCACCCGACGCATGGATCATCTCTCTTACCAGACAATCAGGTGATCAGCCTACATTGTCCTAACTAAACTTGAAAACAACATGTTTTGTTGTTCCAACGCGGGAATCGAACCCACGACCTTCGGGTCAAGTGGTTTAGAAACCACTCGACCCCGGAGGCGTCTAAAATCATGACAACGTCCATACAATAGACAGCTTGGCCTACAAGATCACAAAGTTTACTAGAGTTAACATAAAATATTTGTAGGTCGGCGGATCTTGCACAATACTGAGATATTTGCTATCAACAGGTTTAATATCTTTAGAAACCTGCTCGATTGTATAATATATAGTTTTAAAGCATAACCACTAAGTTATGTCAAAAATGCAGTAACAGGTAATTCGCGAACTTAGCATTCGATTTTATAAATTACAAACTTTAATTAGTTAGATCTTGTTAACTGAACGCCTCCGGCGCAAATCGTGTGTTCTTGAGGACAAGGAGTTTTCTCAAACTACTTAGCTCTATTTTGCTATCCTTGTCATAAACAACGCACTTGCTAGGCTACTTTCGAGTAAATCGCGATCAATGTTTTTTGTATATTTTGTTATCTCTATGAAACTAATCCAAATATTTTTGTTTAGTTTAGAGCCTTTCTATGTGGACCTTGTATGTGCGATAATATTTTTACATAACTATTTAGCGAATTTACGATATTTTTACGATGGTTATGACTAGTTATTAGTTTGGAATGGATTAACATATTTTGTTTATGATTAACAAAATAACGATCGATTACTATTAGCAATTGAGTGATTGATCCTGCTAGATCTCGTTGCGGTGATTCCGAATATACTAATAACTCATTTTCGACAAAAATTGTCGTTTGCGTTGTTTATGATAAGGGCGGCATTATTGTAGTCAGTTAGTCTTAAAATAAGTTCATAGGCTTTTGCAGGCGGCTTTGTCAACGTTAAATTTTGTTCCTTTGACCAGACTCAGTCGGGAGTATCATGTCTATATGCGTCGGTGAAGGCAACTGAACTAAACTTTAACCACCACTAAACACTTTTTTTCGGTGGAGTCTACTCTACTTGGTGCGTATACCTATGAGGAATGAGGATCAGTGGTCGTAACCTAGACCTGTATTCTATAATGATGGAAAATACGCATTATGGCTTTGTATAACGCCAATGACCTTGAAAGACTATGGCGAAAAGGGGGTATGGCGCCGATCGGAGCATGTTAAAATCGTATAAAAAATTAATTTTAAATTGTTAAAAAAAATTGCGACAAATTTGAAAATACTAATACAGTAGTCCCCTTGTTGCCTTATTTAAAATACTGAAGTAACTTTCACACTCGCGTCACGTCACACGTATAAAGAGAAAAAAGGTTACACCGTTAAAAAAGGGTTAAAATATTTAAACAAAAATATCAGTTCATAAAACGATAACCCTCTGGTAATTTTAAATACGATTATTATATATATTTTTTATACTTTTACAATAATTATTAAACTATTGTTTTTTAATAAAAAAAATTTATATATTTTTTCAATAAGACCAGTATTGAGAAAGTGGTTACAAAGTACTCCAATTTTCAGCTATCGCTCGCACGCCCTAATATCATAATCGATATCCTCTTCATAGTTCTTTGTACAAATAATATTTTCGTATTAAATGAAGTATAATTTATTATGATTCTGCCAGAGTTAATGATGCGAGGAATATAAACATGCTCGCAACGCCGATACAGGCTGAACTTCTACGTCATTAGTTATAACATACGATCGCCAGACAATAACACTGCTGTGTTTCAGGATCATCTTCATCAGTGTTGCCTCCTTGTAGAAGACATATTCACTAGTGTTGGTTGGTTTCCCCAGATTTAGGGATATTTTAAACTAAAAAAATCCCCAGAATTCACTAAAGGTTTTAAAATTAATAACATGCAAAATATTTTTTTATTGAGAAAACAATGAATAAAAATAAACATGAATAAAACTAAAAATCAACTTCAAACACTGTTGGTATTTAAATTTATAGTATAATAACCAAATATCTGTTGGTATTTCCTCTTCGTCTTGATCGATTATTACTGCAGATGTAGACGGCTGAGATGTATCATCACTTTTGTAAGATTTTTTTGATTTAAAAGAGTATTTAGAATTGCTTCCAATAGCAGTAATAACATCAGCCACTAAAAGTCATCAAATATTTTTTCAGTGTTTTTTTTTACAAAATACCTGTTTACTAAAAGTCACTAAATCTAATGAAAAAATCCCTAAGGTGGCAACACATTCTACATTACATTACGTATAGCATAGACAAATTGTAAAGCTAGGACAGATTAGTGAAGTAGTCCCAGGCAGTGCCCCGCGAAGTAACCCAAAGTTCGAAAAGCGTGACATACCTACCCCCGGTTTTTCGAACGCTAATCAAATGAATAATCAACTTACATGGCATTCAAAGCAACAACCGATATTGAGCGCTGATTGGTGGAATATTATAAGACAGAAAGGAACGGACAGATATTTTATAATTACATCACGTTCGGTCAACTAATCGGTGTCTTTGGTGAATTGAATGAAGCTTTAAATCCAGAGCATTGTAAATAATTTCTAGACTGCGATCATATTTTTGCGTCTAGGCAATCTTCTAGCACATAAGAACTTATTACGTACTTGGAATTGCAAAATAGGTATTTGTAAATTCTATCCCACCAAAAACATTTTCATGTAAAATGTAGCCAAGACGATAGACCTACATAGCTTACCCTGTGAAAAAGTTATCAGATCTCATGTAGAGTAAAGATTCTTGATCTATGCGCCCTTACTTAACCAGGCCTGACTTCACTTACTCTACATTTAAGTAAAAATGTGATACTTGGCCGTTTTGCTACTGTTACGAAGATTTCATAGGTACCGCAAACAAAACGGCCAAGCACCAATAACAGCAATTCATTTTTATATATAAGATTATTATTATAAAGTGAAAAATTTTATTTGTCTGTATGTTTGTTTGTTTGTCCTAATTTCGTGACCTATTCAATTGTAATAGGCTCCTATCATATATAACTACATTTACTATCGGCTTCACTTAGCCCTTATCCTTTAAAGACCCTCATCCAACGTCCTACCTTTTATAGGGCTCTGAAGCCATCCCCACTTTCCTACATAAGTAATAATAATTAAAACCAAATAAAGAAAACACTTAAACAAGTTTTTTTTATCTTCTATTACCTAATTATTAAGTATCGCCTCCGTGGTCTAGTGGTTTAGAACTTAGCTCTCGACTCGGAGGTCGCGTGTCCGAAAGTAAATTAAGAGAGAGTGCTTCTGTGTATTCCAAAGACACTTTGGCCACAGATTACTAAATAGTTACCTTTGGCACTATAGAACAACTCCTGTGTGGCTTGTTTGGTTTCAATGACACCGGCCTTCGTCATCGAAATCGGTGTGGGAGGCATTATTATTTATTATTACCTAAGTACTCATAACATCACATCTCCCTCAAAACAAACACAGTCTTATAACAAAGCCTAAAAGTTACGTAAACACATTTTGCAGTTTACTCGGAGTGATTACTGTTTACATAAAAGTTAAATAATTATAGAAAGTTGGCGGTGTATGTTCTACCCGCGTCATTCATAACTAGAGAAGTGTTGTAGTTACGTACTAGTGAACTAGATTACATTAACAAGGTCACACTTTGTATAATTTACTTCAAATAATACTTTGATTAACATATCCCGATTTTATTTGTAAACAAAAAGTATTTTATATTTTTGCTGAGAGAAAATCGCAGTAAAATATCAATTTTATGGCTATATTTACTTATGATTATACTAGTAGACTACAAGCCCGTAGACAAAATTATCCTATGAATTGACCCAATTGAATAACGCTTGGAAGGCTGTAACTATATCATAACTCATATTTTTATCAAATGTTGTTTTCAGGTTTGGTTAGGACTATGCAGGCTGATCACCTGATTGTCTGACAAGAAAGAAGATCCATGCGTCGGATGTAATAATTTTAAACAAACAAAAAACCGACTTCAAAAAGTAAACTAAAAAGCAAAAAATAAATTTACTTCGCACAAAGTAATACTTATTTTCACTTAAGTAAATAAATTTATTCTATAATTTTGAAGTCGGTGCCAAGTTTAGCGTTCTTTCATAATTTGTTTTCATTTAATATTAGTTTGTAAGCCAGTACTTTGGTAGGTACATAATATATAGTAATAGTTACATTGATAGTTGATCTTTTTTTCTGTGATTGCCTACATATATTTAGTAATTTGATATTGTAGTAAGGTTGTTGAAGTACTTACTTGGCACCGACTTCAAAATTATAGAATAAATTTATTTACTTAAGTGAAAATAAGTATTACTTTGTGCGAAGTAAATTTATTTTTTGCTTTTTAGTTTACTTTTTGAAGTCGGTTTTTTTTTTGTTTAAAATTATTTTATTTTAAGATTTTTAGTTATGGGTAGACTGGGTAAGGATAGGTACTTACCGCCAGAGCAGCGCAAAAATTATATATATCAAGTTGACTATAAAATGATATACAAATTTTAATAATATCAAAGTCTATACCAGCCAAACTGAATATAATTTCTATATAACTCTTTTATAATTTTAAGTCGATTTACATTTCTTTATTTGGCTTAAAACAATTTTTTACCGTTTTAATATTTACCTATTTCGTCATATTGTTATGATAGTACCTATATATTGATACCTACTATCTGGCGAAGACAGAGGTGGTGTTGAGTACTGTAATTGATATAGTGGCATATGCTTGCAGTACTTTAAGCGATGTCGTAATTTCCAAACTTATAACTTCAAAGACTAAGCAGTCCTGTATGCCTGTTTCTGATCTATGTGGTATACCTTGATAGTTGATTAAAAATTATGTTTGTTTTTAGTCGGATATGCTTATGGTACTCGAAAAAAATACAAAATTACTAGAAGTGTTCCTATAAATTTCGAGGAGTACCCTCGATTCCTCACGACTCCATCAACAGGCATGCACTTTGATAACTATGAGACCAAGTTCGACTGTAATTGACGTAGTGGCGTATGCTTGCATTTCTTTAAACAACGCTGAAATCTTCAAACGTGTATCTCTAAGGAGTCAGAAGTTCTGTTCACTACTTTAGGTCCAGGATATGGTGCAAAATCTTACTATTTGGTAACATATGCTTGGGCTTCTTCAGAAATAATCAAAATCGATATATGTTTCCATATAAATTTTGAGGAGTTCCGTCGATTCCTCACGGATCCCATCATCAGGTCACCACTTTGGTGACAATGGGACCAAACGGGAAGCACCACCTTTCAAATAAAAAAAAAATCATCCAAATCGGTTCACCCAGGCGAAAGTTCTGAGGTAACAAACATAAAAAAAAAAAAAAAAAAAAAAAAAACATACAGACGAATTGAGAACCTCCTCCTTTTTTTGGAAGTCGGTTAAAAAGTCGGTCCTGCGCCTGTTCTCTCGCCAGTCTTGTCGGTTTACCGTCCCACTGGGTACTGAGAGTAAAAGGAAGAGAGAGTGCTTCTGTGTATTGCGCACACACTTGGGCACTAAAAAAATAACTCCTGCGTAGCTGGCCTGGTTTCAATGAAATCGGCTACCGACACCGAAATCGGTGAGGGGAGCTATTATAACTCATATGATAACACTCAGCGAGTTATGTAACCACAACAAAGCCCTATTCACAGAATGAACCCGACACTATTATAAACATCCGCTGTTTAATAGGCGCAGAAACCATTAGACGCTAATACTTTCAAGGGTCATTCAAGCATCGGAGTCGAACTCAATGGTGTCCTTGTTTCAACTGTCAACACCATTCCCCGCCGGAGAGCTACGCATTCAATGGTGTACCTGTATCCATCAACACCATACCTGCGCCGCACACCCCGCTCCAGCCACCGCAGTCGTCATGGCCCCTACACCCGCGACTCTTTCCCCTCTGACCTATATATGTGTCACCAGAACTTTTGACCATCAGTTGAAAGCCACCTTCACCATAGTCACATTGTAATTTTGAATCTTTGTAAATTAGTTTTAATTTTATAGAAATAAATATTTCTTTAAAGTCATTTGTTTCTCAAATAACTTAACTGGCGCAGTCTTAAAAGGATAAGTGTCTGAATTAACGACCCGGGCTCAATAAGTCCAGTGATCGCGACACTAGAACTCTATCTCCAAAGCTAACGTAAAAGTGAACAATAGACAATTACGCACTATCATCGTGCAGTGACGACAGCAGAAGCGTACCGGCTCAACTCACACAAAGATAGCGGAAGACGATGTTCCTGGGGTAAGCATACAATTTGTTTATTTTCCTAGACATCCCATCTGGCCCTATCCTATTTTATATTTTTTTTGTTTAAAAAAAACAAGTAATTAAAATAATGGCAAATCCAGTGTCAATTGATTACCAAAACTTGTCGTTGTTATTACCTTCATACGACGGCAACAAAAAAACATTACATTTTTACATAAAATGTGTTGAAAATGTAATAAGCATGATCGAGAATAAAGACGATCCATGCTTAGCATGCCTTATCGTTAATAAATTAACGGGTAGAGCTGTTAAAGCGTTATCTGAACGTAACAATTTTAAAATATGGAAAGATATTAAAAATATATTTATCCAACGGTTTGGTGAATATAGGAGTGAAATAGAATTAACTAAGGACTTGATTAAAATAACTAGAGATAGGAATACTATAGAAATATTTACAGACGAAATAAGGGAACTCACATGCAACCTTATTAACTGCGGCTCTCAAAGTATAGAGTATTATGAAAAATTAGCAATTAGCGTATTATTAGATCAGATTAACCCCATGATATCTATCATGGTTAGAACCCAAAATATAAGTACATTGGAAGAAGTTATAGCACTAGTTAAAATAGAGGACTTAAAATATATGAAATACCGAAATTCTAAGTCACAACAGTTTAATTATAATAAGCCAGTATCTTCATCTAACTTCCTAAAATCTAGAATAGAAAATAACAAAACCCAATCCGCACAAATAAAACAAGAAAAATTAAATTTCCAATCTTCTGACGATTTCCTAGCCGAGAACACCTCTGAATACGGAAATGAAAATGAAAATTTTCCAAGAAAAAATAGAAACGTAGTTTTTATAAACAACTTAAATAAAAACAATTTACCATCTATTTTTATTAAAGAATTAGGCGGACATTTCTTATTAGACACAGGTTCCTCACAATCACTAATCAATCC
The DNA here is from genome assembly GCA_905187575.2 of Celastrina argiolus. NCBI lineage: Eukaryota > Metazoa > Arthropoda > Insecta > Lepidoptera > Lycaenidae > Celastrina > Celastrina argiolus. The sequence goes on along the minus strand of LR994584.1, from coordinate 7,294,923 downwards.
CGATATAATTCACAAATGTAACTTACAAAATAGCATTCAAAAGGAACAACACATTATTCAAACAACTCATGGTATTACCGAACATAATGATATTATCAATTTAGAATTGCCAAAAATATTTAACCGTAAAATACAACATAAGTTTTTAATATTTAAATTTGATAAAGATTTTAAAGGTTTATTAGGAATAGATTTTTTCAAAAAACTTGAATGTAAAATTGACATTAAAAACTTGCTTTTAAAATCTGAAACTTTTGATGATATACACATACAGATAAATGTTAAAGAAAAAATTAAGGCAAAGGCCCAACACGTAGCACCATCTACGTCATCCGTAGACGTTCAACCCTCTACAAGCGTAGCGCCCATCACAAGCTTTCCGCCCTTTACACGCGTAGCGACTAGTGAAAGCGTAGCATCCTCTACAAGCGTAGACCCGCCCTACACCCCAATAGAGATAAGCAGTTTGATAAATATTCCTAATTGTTCTGAAATATATAGAACAAACGAAAATGAAAATAAAATTCCCCAAATTTCAGATGCAATAGATAGACAATTAAAACAATTTTATATTAGAAAATCACCAGGAAATAAATATAAAGTAGAAAACAGATCTAAAGGTAGGACTATAATCAAAGATGTTTTTATTCCAGTTAACGATACTCATAATCAAGTAACTAAATTTTTATTAGAACATACCAAAGCAGATAGAATTTTTCATTGTTATTTTTATAAAGAAGAATTATACGACATTTTTAGTAAGGCTTATAAAACTATATTTAAAGATAGAGGTCCAAAATTAATAAGATGTTTAAGTAGAGTAACGCGCATAGAAAATCCAAATGAACAAACAGAATTAATTAAAAAATATCACGTAGGCAAAACTATGCATAAAGGTTTACAAAAAACTTATAAACATATTCATAGGAATTACCATTGGCCTAATATGTTATTATCAGTTCAAAAATATATTAATAAATGTGATACATGTCTTCAAACTAACTACAATCTGAAATAACAAATAACGTAAATTAAACATGGTTGGGTTATAATATAGATTATACTCTTAAGTTATATAATAAGGAAAGTTATAACTATGTAGTATTTTATAACCAAATAGAACTTAGGTACATAGAAAGTAAACTCGTAGCTTTAGGCTCTTCAGATGTAGATTATAAAAGAGTTTAGTTTAAGTGAGTTTTAATTGATGGATTAAGTTAAATCAAAAAGGCTAAACTATCTTATATCACTTGGTACTTACCGTTTGAAAAATAAGTCAATATTATTAATACTAATATTTAATTAGCAATATGCATGCAACGGCTCTACAATAAGGCTAAAGGCTATTGGAAAATGTTTTTTCATTATCTCACTTAGAGTAGAGTACTCAAGCCTAGTATATCCTATATACCTCCTAGAAAACTAGTGGAAATAAAAAAAATCATAAAAGATTTTCAATAAAACCCTTATATTATTCATTATTTTTATACATCTTGTATTAGTAATTACTTTGATGGATAAAAACCCTTATAACCTTCTACATTTGTATTCTATTCTTGATAATAATATGTATTATCCTTATTCCTAAACACCCCTACCTTGTTCTGGGAAATAACAAATTCACGTACCCTAGCGAACCCTGCAAGCTCATATTTATGCAACATATTGAATGGCAATCGTAAACTGAATTACACGATTGCATAGCGCATCTTATACAACAGAAACAACCCTGCACTTATGCTAAAGCCACCTTTAACGGAAGCATCATCGAGTAGATACAACGTTAATGCAGTAAAGAACCGCAGTTCCAACCTATCGAACCTATCGTTGTATCGTCGGCGCATCAAATCAAAGAGCTCCAGCTGCAGCCGACGGAGTCTTGACAGCAGTTGTCTTCAGTGCGCCTCACACTTCAGGAGGGAGGAGTTATGTAACCACAACAAAGCCCTATTCACAGAATGAACCCGACACTATTATAAACATCCGCTGTTTAATAGGCGCAGAAACCATTAGACGCTAATACTTTCAAGGGTCATTCAAGCATCGGAGTCGAACTCAATGGTGTCCTTGTTTCAACTGTCAACACCATTCCCCGCCGGAGAGCTACGCATTCAATGGTGTACCTGTATCCATCAACACCATACCTGCGCCGCACACCCCGCTCCAGCCACCGCAGTCGTCATGGCCCCTACACCCGCGACTCTTTCCCCTCTGACCTATATATGTGTCACCAGAACTTTTGACCATCAGTTGAAAGCCACCTTCACCATAGTCACATTGTAATTTTGAATCTTTGTAAATTAGTTTTAATTTTATAGAAATAAATATTTCTTTAAAGTCATTTGTTTCTCAAATAACTTAACTAGCGCTATGCTGTCATTTCTGAGCGGATTCTAAATAGATTTAAGGTAGAGTCCATTTCATGAAAGAAGTCCCACGACAATTAGTGGAACTAACTTTTATGTACTTGTATTGGAGGTCAGATTTAACTGGTCGTAGGGATAACCAGGGGCCTTACTCTCCAAACAGACTTTGATTCAGATACGATCATGCCGCGTACTTCCTAATAAATTGACATTTGTTTATTTTGATTCTCAGTCGATTGATATTGTCGGGAGTACAAAAAGTTACGATCTAACAATTTTCTTTATCGTAATTAGTTTCAAAATAATTCATCAAATAAAATACGAAAAACCACTGATATCGAACGGATTCGGTTAACGATTGTGTCCGGAGTAGGCCCGCAGTATATAAAAACATACGATCTGAATTGATACTAGCATTTACCCTTTTTTCTTTCGGGATCATATAGGATAGGTTGATTAATTATTCCGTCGAGCGACTACAGCCCCACGACAAGGGAACTTCTTTTATGAAATGGACTCTAGTATTTTGCCACCTGTGTATTTTTACCACTCTTTTATACTACGCTTTTATTAGCTTGGGTTGTATCTATGTATGTAATGGAATCTTTAAGCATACATTTGACCGATTTCCAGAAGTTTGATTAATTTGAAACTTTGCACACGTGTCAAGGACCGATGACAATGCATTGAATAACAGTTTCCCAATATCCTTATAAGGACCACCAGGATTAATAAATAATTTTTAATTTTTTTATAAATTATCGAACTAAAAAATAAAAAATAAATTATAGTTAAAAAAAACTAAAAAACCACGCTTTTATAGCTAATGTTCGATTAAAATAATGTTCGAAAAAAAGAAGAAAATAATTTTTAATTACAAAGAGTTTATATTACCGCAGTAGAAGATTGATTGTTCGATCTTCTACTACGGTAATATAAACTCTTTGTAATTAAAAATTATTTTCTACATTTTAGTTCGATTAGCTATACAAGCGTGGTTTTTTAGTTTTTTTAAACTATAATTTAAAGCAAGGACTTTAAGATCCATTTTCCGTAGTCTGGGAATCTCAATAACCGCAGAGTTAGCTCATAAATCTCTAAGTCAAGAGAACTCTTTAACCCAGACTGGCGCAAATGATGTCAATCGAATCAAACTTCATTCAAACCCTAATCAGGAATCTTTGTATTGTCGCGCCAGGTAAACTTTCTAATGATTCCCAGACGAAAACTTTCCCCTATTTAGAAATTAAATAATTATAAACGTACGGTATCATAAAAAATACCATTATTTTTGCATTTCGATGTTTATCATCTATGATAATAATAATTGTGAGGCCTAATGGATTTTTTATGTTTTATAGCGACGCTCATACGTCTTATAAAATATGCTCTGTTCGTTTTCTAGGAAACCGGGGCCTGATTCAAGATGCCATCGCTTTTTATCGCTTATGAAGTTCGAAAACCATATGTATGGAATTTGACATAAGCTTCGCTAAGTGACATACGAATTCGCTCGTCATTTAGAGAGGCTTATGTGAAATCCCTTACATTTTGTTTGAGAACTTCGTAAGCGATAAATAGTGATGGCAACTTGAATCAGGGCCCAGAGCTTCCATACCACATCAATCTAGATCTTGCTTAGTGTTCATCTGAAAAACTTGTATCACCAGCACATATTAAAAAATATATTTATTATATTAGGTCTACATATAAGTATTTAATACACACCTAAGAAGGAACATAGAAAAGCAGTTGTTCCTTTTGACGGGATACGAACCCACGATCTCTAACCACTGAGCCGTAGAGTCCATTTATACTTGCACTATCTACTATCTACTGTGTATGACAATGTATAATGTACTCCGCAAATCACAGCTCATTTTACGCCGGTTTTCTACCTGATCCTATAATTTCTCCCGTCTGAACACTCGGAGATTTTCCGGGGTTTTTCAGGTTAAAATAAATTTACTTACATGAAGGAATCCCAAATGAAATAAAGACCCAAAATTCTCGGTAGAAGGGATTTAATTATGTCAATAGGACCCGAGCATAACCGGCTTAAAAACATCTCCTCAATCCCATTGTGAAATTGAGTCATACAGAATTCAATATCATGGACCAATATAACTCCTGGTTCCAGGTTGAAAATGAAATCCATCCCTCGTATATTCGCAAATATTGCCATTACCTAATACCTATCATAAAGACTATTCTATAGTAGCACTTAACACTTTTACTTTTAGTTTGTGACATCTTTTTCTACTCCCTTACCTACTATACAAGGTGTAAAATAAATTAGTGATAATATAATATAGTTTTTATTTAATCGCAGGTAGGTTATAATCAATCCTGACGTAACTACGACCCAATTAGATATATTTTGACTCCTTCTTTTGTACTGTGACTATGCATACATGATGCCCAAGGCACCTGTTTCTGCTGTAAATGCTGGACGAGATCAAGAAATCAAACTCAAGTAACAATGTACCATATATCATAGATCATCTTTCTTGCCTGCATTGTCCTAACCAGATTTGAAAACCATGTTTATTTAATATTCACGGGTTCACATGGGAATCGAACCCACGAACGAACCCACGGAGTACGAAGACGTGTATAGGCTATTACTAAATACAAAAATTGTGACCCCGTCTCTCAATAGAGAATGAAAAGGTTATTGAATAAAGACGTGTAAAGATCTTGTAGCCGCGGTTATTCCTGTGGCTTGAGCATTTGAATAACACGGGGTACACACCGATGGTAACATTAACCCTCGATGAAAAGATGGGTTATAATAAAATTGTGTTCGTGTGTGTGTTATTAATAATAATAACAATAATAATCATTTCTTTCTCCCCACAATGGTAACCCTAAAGCTAATTACAAAAAGAAAACATGTTTTTGTATGAGAAGCTGGTGTCTGTACTCTGTAGTAGGCAGTAGCCTGAGTTACTGATCACCAGGTTCCCAACACCACGGACATTTAGCGAATATTGTTTGATTTTTATTTTAACCCAAAAGTATACAGTTATTGGTATCGAAGCTCTCAAACGGATGAATCGATTCAAATCCCGTTTTTTTTTTGTTTGAAAGCTGACGTGATCGGAACTGTTCTTAGCTATAATTCATCAACATCCGTTCGCTCACTGCTTGCTAATACGGGGTATAATGAAAGAATATTTACTTATAGTTATTTATTTACTTACTTCATAATTGTATATTATACTCTAAATAATTTTCCAGTTCACACCCGTAACATCTGCTGTTAGCAAGCAAATAATGTTCTATATAAGCATATAATGAGCTATCGTAACAACCAGCAAGTTGTGATGCTGTAATAAGTATTTTATTAGAAGATCCCAGCCGCTACTAAATCGAAAATCCATTCCTGGCCGAAAAGAGGCTACATAAAAGTTGCGCCTCCGTGGTCTAGTGGTTCAGACCCTAGCTCTCGACTCGGAGGTCGTGGGTTCGATTCCCGCGTTGGAACAACAAAAAAAGTTATTTTCAAGTTTGATTAGGACAATGCAGGCTGATCACCTGATTGTCTGACAAGAAAGATGCGTCGGATGGGCATGTAGTCGGTCCTGCGCCAGTCGTGTCGGTTATTCGTCATGGGCTTCAAGAGTGAAGGAAGAGAGTGCTTCTGTGTATTGCGCACACACTTGGGCACTATAAAATAACTGCGTAGCTGGCCTGGTTTCAATGAAAACGGCCACCGTCACAGAAATCAGTGGGGGAGGCATTATTATTATTGAAAAATTGTTTACTAATATTTTAAGCTTGGTGCGACCCTACCTTTACAGATATTGCGTGGGTCCTTTACGCCGGATCACTTTGTATTATTCAATACCGCGCCTAGATTCTCCGATTGATGCCGTCTTTGTCAATTCCGTCGCCCAAACGGATATGAATTCTGTTTCAATATCTCCACGTTTTTTCCTGTGTTGCGGTCGAATACATGAATATATTTTTGTCGCTGTGTAGTAAACAATAGCTTAGACGAATTTTTACCGACATCGTTAAACTATTAAAGGAAAATGCATCTAGGTACTATAAAGTGTATTAGGCCAAACTGGAAAATTTGACAGCACAGTAAAAGTAACGTTATGGAATGATAATTGCATGAAAAGCAGTACAGCGGCAATACAATTAATATTTGATAACGTTACTTTTTATTTTATAAGCATCTCTTATATATATAAAAATTAATTGCTGTTCGTTAGTCTCGCTAAAACTCGAGAACGGCTGAACCGATTCGGCTATTCTTACTCTTGAAATATTCGTGGAAGTCCCGGGAAGGTTTACACGGTTTTGTCAGCTAGTCGACTATATATCTTGATGGATACCAATTTTTTTCTTGAAGTTCTCTTTTAAATATTTTTAAAAATAAATTGCTAATTTGCGAGTGACGCAGAGAATAACATATTTTCTATTTAGGTACCTTCCAGGTCCAGATATTGATGGCTTGGCTCTGGTTGTGTGTTCGATCCCCTCGAAGAAATTACAAAATGTTGCATTTAAGACTGGTTAAGACAATGCAGGCTGGACTTGTTCCTTGATGATTGTCTGACCAGAAACATGATCCATGCGTCAGATGAGCATTTAAAAAATTAGGCCCGGCGCCTGGTCTCTCACCAGTCACCGACACGACACTCTCGTGAAGAAATAAATAAGCCAATAAACCTACTAATCCCATCAAAAACATAACTTGTAAGAAGTGCCAAGTCTCGCTACTTAGTTCTTCTACCTAAAAAGTGTTATGGCAAGTAGGGGTTAGTCGGTCGCTCTAACAACTTCTTGTAGTGATCATAATCAATATTATTAATAATCTTTCATGTTATAAAGAAATAATTATATTGACTTGGCAATCGCACGAAAACAACATAATATTTATCTCACAAGTGATACATATTAAATCACATCGTTTAGTGCTATTGCCAAGTTTATTTATAATACTATTTATTTAAAACTTTAAAAGAACAACATGATAAAGTAGAGTGGTAGGTATCTAAAAAAAGAAATAAGAAGTACTTTTTGCTTAATTGATATATTTTTTAAGAACTAGGCAACACAAAACAGAGTCCATTGGAAAAAAATAACGTTAACTTCACCGTAAAAACACAATAAATTGTAAGATATTTTTTATCCAAATCGAAACTGCGACTGACACCTCATTGTGATATGGTTTATAGGTTTATAACATGTTTATACAAACAGCAATATTACGCTGTTGGATAAATATCCAATAGCGTGATATTGCATCTTGTAGAAATATTTTTTTGCAGAATAAGCTGTTAATACTGAGAAGCTTAAAGATTTTATTTATTTTTCTACTTACAAATAAAAGTATTTACACACTGGATAAGCTATCCCACCAAAACATTTTCTTGTAAAAATGTTGCCAAGACGAGTCTACATAGCTTACCCTGTGAAAAAGTTATCAGATATCGTATAAAGCCAAGCTCTAAATACTACTCGCCCTAAATCTACAAGCAACTTGATCAAAATCTATCAAAAAGTGAACAAATCTCATGTAAAACCAAAGTTCTTGATCTATGCGCCCTTACTTTACTAGGCTTAGCTTCACTTACTCTATATTTCAGTTAAAACGTGATGCTTGGCTGAATTACTTTCGCCTTATTCTTCGTCTGTAATTTAGATGATTTATTGTATTTCTCTTTCATTTGATACCCATATTGTGAGAGTACCTGTGAAAACGATAAATCGCTATTTTGGATTAAAAATGGCGGCATTAATGAAATCTTGTAAGAATTGTATTTGTTTTCTCAAACTCTCTCATCATTTGATACCCATATTGTAGGGGTTGATATGAAAACGATAAGTCTCCATTGTGGCTGTGTAACGCCGAACTTCAATAAAACGCCTCACTACTATTATAATTGAACTCCCTTTATACTTTATTCTTGTTTTTTTTTTCCGAAAGTGCTATTACTATCCGGGTGGCTAGTTGTCTATATCTATACTATCTATACTAATATTATAAAGAGGTAACATTTGATTGTTTGTTTGTTTGTTTGTTTGAATGGAATAGGCTCTGAAACCACTGAACCAATATGAAAAATTCTTTCACCGTTGGAATGCTTCATTCTACGCCTACCGACGCCCAGCGTCGCGACGCCTGCCGACGCCCAGCGCCGCGACGCCTACCGACGCCCAGCGCCACGACGCCCAGCGCCGCGACGCCTACCGACGCCCAGCGCCATGACGCCTACCGACGCCCAGCGCCACGACGCCCAGCGCCGCGACGCCTACCGACGCCCAGCGCCGCGACGCACAGCGCCGCGACGCCTGCCGACGCCCAGCGTCGCGACGCCTGCCGACGCACAGCGCCACGACGCACAGCGCCGCGACGCCTGCCGACGCCCAGCGTCGCGACGCCTACCGACGCCCAGCGCCTCGACGCCCAGCGCCTCGACGCCCAGTGCCGCGACGCTTACCGACGCCTGCCGACGCCCAGCGCCGCGACGCCTGCCGACGCCCAGCGTCGCGACGCCTGCCGACGCCCAGCGTCGCGACGCCTGCCAACGCCCAGCGTCACGACGACTGCCGACGCCCGGCGCCACGACGCCTACCGACGCCCGGCGCCACGACGCCTACCGACGCCCGGCGCCACGACGCCCAGCGTCACGACGCCTGCCGACGCCCAACGTCGCGACGCCTGCCGACGCCCAGCGCCGCGACGCCTGCCGACGCCCAGCGCCGCGACGCCTGCCGACGCCCAGCGCCGCGACGCCTGCCGACGCCCAGCGTCGCGACGCCTGCCGACGCCCAGCGTCGCGACGCCTGCCGACGCCCGGCGTCGCGACGCCTGCCGACGCCCGGCGCCACGACGCCTACCGACGCCCGGCGCCACGACGCCTACCGACGCCCGGCGCCACGACGCCTACCGACGCCCGGCGCCACGACGCCTGCCGACGCCCAGCGTCGCGACGCATGCCGACGCTGGGCGTCGCGACGCCGGGCGCCGCGACGCCTGCCGACGCCCAGCGTCGCGCCGCCTGCCTCAAGCACTCTCATTTTCTTCACTCTTCGACGCCTTCCGACGCCCAGCGCCGCGACGCCCAGCGCCGCGACGCCTTTCGACGCGACGCCTTCCGACGCCCAGCGCCGCGACGCCTGCCGAAGCCCAGCGTCGCGACGCCCAGCGCCGCGACGCCTGCCGACACCGAGCGCCTCGACGCCCAGCGCCGCGACACCGAGCGCCTCGACGCCCAGCGCCGCGACGCCCAGCGCCGAAACGCCTGCCGACGCCCAGCGTTTCGACGCCTGCCGACGCCGAGCGCCGCGACGCCTGCCGACGCCTGCCGACGCCGAGCGTCGCGACGCCTGCCGATGCCCAGCGCCGCGACGCCTGCCGACGCCCAGCGCCGCGACGCCTTCCGACGCCCAGCGCCGCGACGCCGAGTGCCGCGACGCCTGCTGACGCCCAGCGTCGCGACGCATGCCGACGCTGGGCGTCGCCCAGCGTCGTGACGCCTGCCGACACCCAGCGTCGCGACGCCTGCCGACGCCCAGCGCCGCGACGCCTTCCGACGCCCAGCGCCGCGACGCCGAGCGCCACGACGCCTGCCGACGCCCAGAGTCGCGACGCCTGCCAACGACGACGCCCAGCGCCGCGACGCCTGCTGACGCCCAGCGTCGCGACGCATGCCGACGCTGGGCGTCGCGACGCCGGACGCCGCGACGCCTGCCAACGCCCAGCGTCGCGACGCCTGCCGACGCCCAGCGTCGCGACGCCCAGCGTCGCGACGCATGCCGACGCACAGCGCCGCGACGCCTGCCGACGCCCAGCCCCACGACGCCGAAACCCTCTTTATATCTAAATGCAAGAGCATATGAGACTGTGTCCCACCCTCTGTTTTTAAAAGTTTCTAAAAAATTTTCTTTCCAATCACTCCATTCAGATTTTACTGATAATTTTATGATCATTGAACTGTACCAATCTAAACAGCATTTTTCTAGAAATAATCTTAATATCTCTATTTTAGTTTCATTCTTTATAATATTAAACCGTTCACATTCCTTATCAAAATTTTCTATCCATTGCATTGCATTTGGATTCCGACTTGTGAATTTTTCTATAATAAATTTTTCTGACACATTTTTTAAATTAAGTTGACCCTCTTTCCTTGTAGTTGTTTCTATTAAATTTTCCAGGATTTTTTCCAAATTATTATCCCTTTCTTTGTCTTCTTTCACAGTTTTTTCCTCTAAATACCAAAAATTGAATATTTCCTTCTTCATCTACATAGGTTTTTATTTGTTCTTCGTTTAATTTTATCCATATTCTCCTAAAAGGATGTCTCTTTTTTAAACTGTTTTTTATTTTAGAGTAATTACTCAAACTCATAATATCTTTATGATTATTAACTGGTCTCAATTCTTCTGGGATAGCAAAACATTTTCCTTCTTCCGTAGTTATGGAGGTTATCTATATCTATACATATAATAAATCTGTAGAGGAGTCGTGTCTGTACATTGAAGATATTTGAAAAAAAATATGATAGGGGACCTTTATTTACGCAATAGTACCCAAAACTATGATTTTTGAAATTTTTGTCTGTTTGTCTGTTTGTCTGTGGGTTTGTGCACGCTAATCTCAGAAACGGCTTATCCGATTAAGATGTACTTTTCACTAATATATTGCGGCAAGCTTCACTTAACATTTAGTGTTTGTTTTATGTAAATCGGTTCATAAATAAAAAAGTTATGACAATTTTAAAAGATCATGTCGTTTTTGCTGGACGTTTGTAGGAAGCGCGCGGCGGGCCCGGAAGCCGCGCGCCGCGCCGCCGCGCCGCTTCAAATTGTATTCGCAGCAAACGCACCGGGGCCGCGGGGGTGACTTTTATTTGTTAGTTTTAACTTTTAGGCTTGCTAGGTAGGGACAATCTAAGATTTTTTTTCTTGAGTTTATTATGAAAGTTATTTGTATAAAATCAGTTAGTACTTTTACTGTAAAGTCCTTTGTGATAAGTAGGTACTGTATACATATTTGTTAGCGTAGGTTAGTAATAAGTAAATAAATAAAAACCGGCCAAGTGCGAGTTGGACTTGCGCACCGAGAGCTCCATTCAAACCTGATTGACATAGAATTTTGATTTGGTTACAGCTTGAATATATTAGAGACCTAAGTATTTGTTATAAGTTTCAATTATACACATTCATGACAAACGGTACTAAGTTTAAAAAAATCTAAATATTTTTACTATCTATATAATGTTACTAAAAACGTATGGTTTTAGACGTTGCTTGGTTTCAAATTTTATGATTTTGAGTTCACGGGAAGTAAGTACCCTTTAGGTTTTGATTCCCTTACGAGTGTCGAAAATGACGAAATTTAGCGACATACCTAAGCAACTGCTTTTGGTTGCATTGGCTAAGAGGTCTGATTTTTTCACTGCTTCAAGGAACAGTAGGTATCCTGAGTATTTTATATAATTTTCATCTTGATACCTACACGCGTTTCTGAGTAAAAGGGTCTTGACAGACAGACGGACATGGAAATGATCTTATAATATGTGTTTCGTTTTTTCCTTTTGAGGTACGGAATTTTAAAAACAGTTTTAAGGTTTTCATAAATATATTGCTCTTTATTTTGTTTTTCCTTTTTTTTAATATATACATACGTTAAAAAACATCTTGATAGTTACTAAACTGTGTTACAGGGGAAAACTGTTGATACAACTCGATTCCAATCGAGATAGCTTTTGAAATTCTAGCCTTTTGCGGCCTGTCCTGGATATGTGTTAACAGATTATTATGGGTTTTTTTGCCAAATATCATAATATTGATAGAGTATTCTCATATACAAATCTATCTTACAAGCGATAGCGCGATGCAGAGCAGACCATAATAGCGACATCTATACGCCAAATGCCGTACTTTTAATACAATTATAGCAAAGTTGAGTAGGTACCTACATTTATACAATACGTTATCCGAGAGTTAAACTCAGCGTGCATCATTAGCAATGTATAATATTATTTTGCATTGTATATTATAGTTCTCATTCCGTCCGTTAAAATTCATACAGCCTACTATTACTGTACATTTTATAGTCTTCTTTGTCCAAATTATGTATTCGATAACTGCATAATACATAGAATTTTGATTAACATAAGTATTGTGTTTACAGTTAAACTAAAAAAGTTATGTCAATATAAGTTAGATTTATGTTTTTCTTGATATTTTTATTTCTTAGTTTTTATTATGGACCGAATGGTTTTTATGTTAGGTACAACTTAGGTTTGTTTTCTTTCTTTTGGTACTTTCTATATTTTGCTACATTTCTGTATAAAATCAGTACTTCAACAGTGAAGTGATTTATAATCAGTACCTACATGTTTGGTTATTAATAAATAAAAAACCGGGCAAGTGCGAGTCGGACTTACGCACCTAAAGGCTAAAATACCGCAAAATTTTGCGGCGCGCTGTCTTAATATCATTGTCGCCACACCAGCAGCGTCGGCGTGGAAACGATCATCGTCTGCAGTCGCTGCGGCGCAAAATCCATACAAATCTTAGTACTAGATGTTCGTCGTGTATGTGAGCGTACTATCAAGTAGTCCCGTTCGCATTATAGTAATTGTACACGGTCGTTTGTCAAGCTGGTAGTAGGAATTGTCAACATAAAGTAGTTTTTTAAATACCTCGACGACAGTTTTTATAACTAAAAATATTTTTAAAACAGATTTATTATAACACTGCCTAAAATTACTTTTCCACGCGTACGGAGTCGCGGGCACAGCTAGTAGCTAATATATTAGATTTGCTATCACTTGACGCTATCACTGTGAATTCAAATTGTAGCCGAGTCATCTTCGGTTTTGTGATGAAAAATGTCGTTTTATAATGATATTATGAGGTTTGAGAGTAAAAGTAAACCACAAATTGTTTCTCTGAAAAATACAAAGAGATTTTATTTAAACTCGAAACTTAAGTTTTAGTTATTTGACAAACAAACAAAACATTACAAAACTCTTAAAATACAAAGAAACGACATTTAAAGTTCACATAAATCAATTTAAGTTATATTTCAGTAAATTACTCCATATTGTATTCCGCCATTTCTTCTATATCCTAAGCGTCACCCCGACGTCATACAACGTTAAACGCGCCAAGCGCGGTAATGTTTAAAAAAAAGAAATGTCATTTCTTTACAAAGATATATAATAATATATTTTTCATCTTCGGTAAAAGTCGGTCACCGATTAATAATTGGTGACCGACTTTTTGTAGATGAATAATAGAATATATAGTAGTGCAACGCACTCAACATACATAAAGTCGGACATAAATTATAAGGAGCAAAACTCTGAACGATTATTGGTCCTACAAAAAGTAGGTCTTAGGTTTTTTATGTACTTGTATATTATATTCCTTTTATAAATTAAATATCATCAGATCCTTATAATAAACATCCTTTTGAATCCAATATGGTGGTCCACCATACTGGATTCAAAATGGCGGGATTTACATTTTAATAATTTTTTTGTTGGTTTTGCTACATACCTATACAATAACAGCTTACATACATAATTTCAGCTTTCTAAGATTTCCGGAAGTAACCTAAGAATCTTGATGATCTATAAATGAGTCAGTGACAAAATCAGGGGTTTTTAGACATCGATAAAATCTAAAGTATAATAGCTACGACATTCAAACTTTGTATAATTCATATATTTACTGGTGTCATTGTATGTTGAAATTTTCAACTATTTAGCATCATCCAAAGCAAAGTTATGGGAGTTCAAAAAAACGACGAAACCTTTCGAGAAAGGGTAGGTAGTGCCCTTGCGCTTCGCTTGGCTCGTCTTGACGGGGGCACGACCGTGCCCCCAGATACAATAGCCCTACTCTGTAAAATTTCTAACGTATCAGACAAGGAAAGAATATTGTATCTTTAGCATAATATAGTAACTACTAATAAACTGTTTTATTAGTAGATAGTTTTTGTAAGTAGGCAAATCCTGCAAGTTAAATATGTATAGGTAATTCATGTCATATCTAATGATAATGCAATATTATGATGATATGGATCTGATCAGATGGAGAGAGAATGGAGCTGGAACCAAGGCTCAGTAATAAAACGTTGCACGTTGCAATCCAATCGAGCTTGGGTTTGCATGATAAATCTTCATTTCAAGTATCTATACAGGGTGTAAAAAGTGACTATAACTTTGGTACTACTTTTTCTCATTTTGGAAATGTTTTTTTCTTTATAACTAGTCTTCAAATCTATATCTATATCTATACATATAATAAATCTGTAGAGGGGTCATGTCTGTACATCTATACATATAATAAATCTGTAGAGGGGTCATGTCTGTACATTAAGAATATTTAAGTGAAAATTAAAAAAGGGGGTCTATATAAGCCACAGAACCTAAAAATATCATTTTTGAAAAAAATGTCTGTCTGTCTGTCTGTCTCTCTGTCTGTCTGTCTGTCCATATGGGAATGTTTGTCGTCGCATCACGCTAAAACCACTGTATGGAATGAAATGAAATTTGGCAGGCAGGTAGCTTACGACCTGAAGAGCATTATAGGAAATTATTATCCCGAAAAACGAAAGGGTACCCGTGGGATCTTCTAAAAATTGTAGCTACCTATTTGACGGTATTTCAGCCATACTACTCAACGTATTTAAATGCAATTTGGCAGGCAGGTAGCTTATAATCTGAAGAGCATTATTGGAAATTGTTATCCCGAAAAACGGAAGGGTTCCTGTGGGATCTTCAAAAAATTGTAGCTACCTATTTGACGGTATTTCAGCCAAACTACTCAACGTATTTAAATGAAATTTGGCAGGCTGGTAGCTTATGATCTGAAAAGCATTACTAGAAAATTATTATCCCGAAAAACGAAAGGGTTCCCGTGGGATCTTCAAAAAATTTTAGCTACCTATTTGAAGGTATTTCAGCCAAACTACTCAACGTATTTAAATGAAATTTGGCAGGCAGGTAGCTTATGATCTGAAGAGCATTATTGGAAATTGTTATCCCGAAAAACGAAAGGGTTCCCGTAGGATCTTCAAAAAATTGTAGCTACCTATTTGACGGTATTTCAGCCATACTTCTCAACGTATTTAAATGCAATTTGGCAGGCAGGTAGCTTATAATCTGAAGAGCATTATTGGAAATTGTTATCCCGAAAAACGAAAGGGTTCCCGTGAGATCTTCAAAAAATTGTAGCTACCTATTTGACGGTATTTCAGCCAAACTACTCAACGTATTTAAATGAAACTCGGCACAAAGGTAGATTGTAACATGAAATAACCAACATATTATTTTTAACCGACTTACAAAAAAGGAGGAGGTTTCTCAATTCGTAAATATATGTTTGTTTTTTATGTTTCTTCGCGGATATCTTCATCATTTCTGAAACGATTTTAATTTTTTTTTATGTTGTGTAGGGTATAATTTTCATTTGGTCCCATTGTCACCAAAATGGTGACCTGATGATGGGATCCGTGAGGAATCGAAGGAAATCCTCATAATTTATATATATATATATATATATATATATATATATATATATATATAGTTTACTGCTGCTCTGGCGTAAGCTAGAGCAGCGCGAAATTTTCAATATATATATATATATATATATATATATATATATATATAGTTATACTGAAACGCGAAATTTTTTGATATTATAGATCCAGGATATGGTGCAAAACCTTACTGTTTGGTAACATATGCATAGACTACTTCAGAAAAAATCTAAATCAATATATTATTCCACATAAATTTTGAGGATTTCCTTCGATTCCTCACGGATCCCATCAGCAGTTCACCATTTTGGTGACAATGGGACCAAATTTAAATTATACCCTACACAACATAAAAAAAAATTAAAATCGTTTCAGAAACGATGAAGATATCCGCGAAGAAACATAAAAAACAAACATATATTTACGAATTGAGAAACCTCCTCCTTTTTTGTAAGTCGGTTAAAAATATTATGTTGGTTATTTTATGTTACAATCTACCTTAGTGCCTAGTTTCATTTAAATAGATTGAGTAGTTTGGCTGAAATACCGTCAAATAGGTAGCTACAATTTTTTGAAGATCCCACGGGAACCTTTACGTTTTTCGGGATAACAATTTCCAATAATGCTCTTCAGGTCATAAGCTACCTGCCTGCCGAATTTCATTTAAATACTTTGAGTATGTGGGTGAAATACCGTCAAATAGGTAGCTACAATTTTTTGAAGATCCCACGGGAACCCTTACGTTTTTCGGGATAACAATTTTCAATAATGCTCTTCAAGTCATAAGCTACCTGCCTGCCGAATTTCATTTAAATACGTTGAGTAGTTTGGCTGAAATACCGTCAAATAGGTAGCTACAATTTTTTGAAGATCCCACAGGAACCCTTACGTTTTTCGGGATAACAATTTTCAATAATGCTCTTCAAGTCATAAGCTACCTGCCTGCCGAATTTCATTTAAATACGTTGAGTAGTTTGGCTGTAATACCGTCCAATAGGTAGCTACAATTTTTTGAAGATCCCACGGGAACCCTTTCGTTTTTCGGAATAATAATTTCCAATAATGCTCTTCAGGTCATAAGCTACCTGCCTGCCAAATTTCATTTAAATACGTTGAGTAGTTTGGCTGAAATGCCGTCAAATAGGTAGCTACAATTTTTTGATGATCCCACGGGAACCCTTTCGTTTTTCGGGAAAATAATTTCCAGTAATCCTTTTCAGATCATAAGCTACCTGCCTGCCAAATTTCATTTAAATACGTTGAGTAGTTTGGCTGAAATACCTTCAAATAGGTAGCTACAATTTTTTGAAGATCCCATGGGAACCCTTTCGTTTTTCGGGATAATAATTTTCTAGTAATGCTTTTCAGATCATAAGCTACCAGCCTGCCAAATTTCATTTAAATACGTTGAGTAGTTTGGCTGAAATACCGTCAAATAGGTAGCTACAATTTTTTGAAGATCCCACGGGAACCCTTTCGTTTTTCGGGATAATAATTTCCAATAATGCTCTTCAGGTCGTAAGCTACCTGCCTGCCAAATTTCATTTCATTCCATACAGTGGTTTTAGCGTGATGCGACGACAAACATTCCCATATGGACAGACAGACAGACAGACAGACAGACATTTTTTTCAAAAATGTTATTTTTAGGTTCTGTGGCTTATATAGACCCCCTTTTTTTAATTTTCACTTAAATATTCTTAATGTACAGACATGACCCCTCTACAGATTTATTATATGTATAGATAGATATAGATGATTATTTGAGAAATAAATATATTTATTTATTATTTAAACAAACTGAGATGTACGAGAATCGGAGCCATGATTTAAAATCATATGCGCTAAAATACCCTGCTTGCGTATTCCAACCGGATTACTCGTACAGAATACAGATGCGTCAGCCATGGAGAGAAGTCAATCACAAGGATTTGATGTTATGCAACAAAACATTCCCGCCGACAGGAAAACCATTTTTGCGCAACCGACCTCTGGATGGGGTTCCCGCTTAACTAGTTTATCAAGAACTCGCCGCAGTACCATAAGCGAAATGTCTCGAGCATTACATGCGTTTCAAAACTCTAAAGCACATTGCGGTTTCTCTGGGGACATTATTTTGGTACGTCTTGGCAAATCAGCAAATTATTAGCAACATTTAATTAAGATAGCTGTAGGTGCGGTTTGGTTACGTAAGCGTGGCGAGACACGGAAGGCTCTAAGAACTTGGCCAATGGACTACACTGCGCAACGTACACGACATGCACCCAACTGTATTTACTGGATATAGGTGAGCAAATGTTTAAGGGAGTATGTTGTATCGTCAGTTTTTGTGCGCACTGCTCACGCACATAATAAGTATGTACTCGTAAACCTATAAGTGAAATCGGACTTCAACCACGTCGGCTATCGAGGTCACCTCCATTTTTTTTAATATTTTGAGGTGTCCTGATACAGAGTAAAATGTTCAAAAAACTTGGAAACCAAAATTCGGGGAGACATTAAGTTAACAACTTAAAAAGGTAATAAATTTTAATAATATAATAATTGTGTCAAGTGCTATAATATTACGCAAAGAGTCCAAAGCTATGGAATACTTGGAAGAAGCTAACTGACAAGGTACCTACATATTCCCCTACACATAAAAAGCAAGCGGTACTAATTGATCTATCAACTCATAGCTCAAAGCGCATTTGGCACATTTGGTACTTAGTAAGTACGCGCGAAATGGCTTTAAAGTACCTATAATAACCAGAATATTTTTTTCGTAAAAAAATAGTTATCAATTATTTATTACTAACTTTGGAGGATATACCTGTCCTGCGGGAACACCTTTCCTACTATTTCAGGATAAAAATAATAACTGTATCTTATGTCAAAATGATATCGTGATAAACAGTGTTAACCTTTAATCTAATCGATACCACTTTCAATAACATCTCTTTAGTGGCGGTGTTCGGAGTTAGAACTTAGAGCCAGGTGCTGGGCGTGGGCAGTGATTGATATTAGATAATCCGCACGAGTTTCTTATGCCGGTTCTTCTCGCCAGTTAGTTCCCGAATCGTTGATAAGTCAGTAGGACAATAAATTTACTGTACGATATCTTCGAATCTATCTATTTATAAATATAATTTTTTCTCTTTGTATCCGCAATCGTCTCGATAAAGCCTTAATCAGATCCTAGCCTCCAATTTTGGATTTTATATTTTTTTTCTCTCCGGCGCGGCGATAAAAAAATGCATACGTTATTCGCCAGTTACAAATACATTTTGAGGCAGGCATATGGTTAAAATTATTTTGCTTTCGTTTATCCGTACAAAGTAGGCAGATATACGTAGGTAATAGGTATGATTAAGTTACCCCGTTTGGTCAATATAATAATAATTACCTACTTTCTTAAGATTGTTTCACGATTTCTGTAGACAGGTACTGTAGGTACTAGGTAGTTTATAAGATACATTACAATATATTTTTACGATTCGATTTTTTACCTTACCAACGCAGGATATCAGCTGTCTAATAAAATAAATTAGCATAAACTAAACCTAGCTATTAGATAATAAATCGCGTTGCCGTTTATGCCCGTAACCAGCCTTCCTTGACACCAATGATCTATAAGCGTACCGATACATTCATAATCACACATATACTTGCCTACTTTGTTACAGTACCGTGCTAATTGCTTGAGAATATTGGACTAAGTATGCAAACATATTTTTGCAAACTTATCTAACTACTAGCTGACCCGTGCTCACTTCGTTAAGCATATAAATAGTTTAACACAGCCTGACCCTTTTTCATACAAATGTTTTTCCCGCTAACTCCCATTCCCTTGGGAATTTTGCAATATCCTGTTGCAACTAAGCTTTAAGTTTACTACGGTACCTGCATGCCAAATTTCAAGCGTCTAACTTATGCGGTTTAGATTTTTCATAGAAAAGGATTTTCCCGCTAATTCCCGTTCCCGTGGGAATTTAGGGAATTCCTTTCTTAGTGCACCTCTACGGTACCTAAGCAACGTCCCTTCCAAATTTCTAGTGCCTACGTTTAGCCATTTAGGCTTTGCGTTGATATGTCAGTCAGTCAGTCAGATTCTCATCTATACATATAATAAATCTGTAGAGGGGTCATGTCTGTACATCTATACATATAATAATCTGTAGAGGGGTCATGTCTGTACATTAAGAATATTTAAGTGAAAATCAAAAAAAGGGTCTATAAGAGCCACAGAACCTAAAAAAACATTTTTGAAAAAAATGTCTGTCTGTCTGTTTGTCTGTCTGTCTGTCTGTCTGTCTGTCCGTATGGGAATGTTTGTCATCGCATCACGCTAAAACCGCTCTATGGAATGAAATGAAATTTGGCAGGCAGGTAGCTTATGACCTGAAGAGCATTATAGGAAATTATTATCCCGAAAAACGAAAGGGTTCCCGTGGGATCTTCAAAAAATTGTAGCTATCTATTTGACGGTATTTCAGCCAAACTACTCAACGTATTTAAATGAAATTTGGCAGGCAGGTAGCTTATGACCTGAAGAGCATTATAGGAAATTATTATCCCGAAAAACGAAAGGGTTCCCGTGGGATCTTCAAAAAATTGTAGCTACCTATTTGACGGTATTTCAGCCAAACTACTCAACGTATTTAAATGAAATTTGGCAGGCTGGTAGCTTATGATCTGAAAAGCATAATACTAGAAAATTATCATCCCGAAAAACGAAAGGGTTCCCGTGGGATCTTCAAAAACATTTAGCTACCTATTTGAAGGTATTTCAGCCAAAGTACTCAACGTATTTAAATGAAATTTGGCAGGCAGGTAGCTTATGATCTGAAAAGGATTACTGGAAATTATTATCCCGAAAAACGAAAGGGTTCCCGTGGGATCTTCAAAAAATTGTAGCTACCTATTTGACGGTATTTCAGCGAAACTACTCAACGTATTTAAATGAAATTTGGCAGGCAGGTAGCTTATGACCTGAAGAGCATTATAGGAAATTATTATCCCGAAAAACGCAAGGGTTCCCGTGGGATCTTCAAAAAATTGTAGCTACCTATTTGACGGTATTTCAGCAAAACTACTCAACGTATTTAAATGAAATTTGGCAGGCAGGTAGCTTATGACCTGAAGAGCATTATTAGAAATTATTATCCCGAAAAACGAAAGGGTTCCCGTGGGATCTTCAAAAAATTGTAGCTACCTATTTGACGGTATTTCAGCGAAACTACTCAACGTATTTAAATGAAATTTGGCAGGCAGGTAGCTTATGACCTGAAGAGCATTATAGGAAATTATTATCCCGAAAAACGAAAGGGTTCCCGTGGGATCTTCAAAAAATTGTAGCTATCTATTTGACGGTATTTCAGCCAAACTACTCAACGTATTTAAATGAAATTTGGCAGGCAGGTAGCTTATGACCTGAAGAGCATTATAGGAAATTATTATCCCGAAAAACGAAAGGGTTCCCGTGGGATCTTCAAAAAATTGTAGCTACCTATTTGACGGTATTTCAGCCAAACTACTCAACGTATTTAAATGAAATTTGGCAGGCTGGTAGCTTATGATCTGAAAAGCATAATACTAGAAAATTATCATCCCGAAAAACGAAAGGGTTCCCGTGGGATCTTCAAAAACATTTAGCTACCTATTTGAAGGTATTTCAGCCAAAGTACTCAACATATTTAAATGAAATTTGGCAGGCAGGTAGCTTATGATCTGAAAAGGATTACTGGAAATTATTATCCCGAAAAACGAAAGGGTTCCCGTGGGATCTTCAAAAAATTGTAGCTACCTATTTGACGGTATTTCAGCGAAACTACTCAACGTATTTAAATGAAATTTGGCAGGCAGGTAGCTTATGACCTGAAGAGCATTATAGGAAATTATTATCCCGAAAAACGCAAGGGTTCCCGTGGGATCTTCAAAAAATTGTAGCTACCTATTTGACGGTATTTCAGCAAAACTACTCAACGTATTTAAATGAAATTTGGCAGGCAGGTAGCTTATGACCTGAAGAGCATTATTAGAAATTATTATCCCGAAAAACGAAAGGGTTCCCGTGGGATCTTCAAAAAATTGTAACTACCTATTTGACGGTATTTCAGCCAAACTACTCAACGTACTTAAATTAAACTTGGCACAAAGGTAGATTGTAACATGAAATAATCAACATAATATTTTTAACCGACTTCCAAAATAGGAGGGTGGTTTCTCAATTCGTAAATATATGTTTTTTTTTGTTTGTTCGTGGATATCTTCGTCGTTTATGAACCGATTTTAAATGTCGGGCGTCACGACGTTGGGCGTTATGGCGTCGGGCGTCGTGGCGTCAGGCGTCAGCGTCACGGCGTCGGGCGTCGCGGCGTCGGGCGTCGGCGTCGCGGCGTCGCGACGTTGGGCAACGTGGCGTCGGGCGTGGCGACGTTGGGCGTCTTGGCGACGGCGTCGCGACATTAGGCGTCGCGACATCGGGCGTCGTGGCGTCGTGCGTCGTGACGTTGGGCGTCGCGGCGTCGGCGTCGCGGCGTCCGTCGGCGTCGCGGCGTTGGGCGTCGGCGTCGGGACGTTGGGCGTCGGCGTCGCGACGTTGGGCGTCGCGGCGTCGGACGTCGGCGTCGCGACGTTGGGCGTCGCGACGTCGGGCGTCGTGGCGTCGGGCGTGGCGGCATCGGGCGTCACGGCGTCGGTCGTCACGCCGTCGGGCTTCGCGCCGTCGGGCGTCGTCGTCACGACGTTGGGCGTCGTGGCGTTGGGCGTCGCGGCATCGGGCGTCGCGGCGGCGGGCGTCACGGCGTCGGGCGCCGCGGCGGCGGGCACCGCGGAGTCGGGCGTTGCGGCGTCGGGCGTCGGCTCCACGACGTTGGGCGTCGCGGCGTCGGTCGTCGCGGCGTTGGGCGTAATATACGGGACATTAGCGCGTTTAAACAAACAAACAATTTACATTTGGGGACTTTCGTTGCATGCGCTGCATAAACGGTTTAAGTCAAACAAACACCACGCGAACGAAGTCGCGGGCACAGCTAGTTTTATATATTATTTAGATAAACGTACCTATATTTATGGTCGCCCACAAACGGAACGCACAGTTCGTAAATTGGAATCATTTTAAGAACTTTGTATGTAAAATGCTTCAGATTAGATTAGATTGACAGGATATATGAGTATATACTCTGGATACTTAGTGGGTCTCGGTTCCCACTAACTATCCGGAGTATGGAAGGACCCGTCCTACGCTCCAAGCCACTGTGCGTGTCCCGCCTGCAGTGGCCCATAGATGTTACCTAATGATGTCGAGAACTACATCAGTAAGAATACGTCCCTCCCAGTAAGGGTTGATCATCTAGAGTTTCGCCACAATGACAACTTTAGTTTCTTTGTGGTGAAGGGCACCGATTCATATTTCATCGACCTTCGATGCGGAGGAATTCTGGCCGACAGGTGTGGTCCACTGGAGATTCCGGGAGACTTCATTCTGGATAAAGCGCGCTTCACGTCGCTGACAAAAAAGTTAAAATGTAGTTTTGAAGTATTTACAACATCTTTGTTACTGCGTAACATATTTATATTATATGCCTATGCAGCCTGAAATAAATAGTATTTAATTTAATTGAAAGTAGTTAACTGGATTGCTTTCAATGGATTCCATTGTAGATCAATCGACTTGTGTCGAAGATCAATAGGAAGGGATTCTTGCTAACAGTACATAATAGTTAAACACACTTGAGCTAATGTGCGTTTAATAATAAACCCAAAGTTAATGTAAATAGTAAAAATGGTATCTCCCCATCAACCATCTCGCCCGTGTATGTCGTAAAAGGCGACAAACGGAATATATCCGGAACTGAGCAGCACGGGCGAGTCTATGTATAGTTCGTCCCTGATAAATTTAACCTGAAGGTAAACAAATCGAAAACATAATATAAATTTTCCCATATTGTGCACACTTATCAACACTTTCACAGGTATAATAAAGGATTAAACTTTATTATCCAATACATTATATAACAATTAAAGAATAATTAATATGTTTAAACATCAAATGAAAATCTTCCACAGACAAAATACGCCATTTTGACACTGCCGATTGTAGAATGTAAGCCTATAGTCTATGGATTCATAGCAAACAAACTTCATTGTACGATAGTCTTTGGTTTTGTTTACGTTTAGGTTAAATTTATCTCGGACGTACTATAGAATAATAAACATCTAACATCAGATGAAGCTAACTCTAGATTTATAAAAAAAAAAACCAAGACAGGAACAAATGGGCTTAAGTATTTTTTATCGCCGTGTTCTATCTGTGCTTGCAACATGTATTCTACCCATTATGATTTCCCTATCAGTATTTTTTTAATTTAGTTATCATTAAGCAGACTGGTTTTATATATCACTAGCTTTTGCGAGCGTAAAGTATACAACTTATTTGGGATAAAAAGTACTATAGATTGTATTACTCCAGGGTTTCAGGTTAAAAAAACGAAGTAAAATTAAAATCCTAAATAAACTCCATAATATGTATATTGTTTAGGTACTCTATATTTGAGACAAAAATATTATTATCATTGAATATTCTGTCATCGATGTTTCAGTGATAATATTATTAGATGAAACATAATCTGAATGTATTAAATCGAAATCATTTTAATACAATATTTTTCATTTTTTATCCACAGAATAATACTACATAAATCAAAACAACTGTATGTTCTCATATATTTTTAATTTATATAAAATCAAATGCACATTCATGCGTCACCTCGCTATATATAAATACATAGTTCTTGCATACGGCAAATATCCAGAAAATAGCATTTGCTAATAGGTTAAATCAGATTCAGCGAAAAATACTCGAACTTTTTCAAGTTCTTAAACCATCCATATATTACACTAGTAGGTGTTACTCGATATGTTAAGATTATTATAAGGCCGATACACACAACTTTGAGAACCTTCGAGTATTTTCGCTCCCCCAATTTCAACCCTATAATAAGTCATTCAGCTAGCCTTTACTCTACATCAGATTTATTTAAACATAAGCTTTTATAATACATCGACAATTACACTAGTCCATTATTCGTTATTCGATAAGTCAAATAACGGAGCACATTTGAGATAAAAATTTTATGTTTACAATATAATACACGTCAAATAATACTATTTTTGCTATAATTTCAAAACAATGGCGGAATCGCGAGAAAGCAACAGTAACAACTATTTTAATAAGTACGAAAATATCTTAACACATAAACGGCTGGCACAAAAGATAGACGTTTGGGCCTGTGCGTCGGCGACATCGTAAAACTCATATTAAAAAATACAACTCATTAAAAAAAATTACAAAGACTTCCAAATCTCGACCAATCACATACATTTATATCACGTCATCATCAAGATGGTTCGTAGTGATTGGTCCAAACCCATAAATACAATCAGTCAACTTCAACTTTCTTGCACATAATAAACAAAATTAACCCTTGCGTGAATACAATAAATTAACACTAAGTGGGATACAAAATTAATCTCTTTTTGCCTTATCTTATATACTTCGGAGTTGAAAACTAATTAAAATAAAAGTAGAAAATACAAGTCTTGAAATAAAACTATATAGAATCAGATATAATATCATTAACATAACAAAAATAATTTCGATGTATTCCATGTTACTTCAAACGATAAAAAATACCTTATAGAATCCATAGATATAAAAAACAGATACGACGCCGACGTGCCCGTACAAAAATACAACTAACAACTAACGGCATACGACAATACATGAAAATATGTACGCCACATAACCAATAATATACACAATAAATAAGATCATGGAATGTTATTATGATTTAGCATCTGACCGTCGCGGCAGAGTATAAAGACACTTAATAAAAATATAATTCTAACTCTCGTACGACGATAAATTATAGCAAAAATACACGTAAATATATAGGCCACATAGAACTGTGCTGCTCAACATTGTACATGGTCCGTCACGACACTAGCGCCCCGCCTGACTAGCCTCACCTGCGACGCAGCTCCTCGCTAAACATATACATTATCTGCAACAAATTAATATTAAAAAGGACGTGTACAACACCTATGGACTCTTTTAAATATGGAAAAAGTCACAAGTTTACACAAAACAATCTTAAATCAAACGGCTTGCAGAGAGATTTGCACAGGATTGTAAAATTTTGCATACTTATATTTTATATAAGCTTGCTCAATGCCAATAATTATGCGTCGCGGGCGGCGTGTGACCTTTGTAGCCGGCGTGTAGTACGACACTATGAGTGTCTATACGTACTTAGGCCCGAATTAATAAAAAAACCCAACCTCACTTGAGAACCTATTTGACACATAAAAAAACGTTTCGTTTCACTTTTCAAAGTGAACAACTTTATTAATGTTACAGTACTTTAATTTCTTTTTTATACACCGTAATATTCATATTATAGATTACAGAAAAACATTAAAATAATTATAGTGTATGTTTTTATAATCTTTATTGTTACGTTTTAAAAAAGGAAAAAATTCAAGTACCTTTGTAACATGAGTAAAGTTCCTAATTTTTAAAAGTGAAACGATAGGTTTATTATCTGTCAAATAGGTGCTCAAGTGAGGTTGGGTTTGTTAATACGGGGTGTTTTTTAGTTAATACGGGTTTTTTTTTAAAGTTGACTCTAGGTCTAACCACGCTCTATTGTCTAGTCTATGACATTACCGGCTAGTGGTCGCGCACGTCGGCGTAGAGCGTGGTCGCGATGTAGGTGGTAGGCACGAAGCCCTCCTCGCGCGTGGCGGCGCGACGCACGCGCGTCCAGCCGTCGCCCGCGTCCGTCTCCAGCACGAGCAGCTTCTCGCCGCTCTCCATGCGCATTGTAGACCCCGTGCCGTTCGCTGGAAGTGTTAAAATAAAACGTTAACTACTGTTTTATAGTATGATGTATGGCAACTATTACCCCCATTAAATACTTGATATGACGTCTAATGCTTATGTCCAGCAGTAAACGTCATAGCTGAAACGACAGACGACAAATGTAAATCGTTGCACGTGGGACATTCCAGTAAAGACAATTATGTTAGTATGATTTGATATTCTATAAAAGTATTCGACTCTCGTGCATGTAAGATGATGTATGATATTTGCAATATTTCCATTAATTCAATACGAAATTAGTCTACTTTTGCATGTACTTTACACGACCACTTCATATATTAAGGCCGTGTTTCACTAAGCAATGTTAAAGTTAACGCCATGTTAAATGTCATGTTATCCCTCTCGTATTTCCTGTCAATGAATGAGATGGCATGGTATTTTAACATGGCGTTAACTTTAACATTGCTTGGTGAAACACGGCCTTAATGAAATATCTATCTACCTTCAAACGCATACAGCGCTTTGCAATAACCCAGCGGCTGTAGATCCGGTTCATAGTAGTAGTCAAAGTCCGACTCGTGGTCCTGATCGTGATCGTGGTCGTGGTCGTCGTGGTCGTGATCGTGGTCGCCGTTGGTGTGGTCAGCGTGGGCGGCGAGGTCCCCGCCCAGACCAGACTCGGGCGACCCGCCGGCGGCGCGCGCGCTGGTATTGGCGTGCGTATGAGCGCCCGTGCCCGTACTGACGGACGATTCAGACGCTGACCGCGATAGGGATTCGCTGTTCGAGCCGATACTGAAAAGTAGCGGAGTATATTTATTAGACTCAATGTATTGCTAACGTGGGAGTACGAGTGGAAGCCTCAAATGGAGATCTCCGACCGAGCGAGATGGTCGAGCTGATCGAGCAGATCAGGCCGAAGCCCACAGTACTAATTTTCAGATTCTATCATCACATTGATTACATTGATTACTAATGATACAATTCATAAATTGATTATAAATTATTTATGATACAATTCGAAGGCTGCTATTTATAAAGGTCTATTTACGGTCTTAGTGCATTCGCAAAGATTCTATATAATAATTCTAAGAATGGTCGTTCCCTCGATGTAAACGTCACAAGAGCGCGCGAAAAGTTGCTTAGAGCGTTCTAGCGTGTTCGGACGTGCTCGCGCCACTGAGCAGTCTCATAACACTCCTCTACACTACTCGCGAATTTGAACGAAGTTAGACGAAATGGATAGTGTAGAGATGCACTTCGGCTTAACTCGTCAAACTTTACTTCGCCTCGGGTGACTTCCATTTGTTGTCGGTTTTTGTTTTTTTTTTTTTTTTGTTTGTGTACTTCGCTGAGGAACTCCGCGAGTTGTGTAGTGTCGCACTTCGTTTTATGTGAATGGATACGTCTAGCTTTCGTTTAGATTATAATATTACAAAAGAATGCTCTTGTTCTAGCTCTAACTTTATGTTTGTTCGATGTAAATCGACCTTAACAAGAATTGCCGAAAGAGGCCTTTTTAGGCCTCCAGCATTCCCATCGTACTAACCTGGTTGCCTGCGTGGGAGCGGTGCCGTTGGTCCGCGCGGGGTGTATCGCCGGTGGGCAGACCTGGTTGTTCGCCTCTGCGAGTAAATCTTCGAACTTGCGTAGTTGAGTTTTAAGTTTCTTCAGTTTATCACAACATTCGTTTAGTTGGCCTGCAATATGAATAGTTTTACATTGTAAACTGGTTCCAATTTATTGCTTCGTGATGATGCAAGTAATATTCAAATAGTGAACATTTTTTTATTTGTTCGAAATTATCCACGAACCATCATAATCCTCGACCCACTACACGGTTTTCTAGTGTATAATTTTTATGTATTTAGTAAATTTACTCCCGGTATTCAAATGTTGTTCATCAACATGGCATTCAAATTAACAACCCGTACCTATTGAACGCTGATTGGTGGAACATTATCCGAGAGAAAGGATCGGAGAGATATTTTACAGTTACGTCACGCTCGCATTTGCAAGGCTATTTAAAATGCCACAGATAAGGTTAATTTAATTCGTATGTCTCCTCTTGATGGGTTTGTTTCGTATACGCCTTTCATTTTCAAATAACAGGTGTCTTTGGTGAATTAACCTTATCTGTAGAATTTTAGCTAGCCTTGCAAGTCTGCCCTGGTAATTTATACAGAAAAATAGAGAAAGATTTAATCTTCAAGTGCCTTTTTCTCGAAACTGCTCTAATAATTTAAACTTTAAGTGCCATTTCCTCCTTTGCGGACTTACTGGTATATTAAATGCCAGGATAGAAGTGCGACTCGCACTGTGCGAGAATGATGTAAATAATAAATATGAAATATTTGTCCCTTCCTTTCTCTCTGATAATGTTTCACCAATCAGCGTTCAATATGGGCGTTAATTTGAATGCCATGTTAGTTGATCATACATTTGAATAGTGTTCCACAAACCGGCGGTTAAGGGCGCCCACACAAAACCGCGAATACGCATCGCATCGCATATATTTGCGATCGAATCGGTGTTAAATGAGTGTAAAAATATGAGATGCGGCATCGTATCGCATCATATCGTGTATTTGCGTGGGAGTCATAAAGTATTATAATGAATTGACGGTACCTTCAACTGTCATGGGGTCACCTAGCGATGGGTTTGTTTCGTATACGCCTTTCATTTTCATTAAACCTTCCATTGCAGCTTGTTCCTGTGCAACCTGAAAATTTTAAAATAATGGTTGTTGTTTCATTAAGTTATTTAGCGCATAGCGCGTTATTTCACACTGGGGCATGGCCTACCATCATATACAAGTTATCTTAAATTCAAAAAATTTAAAATAGATATCACTACCATTACGTTTGTAAGTTATAAAATGTAAATATGCCGAATTAAGTAAAAATTTTAATATTGACATTAAAATAGAGATAATATGAGCATATTTTAAGCATAACATCACATTAAGCTAAATCCAACTCCTTAGCTAAGAAGAAGATTCGAAACAAAATTAGTATTTTCCAATAGTGGCGCTAGATGGCGGTTTCCGGAATATGTCTTTAAATCGAAGAAAACAAAAATAGCCAGTCTAATTGCCATTATTAGAGTGATACCATTTTTTGGTACTGGGTTGTGTTATTTTTTGGTACTCTGTTATATATCTACTTTGTGACTAGTGTTATTAATATAAGGTTGTATTACAGAAAAGCCGCACCTTTTTTATTTACATTGCATTGAGTTGCTTCCATGCCATACAAATTGTAGTAACTTCTTCACAACGAGAAATCAGGATAAGAAATCAAATAAAACTTACTTGTTTACTAAGCTCCGATATTTTGGCCTGCAATTTCTTTTTCTTCTGGTTCGGTGGCAGATCTGAGTAATCCTCCTTTCCATCCACAGACATGTTGTTCTGCAAATATATGAAGGTACTTGGTAAATATTCCACCACATATTGTTTGCATTTACAGACCTTAAAATGTCTTATATAATTTTGATGTAACGATTATGTATTACTTAATGCCAATGTTTTGAGATAATTTAGGTGACCTGCATACACATTCTATAATTAGTTATTATAATAGCAAACTAGAACTATGAAATCGATTGTTTATTGAAGTGATAACTTCATATGGGAGGGGAAATCGCTTTTTACGTAACGCGTTACGGCGCCATTCTTGTGTCTCTTTCTGTCACGCATACGGCAGGGGTATGTAGGCTCTTCCTCTCTCACTCTAACCCACATCACCATTATTAAGTTATCACTTCTATCCGCAATCCCGAGGCGCACACTTTTTATTCATTTACAGAAGCATTTTTACACAAAGGAATCGACTAACTGATTTAAATATATTATATTTTATATCATTATATTATAACGAATATTGTGACTATAAAAATTTTCACAATTTTAAGGTCCGTAATATCGAAATGGTAAAAAAAATAAACTGGAAACACAAACATCAAACTTACAAATGAAACTTATTTTTACACAACTCTCGACTAGTAAAACATTATTAATTATTTTAAGTTAGTCATATTTAAGCTGGCTGGTTGTTATTATTCAAATATTAATAAATAATAATGTATGAAACCATTTGCGGTTTAAGTAATTTTCTTGGACGAATTAATTTGTGAAGTTAAAACTATTTACACTGATTGAATGACTGATCGTGCTCTAGAAATGTACATGAACTCTGAAAAACACCCCGAACAACACGCACAAAGACCAAATCTAGTGATGGCGAACTACAACAAAATCCAAGAGAAGAATCGATTTTAAAAGCGTACTAGTAAAGAGCAGACACTAGAAATATTTTTTTTTTTTTGTGGCTAATCATTATAAAAAAAGGTAAATTACATGAATGATTTTCACAACGAGACCTAAAGGCGAAACTTATGGTTCTCGTGTCAATATTTAAGAAGATCTTCAGACCATTATAAGCGCGTGGCTCATATCTTTAGTTTGCGTGTACAAAATGTGCAGATTGCGTTGCCGATGAAAAAGCATTTTTGAAGCGTAAAAAATATATAAAGCTTTATTGAGTGCATTATTGAATACAAAATTCCAATGGCTGCTCTAAACCAATTTCAAAAATCGATTCTCGAACTGTAACCAATTTCAGACCCATCTCACATTGCCACCCCGAAAGGCTGAATCACGGCAGTCCGTAAAATAAGTCCAAGCAAAATTGAATCGTCCCCTTGTATAATTAAGCCTCACATTTGTGCCTAGGTCAGGTTTCATAAGCTGGTTCTGACCGCACTCCAACAAGAAACTTAATCACTAGAGATACGTCACAATTTTGTTGAAAGGCTTTCAGGACACGTGACAGCCACATGAACACCACACACAACTGACCTTGAGAGAGTTGCACGCCTCAATAATCTTCTGTTGCCAAAGCAATACAGCGCGCGGGGTGGGGAAGCAAACAAATAAACATTAAACAGGGAAGAAATATAAGACTCGCACCGTTCCAAGGAGAGTCCAAAACATAAATTATAGCCAAAGAACAGAAAGAATTGTGTATATGTTTATAAAAATAAGAGAAAATAATAGTTTAAGGCAAATGTGCTAAGAGTGAAGTATAATAAGTTATCTTACGATTAATTTATTATGTACTTAATATGTAGTTAGGTTTATAAATAAATTGTAATTAAATACATGGTTATGTGCCACGAAATAGCAAGCGACACTATTGAGTGTTTACACAATAAAAATATATCTCAGATTTTTTTCCTGCTTTCTAGTGTTTATAAGATAGAGTTATAATATACTGTTGTAGGATCAGTCATTAGTTCTCAAAATAACTCTTTTTCAGATACCTTAGCAAATAAATGAATAAGAATAGTTATAGTCATAGATGTCATTCGGAATTGATATGAAAATGAGGAACAAAGAAAGCATAAGTCATGCGTGTACAAATCTATACGGCGGGTAAAAAACTTACTTTTTCGTATGGCGCCGCCGGCCAAAAATAATATTTGGTTGAGCGTCAACCCAAGTTAGGTAGGGGTCATAGGGTAACAAAAAATATAATATTAGTACCAAATAAAACATACATAAATAATGTAGATTGGCCATTACAAATAAAACTTCTGTAGGCCAACAAAATAAAGTAATAAATAATAATTTCTCTTAACATAGACATGCTAGAAATATCAATAAAAATAATATCCTAATAGGTAACCAATATTGTAGTAAAAGCATAAAGGCCAAATTTAATATAAGCACTGCCCCCTTAACCTTAAAGGATTTATTTAATTATTATATTCAAAATATATCGCGTTGCCAAAAGACATTTGTTTAATATTTAAATAAGCCTAGATGTAAAAGAGAGAAATCAGACGGTTTCAGTACCACTTCTTTTTTACAATAGTTTTTAGACTCAAAACGTTTTCATTCAATATAATAATAAATATGAATAAAATATGAACCTTCATTAGTGCATGTGCGAGTGTTTAGACGTCAATTTATTTATTTCTATTTCTTTCTTTCATCTAGGCATTCATAACCTAAAATATTTACGACCGCACTCAGTGACATTTAATTACTTTAGGCCGTGTTTCACCAAGCAATGTTAAAGTTAACGCCATGTTAAAATACCATGCCATCTCATTCATTGACAGGAAATACGAGAGGGATAATTTAATATTTAACATGGCGTTAACTTTAACATTGCTTGGTGAAACACGGCTTTAGTAGTGATTTTGACATAAATTAATATATTTTTTGTATAGTTCGTCCCTGATAAATTTAACGTAAAGGCAAATAAACCGAAAACATCGAAATTTTCACATAATCACTTATTGTGCACACGTATCAACACTTCCACAGGTATATTAAAGGATCATACTACATAATCCTATACATTTTATAACAATTAAACAATAATTAACATATTTAAACATCAAATGAAAAAACTTCACAGTAAAAATACGCTATTTTGACACTGCCGACTGTGGAATATAATCTATAGTCTATGGATTCATGTAGCCAACAATAATCATTGCATTAATATTGGCCAATTGGCATCACTGGTTAATCTATGGTTGTGTCATAAACGGCTTTGTTTACGTTTGGGTTAAAATTATCTCGGACGTACTATAAAAATCTCTACTTAATTTAGGCATTAAAAGTATTTGAGTGCGTCAATGAATGTATGCCAGACTAGACCTTATTCTCACCTTGTTAGAGCTGAATATGGACAGCAGCCCGCCGCGTTTCTTCACCCTATTGGCGGAGACCGTGCCGCGCACCGTGTGCGGCGCGTGCACGGGCGCGTGCGTGCCGTCCGTCGCGTCACACTCCGCCGCCGCCTCGAAGCGGAAATCCTCGGGCGGCACGAAGCCGGACTTGTATCGTTCTATCACTAACTGTGTGTCCTGAAATTTACAATAAACAAACATTATATTAATATCTATACATAAAATGTTTAGCGGTGCCGGAATAAAAATGGTACCTCCCAATAACCATCTTTCCCGTGGGTGTCGTATCGTGTCGTCATTTAAATAAATGAATCATGGATACTATGAAAATTACGCGGCTAGGCAAGTAGGCATGGCTATGCAGCCGGCGCGGCGCGGCGGCGTGCGACATCAACGTAGGTAGTACGGGCGTGTGAATAATTATTCAAGTTTAAGCTACATTTACTCAGTGATTAATTGATATTATTTTTTTCATCTCATATAATAGCCAAATATCACGTCCTCAAGTATTGCTCATGTCTCACCAGTCACACTGTATATTAGGAAATGGGTAGCAGTGTTTCCAAGGACCTAATTGAGGACATGAATTGATGAAGGTGATACATAGCAAAAACCTGATTTCGAGAAAATTGAATACAAACTGTCGCTTAAACATTTAAGAATACGTCGTAAAGTATAAGTACATTAATCTACTTTATCCGTCTCTAGAATTAATGTACTTAATACTTTACTAGAGATCCTAATATGTTTAAGTGACAGTTTAAACTCAATCATCTGGGTAAAAATGTTTTGCGACGTATCACCTTCAGCCATTCATGTCTTCAATTATTTTAAGCCTTTGCTCGCTAACCCGCCTGCGCTCGCTAACCCGCCTGCGCTCGCTAACCCGCCTGCGCTCGCTAACCCGCCTGCGCTCGCTAACCCGCCTGCGCTCGCTAACCCGCCTGCGCTCGCTAACCCGCCTGCGCTCGCTAACCCGCCTGCGCTCGCTAACCCGCCTGCGCTCGCTAACCCGCCTGAGCTCGCTAACCCGCCTGCGCTCGCTAACCCGCCTGCGCTCGCTAACCCGCCTGCGCTCGCTAACCCGCCTGCGCTCGCTAACCCGCCTGAGCTCGCTAACCCGCCTGCGCTCGCTAACCCGCCTGCGCTCGCTAACCCGTCTGAGCTCGCTAACCCGCCTGCGCTCGCTCACCCGCCTGCCAAGCATATAGGTACATGCTGTAATATAAATTAGTGTTACTTTAGATTGTGTATGTACTTCCTATGTAGAGTTTACTGTGAAAGCACCAGCGCTGAAAGACGTACTTTTAACTTTCATGTTTCAATGAGAAAATATGCCTCAATATCATAAATACAATAATGAAAAAAAAAGTAAGTTTCAGCGCTGGTACTTTCACAGTAAACTCTTTATATGGTAGCCATACACACCCTAAAGTATAATCAATAATTAATTTTACAGCCTGTATATTTATTTATACCATAATAAATAACATTTTACCTCCTTCTCGTTAATATTGTTGGCCGCACTCTCCATACCGATAAGGCACTGCATTATGATGGGGAACACTTTCCGCTCGACGTCCACCGAACTGAGCATAAAATTCTTTATGTTCTTTATTCTCTTCTCGTCTAAATCCTGAAATGAAAATATTTAATGTAAAACAACAATGCACAGCTAATCTCACATTTAAATGTAAAATTTTAACCTAGTTTGTAATATATGATGGACACTATTGGTCATAAATAAACACATACATTTTATTACGTACATATATTACTTTCACCTTTGTTACGAATCTATTGAAACCTCTTTATTAAAACTCGGGGTACCTAGTAATTAATTTTTCCACCTAAGCGCAACAAACATACATATACACTGCCAAAAATATTACACCTTATTTTGTCTTAACTACTTTTTTGTAATTAATTGTTATACATTTATTTAGAGTTAAGAAGTCCTGAACCATTACGGGATTGAAACCTGTAGATTAACAGTAAAGTGACGTAAAACATTTTTAAACAATCGAGTAATTGAGTCAAATCAAATATACTTTATTGTGCACAAAACTATACAAGGTAACATAAATACAACTGTACATGATATCGGACATGCACACGGGGGCGGGCTTATTATTTTAAAGAGTCGTTGAGATTTATGCATTTTGTTCTGCAGTTCGTCCTGAAATACATGTAACATGCAGGTGCAGCCGTATAAAAATAGAGGTTTTCACTTATTTGTGGGTTTGCGACCCGCTTGGCCGCGAGCCAAGGCGGCGCCACGCTCAAGAGGGTGCACTGAATTGTGTCAAAGTTTAAATTACTTGCTTGTTCCGAGTGCCTTAGAAGCTGCCATAATTGTCCCTGGTGCCACATTAAATCGGACTGTAGCTACTATATCCCAATTTTAATGGACCAGCCGACTTGGAACAGGCATCAAATTACATATATATTTTTATAGTTTAAGCTGCAATTACTATGCTAAAAGTTATGATCCATTCCTAATTCCACAGAGTACTGTTGCACAAATTACGCAAAATATCGTACGGAAAGTACAAATCCTACTACAATAATTATAAATTTGAAATTGAGAATGGATGCATCTTTATGTCTCCTTCACGCTTTTTGTGTGAATGAGACATAAACATGGTTGTGTCATAGACGGGTTTGTTTACGTTTTGGTTTAATTTATCTCGGTCGTAGTAAAGAATAAAGTCTATAGTTTATGGATTCATAGTAGCAAACAATAATCATTGTATTAATATTGGCCAATTGGCATCACTGACTAGTCTATGGTTGTGTCATAGACGGGTTTGTTAACGTTTGGGTTATATTTATCTGGGACGTACTATAATTTAAAATAAAATTGGATCTAAGGTTGCTAATAAAGTTTATAGTTATAATAATAGTATAGTTATAATAATAATATAATATAATATCTATGGACCCTTCACATCACGTCAATCTGGCCTGTGCTAAGTATCCGAAGAACTTGTGTTACAGGTACCAGACAACGGAAACATATTTAATAATTTCTTACTATAAACATAATATTTAAGATTTTTATTATAATAAACACAAATTGAATACTTACACATCCATGACCCAGGAACATTGAAAATTTATTGTTCGAACCCGCGACATCTCGCTCGAGCACCAACGCGCCCAACCACTGCGCTACGGAGGCGGTCATGTTTCATCATCAGTGGTTTACCTGTAGCTGTTTGAACACGTGAGGCAGCCTCTGCTCGTAGTGCTGTCTCTGCGCCTCGTTGGTCTTCCGCAGCTGGTCCATGTACTCCTGCTTGGCGTCCTCGCACGCCTGACTCCGGAGCTTCATGTTTGTCTTCTGTTTCTCCACCTCCGCTCGACTGGAATTTTTATTTTTAATTTTTTTTATGGGGTATTTTTAGAGCGAGACGAAAAGGCAGACGGGCCACCTGATGGTAAGCGGTCACCGTCGCCTATGAACATGGGCAACACTAATGCATCGTCGGCCCAAGACAAACAAAATTAAAAAAATTACAAGAGACACGTGATAAATACCAATTTTTATTATATGTACGACTTTTGCTATAGCCTAATAAATTACTTCTCTTATACGCGGTTTAAAATAAATTAATGATAATACTTTAGGGTGTGTATGTGCTTCTTATGTAGAGTATGTGTACGTAAGTACCAGCGCTGAAAGACTTACTTTTGACTTTCATGTTTGTATGAGAAATGCCACATTATAAATTTTCCTATACAATTATTTTTAAAAAGTACTTCTTTCAGCACTGGTACTTTCACAGTAAACTCTACATACGGGACCCAGACACACCATAAAGTATTATCACTCATTAATATTATAACCTGTATAAATATACTTTAGGGTGTGTCTGGGACCTGGGTCCCGCATGTAGAGTTTACTGTAAAGTACCAGTGCTGAAAGAGGATTTTTTTGTTATATAATATATGAGTTAAGCTACTAGGGACCAAATGGTCCCTATTTGCTCCCTAGTAGTCTCTAGCTCTTTCTAAAAATACCATTATAATATACCATTTAACTCATAGAACGCCATGTGAGTTACGTACTCACAAGATAACAGTAATATTATACGTGACAGCAAAAAGATTAAGCCAAAACTAAGGTACAGGCATTATGGTTACTTTGTTATGACGAATAACGGTGGGGAAGGCCAGACATACAGGGCGCAATTTGATAAATCACTTGCATTGCGTTCAATAATAAAATTGCGGTCAAATGTCCGAATAAAAATGATTGTTTCTGTAGTCATTTTAAATTGGTTTCAAAAGGGTCAATACAAACAGAGGGTTCCGTATAAATAAATAAATAAATAAAAGAAAATAAAAAAGCCTTTTATTTCTTACAAAACATAAATAGTACAAGTATTATTAGTTGAATATTTCAATTAGTTTTATTTATAAGAACCCCTCGTTCTCGAAGGTGAAGGCCTCCTCTAGAGATTTCCATGTTTCCCTATTTTTTGCTGTCTCCATCCATTGCTCGCCAGCTACCTGCACTATGTCGTCTACCCATCGGGCAAGTGGTCTACCTCGCTTTCTGGTGCCGGTTGGTCCTTTCCATGCTGTTACCGCTTGGGTCCATCTATTGTCTGTCAGTCTAGCTATGTGTCCCGCCCAGCGCCATTTAAGTTTTTTACACTGCTGTAGAGCGTCTGTAATTTTTGTTATTTTTCTTATATGGTATATGGGGTTCCGTATATGGTAGAATAATAAATTCAAAGTAGGTACGAGACATAAAGGAGAGCAAACATTCAAATTGATACTCTATAGCTTATGCATTAATAAAAGGACTCTATAGCTTATGCATTAATAAAAGGACGCTATAGCTTATGCATTAATAAAAGGACTCTATAGCTTATGCATTAATAAAAGGACTCTATAGCTTATGCATTAATAAAAGGACTCTATAGCTTATGCATTAATAAAAGGACTCTATAGCTTATGCATTAATAAAAGGATGAACCAAACAAGCCGACGATAGCTGTTAGCTTAATCATTTTTTGAGCAACCCCTTGCAAACGAACCCTTTCGACCAATACATTACCTGG
Source organism: Celastrina argiolus (assembly GCA_905187575.2). Lineage (NCBI taxonomy): Eukaryota > Metazoa > Arthropoda > Insecta > Lepidoptera > Lycaenidae > Celastrina > Celastrina argiolus. The sequence goes on along the minus strand of LR994584.1, from coordinate 7,256,382 downwards.
CTTTACTAAAATAATAAACGCGAAAGTTTGTATGTACGGATGTTCGTTACTCTTTAATAATAGTGGACACAGTTTAATCAAATTTGGTAGTAGTTCAGGCTTTAAATTAACACGTAGGCTACTATTTATCCCCAAAAAGTACAATGCTATTGTATAAATTAATAGTTTCCAACTTGGTTCAAATTGTATAAATTAATAGTTTCCAACAAAATTAATTTGACAATTTAAAACTTTTGCTACAAATCTCAATGAATTATTATCGCTTGCTGGTTTGATTTTTAATTTTCCCCATTTCTCGCAGATTATCACAAATTTAACAATGCATCAGTACTGTTAAAAAGTAGTCGAGTGAACGTAAACTTAACGACAGAGAATAAGGCATATCAAACACAGTTTGGCACAAATTCGATAATACAGTCGTGTCGGACAGGCTCCTATTGATCGAAACGATTGAGTCACAAACGGATACGTTACACGGGGTGTACAGTTTCGGCCTTAAATCTTTCGAGTGTGTATGACAACACAGCTAATATACGGAACTGAACAATCAGCTTGTTTGGATAAATTGGACTCTTAAAGTGTGTCATTGCAAAAATCGTTGCTAAATCGCGTTTGTTTATCTTGTGTCATAACACAAGACTCAGTTTATTTTGTAAATAAATAGGTTCTCTGTAAAATGGACTTCACGGGTTTGAATATGAGCCCATGGAAAAAGTAGAGACAACCGCCGTACCTGTCAAAAACCTTTTACCTTAATGCAAGTACACCTGCGCTTATATTAAATAGCCGCTTTCCTTTGTAATCCTAAGGATAAAATACATTGAAGCACAAACGCGGTAACACGTAACACGGTATATTAGACGATAGGCAGAACACAGATCTCTAATTATTATGTAATTCGATTCTGAATAATCCTTTTAAGGATTGCGTAGTACAAGGAACCTTAAAAGTTTCGCTCTGTCTAGTCGTCTGTCTTTGTAAAAAAAATAATTTGTTTTTTTTAATTCCATTTTAAATTACGGACTTTTGAGGGCGTTTCAATATGCCACTCCCATAATATCCATACAAACTTAATATACTCAACTATTTAATTATTTTATACTCTACTAGCTGACCCGTGCCCACTTAGTTGACCGTTTAAACCTTCCCGGGACTTCCGCGAATATTTCAACACTAAAAATAGCCGATACGGTTCAGCCATTCTCGAGTTTTAGCGAGACTAACAAACAGCAATTCATTTTTATATATAAGAAAGAAAAAAGAATAAGAGGTAGAAACAGTTATTTGCATTCTGATAGATCCTGCTACATACTCTTCAGGAAAATTTGGAAAAAGATTTAAGTAAAGCGAAATCGGACAATAACTAGTGAAGTACAAAAAAAAACTATTATTCGGCGTTGACACGTATTCTGGCCCCTTGGAATCGGTCTGTAAGATGTTTTAAAATAGTAGTCTGGTAGACATATTATATAAAAATGGAGCATCAGAATTAACGTACCTAAAGTTACGTAATTATTTTGGGAGCTTACAAGCGTCTGCAAAGCAATTCGGCCGACGGAAAGTGTTTAGAAGTATTGGCGACTTATTTTTAAGGATATTGCCTAAAATGTACGTAAAAATCAGCTTTCAGAATTTACGTGAGGTACGTAATATTTTATGTACCTTGATTACCTGATACCTGAAAATTTGCCGTCTAAACAAGCTAGCAGGTAGGAATGCGTTTTAGTACTAACACTACGCAATCAGCCACATTTCGTTTGTCAGAAAATACTCGACGTCTGGTAGCCGTGGGATCTTAGGCCCGTATATATAAAACAATCTCAAAACCAACCTCACCTCGAGAACCTATTTGACAGATAAAAAAACGTTTCGTTTCACTTTTAAAAATGAAGAATTTTACTTATGTTACACACATAAATTTTTTTCTTTCTTCAAACGTAAAAATAAAGATTATAAAAATATACATTATACTTATTATACTGTTTCCTGTAATCTATAATATGAATATATAACGGTATAAAAAGAAAATAAATTAAAGCACTATGTAACATTAATAATAAATTAATAATGTTCACTTTTAGAAGTGAAACGAAACGTTGTTTTATCTGTCAAATAGGTTCTCAAGGTGAGGTTGGGTTTGAGATTGTTTTATTTATATGGGCCTTAGACTATAAGACACGTCCTGACATGCTCTCGGAGCTCACCTCAAATGGAAGTCAGCGTCAGCCTTCTGGAAAGCCTCCAGCGCTCTCTCCGACTCCCGGGCCGCCCGCTCGTACGACCGCCGCGCGCGCTCCAGCGCCGCTATGGACGAGTTGAGCACTGCCATCTGTTTCGCGCCCTCGTTCAGGTGTTGCTGGAAAGGTGGACTATACGCTTAATCAATGGCAATAATAGCTCCCCTCACCGATTTCGGTGTCGGTAGCCTATTTCATTGAAACCGGGCCAGCTACGCAGGAGTCGTTTTAAAGTGACATAATAACACTCTCTATTCCTTTTACTCTCATAACCCAGTGGGACGGTAAACCGACACGACTGGCGAGAGAACAGGCGCAGGACCTAGTTTTACATGCCCATCCGACGCATAGATCATCTTTCTTATCAGACAATCCTGCATTGTCCTAACGAAACTTGGAAACAACATTTATGATAACATTAGTATTATTAAATTAAACTATACATACGGTTCATGCCGACTTTCCATAGGGTAAAACCTAGAGAATATTCCGATTTCCGACATTGTATATTTTAATAATGAACGTTTTTATTTTCAGGATATTATTTTAAGGTAATATATATATATGGGTTTTATTAACTACATCAACAAGGAAGACTACACTATTTTCCTGCACGCGTATTCTTACCAACATATAAAATATGGTTTATTTCCATAAAACAGACAAAATGAAATCCCCTGTATTTAGCAACATAAAAAATCTAGTTACAATAACAAGACAGAGATATAGGACATCCTAACTTATCTCACATACATTTAATTACTAAAAATCAAATAAAGTAATGCAAGTGTGGGCAGGATATGTCTGTCTCTTACCTTTTAGTGGAGTACACAGGTTATAATGATGAAAAACAATTATGTAAATTACCCAATTGTCTTAAAGATAGCTTGAGTAATAATAGATGTTAAAAAACTTTAATTTTTTTTTAAATGATCAATGTTTATAATTTACTTTAATTGAATTTTGTTTGTTGCCGACTGTGGTCGTTAATGACAAGGCGAACTTAAATAAATAAATAAATTTTAAAAATAGAGAAATTATGTCAACATTAAATGCGTACGGTAGACATACTCAGCGTGCTGGGGTCTTACTCTCCAAACTGATTTGATTTTGATTCAGATACGATCATGCCGCGTACTTCCTAATAAATTTTACATTTGTTTATTTTGATTCTCAGTCGATTGATACGGTCGGGAGTACAAAAAGTTACTATCGAACAATTTTCTTTATCCTGATTAGTTTAAAAGTAATTCACCAAATAAAATACGAGAAACCACTGATATCGAACGGATTCGGTTCTCGATTGTGTCGGGAGTTAGCCCGCTCACATAAATGAGCTTCAAGTAAGTAAGCAGTTTTACTAGTCTCGAATTGTGCTCTTTCTACGCCTACATACGCGTATTTCCCAAACAATAACTAGTGAGTAACAACTATGGAATACAGCGTTTGTTTACAAATAATACATACTAAAGCATTACGCATCGCATAACACTAGCTATACACCATACTGCCGATCATCCAATCGACCTGACGGTTGCTTGACGTTACCGATTGCATCATCATGCATGGGCCCTGATTCAAGACGCCATCGCTATTTATCGCTTACGAAGTTCGACAACAAAACCTATGGGATTTACATAAGCTTCGCTAAATGACGAGCAATTTCGTATGTCATTTAGCGAAGCTTATGTCAAATCCCATACATTTTATTTTGCAACAGTCACAGAACAGAACAGAAAGAGCAGTCACTATAACTTTGGGATATGATTAAAGACCTTTTCTCATTCTAGAAATGATTTTCTTTAATTATTAATTTTTTGAAAAAAAAAACTTTTTTTTTGCATTTATTTTTTTTAGTCGCAAGGCTGAACTGTTTGAAACAACGTTCTGCATTAAATTCTTAAATATTATAATTTTTGCCCTAGTACGTAATGAACGTCTTACGCGTGCTATTGACCTCAGCGTAATCAGCTGATAGCTGTGTTGTGCACGTTGTACATTGCCTATTGAAAATTTAAAAATTTTTAAACAGTGGATTAAAAGCAAATGACTAATACCAATGGATATATCTCTTACCTGGTTATTACCCCACGAAGTTATAGTGACTGCTCTTTTTACACCCTGTATAGCGATGGCATCTTGAATCAGGGCCCAGTGATATGTTATGCTAGCATTTTATAGAGCTTTGCTCTCGACCTGTCGAATGTTGTTTCCAATTTTGATTAGGACAGTGTGGCTGATTATCTGATTGTCTGACAAGTAAAATGAGTCATGAGTCGGATGGGTATGTGAAAAGGTCGGTCGTGCGCCTGTTCTCTCGCCAGTCGTGTCGGTTAATCGTCCCACTGGGTCATGAGAGTAAGAGAGAGTTACCTTGTGTATTGCGCACACTTAGACAGAATAAAAAGTACTCCTGCGTAGCTGGTTTCAACTAAATCGGCCATCGACACCGAAATCGATGTGAGGATGTATTCAACTGTCATGATAAACTAAGCCTATACACGTCGTTCGTCGTTTCAGCCTTTTACTGTCCACTGCTGGACATAGGCCTCTCCAATACATTTCCAGTGCGACCGGTCCATTGCCACCTGCATCCAACGTGACCCGGCAGTTTTCACCAGGTCGTCGGTCCATCTGGTAGGTGGCCGTCCCACACTGCGCTTGCCAGTACGTGGCCTCCACTCTAGGATCTTTTTGCCCCATCGACCGTCCAATCTTCGTGCTATGTGGCCGGCCCATTGCCACTTCAGCTGACTGATCCTACGGGCAATTTCAGCAACCTTAGTTCTTCTACGGATCTCCTCATTTCTGATTCGATCACGTAGAGAAATACTGAGCATTGCCCTCTCCATAGCAAGCCTATACACGCTCACCGGCATATTCTTGAATCTAATTTCGACAAATCGACATTGGAATTTGACAGTTCTATATTTTTAAATACTACGCTAGCTCCAACATGGTTTTAAAAAACAAATAGGCTCTAAAGTCTTGTTCAATATTAGAGGACCGTCAAATTCCAATGTGGATCTATCAAAATTAAATTCAAGAGCAGGCTTAAAGTTCTACCTGATCCAATAGAATTGGACGATATGTAAAATATGCAGTATAATTGTATGACCACTGTAAAGCGACGCGCCAGGAATGTGCAATTATTAGTAAACAATCGCTTCAGCATAGGGTTTTTTTTAATTAATGCCTCCTACACCGATTTCGGTGACGCTGCCCGGTTTCATTGAAACCAGGCCCGCTATGAAGAAGTATTTTATAGTGCCCAAGTGTATGGGCAATACACAGAAACACTGTGTTGTGTGGGACTGTGTTGAGTGGGACGAATAACCGACACGGCAGGCGGGAAATCAGGCGCAGGACCAACTTTTCCATCCGACGCATGGAGCATCTTTCCTGTCAGACAATCAGGTGATCAGCCTGCATTGTCGTAACCAAACTTGATAACAACATTTTTTGTTGTTCCAACGCGGGAATCGAACCCACGACTTCCGAGTCGAGAGCTAATAGTAGCTCCGCTCAGCTCAGCATAGAGTATAGGCAACTCAGAACCTCACCTTCCTCTCCTCACGTAACTCCTTGGCCAGCAAATGCAACTCTCTGACCACGTTTGACTGTAGATTCTCCGCCACGACTTCTCTCTGGCCGGCGAAATCGTTTAGCTCCTGTAGTAGCAGCCTGAATGCTTTGCATGGTGTGTACCTGACATGTAAACATTCATTAGCAATGTGATTTAAAGGTAAACACAGCAGGCCAAGCAAGAACATTTGACAACAGCGTATTGGTAACGTTATAGTATTTCAAATCTATAGGAGCACGATTTGCATACAATGCTCACTTGATAACGTTACGAATATGTAGCTTTCTGCTAGCCCCACAGAACTAGCCGCACTGCACGCATTGCACACGTCGGATTTCAGTCGGCCTATTCTTGAATCTAATTTCAATAGATCGACTTGGGATTGCATTGGAACTTGACAGTTCTTAAATCTTAACATGACGCTAGATTAAAATTGAGTGTCCATTTTATTGAAACTAAATGAAAGCAGAGTAAGCCCGCTTAATCCATTGAAATTATAATATTCTAGTTCCGTTTAATTGTGATTGTAAAGTAAACAAAAAACTTAAATTCGGGCGAATGAATGCGTCCTTTTTTTCTTTACTGAGCGGTACACAAGCAACATTTAAATTGGAAGCATTATAGCCATCCATACCGAGCCTTGTTTACATATATATCACATTTAAACGGAACGGACTAAAGTGCGACGACTCCGGTGCATAGAACTGCATAATATAAATAATTCAAATGCGCTTTGCTATAAGATAAATAATCTTATGATTGTTAATTATTTTGCATTTTTGTACTTTGAACGAGTGACTTGGTGTGACCTTGTCATAAGTGCCAAGTTTACACATCAGCCCGTTGTATTTTTATACATTTTATTTAATTTTATTACTTTTGTAATAAAATTAATTTTACATTAATCATACTTACTGGTATTCGTCTTCTTCTTTTCTTTTTGGTTGATAGTTTTTGACAAGCCTTCTGTAACAAAATATGATCGTTTTAATAATGCATTCATACTGCTCATTGGGCGGCCCATGAGTGATTATAAAATGAAGATAAAAAATTTCAAAATATAACTACTAAGGGTCTTATCTCCATCTTGTTCTCACATTCGAAATTCGAATGTTCATCAAATTCATGTTCATATTCTCAGGTTGTTAAAACTTTCGCTTGTTACGCAAGAATAGGTCAATCCCTTTACTTATTCCCAACAATCCCAACACTTGCTTCGTTTGCCACAACACTTAGTAATAAATGATGACCAAGTCACAATTTAGAGAAAAAAATATGAATAAACTTAATTACTTTGAATACCTATTAGTATTTTTATTTCACTAAACGCCAGTTCTCCTCCGAAACGAGATAATGAGTCATTGACCTTTCATTAAATACACAACAGTGAGGAAAAACTTGTTAGTAAATAAATACAATATTTTATTTCTTATTGGGTTAGAAACTTCTGTTAGAATTAACCTACATATGATAACCTATCAGGCTATCAGCGTTTCGGGAACTAACCCGGCTAGAAAAACCGCTACAGCTGGGCAGTTGAAATATTTATTATCTGGTCAATTATGCTATTTTACTATAAATTATTTTAGGATGAGTCTCGATGTCTTCTAGCAGCAAAATCGTCTTACATGCATTGAATGATATACAAACGTCAAACATGTCACAGAATAAGAGTAAACTACATTAGCTCGGGATAACAACTGAGTCCATTTATTGAAAGTTAAGTACCAGAATTGGGCTTCTGTAGACGATGAGAAATTTGACACCCAAGATGATAAATGATAAGATCAATACGGCCTACTAAAACGAGATAGCTATATTTTATTGGTATATTTTTCGCACTTATGTGAAACTTCTTAGGTGAAAGGAGCGCCAGGACTCTGATTCTCGTTACTAGAACTTCGATTCGATCGTTAGTCTGTCCCGCTCGCATGCGCGCCTTTTAAGCGGGATAGACTGAGATTCGAAACGAAGTTCGAGGCACGAGAATCACCAGAGATAGGACTTGGAGGTTGACATAGTGAAGGAGGTAACCCTTCGCCGATCAGTCAAATCTTTAAATTAAATTGTCTGGTGTGTCTAGATATTAAGCAAGCAAAACCTAACAAGAACTGCGTCTCTAATAAGTACCTATATCGTCCGTCTTTTTTGAAAGTCGGTTTAAAATGGTGTGCTGCAAAAACCTAAAAGAACTGCGTCACTAACAGGCTATACATTGTGTTATGTTTGTATGTGTAGTATAAGCGGATTTTGTTGATGATCCCACAATCCGTTCTGAGCCGAGTGAATCATTTCATTATCCAATACCTTGCTGAAGGCTTTGAGTATTTATACTTGAATAGCGGTAGATTTGAGAGACCAAATCGTAACCGTTAATTTAGTTTTCCGATGTACAGCCCAATATGGAAGCAATTTTAAAGGCTATCTATCTACAAGGCTTTGCTCAAGGGTTTTTATAATATTTTAGGTATAAAACTTATTATTTAGAAGAACCAGGCTTGGCTGTGTAATGCATCCAGCTGTATTTTATGCGTACATACGCGACGGAGTGAATACATTAGCGCTAGATATCGGTGCAAGACTAAAGCATAACCCCTATTAATTGCCAGAAAATTACCACCCAATATGGAAAGAATCTCATCACATCAAGACCTACCTATCTACTCTACTACTGGTGTTTATGGACCAGGGCCCCGATTCTAGTGCCTCGATCTTCGTTTCACATCTCAGTCTGTCCCGCTCGCGCACGTAACATTCGGCGCGCGTGCGGGCGGGGCCATACTGACGATCGAATATAACTTCGAGTAACGAGGATCGGGGCCCAGGTGATCAATGCGGGCAAGATGAATAATATCTATCTCTATTGGGCTAATTTTAAGTAAAATGAGAATTTTTTTATTATACAAAACAAGGATCATAACCTACTAATTTAAACATGTAATTAAAATTTGTCGCGTTGAAGGTCGCCGATCTCAGACAGCGTGCAATATTCACTACACTGTTCATTATGAACTGTCTCATTGTATGAATAATGAATTTGTAATTTTTTCCACCGTTTGCAAAGCGTGAAATCACATCGTCGTATTTACAGCCTCCAAGCTTTATACGCTCGTCACTGATAAATTTAAATGGCTAATGTAAATGCTACAACGTTACGGAACTAATAAAATGAAATTACTTTGTAATGTTTCTATTAGCGATTTAAATTAACATGAAATAACTCTCGTATTGTGTGAAGTTGTCTATGATTTCTCTCTACACAGCGCCCCGATTCTCGTTTCGTTCGATTGCCAGTCTGTCTCGCTCGCATGCGCATGAATTTACGCGCGTGATCGAGACAGACTGATATTCGAATCGAAATTGGAGGTAGGTACGAGAATCATGGGCTATGCGTTCGACGGGAAATGAAAACTATTAATGTTTCGTTTTGATTTTATATATAAGTATTATGTAGGTATTACATATTTTCCTCTATCGTTATTTAATAAATTAGTATGGGAACTAGTAGAGTCGTGACTCTTCGTATCTGTAATTTGCAATGGGCTAGTGTAAAGTGAATGAACGCATCTCTCACTGAGACTGGGTCTATATTGTTCTGAATCTCTCCATCCAAAGAAAAAGCTGATCACTGTAAACAGAACTCTGGGCTAATACAACAGATTTGAAAATCGAACACACAAGTGCCGATTTGTTAAAATTGACAATGACATTTGACTCGACGCCCCTGAGTTCCATTTTCAACTCTATTATTTTAGCCCAACCTGAAACGTAAAATAGAACCCGCAACGTGGAACCCGCAAACCCGCAACCCGCAACTTCCAACGCAACTCGTGTTTCTCTTTATACTTAACTAGCTGACCCTTGCCCACTTCGTTGAGCATAAAAAGAGTTTATGATGAAATTCAACTAAAAAAAAACAACGTGGAACCCGCAACGCGGGAACCCGAAACCCGAAACGCGGGAACCCGGACCCGGAACCCGCAACGCGGGAACCCGGACCCGGAACCCACAACGCGGGAACCCGGACCCGGAACCCGCAACGCGGGAACCCGGACCCGGAACCCGCAACGCGGGAACCCGAAACCCGAAACGCGGGAACCCGCAACGCGGGAACCCGGAACCCGCAACGCGGGAACCCGGAACCCGCAACGCGGGAACCCGAAACCCGAAACGCGGGAACCCGCAACGCGGGAACCCGGAACCCACAACGCGGGAACCCGAAACCCGAAACGCGGGAACCCGCAACGCGGGAACCCGAAACCCGAAACGCGGGAACCCGCAACGCGGGAACCCGGAACCCGCAACGCGGGAACCCTGAACCCGCAACGCGGGAACCCTGAACCCGCAACGCGGAACTCGGAACCCGCAACGCGGGAACCCTGAACCCGCAACGCGGGAACCCGGAACCCGCAACGCGGGAACCCTGAACCCGCAACGCGGGAACCCGAAACCCGCAACGCGAGAACCCTGAACCTGCAACGCGGGAACCCTGAACCCGAAACGCGGGAACCCGCAACGCGGGAACCCGGAACCCGCAACGCGGGAACCCGGAACCCGCAACGCGGGAACCCTGAACCCGCAACGCGGGAACCCTGAACCCGCAACGCGGAACTCGGAACCCGCAACGCGGGAACCCTGAACCCGCAACGCGGGAACCCGGAACCCGCAACGCGGGAACCCTGAACCCGCAACGCGGGAACCCGAAACCCGCAACGCGAGAACCCTGAACCCGCAACGCGGGAACCCTGAACCCGCAACGCGGGAACCCTGAACCCGCAACGCGGAACTCGGAACCCGCAACGCGGGAACCCTGAACCCGCAACGCGGGAACCCGGAACCCGCAACGCGGGAACCCTGAACCCGCAACGCGGGAACCCGAAACCCGCAACGCGAGAACCCTGAACCCACAACGCGGGAACCCTGAACCCGCAACGCGGGAACCCGAAACCCGCAACGCGAGAACCCTGAACCCGCAACGCGGAACTCGGAACCCGCAACGCGGGAACCCGGAACCCGCAACGCGAGAACCCGGAAACCGCAACGCGGAACCCGAAACCCGCAACGCGGAACCCGGAACCCGCAACGCGGAACCCGGAACCCGCAACGCGGGAACCCGGAACCCGCAACGCGGAAACCCGGAACCCGCAACGCGGAACCCGGAACCCGCAACGCGGAAACCCGGAACCCGCAACGCGGGAACCCGGAACCCGCAACGCGGGAACCCGGAACCCGCAACGCGGGAACCCGGAACCCGCAACGCGGGAACCCGGAACCCGCAACGCGGGAACCCGGAACCCGCAACGCGGGAACCCGGAACCCGCAACGCGGGAACCCGGAACCCGCAACGCGGGAACCCGGAACCCACAACGCGGAACCCACAACGCGAAACCCAAACGCAGAACCCGCAACGTTCACGGAAACGCTGACAAAATATGGAATAAATAGTATCCTATGTCCGTCTACTTGCTCTAAGCTACTTCCTCACCAATTTTCAGCCATATCGATAAAGCCGTTCTTGAGTTTTAAATAATTTAACTAACACGACTTACTTTTATACATATAGATGTATAGATTACTCCTACTAACATAAGCTAAGCCCGGTGAATGCTCCCGTCACAGTCGGTCCAGCCAATTCGGTGAACATTAGTTAGATGACGACGATGATGATGATTAAAAGTAGCCTAAATGAATCCTTATAACTTTAGCTATCTACCAGTGAAAGTCTCGTTAAAATCGGTCCAGCCGTTCCAGAGATTAGCCGGAGCAAAGAGACACGCTGACAGACATTTTTTTTTAATTACATTTTCGTTTTCAGTAAATATCGTTGCCAATGCAAAAAAAAGCAGAAGATATCGTTTAAAATGTCATATGCATTCAAAAAGACGTTGCTAATTGAAAGTTACAAACTGACACTTCAATTTTATTTATTTGTATAGATGTATAGATTTGGAAAACTTCCCCAATCTTGGCGTTTTCACTGACGCGGAGCGGGGCGCATAGGAACTTAGAGTTTCCAAGCGAAGTGGAGCAGAGATTTCGAGCATAGTGATTGGTCAATTCGGGTACCGCAAGCTCCTGTCCGCCTCGCCCCGCGTCAATGGAAACGCAGCCAAACGTCTATAACGTCTAAAGGTCGCCATGGTAACCACGTTGTTTACAAATGGAAAACAAAAATTAGGAAATGCTATACATACCGTATTTATGTCAGCTTAAACTATTTGGATTCATGTTTTTGTTAATCCTAATAATTTTATTAATCCAAATAGTTTAAGCTGATATAAAAACGGTATTTATAGCATTTCATAATTTTTATTTTCCATTTGTTAATACTTATGTTGCCATGACAGCCGTGTCATATAAACTGCCAACGACGTGAATCGATCGAGCCCAGGTTCAAACCCCGCGTGACCATCACGTATTTTCTTCTTTTTTCTAATTTTCTGCTTATTTTTTTCAACATTTTCTTTCATAATAACCTTTTCGTGACAATAACGAACATACCGTAAAAAAATTTGCGAAATTGGTCAAGCCGTTGTCGAAGCGCACACGATGTAAGAAATTTTGGAGGTCGTTTTTTTACACTTTGGGCTACATTTTTGGGGTTTTAGTAAGGAACCCTACTTTTTTTAAACATATAATATAGCCTATGTTCAGCGCTAGGAATGTAGCTTTCCAACGGTGAAAGAATTTTTCATATTGGTTCAGTGGTTTCAGAGCCTATTCCATTCAAACAAACAAACAAACAAACAAACAAACAAACAAACAATCAAACATTACCTCTTTATAATATTAGTATAGATATTAATAAGATTTCTTTCAAAATCAAATTGTCATACATACGTTCATTACATAGCTGCCATTTGCATTTTGTTATTCCTGATTATTTTTTGTTATACCACGTTTTATAGTGACTGTTACACGACACGGGAACGCTGTCGAATAAATATTATCCTATGTTCGTCTCCTGGCTCTAAGCTACCTCCTCACCAATCAGCCATATCGGTATAGCCGTTTTTGAGTTAAAAAAGATAAATAGTGTAACTAACACGACTATCTTTTATTTATATAGATATAGATAATAATTATTATTTACCTGAGTTTTCCGGCGTATTCCAATTCTATTGCACATCGTTCTTTTACGAAGTTGCCGTATTTGTCTAAGAACTCGATTCCTTTGTGGGTATGGGCGGCTAAGTTATCATATTGATCCTGTGGACAAAGAAAATTAGGGTTAGTAGGCAAGTTTTTGCAAGGAATAAATCTAACAAACGAGCAGGCGAATTTGCCTAAGTCCATTTGTCATGGACATAAAATTTAACTCTATTTTTACATTATTAAGGTGCAAATTTGTATAAGGGTGCTCTCACTACAGCATATATTTTGTAGGACCGATATAATCGGGCAGAATATTATTTCTGACTGACTTTTTTTCACCTACAAAAAGTCGGACGTCGATTATTATTGCTCGTAGGTGGGCATCCTTATACAAATAGTATGTTTACAAACAAGCGCCAATATTTTCATTACACAAGATTGTACCTTAACATTGAAAAAATAGAGATTATATTATTATTAACTACAGGTGAAAAACATAACGCTACATTCTGCGCCAATGTGAGTTGAACCTGATTCCCCAAGACCTCAACCCCTATGGGTTTTCAGTAACCTCCTAAGCGAACATAACCATAGTTATTCCGTTTCAGTTCAATGTGATCTAAATGTAAACAAAAAACTACCAAATTATTATTTTATTGCGCTGTAAAAAAACCTAAGTGACATTTAAATTGGAAGCATTATATAGCCCATACTTTGTTTTGTTGTTTTGTTTACATAATATCATATCGGATACATAATTTTAATTCAAGTCCATTTTATGTAAGGCTGTGGTATCGCGTTCGTCCTAACTCCTAACCCTACCTAAGGAATCAATATCGCCCATACTTCGGTTTGTTTACATATCACTTAACCTATTTCAGTCAGTTTTCTGTGAGGCTCTGGTATCGAGTCGCGTTCGTGTCATTCGTCATAAAAAATGGAGGAAGCGATACGAACAAAGTAGCCAGGAACTGGCGCAACTGATAACGTAGGTACTTATAGTTGTTTTATTGTCACTCGGTGACTAATTATAAAATTATAAATATACTGCCTATTGCACGTCGATTATGATTTATAGGGTGCTGTATGTTACATAACTTTGTTAGATTTATGTTTGTTGAAACAGAAGTTAATATGGCCATATTAGCTAGGGCTGCCATCTCTAAAACCTGCCTCCTTGGACCGGAAGCGTAATTTCTCCGGATTTTGGAGCTTGCACCCTGGACATTTCAATACTTTTTTCATTAATTACATCTTGATTAAAATCTGGGAGCACGGACAAGTTGACTAAAACTTAAGCACCGCCCGGACGGCTTTCAAACTAGGATAAATCCGGGGAAACTCGGACGGATGGCAGCCCTAATATTAGCAAATACCTAACGTAAGCTGATATACCATTCAATGGCATTTCGTTACTTGATCCCTTTTCGTATAGCTGTTTCGTAAAAGGTGTAAAACTTCGTTTAAAATAAACTAGACAATCATACATAAAAAAAAAACTAAAAAACGGGCTAAATTCGATTCGGACTCACGCAATAAGGGTTCAATACAAAACGAGCAAAAAAATCGCGTATGTTTTATAAGAGGCCCCTTTAAATATTTATTTTATTCCGTTATTTGGTGTTTGTTGTGTTGTACAGGCAACAGAAATAAATCACATACAAAATTTCAACTATCTGACTATCGTGGTTCATGGATTCAGCCTGGGGCCTTACTCTCCAAACTGATTCAATTTTCATTCAATTTCGATGCGTACTACCGAATAAATTGACGTTTGTTTATTTTGATTTCCAGTCGCTTGATATGGTCCGGAGTACAAAAAGTTACGATCTAACGATTTTCTTTATCCTGGTTAGTTTCAAAGTAATCTACAAAATAAAATACCAAAAGCCGTCGAGATCGATCCGATACGATTCTCGATTGTGTCGGGAGTAAGCCTGCTTGTGAGTGGTGAATAGAGCAGACGGACGAACATCGGAGTCTTAGCACAATAGGTTCCCGTTTTTTACCACTAAAAACCACGCGTGTGGTCAAAACAAAACTAACCTTCTCTACCCTAATTTCCCTTTCTCCTTTTACAATATAAAAATCCATATTCACCTATTTTTTTATCGTTGTTTAAGCACACACGCATTTTAATTACAGGACACAATATGGCGGTATTCGGTAATATGCACACTGTACACTAGTCAGTGCGTTGTGTGCACTCTATGTGACCTGTCAACAAGTCAACGCAGATTGCCCTTGACTCGCACCGGTGTCGCGAGGGCAAAGCACCTCGGCTAAATTATGTTTAACGACAGTTTAACAAGCGATTAATTGACTTATACGTTTTTTACTAAAACGATTGAAGATCGTGTATTAAATACGGTAATCTCATTGTGAGCTTATAAATATACCGTATCATTTATAAGTACACAATGTTTTGGTCTACTGAATGCAAATAGTGTTACAAAATTAAACTCCATTCACTATGATGTTTAAACGTAAACGTAACGTAAAGTAGAAAAGTTAATAGCCTAATAAAATATGGAATTCTTATCTTATATATAAAATATATTAAAAATTAATTGCTGTTCGTTAGTCTCACTAAAACTCGAGAACCGATTCGGCTATTTTTGGTCTTGAAATATTCGTGGAAGTTCAGGGAAGGTTTAAACGGTTTCTATGCTCAACGAAGTGGGCACGGATCAGCTGGTAACTTATAAGGAAGACTGTGAAATATAATTATTGTGTGGTCTTATTATTGTCAGCGTTTAGACTTTGTGTAGACAACGCTGCCACAATTGCACGCACTCCAATTGTCTGTTGCTAGTTAATTTGAGCTAATCATACTCTATTATTAAACATAAGACAATCGCCTCTAATTATATCAAACACACAGATAAAATTGCCAATAGAATAATCTTCGACTTTGATGAGAATCGAAAATTATATTGTACACAAGCATACGTAAAATTCCTGTAATTTTTTTATTATGTTATAGAAAGCGCCTGTACAAGGCAACTAAGTTGCTAAAAAGATTTTGAAGTTTAAGTCCCGATTTCACCAACGCGTGTTAGTGTTAACGCCATGTTAAAATACCATGCCATCACATTCATTGACAGGAAATACGAAAGGGATAACATGATACTTTCGTATTTCCTGTCAATGAATGTGATGGCATGGTATTTTAACATGGCGTTAAGTTTAACATTGCTTGGTGAAACACGGCCTAAAGGTAATAAAGCTACTCTACATTATTTACGCATGTTTAGATTCAGCTAATGAAAGAGAAAGATAGAAAGTGAGAGAGGGAAACTCCCAAAATAATCTTTGGATACTTTAATGGGCTTCAAATACAACGGAACTGAAAATGAATTGAGTACTCGTGCCTGGCGATTCCACGCCTTTGTTTTCAAGTTCAACATTAGCATGAATCATTTCCGACAATCTCGGAACACAAGTCGTGTGTAAGCAAGAAACGCATTTGAAATTATTTTAAGGCGAGGAATAACCGCTACTAGCGCCACTCAACTTGTAAAAGTGAGATTTGTGCAACACTAAATAATGCATAAGGTAACATAATATTAAGAATTTAGCATGGAGGAATGCGGATGCTGGTGTAGAGAAGCATAATAAATTTTGGCGGTAGCGACGGCTAACTTTCGAAAACATCTCCAATATTCTCACGACCAAATTTTGATCACACATAAAAACCATTACATAACTTATAATACAGTAATATCATTCTTCAGCACGAGGCAGGTCAATCTGGAAGTCAATGGAGCTCTTATGAATGGAAGGAAGAGTATTATTCACTTGAGCCCAGACGAAAGTGACGTTATGTCATCGGTCAATTGCATTCAAATGGCCTCGTATGATTCGCTTTCTTCCATCTTGGAGAATCACCAATAGGAATACTAAACATAATATGATCATCATCAACGACTGCTAACCTTTTTTTTTCTCGAGAGGAAATGCGTCGCGCATACCTCGCAATCCCCGGGGGAGGGTCGCGAGGTTATGTTGGACTCCCAAGTGCTTTGCACTGAGTTTACCAACTAAACCCCCGATGTCCTTCTTCACTCTTTTTGGCGGGGCCATGGGAACTGCTACCACAACCCCGCTGGCATATTGCCTCATCAGGCATCATCTTATTATAGATCAGGGATGTCAGGGAGCTCCGTAACCGTAACCGAAACTATCGGACATCTGATATAAAAAAATATCCATATCCGTAATCGAATCCGAAATTAAAGTTTTGCTACTGTAAAAATGTAATATATCCGTAACCGAAATTATCCGAAACACACGGATAATGCGAAATATTTTAATATCCGTATCCGAAATTTTATATTCATTTCATCCCTGTTATAGATAAAGTCGGCTCCACACTACACGCGGAGTTCCTCGGCGAAGTACGGCGAAGTACTAGTAAAGTGTGACGAGGTAAGCCGAAGTGCCTCTCTACACTATCCTATTCGTCTAACTTCGTTCAACTTCGCGAGTAGTGTGGAGCCGGGGTAACGGCGATGCTGCGATCTTTCTTCGCCAAGAGTTCCCCGGACATTAGGTAGCTAGCGACTGCTACCCTGAGGCGGGTACTCCACATGTTTTGGAAGTACTTAAACATTAATAATGTTCCTTCGGACTTACAGTGGGTCAATCTACATAGAACGGTTTATTAAGGTCATTCCTGCTGGGTCACGGGTCTTCTTTAATATGGCTGGCTAGAACCTTCAGTTTAAAAATGTGCCATTCTAACAAGTTCACAAATATTGATTCCACCCTAGGTACCTATAGCAATGCAGTGACGTACATACCGGGTTATCGCCCTTAAAAATACTCCACACAAAAAGTATGCCAGAATTGCACATACACCACTGGTGAATCATTTCGGAAACCAGCGTAAAAGCATCCTGTCCCAAGTACCGTAAAACGTCAATTTACTGACTGAGTTATCATCCGTCCGTGCGACACTTGGTCATATGTATTGAGAAATCCCGGTGACAAATGTACCTACGGCATCTCGCCAATATCTATGACGTGTTCTACATCCAAAGGAATATAGGGTTTTGAATCGGTAATAATTATTACTTAAAACTTACGTTCCGAGTTGAAAAATATGGTTGCAGTAAATTTAATGACTTGAAGATCATTATTTAAAAGAAGCTTAAAATGAAATTGGAAATGTCCGGAGAAAAAGGAGCTTATAATAATTAAATAATAATACTTTATGTCACTAAAAATACAGTTAAAACAGCAAAATAGTATCTCATAAGCGTCGAAACCAACATCGAAGATGTTTTAATCCAATCTATGAAATCAGTTTGAGATATCAAATCACATTTAGTTAAATACGACAATTGGGGTTCAGAAGTAAACATAAGCCTATACTATACATACTAAACTTAAGATCCGAGATGTGCCCAAACTGCAAAAATGGCGAAATTATACAGCGTAACGGTGATGGCTACGCATAAAATGTTAATAAGCCGACGATTACCAATTAACACACACGTGTTGGCTTCACTTCAAACAGGAGTACCGCCGACTCGGCGTTATGCAATACCGCAAGAACATAACTCTACCGTTAAACGATACTTATCTGTAAAGGATACCGTACTGGCCGTACTGCCTACTAGACATACCGTATTGTAATACGCTGGTAATGCGATTTGAGACGTTTCACGCTTGCCTATAGCCTGGCTAGTGTGACATGATGTCTAAACATTATTATAATAATAAGCAATAAACAAAATTAAAAAAAACCCCAACTTAATCACGATTTCACCAACGCATGTTAGTGTTAACGGCTCGTTAAAACACCATGCCTTCTCATTCATTGATAGGAATTACAAGAGGAACAACATGATATTTAACGAAGGATTAACTTTAACATTACATTAATTAGTGTGTATCATTCTTATTACACCTAACAAACGACCTGATGACCTTAAAGACCTGAACCGATTTCCACCAAACATAGCTAAGAACACTCGACTGATATACCTTTAAAAGAACCGCAGTAAAATCCGTTTGGGAGCTACGATGCCACTACACATTTACACAGACACGTCAAACTTAAAACACCCCGTCGTTTTTGCGTCGGGGGTTAAAAACTGTCTAAAAGCTTTGCAACGAAGATGGCTACTTCGACTATTTTTAATCTCCTCTAATCAAAGCAAAGTGGCTCTGGTCTTAGTGGCTTAGATGCTACATAATTTAATATAAGAAACCGGTTGTAAAAAAAACTGCAAACAACAACAACTTTAATGATCTGCCAAGAAAATAAGCGATATCTGGTAATTTATACACTTAATTGGCCGTAGAAATTATCTGTCGACTCGCTGTAATATGGCACACAATACGTGTAAGATGTTATATAAATTGAAAGTCGAGAAAGGTAATAAATTATTTTTTTACATCACCACTTTTACATTGTACCACCGTTCGGACTTCGAACCAGTCGTTTGCTTTAGGGTTGTCTCTTTGACTTTAAAAGTAAGTAACTTGGTACTAGACAGCCCTATCAGAGTAGGTATTTTCAAGGTTAAGGGCGTGATTCACCAAGCAATGTTAAAGTTAAAGCCATGTTAAATATCATGTTATCCCTCTCGTATTTCTTGTCAATGAATGAGATGGCATGGTATTTTAACATGGCGTTAACTTAAACATTGCTTGGTGAAACACGGCCTAAATCAATCGAAAATTGCATCTAAGTAGCATATGTAACCACGTAGTAACCTTTGTTGAGGTTATTGAATAATGAAGAAGATCATATATCGCAATGTGCAATGTGTACATCTTAATATAATAGGGTCAAGTTTTGGAACAACAAAAAATGTTGTTTTTAAGTTTGGTAAGGACAACGCAAGCTCATCACCTGCTTATCTGACAAGAAAGATGATCCATGCGTCGGGTGGGCATGTAAAAAGTCGTTCCTGCGTCTGATCACCCGCCAGTCGTGTCGGTTATCCGTCCCACTGGGCTACGAGTGTAAAGAAAGAGAGAGTGCTTCTGTGTATTGCGCACACACTTGGGCACTAATAAAAAATAATGGCCTGGCTTCAATGAAACCGGCCACCGTCACCGAAATCGGTGTGGGAGGCATTATTATTCTTATTTAGTATACATTTGATTTCCATGTCGCCTCATCGGCCTGTGAATGTGTTGTTTCACAAATCCTGATGCATTTGATTCATCAACTTTACAGATCGGGACTGCGAGTAGCTGGACGTGGGAGAACTGGATGGATGACAAACGCGCGCTTTTTCCGCCGCGAAACTCAAGTGTAATGTATAGCGGATATAATTGCGAGACCCATTACCGGCGCACTTCTTTATGGAGTTGAGAATCTACCAACCACATTTTTGTCTTCACCGTTTGAGAATATAATGGCCCTCTAGTAATATTACAAATTAAAATTTGCGATACGAGACGTGTGTACCTACACTAGCGACTAGCCTTATACATAATTTGAGGCATGACTCGATTAAGGTGGTATGTGACAAAAAATATACCCAGAAAATTGAGTTGTAACTGTCACTTAAACATTCTAGGATATGTAGTAACGTATTCAGTACATTGATTCTACAGACGTATCCTTAAATTAATTTAAGGATACGTCTTAGATTAATCTAATGTACTTAATACTTTACGACGTATTTTAATACGTTTAAGTGACAGTTTGAACTCAATTTTCTCAAAATCATAGTTTTGTTACAAATCGCCTTCGTCCATTCATGTTTTTTCAATTATTGTTTTAAGACTTTAAAAACAGTAAGGCCGTGTTTCACCAAGCAATGTTACAGTTAACGCCATGTCATGCCATCTCATTCATTGACAGGAAATACGAGAGGGATAACATGATATTTAACATGGCGTTAACTTTAACATTGCTTGGCGAAACACGCCTTAAAATGCTAAAGGTAACCATGCGAGTAAACAAAGATTGGCACATGCAGTTTATTTCAGAAGTAGGCGAAACATCAACCGAAACATATAAACAAACTTACGCAAAACCGTTGATGTAATTTGTGTATTATTACAGAATAGCAAGGTATGATATCGTATGTACGTGTATGTCTAGCACGGCGCTAGCCTAGGAATGCGCGCGTATTGTACAGCCAATATGTATGCAGATCACAGCCAACTGCTAAGCAACCGACACATGTTAGAACTTCGGCTACCTTGACTAAATAATTACAATAGTATAATCGACAATTCATACGTGATGGATTGCCACTTTTTACTTACTTTCTCCGAACGCGGCGAGAATATTATTATTTTCTTGATTAATTGACGAAAGCTTGATGTTATTTTAGTTAATGAGAAAATAATTTATTTAGTAAACTACCTACCTAATTGTATACTTGCTTATTTAATAAACTAACATCGAAGGTTTTTTACCATCAATATTTTAAAAATTTTCACTAGTCTTAATTAAAACTTGCAGGATTAAAAAAATAACAACTGCAATAAATAAAGGCTATCAAGTATCAATATGATCGCCAACTTTATTTAAATCGAAAAGTTGACACAAAAAAAAATCATTTACGCCGATGACTTGCAAAAGAATTCATAGCTTATTGATTTTTTTGTATGAAAAAAGTAAAAACCGTTTTACATTTTTTTTTTGTGACCATTCTAAAATAATGATCCCTAATTGGCTCTATTAAAAGTCTACATCCACAGCAAGGTGTCCAAAAAGAATCCGATGAAATGAAGTCGTTTTGAAGTCGGTTAAAAAAACTTAATCCCAATGCTATGCTGTAGGAGCTTAACCTACATCGCTGTTATAGTACAGTAGTCTTATTCACATGAAAGTTATGCTACGAATCTTACAAAATAATTTATATCTTATAGATTTTTTTTGTATAAAAAAGTAAAAACGGTTTTAGTAATTTCTTTTTTTTTTGTGACCATTCTAAAATAATGGCTATAGGCTCTACCAACTACTGCAGCAAAAGGTGTCCAAAAAAAAACTCGATGGAATGATAACGTTTGGAAGTTGGTTTGAAAAAAACTATCGCAAAGCTACGAGGTAGGTACGAGCTACACCTACGTCCCTGTACATGAAAGTTATGCATACCATCGGTCTCTCATTGAATTTCAAAAAATTTGCACATAATAAATAACTGCCATGAATCGCGATCCTGTTTTGTGAATGATTTCAAATTAGTTTAACACAATATCAATTTACATGACAAAATGGTTACCTTTCGCCATTTCCATTGTGATTCAAATTAATGAGTTCATTTAAATTATTCACGCAAATAGTCTTTATTAAGATAGAGCGTCACATAAACCACCAAACACGTTACATATTTCGGGACAGATATTTTGTCGATAGTTAATTACGTGTTCATAATCTCAAAGTCATAAAACTACGAGTATTAAACACATGTATATGTCGCAGTCATCTTATTGAATCTGGTTATTTAATTGAATCACTAGGCGGTTATAAAATGGCGTCAAACAGCTCGTACAGATAGCAATGTGTTGATATATTTTTTGATTAATTTACTTTAATGTTCGTTTTATTAGTACTCATTCGGAAATTTCGAAGTTTAAAACTAAAATATTAAATGGCTGTCCTAGTCTCGGATTCTATTATTTGTTGGTAAAAACAGGATTCAATGAAAGCGCTAGTCATTCAATTAAATAGCGGATTCAATCAGATGACTGCGACATATATAATTATACTAGCTGTCCCCGCGACTTCGTTCGCGTGATTTTTGAGTGACCGTTTATGCAGCGCAGTCAACGAAAGACCCCAAATGTGCATAATTTTCCCCGTTTTTGCAACATTTCTCACTGACGCAGATCGCAGCGTAAGGTTATATTATAGCCTAAAGCCTTCCTCTATAAATGGGCTATCCAACAAAAAAATAATTATTCAAATCGGACCAGTAGATCCTGAGGTTAGCGCGTTTAAACAAACAAACAAACTCTTCCGCTTTATAATATTAGTATAGATAATGATCAGCACGCGTGGCATAACCCCAGTATAAATGGTCCATGAAGGCAAAGTCAGTTATGTTGACCATATTGTACTCTGTCGGCATGACTATTCTTATGACCAGAAAAAAAAAGCAATTCGTCTATAGACTTGCTAACTGTGATGATAAATGCTGTTACATCTATACTAATATTATAAAGCAGAAGAGTTTGTTTGTTTAAACGCGCTAATCTTAGGAACTACTGGTCCTATTACAAAAATTATTTTTTTGTTGGATAGTCCATTTATAGAGGAAGGCTTTAGGCTATATAACATTACGCTGCGACTGATAGGAGCGAAGCGTCAGTAATAAATGTTGCAAAAACGGGGAAATTAGTCACATTTGAGGACTTTCGTTGCGTGCGCTGCATAAACGGTTTAAGTCACTCAAAACCCACGCGAGCGAAGTCGCGGGCACAGCTAGTCAGATATAATACTTCATAAAGTAAGCCGATGATTAAGAAAAGAAATACCTCGAAACTACCGTTGAACATGCCAGTTACCTAGACAATGCATAGTGCATATTTATTTATGAACACACTAAAAGTATGTTCTAAGTCTAAAGGCGCAATTAAAATAAGTAACCATACCTGTTGGCGTAGAATAATTTGACTCACGAATGTACGACTTACAATTATATAACAACAATTTCATAGCCTCAAAGTAATAATGTTACTCCATAGTTTATTGAAAAATTCTCACGTACAGGAAACACTATTATTCACATAAACTAGATTTCTGACCGGAATACAATTTGTCTCAAACACTTTCTACATAACTTTATTCGTTCCTACATATAACATAACCGAATAGATATCATACTATAGTAACTAGTTGTTTTCTTTAAGAAATTGTTTTATATTGACAAGAGTATAACTAATTTAATACCTTACACCAATTTTAAACAGCTATCAAAAACATAAAATGAACTATGTAATGTAGCCTAAATTATAATTCATTACTTAGACATTTAAAAGCACAGTTGAGAAAAAAATATCGAGAGCTTCTGAAATTAGTCGTGTTACTATTTTACAATAGTCAAACAGAGCAGTGGTCACACTCCAATATAAATTTTAAGACGTACTTTTTGTAAAGTCATATTTTTTTCATTTGTTATCATCGTTGATCATCATTACAAAAAAGAAACTACGTTTAAAAAACCGACTTCTACAACAAAAAAGTACAGTTTACATTATAAATGGACGATATTTATTATATTTTTAATGTAGTGCTAAAGAATTTTAATAACATACAAAACTCAAACTCTGTTAAACATTTTACATTAATAAGCTAGATAGCATAAAAAACTACTTGACAATCCAGGTCACACAGTCCACAAAATAAAATACTTATCAAAGGATAATCAAGCGCGAAATATATTTAAGCGCACAAGTTAAATCAACAACAAGTTAAATCAGGCAATAACAAAAAGAATCAACGATGAAAGTCACATCTCGTAGACCGCACACACACTGCATAAAAACAACAAACACTCGAAAAAAGCTCCTTCCATTTATGTTTATTGATTTCGACGTCAACGCATTGATAAGAGTCAAACGTTATGAAGGGGTGGCATTGTTTCTACACAGCGCACACACCAGGCAATTAATAAAACCATCGAACCAAGTCAACGCTTCCCATGGCTTGTGCTTAGTGATCGAAACTTATGCACTCGTAGTTGGAAGAAAAACTTTACATTCCTTTAACCTTTCTCACGAGTCTCTGATCAATGTAGAAAGAAGTATGTAGTAGAAATGTAGTAATTCTAGTTCCGATCGCACCGGAACTTGGCAATCGTCGTGAGTCATTTTGGAGGAACGCCCTGGCACTGGCCCTAATTATTGACTTACGCATCCATTCTTTATCAGACAACAATACAGGTCGCGATAGTGCAACGCGCGTGGAATTGATAATGACCGATAGCGACACCGGTATGTAGAGTCAGTGAGCCTGGTACTCCGTAATAATACACAAATTACTTGCAGTTTTTCCACTTTATTAGTTGTTAAACATAAGATTTATTGAAGTACACGACCGGTTTCGACTAAGTCATCATCAGGTGTTGAAAGATGTTTAACAATATTATTACCGTGTAACATGTATTTCCATCAAGAACCTACAGTACATTCAATAACATATGCAGTTAACTACAATTTGTTTGGCATCGAATTAGTTACCATAGCACTAGGGGCAATTAGTTACCATTGTAGTTAACTTACTCACCGTGAGAAGTAACAAAAACTCGCACTAGGCTCACTGGTAGTCCGTCGAAGCTTGTGACTTCTAATAAGGTAACCTAGTCGTGGAAAACGCTCAGCGGTTTGATCGTCACCATATTTTTTTTTAAATAAGATGGTGCCGTCGTCCGTTATGTGGTTCGGGAAGTAATGAATAACATAGTCTATTATTTCAGAAAAATGCCAATTTGCAAGTATACATTTCTAAATCCTATAAATTTAGATGTATAAACTATATATCAAGAATATAGTCACATAAAAATATTCTTGCGTTTCAACATCTAGACGACAAAATATTGTAGACACTTCGTCATTTAACCAAATTATATCAGATGATGGGTTATGACGAAACAGCTTCAGCACAATAGACCCGATGATCCGATCTGTTACAGAACAATACTCAAACTTGACTGCATTGTTTCCAATAGCAAAAACAATCAGAAGATAAAAGATTACGCAGCATCCTCAGACGTTTATCGTTACACATCGTTATGTGTATTACATAAACAATATAGAACGAATATGTGGTAAACAACTTGAGAGATTTACACAAAAACACTGACAGAAATTATTTATATATAACACCCCAAATTATTTCTGTACAGTTACCGAAATACACTAACAATCGAATCTATTTTTAAACTTAACTAATAGAGCTGTGTATTATTATCATTGTTGTCAAGACTGCTTTGCTGAGTCCCTATTTATTATCCTTTATGTTTTAAAAAACCCAGAGACCAGGGCCGTGTTTCACCAAGCAATGTTAAAGTTAACGCCATGTTAAATATCATGTTATCCCTCTCGTATTTCCTGTCAATGAATGAGATGGCATGGTATTTTAGCATGGTGTTAACTTTAACATTGCTTGGTGAAACACGGTCTCAATCAATAGGGATAGGTAATAATATGGCAGCGTAAAGTAAAAACTCGGACATCAAAAAGACTAGTTTTTTGTATCGGATTTAGTTTAGCTAGTTCACAAATAAGCGGACGGACCGGAACTGTGTTAGTTCTCAATAAAATAATTATTCCTTTTGGATACTTACTAAAACATAATAAAGACACTGTAGTTCAACGTTAAGCAATTTTGATGGGAAGTGTTAATACAAATTAAGGCAATTATCTAGTACATTAATTTTATTGAACATTAAAATATTTTATGGCCTATAAATACAATTTACCTACACACAAGAAAAGAAAGTTGGGTAGAAATTAATGACACAACGTCAAGTAAACCAACATTGTTAACGTACAAACAAGTTTCCGTAATCTATAAAGAAATAGAGCAAATAGATAACTTATCAAAAGACGTAGTTAAATAAGCGTTTTGTAATAGGAAAAATCATTTTGCCATTAAAGCGACTGTCACATTAGACGGGCGACGAGGAAATGGATTTGAACACTCCAAACACAATAATAATTGAGCCGTCACGTAAGTTACTACTGAATCCCAATTGTTGCATTTAATTCATTAGATTTTAAATTTACTTTCAATGTAGGTACTATAGACCTTTTGACATTCATTAGAATATCATTTTGCTGGTTAAAAACATATCAAAACTGTATTTTAAGATTGAATTTGCCGAATCGATCTATAGTTTTAACTTGAAATCTCAGACTAGATGGAAACAGCTGATATTTTTAATGCCTTTAAGAATGGGATATATTTAAGGCTTTGCATAATGCCAATGACCTTGACCAAATATTTGTATAGCAAGAATGAGTGACCGTGCCGGCCAGAGCGTTTTAAAATCGTTAAAACACGTTTTAAATTTTTTTTTACAAAATTATATTATAAAGTAAATCGACAGTCCCCTATGTCTTGCCTTACTTAAAATGCTGAAGTAATTTTCACACTCGGGTCACTAATATATAATGAGAAAAAAGGTTACATAGTTAATAAAATAAAGTTTGCATATTATTTTTAAACTACATAAAACAAAAATATCAATTTATAAACCACCAATCCTCTGATAAATATAATGAAGATTATTACACATTTTTTTGGGATTTTTCAACTAGACCAGTATTCAGAAAAACGGTTTAAAGTACGCCAATTTTCATAGCTCTATGCTTATATCTCTATATTAATAGCTCTATGTAGCTAAGTAAGGTACGGATCGAAAACGATAAAATCTAAGCGATTATTACGCTGCTAATAGACAATCGCACAATTTTTTTCAGCACATCGGACGAATGTGATAGAGCCTCAACACGTGAGCTACATTCCACCGCGCCCACATGCGCTTGCACCTATATGGTTAGACACTTAATTGGTGTTAATAACATTTTAAATATGCACGCCCTTACAGGAACTTCGAAGTGCACGTAAACAAGTAGGCAAACACTGATTTAGAATTAGAGAAATCATAGGACACCTCTTCCCTGGGGACTTACTCTCCAAACTGATTCGATTTTGATTCAGATACGATCGTGCCGATTACTCCTGAATAAATTGACGTTTGTTTATTTTGATTCTCAGTCGATTGATATGGTCGGGAGTACAAAAAGTTACGATCTATTTATCCTGGTTAGTTTCAAAGTAATCCACCAAATAAAATAAAAAAAGCCGTTGAGATTGAACTGATTCGGTTCTCGGTTGTGTCGGGAGTAAAGCCTGCTGTTTAAAAGTAGTTGGATTAAAAACTATGAGCTAGGATCGCTCATAGTTTTTAATCCAACTACTTTTGCGAGTTTTGTCACTGCTCGCGGTGAGGAAGTTAACGACAATTTGTTTGGCATCGAATTAGTTACCATAGTTTGGCACTAGGGGGCGCTGTTTCGGTGCCATACAAACTGTAGTTAACTTTGTCACCGTGACATCACCGCAAAATCTCGCACTGGCTCGCTGAAGTTCACTGAACATCAACATAATTTGTGCCTTCTAACTACACTCATCAAAATTTCTATCTATTATTCTGACGAAGAGCTTTGCAATAGAACCGGCTTTCGTCACTGCTTACTACCATGTTTTTTAACTTTATGTGTAACGATAATGAAAAAAAAAACCTAATAGAATAAGGAATAATATTGATTAAAAATCAAAACAAACATCCTGACATTACGAGTATCATAAAAGGTTCAACGCAACAAGTTCAGTACAACTAATCAATAAAGTTAAACCAATAGACACGACACATGCATGTTTCCCCCAGCTTGCAGCCAACTCATCAAAACACCGCCAGCGCAGGGTTTTAACACAGGTATGATTACGGTTTAATATACACACAGTTGCACTCTTAATATTCTACGGAGAATAATTATAAAGGGGAGAGAAACCACTTCGTCGCCTTTAAAAATATGCGTGATAACAACCGCCATTTGGAAATAGCTGTTACCGGCGACTCCGTGTGCTAACTATTGTTTTGTTATATTTCCGGGATACATAGAATACAGGCTGTAAAATAAATGAGTGATAATACTTTAGAGTGTGTATGGGTCCCGTATAAAGAGTTTACTGTGAAAGTTACCAGCGCTGAATGAGTTACTTTTTTTAATTACTGTATGGCCAAATTTATGATATTGAGGCACTTCTCATAGAAACATGAAAGTCAAAATTATGTCTTTCAGCGCTGGTACTTTCGCAGTACTTAGGATTTCAACCTACATAGGAGGCCCATACACAAAATATTATCACTCATTTATTTTACACATTGTATAGATTATCACAATTTATATTTAAATCAATTATCTTAGGTCTCTAATGTCGCGTTTAATAACCGATCTATCTATAAGAATGGTGACAGAACTTCTCTTATAGAGATAGGAGATAGATCGGTTATTGAAACGAGCCATTAGCCAAATGTACAACAAAAAAACAATAGATAATAATAACATTTTTGCATTAGCAATTCAACTAGCTCTCCTAATGGTATTTATCAGACAAGTTAAGTAACAGTTACCGTAAGCCAACTTATCTAAAATCCGTCATCCAAACATAAATCTATGATAACGTGATATTTAACTAGGTTTACCACTTAATTAATTATAGGCTATAGCTACCATGTAAAAGTATGCTTATTGCCAAAGATCCTGCTTATAAAATCTAGATTAAACCCAGAGCTATGATGTAAGAAGAGGGAGTAATGCATAACATAAAGTTTTTGCTGACCTCGTAAAACCTTAATAAGGTAACACTGTCATAAGGCGCCCTTAGTGACGCTTAAGGGACTAAAATGAAAAGGATGATGTAGTCTTAAAACTACCAATATAATGAAAATTATCTTGCAAATGCGAATAAACTTCAAACGATATCACAAGCTGGCCGTCCTATTTTCCTATTTTTGAGTCTGGCAATAAACTACAACAAGTGGTAATTTGAGAAATGGCACATCAAAGGCACAATAGTAACTCATAAACCTAAATTGTTCAATGGTGATTCTGAGTATGATGTCACAGCCGTTATCCTCTTTATCATAACATCTAACGTCTCATATACGTTGTAAGTGCAACAACAGAATCTAGTGAGGGTACCCCATGCAGTGCGGTGGCGGGCGTGAGTCACGAAATGTGACGTCACGGGGTGGGGGTGCACCCTTATCCGATTCCCCCATCTGACTCAACCGACGGCACGAGTTTACAAAACATTAACAAGAAACCTGTACCGTAAAATCTTAAAACTTTCGCTGCCAAGATAAAAGAAATCCATTGAAACCAATAGCAGCGATGAAGTTGACAATTTCATTATGTTCTTTTTACATTGATTCTGTTCTCGATAGATTTGGAATGTACGATAGATGTGGCAAAATTGTGATACGGTGCAGATAATAAGCATCCACAAAAAACGTAAAAAAGATATAGAAACTTTGCTTTTGGTAAATAACTCTTCCAACTAACCAATACAAAAATAACATCCCATTATCTGCGTACTCGAATCAAAACTATCCTGGGTCAATTATAAAGCTGAAGGCTTTAGCTTAATGATACGTGAAATCTCATTGCATTATCGTGCATGAATAGCCCAAATACGCGCAACTAGATCGCATAGCTTTGGCCGACATCATCTTACGTAATATGAGATTGATTGTATGCCCAATTAATACTCAGTTACCGACGCACTACCGGCCTAGATTGCAACCTAGTTCCATTAACGACCAGTTTTTGCTCGGCCTACGGGCAATTTGTTGAAAATTGCAGATGAAATTGGGACAAAGTCGTATGCTTAAGCTTGATGGAAATTTTTTATTGGTCGTTTAAATTTTAATCAATTTGGCACAAAGGCTTTTGATTTAGGGAAAATTCATAATTTTCACTGAAATGAAGGAACAAATGAATGCTGATGGATGAGGTACATTGTTGACTGTCACTTAATTAGGAGTATTCTGTACCAACGTAGTCATCTCATGGTAAAAATTAGGAACGTGCAAGTGATTCATTCCTTAAACAGTTCCTTCTTCCTTGTTAGTCATTTATTACGTAATGAATTTTTCGCACATCTTAACAAAGTAAGTCCTAATTTCAGCAATGCCTGCTGGTGTAATCCTTTGTATTTAAGTATCATGCATTAATTTATTAATGCACTAATTGATACGAAGAACAAACAAAATTACATGACATTCAAAACAACGACGGTTAATGGTTAAGAAGACTTAACATTGTATTAATGGTGTGACAATATTATTTACAAACGTGAGCGAAAATATTGTTCCATTTATTTGGGATACTTTTTTGTCTCTCCTATCTTCATCTAACCATCTCAAGAGTTTTCAAAGAAGAGATTAAATAAGAGACAATAATATAAGAGTGTAAGTAGTGCTTGCTCAAGATATCTCAATTTCAAAAATTCTTATATATGCTATTGACATAAATATTCTACGTAGGAATCCATATTCGACAGTGTGATGTCATGCGAAGTACTTTCTCCATTTTCTTGAGCGTGACATAAGCGGGTACGGAAAGGTGAACCAACCGCACATCCGTTTAAATTAAGATCTCCAATTTGTACCGCACTTAATCAGTCTCTGAGGAAATACTTAATTCTTACACAAATGATCAAATTTTCTTCCAGACATTATATCGTAACATTCTCATTAGCTATTCATTTTCAAATGCTTAACTGGAATTATTCACATTCCTTGCAATTCAATGCCTGTATATGGCGATAATTACCTTAATATATCTACAAGTTTAGGCACTATTTGGTAATATCCAATCAATAGAATTGCGTGTTTGCTATGACTAAAATGTAGGAAGTGTAAAAGGAAACTAACGCCAATTAGCTAATTGACTGTGGTTGATTGATTTTTATTATTTGGGACACACTTTAGTATCATCATCACGCTGTTAGTTTCTATATTTAAAATGATTCCCTCAGCACCGTGTACAATACTTTTCCAACTAAAGACCTGTAACATACGTGTGAGCAGCTGATGTATGGCAGAGAAAGTAATAGTCCAAAGGCGGGTAATTTTCGAGAACAGCTAGAATAACCATTTCAAAATATGGCACCTACCTACCATATTTGGCAGTACATAATATCTTAATTAGAGCATCACATAATAAAAAACTGTAATCATTGGATAGTTTTCATCCCGGGCCCGTTGGAACATTAATAACGAGTTCTTGAAATATTTTCGCAGCGCAATACGAGTAAGTATTAAAGTGCCGTTAAAAATGTAAGTGAGATTTACTAACGAGGTGCGTCAAGCCACTTACAGTTCCTGCGAAACACGCCTAGCGGGAAGTAGTGTTTTTATAAAAATATTTAGCTTTTGCTTTACTGCAGTTGTGAATGTTCTTGTCTTTAATAGTAAATTTCTTATTTAATAGTAAAATTATTTCACGGAGTTCCTGAGAGTATGGACTTAAGAATTTCAAACTTTCCTTTTATTCAGAACTAAACGTACCTAAGTCAAACTTTTGAACACAATACAATGACAACAATAACTAATCTAAAAATATTAAAATGTCCAATATTTTAAGGTCATTTAGACGATTGCCATACTCTGAGTTAGAAAGAGCGACCCTAGAGCACTAGCAAGAGGTTTCATTCATTCTGGAAACGATTCGCGTGGGAAGGAAAGGCGCGGGCGTATTGTGTACGTTGATACACTTTTTTTGTCATTTCATTGCCTATTGTTGATGCATGCCTGGTATCCTGTCGTCAAAAGCCAGCGGGGCATAACAAAAGACTACAAGTTGCACCAAAGTGCAACATAATAACGTATTAAACGTACATTTCACAAGCTCAATTACAACTTTATTAGCTAACTTATTTACTTCCTTGTGATTTGTTAGGAAATTAAAATAGATTAATCTTGTCAGATTAATCTATTTTAATTTCTAAGACTTGCAGAGCTTTTTAACTTGCATTGTTTGGTTATATTTCGACAATCCAAATACCTATAGTTTTTAATTCTACATTTATTCTGCCTTATTAATGTAGGCGTAGGCAATATGCACCTACCCCAAGATAGGGTCTTTGATTGCATTACCGGCGTCCGCTTCCCCATAAGCTTGTAGCACAAGGGTGGCTCCTAAGTTATTGTTCTTATCGATAATGTCAATACTTCTGTTCGTATCAATGCTGATCAAGATTACATTCATTTTGTCAGTAGTTTATTTGTCATTCTACACTATTCGTTATTATCTTTCAAAATATACTTTTTGCTTATAACGTTAAATATCTACATCTCAGAAATAACGTGTTTCCTAGTTCTTAATATGTTGAAAGTATTTCCATAGCATTCGACTATAAATTATACAGTACTGTGAAAATTATGTAGGATAATGGTTTAAAACCTGTATTTTTAAGTACTTATCTACTAGGAAAGTACACTACCAAATGTTTAAATGTATTTTTACTGTCCACGAAAACTGTATCAACTATTTCGTTAAGCTATAACAATTATTTCTACAATTAACACCGCAGCAAAAATAGAAATTTCATAGCGGCAGTTCTTGAGACAACACCATTATACCTAGTACTGACGACCTCCGTAGCGCAGTTGGTTGAGCGCGTTGGCGCTCGAACGAAAGGTCGCGGGTTCGAATCCCGCCGAGGGAACAAAAAGTTTTCAATGTTCCTGGGTCATGGATGTGTATTAAATTTGTGTATAATATAATAAAAAAAATCTTAAATATGTGTATAGTATAAAAGTATTAAATATAATTATTTCCGTTGTCTGGTACCTGTAACACAAGTTCTTCGGATACTTAGCACAGGGCCAGATTGACGTGGTGTGAAGCGTCCATAGATATTAAAGAAAAAAAATTAATATTAGTACTAGTCCTAACGCCTGCGTGGTCTAGTGGTTTACAGCCTAGCTCTCGACTCGCGAGGACGTGGTTTCGATTTTCAGATTAAAACAACAAAAGTTTTCAAGTTTGGTTAGAACAATGCAGGCTGATCACCTGATTGTCTGACAAGAAAAATGATCCATGCATCGGATGGGTATATAAAAAGTCGGTCCTGCACCTGATCTCCCGCCAGTCGTGTCCGTTTTCCGTTCCACTGGGATACGAGAGTGAAGGAAGAGAGAGTGCTTATGTGTATTGCGCGCACGCTTGGGCACTAAAAAAAAAACCTTCGTAGCTGGCCTGTTTTCAATGACACCGACCAACGTCACCGAAATCGTTGTGAGAGGCATTATTATTAGTGCTAGTCCAAAAAACCAAAGGGCACACTCCAGCCAATCAAACACCAACTGGAACATTCTTTATTACTCATACAGTAAATAATAACTAGAATCATAAATTGCGATTCTAGGTGAGTTCGTGTATTGGCGATTCTCGGAATCATGCACAATAGCCGCGCGCCCGCCACCGGCATTGTAAAGACACGCGTGTTTCCGCTTTCTCGTGGAAAAATGCAACGCACTGGAAAGTAAACGTTCGAGCCGATTTCGAGAACACATCATAATTGCCTACTTACGTCGGCCGGAGCCGTGTATTAGCCGAGAATAGATTATTTCTTTAGCCTTCCTATGCTCTACTAAATTACCTTTTTTGTTACATACCGAGTAGTCCAGTACCTGGTTATCAT
The DNA here is from genome assembly GCA_905187575.2 of Celastrina argiolus. Lineage (NCBI taxonomy): Eukaryota > Metazoa > Arthropoda > Insecta > Lepidoptera > Lycaenidae > Celastrina > Celastrina argiolus. The sequence continues at coordinate 7,222,259 of LR994584.1, read as the reverse complement.
TTGTGTTTATTAGTGATTTCAAAAACTGGTGACTTCAAATAGGAGTTAAATTATTACCAATCATACAATGATTAAACTCTTCAGAACTTGCAATGTATATTCGGCGTAAATAATTTACTCTGCCCAGTACATGTTATAATAATATGCAATAATATGCAACTATCCAATATAGTACCTACTATGGAAATAATTGTAAATGGTACCTGTCTAAGCAAAATTGTTGTAATATCAAACGCTAATCACGAAGGCAATTCAATCACGACTCAAGGTAACGCGCTCGGAATAGTTGCGAGCGCGTTGCAACGAACCTTTGAAAGTTGGGACGACCTGCGCAAATTAACGAACACTTACGTACACAATTACACCGAGCGCCGAGTTACTGACACGATGCTCATTTACATTTCCCACGTGTGACGTGACCTCTGTTTACGGTTTGTCTGCGGGGGTCATTGGGTACATTATCTCCTCATGTCGCCGAGTCAACATTCAACTCAGCAGAAAAGTTTTGCGTGTATCGCCGCTCACCCCGCACATCCCCTGCGGGAGAAGACAAAGGGGAAGAAAGAGAGCCTCAGGGCTACGGAAAGCCGCAAGGCTGAGCCTCCTCAATCTGGAAGGGACGAGAGCAGAAGGTGCGATGAGGAGGGCTTCATAATGGTAGAGAGAAGAAAGAAGAAGCCCGCCGTCCGCAACCATCGCGGCACCGCACCCTGTGGACCTGAGCAGCGCTTGCGGTGTGAAGTACGCTCCACGCCGCTGTACGTGTCCCGCCTGCACTGGTCCATGGAGATAAAGGACGTCGTGGACTACATCCGGAAGAAGACGTCCCTCCCTTTGAGGGTTGAGCGTCTGGAGTCTCGCCACAAGGTCAACCTTCGAGGCGGAGGAGTTCTGGCCGACGGGTGTGGTCTACCGGAGGTTCCGGGGGAGACTCCGGAATGATGCGCGTTGCACGTCGCCGTCAGCACGTGTTAAAGTGTAGTTCTTAAGTATATTTAATATGTATGTTAGTCTGTAAGGTATTTATTATATGGGCCAATGCAGCCTGAAATAAATGATATTTAATTTTAATTATCTGGAAAGTGTTTCGAGGGCTAAGAACCAGACTAGCGTATGACAAAAATGCAAAAAAAATAATCACTATTTGCTTTTTAAACCCCTGTTCTTTTATGTGCCAATTAACTGGATCGATATAATGTCTAAATTCCTCAGTAAAAAAATAACATTTCAAATGAAATGAAAGTAACAGCATGGGTAAATTTGCGTTGTTTTTCGGCTCTCCTGAAAAGTTGTCATTTGGCCTTACGCTTGTCTAGTTCTTAACCCGCGATTTGTACTCACTTATTTGCACCTGTAGTTGATTGGTCCAAACTAAAAATCAGTTTATGATATCAAGAGGATTCTATAGCTCATTAAAAGTAAAATTAAAATCGAAGTTAAATACAAGTATAACAAATACCAATTTTAACACATTTTTATGATTATTTTCTACTATATCAACTAGTGAATAATATGTAAAAATATTTATAAATTCCTACTTGATAGTATATCAGATTATAGATGATTAGCACGACATCGTGCACGAAAAATAAAATAAAATCTCATCTATACTACACATTTTAACGAGACAAAATTTAGCCTATGTCATCGTGGTCAACTCTATGGGTGTGCCAAAATTGATCAAAATTGGTGCCGTACTTTCAGATAGTCCTCTTTAAATTAGGTACTATTGATATAAGAATTGATGGCGGATATCCTCTCTATATTCCGATATGAACGATAAAAATTATACAGAATATGTCAGATCACATTTTATCATCGTGTGTTTCCTGTGATCTATAAAAAATTGCTATCTGTAGTATCGTTGTACATACTGGATATCGAAGATTTGTTATCGATCCAAACGCCGGGGTGTATACCACAGATACATCTATACATTTGGCAGCGTTCGGGGCTCCGGCGGCAGACAGGCGCCGGCGATCACAAGAGGCCACTGTTTTATCCTTCGATGTGAAGTAGCCACGATCGCTTCCCCGCGGTCGATCAACCACGACTCCAATGCATCATTCGATTTTAGATCGAATTATAATATTATCTATATTCTGTACTAATATTATAAAGCGTGAGAGTTTTTTTGTTTGTTTAAACGCGCTAATCTCACAAACTACTGGTCCGATTTGAAAAAATCTTTTTTTGTTAGATAGTCCATTTATAGAGGAAGGCTTTAGGCTATATAACATTACGCTGCGACCAATAGGAGCGAAACGTCAGTGAGAAATGTTGCAAAAACTAGGAAAATTATTCACTTTTAGGGACTTTCGTTGCGTGCGCTGCATAAACGGTTTAAGACACTCAAAAACCACGCGATCGAACCACGGCACAGCTAGTCTAATCTAATATATCTAGAGCCAAGATCTACTACTCCACATGCCTCTTACTTACATTTCTGTAAATTTTTCACCAAATGCCCACGTGAATGTAGCGAAATGGGCTAGCCACATACGTATTTTGAATGAGAAGTGGTTTATGAAGTATGGCCTGGTAGAGTCAGAAGGTTGACTCTATATGAGATCTCATAATTTTATGATAGTGCAAGTTATTTCGTCACATCTCGGCGTCATTTTAGATATTATTTTTCTGGGATTACGTATTTCATCATTAGGTACTGTATAACATTCCCAAACATTGCTACTTTGGATTTCAATAACATATTACGCATAACGCAATATGCGATGATGCGAATACGGTTACTCTTTCTTAAAGTATCAATAACTTTACATAATACAATATACACTACATTTAAGAAACATATACAATATACATACCTACTTGAATAGAAAGGAACATACGAGTTACGTCTGTGTGTATTGATATCAAAATAGATTCGAAATGGACAGGCAAAAAGGAATTACTGAACCAAAAATAAACTAGGATAAGGAAAAGGAAATTGGGCACCGACATCTCCGGTTTAAAAGCAATAGATAGTGTATTAATAACGTGAATAACGTATTGTTAGTCGGAGCATGCTGCATGGCATAACATAACAGACAAAATTGTATGTAGGTACTAACAATTATCATGGACTTGATATTTAAAGATTGAGCATGATAGAAATATCGACTCCGTGGTCTAGTGGTTCAGAGCTTCGCTCTCGACCCGGAGGTCGTGGATTCGATTCCCGCGTTGGAACAACAAAAAATATTGTTTTCAAGTTTGGGTAGGACATTGCAGGCTGATCACCTTATTGTTTGACAAGAAATTTGATCCATGCGTCGGATGGGCATGTAAAAAAAGTCGGTCATGCGCCTGTTCTCTCGCCAGTCGTGTCGGTTTACCGTCCCACTGGGTTTTATGCAATTAAAAGAAAGAGAGAGTGTCTTTGTGTATTGCGCACACACTTGGGCACTACAAAATAACTCCTGCGTAGCTGGCCTGGTTTCAATGAAATCGGCTACCGACACCGAAATCGGTGAGAGGAGCTATTATTATTACGATAGAAATAATTATCAAAATGTTGAACTAGGGTTAAACGATTCGAAAACAGATGTGCGTAATTTCACAGTCGAGTGGTGGCGGGCTATCGGGAGCCGAACCGGTCAGAGGCCGACCGCAGCAGGTGCTTAACAATACCATCCATATAAAAATAGAAATACATTTTATTCGTTGCATACGATCAACAAAACACATCTGAAATTTATTCAATCGCTGTTATTTAGACTTTAGTTAGGGTTGAACCGGTGGTAGCTTGTTTTTCTTGTTGACTTTTCGAAAATAACTTTGTAAGTTTTGATTTGGAAATAAAAAGTTTTTTATTATTTAAAAACTACTAGCTGTGCCCGCGACTTCGTTCGCGTGGTTGTCGGAAACACTATCGCACTTATCTTTTGATTGCTCACGTTGGTTTTTGTTATTATGATTATTAAAAGGGAATAATCCTTTCATACATATTTTTGAGTAACTTAAACCATTAATGCAATGCATGCAACGAAAGTCCTCAAATGTGAATAATTTTCCCGGTTTTTCCAACATTTCTCACTGACGCTTCGCTCCTATTAGTTGCAGCGTAATGTTATATTAGCCTAAAGCTTTCCTCTATAAATGGACCATCCAACAAAAATATTTTTTTAAATCAAACCCTACTGGTTCCTGAGATTAGCGCGTTTAAACAAACAAACACACTCTTCCGCCTTGTAATATTAGTATAGATGTTTAGTACTAGTAAGTAACTTTATAAGGTACCCATTAGACATTATTGAATTAAGGCCACATAAAAAACAAAACAGGCCCCATATTTTATTAATTCAACCAATTTTATCTCGCAATAATTATTTCTTGTTCGTTGAAGAGAAGCAAAAAATAAGATAATCTTTTACGTCTACATTCTAGACTAAATGTCAACATCTGGGCTACAGTACAAACTAACGTTTCGCATGAATTGCACTGACCATGATAGTTGGCAAACTCCACAGTTTCAGAACTAGGCAACAGAGAAAGCGCCTGCATAATGATTGGGTAGACACTTAAAATGTACAATTTTAAAATTTCTATTGAGCAACACATGTTTTACAATGATAATAGCTTCATTATCGAAGACAAAATACATAAATTATAAGACTATTAAGATTTGCCCTCAACATCGGTAGGTGATAAATGCATCCCAAGCGATAAATTAGCCGTTTAATAATTTATCCCGCTAATAAAATGTATAGATTTATTCGCTGTCTCGATAAAGTAAGCAAAGGTGAATTGTAAAAGTCACTTTACCTTAGGACTTTATTACAAAATCACCGCATAAAATTGATTTTACGGAGAAAATGTATTTGCTTGCACCTCGCGTATGCATCCATCTATTAAATTATATTATTATTACTACGATGTGTGTAAGGTGTCCTTACATTTATTCTTATTCATGAGGAAAATAATGAAAAAATATCTAAGACCACTAGTGCTCAATACGTTGTAAGTTATAACCCACCCTAACTAAACCGAAAACTGAAGGTTGCTTCAGCCATTTCTACCTCACGACAATACACACTCGGTACACTCACTCACATTTAACAGCAAAATGGAGTTCTCATAAATGTGAAGCAAACGTCAAACGCGTAGTACAATAATGACTGTACTTCAGCTTATCAGATTACAAGGCAGTCCATTTATAATTCGTTGAAAGTTAAGTCAAATCCGAGAATTAGGCTCGCTGGAACCATCATTCGGATAGTCATCTCGAGAGTCGAGTTTCTTTTTGACAATTTGTGAGTACTTACAATGTACATCATTCCTCACAGTCGGAAGTGGCACATTCTGACCTCTGATGTCGGCGGTAGAATTTTTGTCTTCACCTCCTATCTCACCGATCATTCAATAGTGACAAATTGTGTTTGATACGCAATATGAATATCCATACTTTCACTTTGACGGTCATCAAAACAGGTTTTACGTTGCATACGTGCAATAAAAATTCTTCGTAAAAATCAGAGAGTTTAAATATTTCTTCCAGAATCACAAATTTATATTTTAGCGTCAACGCAAATAAAATGAGACGACGGGAAAAACATTTGGCACATTCCAAACGATTTTTAATAGCGTGAGGATATTTATATTTCGAATGGGAAGAATCAAAATATTCTAGGATCTGTAGACAAAATCTGATTAATCATTAGTGCATAGCGAGACTATATAACTCACACTAGCAAATTCATATAAACTCAAACAAACAAGCGTACAAAACCACACACCGCGGGGCTACACGATCTTGCCCAGCTTCAAAGAATCCCAAATTAAAGAAGCAGTCTTACAATTTGGATGTGCGCGAGTCAATAACCTTGCCCTCGCAATACCTGGGACTAAATGCGTACATCGGCTCCGGCCAGCTTAAACACTGATTGATAATCAAATAAACATTTTTTTCCTAAAAGCTGTTTTCACATTTGAATTGCGGCGCACGTCCAACTTTCGTTTATATTAATTAGGAATTTAGAAATGATTAGTCTTAGCAGTACATTCAAATTTTGCACACTGTGCATAAAATGGTCGATATCTTACTTAAATGATTTCAATGTCACGTTTTTTCCAAGTTTATTGAAGGGCTATTTGACAACCTTTTGAAAGGTATCGGATAGTTTATTCGGAAGTTTTGTTTCTGCTTACTTTATATCGAGCGACAGAGACAAATACGGCAAAAATTCACAAGAAGAAAACATAGGTTATGAAAAAGGGCCTATGTTTTATTCTTGTGACAAATGATTAGTTTGTTTACATGAATCAATAACGTCATAATGACGCCAATTGCGACCTATATATTCTAACCTAATTAAATTCTAGTAACTGGACGTTTAAGATATTCTATTGTACTGGCAATTCTACTAATTCCACATGATTGTGGTACGTGATGTTGGTGCAGTATGACGTGACAGCAAATTCCAACTATTGGTGAAGTCACGTTCGAATCTTGCGATGGAGAAAGGTGTGAAAATTGCCATTTAGTATTACCTAGAACATGTGCTGTTGGAGAACTGCATTTACGTCGGTTCACATCGACCAGACTTTAAAAAGTCGGTTAAAAATAAGTTCACGATAAAAAACCCATCGATGTCACCACTCATCAGCACTGATAACTAATTCGTTATTTTAGGTCAGCTACAAAGATACATAATGTGTATGCAAATTAACTGAGTACTTACATACAACTACTAATGGTATACTTCGGTAGTTTGCCTTTATTTAAAATGTTATGTTTGGCAATTTGGTAAGATAATGAAATTGCTACATAAATATAAACTCAGAGCAGAACACTTTCACGAAACCAAACTCATTAAAAGTTTAAAATACAAGTTTGAAAAATAAAGTCCAAATTTAAACAAGGTAAGGAAAAAAACATGATGCCTTCGATTCACCGAGTCACTCATTCAACCTCTGAATCACAAAACGAAACCTATGCACTTGTGCAGCAAACAGGTGACGCATTCAATAGTAGTAGCTCGCACGGGGAAAAAGTGCTCCTTTATTTACGCGTTTATTTTGAGGGGAAACAGAGTGCTAAAATGGCGGATGTATTTCGACATATAAGTGGCAACTGTAGTACGCGAGGTTTTGACTTTAATAAAACTATCGATGATACGGATGGAACTAATTGCCTGCGACTTTCACTCGATCGCCTTGACTCGTTAACATATTACAAATACACATTGTAAATATTTAATTCGTCGCGCGTTATTAACACTGATGAGTCACCGTCAATTGATCGCCATAGACATTAGCGATTCTGCAAGGAGTTGGGGAAATGTAACGGGATTTTACTCCATTGAATCCGCTCCAATCGTATCTCGTAGTAAAATCACGTCTTCTAGCCAATATACTTCAATATAATATTATATGCTTAATTAAAAAGGATGAGAAACTACATAATATATTAATACATTGCTAATGTTAGAAATTCAATTGAAGAATATTAACGCACATAATAAATTCATACATACGTTTAAACTGTGAACGTGAAGACGTTCCAAATGTAAATAAAAATGGCGCTCGAAGACGCTACACAATTAGATTAAATCAAGTATGATAAAAATATCAAAAGCAAGCGAGAGTAGATGCGACGCTCGTTAAATATCAAGGCCGAGTAAAATCACTTATAATAAACGCCGAGAGAACGCCGAACGATTGGAGCGAGTCACCTACTTACAACGGATGTACGGTTTACAGGTGTAGACCGTAGAGTGTAGACGGTAGGTGCATCTTAAATGACAGTGACGTGTTATGCGCTGAAAGCACAATCTACATTTGTCACTAAACTCAATACACTGCAGAAATTATAGAAATAGGTATATCCTGCTTCATATTAGAATAGAGATAATTCTGTAAATTACAAATAAACAAGGGCCGATTTAAATGTTACCGTTGGAAAGGATACAAAATTTTAAGTTAGTGAATAAAATAATATTGTATACCAATAAAATAATAATACATACATGAAAATAGCAATCATAACTAAGATAATCGAACTTATGTCTATGGAAAACCAAGAAATTTTGGAAAAGCGAAAAAGTAAAAGTGTCACTGTATTACTTCAGTCTTCGCACATTGTGTTTCAAAATATGTATCTAATTAATTTTGAACTGGTTACCATATCGCAACGCCAAAGTAGGTAACCGAGTCTCATTGTAATAAAATCATATTGGCTCAATGACACATTTCTAAACGTTTCGAATACAAATGAACAGGTCACAGAAACATTAAATACAACAAGGACCTTGATTGTATTGTCGGCATTCCTTATCTGAGGAAAATAACAGAAGTTATAACGTACACAAGCTAGCTTATAAAGTTTATTTTATATGTAGAGTAATAACAACGCATTCTCTCCAAGAACTCATTGATGTGATAATGGCAAACAATGAACAAAGTAAAAAATAACTCTTGATTAGTTCATTAATAATAATAATAACAATACAATATTATGAATCATACGACTAATCTAATATGCAAGGGCTGCAGCAGCAGCAGTACAACAATCTAAAAGATAAGCACCATAAGGAAAATATAATATAATCACAGAAAATTATTATTTTAGCTAAAAAGTAGTTGGTACTTTAGTTTATTCACTTTACTTCTCTGAAAATAAATAACAACTTGCAAGTGATAATATTAGTGGTGAGTACTTAATACCGATAAGATAATTTATCTTTGAGATCTATTATAGCTTATCGAACTTAAAAAATTCTCACGAATTACTTCAACTGTTTACACAAGATAATATCAGTACTAGATAGAATACTGCTACTAACATTATACTTACTAGAGGTCCAAATTCGTATAATTCGTAAGTTTGAACTTTAGTTTGTATTTTTACAAAATAATTATGGCAGAAATTTAAAAATGTGCTTTAATGTCACATTTAATTGTACCTCCACTAATCCGTAAGCTAAAATCAAAAGATCGCGAATCAGAAAAGTTTTCCGAGCTACTCCAGCCAGCGCGCAGCGGCTAATGTCTAAACGAATTGACATTGAAATATGCTGACGCTATGGAGAATTTTGCATTGCAAGACGTCATCATTATGAGCTTATTAACACCAAACTCAACATAAGTAAGTAGTAACGAATTTAGCTCATTGAATCAGATTAGAATCCCGCAAAACGTGTTACATCGACACGTACAATGAATAATGAACTGTTTGCATGGTTAATTATGGACAATGTTGTTGTTTGAATTTTGCAACTGCCGTATGTACAGTCAGCTGCATTAACATGGATACATCTACAAATTTGCAAAAATATGTCTACGTTTAATTTTCAAAAATATCGTCACCTTATTGCATTCAAAGCGATGTAACCAGCAAAGTGTTTCAAAATTATGAATACATTATTTTCATAATGAAGTAAACAGCAGTATTTCAGTGAATAGTATACACACTTAAATTCATAATTATGAACACGCGACAAATTTCAGTAGCATGTAACCATTGTTTATTTCATTATAATGTAAACGTTAATTTTGTGTTTCAGAAAAGGCTGGTCAAAATTTCATTACATTGCAATATATACAATAATGAATTCTATAAATAATAGAGGTGATATGTTGACGGGTATTATTATTGACGGTTATTTAAAAATCACACATACATTAGAATATCTAATTCTTTAGTGTAATAGGTATAACTCTGATACACGCGAACGTATATATTTCAAAGACTACTTTCATCGGTTTTTATAGTCTACCCTCAAACTATAATATGATCAAAACTAAACAATGTTAATAATATCGTTCTATATTAGTAATATTGTAAATATAAATAGTATAAAGTAACACGGGCAAAATGAAAAACATCCCATATTTTAAAATAATAAAAATTGTAGTTTTAAATGACTCCATTCGGATTACCTAAGCTTAAAAACAAAAAACAAACCAAAAAAAAATTAATTACTTAATAATGAATATTGCGAAGTGCGAACGATGACTGTAAATTAACTCTGTTGTACAAACTCGTGACTAAATATTTCTGGTTTTGTTATCATCATATTATGTATAGTTTGAGCGTAGAAGTAAAAACCTGATAAAAACAGTCTCTGAAATATAATATTATGTTCGCGTAAAATTTCTGATCGATTGTAATAAATTGGATAATTCTTGTCTTTTCTTGTTTTTTTTTGGTCAGAAAAGCAAAATTATTTTTTTAACTAGCCCCTGAATAGTCAAACAGTGAATGAACTGATGACGAATTATTGCGATCTCGTCTTTGAATAAAAATTAAAAAAAGTTTATCAAAATCGGTCCTTCTTTTTAGTAGTTACGATGCCACAGGCAAACAGACGAACATACATAAATAAACGTCAAACTTATATCATAGTGTAAGTTTAGTTTGCAGACACGCAAGCTAACATTTTGTATGATAAACAAAATTAATATAATATTAAAATTTCATAGATATAGTTTGAGGGTAGAAGTAAAAACCTAACAAAAATAGTTTCTGAAATATATGTTTAGGTAAAATGTCTGATTGACTGTAATAAATTTCATAATTCTTTTCCTTTTGTGTTTTTCTAGTCAGAAAAGTAAAACTATTTTTTAAGTAACACTTGAATTGTTCAGCAGTAATCAAATTTATTTTGTTGAATCATAGCTTTAGTGTTTTAACATGACCACGTCAGCTTTCAAACAAAAAAAACTACATCAAAATCGGTTCATCCGTTTGGGAGCTACGATGACAGACATACAGACAGACTCGAAAAATCCCTCTGTTTTTGTCGGAGGTGCAAAAAGGGATTTTTTACGAATTCAGTAGTCCAAATTTCATGTTTCTACCATTTGTAGTTACGGCTGTGCGAAAAGAAAAAGAAAAATAAATGCATACATCTTATTGGAACATACCCCGAGTACATTTTTGTGGCATTTAAAACATATTTGCAGAAAAGTGAAAAATGCTAAAATTTTATAAGTGTATCCATATTATTGATACAATTAATGTTTACATTGTAATGAAGTAAACAATGTTTACATATTATTGAAATTTGTCGCGTATTCATAATTATGAATTTAAGTGTGCATACTATTCACTGAAATACTGCTGTTTACTTCATTGTGAAAATAATGTATTCATAATTTTGAAACACTTTGCTGGTTACATCGCTTTGAATGCAATAAGGTGACGATATTTTTGAAAATTAAACGTAGACATATTTTTGCAAATTTGTAGATGTATCCATGTTAGTGCAGCCGACTGTACAATTTTCGGACAAATATGACCAACACTGTAATACAGACAAAAGTGACCTTGAAGCAAGAGCTAATACTCCTTTTCCATATCTTGTCAGGGTTTCGTGGGTTTCCTAGAGATTTTCTTATACATACATTGGCCTAACGGATAGTATCTGTAGTGATATCTGTATATCTGTGTAGAGTTTCTGACAGATGTCAGATACTATGCTAATAGTGTATTATGTAGTCATTATTAAGTAACAATAGGTCGATGTGCAGGTAGACATATGCTACATTACTACATACATTTTAGATTAAAGCTAAAGCTAAAACACTTTGAAGATCTTAACGAATAGTTACAAATGTTGATAAGAATTAATATTATAATAATTATATTTAAAAAAAACACCTGATTCCTTTAAAATTGCCATTCATATGCAAATACCTCAAACGATTATAGGGAAGTTCCAGAAATAAAAGTCTTGTACCACTATACTTTTAGCACTATATTTTACTGACAGAGCAATGTAACAGTATTATTATTATCAGGGTCTATTGCCTCAGATTGCTTCTACCAGAATGACCATCGAGCCCTGTTCTAGCCTTCCCTGGCCAGACCATGCCCCACTGTTCCCGCCAAAGGGGCGTACATCCGGTTTATAAAAATTAAAATAATAAACCGGATGTTAGGTCATAAGTACAATATCTTTAATATTTATATTATTATAAAATTTTAAACATTAAATAATAACGAATCAAAGAGTTATTTAACTTCACAAATATTACAAGTATTTTATAAATTTAACAAATGAAATAATTAATTATAAAATCAATAAAACTTAACAAATATTATAAGCTTTTATAAAAATGCTTACAGCTCGGCCATCCTGCTCGAAGCGAGACCTCTCTGCTTCGCATAAAAATAATAGAAGAAAAAAAATATGTATATAACTACACACACCTGTTCATTATTTAAATATTATTATAATATTATATAACACTAGTATGATATAAACTAAATAATTACGTTTAACACATTACATGTAATTTAAAGTATACCACATAAAATAATTTTAAAGTGTTACAACTTACAATTAAATACAATCATTAATTATACATTATAATTATAGTAAAGTAAGATTAGGGTTTTATATTTATAATTAACTAATATTGAAATAACATTGTATATTTAAATTGAACTAATCGAAAAGTAAATGTGTATAACTTATAAATATTTCACAGTGTATATTTAAGTTTTATATTAATCATTTTCACTACAAACACTCTCATTATCAGAAGAATCTAGGTTTCTATCAAAATTAAGCCATGGCTGTAATTTATCTATAGCTACTACATTCTCATATCGGCGACCTTGCTTACGAGTTAAAGGGGTATCCTCAATGAGGAATCTGTCATTTGGGAGCACTTTCATTATACGATAAGGACCTTGATATTTATTAACAAGTTTCTGAGATTTGCCGTCATGGGGTACCTGCCTCTCAACTCTAACTAGATCTCCTATATTGTAAGTTTTACTTGTTTTTCTAGTTTTATTATATTTTTCAATGTCCTTAGCTTGTTGTTCTTTTATGTTAGCGCTTGCGTCGTTTCGAACTTCTAGCAAATCCTCTGGTTCTAATGCATTAATTGTATCGTTAATAATCGAATGAAGAATACCTTGCGACCGTGTTGTAATATTAAAGCCAAATACTAATTCGGAAGGGCTTTTTTTTGTAGTTTTATGTATCGTTGTATTAAGTCCTACTTGAATATCAGGAATATGATTATCCCAGTTTTTCTCATCATCACCGTGAGCTGAAGTGGAAAGCGCATCGAGAATTGTTCTATTAAATCTCTCCACCTGACCGTTAGCTCGTGGTGTAGCAACCGCGTTTTGAACATGCTTAATTCCATAAGCCATTATAAATTCCTTAAATGTTTTACTTGTAAAACTAGAACCCTTATCAGAAATAAGCCTGGTAGGAACGCCAAAGTAACTTATGTGATCCTTCAAGACTTTAACAGTTGTGACAGACTTTGCATTTTTGACGGGAGTTAAATTAATAAATTTTGTGAAACCATCCACCAAAACCAAAAGATAGCAATTCCCCTTTTTACTTTTAATAAAAGGACCGAGATGATCCGCATGAAGCGTATGAAACGGAACGTTTATTTTCTCTATCGGGTGAAGTACGCCTTCCCGTTTCCCGCCAGGCGTTTTATGATGTGCACATTCTAAGCACGAAGATACGTATTTTTTTACGAAACGACGCATCTTAGAAAACCAGTAAAGTTTTTGTATACGTTGGAGAGTTTTCTCAAAACCACAATGACCTACGTCATCGTGGTTTCGTTTTACCACCTGCCAACGAACACCTTTAGGTACCAGCCATTTAAGATCCTCACCTATGATGCGATATACTCTTCCATTTTTAATCTTATAGTTTTCACAAACTTCGACTGTGTGTTCAGAATCAGGGTTACTCAAAGTATCCTTGATTCTTCGAACTTCTTCATCCGCACATTGCACGGTAGTGATCCAGTCCTCTTCAACGTCGCCCTTTTGGACTGGTAATACGTCTAAAATATGATGCGATTCAGGCTCCGGATTATCGACCGGGTTTCTACTTAAAGCATCCACGTGAGCCATTTTAGATCCCGGGCGATACTCTATGGAGCAGTCGTATTCTTGTAGCTGGACCCACCAACGTGCAATACGCGGAATAACATCGCGCTTGGTAAGTGTAAATCTTAAGGCGTTACAGTCGGTGAGAACCTTAAATGCGATACCAATTAAGTAAACCCTAAATCGATTTAGTGAGGCCACAACTGCAAGCGTTTCGAGTTCGTAGGAGTGTAATTTACGTTCATCCGGAGTGGTCTTGCGACTGTAATATGAGACTGGCTGGAAATCATTATTGGAATTGCTTTGAAGAAGAATTCCGGCCAGGCCTTCTTTACTAGCGTCTGTGTGTACTTGGGTTTCAGCAAGAGGGTTATATAGAGCTAATACTGGGCGTTCAATCAATAAATTCTTTACATCGTTAAATGCTTTTTCTTGACTTTTGTCCCAAACCCAGTGCACATCCTTTTTTAATAGATCAGTTAGGGGAGAAACAATTATCGCGTAACCTTTTATAAATCTACGGAAAAACCCCGAGAGTCCTAAAAATTGTCTGAGTTCGTATTGATTTTTCGGTGTCGAAAATTTTGAAACGGCATCAGTTTTTCTAGACCCAGGGCGAATACCTTGCGCGCTTACCTCAAAACCAAGAAAATCAATGTTTTGTTGGAAAAAGTTACATTTACTAAGCTTTAGAGTAAGATTGCCTTTTTTTAGCAATTGGAGGACCTCTTCTAGCCGTGTCAATCCCTCACAGACGTTTTTGGATGGTATCAATATGTCATCCATATATACAATAGCATATTTAATTTTGGCCTCTGATAAAATTTTATTTATAGTTCTCTGGAAGACCGAAGGTGCATTTACAAGTCCAAAAGGCATACGATTATACTCAAACTGTCCATCAGGGGTCACAAAGGCCGTTTTATGTCGCGATTCCTCCGCAATAGGAATTTGGTAGTAGCCTGATGCTAAATCGAGAGATGTAAATAACGAATTACCAGCTATTTGATCTAATTGATCTTCAACTCTGGGTAGCGGGTAATGATCCTTTTTCGTTTTACGGTTTAATGCTCGATAATCTACGCATAATCGTTTCTCACCGGTCTTTTTCTTTACAAGAACTATTGGACTAGCGTAAGGTGAAGAAGATTCTCTAACAATACCGCTGTCAAGCATCTCTTGTACCATATTTCTAACAAGCGTTCTTTCCGCGATAGCCATACGGTAGGGTCTGTAAACTACAGGTTGGGAATCCTCGAGCTCTATAACCATTTCTGTCGCATTGGTAAACCCGAGGTCACTTAAACCAGTAGAAAAGCTTTTGGCGTATTTTTCAAGTAGTTCTTGTAGTTTTAAACGTTCATTATAATTAAGAAAGTCTCCGCAGTTTAAAGCGTTAAATTGGTCTGTCTCACTTAAGGTGACACTACATGTATTTAAAATTTGTACAGACTCTATATTATTATAATGGGCACGAGTTAAAAGAAAACCTTCATTTAGTGTAATTGTATAGGACGAAACATTGTAAATTAAAAGTGCGGTTCTACCATTAACAATTTCGTATTGCCCAGGAAAAAGATAGTATTCCATCCCATCGGGTCCCCTCAATGTACCATTAACTAAAACAAAGCCAACCAAAGGTAATTTGGATACAACAATAACAGATTTTATAGAATTACTCGGTATCGTTATTTGCTCGCTAACAGTTAAAGTAACTTTATCCGAATCTATTTTCTTAAAGATCAGTTCAGTAGGAGTTTTAGTAATAACGATATTAGGTTTTTCTGTAAAAGAGTGGCCAAGCAGCACTGGCTGCTGAATAACATAGTCATCCACTACGTACAAACTTATAATTTCTTTAATACCCTGAACTTCTAAATTACATACAACACAGCCTAATGGAGTTATCAGATTAGCCCCAATTCCCCTAAGTACAGGTAATTCTTCAGAGATAGAATATTGTAGATTGAGCTCCTTAGCCACACTATGTTTAATTAATGTACATTGGCTGCCTAAATCCACATGACACTTTAAAATCGTATTATTTAGTTTTATATCTATTAAATATTTACTGTTAGTATCAACAACACTAAGTTCAGCTACTTGTTTTTCATTCCTATCCTTGGCTTGTCCCTGTCCTTTTTCGATTTCCTTACTAGATCTTTTTTTAAAACAGTATTCTACACGATGTCCTAACTTCTCACAATAATCGCATTTTATAGGAGGTTTATCGCATTTCGTACTACGATGACCAAATTCGCTACAATTATAACATCTTACATTCGCGTAGTCTCTTGATGTAGTTGGTTTAGTAGATGAATACATACGTTCATTTCGAAACTTTTGCGAATCTTTAAATTCCCTGTCTCTATTCTGTCCTACTTTTACAGTCCTAAAATATTTTAGAACCTGTTCCGGTTCCGTAAACTGAGCCGCTTGGGCACCTACTTTAACGGCACGGTCTTCAACCCCATACAGGATACAGTCAACAGCTTGTTTACTGTAAATTTTACATCTATTTAATAAATTAACCTTCGTATAATAATAGTGCTCCAACGACTCTCCATACTTTACTTTCTTACTTAACATTTCTGTCAGAAGCTCAGCATAATCCTCACGACAAGGAAAGGATTCAATCAGTTTCTTTTTCCATTCAGACCAAGTAAATAACAAAGAGGGTAGACCCTGGTACCATGATTTGGCTACCCCTGATAATTTAGGCAAAGCATAATGAATCGTTTCCTTGTCGTCCCAGCCATAAATTTCTGCACATTCCTCTACCTTTGTTAACCAAGTTAACACAGTCTGTTCTTTCGACATCGGATCAAATTCTGGAATGACGTTAACGTTAAAAGAAAGCCTAGGTTTATCCGAACCTCCAAACTTATTTAGTATACTAAGAAACTTATCTAAAATATTACTATCGCACTCTATGTTTTGATGGCTCAACCGTCGATGACGTTTACTACGAGAAGCGTGATGGCTCGTACCTGAATCAGATGATGAAGAGCTTCGATGTCTTCGGCGGCTGTTTCTAGAAGTATGATTCCTCTTGGCTTCTCGACCAACACGAGAAACTGATGGTTCAGTTCGTTCGTTTAATAAATATGATGATTCATTTTGGCCCCGACCCTGCCTGGGTACTCCTGGGCTATGAACATCTTCACCAAAACCCTGACCCTGCCTGGGTGCTCCTGGGCTATGAACATTTTTACCAAAACCCTGACTCTCTGACCTGAGTACTCCTGGGCTAATTATACACTGACCTTGGCCCTGACCCTCACTCCGGGGTTCTCCTGGGTCTCGTGTCATTGATTCAATATCAGACATAATTCTTTGTACCAGCGAACGGTCTACGTTCGTAGCTGAAACTTAAAATTATTTGTATTAGAATTCCACCAAAAATATATATTGTGTATTGTTCAGTTTTATTTCTAAGGCAATGACATATACAAATTTATCATAATTCATTTTTCGACATCATTCTACTATTTACATTATTGTATACAAATTTATTGTAAGGTAGGTACAATATTTTAAAACAAAAGTAATTCAACAATTATTTTTATTAATCGTTAGCTATTTAATTTTTAAGAGTTTCAAATAATGTAAACAAAAGCAGAAAGTATTTCAAAGCGTATAAAATGTTTATATTTTTAACTACCTTCACTACTTAAATACTATGTTCGAAGTCAGTCATTACATAAACAAATTATTATTAGCAAATATAGTGTAAGTGTAGTATTGTGAAATGTTATATCGTACAAAACAGCGAATTAAGAGTTCAGCAGAAATCGACAAACAAATAGGTGGTTAATTCCATTTTATACACAAATGGTTACGTCATATATCTTGATCCTCGCATTTCAGTAATAAGTTTCAACGTAATACGATAGTAATCAAGTACGGTAAGTAAGCATCCTTTTAAATAAACAATTTAGTATTGTATGTATAATCTCGGAAAAGTGTACAAAAACGTTGTTCCTGTATAATTGCTTAAATCTGCGTGACAGCAGCCATGTCAGACATAGCAGCTGGCATCATCGATGCGCAAAGCACGTAATATTGACAAAATTATATAATAGCATTAGCAAAGTATATATTTCATCACAGTTTTTAGGGTATTTGTATATTTTAATATACTACTTGAAACTAAGCGGGCCACTAGCTCTCGCACCCCAGAGTGTAGCCCTGGCAGGCACAAGAGCAAGCATAATTTATTTTTGCTTAAACACCCCCAGAGTGTAGCCCTGGCAGAGTGCAAAAACAGAAGGAACACAATATAAAAAAAATGTCAGAGAGTAGTTATTATTAATTTAAAAAAAAACTTACGTTTTGTAGGCGTGGCGATTCCCTAATATAGGGTCTCGTCGATCCAACTTCGGAAACTATAGGGAAGTTCCAGAAATAAAAGTCTTGTACCACTATACTTTTAGCACTATATTTTACTGACAGAGCAATGTAACAGTATTATTATTATCAGGGTCTATTGCCTCAGATTGCTTCTACCAGAATGACCATCGAGCCCTGTTCTAGCCTTCCCTGGCCAGACCATGCCCCACTGTTCCCGCCAAAGGGGCGTACATCCGGTTTATAAAAATTAAAATAATAAACCGGATGTTAGGTCATAAGTACAATATCTTTAATATTTATATTATTATAAAATTTTAAACATTAAATAATAACGAATCAAAGAGTTATTTAACTTCACAAATATTACAAGTATTTTATAAATTTAACAAATGAAATAATTAATTATAAAATCAATAAAACTTAACAAATATTATAAGCTTTTATAAAAATGCTTACACGATTAACAATTTCACGTAACACCATAACCGAGATCAGATAAGTGGTAAAAATTACGAGATGTGAATGACCTCGAACTTGAATATCGTAAACGAAGATTTCTAATGAATGAAAATTTCTAATAGCATAATGTATCCGGCACACGTACCAAACAGAGAAATCTGGCTTAAAAACATAAACACTTTAGAGATATAACATAAAACAGCCGTAACTCGTTTAATTTTAACCTTAACACCTCATAACCTACAATTAGAACTGAACACCTTCTCACATCCAACCGATAAATATTCAAAGGGTCGTAAAATTAACGACGCTCTTCCTGCTCTTATTAAATATTATATAGTATATTGATTTACACAGCCGATATGCACAATTGAATTAAGAGCAAATGAAATAAGTTGTATCGATACTTTAGTTTAACACTCCAGCAATAACAACAACAAAGGATTTGAGGTCTTGAGTTTTGTGAAGCAATCCATGCTGAAACTTGTTATATTTTTTATTAGGTTTGGAGTTTAAAAGGTAACCTATACAGTGAAGAATAATTTTATATCTTGTAGGAAAAAATTGGGATAGCGAGGAAGCACTTCCACAACGTTTTACCGGCGACGCTGTGGCCCAAAATCTATTCAAATCTTAGGGCAGCGATGTCACGAGACCTGCGGGGTTTATGTGCGCCTACTAACAAATAGTCCCTAGTAATATTAAAACACACAAAAATTTGACGGGATGGTAGTAGGAATTGCCAGCAGTTTCATAGGGAAACAAACGCTACTCGCTCCGCTCGGTAAACCCTTGGCGGCGGCGCGGCGGTGCGACGCTCGTCTATTTGTGGGAAAACTTCCAAAGTTCTAATAGAAATTCTAGGATATATAGATATAGACGATAGAGTATCGACATTTGACTCTATTCAAACTTTTCAAATATCATTCGTGGGAATCACGGCCTACTGACACGGCTATTCAATAGTGACTTGTTCTTAAATATTTGTTGTGTGCATTGCAAATATAATGAAGTGTGAAGAACAAATTTCTTTCTTTAAACACAAATTGGTGTGGTCTTCTATGTAACTGTCTATACAAATCGCCGTTTTCTCATCTTTAAACTATATTTTACATTGTCATTAAAGGCAGAACTGTGAACCTCATATCAAACTTGTGATGTCACGGTCTCATGACCACAAGAAAACTATCCCCTGTAACGTGAACCGAGTTATGCCCGAGTCGCAACTCACGAGATTGTAAGATAAACCTAGATATTATGTAGAAGTCAGTATAATTAACCTATCTTATTGGTCGTGCCATTCAACACTTCCTGTTTTGAACCACAAAGAAATTCGCAACTCACGGCTTTAATGTTTAAAACTTGAATTTGACGTGCCGAAGGTTCGAAGACTCCGTTGACAATTGACAGTGAAAATGTATTTAGTGGCGTTGTGCACTTTTTGGGATGGGAAAAAATTATAAACTCGCGTCAGACACGTGACCTGATGATCCAATATAAGCCTGGGGGAGGACCAACGGCGTGGCGTAAGAGTGGAACTTACACTGCCTGCTTGTCTGCTTCTGCTGATACGTTTTTCACATCTGCCGCCATTTATGGAGCGGAACCCGTTTTTAATTCAATATTTTTTGGTTTATTTAAACAAATATCTATAGAATAATTCGCTCTTATTATGCTAAGATAGGTTTTATATGCATAATAATAGATGCATTCCTCTGTCTTGATGGACTGTAACAGATTCATGATGCATAATGACGTCACGACCAGTTGAATGGATGATTGGAATATGCGATTTCTATTGTGACAGCAATGGATTGCACTTCATGCTGCTGTTAGCCCGTAACCGTATACCTATATATAGTCAATGAATTCTCCAATCTACTAGGTACATTTCTAAACGCTTCAATAACCTTGCTGACTATCAGCTCAGTCGATGAAGATAATCTAAAATAGTAGTCAAATAAGTAACTTAGATTCGATAGGTATTATCATTTTTAAACAATTTCACCATATCCTTTGGGAGAAAACAGTTCCTAAAATAGCCTGTTAGTAGTTTAGGTGCATAAATCGACATTCCAGTAAAGTACAATTCGGAGAAAAAATCACCGGTGTCAATTGTATGTTAACATTGTTATTGTTATTCAATTCTTTTACAGTAGAAACCAGCGAATATGCTAACTAGCGAGCAGCGATACGATTGTTTGAATTTTAATTGCACGAATTTTACTTTCTTCGCTGTGTCGTAAGTTATTTTTTGTTCGTAGACAAGTAGTGTTAAGTGTACCTACTCTAACATTTATCGAGTTGTATAATTTATATACGAATATAAATGTACGATTAGCGTCGGCCGCTGTTTTAAAAAAATAACGTCTATAATACCAAATTCCATGAAGATTTAGGAAAAACAATGGACCTATTGTATTTAATCGTTAGATAACTTGGGCAATCGTGTAATTGCGATCCATTACCAAATCGTACAATCGACTTTCACGCCCCAAATTAGAAGAAAAACGAAGGTCAATGTCTGTTCAATGACAAGGCTGTCGCCAAATTAGACACGATACAAAAGTGAAACCCACTACAATATCATGTTGAATGTGGAATTCATATTATATATGATTTAATTACTGCTTCGGTCTTCCAAATAAATCTTTCAGTCCAACCCCAAAGGTAAATCAGAATGGTCTTGCTAGTATCATTTTTAATTAAAAAAGAATCTCTTTATTATATCAATAAAGTTAACCTACTTTTAAATTAACATTCTACTGTTATATGGTCTAATTACTTGTACCAAATTGACAAATCGACTGAATATGTAAGAAAGCTACCAAACAACAGACCATGATCTTTTTGATGTGTTACAGAAGGTATAGATCGGTTTCGCTATTTTAGATTACTAAAATGAAAACTCTGCCTCAACTGTCAAAATCATAGTCCAAATCATCCTACGTTCGAACATAAAGGGATTATTGTAATAAAATAGATGATGTCAGTAGGCGCCAGGTTGGCGAGGCGTAAATATGTCTTAAACAACTATTTATCCTTGAGGCTGCCAAGTTTTAATTTTCGTCCATGTGGCTCCGAGTAATCGATCCCACGATTCTAGCATACGAAGTATCTTTGGGCTGTAATACCACATCTACACTAATTAGTGTTACATATTATAAAGAGGAAAGATTTGTATTTTTGTATGTAACGACTAAACTCAAAAAGTACTGGACCGATTTTAATAATTCTTTTTTCATTAGAAAGCTACATTATTACTGAGTAACATAGGATATATAAAAATCAATTGCTGTTCGTTAGTCTAGCTAAAACTCGAGATCAGCTGAACTGATTCGGCTATTTTTGGTCTTGAAATATTCGTGGAAGTCCCGGGAAGGTTTACACGGTTTCCATGCTCAACGAAGTGGGCACGGGTCAGTTAGTTTTAATATATTTTTGACGAAAATTTAATTCGTTTGTTGGATACGTCAAATGTATATTCTAGATAATTCTTTGATCTAGGATCTACATTCTAACGTATCAGTAACAGACGCCTGGGGCCTTACTCCTCAAACCGATTCGATTTTGATTCAGATTCGATTCTCGGTTGTGTCGGAAGTAAGCGTGCTGTTACTGATACGTTAGTACGATTGGTATGAAGACTACTACTTACCAATCGTTTGGAGTACCGAACAACAAGTTTTCTTTCATGACTCTACTCTCTGACGAACTAGTACGTAAACCCATTAAGAGAAACATTAGGTCTTTCTTTATAAGGGACAAATCCTGCTCAGAAGTAGTAGCTCTCTTTAGACGTATTTCCCCTGTAACCGCATAACAGCTATGCGGTTTGTAATAATATTTTGCAACACTCCATTTAAACTCTGTTAAAGCCTTTTATGAGTAATTACATCACGATAAGACCGATTCACGTGGACTCTGACGAAACAACCAAGTGACATTAACTCGCATACAGATTGCAAGATGTGCTACGTTCACTAAAACACGTATTCAGTCACTTTCTCTCGGCACGTGAAACCAATGTAATATACTCGATTACCGAACAAACGGCAATTATTACATTTGTTATACGACACGTAGAAACAACAATAAACACTTTAACGGCCGGATAATTATACGTTTTAATGTAGAGTTCTAACGCGCTTATTTGAGCCTGTCCCTAATTGCTTGCCTATTATTTCTATTGGTTTGATTGACAAGCTTGTCTGACGAGAAAGATGATCTATGCGTGTATGGTCATGTAAAGTCGTTCTTGCGATCTCTCGCCAGACGTGTAGCTTATCCATCCCACTGGTTTACAAGAGCGCTAATATACTGTAGCTAATTTTATTTGATGAGTCAAACCTAGACTAAAATTCGATGTCTACCACTGTGTTGTACTACAACACAACGTATTAACCCTCCTCCTTTCGTTACAGGAAGGGATTAAACTCAATCTCGTTCCACTTATTGCATTAATTAATAACTGGAACAAACACAACAAGCACACGTCCTCTTTTTTTTTTACTATTTATTTTACTTTTTTAAACTATTTTCAAAATGGCGCTTAGGATTTGCCACAGAATGGACGAACTTATCAAATTCTCTGACTAATGTTCCGGAAATATTTCTGAGGAAACTCACGCTTTTCAACCTCACAGCTCACAGGTCCTATGAAGGTGACATGCTCGCAATGCAAACATCCCCTCCTCGTTAGCAAAATCTTTTAAAAAACCTCGCGCCTCATAAAATCGTGTGTCGCTTTAGAAATGATTGGAATATGTTATTGCCGTAATAGGATTAAAATACATTAACTCTGTTGTAACTCGGCAAGTGTAGGCGATCTGTGAACTGGTTGACAGTATCCGATGATCTTAAATGGAAGCCTGCGTTGGCCGGGAGCATACGCGCAAATTGTGAAATTTTAATCAGATCGTAGTTTTTTAATTAAGGAAACAACATTCAAGGCGAACGTAGGTATGTTAGAACAAAACATACGAGTTTTTTATTTATTTATGTTTATGTTAATCACTGTGTATCATCGCTGTTTTGTAACAATTTCCTTTTTTGACGGGCTTTTTATATTCTGAACATGCAATAAAATGCAAAAAAATGCACATCCTAAACAAATAAAATACATTTTACTTTTGTTGAAAGGACCTCTTTCAGTAGCACGTGAAATATAAATTTAATGGAACAATACAATAGAATCTTATATGAAACATACTCTACGAAGATAGAACATCAGCTAACTTGGGCTATAAACGTTTAGGGCAATTCAAAAATAACCTAAACGGTCTTCATATTAATATTTCAAGTCCCACAACGCGTAAGTGGATTTGCAGCTTTATGTGCATACGGCGAGGATATAATTTCGTTTAATCACGTAATAAGTCGCCATTTTATTTTACGGCACTGTATTTCTGGTCGGACCGGTTTAGCTGTAGCACCGGAGTCTGCGAATGGACCCGATGACTGCTGTTCGCCAAATGAGGCACACTCTGCCACAAAAACTCACTTTGGATACCTGCCAGGGTGTGTACGAGCAACACAGCCGGAATTTCGTCAACATTTAATGATCCACTTGACACGATTAGAAATACCATTGTGGAGGTTATTTAGCTGGAGTTAGCAGCATAAGCACACGATATGCTTTTCAAACGTCAGTGACACATTGGTGCTACAATGTTAAGCGAGTTGGTGATGTAGAAAGTAGAAATCGGTAATTGCCATTAAAAAATGTGTTTAGATCTGTCACTTTACAATCTCCACTACCAACAAATTCAAGCTTTCTTAAATGAAAAAGTGCAAATAAATAATTGATTTTAGAGATATTTAGCGATCACGTGTATTAAACAAACCTATTTGTCTACCACAAACCTGTTTCAAATACAACAAAATCAACCTAAACAACTTAATTAAACGTGGCCATATTCATTCATAGGTCACGAATTGTAATAAATACACCATTTTGTAGGTATTCAGTCAGTTTAGCACATTCGATGGACATTATAGAATTATAATGCTAAACTGAAACCTAGATCTCCAATTATGTCGCGCTGGGAGCGGCTAGACATCAAAATGTTTTATTGCGTCCGCGAAAAGGTCAGAGGGAAATTGTGTGAAATGGAATTTTTACTATTATTGGAAGGCGAACCTTTGTGTAGACATGGGCGAGGTGGAAATAGACGCGCTGGCTAAGTAATAACTTAGACACGTTGTAGACGGTTAAGGGCGTGTTTCACCAAGCAATGTTAAAGTTAATCCTTCGTTAAATATCATGTTGTTCCTCTCGCAATTTCTATCAATGAATGAAAAGGCATGGTAATTAAACAAGCCGTTAACACTAACATGCGTTGGTGAAATCGAGACTTAGCCTAACATTCATTGTACCTAGATAGTTATTGGTCGCCTTTTTAAATTGGCAC
The DNA here is from genome assembly GCA_905187575.2 of Celastrina argiolus. Lineage (NCBI taxonomy): Eukaryota > Metazoa > Arthropoda > Insecta > Lepidoptera > Lycaenidae > Celastrina > Celastrina argiolus. Next base: position 7,197,215 of record LR994584.1, on the reverse strand, counting down.
AGTCTTACAATATCAAACCAACCTAAATGATTGAAATATTTCAGTAGTGATAGGAAATTCACAGAATCTGAATTATATTTAGTTGCAACTTGACTCCTTATTTTATTTCTGAGCCGCTGCCAGGAGTATCAAGAATAAAAAGTTTAGTTCTTCCATTACTATTTACTGCTGACATTCAAGAAACCAGAAACAGGTTACTCTTTCACCCACATATTTTCTCGTCAAAGCAGTTCTAAGAACAAGAGTCTTCTAAGAACAAGAGTCACTTTACAACTTGGAACACCAAGAGTATTACTCAGTGCATTTTAAAGTGGCCAAATTGCGGTAATTAATAACTCACAATGACGTACACCATTACTTTTGAGTAATTTGCTAATACAACTAATAATTGCAATAACAATACGTAATAAGAACATTAAACAAAGGAATGCTACAAGAACAATTTATCATAGCGGACCCCAGGCTTGGAATAGTGTAATGCCAAAAACTATTCGGCGATGACATCATCGTTTATCTTGGAAGTTTGATACCCAAGACTAAACTTAGCCGTAGACGTAGGTTTTTTGTGACTTTTTTGCGACAGCCAGTTATGTGAGTTATGAGTGTAAAAAATATTATTGTTTTAGTTGTAACTTTGCATTGCAATAGACAAAGTTACGAAGCAAAGTTACTATGTTCTAAATTATAATAATGTACATTTTGTATTATAACTTCCTTTCGTTTTAGTGTTACATATAAAGATAACTTTTAACTTTACAATATTATGTAACTATGTAAAAAGTTAGGAAGCAAATATTTTACTACATACTACAATATACATTTTCGATAATAACGTGGCTAAGGATCGCAACGCCACGCTAACGTACAACAAATACATATTCAAAACTTCGCGATTACGTACAAATAAAACGATTTTTAGAATAGTATGTAAAAATGTAGAGACATTAGACAAGCTAGACAAGCAAGCCCGGACATTTTATATGAGAATGTAAATTTCCAGCCGCAGTGCTTGAGGGTTCAGAGGGCTGCGTGGAGGGCTAAGCCTGCGTCTTAATGGAGAGCATTGTACGGCTTTGAATGCACTGACATCTTTATATAAAACAAGTAGGATTCACTGAATACTCCTTGAGGGGTATTTTAATGTTTTTGAGATCGCTTAGCTTTTTACAGATCCAATGTTTTCAACCAGTAGATAGATGAAATTGTCATCCCTAGATTATCCCTTGTATTAGTATCTATATAAATAAGTATGTTAAAGTTATATCTTAAGTATAGAGTGTACAGCTCTATAGATATTATTTATCTATACTAGAGGTGTGGTCGTAAGTCTTCTATAAAATTTCTACAATGTTTAAGTTTGAACTTTATAATTAGGGATGGGCCGAATGTGGTTTAAACCGAATACGAACTTCGGCCGAACATTCGGTAAGTTTTAAGTTTTATTTGGAAATTTAAAACAAATCCGTAGTCCTCTGGTGAGTCTAGTCGCATAATTCTATGTAACTGTAGATTCACAAAGTTTTTGCTAGGCGGTACGGTATTTATTACCTACTAAGAACTAAGAAGTTTCCAGAAAGCGGCAATACAGATCTTTGGACTCTTCTTCTAGTAACTGAAAAATATTTGAATGTGTTGGTATCCAAATTAGCCTAGCCTTGGTACTCATAATATATCGTAACACGCGTATCAAATATAAAAAATCCAATTATACAATAGATATTATACATTTAATTTGAGGTTGTGTTATGTAACGGACATTCGTAGAAGGTCAAAAAGTTCACATAACATTTGAAACTTGGAGGTCAAGTCCTATCGCTTATGCCGGTATTATGATCGATCGTAGACTTTTATGCGAATTTTCATGTTTTGATAGTCTACTAAAGTTGCCGTTATAGCACTAGGTACTTAGCTCCGATTTCATCAATCTTTAACGCGTTTAGCTCTAATCCGGAAGTCAATCTATTTCTCTCATGCAAGTGCAGAATGGGACAGACATATTTAGGTAATTTAGGGCGTGTTTCACCAAGCAATGTTAAAGTTAACGCCATGTTAAATATCATGTTATCCCTCTCGTATTTCCTGTTAATGAATGAGATGGCATGGTGTTTTAACATGGCGTTAACTTTAACATAGCTTGGTGAAACACGGCCCTAGTGTTCAACTCTAAACATCCTTTTAATACGTTGGTAGAATAGTAAAATTGGGACTTACATTGGCCTCACAGTTACCTAAACTAACCCGGGAATCGATCTCTATCTCTCATTCAATGTCAGAACGGGACAGACAGATAAAAATCGTAGCTAGCGTTTTACGTCGTTTTAATATGTTGGTAGAATGGTAACATTGGGACTTACATTGGCCTCATAGTTACCTAATCCCGGAATCCATCTCTATCTCCCACTCAACGGCAGAGCGAGACAGACAGAGCAAACCCGGAGCTCGGCGTTTTATTACGTGAAATTGGGACTTACATTGGCAAGTTACCATCGCTGACTACGGCATCGGTCACTTATAAACGCTATAAAAACACTGAGACCTATTTCCATTGAAATAACTGTACAATAATAGACTATTTAGGGTCTATTATTGTACATTATATATTAGGGTCTATTTGTATTCGCTTCATCATGGACTATAAATACCGGCTTCGTGGACCGGCGGTGGCCCGAGTGGGAACGGTACATAAAGATGATAATCATACATTGTGGTACGCGGATTAGCACTGTTATTTATATTAACTGTCTATAAATGTAGAGTTTTCCTTAGTATTGATAACTATGAACATATTATGCACTTCACCAGTGAATATTTACCAGTACTAAGTTCCGACTTAATGTGATCCTTATGTAAACAAATCTATAATGCTACCAATTTAAATGTCACTTATTCACAGCGCAATAAATATACGTAATAGCACATTAATTTCTTCGAAGTTAATTTTTTTGTTTACGTTTACATCTCATTGAATCGGAACGGAATACTAACGGCCTAAAAGTCTTGATCCGATTTGAGCTGTCTAGGACCAATATTCGACTCTATTTTTGGGTAGGAATCTCTCTATAAAAGTAAATTTTCTGTAGACGAGCCAAACGATATTTGATTAAGATGAAATACAAATATCTATCTGTATTAAACGTTGCTTAGTATGATACTCGTATATCTTATTACACATAGATGTTGTAATAGATTGAACATAATTAACGGATTAAAATCATACTCTAGAGAGACTCGAAGACGGGGTTTAGAAAGTCGAAACTCGTTAATGATCATAATAAATTTACTCAAGAGTATAATATGGATAGCTACCTACTTGTATATAAAGAAATTAGCATATAATGTAGCGTTGTTTAAATTATAGTATACGGGCGTGTTACGTCAGCATATCTATTATCTAATCCATAGAGATCCTACCGTCTGCGCTATTTGCTACAGAACTTTGCTAGTCCAGTCATTTTAGTCATTCTGAATCCCAATCTACTGAAAAACTCCTAGTGAGTAGAGTTTTTGTATTACACCTTTATTACGGCTTTCTGATGACGATGTGAAAAATCGGCTTTGATATAAAAATTGCCAGCTAGAAAGGTATTATAAATTAAGGTATTTTCGTCGCCTTTTACAAAAATCTATTTTTCGTAAATATCTCTGTAATACCTATTGCTGGCATTATAAGTATAGTAATTATTTGCTGTAAAATAATCTACAAAGATGCGTTTTACATTTTTCTGTAAAATTAACTATTTTCAGAGTAAAGGCTTCGACGGGGATCTATCCGTGGATAACGAGTAAAAATGACTTGTAGGCTGTAGCCCACAAGCAAATACAATACGTTTTTGCGGTGGCGACAAAGTGTGTATGAAATATTATCTCAATAATGTCGTAATAACACAAACCGTTAATAATACTAAATAATAGAGATGCAGATATAAATTATGTATTTCAAAGTTATATTTATTCATAAATACTCGTATGTTAAATGTTTAATTGGTCTGGTAAACGGTAGTTTTAAGTACAAATTGCATACATTTATCTAACGAGTAACGGTACGTGTAAGAATTATATAATAATCGAGGGAAACTATTATATTTAACGCGTAAGGTCTCTACTTAATACGAGTATACAAATGTACGCAGATTAAGTAGAGACCTTATGAGCTTCACAACTTTTGCTAAGTCGTAATATTTTACCCTTGACCTTATGGTATCGCGCAATCTGCATAGCTTTAAGAGAAGCCATATTTGACTTAGGCCCACTTTTGCAAAGCTTAATTGATTAAACCAGAGTTATTCTCCCTTATACTAAGGCCATGTTTCACCAAGCAATGTTAAAGTTAATGCCATGTTAAAATACCATGCCATCTCATTCATTGACAGGAAATACGAGAGGGATAACATGATATTTAACATGGCGTTAACTTTAACATTGCTTGGTGAAACATGGCCTAAGAGTCTAGCTTAGTTATTAATTTAACCCAGACTGGCACTAGTGGTTCTTAGGGTGTAGTGTGTAGATATAAAGTGGCGGGTGCCCGGTAGAGACAAAGATTATGAAAACATAAAAAACATGTAGTTTGTCTGTAGGTACCTTACTCTGTCATCTGTAACTGTTACCTTTGCCCCTTTATGTATTAAACCTTAGGCCGTTAACTTTGTAGTACAGGTGTCACTCTATCGAATTATCTTGCGTCCGTGAACCAGTTTAGCGTTTTGTAACCGCGACCCGGATAATATCTCAGTACACAGTACTCAAGCTTGATGATTGTGTTTTGACGTGTTTGATATTATCGCGATTTTTAATGTACGATACAATGTACACTGCTATAACGCCATCAAATGTAGGTTATGTTCAGTTAGATCTACTACAGCCATTCTATACTATTCATTTTCATAATCAATTTCATATATCAACAGGTTGACAGATAGATATTGTTTACAAGCAAAAAAATGTAAACCACCATTTATGTAAAAATTATTAAAAAAATAGTGCGATTCTGTAAATTTAATCTGCGATACTTTTATTTGCGATAATTGCCAATAAAATTACTTACATACATTCGAAATAAAAGTCTAAGGGCGTGTTTCACCAAGCAATGTTAAAGTTAACGCTATGTTAAATATCATGTTATCCCTCTCGTATTTCCTGTCAATGAATGAGATGGCATGGTATTTTAACATTGCGTTAACTTTAACATTGCTTGGTGAAACACGGCCTTTGACTATTATTGGTGTATGCAAACAAAGCGTAATTTCATAGGTTATAAATTTTCATACGATCGTATACCTATTTAAACTAATTCGCAATCATACACACTCGAAGCAGCGCGTAACAATATAATCTAGAGTAGCAAATATGAAAACTGTTAATCTTCGTAACGGGCGTATAGCGAATAGGTTTCACAACAAGTAGTGCGGAATGTGGACCGGCGTAGTAATCGGCCTTGCATCTTGCCAACAGAGTGACCACTCGCTCATACACTTTATTACAAGTATCTTGTTATTTAACCATGTAAACAGGGCGTTGACCCGCCAAGTCGAATTCTCATCTTGCCCCCAATTAAAACAATGTAAACTCAATTTAGAATATTCTCATAGGCGCGATGAGCACGCGAGTTGTCGCATCCCGCCTATTTTCGACACTTTCACTAAAGTTAGCACATGTAGACATCCGGAATTTAAAGGTATTTATAATTTAGTAAGTAGGTAATTAATTTACGTATGAACTTATAATAAATGCAATTAGTGTCAATACTCATTAGTTATTGACAAGGAAAATTACTCGACAATGGTATAGAAAATGTAGCATGGTAAAATATTATTTCTGTTTATACTCCATTCCGATAATGTTAACTAAATAAAAAAAAATTTCAACAATGACTGTGATTTTGTTTTTTTTTTATTGCTTGTTGAACATATTGTAACATTTGAATTGAAACCAATAGAGCCCATACTGAGCTTTGTTTGCACATTTTTAATCACATTGATTCAGAGTAATACAATAAATAATAATAAAAAAATGTAAAGCAATAGTTTTAACAAACTTTTAAAAAAAGAAGGAGGTTCTGATCTTGAATGTATTTTTTATGACCTCTAAACTTTTGCATAGTGAGCCAATTTTAATCACCTTTTTCATGAAAAATTATTAATATATATAATAATGTGTTAAAAATTGAGTAAAAAGCTAAATATTTCTTCATAATATGAAGCAGTTTAAAATACTAGTACAAAAAACAAAACATTCCTTATGTTTGCTGCTGTGCCTTACTGCAACAGTATCGAATGACACAGTAATAATACCTACAGGTGTTTTAAATGTTTTTTTTTTTTCATTTTAGAGTTTAGAGATTTTTCTTTAAACTTTTCTTTACTTTTTTTTTATTTCAAGCCCATCATTTGATAATCATGCAAATCCTATAACAGTTCTTATTTCTACCCGTTCAAGCCCATCATTTGTTAATCTTGCAAATCCTTTAACAGTTCTTACTTTTCAAAGTTAGCAAAACTGGCATTTTAGCCATGCTTTTTGCAGGCCACTTTATATTTTTGTGTTTATAATGAAATAGTGCTCATTTTGATAGTAGATTAATAACAATAAAGGTTCAAGCATGACAACCCATTAGTTATATTAAGAAAAAAGAGGGCAACTCATTTCTTTTTCATATTCTGTATGTCTAATACCAATTGAAGGTACCTTTGATTGGTATAATACCTATAGAGTAAAATTATCAAAAAACACAGTCGGTTTTCAATCCCTAGTTAGGTACATAAAGCCTGGACACAAATTCAGACAAACAACTTACTTGCATTTTGTTAATATCGTATTATAAATATTGTAAAAACCAAAGTTTTTTCAACTAAACAGATGGGTGAAGGTCAACATTAGTTTGAATCATAATCATATTAGGCACTTCAGTAATTTAAAAATGTTAAAAACATCATTTATCATTTAAAACATTCTGGATACATAATGTTGTAGCATCAAGAAACGAACATCTTTGCGAGATATGATAATATCCGAGCTTACAACTTACAGAAAACCTGTACAGAATGTGGATTAATTTAATTTGTAGACCAGTCCACATTCATAACTGACATGCAAACCGTATGATTCAGTATGTAGTAAAGAAAGAAAACTTACCCAAAGCTCTGTTCCCCAATTCATTTTAACAGCAAAATATTAACAAATTTTCACAAAAACATTGAATATTACACTATCACTTGAGAACTTTATTTTTAAACAATTTTCACACAATTTGTTTTTATCACCTAAACATGTACTAATACCACCATTTCAAACACTAAACATGGCCGACTGACCGCAGGTTGACGCTTAAAAATGACGTATTTATGACAGTGACAGCTGAAAATGTTTGACATTAGTTAAACAGACAAAAAAACTTGCTGTCATCATTTAGTTACCAGATTACAAAACATAGATAAAATGTCCAAAGTCCTTTTACTTATAAATAAGATTTTAGATTACAAAAGTATTTATTAGCCTTAACGACGATTTTCCTTCTACCCGAGGTACAAGATTAAAAATCTAGCGCAACCATAAAAACTAACTATTGTGTTAATCGGTACAACATCGCCAGGAAGTCCATTACTGATGCGCCAAAAAGGCATTTAGCATGTGCCATAAGTGCAGCGTCTCCACACAACGAATGAATGGATTAATTGACTCGATTTTTGTTTATTCTGTGGTCTGTTTTGACAATCCATATTTATACACCCATCCGATTGTATACTTTAAACCCGTGGTATATGGTTCATGACCATGTTATTATGCTGCCCTTATTTCGTCTGTTCAGAGAAATAAGCATGGAAAACATTGCATCTTATTGTTTAACTTTCCAGTAAATTTCGTTTTCATGACACCTTTATCACTTACTAAGTTCATAACATTATAATAATTTTTTCTGGCTTCAAGATTCCAAACTAGATGTTATTTCATTACTTTCGTCGTTTATGTACTTTTTTAATTTTCTGCTTTATTATGATTATAACATTTTCTTGTTTTAATATTCTGTAATGATATCAATACAAAATATCAATACAAAAAACAATTCAACGCGTTTTGTATGAATATTTATTTGAGTGTTAATTATTATAAAAGTATTTAATGAAATGACATAAGCCAAAATAAAACATACTAATAATTTTATTACGCTTTCTGTAAAGTCAGGCAACTTCGAGAAGAATTCATGATCAGCCGTGAGTCTCGCTTAAATGTGTCCATCATTATATTATTATGCATATTATAGTTACTTAGCTAATCGTCTTCATTTGATACAAATATTCTAATATGACGATTATCGTTTCTTTTTTGTATTAGTGATCCATCCGATTTCCGCCTTATTATGGGCGCATAAGAAATTTCCTGCAAAAAATAAAATACAAATTAGGCTTATATAATATGAAATGATTAAATTAAAAAATCTGAATAGAATAAATAGTAAAAACGTTAAGCTTTTTATCAGACTTCCAAAAAAGGAAGAGGCCCCCAGATCAATTTTTTTTTAAACAATCAGCTTATTATTATTACCTTTACTGGTTCCAATACATTATGTTGACTTGACCTTCTAGATGTTGAAGGCGCAGTGGTCGGAGTATCTTGACATGATAAAGCTAATGGACTCTAAAAGAAATGTATTCAATAGTCACTGCTCATGTAAAAACGTTTAGGCATACTAAAAAGATCTAAACAACGGTCTCAAGGAAGACTCTTACATGTCATTAAAATTAGCAGAAATCCTTGAAATCAGCAGTGCAATTCTCTAAGCGAACGGTTGTGGCTGTGCTCGTCGCTATGATCACGAATGTCACCACTGTCACATGGTCGGCTGCGATGGTTTGGCATAGCGTAAAAACTAATTTTGGGAAACATCAATTTGGCCATCATCGCTATTACAGCCGTTGGGATATTGGCTGTCACGATTTTTGTGCTTAGAGAATTGAACTGCAGCTTATCTGAGGTCTATAAACTCAGCAGAGAAGATTTGTTTCATTACTTGATATCGTTATATGGGTTCCACATCTCAAAAGGAAAAAATGAAACTCTTACATTATTACTATTATGATTAATTTTTAATTTAATACAGAGACGAAACCTATTGTGATTATGTGATTATATGTTAAAATAAAACTTACCTTCAGAGATGGTACAAAACCGAAATCAGATGGTAATGGAAATGTTTGAATGTTAAATACTCCTTCTTCAGAAGCCACTGAAACTATAGAGGGTCTTGCAGATAGCTGTTGAGCCAGCAATACGGGATCGGCATCTGGATTTTTTAAATATACTATTATTATCACCAACATTCATATAAATCTTATATCACTGTATGGAAATATAATGTGTTACAATGTACTAACCTATATTCATTCCTTTCACAACTCGACGTGCTTGCATTAGTCTACCTGCACTACGTCTAAATTTAATTCCTTTTTCTTCTTCTCTTCTTAATTTTTGAGCTGCCGCTGCAGATTCAGATATTGCCATTGCTGTCGCTCCCATTCCTGATCGTTTCAAGTTTATATCAATCAAATAACTAAGGCAAATAGCGTTTGATAAAGTTTTATCACTTGGCTGAAAATGATAAGTAGACATCTAATATAACTTAATCTTTATTTAGATTATAATTAACAAATACTGAGATATATTTACACTATTATTATAAAGAGGAAAGATTTGTATTTTTGTATGTAACGACTTATCTCGGAAGTACTGGACCGATTTTAATAATTATTTTTTCATTAGAAAGTTACATTATCACTGAGTAACATAGGCTATATAAAAGTCAATTGCTGTTCGTTAGTCTCGCTAAAACTCGAGATCAGCTAAACTAATTCGGCTATTTTTCTCTTTCAATCTTGAAATATTCGTGGAAGTCCCGGGAAGGTTTACACGGTTTCCATGCTCAACGAATAATATAATATTTTTTTATGAAAATCAACATATACTTGCCGATCCTATATTATTTACACTTATATCTAACGATCTCAAAGGAGTTTTAACCAGTCCTATAGCTCTAGCAAGTAACTCTCCACATGTTGGAGGTTTTTCTGCGTTAGTAGTCGACCAAACTCCAGCTGGTGGTTTTTTTAATGGCTCGGGTGTTATACCACACCCAGAAATGTTTAAGCTGAAAATAATTATTTACATTATTAGTAAACAATAATATAAACTATTCATTTTTGGATTTTTTAAAATAAGACTTAGGTAAGTAAATGACATTATAGAGAGCAACCCTAATAATAATTAATATGCATATTATTATTATTAAGTTTAAAATTATAATACTATTTTAATTAATAAATGTTAACTTACGAAATAAGGTTACATCCTCGCGCTAAAGCGACTGCAATATGGGCAATTCCTTCTGAACCAAGCTGATTATTCAGCCTCAAATCCAAGCTTCTTAGTCCACACGTAACATAGTTTAAAACGTGGGATATGGATTCAATTCCCGATGGACCTGACCATTAAAATATTTAATCTTAGATTACTTTGTGTCCTTTAATTATAATATTTACGTATCAAAAATATATAATCTAGTAAAATTATTTGCATGACAAGCTGTGATGTGAATCAGCTGACAGCTGTGTCCTCACATAATAGGCCTCAATGGGTAAACTTTTTGATTTTTGCGCATGAAAAATATGTTTCTTTCTATTTTATACAGAATGATCACTGTCCATTTATCAAGCCGAATACAGTTTGAAGAGAATGACGCGTAGAGCATTTTCATATAACTTATCATAACGCGACGAATCACGATTAAAGATCTCCATAAAGTCACAAATGCGATGAGTTTCAATCCTGGTCAGGTCTTAGGTCAATGACCAATACGTTCGTGTGTATAGGAGCCAGCGAGCTCCAGCATAGTAACATTCACTACTTATGGTCATTTTAGACCTTTGATTTTTTTTTTTTTTAGTTATATTAAGTAATTTATATTATGAGTGAATGAATGATATATGAGGTGCCAAAACAAAATATGATCTATGCGTCATTCTGTTCTAACTGTATTCGGCTTAATATATGAACCATGAATAGGGCTGCCATCTCTGAAACCTGCCTCCTAGGACCGGAAGCGTAATTTCCCCGGATTTTGGAGCTTTCACCCCGGACATTTCAATACTTTTTTCGTCAACTTACATCTTGATTAAAATCTGGGCAAGTTGTAGTCTGGGTTTCAACCGGACTACAACTTAAACCCCACCCGGACGCTCCCCGGACGGCTTTCAAACTAGGACAAATCCGGGGAAACCCGGACGGATGGCAGCTCTAGTCCATGAAGCATTCTGTACATAACATACATTTATAAGTAATTTTGTAATAAAATAAAAAGATGGTTTATAAACCACAATTATTATTTTATTTATTAAGAAAGTACGCAAACTTTGTAGGTTCTCATCATATTTACCAAACACATTATCTGTCAAAATAAGGTTGCGCAATGTATCTTTTGATGTTATAAATTTTGCTAGTAAAACAGCACCCTCATCTTCTAACTTGCAGTGACTAAAATCTAATGTGTGAATGTTTCGATTTTCCGACATACCACGAAGTATATATTTAAGTTTGTAACTGTTTAAATCACTTCGAGTAATCCTAAAAAGTAGTTAAGAAAAAAAATATTATTTTACAATAGACTGGAATAATTCCATTGCACGATCAATTCCATTGCATTACCTACCTTAAAACTTTCAATTGATTGCATTTTTCCAAGCCTCGTGCTAAACTTTTTGCATCATTATTAGTAAACTGGAATTGATCACGACGATAGTTATCATATGTAAACTTTAACTGATACGTTAAATTAAGTTCTACTAAATATGTTAAACTTCCCAATATTGCATGCATCGATATGTGATCTAAAATAAAAGTAAGTGTTAATAATATAACTAAAAACCCCATAGTACCTACGTAATAAATTTACCTGTGGTGTCTGTCGGGGTCTGTTCACGTTAAATTCAAGCACTAGTGCACTATTTTTACCAATGGCTATAGTGGTTCTTAAGGAAAGTTTTTAAGTACTTTGGGCACAGTACCTGGTGAGTAAGAAACCTAATTATAAGGCATGATAACATTTATCATTGGTGAATACCAATAGGAACAGAATTGTTTCTACTGGTCTTAGCGTGACCATATATTATAGTCCATAACCTGTTTAAATAAACTAACTGTTTAACACTCATCAAGCAGAATTATATTTCCTTATATATATAAGCTGACAGTAGAATTCTGATTTAGTGTTTTTTTATTATATCACTTACATGATTTATTCTTATTTAGTCCAGTCTCTTTCTTAATATTTACCTCTTGTTATTGTTACATCGTTTTTGATATTTTTCTTTTGTCCATCAGGCTGTCGACTTGTAACTAAATTAACCATTTCTGGAGACGTTATTCGATTATTATCTGGCAAATCTATTGGTACTAAGCTTTTTATCTCTAAGGATCTGATGTAGGGACAGCACAGCTTTACTAATTTGTTTACCTATAGGCAATAATTGTGTTAGTTTTTTAAAGCTTTTATTGAAGATTAAAACTTTATCACATTCTGAACTTCAATACAAGGAGACTAACCTTTTCTGGATCATACTGTCGAGGATTCATATTTTCAATAATATCCGCGTAATATTTTTCCATAAATATATTAATCCATGGTTTTTGCTCAGATAATAACGGATAATCAGTCCAATTAACATAATAGAACCTTTTCCAAAAAATGTCATTTTTTATGTTATCTACTAATATTTCAATCGGAACATCTGTTTTCAACACTTGTAAGAACATTTCACGATCTTTTGTAACAAAGTCTTTTAATTTGGGATTGCCTGTAAATAAATTACCTATTAATTACATTGTTTTGTAACATACATCACTACGCTTCTAGCTGGCGTGTCTAGCCATAAAATCATAAAAAATGTTATTCGGGGTTTCGATTTTATTTTTAGTACCTAATGTGTTAAAAACAAGTAATTAGGTAGGTACTGGTTTATTTGGTAGCACCGTTTTACCAAAAAAAAATGGTTATCTTTCTTAAAATAAAAGGTAACTATGAATTATTATTTTCTGTTAGTAAATGAAAATAATATTCTTTGGCTTATTTTTATGTAAATTACCCATCCAAGATGCGCTTAATTGTTCTATACACAGTGCTACTAAAGTTTTCGGATGATTTAAATCCCAAATAAAATCTTCAGATTTTAATTTTCTTTCTTTTTCTAAATTTGTATCATTTTTGTAAGTTATGTAAGTATTATTTGATACTGAAATTGGTAACTTCATCACTAAAATTAAATTATCAGGTCACTTTTTAAGTTGATAGGTATTTTATTAACAACTTTAGCAAATTGAAACCAAAATTATAAGAATTTATTGATTATCATTATCATTCGTTATTTTGTAGCCTTGGTAACATGATTTTATCAACTAGGTTTCCAAAACTTGTTTATTATCAATTATTGATTCAAGACTTTATTTAAAAAACAATATTTTATCTTTCAAAAGCTATCTCAATTATAAAATTCTGTAATTTAGTACGTGTCGTAACTATAATAGTTTATTTTAATAATAAATACCTAGTTTTAATAAGTATATGCAATTTCATTAACCATAAGTAATTCTTTTGAATCTTGGTATGATAGGGATTTTATTCGGGTAAACTCCACATCAAGTTTATATAGCTTCTGATATGGTAGGTAGTATGTATAGAGAAAATATAGGAAAAGAAAGCATAAACCATAGAAATAGGCATAAACATACATATTAGACACTTTCCTAATACGCAAACGTCCAAACCGATTTGTAATAGATTAATGTAAATTTCCTTTTTATTATTAGAAGATCAAATTTAAAATTAGCTCTTGAAACAATGAATAATTAAAAATATTGATAATGTACATTTTTCAGAAAAAGTGTCAACAAGTGGGTATTTTTCTCAATGTTGCTATGTTAAAACTGACAAGAAATAAAAATGTCATGTGTCAACGAATACTTCAATGTCATTATTATTTATTTGCAATTTTATTTTCATAGAGCTGAATAATTATTAAAATTTTCATAGAATAATTGTATTTTAGCATCCATAAAGGTTTACACGAAAATAACTACAATGGATAAACACAATAGTTCTGAACTGTTAAATTCAGATTTTTCGTTATCAAAGAACGCTAGTTCGGACTCACTAGATTCCGATTCGAAATCTAGTTCATTGAATTCTAAACACGGACAAGACTCCGTAAGTTACCTAAAACGATTAATTTATTCTTATTGAATTTTATAACTGTTGCACTGTGACATCCGGAGTCTCAAATGTATTAGTTTCTTATCTGCTTTGTTACCAATAAGACATAGGCAGAGTGTCTGGACTTAGATCTGTTTATAATGAGTAAATATAACAATCATACATGTCTATTTGTCGACAGAATTCAGTCTCACAAAGAATATGTAGCATACTATAAGGTGGAACAGTTAAAAGTAAATTTAGTTAATGTGCACATTCGTTTAAAATGATATCAATATTAAATTTTTTCAGACTCATGTTTTGGGTGATATACAGTTATTGGACGGAGAGAAGGTGATGGGTGTTGCAAAAGATGTGACATACTTATGTCCATATAGTGGTCCCTCTCGGGGTTTCCTCAAAGTGACAAACTATCAGCTTCACTTTAGACCTATGGACCCCACAACTTTGCAAACCACACTCAGTGTACCACTCGGAGTTGTAAGTGTATTTGAAATCTTGAAAAATATAAGAATATAATGCATAAAATATTATCATTTATAAAATCACCTATTTGTTTCTGTTATTGCAATTATTTAATATAGTAATTGTTTTAGTTTAAAAAATCTATGTATTTCAGGTATCACGCATTGAAAAAGTTGGTGGAGCATCTTCTAAAGGTGAAAATTCATATGGAATAGAGATATTTTGTAAGGTAATTTAGATTTTTTAAATTCTTTTATTTTAAGAATTAGACGTCTAAATCTAAATTCTAAAAATTAAAGATGTTATTCATTAACTATTAAATAAAATATTAATTAACTACTTTACCGCAAAGTAAAAATTTTTTTAATGATTTACATAATAATTTTACTTTTAAGGACATGCGAAATTTGCGATTTGCGCACAAACAAGAGAATCATTCTAGACGTGGAATTTTCGAGAAATTACAACAGTTGGCCTTTCCACTGTCACACAGGATCCCACTATTTGCATTCAGTAATTCTGAAAGTTTTCCTGAAGATGGATGGCATGTGTATGAGCCTATTGTAGAGCTGAGAAGAATGGTAAGACTGAAAATTTACATTTAGGGCCGATTTTTCAATCGTCAGATAACTTTTATCTAAGGAATAAAAAAGGGACTTGGACAGATTTTGTATGGAACAAATGTCAAAGTCACATTTAACAGATAAAAGTTATCTGACGCTTGAAAAATCGGCCCTAAATCTTATATACTTTACCCTACAAATAAGGCATGACATTATGATGTCATGCCAGTAGTAGTTTTTTTTTAATCATCTATTTGCTTTATGTAACAGAAAAAAAAATGTCTCTTACAGGGTGTCAACAATGATATGTGGAGGACAACTCGTATAAACGACAAGTATGAGATCTGCGACAGTTACCCTTCTATTTGGGCTGTACCAGCTGCTGCTAATGATGATCTGCTACGGTCAGTAGCAGCGTTCCGCTCGCGCGGTCGCATACCTGTGCTGTCCTGGATACACCCCAGCTCCCAAGCCACTATAACCAGATGTAGTCAACCTTTGGTTGGGGTGAGTTACTTGTTTTTGTTAAGAGCTGCGTTTGAAGAATTTTTAGCTTGATGGCAAATTGCTAGATTAGTTTAGTACTAATGATATACTGCGGGAACCTTACATTTTGCTGGCGATAAGTGAACAGGGATGAATTAGATATGAAATTTCGGATACAGATATGGATATGAAATTATTTCGGACTATCTGTTTGTTTTGGATAATTTCGGTTACGGATATTAAATTTTGGTTACCTCTGACGGTAGAAAAACTTTTATTTCGGATTCGGTTACGGTTACGGATAATTTTTTATATCGGATATCCGAATGTTTTGGTTACGGTTACGGAGCTCCCTAACATCCCTGGTGTTAATCTAGCATGTAAACTACTACCATACCAAATTTTATCAAAATCCATTCAGTAGCTGTTATTGCATGATAGAGTAACAAATGTTCATCCATCCATACATACTTACAAACTATCGTGTTTATAATGTAAGTAGGAATATTTAATTCTATTCTTTCTAATTATCTTACATATTAGGTGAGTGGTAAGCGGAGTAGAGAGGATGAGCGATACATACAACTCATTATGGACGCAAATGCTCAGGCACACAAATTATTTATCATGGATGCCAGACCAAGCGCCAATGCAATTGCCAATAAGGCAAAAGGAGGAGGGTAAGTGTTAAAAATATTGTTTGATATTTTTAAAAAACATTATACATATATACAAATATCTCGACAACCAGTGTAGCTCAGTGGTGGAGCATGTTGGTGCTCGAACGAGAGGATCAAAAAGTTTTCTGTGTTCCTGGGTCATGGTTGTGTATTAAATTTGTGTAATTATATAATCAAAATCATAAATATGTGTATAGTATAATATAAAAATATTAAATATATTTCTGTTGTCACCTGTAACACAAGCTCTTTGGATAATATTAAAAAAACACATTATATAGAAATATTTTTTAATATCAAAATTAACATTACATACAAATATTGTTTACAATCAATTGTGACAGAATGATTAGCATTATATTGAGAATGTTATAATTTTTTAAAACTTTAACCATTTTTTTTAGTTATGAATCAGAGGATGCTTACCAGAATGCTGAGTTGGTGTTTTTGGATATCCACAACATTCACGTCATGAGAGAGAGTTTACGAAAACTGAAAGAACTTTGCTTCCCTCAAATTGATCAAACCCGGTATGTGAAATTCTTTCTTTATGTATTTCATTGTTTCATTTATAGATGTGATTGATTTATAGATTTTTTTCTTGCCTATTATAAAATAAATAAATAAATTATAAAGCTGTAATAGAGTTCAATATTCATGTTTCAGATGGTTTAGCGGTATTGAAGCTAGCTGTTGGCTGAAACATATAAAATGTATATTGGCTGGAGCTGTGAGAATTGTTGATAAGGTGAGAAATAAATATATTTGTGGATTGTCTTAAAAAACAGATTTCAAGAATGTGAGAGTATTCAGCAATGTTTCCTAAAATATGTAATGTAACATCTTAATTTTATCCAGATTGTCTTGTAAAATTCTTACAAAACCGCGCGACCCGTACAGCGCTGTGAGAGTATTCTCGTCGTTTGAATTTGAAAAATGTACTTGACTATCGAATTAGATTAAAGTCTTATTAGGATATATTTAAAGATTCAGGGCATAAATAGATATACAGATAAATCTGATAATAGATAGAATTGGGGTGGGTTTCCAATAACTCCATTCTATCGGTTCCACTTACTCCGTTATCTTTTGAAAACCCCCATCCAAATTCCTGCAATACGGAAAACCAGCATATGTCACTGATAGATAGTATTCTAAAATATAAATAATAATTGTTTCACAGGTGGAGAACCACAAGACCTCAGTTCTGGTGCACTGCTCAGACGGCTGGGACCGCACCGCGCAGCTAACGGCGCTCGCTATGCTGATGTTGGACCCGTACTATCGCACCCTCAGAGGATTCCAAGTGCTCATTGAGAAGGAATGGCTGTCGTTTGGACACAAGTTTCAGTTGGTAAGTTATTTTTATAGCCTGGTATGCGCTTAATATGAATGCGCACGCAAGCAGTACGCACAAATGCGTATTTATACGAGCACGTACGCAATAACATGACGTGGATGTAGTATTTAGTATGGTTTCTCACTACTCGCCGTGAAAAATACCACAATTACAATTTAAATGAAAACTAAAACATTACAATTTATATGGCATCTAATAACCTAATTACCATTGTTTGTCACTAGAGTTGTTGCTTCAAAGCCATTCAAACAGTAGTCAACTTCTGCACTAAAAGCAAAGAGTTTTTCGCACTTAGCCTACCGAGCTGCATGAAATTAAGAGTAAAAGTGGAACTGCCTATATTGACAAATACAAAAGTAGACTTTAAAAACATAAACTTGCGGGGCATCTAACAATCCCAGAACTAAAAAGTCGACTAAAAAGCTACAAGACACATTTCTTCTTCTTCTTCTTCTTTAAAATGGCCTCCCATAAGGAATAGCCAGTGTCAGTATTTATGCTAAGGTGTAGGTGTTAACACTTTTTTGTGTGTGTGTGGCAATAACTTTGCTTATACGTAGGTATATTGTGAGAGTACAAGGAAAAGTACTTTAAAGTATTCAAATAAAATTAAATATTTAGTAAGTAACTTTATATCTTCCCATTACCTGGAACAAGACACAACAATTATGTTAGATTATTGTTAGTATAAAACAAAGACACACAAATCTACAGTTTAATATTATTAGAGTTAATGAAATTACATAGAACATCAACAAAGGGGGTATGTACTAAAGACAAAAGGGATTTGAAATCGGAAGGACGGGGGATATTAGGGGGTAGTGAGTCATATAGTGAGGATGTACGGTTTGGACAGCTAAAAAATATATGCTCGAGAGTCCCTTCATCAAATCCACACTCACAGAGAGAAGAATCTCTGATCCTAATTTTATTAAGAAAGACTGGAGTACATGAGTGTCCTAAACGCAGGCGGCAGACTGTAGAAGTGACAGATTTTTTAGCATTTTTATATTTAAAAAACCAAGGCTTCACCAACACCTGATTTTGGAGAGAAAAATAAAATTTGCCCTTACTATTTCCCGATAAAGCCCAATATTCATTCCAGTCAGAAGTCAAATGCTCCACAGCCAAAGGGATTAAGTCACTGCAATAGAGTTTATATTGAGAAAGGCCACCTGAATGAGTGGCTTGTTTTGCATAGAAGTCTGCACTTTCATTACCTGATATACCGCAGTGGCTTGGTATCCAGGCTAATTCAACACAAATATTTTGAGAGACACATTTCAGAAGCAGATATCTAATTGTCGAGATATACGGAAATTTAATTTTAGCGCAGAAGGGATTAGCTAATAAAGCCTGAAGGCTACTATGCGAGTCAGAAAAAATTACAGAGTTGCTTAGACGGTGTGACTCAATGAATAATAGAGCCTCTAGTATGGCAATTGCTTCCCCCGTAAAGACAGATGACTGGGACGGCAATTTAGCATTTAGCACCACATTAACTTTTGGTATCCAAACTGCAGCCCCTACATGTCCTTGTGGTAATAACTTTGAAGCATCAGTGTAGATATGATACCAGTCCTTATATTTGGTATTAACTATTTCCAAAAAATTTTTTTTTTCATTTTCGGTACCTTTTATAATACCAGAATCTAAGGAAATAGTCGGGGTTTTAATTAGAGCCTCATATGGTATCTCAAAAATTGGAAGCATCTTACTCTGGTATACGGGGCAGGGTAAGTTAGTAAATTTAAAAAAGCTTTTAATCAAACAGGGTGGGGTTTTATGAACCCAATAAGATGAAGTATTTACTAATTGAGAGAGAGAGTTTGAAGTTTCGGGACTCGAGGATGAAGTTTCGGGACTCGAGGATGAAGAAAACGGTCAGAAAGGAGCTGGCGCCGGAAGTGTAAGGGAGGATCAGCACACTCTATTTGGAGGGCATTATTGACAGTGGACTTCATAGCACCCAGTACTAGACGTAGACACCTTGCTTGAATTTTGTCCAGTGCTAGAAGAACAGATGCTAATGGCAGTATTACATGGTTACCCACACAAACAGTAGTTGTTACTTTTAATGGGCAAAAATTACCGCCTCATACATACCTATTTTATACATCCCTACCCGTTGAACTATATAAACTACCTATCATCCAGTGCAACCGTTGTTACAGGTTTGGTCACGTCAAAACTCTCTGTAGGTCCGATCCTAGATGTTACAAGTGCTCTCAACCTCATGAGGGTAACACTTGTGACAGTCCAGATGTTACATGCCTGTTTTGCTCTGGCCCACATATGGCCAATGACCCCAAATGTCCTGAATATATTAGACAAAAATAAATAAAGGTTGTCATGTCAGAGCAAAATATTTCATATGTTGAGGCTTCAGCTAGGTTCCCTAATGTGCGTAGAGCATACAATGACATTGCGGCTAGACCTACAGTTACTCCCCCACCACCTCGCCAGTACAGTCCTTCTCCTACTCCTACTACTTCCTATAGAAAAACTGTTTCTACCCCACGACACACAAGACCCATTCCCCAGGCGGGTTACAATCGAATTGCTCACCAATCCATTATTCAGGAACCTACCTTGGAAATACCTAATGGTGTTGCCATTCCAAATAACTCTCTATCCATTAATGACAATTTTCCTGAACTTCTATCTTCCCTTTTACTAAATTTAATATCCCGTTTCAGTGATACTGGGATGGGTATGTCAAATACTCTTCGTAATAATTTAACTCAGCTGATAAACATAACAAATTCATCTCTTAATAATAATGGATCAGATGACTATAATTCAATGGAACAGTCGTAGTGTTAGAAACAAAACTCATGATATTTTATATTTAAATAGTAAATTCAAACCCCTTATTTTCGCCATTCAGGAGTCTTGGTTGAAGCCAGGGTCTCAATATAGAGTCTCGGGCTTTTCCTGTCTCCGGGATGACAGGAGTGATGGTAGAGCTGGTGCAGCTATTTTAATTTCAACTTCTGTAGTTTTTAGTGCTATCCCTCTTCCACCACACAGTAACTTTAACATTGTTGCTGTTCGAACTTTTGATATTTCTTTTGTATCTATTTACTTACCCAATCCTAACCCTGTTGTCCTCTCCGAACTTTTTTCTATTATTAACCGTATCCCTTCTCCAATGGTCCTTATGGGTGACTTTAACTTACAGCATTCTTCTTGGGGTTCCCACCATTCCGATTTCCTGTCTAATATCTTCCTTGATTCTGTGGATGATTTAAATCTTGTTATTTTGAACAGTGGAAGCCCGACTCGTAGGGTGATCCCTCCTCTGAATCCTAGGTCTGCCTTAGATTTATCCATTTGCTCCCCTTCACTCTCTTCCCAAATTTCCTGGTCCATCCTTTCAAATTCATATGGCAGTGATCACTTTCCTATACTTCTATCTCTTCAATTTTCCACTATTCCAGCAGTAATTAGAAATCCACCTAGATTTAAATTTAAAATCTCAGAAGCTGATTGGCCACAATTTGCATTGCTGGCTGAACAGAAAATTAATTTTTTGTCAACTGTAGATGAACATAATGTTTTTGCATTATATCCCCTTTTAACACAAGCACTTCTTGATAGTGCAGCAGCTACCATACCTACTAGAGTCTTAAATGTCAATCGTGTTTCTTCTCCCTTCCCTTGGTGGGATGCAGAATGTACATTGGCATGCAAAAAACGCAAAGACGCGGAAAGAACCTTCTCTAGAGATATGACTATCGAGAATTTTAGCAGCTATAAAAGGATAGCAGCAGAAACCAAAAGGACCCTTTCACACAAGAAGCGTGTAGGGTGGCATAGATTTTGTGAGGGCCTGGCCCTCTTATCCTTGCCATCTTTGGTGTGGAAAAATCTAAAAAAATTTCGTGGCTCTTCCTCTTATAATTCAAATCCCCTGTCTAATAACCCTTTGCCTTGGATTTATGAGTTCTCCCAAAAAGTGGCTCCTCCTTGGGTACCTACTCAAGAAGAGTGCCCTAACCTAGGATTATCCCCCGTTTCACCATCTAACGAATTTGAGGCTTCTTTTTCTGTAGAGGAGTTCAAAATGGTCCTTAATTCTCTTTCAGATTCATCTCCTGGTGCTGATGGTATCCCATACTCCTTCATTGTGAAATGCAATAGTAACACTCAAAAAATCATACTAGACTTTCTAAATTGTATTTTTCATTCTGGACATCCTCCCGAAGAGTGGAAGTGTCAGACCATCCTTCCCATTATAAAGCCTGGTAAACCTGAAAATAATTCATCTAGCTATCGTCCCATTGCACTTTCTTCTACCCTATCAAAGATCCTGGAACATCTTATTAAGAACAGGCTTGAGTGGTTTTTGGAAAGTAAGGGCATTATTTCGAGAAGTCAATTCGGGTTTCGTAAGGGTTTTAGTACCATGGACAGCTTATGCACATTAGTATCCGATATTCGAATGGCCTTCTCGAAACAAGAGTTTCTGGTTGGGATGTTTCTGGATGTTTCTTCCGCATACGACAATGTACTGCTTCCAGTACTCAGGCAGACTATGCTAGAACTGAGTATACCTGTGAAGATAGTCAACTATATATGTAATTCAATTTCATGTCGTACAGTACTTGTTTCACATAATAATTCACATCCTATTAACAGACTAGTGTGGAAAGGCTTGCCGCAAGGCAATGTTCTTAGCCCGATCCTTTATAGCATATATACCCACAATTTGCATTTATCTGTTACCTCTTTTTGTAACATTATTCAGTATGCGGACGACATATCCTTATACATCTCTTCCAAAGAGATATCTGATGCCTCTGCTCGACTTAATTCTGCTCTTTACTACCTGAGTCAGTGGATGGATGACCATGGATTGGGTATTTCAGTAGAAAAAAGTACAACAGTTGTTTTCTCTAGACGAAGGTCTATACCCAACATTGAAATATCCCTAAATAATCAAATTTTCCCAGTTATGGAGTCGGTTAAATTTCTAGGTGTTTATCTCGATTCAAAGATGACAGGTGTTCAGCACATTAATCATATAATTAAAAAATGTGAAAAGAATATTAACATTATCAGGTGCCTTTCTGGAGTTTGGTGGGGCTCACATCCCTACACTCAAAAACTTATATATAATGCTTTAATTAGAAGCCACTTAGATTATGGCTCTATTATCCTTGAACCCTGTCAAGACACATTTGGCCAGGATAATCAGCAATAGGCACAATAAACAATAACAATAACTTTCAATGGGAGAAGATTCCTTACACACAAAACCAACATTGCAAAATCTGATTGCAAGATTTCAGTAAAGAAACTTACTTTTGTGTGCAATCCCATATAAATGCGTACATAAGTATGCATTGTTATGCGTACATGAATGCGTATACGTATACGCCGTAAAGGTATACACGCACCACATTCAAATTGCGCACATGTTGCGTACTTGTTACAAATTAAGTTATAGTACATCAGACACAAAAAGCGTACACGTATGTACTGTTACGTACACATACGCAAATGGGTATACGTGTGCGTACACATACATATACTATATTACGCACTTGCAGCGTATAGGCCACGGCGACGAGCGGCATTCGGACGCGGACCGGTCGCCGGTCTTCGTGCAGTGGGTGGACTGCGTGTGGCAGCTGCAGCAGCAGTTTCCCGCGGCCTTCGAGTTCACCGAGCGGCTGCTGATCACCGTCATCGACCACCTCTACTCCTGCCGCTTTGGCACATTCCTCTTCAATACCGAACGCGAGAGGGTTAAGGAGGGTGAGTGGTTTAAAAGAAAGGGAAGTGTCATGGACACACCTGTTTATTATATGTGAATAAGGTCTTGATGTATTCATTTCTTCGATTCTTTAGCAAGAATCTTAGTTTAGATTGGAGCTAATCGCTTGAAATTTCGATGAGGATGTAGCTGCCGCACTAAACTATAATTACGGGTTTTGGTTATCATTATTATTTTTTAATTGTGTCCCTCCACGCAATTTCGATAAAAAGAGTTGTGACAGAGTAGGGAGCCCTTAAAAATTTCCTACACTGTCATACCAATTTAAATAATAAAATATTTCAGAAGTGAAAGCCAAAACCGTGTCCCTGTGGGCGTACATCAACAGCCGTCAGAACCTGTATCTCAACCCGCTGTACTGGGCGCCCGGCTCGGGGTCGCCGCCAAACTCTCGCCCCCAGATGGTGCTGGTGCCCGTCGCGTCGCTGCGGATCATCAAGCTCTGGAAAGCGTTGTACTGCAGGTGGAATCCCACTATGAGACATCAGGTATTGGTTTTTTATTTGTTTTACTGGTTTTGCCGGTGACCGACTATGTCACCCCATGACACTTACAAATAAATAAAATAATCATTTAATAACTTTTTTTTAACAAATACTAAATAAATACCCAAGGTATTCGTTTAGTTTACCATGTTATTATCATAATAACATAATTTACATTAATGCCAAACTGTACGCTGTGCGTGTGTGTACGCATTATATACGGAAATAGGCGCGAATCAATCCGCGCTTTCTATTTCATGTGTCTTCTCCTATTAAATATTTTTTAACCCAACGTATATGTATGTATGTATGTATGTTTGGTTTACCATAGCGCCTAAACTGATTTGATTAAAAAAAAGAGATGTCAATAGATATAATTATTTCGTAGTCAGGTTAAAGTGTTTTATTATGGTTATTTGGTGTACAGTTATTAGGGTCAAAGATAATAATGTATGTTGTTCACAGGACCCGATATACCAGCGAACGCGTGAGCTTGTTGCGTTGCGGGCGCAGCTGGAGGCGGCGGCCGCGGCGGCGACTGGCGAGCACGCGCGCCAGCGGCTCGCGCTCACCCCCCCGCGCGTCGCGTCCCCCCACCACGTGTGACGTCACCGCAGTGTACGCCATTATTTTTTTATTTATATACAAAAAGTAGGCCTTTGCATCCGATACTGGATGATTTATACAGTACTAGCTGACCTGTGCCCACTTCGTTGAGCATAGAAACAGTTTGTGACGAAACGTTTTAACCGAATATTTCAAGACCAAAAATAGCCGAATCGGTTCAGCCGTTCTCGAGTTTTAGACTATCGAACAGCTATTCATTTTTATATATAAGATTCTTTGAGCGAAGTAACCACTCTTTAAATACTTGTGCTTGTTTAAGTGCTTGGTACAGGCGGTTTTAAATGTCGCACGGCAATCTTACAACATATTCGGCGTAGTCCAGAGGAATGACTGGTCAATACTTCTGGAGCCAACCGTGTGCGGTATTAAACAAGCTCTTTTTGGAAAGTTAACTAAAAGATGGCTACGACCGGTCGAACCCTAATCCGCCAAAAGGACTTGCGTAAGAAACTTGCAAGCATACACACACAGCAAAGTTATTAAAAAAACGTATTTTAGTAACAGATAGTTTTGAAATGAACTGAGGTGGGTCAGCTGATAGTGTGAGGTAAATGGCCTCAGCGGCGATTGTTCGTTTCATTACTAAATAGATAATTATTTTAATTTTCATTACTAAATAGATAATTTATATTTAGTAAAACAGGTTACATAATCCGGTTAGACTTAATCTTAATGGCTACACTAGACGATAATCCAAAAAAGTACACATAACTTAATTCATTTTTGGTTGCGAATTTAAATAATAAAGATAACTAAAACTAAATGTAAAATGAGCCAAGTTCAAAGACAATAAAGGTGAAATCTAAATGGGTAACAAGTCCTGATATTTATTTATAGTAACATAAAATATTTTATAAAAATTTTACTAGAAGGCCTTCGTACCACTTAGAATAATGTTTTGAAGCCCATGGTCAGAGTTGGCTAGTTTTCAACACAATTAGTATATCTAATTTCCGCCAGTTCAACTTTCTTTGAACTTTGACGGGCACAGTGCCTTGTACCTAGATACAATAATAAGAAAAGTGCATAATATTATCTGCGATTTATAGTAACTTATTAATGAAAAAGGAAGCAATTTTTGAAGCACCTCTGTGAGGGCGTGGGTTCGTATCCCACTTCTGACACCATGTTGTGAAGTTTATGCTCACGTCCAATAATAAACACTTTTGATCCCTTTATATTATTTATTGTATTATACGTAATACGTTCATGCCTATGTACCTAGTTATACATCTTAAAAACTAGGTCCATATGTGACATAACATTATTTTAAACCTAATACACTTGTGGTATACTATGTAACAGTTTCGACTTTAGAATTTTTGTAACATAGTAGAAGTTTAGTATTGCAGTATGTCTATAGTACATAAGCAGTCAATCGTGTGCCACAATTTTTTTTGTAATTGATTTTACAAAACGTTATATTTTTATTGTTTTCAGGTACACAATAAGCTACTGACATTCCGGAATCGACAACGGCGTAAATTGCGTTCCGACATTATCACAAAATAATAATACCTATTTTGCATTTATTTTGTATGAATAATTTTGGATATTATTAAAGGCTTAGATTTTTAAAAATGATTTGACAAGTATTTAAAGTATTAATAACGTAGAATTAATATTTAAGAATATGTAGTTATTGCTGTAGAGTTTTTTTATAAAGTTATGATGATAATTTATTATAATATTGGTAACTAGAGCAAAGCCTGATAATATATTAAAAATTACATCATATAAACTGTTCTGTGTGCAAAATAATTACTGACTATAATAAAAAAATGTTTTTTTTATGTAACTTAAACAAAAGAGGCTTAATAAGCTATGGATATACGAAATACTTCTGTTTTGCATTGATAGTAGCATTTTTACACAATGTTATATTATTAAATGTTATAAAGCTTTAACATCAAGGTAACCCGAAACTGAAAACGAAACTGTATAATATTGCTTCTTGCCAATAGACAAATAAAGAAATGTGGGTTTGACATGAGGGTTTGGCCTTGAATAATAATATCTATGGACGCTTCACACCACGTCAATCTGGCCCCGTGCTAAGTATCCGAAGAACTTGTGTTACAGGTACCAGACAACGGAAATATATTTAATACTTTTATACTATACACATATTTAAGATTTTTATTAAATTATACACAAATTTAATACACATTCATGACCCAGGAACATTGAAAACTTTTGGTTCCCTCGGCGGGATTAGAACCCGCGACCTCTCGCTCGAGCACCAACGAGCTCAATAACTGCGCTACGGAGGTCGTCGAATATAGATTAATAACTATGTAAAATTACTTGACGCGTATTAAAGTGTTGTTAAAGAATGCTTCTAAATTCAAAACAATTTTTGGGTCTAGCGCCATACTAGATTAGATAGATATGGAGTCCAGTGAACAACAGCGTTGCGAAGTGTTGTTTGCAACTTCTGCTGACTAGGCATTGATTTGAATTTTTTTTCTAGGTTATGTGTTTTTAAATACATATATACCAAATAAATTTTGCCTTGCTTCTTCTCGAGGTTATTATATACTTTAAAAGACACACTCGTAGTATGAAATGTGTTTTGTCTACAGAAGAATAGAAATAATGACAGATTGTAGGGACATAATGATAGGTTTCCTATAATAATTTGACTCGGATTGGCAGTCTATGAATGTTTGTTTTCCATTCTTCCTTAAAAAGTAATTATATTTTCTATGATGGCCAAGCGCGTGCTGGGGGATATCCGATACTAAGTACTAATTTTGCCATGTTCAGGTTAATATATTCGAAAAATAGTTGCATAAATGAGGGGTATAGTATCAAATCCTACAAAAATATTACAGGATACAAAAAACGTTAAGATTTTGATACTGATATGCACTGATATAGGGGCTTTTGATTTTGAATCTATTTTTGGTGGGCAGATTTATGTATGTTTTAGCGGGTTTTATTACGAAACTAGCCAAGCATTTTAAAGCAATTTTTACGAGGTTTCGAACGGTGCTACTAACTCAAATTTGGTCCAGAAGCATTATAGCGGATTTTGGTTTTATACCCCTCAAATGTGCTACCTGTAAACTGTATAATATAATTTAGATATTGTAATGACTTGTTTATTTATAAGTAACAAAAACTTGTTTACAAAACACTGTGTTAAATGTGTTTATTATGTTCGTTAATTAACAATTTTATATTTGTATTGTAAAGTTAATTATTGTAAATAAATGAATATATTATTGTAATTTAAAATATATTTTCATTCGTTTTCCCTTTCTGTCTTAGCTAAAAAGAGATTTATCAGAATAGATAACTTCTTGAACTCTGACTCAGATAACAGTTGTTGGGATGTTATATTGTAAGTTATTCATTCTTGCGCGTTAGCACAAGACACACTATTATATGTAAATATGTTTAAAGTAATAAAAGATGCCGGTGTTAGGTGTAAGGTGAATAATTATTTGAAAAGTTTTAGAGTTGAAAAGAAAAGGTTTGCAAGTAGCGATGTGGTAACTTCGGCTGATGTTGTTATTATTGGTAAGTTGTACTTACCATATTTATCTACTTTGTTAAGTTATTTTTTCGTTTATAAATTAGGCATTATGTGTAAGAATAATAATACACAACTGATTAGATATTCAACGTTCCTGTCTTCATCTGTCACTCGAAAGTAAAGGACAGGACTGAATAACTAACCGTGTATATTATTAATTATTATTATTAGTAGATAGTAAAGACACCGGTTTCTGAAAGGCTGATTAAATCGTCGATCAACTAAAATTTTAGTCAAAAAGCCATTCCGAACGCCCATTGGTGAACATCCCTCGCAACAACTTCGGTCACTCACTACGTTCACCAATGAGCGTTCAGAATGGCTTGTTAACTCAATGTTAGCTGATCGACGTTTGATTAGCTTTTCAAAAACCGGGTACCTGTGTATCTTGTCAAGTGTTATGTTATATTGCAATGAATCATAGAAAATAAATACTGATATTCATAGCTTAATAACGAATGTTAGTCAGTAGAAGTCTTAATATAATCTATTCTCCCCAGTGCAGTGATTTTTAGTGGTATATCTAGAAAACCCCTTTTAAAGATTTTTCCTTTAAGTGTTAGGGGACTCCCAAAAGTTGACAACCAAATCTGTGGATGGGTACCGATCATTTATTAGCACTATAAGAAGCTCCATTTTTGAAAATATTTTACCTAAACCTTGCGAGTTGCGACAATGTGGTATATGGCAACTGTAATTGCCCTCTGTATAGGAACTGTTTATTTTATAACATTTGCGATAATATCTTGTTTATCGCTGAATGAAAATTATTTTAATAATAGATTACATTTCCGCATAGTAATATGACGCCTGACTTATATTAAATATCTGAGCCTTTTCTGTAATACATCAGAAATTAATTGAATTTATACAAGGTGTAAAATACTTTAGTTTTACACAGTACACACCGTACTGTGTATGTAGAGTACCCGCGCTGAAAGACTTACTTTTGACTTTCATGTTTGTATGAGAAATACCCCAACATCATAAAATTTCCCATATTATTGTAATATATAAAAAAAAGTACCTCTTTCAGCGCTGGTACTTTCACAGTAAACTCTATAATTTACGGGATCCATACACACCATTAAGTATTATCACTCATTAATTTTATAGCCTGTATATGTTACTCAATTACTCATCTCATAAAAACAAGAATCAGAGCAGCTTAGTAAAAAAAATGGACTTACGTTCAATGAAGCGAGATTCAAAATCGGCGGCGTTTCAGTGTGACCTGTGTGTGAGTTTTTGCAACAGCTCACCGTGAAGAAGTCGATTAGAATTTGTTATAGAATTAGTTACATACATAGTCTATTGCAAACTTGTGACAAAAACTTGCACACAGCATTCTAGGCCTTGCTCAGCAGTGCTATTCTGTAATAATGTTGTGCGTATCTCGACAGCTGAATCTGCGGTGAGTCCAATTTCCCATACTGTGAGCTTCGATATTTGGCACTCACCGCGGAATCAGCTGTTGAGATACGCCAAACATTCTTAGAGAATAGCACTGCTGTTATTGATTTTGTCCTCGATTCTCGTGCTTCGATCTTCGTTTCGTATATGATTTGGTACAGGCTACAGTCTTAGAAAATGAGGGCTGAAGACCCAAAAAAGTAGAGCAACTACTCATGCTTAATTTACATAAATAAAAACTTATCAAGTATCTGTTTTGTAAGTTAATATAATTCATCAGGTGGTGGTATAGCGGGCTGCAACACCCTGTATCAGCTGACCAAGCGAGGCGTGAACGCAGTGCTGCTGGAGAGACACAAGCTGACTAGCGGGACCACATGGCATACAGCAGGTTAAACTTATACTCTTACCCCTTATTGAGCAGAAGCCTCCGTGCTTTAGAGCAGGTATGAAATGGATATGAAATTTCGGATACGGATATTAAATTATTTCGGATTATCCGTTTGTTTCGGATAAAACTTTAATTTCGGATTCGGTTACGGTTATGGATATTTTTTAATATCGGATAACCGATAGTTTCGGTTACGGTTACGGAGCTGCCTAACATCCCTGGTTTAGTGGCGCTCTCGACTCAAAGGCTGTGGACTGATTTCCGCGTTGGAAAACACGTTAGGTTAGGATATATTTTTTTCTCTTTTGATTACTGCTACTTGGCGATCTGTGGTTACGCAATAATTTTTATAGAGGATATCTGATTTGGATAATGCCGCGCACACTTATCTTACTGTCTGACAAGAAAGATGATCAATGCGTCGAATGGTCATTTATAGTCTGTCCTGAGCTCTCGCCTGTGTTTCACTAGTATACGAGGGTTCCATAGAAATAGTATCGATAAGTTGTAGCTGTTCCTACTCTATTCCGATTCAATGTGATTTCAATGTAAACAAAAAATAAATTTGATCAAATGAATGTGCCATTGAATGTCTGCATCACACGGTGAATAAATGATGTCTTAAATCATCAGGAATCAGCAGTTATAGCCGCCCATACTGAGCTTCGCATATATTTGTATCACAATGAATGGAAATGAAATATACAATAACATTTGACTTTTGTTAATCTATACTAATATTATAAAGCGGAAGAGTTTGTTTGTTTGTTTAAACGCGCTAATCTCAGGAACTACTCGTCCAAAATCAAAATCAAAATCAAAACATTTTATTTCCATATAGGTTATTAAATAACACTTATAGAATTGTCCTACATGATGCCTACCACCGGTTCGGAAACTAGCCCGGCGAGAAGAACCGGCGTAAGAAACTCGCGCGGGGCCATCTTTTAGCAAAAAGATTGGAAAATTGTTCTTTTTCTTTTTAAATATAATATAATATTATACAATATACATAACAATGTTATGACTTAAAACTAAAATTATAAAAACAAAGTGTACAAAGTTGTAACCTAGCATAGAGGCACCTTATTCCCAGGGTGTGCAATCATCAATGAAATCGTTAACCTTATAATAACCTTTAGCACACAAACGTTCTTTAACTAATTTTTTAAATTTATTTATAGAAAGATTTTGAACGTTTTCTGGGATTCTATTGTATAGGCGTATACATTGACCTTTAAAAGATTTACCTACCTTGCCAAGTCTAATCACTGGTATATCTAATTTGTGCTTATTTCTAGTGTTTATACAATGGTTGTCGCTTTTTTTTCTGAAATCATTTATATTCTTTTTTACATACAACACATTGTCCAAAATGTATTGAGATGCGACGGTCAGAATACTTATTTCTTTAAACTTTTCTCTCAGAGATTCAAAAGATGACAACTTATAAATAGAACGTATAGCTCGCTTCTGCAGCACAAATATAGTATTAATGTCCGCGGCATTTCCCCATAAAAGGATGCCGTAGGACATTATGCTATGAAAGTAACTAAAATAAACTAGTCTCGCTGTATCTTCATCTGAAATTTCTCTAATTTTTTTTACTGCATATGCTGCAGAACTGAGCCTATCTGCCAGTTTTACAATATGAGGACCCCACTGTAATTTACAGTCTAGTGTTATACCTAGGAATACAGTGGTGTCTACTAAGTCCATTTTCTCATCATTTAATAGTACATTGGTTTGGACCTGCCTAACATTTGGCAGGCTAAACTTTATACATTTTGTTTTATTTGAATTTAAAAGTAAATTATTTACATTAAACCAATGTACCATTTTTGAAAGAGCACTATTTACCTCGTTAGTGAAGTGTCATCAGCAAAAAGTACTATCTCATGCTTATCTTTTACTAGATACGGTAAGTCATTTATGTAGATGAGAAAAAGAAACGGACCTAAAATAGATCCCTGTGGAACACCTAACTCAATTTTGGTGCCAGCAGATCTTTTACAATTTATTTCCACTCTCTGAGTTCTATTGTTGAGGTAAGAACTTAAAAAATTTAGTGCTGTGTCCCTTATACCATATAATATAATTTTTTGACCAAAGTAGCGTGCTCGACACAGTCAAACGCCTTGGAAAGATCACAAAACACACCAAGAGCATCCTGTGACCCCTCCCAAGCTTCAAATATGCTGCAAAGAAGGCTGATGCCTGCATCTGTTGTGGACCGACCTTTAGTGAAACCGAATTGATTACTATGTAGTAGATTATTCGAGTTAAAATGAACTAGCAATTGGTTTAAAATAATTTTTTCGAAAATTTTACTAAAAGCCGGTAGTATAGAAATTGGTCTATAATTGGCTGGGTCAGATTTACTTCCAGCTTTAAAAAGAGGCATCACCTTACTATGCTTCATGAGGTCCGGGAACACACCACTCTTAATACAGTAATTGAATACTAAGGCTAAGTAAGGGGCAATGATGTCAATTATGGATTTAATAATTTTTGTAGATATTCCCCAGAGATCGGTAGTACTTTTAATATTCAGTAATTTGAATGTGTTAATAATGTCTCTGGAGGTAATCTCTTTAAAACTAAAATTGACATCACATTCCTTGACATTTTCTTTGAGCATTTTTTCTGCAACTGCACTGGTGAGGAATTTAGGTCTTTTGTAGTTGAGACTGGAATGTCAGCGAAATACTTTTCGAAGACCGTCGCAACCTCTAGGTCAGAATTAACCTTTTTATCATTTATACAAAGCTCAAATTTAGAGTTACGACCGGCGACTCTTCCAGTCTCATCTGCAATAATCTTCCAAGTGGTTTTCACTTTATTTTTAGAGTTCGCTATTTTTTCTTTTATGTGAAGTGCTTTAGCTGCTCGACAGACCTTCTTAAAGATTGAAAAATATTTCTTGATGTGTTGCTTAAACGACTCACTCCTATTTAATGTCCTTTCGTTATACAATTCATATAATCTTTGTCTACTTACAATAATTCCTGCAGTAGCCCAGTTTCTAAAAGTTCTATTTTTATTATTTAATTTGACCGTTTTAGAAGTAAATACAGAGTTAAATTGAGTTCTTAATATTTTAAAGAAATTATCAAATGCCGTATTTGAATTATTAGGTACACTTAAGTGTTGAATATTTGAAATTAATTTACTTCTAAAGTTCTCAATACGTTTTGTATTAATTGGGATATAAACAAGCTTTTCTTCCGGGATTTTATCACAATTAATATCAAAAGATGCTAACTGACCAAAATGATCAGAGCTAAGCACATTAATTATTTCTTTTACACTAGGAGTAATATTAGTGAAAATATTATCTATACAAGTAGCCGTAGTATCACATACTCTTGTCCGATTTGAACAATTCTTTTTTTATTGGATAGTCCATTTATAGAGGAAGGCTTTAGGCTATATAACATTACGCTGGGCCAATAGGAGCGAAGCGTCAGTGAGAAATGTTGAAAAACGGGGAAAATTATTTACATTTGGGGACTTTCGTTGCGTGCGCTGCATAAACGGTTTAAGTCACTCAAAAACCACGCGAACGAAGCTACAGCAGGCACAGCTAGTTATAAAAGAATTCGTAAACCTATTCTGTAGTATTTGAACCGCGTTAGTTAATCGTATGCTATATTATCTGTTTCAATTGTTTACATTTCGACCTAAGTGTATCGTTTTATCTAAACACAATATTTTTGGTCTGCCAGTACCTAACCTCTGATTTGAGATAAAGTTGGTTATACAATATTTAATACAACATTATAATCTATATTTAGATATCAAAGTCTTACATAAGTAAAAAAAAATATGTTTACGTGGCCTTAGGTTTAGTGATTTCTTTTGATTAGTAAACAAAGTTCCATTTGGAATTGCTATCTTAGAAATATCTGCCATGTCGTGTCTCGATCTAAACTTACGCTTATTCCGCTACCTCAACGGTTTCATTCAAACCTGGTACTTAATCTTCTGGTCTGGATGAAACCGCTCTAAGCCACTCACTCAAGACCACCATTTTGCACATTCAGTTTTTGTCTCATCTGTACTGTTTTTTTTTCAAAATGTTTAATGTGCCATGGCCTACCGTCCCATACAATCTATGTTTAATACAAAAAATTACAATAGATGTCACTTCTATTAACGTTTGTAAATTATAAAATGTAAATATGCCGAATAAAGTACAAATATTGACATTAAAATAAAGATAAGCATATTTTTTAAGCATAACATCACATTAAGCTAAATTCAACTCCTTAATTACGAAGAAGATACGAAACGAAATTAGTAATTAGTATTTTACTATAGTGGCGCTAGATGGCAGTATCCGGAATGTGCATGGACTTCACCCATTATCTATTGGAAATCGAAGAAAACAAAAATAGCCAGTCGAATTGCCAGTATTTGGATGATACTATTTTCTAGTACTAGATCGTGTCTCTGTTATATATCTACTTTGTGAATGTGCAAATAAAGTTTTTTTTTACTTCATTAATAACAAAATCAATTTCAGGCCTGGTATGGTCGCTGCGGCCGTGCGACTTGGAGGTGCGTCTGCTGCAGGACTCCAGGAATGTGTACAGCGAGCTGGAGAAGGAGACGGGGGATTACGCGGGCTGGATCAACAATGGTGGCATGTTCATATCTAGGAGTAAGGTATGAGATTTATTTTTTTGTAAGGATAATAATAATCTATGACCGATTTCGACACTAATGTAGAACTATTCGGCATCGGTCGAAGATTGCTAGAATCTAAAGTGACGGTCTACACAATACCTATAGGTATCGCGATATATTGCTCTTCGTAAGGGAACTATCGCTTTCTAATTTAAAAGATTATATATTAACCGATGGCCTAAAACAGGGTTCCAAGAATGACATCGATCGTGTAATCCTTTTAATCCCCAATTCTCGTAACTGTTTGTGATATAATTCTGTTTCAATCTGCGTGCCATCTTACTTCCTTACGCGCAATATAACGCATGAGTGAATGCGACATTATGGCAACCTCCTCCACCCAACCAAAACTCCATTATGTCACAAATAGATACGTGACCTGGTCGCCGCGCCAGTTACGGCGCACGGCGCCGCCGCCGCCGAGAATCCAACTCGGCGCGGCGCCGAACGGTCTTTTGCGTCTTTTTCCCTATGAAAATGCTGACATTTCCTACTACCACCACGACAAATGACTGTTTATTGTATCTATTACGCGAACGGGACTCTTAGATACTCTACATAGTACATTTACATACGCGCCGAAGATCTCGTGGTGTCGTTGCACTAAGATAAGTATGAATATTGCGCCTCAGCGCCTGCAGATGATATTAATTTTTACGCCGGCGGCGTGGCGTCGGAAAATTTAGCTCGGCGTCCATGTCTAATGCATGTATACATAATAGGTACGATACGATACAATAGATTGGATTTTTCATGATGGTAGTGTCCTAGGGCGAAGCGCTTAACTTGGCGATCATATGACAGTCTTAAGAATATACTACACGCAAATTATTCCAGGTCCGAACAGAAGAGTATATGCGACTGCACACGCTAGGCAAAGCTATGGGGATACCCAGCGAAGTACTAGCGCCCAAAGACGCCCAGAAGCTGTTCCCCCTGCTGGACCCCTCGGTGTTCAAAATGGCGCTCTACTCCCCGCAAGATGGCACCATCGATCCGTCCATGGCTTGCAACGCGCTGGTTAAAGCTGCTGCGAAAAATGGAGGAAAGGTAGTTTTTCAGCCATCAATCTAACTACATGATCAAATACTTACATAATATAATAGCATGTGACTTAACTGTCCTGCCATAAATTCAAAAACTGAGAATAACTTACTTAGTAAAGTGCCACTGTGGTCTGTGGTTTAGAGCTTAGCTCTCGACGCCGGAGTTCGTGGGTTCGATCCTCGTGTAGATACAACAAAAATGTTGTATTCATCTCATTCTTTTTTTTGTTCTTCCCCATCCGACGCATTCATGTCATTTTTCTTGTCAGACAATCGGGTGATCAGCCTGCATTGTCCTAATCAGACAGTCGTGTCGGCCACCCATCCCACTTGACCCAAAACAAGGAGAAGGTCCTTGTGTATTGCGCACATTTAGGCAATAAAATAACTCTTGTGGTAGCTTATTTGGAGCTGTTATATAATGTTAAATGCCATATGAGCTACAAGTTGTTACTTAATAGGTATTAGTATTATTTTAAGTTTCTTTTTTAAATATATAAGATTATCCTTATTTTTAGGTGTATGAAGATTGTCCGGTTATTGACGTGCACTACGCCCACAATATACTGGGTAACAAGGAGGTGACTGGAGTACATACAGACAAAGGATTTATCAAGACCAAATGTGTGGTTAACTGCGGAGGTACTTTGAGATTTCTCTATTCATTTTTGACAGTACTTACAGTATTGCACTTACCGCATTTTAGTTTTCTTGCATCGAGTTATACATTGATGATAACTGATATTCTAGGTGCCTGGGGCCCGCGTATAGCCCGCTACGCCGGGATCCCATCCCTACCCCTCATACCGTTCAAGCACGCATACGTGGTGTCGGACGCCGTGCCCGAGATCCGCAACTGTCCCAACATCAGGGACCACGACGTCAGCTTGTACATCAAGATACAAGGCGAAACCTGCCAGATAGGCGGCTACGAGAACAACCCTATTATACTGGATCAGGTCTGTAAATAGGAATAAAATACATTCCAACAGTATCAGTGCTGGATTTATATTTTTTACTAGCTGTGCCCGCGACTTCGTACGCGTGGAAAAGTGATTTAGGGCAGTGTTATAATAAATCTGTTTTAAAAATATTTTTAGATATAAAAACTGTCGTTGAGGTATTTAAAAAACTACTTTATGTTGACAATTCCTACTACCAGCTTGACAAACGACCGTGTACAATTACTATAATGCGAACGGGACTACTTGATAGTACGCTCACATACACGACGAACATCTAGTACCTACTAAGATTTGTATGGATTTCGCGCCGCAGCGACTGCAGACGATGATCGTTTCCACGCCGACGCTGCTGGTGTGGCGACAATGATATTAAGACAGCGCGCCGCAAAATTTTGCGGTCTTTTCGGTGCGTAAGTCCGACTCGCACTTGCCCGGTTTTTTTATTTATTAATAACCAAACATGCAGGTACTGATTATAAATCACTTCACTGTTAAAGTACTAACTGATTTTATACAGAAAAGTAGCAAAATATAGAAAGTCCCAAAAGAAAGAAAACAAACCTAAGTTATACCTAACATAAAAACCATTCGGTCCATGATAAAAACTAAGAAATAAAAATATCAAAACAAATATAAATCTAACTTATATTGACATAACTTTTTTAGTTTAACTGTAAACACAATACTTATGTTAATCAAAATTCTATATATTATGCAGTTATCGAATACATAATTTGGACAAAGAAAACTATAAAAATGTACAGTAATAGTAGGCTGTAGTATGAATTTAAACGGACGGAATGAGAACTATAATATAGAATGCAAAATAATATTAATGTAGGTACCTACTCAACTTTTCTATAATTGTATTAAAAGTACGGCATTTGGCAGATAAGTAGTAAAAATATTTTGATTTTTTTTAAACTTCGTACCGTTTGTCATGAATGTGTTTAATTAAAACTTATAACAAATACTTAGGTCTCTAATATATTCAAGCTGTAACCAAATCAAAATTCTGTCAATCAGGTTTGTATGGAACTCTCGGTGTGCAAGTCCAACTCGCACTTGGCCGGTTTTTATTTATTTACTTATTACTAACCTACGCTAACAAATATGTATACAGTACCTACTTATCACAAAGGACTGTACAGTAAAAGAACTAACTATTTTTATACAAATAACTTTCGTAATAAACTGAAGAAAAAAAATCTTAGATTGTTCCTACCTAGCAAGCCTAAAACTAACAAATAAACGTCACCCCCGCGGCCCCGGTGCGTTTGCTGCTAATACAATTTGAAGCGGCGCGCGCGCGCGGCGGCTCACGGATCCCGGGCCCGGCGCGCGCTTCCTACAAACGTCCAGCAAAAACGACATGATCTTTTAATATTGTCATAACTTTTTATTTATGAACCGATTTACATAAAACAAACACTAAATGTTAAGTGAAGCTTGCCGCAATATATTAGTGAAAAGTACATCTTAATCGGATAAGCCTTTTCTGAGATTAGCGTGCACAAACCCACAGACAAACAGACAAACAGACAAAAATTTCAAAAATCATAGTTTTGGGTACTATTGCGTAAATAAAGGTCCCCTATCATATTTTTTTTCAAATATCTTCAATGTACAGACACGACTCCTCTACAGATTTATTATATGTATAGAAAAGTATACACCTTTCTAAAATAATAATTTTTCATTTGTAGTAAAATAAAAAGTTAAAGTTAAATAAAATTAAAATTTTGACTACTAAGGAAGAGTGTAAAAAAATAAAATAAACAAGATATATATTTTTACGGGCTTTTTTAATAGCAAAATCATCTATAATGTCATCATAGTTTATGGTGTTCATTATCTCTGCTTCTATGTAGAGAAGAGCTAGAGAATTCATTTTTTCTGGAGACAATAAAGACCTTGGCCTCCGCGATCCAGGACTGTTCTGTATAGGTACCTACTCGGTTTAGACTTTAAATTAAATTAAAAAAAAATAGGCCAAATTAACGTGTTTTATATTTATTTATTGCATTCGTAAAATAAATTGGTAGCATATTTTATTATTTTTTACGATATTATTAAATTCAATTTGATCCAACTTTATCTACATACATAATTTTAAATTATGAACAGAGAATAGCAATCTCGATTCAAAATGGCGGCGCCTGTTACTGCACCGCGCCAGATCTTGATACTGCATCACAGTTCTCACTTAGCGTAATTAATTATTTGACGCATTCGCATTCCATCAGTATGATTAAATTTAAAGTAAAAATGGTACACCAAAAATGGTGTATCTATATTTGTTATACTTCTTTTTGTCGATTTGCTTCTAGAGTAATATGGATTCTTTTCGTTCTTCTAGTTAGAGTTGAACCGGTGGTAGCTTTTTGTCTTGAAATTCTGTGAATAACCTGTTAAGTTTTATTTGGAAATAAAATTCATTTTTCATTATATTTTTTTCATTTTCAATACATTAATATGTTTACAGGTACCAGACAACATCCAGTTTCATTTATATGAGTTGGATTGGGACGTATTCAACGTGCATATGCAGAGTGCGGCGAATCTTTGCCCAAAGCTGGGCACGGTGGGCATCAAGAGCACCGTGTGTGGCCCCGAGTCGTTCACGCCCGACCATAAGCCGCTGTTGGGAGAGGATCCCAATTTGTTTGGTATGCTGCAACTTCAGGTTATAACGTGGGCGTGAAGTTAGCGCGGAATGTGTGCAGATTTTACGAATGTAACGGTTTCATCATTCATTTTGGCTAAAGGATAAAGTTAACTATACACATTTTGTATGTATTTGTTAACTATCTATATATTATACATAATATAAATTATGTATATGTATAAATGTTCCTCATATGTATAAAAAATCACAGACAAAACTTGACAGTATGATTAATAGACAAATTATTCGACCACGTCAATCTGGCGTTTTAAGAATCCACAGGCTGAGTGAGTTTGACACTGCTTGTCGTGACTAAGTTGGTTAAAATCATCTGTAAAGCGCCCCTAGTGGCTAACAATGGTAACTTGTAGCCGACTTCTTTGCGTAAGTAGTGCCATAAACTTGCATTCAGCACTCAGACCCAGTTTTAAGAAGAAACACCACGGGTAGTGAAGCTAAAATAGGTATTTATTTGTAAAGTCTATTGTTGTCCCGCAACTGCCGGATCAAACCGATAGAGACAACTGTAACTTGAAATAAAATTACGTATTAAAAGTTCGACAAAGATTCCTCCTACAAAACTTAACTGATTTAGGTTTGTTGATATGGTGTATATTATCTGTTGCAGGCCTGTACCACAACTGTGGGTACAACTCTGCGGGCATGATGTTCTCCGCCGGAACCGCCATACAGATGGCCGAGTGGATTGTTAGTGGAAGGTAATAGTCCTTACATAATCATTATAATGATATCTATGGACGCTTTAGACTACGTCAATCTGGCCCCGTGCTAAGTATCCGAAGAGCTTGTGTTACAAGTACCAGACAATGGAAATTTATTTAATAATTTTATACTATACACATATTTAAGATTATATTACTAGCTGACCCGTGCCCGTTTCGTTGAGCATACAAAACCGTTTAAACCTTCCCTGGACTTCCACGAATATTTCAAGACCAAAAGTAGCCGAATCGGTTCAGCCGTTCTAGAGTTTTAGCGAGACCAACGAACAGCAATTAATTTTTATATATAAGAAGATACACAAATTTAATACACATCCATGACCCAGGAACATTAAATATGTGTATAAAACAATAAATCTGAAAAATGTTTACAGTAGAAAACATTTTAATATGTTTGTAAAGTAATCCTTAACGCAAGTTCCTTGAGAAGCACGGGGGCAGATTCATGTGTTATAACACAATATATAATTTATGTCGCAGTCATCTGATTGAATCCGCTATTTGATTGAATGACTAGCGCGTTCATTGAACTCTATTTTTACGAACAAATTCATGAATCTGAGACTAGGACAACCATTTAATATTTTATTTTAAACTTCAAAATTTCCGAATGTGTGCTATTATAACGCACATTAAAGTAAATTAATCAAAAAATATATCAACGCATTGCTTTCTGTACGAGCTGTTTGACGCCATCATATAACCGGGCTAGTCATTCAATTAAATAAGCAGATACAATCAGATGACTGCCACATATACTTATATATTCTCAGTGGCATAAAAAACCGAAGCAATACAATGCTTGTGTTTCGTTTATGCGAAGGTAAGATAAGTCAATTTGTAACATCTTTGTTATTTCGCGGGTCTCCAGTGTCGATGGACTTTGGACATCGCTAACTATTAAATGAAATTTTAAATCATTAATGTTGTTTATAATTTAATAGTAAAATGTAAATGCGTACGGTACATTCACCCTTCAGAGAAGGTTATCAGTACTGCAGACGACACACCTCTGTTGATAAACAAGTATCTGGTGTAATATTTTTGTTATCCATTTCTAAGTGTAAAGGTTAAGTCGGCTATACTATATATATAGTGGCCGAGCGTAGGCCGACGCGAGCGTCGGCAAATAGGTGCGAGGCTAGTGTTATCGTCCACACATTCGGCAAGTGCACACAAGTGGCCAGAGCTTTTGTAGAGCTGCCCACACGTTGGCCTGGTAGCGATAAATGTCACATAATACAATGGCGGCTATACAAACGTGTGGACGCTATTGGCCGAGCGCAGGTGAACGAAAAATTTGTACACAAAAACCGACAGCGATCCGAAGTGAGGCGAGTGGTCGCGAGTGGTCACGAGCGTAGGGGAGTGGCGGCAAATGAGCCGTACATGCGTTGGCGCTCGCCTTCACTCGGCCAGCTAGGCGAGCGATGCCGAACGATGAGAAGGCAAGGCAAATTGACCGTCTACACGTTGGCGTTTGCTACCGCCGTTCGGTAACGCTCGGCCATTATGCAGCGTGGTTTTTGAGTAACTTACACCGTTTATGCAGCGCACGCAACGAAAGTCCCCAAATGTGTTATGTGTCCCCGTGTTTGCAACATTTCTCCCTGACGCTTCGCTCCTATTGGTCGCAGCGTAATGTTATATAGCCTATTTTGCTCTAACCATAGAGGTTGTTAGTGAAAATTTCGGTGTTTTTGGTTTGTTTACGTTTAGGTTAAATTTATCTCGGATGTACTATACAATATCAATGGTGGGTTACGTGTTAATAATGATGATGTATTTTTCAGACCACACTACAACATGTTTACGTTCGACATAGCTCGCTTTACCCAAGGCCAGATGTCCAGAGCCCACTGGGTTAGAGAGAGCAGCCACGAGTCCTATGTCCGTAACTACAGTATAGTGTTCCCACATGACGAGCCTCTAGCGGGGAGAGACTGCAGCCACGATGCTCTGCATCAGGAGCTGGTGGAGGACGGAGCTGTGATGCAGGTCAGGGCAGGCTGGGAGAGACCTGGGTTCTACATGCCGGGAGAAAAGGTAAATTTTAATTTTATTACTTTAATTGCATTTATTTATTCATACACTGTACAAGTAGCACCGTAAAAGCCCACAAGGGTTTATCTTGATGCAATTTTTATAATATTAAATTGCAGAATCTAATATAAGTAACATAGGTACTATACAGAGTGTAAAATAAGTGAGTGATAATACTTTAGGGTATGTATGTAGAGTTTATTGTAAAAGTACCAGCGCTGAAGGACTTAGTTTGACTATCATGTTTGTATGAGAAATGCCCCAACTGTTGGCAAATATATTTTCCCATAGTAACTCTTTCAGCGCTGGTACTTTCACAGTTAACTCATACGGAACCCATACACACCCTAAAGTATTATCACTTACATATTTTACATCCTGTATAATTACAAATAATTTAACATAAAATATTAACACAAATAAAATAGATCAAACGTCAAACGTATATTCATGTGTGTACCATTGACCGCGCGTGTGCAAAGCGTCTGATTGAGCGTACGCGGTACGCCTGGGTGCGTATATATCTTGTTTGAAAATAATCGTGTTGTTATAACTTTTCACAAATTATGATACTATGCATTTGATGCCTATCTCAGTCTCTGTCTTTGTGAAGAAATTTATGATTAAGTAAGCGTATAATATTATGTGCTGTTGTCTCGTATCACCAAATTTGAAAATACGTGTAAGTCATTGTGCGTACGCGATCGACAGGCACCGGGTAATACGATTTTGTGTGATGCCTCAACTCTTTACATATTATACTATAGGTACCCGTGTTCCAGATGCAGCTGTCAGCTGTCAAAAACTGTTCAAAACGCTCAGAATGATCACGATCTCGATGTTATTTTTAAATTATGGATCGAGCAAATTTATTCTAGATTCTTTTTTAATGTAGTTATTATTGTTAATTTAAAATATAAATAGAATTTATGGGTTATAAAGGAAATGTTAAATTTTGACATCTGTCAGTCGTTCCACTAGCATTATGAATGATCTGAGCGTTCAGAGTAAAAAGAGCGCCTAAAGGAACACGCCCTACGTACCACGTAGTCTGCTGTCTCAGTCCCTGGTCTTTCGTTTAACGAGTTGTAATTACAACCCGAGCGTATAATGGTCGTGTTTATTCACGTACTTTTTAGCGCCTACGTCCTAGAGAAACATGTTACCCGCAAATCAACCTAAGCTGGTGCGACCACGGCACTACCTTGACCATTTTTGTACCTATGCATTTCTGGATTTCAAATTGCATTTCAATTTAAAGCGCATGCGTCAATAAAAAAAAGATTAAAAAACTATAAACCGACATCGCAAAAAAGAGGTCTAAAAAGGCAAGTAAATAATTCGATTTGAAATCCAGAAATGCATAGGTATAAAAATGGTCAAGGTAGAGCCGTGGTCCCACTCGCTATTGGCAATATTGCAACGGCAGACGAATACGCTCTTTCTCTCCCTTTTCGGGTAAAAAACATGCCACCGAATACGGCCAATGCTGTGCTGTATCGGGTTAGTCGGTTCTCTCCAAATGATTCTGGTGTATTCCCAGATCAGAGTGCAGCAGTACGACTGGGGCGGCACCAACGACTACCCACGCAACCTGGACCAGCGGTACGAGGACGTCGTCAAAGGCGACTACACTTTCGGCTTCTCCAAACATCACGATCTTGTAAGTGTTACTATTTCTTAACCAGACTACAAAGAAGATATATAACAGAGACACGACCTAGTACTAGAAAATGGTGTCACCATAATACTGGCAATTTGACTGGCTATTTTTGTTTTCTTCGATTTCCAATAGATAAAGGGTGAAGTCCAGGCACATTCCGGAAACCGCCATCTAGCGCCACTATTGGCAAATACTAATTACTAATTTTGTTTCGTACACTTCTTCTTAATTATGGAGTTGAAATAAGCTTAATGTGATGTTATGAAAGTAATTTATAAAAGTAAGCATATTTTTAAAAATATGTAAATACTTTTATTTTAATGTCAATATTTGTACTTAATTCGGCATATTTACTTATATATTTTATAATTTACAAATGTTAATGGTAGTGACATCTATTGCAATTTTTTTGGTATTAAACATATATTGTATGGGATGGTAGGCCATTATCAGACGCATCGAAGATATAAAAAAAACTCTTTCCACAAGTTTGCCGTATGTGATTACTTTTCAGAATCTGGACCCTGATTACTTAACTTCGGTCGCTTTCCTGTTTCTCGATATCAACTGAAAAAAAAAGGTCATTGCGACGTAAAAACTTTTTGAAACACTATTTTGACATTTTAACTTTGTAAA
This sequence comes from Celastrina argiolus, assembly GCA_905187575.2. Lineage (NCBI taxonomy): Eukaryota > Metazoa > Arthropoda > Insecta > Lepidoptera > Lycaenidae > Celastrina > Celastrina argiolus. The sequence continues at coordinate 7,152,709 of LR994584.1, read as the reverse complement.
GTTAAAATGTCAAAATTGTGACATTTCAACTTTTTAAATCGTGTTTTAAGTTAGGTAATTAGGGCCCTGTATCTACCTACACTATCGAATGCTGCAATACTACAGGTTGTGTTTCTTTGACACGACCATGCCCTGGCATGGTCTGGGTTAGATTATCCTTTCACATTATAAATCAAAGTTGTGCGCCGTGTCTGTCTGTAGGTCTGTTCGCGATAAACTCTTAGGTCGGTATATATAAATCAATCTCAAACCCAACCTCACTTGATAACCACCTATTTGACAGATTAAAAAAACGTTTCGTTTCACTTTTAAAAGTGAACGACTTTATTAATGTTACATAGTACCTACTGTAATTTCTTTTCTTTTTATACCGTTATATTCATATTATAGATTACAGAAGAACATTAAAATAAGTATAATCTACATTTAATAATCTTTATTTTTACGCTTTAAAAAAGAAAAAAATTAAATTGTGTAACATAAATAAAGTTCATCATTTTAAAAAGTGAAACGTAACGTCTGTCAAATAGCTTCTCAAGTCTCAAACCAACTCTGGTCTTGAGATTGTTTTAATTATACGGGCCTAACACTTTTAGAATTGTCCTACATGATGACCTACTACCATGTAGGTAGGACAATTCTAAAAAACTATCGCCCGACCTACCTTCGCACGGGTTGACGTTATTTTTTTTACATTTTGCATTTGGCAAACATAATAATAAATATGTTCCGTCATCAATAGTTTTCGCAGCGCATGCGACGATGTTTTATATATATGGTCCTTAGTTTGTAACCTATATGGAAATTAAAGAATTTTCATTTTCAGTTAATAATAAAATGAATATTTCAGATCGGCAGGGAGGCTCTGGCGTGCCGGACCGCGGCGGCGATGTTCAACATGTCGTACTACGGCAAGTTCTACCTCACGGGGCCCGACGCGCAGCGCGCCGCCGGCCTTGCCTTCACCGCCGACCTCGCCAAGACCGAGGACAAGTGAGCACATGCTATACTAAGTTTGAAATAAAATATAAACAAAGTTACATAATATACTTAACGGCTGTAAAAAGAACATTCACTGTAACTTTGGGATATGATTATACTACCTTTTTTCATTCTAGATATGTTTTTTTTTACAATAATAAAAAAAAAATTTGCTTTTTCGTTATTAGAAATGGTAAAAGTAAAAAAAGAACAGTCACTATAAGTTTTACATACGGTTATACTACATTTCCTCATTTTGGGAATGTATTTTTTTAAATAAAAAGGAATCATTAGTTTTTTTCTTATTTTTGTCGCAATAATGACGACAATCCATAAAAAAAAATTGTGTAAAAACAAACAATATTTCTAGAATTAGAAAAGGTAGCTTTAATGGAACATTTTATTTACAGAGTAGTGTACTCGCTCCTTCTGAACGAGAAGGGCGGGGTGGAGGCGGACCTCACCGTCAGCATATTGGACGGCGGCAGCGGACAACTGCACGAGCCCATATTCAAGGTGAGCAGTTACACGAGCGACGGCCTGACAGACAACCGCTGTGAAATACTAATGTTTTTGCCAAGTAGAAAATCTAACCAGATTTGGTTAGATTTGAATATTTTGTCAAGTTGAAAATCTAATCAGACTTGGTTATATTTTTTTACTTTTGTGCCTGCCTACTTTTGAATCTTAATTAATGGACTGACATTGAATTTGCGTTGGAATAAGACAGCTCTCTAAAATTAAACACGACGCTAGCGCCAAGTTGGTTTGGAATTGATATTCAATTTAACATTTACATCACAAAGATTTGTTAATATTTGCTACTTGTATCAAAATCAATATATTTTATTTAGTTTTTTTTACAAAATGTGTTCTGAACGTCTTGTCTATGTGATAACGTAGTATAACGAAGTAGAAGAACCGGCGTAAGAAACTCGCATGGGCCATCTTGTAAGATCGAAAATTGCTCTTTGCAAATAAAATTTACAAATGTCAAAACTAAAAGTAAATAACAAAAGTACGAAATTTTTGCAGTATATTAAGGTAGCCTTGCAGATTGCTACTTTATTCTGATGTTGTGCTGTCATTTATATAATCATTTACTGTAAGCTTTTGCAAACTAACGTTCTTCGACTACTTTCTTAAACTTGTAGCTTATGAAAATTTATTTAAAAACTAACTGTGTTTCCAGGGCCGTGGCTATTACGTAGTGACGAGCGGTTTCAGCGCGAACCACGCGTGCGCCATGCTGCGCCGCGTGATACAGAAGTACAAGCTGCGCGCCACCATCACCGACGTCACCAAGCAGCTGGCCATACTGTCTATCAACGGCCCCGACAGGTAACGTGCTCATACAGAGACAGGGCTGGCTGCTAGGTAGTGACGAGCGGTTTCAGCGCGAACCACGCATGCGTGGTTAATCAAAAACCAGACCTAACGTAGACGCAGAAGTTATATCATAGGGCTAAAGTGTGTGCGCAATACTCAAGAGAACTGGCTCTTCCTTCACTGAGGAACGACTAGTGAGAGATCAGGGCCCTAATTCAAGATGCCATCGCTGTGTATCGCTAACGAAGTTTGAAAACAAAATGTATGGGATTTGACATTAGCTTCGCTAAGTGACATACGAATTCGCTTGTCATTATGTACCTTATGTCAAATCACATACATTTTGTTTTCGTAAGCAATAAATAGCAATGGCATCTTGAATCAGGGCCCAGGCTTTTCAAGGATCACCTTTCTTGTCAGACAATCAGATGATCATCGTGCGTTTTCCCTACCAAACTTGGAAACATTTTTTTTATTGTTGTGGAAACCCACGCGGCGAGCCGAAATCGAAAGCCAAGCTCTGGACCACGGAGGCATATTTATGTAGGAATTAAATGCTAATATACTTTTATTTTTATTTTACTAAACGCAAATACTGTATTCCAGCCAGCGCATACTACAGCGTTACACCGACGCCGGTCTGTCCAACGACGCGTTTGCTCTCAACACGCACCGCAGCATCCGAATCTACAAGGCGCCCAACTCTCCCGAAAATAAGTCCTACACCTGCAGAGCACTGCGAGTCTCCTGGTCCGGAGAACTTGGTTGGGAGCTACATATTCCGTCCTCGCACGCTATACAAGTGTACAAGTCGCTCAGTTCGGCCAAAGGACTGACTAACGCTGGATGGAGGGCGCTGACGTCGCTGAGTGCTGAAAAAGGTATGGCAAATTCGCTAATTGCACGTTTCATTATCTGGGGCCTTACCACGACGTCCTATAGCAGTATTACTTTAATGTTACATTTGGATTTCGAGCAAATAAATATATATTTTCGCTTATATAAATAGATTAGAGATTATATTTGCTTACATGAAATTCATAAGTAATGTTAAAGTAATACTGCTATAAGACCGTGTGGTAAGGCCCCAGATCTATCTTTTACTAAAGTTAGAACGCCATAAATTAAATGAACTGACGAACTGTTTGCGATATTAGCACCGCCCATAGACACTTGCAATGCATGCGACGTGGCCCGCAATTTAAAACAAAATTATGGCCGCTTTATTAAATCTCACATTACTTGGCATAGATACCAGGCAATTTCTTTCAAGTACCCGAGTCTGTGTAATTAAATGACATTAGCTACATTTAGCTAAGTGCATTTGAAAATTTTTACCAATTTATGATATCACGTCTTTCTTAGTAGATGTGTGATTCGAAGAAAGACGTTGACGCAGTAATAAAATTGGATTCCTTTTTTTTAGTAGGTATAAAAATATTTAAAATTCATTTATTGATTAATAAAACAGTAATTATAATAATATGACTAGCTACAAACTATAAACTAAAACAAACAAAAATAATAAAATAACTTTAAAAACTACAAATAAAAATAACCCCGAGTACCCAGAATGCTCAAAGAATTTTGCTCGCTGGATAGCGATGCTTATTCTTTGAGCCATGTTGATCCCTGCTCCGGGTCTTGGGTGGCATTCGCTAGTTTTTTGAAATTTCACCAAATAATTTATTCCTATTTTTGTGAAACCATTTCTTATTTTTGTTGTCGCAAGAATAACAAAAAAAACTATAAAATATATTTTTTAAATTTTTGGAAAAAATATACGTTTCTAGAATTAGAAAAGGTCAATCATATCCCAAAGTTAAAGTGACTGTGATGTGATGAATCATATCCCAAAGTTAGAGTGATGTAGTTAACAAGTTATTTAAGAATTATGTTTCTCAGGGTATCATCTATGGAACAGTGACTTGAGAACAGACAACAACCCTATTGAGGCCAACCTGGGCTTTGCGTGTCGTAAGGGCGGGGAATACATTGGAAACGAACATGTGACCAAAGCTAGAAATAATGGAGTTACAAAGAAATACGGATTCTTCACTCTGGATGACAAGGTTTGTTGTAATTGTACTCACATATTTTGTATATGGTAATTTTTTCTCGGGGTATCGTGCGGTCCTTTTTATTTAATATGCCATATTATATAAAAAGGACCGCACGATTGTAGTGAAATACAGCGATAAAACTGCAAAGAGCACCTGACTGTCTCTTTCTCGGTCGGGTACACTCGGCGGTCCCGAGTTCACCCGATCGAGCGTTTCACCTCAGAGCATGACGGATTAGCCTAACTTACTACCAACGAAAGAATTATTATTTATAATTACATTACGCTCGCACTTGCAAGATTGGCTAAAATTCCAATTAGCGTTCAATATGGGCTGTTTATTTGAATGCCATATTAGTTCTCCAGTTGAATATGTATAAAACTAGGTAATATAAATATGTTTTTTTTTTCAGGTCGCCCTTTTTGGACAAGAAGCCATATACAGAAATGGAGAGCCAGTAGGTTACCTGAGGAGAGGAGATTACGGTCACTACCTAAACAGTCCCATAGGCATCGGTTATGTCACCAACAAGGGTTCTGTAGTCACCAAGGACTTCTTACAAGCAGGCGAATATGAAATCGAAGTTATGGGCAAGAGATATAAGGCGAAACTTCATTTGAAATCACCTTTCGATCCGAACGGTCAAAGATTGTTGGGAAATTACGGCAACCTCGGCATGGACGAAAACACCCACGAACCCCACGCCGGACAAAACGAACGATCGGGGGGCGTCGAGTGATTTTTGTTGATCTCAATAAATTATAGTAAACCTATTTGATTTTTTTATTGAGTCCAGTAGCACTAAGAAATATAGAGTGCAGTTTCTAAACGAGAAATGAATGGCAACCACCAAAATAAATTTGATAATATGTTTCAGTCATCTTCGATCCCACCAAAAACATTTTCATGTAAAAATGTTGTCAAGGCGAGCCTACACAGCTTACCCTGTGAAAAAGTTATCAGATATCGTATAAAACCAAGCTCTACACTACACCTTAATCAAAATCTATCAAAAAGTGGTTAAATCTCATGTAGAACCAAAATTCTTGATCTATGCGCCCTTACTTCACCAGGCTTAACTTCACTTACGCTATATTGCAGTTAAAACGTGACACTTGACCGTTTTGCTACCGTTACGAACATTTCATACGAATTCATTAATCGTGTGCGAAATAACGGCCAAGCATCACGTTTTAACTGCAATGTAGCGTAAGTGAAGTTAAGCCTGGTGAAGTAAGGGCTCATAGATCAAGAATTTTGGTTCTACATGAGATTTAACCACTTTTTGATAGATTTTGATTAAGGTGTAGTGTAGAGCTTGGTTATATACGATATCTGATAACTTTTTCACAGGGTAAGCTGTGTAGGCTCGCCTTGACAACATTTTTACATGAAAATGTTTTTGGTGGGATAGTCTATACTAATCTAATAAAGCGGAAGAGTTAGTTTGTTTAAACGCGCTAATCTCAGGAACTACTGGTCTGATTTGAATTTTTACCCGACTTCGGCGAAGCCAAAAGGAAGGGTAATGATTTTGGCAGTCTATGTATGTATGTATGTATGTATGTATGTATGTATGTTCCCTCATAGCGGCTAAGCTACTAGTCGGATTTTGATAAATGAGGTGTCAATTGATTAGTATTAATGCCGCGGGTAACATAGGCTATATAATTTTTTGAAAAATTTTGGACTTTGAAAATTATACCTCAAAAACTATCTCCAAAAAAAATTAAATTAAGATATTTGTCTCGTGTTTGGTATCAAAAGATGCCAAGACCGGCAAGCACATTACGAATATGTATTTATATTTTTTATTTATTATTATATTTTATTGTTAAATTCAAAATAAAGGTTTAAAATAGACGTACAAGTAGTATCTAGGAGTTGATACTTTTATGTAATGGACAATTAAATAAAAATATGTATAATAATTATCCCACCAAAAACATTTTCATGTAAAAATGTTGTCAAGACGAGCCTACACAGCTTACCCTCTGGAAAAGTTATCAGATATCGTATAAAGCCAAGCTCTTCACTACACCTTAATCAAAAACTATCAAAAAGTGGTCAGATCTCACGTAGAACCAAAATTCATGATCTATGCACCCTTACTTCACCAGGCTTAACTTCACTTACGCTACATTGCAGTCAATACGTGATACTTGGCCGTTTTATTTTACACACGATTGATGAATCCCTATGAAATCTTCGTAACGGTAGCAAAACGGTCAAGTATCACGTTTTAACTGCAATGTAGCGTAAGTGAAGTTAAGCCTGGTGAAGTAAGGGTGCATAGATCATGAATTTTGGTTCTACGTGAGATCTGACCACTTTTTGATAGTTTTTGATTAAGGTGTAGTGAAGAGCTTGGCTTTATACGATATCTGATAACTTTTCCAGAGGGTAAGCTGTGTAGGCTCGTCTTGACAACATTTTTACATGAAAATGTTTTTGGTGGGATTTCATTTATTTTTGTAAGCTGGTTAATTACGAATACGAAATGTGAATATTTCCTAACAATCGAATAACTTTAGCAGTAAAAAAATATCGTATACGACTGAAAACTGCCGGTGATTACTATCGGACCGATAACCGTTTTCACGTGTTTTACATATTTTGTAATTTGTACAGACAACATTTTATTACAAACTGCTGCCTGCTACTTCGTGCTAATGCCTAATTTTATAAAAGTGGATAAAAAACTAGTTTTCCTCTCATAAATATATCTTTCATCTACAAAAAGTCGGTCACCGATTAATAATCGGAATGAAATAGAACATACTGATTTCAGTAGTGCAACGCACTCAAAATAAATAAAGTCGGATAGAAATTATATGGAGCAAAAATCTGACTGATTATCGGTCCTACAAAAGTAGGTCGTAGGTTTTTTATATATTTGTATATTATATATTATATTATATTCCTTTTATGTATTAAAGATCAGGATCCGTACCTATAGTAAACATCCATTTTGTACCTTCCACCATATTGGATTCAAAATGGCGGCATTTATATTTTAATAATTTTTTTGTTGGTTTTGTACCAATAACAGCTTACATAAATAATATCTGCTTTCTAGGATTTCAGGAAGTACCTTATGAATTTTGATGATCTATAAATGAGTCAGTGACGAAATCTGGGGTTTTTAGACGTTGATAAAATCTAAAGTATAATAGCTACAACATTCAAACTTTGTATGTTTCTTGTCTTTACCAATGTCAATATATTTTGAAAGTTTGAACTATGTAGCATCTTCCAAAGAAAAGTTATGAGAGCTCAAAAAAACGACGAAACCTTTCGAGAAAAGGTAGGTAGTGCCCTTGCGCTTCGCTTGGCTCGTCTTGACGGGGGCACGACCGTGCCCCCAGATAATATTACTTATAGCTAAGGAATTAAATATTAGTTGTCGTTATTGATATCAAGCAAAAAAGGGTAAAATATCACGTTCGTTATATGGACGCCCCTACCCTTAGACGGTGAAGCGTATCGAAACAGCCTCTATTGAATCCCCAATGCAGTGATACCTAACACACGTAGACGGCCCGACCGCGGCGCCTTTTTGTTGGAAGTAATATTTTAATATTTTAGTAATTCATATAGTGAGATCATCTAATCAAACTTTTTCTCTTTTTTAAATCTTTTTTGTGGCTTTTTAATTCAGTGTCGTCATTTAAGTCCTTTGTCAGTAGAGTAGAATTATAATATCATATTAATATTATACTTAGGTACCTTGTATCCTCCAAAGAAACTCTTTGTTCTGAGCTTGTATAAGACAAAAAAAAAATTTTTTGACATTGACAGTTCACAGATATGTCAACTGTCATGTGTGTAAATTTGTAATTTGTTATTTAACTGTAAATAGAAGAGAAGCGATGTTTTTCACATTATTTACAAACTTACAATAATTAAAAACAGTTAGCAACTAATTAGGTAGAATTAAACAAGTTACTAAACATTTGAAATGTCTGTTACACTGCACACTGATGTTGGTGATATAAAAATTGAATTATTTTGTGAGCAATGTCCAAAAGCTTGTGAAAACTTTCTAGCATTATGTGCTAGTGATTATTATAATGGTAGTTTATTTCATAGAAATATTAAGGTTTGTATCTCGTATATATTAAGTAAATAAATAAATGTTTTGTACTTTCACAGTACTAAAGAAATCTTTAATTTTGATTTCAGGGTTTCATAGTTCAAACTGGTGACCCCACTAGCACTGGGAAAGGAGGCACATCAATATGGGGAAGAAAATTCGAAGATGAATTCTCAGAAGAACTAAAGGTAGTCATTTTGTTAGATAACGACCTCTGGAGCCCAGTTGGTTGAGCGCATTAGCCGAGGGAACAAAAAGTTATCAATGTTCCTGGGTCATGGATGTGTATTAAATTTGTGTATAATATAATAAAAATCTTAAATATGTGTATAGTATAAAAGTATTAAATATATTTCCGTTGTCTGGTACCTGTAACACAAGTTCTTCGGATACTTAGCACAGGGCCAGATTGACATGGTGTGAAGCGTCCATAGATATTATATTATTATTACTTACCTAATAAAAAATTATTTATTGGCTTATGGACTTGTAGTACTGGTGATTTAATGTGAACCTTAGCCTTATTTAAAAAAGAAATATTTTTTTTCAAGAAATGTACTACTTAAACATGATGTTTTTTAAATATTTTTGTAGCATACTGCAAGAGGCATGGTCAGCATGGCTAACAATGGACCAAACACAAACGGCAGCCAATTCTTTTTCACATATGGTGAACAACCACACCTAGATTTAAAATATACTTTATTTGGCAGGTAAATATAAAGTACCACCAATATTATAACTTGTATTTAAGATTTTATAATATTATTGATTGGCATGTATGAATAATTTTTTTTTTAATTTTCAGAGTTATAGATGGCTTTGAATCATTAGATGACCTGGAGAAATTGGCAGTAAATCCTAAGACATTTAGGCCATTAACAGAGACAAAAATATCTTCAGTCACTATACATGCAAACCCAATGGCTGGCTAAATTTATAAAATTGGATTGGAATAAATCAAGTTTTATGTGCAAATTGATGTTTTAATCCATACATTTTTGAAATAAAAAAGCTTCATTTAACAGATTTGTAGTTTGTGCTAAGACTCACTTGAATGGTGTCCTTGCATACTATAACAAATATTTTGACATTATAGATTAAATTACTAAATATTAGACAAAAATTATTTCTAAATAACATTTTTATATTTTTACTGGAAGTTTGATATACTGTAGATAAATGTGAATTACTTTACAAAATTGACCTTTAGTCTAGAGAAATAGAAACAATTCAATAAAATATAACATGATTAACATAACATAACCATTAGTAGGTACATACATAACATTAACTTTCTAAACCATAATAATCTTCAGTCATTTCAAATTCTAAATTGTTTTCCTGTTTAATATCGCTTGTAGTAATTTTATCCTCAATATTTTCTGTGAAGTGTGATTTAATATGGGCTACTAAATCTGCTTTTTTCTCAAAAGTCGCACCGCACTCAATGCAAGGCATATTCACAACCAAACATTCATTAGACTCAACATGTCTATCTAGTTTATCTTTTTTAGTAAAGTTTTTATCACATTGGTTACAACTAAAAGGTTTCATGCCAGAATGTATGACAACATGACGGTCAAGCTCTCTCTTTCGTGGAAATTTCTTGAAACAAATCTTACATTGAAAAACTCTTGATCCTATGTGCGCCACGGAAACATGAGTTTTGTACGCATCCAATGAAGAAAACCTTTTAGGACACTGGTGGCATTTGATATTCTTGGGCTTGTTCTTATTACTAATAGGAGATTTATGCTTTGAATTTGAATTAAGTACTTGTTTTCCTGATGTGGATGGAGTTTTTTGAATTTGATTTACAAAACTGCTATCACCGGCTATATGATCAGGCACTCTAGGTAATTCATAATCATTATCATGGTTAGATGACGCTAAAAGATTACTGAATGGATTTACATTAACAACCATATCTTGAGTCATTTGATTATTATGTTCAGGAGATGATGGACCGTGCCTAACTTCATGTTTGATTAGTTTGTCTCGTCTACCAAAAGTTAATGGACATTTTTTACAAGCAAATGGTTTCATCCCTGAGTGTACTAGTACATGGCGTTGTAAATCACCTTTAGCTACAAAACTTCGAGGGCACAGCGGACAGACATGGGGTTTATGTCCAGAATGTATTCTTAGATGTTTACTCAAATTTGTGTTTCTAGAGAAACTTTTGAAGCAATAATGACATTGATATGGCCTTATTCCGGTATGAACAATTGAATGTTTTCTCAAATCAGATCTCCGGCCAAATGATTTATCACATTCCGGACAGTGATAAGGCTTATCACTACCATGTACTTGTTTACAGTGTGCAACATATTGACTGCGCTCTGCAAACACTAAACTACATTCTATGCATTTGAATGGTAAGTTAGGGTCATGATAGCATTGTTCATGTTCTTTACATTTTTCCATTGTAATAAATGCTTGATCACAATACTGGCACATAAAAACATTCTTAAAAAATTGTTCTGGTGTTGGTAAATCATTTTCCACTGTTTGGTCCTGTTCTACCACTTCAGCTTCTGGATGATCAACATTTTCTGATTCTTCTGATGAGTCATAATCCAGACTAGGATCTACCACCATAACAACACTGTCTTCAACAATATATTCTTCAGTTTTAATTTTAAGTCCCTCTTGAGTATTACTATATTTGTAACTTTCTATCGAACTTGAGGTATCCAATTCACATTTTACTCTCACTGTAATTTGTTTCAATCTAGATTCACTTTGTATACATTGCAGCTTAAATTTAGAACATTTCTCTAATTTGTATAAACATTTGTAGCAAATTCTCGTCGGAAGACCATCGTTTGGATCTATCTGTAACGACATAATTAAGCAGCTTTGATTAAACAGTCACATAATGACGCACCAAAATAGAATTATTGTAAAATCATACCTGGATCTCAAAACATTCAGTTATTTTCGAGGTTACTGTTGAATCTGAAGAATCATCGGAAGCATTACTAAATATTGATATTGACAAATTACATTTGGTGAGACAAAGACGACAAAGAGTATGGAAATTTGTAATTATGTAGGAATCATCCATTTTGATCGCTGTCTTCGTGCATTTAGATTTTATTTTGTAATTTACGTTATGTATTTAGACACTTCGTAGGTACTTTTCTTGCTAGTTTTCTCCAAGAAATAAACAGATGTTCAAGGTGGGTACAATATAAATAAATCACACTTTTCTAAACGCCATTTCTTTATCTGAACAAAGCCCCGGAGGCTACGGCCCCGCGTCGCGACTACGCAATCGTTCGATTTTAGTCATCGGGGCAGCTGTTCCGTAGGGCTGCGCTAAAGGAGTCTTCGAGCACCTCCTTGGCATAGTACAATAATGATAGAATATATTTACTGAGCTAGTGCCAAAGTAGGTAATTATTTTTCAGAAAAGTAGGTATAGAAATTTTACGTTATAACTTTTTGACAATTGACACTAACTAGGAATTTGAATTTAAAGTTTTGTGTTACAGAAAACCGCGCAAAATATTAAATTGCATTATTATTTATTGTTTAATTCTATTGGCTATTATGTTTGGCAGCTTAATATTGATTGGTCATGTATGGAAAAGAAACGTTGATTGGTTGAAATGTAGGTTAAACGAGAAGAAATAAAAACTTGAGAGGTGTCAAGGGACACCCGGATGGAACGAAGTTTTATTATTTAATAATTACAAAAAACCTGTATACACTCAACAAAAATAATCGTCGCGACACCACACTGTTCAATGCGAAATAGAAATGAAATTAATAATATCTGGCTTGCTTTCTATAAGAGAGAGAGAGACAGACAGAGAAACATGCGACGCCGCACAGCTTACAATAGCAAAAAGTGTCGTGACAACTTTTCGTAAGAATTTTTTCCGTCTAGCCCCTTTTCACAACGCGGATAAGGAACTTCGTTCCAAAAATTTTTTTGGTAAGATTTAGGGCCCGATTTGAGGCCTAATTCCCTGCGTCCATCAGGCTCTGACGAAAAACCAGATACGTTAAATACAGGAAGAAACCAATGGACTAAGCATGGACAACGTGCTTGTAATTGTTTCTGTTCAATATCGATGTCTGTCAATGTAACCGGCGACTTTTACTTTAAACATAATAAATAAAGACAATTCGCGATGAGTCGCGACACGTACCGTCTTAATTATTTATTTTTCATATTTTTTGAGATGATAGATATATTGACAGTTTACAAGTTTTTGACGTGTAACATATTAAGTAGGTATTTTCCTCTAGCTTTCTTGCACTATGTTTCCGTGGAACTTGGAAGTGATTTCGTGAAATGGAACGGAAGTGTGTAACAGGAAGTCTGATAAGCGCGTTAGTGGCGCGTTACATTTGATTTGCAAATGAGCGTGGTGGTAGAGTTTAAATATTAAAATAGGGAAAACAGTTTAGATATTGGTCCCATGTACCTAGTCATTAGACAGATCCTTAACGAATGTACACTCACGAGACATACATAAAAGTAACTAACCCCTATTCTGAAAGGTTGATCAAAATCATCGATCAGCTAACATTTGAGTTAACAAGTCAAAAACGTCCATTGGTGAACGTAACGTTACGAGTCAGCGAAGTTGCTGCGAGTGATGTTTGACCAAGTAGCGTTCAGAATGGTTATTTAACTCAAATGTTAGCTTATCGATGATTTGATCAACCTTTCAGAAACTGAGGGTACCGCTAAGAATCATAACTATGGCTTGAAGTACAACTAGTAGGTACAACACATAAACGTTACCTTACATAAAAAAAAAAAATTATTTCAAGTATTTTTATTAGTTTCCTTGCTAGCTACTGTTAATTTACAATTATTATCATTTTATTAAGTTTATTTATCTAATTTTTGTAATCATTAAGTATATTGTTTATTACATTATTTTTGATTCTCAATTGGTATTTTTTTACAAGGGTGCTCTGGCCATTGCACGTTGGAATCAAAACTGTAATTTTCTTGACAAAGTTTCACCGCTGGTTGAAAATCCTGGAAAGAAGAATAAAAATTAGATTTATACAAGAAAGTTAGTATATTATAATAATAATATTATCTTAATCGTCTCTATCACGTTCACCATAACTCTAAACAGATTTTAGGTAAGCTGGTTCATAAATTGGAAACACGAGTGACCATTTGTCGCACCTATTTCGGCGTTCAACTTTTAGCACTATCTTATTAATCTCTTTGACAGTTTAGGCACGAGAATCGGGGCTCTGATCATAATACCAGGCCTTAGATCATAATATAGTATTTAATCTAAGTACGAGCCTCAGGTTTCTTTTCCACCATTAATTAGGATGCGTTGCTAGGAACTTGTTTTTGAAGAACAAATATAATCGCTTTTCTATCGCAACGCATCCTCATAGTACTGGTGGAAAAGGACCCTAGAGGTCGTCAACTTATTGCACTTACTTGACACTCTACGTAGAAGCTATGGTTTTCTCCAACGCCGAAGTAAGCGTTTCGCTTTTTACAAATTTGAGGACCACTAAATAGAAGACCAGGATTATTGTTTAGGCTCGCTGTGTCCTCGCTCGCTGATGTGTCGTTACTTGAGGGTGGGATAATGGTCGTCGAAATATTCTGAGAGTCAATCAACGGTGGTGCAGTTGTTTTATCAACACCTGAATTTTCTGCGACTTTATTGTCTGTTACAGATTCAATCGTGCTCGTGGAAGTTGGTAGCTTAGGTATTTCAGTGGTTGATACGTTGTTAGGGTATTGAGAATTGTATATGGGTCTGCTGTGTGCGTTTGTTAGTTTTGCACCTTCGGTGGTCGTGATAGCTGGTGAATAAGGAGTCCAGGTGTTTGGTACTTGATACACCGGAGGGCTCGTAGAGTATGTATACTCTATTTTAGCTGTGGTGGGATTTGGATTGATTGTATTAAATTTTGACACCAAATCAGGCGAGTTAGTGCTCCAGGACCCTCCGTTATTTACTTGTCCATTGTTCAAATAATTGTTCACGAATCCACTGCGTTCTGTAGTTCCTTTGAACCCTGTGTTTGTGTTCCAATAATATTTGTTTCGGAGGAAATACCATGGTGGGGGTATAGGCACGTTCCTTATGCCGTCACCGATTTGTTGCGATATAGACAACCCTGGTTCAACAACCCTTCCTTGGTAAGTTATCTGTGGCAACGCTGAAATAAAATACATTATTTAAATCTCTGATGAAACAACATGTCAATAAAGCGCACCTACATGTTCTAGGTGAAGACACTGAAGCTAAATAAGTATACAAAAATCAAAACTAATATTCTCGGATGACATTAAAAACATAGCATTACTGTATTCAATTTTTATTTTAAATAATCATTGTCTTGTGTCTCTTCAATGTGTTTTTTTGGTCGTTTTGATTTTTTACTTGCTTTTTTTGTTATGATAAAATATTCTTTATAAAGTGATATCCGGTGACCGGTAATATTCAACATCTTATTAAATTATTTGTACTTACATGAGGCAAAGGCCACTAATGAAAACAAAAAAATGTAAGTCGTTTTAAGCATTTTGACTACGATGCACTTGCTGTGTTTTTGAATACTATGTAATGTACTAGCTTAGCTTTTTATATAAATACAATTATAATAAATATTTTGTTTGATTAATTAAACGCTCATTATAGTAATTACCTTATAATTTGCTACTCAATAATGGTGTGGTTAAACAAAACGGTATCTTGTTGATATTAAATGGTTAAAAAAATATATAACTTTCCTTACCCTGTGGCTACTTAAGTGACTTTTGATATTTGAAATTCCCAGATAAATAAAGTTAGGCCATAAATATTACCTACCAGTGAGGACATGATAATATTATGGATCCGATACTTGTCTCTCACATAGCATTGTTAAGTGATAAGCTACGTTGTATTGCGTAAGGCCTAATATAGGCACAGTAACCCTAAGCGTGAACTTGATGTTTATTTAGCATTAAGAGGAAACCTCACGGTTGAAGGAAATACAAAATAGGTATTTATAAAATCTATTGCTGTCTCGCAGTCCCTAAGCTAGTCAGCACTAGCGTGATAGAGACAACTGCAGCTCGAACTGAAATTACCTGTTAAAAGTACAAGAAATCGACGTTTGGGATCCCCCAAACGTCCTCCTGTTTCCTCCTCCAAAACTTAACAGATTTAGATATTTTTTCATTATAAACTAATAAAAGGCTAGATTCATATGTTTTGATTTTATTTTATAATGCAGTCAAATTTGGTTTCCTGGATGTTTAAACACAGTGAAAAGTTTGGTATTTTTTTTATTATTTTTGAACGTCCATATCTCTTCAAATTACAAGTACAAATAATATACATAGAATATATGCAGGATTTTTTTTACTCTAGAGGCATTATCCAGGGTGGAAACAGGGATCGCGTAGACCCCTATTTTTGTATGGAAAAAACATTCGTTTCCTCATAAGGACAACCCTTAAAAATAGTCACCTAACTGTATTGCCTAGAATTCAGCTATACTCAACCTGCGGTCCGCATGTGGCCCACCAGCCTTTTTTATTAGTCCATTTGAAGAAAAAAGTGGGAAACATTAAAATTTTTACTAAATAAGCCTTT
This sequence comes from Celastrina argiolus, assembly GCA_905187575.2. Classification (NCBI taxonomy): domain Eukaryota; kingdom Metazoa; phylum Arthropoda; class Insecta; order Lepidoptera; family Lycaenidae; genus Celastrina; species Celastrina argiolus. Next base: position 7,136,645 of record LR994584.1, on the reverse strand, counting down.
AGCAAATCTGCAAAAAGTTTTGAAAGCGTGTTCAAAGTAAGCGTGTTCGTGTCAAAAGTAAGTACATCGTTAACTTGGAATTACATACACTTCAATCAACACCTAGGACCTAGGAAATGGTTTTAGCTTGCGGCCCTCGACACCATGGCTGACACATGTTTGCGTAGCCTATAAAAATTAGGTTGAGTATGGCTGGCCTAGATAATGTACTAAATTGTTACGCGATTGATTTTCTTCACTCTAACTCATATTTTTTTATCAATAATTTTAGACTCATATCAAAGAAATGCTAACCACCTGTTTTTTATCAAAAAACAATTAATTACAAATCCAGTTAGGTTGTTAAAATAACCTATTAAGTAAATGACATCTAGGTGTATAAATTAGAGGGTTTGCAAGTATTGAATACAGTTTCCCTGAAGTCAGCACAGAAGCAAATCAAGAAACTAAAACAAAATGTTTAAAGTATCACACATATTGTTGCTTTCACTAGCGGCTGTTGTATCCTGTAAGTACGAATAATTAAGACAGTATCTTTTCCGATAAAATGCTAAGTTTATTTTTCTAACACCAGGTAATGGACAATCGATTCCCGTGGCTAACACGCAGTCACTCACTTGCGAGAACATCCGCAACGCCTACGTCGACGAGGGGCTCTGTGACACCTACATCGAATGCAGAGTAAGAACAACCTATTGTATATGTCGCAGTCATCTAATTGAAATCGCCATTTCATTGAGTGGCTAGCGTTTTTATCGAATGACGACATTATACTGAAAGACTAAAGGACAACTCGTCATGTTGTTTATTGTAACGTCCAACGTCATTTAGTCATTTATTGTAGTCGACGAATCACCTATTTATGGAACATCTAATTATGTGACATTTTTTTCTAATTTGCGCTCATACTACCGATATCCATGCTGTCACACTATTTTATAACGAGTATCGCACTTTAAAGTAGATTTAATGAAAAAAAAATCAACACAGTGCTATCAGTGCCAGCTGTTTGACGCCATATTTGTTTTGGTGACTGAAAAAATTTCAATCACATGACTGACAATACAACATTACAATCCGCTAACTAATTGGACGTTGACTGACGATTGTTCAATCAATGTTCGGCCTAGTCTTTCAATTTAATGTCGTCGTTCGATAAAAACGCTAGTCACTCAATGAAATAACGATTTCAATTAGATGACTGCGACATATATACAACCACTTGTACCGATACTTTTCATTCCATATTATATTATCATCCACTAGAGTCTAGTCAAAATAAATGTATGTATTAACTTTTAACAGAACTTCAAGCCGACCAAGCGAGTGTGCCCCGATGGCCTGAACTTCAACTCAGCGGCCAAGTGGCCAGCCTACCCCTGCAGCTACCCTACTGAAGTACCCTGCCGTGGAAGACAAGCATCTCGTAAGTCAACATTCAATAATGTTCTAAGATTCAAAATTATAAATTTTAAAAAGCAATATTTATAACTGCTCACTGTTGATAACATGGTGTTAATAACAGCGTTTTCAGCGCCATCGTATAAGACTTCTAAAGTGATGAATGATGCAGTTATGCAGTTTTTTTGACAAAATTGATGGTGGATTTTTACAGAGGTTGCTCAACCAACCGCCGACTGCCAGCGTCAGTACGGAATCTTCTCGTCTCCGAAGGCGGCAGCCAACGAGTGTGGCAGATACATCATTTGCTCGGCCGGTTTCGCTTATGACATGACCTGCCCGATCGGCTTGGCCTTCAACCCCGCTACATCCAGCTGCGACTGGCCCTACAATGTTCCCTCCTGCAACGTCGATGGTAAGGATCGCTTTAAATGCAAGGTTTCCGAAATTATACTCAAATTTTCAAAAAAATAAAGTACTTACATTTTGTTCTATTTTCAGAATTCTATGGCCTCACGTGTCCTGCGGCTGAAATTGACGAGAGCGGCAACCCTATTGTGGTCAACTTGAAGTAAGTTCTAGTTATGTCAGTTATTTTGTAAATTGACCCATCTAGATCGAATGCATAAAAGTAACCTAAGAGAAATTTTTTCCACGATAAAAAGTAGTATGTTTTCTACCTAGATCTATTTTATAATTTATATTATCTGTGCCAAAACTTCATGTTCATATCGGTGCATCTAGTAGTTTGAAAGTCTATAAAAATACACTTGACGAACGGGTGATTTTTCAATCGTCAAATTACAGATAACTTTTATCGGAGGAATAAATATGTGACTTTGACAGATTTTGGTATGGACTTTACTTATTATTCGATTGTTACTTAAATCATGAATGTATTTACAGATACGGAAACGACTGCCAATACTTCTTCTCCTGTCAGTCCGGCCAGGGCAAACTCCTCAAATGCGACCCGGGCTACGCCTTCAACGCCGCGTCAGGTCGCTGTGAAAATGCTGATTACGTCGATTGTGCTGCTCAGAGCGCATACAAAGTCAACCCTCTTGTCAACAATAGTCAGTAGATGACTTAAGTTGCAAGTACATTAAATATTATGTACAATAAATATAAAATATTGTAAAACTGTAGAATTTATTTGTTTGAACGCGCTAATATCAGATATAAAAATCATTCACTTTTAAAGTGAAATTTATCGAAGAAGGAGAAAGATATAAATCTTTTGACTTTCATGCTACTATGAGATATGCCCCAACATCATCAATTTGCCCATACAATAATAAAAAAAAAGTAACTGTTTCAGCGCTGGTACTATCTCAGTAAACTCTTTATACAAGACCCATACACACCCTAAAGTATTATCACTCAATAATATTACAAGCTATATAGATATTTATTTTTCCACGATAAACGATCACAGAACACCAATAAATAATGTTTTAAAATTGGAGATTTCATTTTGGTATTTCGTGCTGGGAAAATCACGGGCACAGCCAGTGTCAAATATAAAAAAAAAATTCACAGCTGAACATTAATTGTTTACTGTTTACGACTTCAACAAAGAAGGATGTGATAACTGATAAACAGCCTACAAAGATATCAGCCTCCTCTATAATAAACTACAAACAATATAAAAAAATTTAACTAACCCCCGAATTGCAGAAAAGAACTGAGCGAACTGAAGATGATGAATTATTATTAAACAATCGTATTTTTTTACCTTTCTTGTCCAAAATATTGATTGTATTTTGGGGAGATTCTATTGATCTATACTAATATTATAAAGAGGTAACATTTGATTGTTTGTTTGTTTTAATGGAATAGGCTCTGAAACCACTGAACCAATATGAAAAATTCTTTCGCCGTTGGAAAGCTACATTCCTAGCGCTGAACATAGGCTATATTATATTTTCAACAAAAATAGGGTTCCTTACTTAACCCCAAAAATGTAGCCCAAAGTGTAAAAACCGACCTTCAAAATTTCTTACATCGTGTGCGCTTCGACAACGGTTTGACCGATTTCGCATTTTTTTTACAGTATGTTCGTTATTGTCATGAACGGTTATTATGAATGAAAATGTTGAAAAAAATAAGCAAGAAATTAGGAAACTAGCAACGTTTTTCTAAATGCATAATATGATATTTTAAACGATATCTACTGAAAACGAAAATGTCTGTCTGTCTGTTGGCATGTCTGTTTGCTTCGGCTAATCTCTGGAAAAGCTGGACCGATTTTAGCGAGACTTCACTGGTTTATTTACATAGTTATAATTTCGGCTACTTTTGATGAAAGTAGCCTAAATGAATCCTTATAGCTTAAGCTATAAATGTATAATAATAATCATCATCATCATCGTCATCACCTCCGAATGGAGACTGGACCGACTGTGACGGGAGCATTCACCGGGCGTAAGCTTTTGTTAGAAGGAGTAATCTATACATCTATATATATAAAAGAAAGTCGTGTTAGTTATTTATAACTCAAGAACGGCTTTATCGATATGGCTGAAATTGGTGAGGAGGTAGCTTAGAGCAAGTAGACGGACATAGGATACTATTTATTCCATTCGACAGCGTTACCGTGTGCGTTGCGGGTTCCGCGTTTTTTTTTAGTTGAATTTTATCATAAACTGTTTTTATGCTCAACGAAGTGGGCAGGGGTCAGCTAGTAAGCAATAAAGCACATGCCAAAATGTGTAATTTCAATATAAAAAGTATTTTTCCAAGCCGTTGTGTTTATTACCCGACTTCAGCGAAGCCAAAAGGAAGGGTAATGATTTTGGCAGTCTATGTATGTATGTATGTTCCCTCGTAACGGCTAAACTACAGGTCCGATTTTGATGACTGAGGTGTCAATCGATTGGTAATAATGGCGCGAGAGACATAGGCTATATAATTTTTTGAAAATTATAACTCAAAAACTATCTTCAAAAAAAAAAAAAATTATGATAATTGTCTCGGGTTTGGTATCAAAAGATAGCTATACTTGGCAAGCATATTACGAATATGTATTTATAATTTTTATTATTAATTATATTTTAATGTTAAATCCAAAATATACGTTTAAAATGCGGTCGTACAAGTAGTATCTAGAAGTTGATTCTTTCTATGTAATGGACAATTTAATAAAAATATAATGATTATTATATTTGATGTGGAAACAGAAAATTATTCATTAAAAAAAAGATTAAAAAACTAAAACCCGACTTCGCAAAAAATGGGTCTAAAAAGGCTGAAACAAGAAAATAATTCAATTTGAAATCCAGAAATGCATAGGTACAAAAATGGTAAAGGTAGAGCCGTGGTCATCCCGAAAATCCCGGGAAATCCCGGTTTCGTCTAGGGCCGGTACCGAAAATCCCGGTTCTAAAACAGTACTGGTTCTCGATACCCTGTTCAGAATGTTATTTAAAATCACGTCCCTTGCCAGACACCCTTAAGAGGAAAAGCCGTTTCTCCATCTTGGCGTTTGTTTTTTGTTTTTTGTTTTTAACAACAATGTTTATAAATGAAAATGAGAAAGTTATTTCATTAAAAATCAATTGAATATTGTACTTAAAGCATTCAATAACTTTATTTTTTTTATTAGCTATAAATTTTAAAATAAATAAGTAGAAAATTATAAAAAATAAGAAAATACGTAATGGTCACATAGGTTTGAACCTGGACTCTATCTTTTCCGTCGTTGCCAGTATATTTAAAACGCTTGTTATGGTAAATATTATTTTACAAATGGAAAATAAAAATTATGAAATGCTATAGATACCGTATTTTTATAAGCTTAAACTATTTGGTTATATTAGTATTCATATACTTAAAAAAAAGGGACGTACAAATTATATACATACATACAGCATTATCCAGGGAGGAAACAGGAATCCCGTATACCCCTATTTCTGTATGGAAAAAATTTCGTTGTGTTTCCTCTTAATATTTGACACTGGCTTTGCCCGCGATTTTCCCAGCACGAAATAGCGAAATGAAACTCCAATTTTGATGAATTCTTCTTTGGTGTTCTGCTCCTATTGGTCTTAATGTGGAAGAATGTTTATTAAGGAAAATGAAATACCTATACAGGGTGTAAAAAGAACAGTATCTGTAACTTTGGGATATGTCGATATCTCCTTCCTCAATAAATTTTATTCCAAAAGTGAAGAATTTTTTTCATATCAGACAGTAGAACCTGATATTAGCGGGTTCAAACGAATAAATAAATTAAGTTTTATAATATTTATTGTACATAATATTTAATGTACTTGCAACTTAAGTCATCTACTGACTATTGTTGACAAGAGGGTTGACTTTGTATGCGCTCTGAGCAGCACAATCGACGTAATCAGCATTTTCACAGCGACCTGACGCAGCGTTGAAGGCGTAGCCCGGGTCGCATTTAAAGAGTTTTCCCTGGCCAGACTGACAGGAGAAGAAGTATTGACAGTCGTTTCCGTATCTGTAAACACATTCATGATTTAAATAACAATTATATAATAGGAAATAGGTAAAGTCCATACCAAAATCTGTCAAAGTCACATATTTATTCCTCCGATGAAAGTGATCTGTAATCTGACGATTGAAAAATCACCCGTTCGTCAAGTGTATTTTATAGACTTAGAAACTACTTCAGGTACCAATATTGATACATGAAGTTTTGGCACAGATAAAATAAATTATAAAATAGATCTAGGTAGAGAACATACTACTTTTTATCGTGGCAAAATTTTCTCTTAGGTTACTTTTGCGCACTCAAAATCAATGGGTCTGTTTACAAAATAACTGACATAACATAATAGAACTTACTTCAGGTTGACCACAATAGGGTTGCCGCTCTCGTCAATTTCAGCCGCAGGACACGTGAGGCCGTAAAATTCTGAAAATAGAACAAAATGTAAGTACCCAATTTTTTTGAAAATTCGAGTATAAATTTGTAAACCTGGGATTTAAAGCGATCCTTACCATCAACGTTGCAGGAGGGAACATTGTAGGGCCAGTCGCAGCTGGATGTAGCGGGGTTGAAGGCCAAGCCGATCGGGCAGGTCATGTCATAAGCGAAACCGGCCGAGCAAATGATGTATCTGCCACACTCGTTGGCTGCCGCCTTCGGGGACGAGAAGATTCCGTACTGACGCTGGCAGTCGGTGGTTGGTTGAGCTACCTCTGAAAAATCCACCATCGATTTTGTCAAAAAAACTGTATCATTCATCACTTTAGAAGTATTATACGATGGGGCTGCGCTGAAAACACTGTTATTAACACCATGTTATCAACAGTGAGCAGTTATAAATATTGCTTTTTAAATTTTATAATTTTGAATCTTAGAACATTATTGAATGTTGACTTACGAGATGCTTGTCTTCCACGGCAGGGTACTTCAGTAGGGTAGCTGCAGGGGTAGGCTGGCCACTTGGCCGCTGAGTTGAAGTTCAGGCCATCGGGGCACACTCGCTTGATCGGCTTGAAGTTCTGTTAGAAGTTATGAACGATACTAGTGAGATATACATTTATTGCGTCTAGACTCTAGTGGTTGATAATATAATATGGAATGAAATGTATCAGTACAAGTGGTTGTATATACAATAGGTTGTTCTTACTCTGCATTCGATGTAGGTGTCACAGAGCCCCTCGTCGACGTAGGCGTTGCGGATGTTCTCGCAAGTGAGTGACTGCGTGGTAGCAACGGGAATCGATTGTCCATTACCTGGTGTTAGAAAAATCAACTTAGAATTTTATCGGGAAATATATGATGTCTCAATTATTCGTACTTACAGGATACAGCCGCTAGTGAAAGCAACAATATGTGTGATACTTTAAACATTTTGTTTTAGTTTCTTGATTTGCTTCTGTGCTGACTTCAGGGATACTGTATGCAATACTTGCAAACACTCTAATTTATACACCTAGATGTCAATTACTTAATTGATTCTTTTTAACCACCTAACTGGATTTGTAATTTGTATTTTGATAAGAAACGGTTGTGGTTAAAATTTCTTTGATAAGATGATTATTTTATTGTAATAATTGTTATTTATGTAAAATTTTTAATAATTACAAAGTTCCAATTCATTAATAAGGATAGTAGTATTTGGTTATTCCTAACCTTCTATAGTTAATATTATAATACATAAAATAAATTAGGTTAAGTGATAATTAGGTTACCATATGACAGGCATTTGCCACATTTTTGACAGGCATTTTAATGTTTAGACAGGCGTGCGGCCGGCATTGGTCTGAGACAGGCATTTAAGTTTTCAGGCATGAAGTTCAGATAACATATTTTTTTTAAAGCAGTGGTGCAATTTTTTCAAAAGTATGGAAGTGAAGAGGACTTTACAAAATTTGTAAAAATCTCCCAGTTTGTGTCTTGATGTACGACCGTGCCCCCAGATATTGATTTCTCAGGAAAATTACAAAACCGTATCCTGTGAAGATTTTTACGTTTATGTATTAAAAATGAAAGAACTATTTAAAAATTGTCTTCTGACAAATAAATATCCTTCTTAATTATTATTTGTTGTCTTTTACTTATCAACTACAGCGGTTTGGATAAGACTGAAAAATCTGGCATTTTAGGTACCACGTACAGGCACTACTCTATTTACATAAGGTAACCCTAGTTAAATGGGACCTGGAGGTCCCAACTCTTTGGACTCACTGAATTACACCTGTTAGTGGGACGAGGTAATTTTCTATACCTGGGATTTGTTCATTCCATTTATCATCATAGTTACTGAGATAACATTGTTTTGTTTGTTTACTTATTCATTCTAACCCACAAATTCCACACTTAAGTAATTTTGAGCCAGTGGGAACTTCCTTTAAACCTTCTATAGTTAATATTATAATACATAAAATAAATTAGGTTAAGTGATAATTAGGTTACCATATGACAGGCATTTGCCACATTTTTGACAGGCATTTTAATGTTTAGACAGGCGTGCGGCCGGCATTGGTCTGAGACAGGCATTTAAGTTTTCAGGCATGAAGTTCAGATAACATATTTTTTTTAAAGCAGTGGTGCAATTTTTTCAAAAGTATGGAAGTGAAGAGGACTTTACAAAATTTGTAAAAATCTCCCAGTTTGTGTCTTGATGTACGACCGTGCCCCCAGATATTGATTTCTCAGGAAAATTACAAAACCGTATCCTGTGAAGATTTTTACGTTTATGTATTAAAAATGAAAGAACTATTTAAAAATTGTCTTCTGACAAATAAATATCCTTCTTAATTATTATTTGTTGTCTTTTACTTATCAACTACAGCGGTTTGGATAAGACTGAAAAATCTGGCATTTTAGGTACCACGTACAGGCACTACTCTATTTACATAAGGTAACCCTAGTTAAATGGGACCTGGAGGTCCCAACTCTTTGGACTCACTGAATTACACCTGTTAGTGGGACGAGGTAATTTTCTATACCTGGGATTTGTTCATTCCATTTATCATCATAGTTACTGAGATAACATTGTTTTGTTTGTTTACTTATTCATTCTAACCCACAAATTCCACACTTAAGTAATTTTGAGCCAGTGGGAACTTCCCGTGAATCTTGAAATTATTTGGGAGATTGACAGTGGAGAATTTTCCCATGGAACGAGTTCCTGCTTCTATTGATAACAGCTGGAGTGAATGGAGACAACTTCCATAGCCATAGGGAGATTTTCGACCGAGCGAGATGGTATGCTCGGTCAGGCCGCAGCCCACTGATTTCATGATGTCATGTAGCGCCGGACTTAGAAAACTTCGATATCGCGATGCAGGATTGTGGCGCCAGTTGTACCGCTTTAATATCAATGTATTAATACACATTGTAATAGTGATTAATGTTACGTGCAATAGAAAAAAAAACTTTGTAACAACGTTTACAGGAAGACTATATTAACAAGACATAGGTGTTTCAAAATTTCGAAAAATTTTTTTTTAAATAAATTTTGTTTTACTAAGACAATACTTTCTTAAGTCTTGTCTAAGTAAAACAAAATTTTAACATATTTAACTACATAAGGGTCATAAGGGATACAAACTGCTGGGGCATGGATCTGCATCCGACGAGGCACATCGCATTCTCATAACCGTAATATAATTAATAGTATTGCCTCAGCAAACATTTCAGAAGCGCTACAAAATTGTGGCAGCCCAAAAAGCATCCGGATCCTTAATTGAGCCCTGTATGCCCGCCGTGTGAAGCTGACTCACATACCACAAGTATAGAATGATTGGCAGAAGGATTTAAAAAGAGTCAGCTTGGCCTCTTTTATATAGAGTAAATCTACGGCCAGCCAGCATATTACCACGCACACACAGCGTCCTACGCTTCCTCTCAGCGGCCTACGCTTCCTCTCAGCGTCCTACGCTTCCTCTCAGCGTCCTACGCTTAAGAGGAAACACCACGGTTGAGAGAAATACAAAATAGGTATTTATAAAATCTATTGCTGTCTCGCAGTGCCTTAGCTAGCCAGCACTAGCGCGATAAAGACAACTGCAACTTGGACTGAAATTACCTATTAAAAGTACCAGAAATCGACGTTTAGGGGATTTCTGTTTCCTGCTCCAAAACTTAACCGATTTAAATATTTTTTTCTGTATTAGCTAAAAAAAGAATTGAGCTAGGTTCCTATTTTTTGCTTTTGTTGATTATTGTAGTCGAATCTGTTTCCTAGATATTTAAACATAGCGGAGAGTCTGGCCATTTTTTTTAGGTTTTTAAACGTCCATATCTCTTTAAATAATTAATTTATTAAAAAAAGGAAAAAATAGGGACGTACAAACAATATCCATAAATATTCAGGAAAAAAATTGTTACTCTAGAGGTGTTATCCAGGGAGGAAATAGAAATCGCCTAGACCCCTATTTTTGTATGGAAAAAATTTCGTGGTGTTTCCTCCTTAATGTCTTCTGTATCTGATAGAGTGTCGGTTGAGTTGAGAGAGTGGCCCGGACTCTTAAACCTGTTTCCTATCTTCAGTTGTACACTTTTCTTGTCTAGCCTTCGTTTTAGGAGGTATATTTTTGTAACTTCTGTCGGCACTTGCAGTGTTGACCATAAACTTACTTTACTAGCGTTCTAACTTGTCGTGGACCTAAGACCTTACCAGGATTAAACCCAAAAGTGGGCACGCTATGAACAAATTTTCTATTATTCAATAATATCTATCTCTATCGGGCTAGTTTTAAGTAAAATGAGAATTGTTATAAAAGAAAATGTTATATTACTCTGCCGAAAAGGTGATGAACAATATTATGTATAATACCCGATACAAATGAAGTCTTTGAATATTATTAAATTGCACTTTGAGAATATTGAAAATATTTATATAATGACCGGGCTTTATGTATAATGCTCAATTTATAATATACTTACATGAGACAAAACGATTTTTTGATTTAGGTATCCGTTTTCAAGAAATTAATTTGTAGTAAAAACATATAGGTTACCATATTCAAAGGTTAATAAAAGTACATAAGTTAAAATAAACTTTTATTAATAAAGTAATATTAAAATGTATGTTTTTTAAAATAGCAAGAACAAAAATAGGCTACAAACGCTTTTTTCTGTAAATATATTACATAGTTACTTTAAATATACACAACATTTAAAGTACTTGCAGCAAAAGTCTATTGACTATTGTTGACAAGAGGGTTGACTTTGGATGCGCTCTGAGCAGTACAATCGACGTAATCAGCATTTTCACAGCGACCTGACGCAGCGTTGAAGGCGTAGCCCGGGTCGCATTTGAGGAGTTTGCCCTGGCCGGACTGACAGGAGAAAAAGTATTGGCAGTCGTTTCCGTATCTGTAAATACATTCATGATTAAGGTAAGAATTGGTAAGGTATGATTCTAGTATGTACTAATAGGTTAAGTCATAAAAATGTTGTTACGGGAAAGGACATGCTGCGTTTTATCGCGGCAATTTGTCTCCTCGGATCCCTTTTACGCAGACGAAGTCGCGGGTAACATCAAGTCATATATCTATACATATAATAAATCTGTAGAGGGGTCATGTCTGTACATTAAGAATATTTAAGTGAAAATTAAAAAAAGGGGGTCTATAAAAGCCACAGAACCTAAAAATAACATTTTTGAAAAAAATGTCTGTCTGTCTGTCTGTCTGTCTGTCTGTCTGTCTGTCTGTCTGTCTGTCTGTCTGTCCGTATGGGAATGTTTGTCATCGCATCACGCTAAAACCACTGTATGGAATGAAATGAAATTTGGCAGGCAGGTAGCTTACGACCTGAAGAGCATTATAGGAAATTATTATCCCGAAAAACGAAAGGGTTCCTGTGGGATCTTCAAAAAATTGTAGCTAACTATTTGACGGTATTTCAGCCAAACTACTTAACGTATTTAAATGAAATTTGGCAAGCAGGTAGCTTATGACCTGAAAAGCGTTATTGAAAATTATTGTCCCGAAAAACGAAAGGGTTCCCGTGGGATCTTCAAAAAATTGTAGCCACCTATTTGACGGTATTTCAGACAAACTACTCAACGTATTTTAATTAAATTTGGCAGGCAGGTAGCTAATGACCTGAAGAGCATTATTGAAAATTATTATCCCGAAAAACGAAAGGGTTCCCGTGGGATCTTCAAAAAATTGTAGCTAACTATTTGACGGTATTTCAGCCAAACTACTTAACGTATTTAAATGAAATTTGGCAAGCAGGTAGCTCATGACTTGAAAAGCATTATTGAAAATTATTGTCCCGAAAAACGAAAGGGTTCCCGTGGGATCTTCAAAAAATTGTAGCTACCTATTTGACGGTATTTCAGACAAACTACTCAACGTATTTTAATTAAGTTTGGCAGGCAGGTAGTTAATGACCTGAAGAGCATTATTGAAAATTGTTATCCCGAAAAACGAAAGGGTTCCCGTGGGATCTTCAAAAAATTGTAGCTACCTATTTGACGGTATTTCAGCCAAACTGCTCAACGTATTTAAATGAAATTTGTCAGGCAGGTAGCTTATGATCTGAAGAGCATAACTGGAAATTATTATCCCAAAAAACGAAAGGGTTCCCGCGGGATCTTCAAAAAGTTAGCTACCTATTTGACGGTATTTCAGCCAAACTACTCAACGTATTTTAATTAAATTTGGCAGGCAGGTAGCTAATGACCTGAAGAGCATTATTGAAAATTGTTACTCCGAAAAACGAAAGGGTTCCCGAGGGATCTTCAAAAAATTGTAGCTACCTATTTGACGGTATTTCAGCTAAACTGCTCAACGTATTTAAATGAAATTTGGCAAGCAGGTAGCTTATGACCTGAAAAGCATTATTGAAAATTATTGTCCCGAAAAACGAAAGGGTTCCCGTGGGATCTTCAAAAAATTGTAGCTACCTATTTGACGGTATTTCAGACAAACTACTCAACGTATTTTAATTAAGTTTGGCAGGCAGGTAGTTAATGACCTGAAGAGCATTATTGAAAATTGTTATCCCGTAAAACGAAAGGGTTCCCGTGGGATCTTCAAAAAATTGTAGCTACCTATTTGACGGTATTTCAGCCAAACTGCTCAACGTATTTAAATGAAATTTGTCAGGCAGGTAGCTTATGATCTGAAGAGCATAACTGGAAATTATTATCCCAAAAAACGAAAGGGTTCCCGCGGGATCTTCAAAAAGTTAGCTACCTATTTGACGGTATTTCAGCCAAACTACTCAACGTATTTTAATTAAATTTGTCAGGCAGGTAGCTTATGATCTGAAGAGCATAACTGGAAATTATTATCCCAAAAAACGAAAGGGTTCCCGCGGGATCTTCAAAAAGTTAGCTACCTATTTGACGGTATTTCAGCCAAACTACTCAACGTATTTTAATTAAATTTGGCAGGCAGGTAGCTAATGACCTGAAGAGCATTATTGAAAATTGTTATCCCGAAAAACGAAAGGGTTCCCGTGGGATCTTCAAAAAATTGTAGCTACCTATTTGACGGTATTTCAGCCAAACTGCTCAACGTATTTAAATGAAATTTGTCAGGCAGGTAGCTTATGATCTGAAGAGCATAACTGGAAATTATTATCCCAAAAAACGAAAGGGTTCCCGCGGGATCTTCAAAAAGTTAGCTACCTATTTGACGGTATTTCAGCCAAACTACTCAACGTATTTTAATTAAATTTGGCAGGCAGGTAGCTAATGACCTGAAGAGCATTATTGAAAATTGTTACTCCGAAAAACGAAAGGGTTCCCGAGGGATCTTCAAAAAATTGTAGCTACCTATTTGACGGTATTTCAGCTAAACTGCTCAACGTATTTAAATGAAATTTGGCAAGCAGGTAGCTTATGACCTGAAAAGCATTATTGGAAATTATTGTCCCGAAAAACGAAAGGGTTCCCGTGGGATCTTCAAAAAATTGTAGCTACCTATTTGACGGTATTTCAGACAAACTACTCAACGTATTTTAATTAAATTTGGCAGTCAGGTAGCTTATGATCTGAAGAGCATTACTGGAAATTATTATCCCAAAAAACGAAAGGGTTCCCGCAGGATCTTCAAAAAATTGTAGCTACCTATTTGACGGTATTTCAGACAAACTACTCAACGTATTTTAATGAAATTTGGCAGGCAGGTAGCTTTTGATCTGAAGAGCATTACTGGAAATTATTATCCCAAAAAACGAAAGGGTTCCCGCGGGATCTTCAAAAAGTTGTAGCTACCTATTTGACGGTATTTCGGCCAAACTACTCAACGTATTTTAATTAAATTTGGCAGGCAGGTAGCTTATGATCTGAAGAGCATTACTGGAAATTATTATCCCAAAAAACGAAAGGGTTCCCGGGGGATCTTCAAAAAATTGTAGCTACCTATTTGACGGTATTTTAGCCAAACTACTCAACGTATTTAAATGAAACTTGGCACAAAGGTAGATTGTAACACGAAATAACCAACACAATATTTTTAACCGACTTCCAAAAAAGGAGGAGGTTTCTCAATTCGTAAATATATGTTTTTTTTTAATGTTTCTTCGCGGGTATCTTCATCGTTTATGAAACGATTTTAATTATTTTCTTTGTATTGTGTAGGGTATAATTTAAATTTGGTCCCATTGTCACCAAAATGGTGACCTGATGATGGGATCCGTGGGGAATCGAGGGAAATCCTCAAAATTTATATGGAATAATATATTGATTTTGATTTTTTCTGAAGTAGTCTAAGCATATGTTACCAAACAGTAAGGTTTTGCACCATATCCTTGATCTAAAAGTACTGAACAGAACTTCTGAGTCCTTAGAGATACAGATTTGAAGATTTCAGCGTTGTTTAAAGGAATGCAAGCATATGCGTCGTAAGCATATACTACGTCAATTACATTCGAACTTGGTCTCATAGTTATCAGGTCTCCGATGATGGCGTCGTGAGGAATCGAGGGAACATCTCGAAATTTATAGGGACACTCATAGTAATTTTGTATTTGTTTCGAGTAACATAAGCATATCCGACTAAAAACATAATTTTGAATCAATTATTATCAATGTAATACCACTACTACTTAGTCTTTGAAGATATACGTTTGGAAATTTCGACATCGCTTATACTGCAAGCATATTATTATGTCAATTACAATATATAATATATTATCAATTACAGTAGTCATATTTACTTCACCACCCCTGTCACCAGATAGTAGGTATCCATATATACCATCATAACAATATGATGAAATAGGCAAGTTTTAAAAAAGGAGAAAAAATAGTTTTAAGCCAAATAAAAGAATGTAAACCGACTAAAAATAATAAAAGAGTCCTATTATAGAACTCATAATATCGAGTTTGGCTGGTACCGACTTTAACATTCTGAAAATTTGTATCTCATTTTATAGTCAATCTACTTGATCTATATATAAACTTTTCTTCTTATATGAACTATACATATAGGTATATTAAAAAATTTCGCGCTGCTCTGGTTCACGCCAGAGCAGATATGATCTATATATATAGGTATATTAGAAAATTTTGCGCTGCTCTGGCTTACGTCAGAGCAGCGATGAACTATATATATAGGTATATTAAATAATTTCGCGGATGCTCTGGCTCACGCCAGAGCAGCGATGAACTATATAAATAAGTATATTAGAAAATTTTGCGCTGCTCTGGCTTACGTCAGAGCAGCGATGAACTATATAAATAGGTATATTAAAAAATTTCGCGGATGCTCTAGCTCACGCCAGAGCAGCGACGAACTATATATTATATAGGTATATTAGAAAATTTTGCGCTGCTCTGGCTTACGTCAGAGCAGCGATGGACTATATATATAGGTATATTAAAAAAAATCGCTGGCTCACGCCAGAGCAGCGATGAACTATATAATATATATAGGTATATTAAAAAAATTCGCTGGCTCACGCCAGAGCAGCGATGGACTATATATATAGGTATATTAAAAAAATTAGCTGGCTCACGCCAGAGCAGCGATGAACTATATATATAGGTATATTAAAAAATTAACGATGAACTATATATATAGGTATATTAAAAAAAAATTGAAATTTTTAGATAAAGTTATGTCAATATAAGTAACATTTATGTTTTTCATGATATTTTTATTTATTAGTTTTCATACTAGGTACGGCTTGGGTTTTTTCTTTCTTTTGGACTTTTGTTATTTTGTCGTCTAAAGGAAGTTAGTACTTTAACCGTAAAGTCCCAAAGTACGACAGTTCATAAACTAAAAATGTATTTAAACTGCTGCCCTAAATCACTTTTCCACGCGGACGAAGTCGCGGGCACAGCTAGTAAATAATAAATAAACAATTCTTACTTCAGATTGACCACAATAGGGTTTCCGCTCTCGTCAATTTCAGCCGCAGGACACGTGAGGCCGTAGAATTCTGAAAATAGAACAAAATGAAAGTAACGTTGTTTAAAATTCAAGTATAAATTTAGCATCATTGAATCAAAAGCAGTGTTTCCCAAATAGTGGTACACGCATTCCAGGGGTACCTAAAGTTGCATCAAGGGGTACGCAGGGCTATTAGTAATCTTTCTTGCAGTGGTACGCAGCAAAAACTAATTGGGAAACACTGATCTAAAGGAATCCTTACCATCAACGTTGCAAGTAGCAACATTGTAGGGCCAGTCGCAGCTAGATGTAGCAGGGTTGAAAGCCAAGCCGAATGGACAGTACATGTCATAAGCATAACCGGCGGAGCAAATGATGTATCTGCCACACTCATTGGCTGCTGCCTTCGGGGACGAGAAGATTCCGTACTGACGCTGGCAGTCGGCGGTTGGTTGAGCTACCTCTGTAAAATCCATCATTGATATTGTTGAAAATCATTCATAATTATATTAAGACTGTACTGACAACACTGTTGTTAACAAGGCATTGACCTTGTTATTTACTGTGAGCACTTTCAACATTGCTTTCTAACACTTATAAGTTTAATTTGAATCATAAGTAAGACATTATCGAATTATCACTTACGAGTTACTTGTCTTCCAAGGCAGGGTGCTTCATTAGGGTAGCTGCAGGGGTAGGCTGGCCACTTGGCCGCTGAGTTGAAGTTCAGGCCGTCGGGGCACACTCGCTTGGTCGGCTTGAAGTTCTGTTAGAAGTTATGAACGATACTAGTGAGATATACATTTATTGCGTCTAGACTCTAGGGGTTGATAATATAATATGGAATGAAATGTATCAGTACAAGTGGTTGTATATACAATAGGTTGTTCTTACTCTGCATTCGATGTAGGTGTCACAGAGCCCCTCGTCGACGTAGGCGTTGCGGATGTTCTCGCAAGTGAGTGACTGCGTGGTAGCAACGGGAATCGATTGTCCATTACCTGGTTTAAGAAATAAGACGAATAAAAATCATGATTTAATAACTGACAGAAAAAGGATAAAAATGGTAGAAATAACCCGACTACATAAGAATTGTAAGAAGTCGGTTAAAAAGTCTGAAAGAAGAAAATAAGATAGATACAATACAGCCTTAGTTGTTATTGACACCTTATTTAATAAAATTGGAGCAGCAATTTAGACGCTACGATGGAACCAAAATGAAAATACATACATAGCCCGCGAAAATCGTTCGTTTTCGCTTTGCCGTAGTCGTTTAAAAGTATAAGAATGTAAAGATCTCTACTTACATGAGACAATGGCTGCTAATGCGAACAAAAAGATGTATTTAGACATATTCGCTGCTATTTATTTCCTTAGCAATTTGCTTTGTTTAAGCTTATTGGTGAACTGTGCCTTAGAGACAGTTTGCCTTGCTATTTATAACTGAACATATAATTTGATTATATTGTTTAATAACTAAAATATACTCATTAATTAACCTAACGTTATAATGCGGTTAACCAAAATGTATCATAGATAGGGATCTAATCATTTTGTAATGGTAGAGACAGGTCGTTAAGTCTTGTCGTTGGTCACTTGTATATTGTGCTTATATATGTATATGTATGTACTCAGGTGTAAGCACAATAAATCGACGTACGTGTTTCCTGTTTCCCAAAACTTCAGCGATTTAGAATTTTTTTTCATTATAAACTAAAAAAAGGCTTAGGCCGTGTTTCACCAAGCAATGTTAAAGTTCACACCATGTTAAAATACCATGCCATCTCATTCATTGACAGGAAATACGAGAGGGATAACATGATATTTAACATGGCGTTAACTTTAACATTGCTTAGTGAAACACACCCTTAAGCTAGGTTCCTATGTTTTGATTTTTTTGTATAATGCACTCAAATTAATTTCCTGGATGTTATAGCACAGCGAAAAGTCAGGTATTTTTTTTTGGATTTTTGTACGACCATTGGGAAATATAATTAATTTATTAAAAAATAAAATAATAGGGACGTGCAAATTATATGCATATTCATATTCAGAGAAAAGTTGGTAATCTAGAGGCATTACCATGCAGGAAACAGCAGTCGCGCAGACCCCTATTTCTGTATGGAAAAATAGGCGTTGTGTTTCCTCTTAAGAACTATGGTTACTATAGCGCGGTTGTGTTAAATTTCATTTGTTTGTACTTTGTAATGTTTTACTCGGGTATTTCCGCTATGGGCCTTGTTAATTTTAAAAAACGACGGGATGTTAACTGTTAAAAGTTTGACGTGTCTGTGTAAATGTATATGTGTCTGTCTGTGGCATCGTAGCTCCCAAACTTTAATGCGTTTTTTTTGTTTGAGAGGTATATCAGTCGAGAGTGTTCTTAGCTATGTTTGTTGGATGTCGGTTCAGGTCTTCAAGGTCATCATGCCGAGGCCGGCCCAGAACAAGATGGCGCGACGAGCTGGACGCATACCACTCAGCGGTGGCGCAGGAAAAAACCTGGAGGACACTGGGGGAGGCCTTTGCCCAGCAGTGGGACAGTTTTGGCTAATAATAATCTATACTAATATTATAAAGCGGTTGAGTTTGTTTGTTTGTTTAAACGCGCTAATCTCAGGAACTACTAGTCCAATTTGAAAAAAAAGCGTCGGTGAGAAATGTTGCAAAAACGGGGAAAATTAATTACATTTGGGGACTTTCATATCGTGCGCTGCACAAACGGCTTGAGTTACTCAAAAACAAAAAAAAAAAAAAAAAAAAAATTGATGGCGGGTCGCGGTTGTGACTCTGACTCTGTTTCCCGTGGCGCTGGCAACAGCACGAGCAATGTTTGGTTTTATTTATTTATTTACACTTTTTGCACATTCTACAATGGCGGACTTAATGCCATAGGGCATTCTCTACTAGTCAACCATAGGGTGGTGCAGAAAATAAACTAAAAGGTGCTGCATAACGATGAAGTAAAAAATAATTAAAGGAATTAAATCAAATTTAACACAATAGAATGCTAATATTTCATAATACATATGTATTTTAAAATATACTAAATATACCATAGTATTATAATTATACATACCAATAACAATAAAAAATAAAACTATGTAAAGTTATAGCCTTTAGGCAAGCGCTGTGTTAAAATCATAACTATGTCCGCCGAAACGCTGATTCCCATTTCCGGATATATATAACGTCGCCTTTTACGACACCCACGGGAAAGATGATGATGATGGTTGATAGAGAAGTGCATTTTTGCACCAGCACTCCACGGACGATCTTCATTCAAGTATAAATGGTTAAAATCACAAAATCGATAAAGATATTAATAATAGCTCCCCTCACCGATTTCGGTGTCGGTAGCCGATTTCATTGAAACCAGGCCAGCTACGCAGAAGTTATTTTATAGTACCCAAGTGTGTGCGCAATACACAGAAGCACTCTCTCTTCCTTTTACTCTCATAACCCAGTGGGACGGTAAACCGACACGACTGGCGAGAGAATAGGCGCAGGACCGACTTTTTACATGCCCATCCGACGCATGGATCATCTTTCTTGTCAGACAATCAGGTGATCAGCCTGCATTGCCCTAACCAAACTTGAAAACAACCTTTTTTGTTGTTACAACGCGGGAATCGAACCCACGACCTCCGGGTCGAGAGCGAAGCTCTGAACCACTAGACCACGGAGGCGATAAATTATTATATTGCTGATGCTTTATATATCTTACACACATTTATTATTTACAAATCCGTACAAAAATGCAACTTAAGTACTAAAGTAGGTACTAAAACCTAAAAAATTTCCAGATCCAGATACAGTGTCAACTCATATTACTTAGATATAATACTAGCTGACCCGTGCCCACTTCGTTGAGCATGGAAACCGTTTAAACCTTCATGGGACTTCCACGAATTTTATTGTTCAAGACCAAAAATAGCCGAATCAGTTCAGCTGATCTCGAGTTTTAGCGAGACTAACGAACAGCAATTGATTTTTATATAGTCTTTGTTACTCAGTGATAATGTAGCTTTCTAATGAAAAAATAATTATTAAAATCGGTCCAGTACTTTTTGAGTTTATTCGTTACATACAAAAATACAAATCTTTCCTCTTTATTAAAAAAGTTACTTGCAAGCGTTTGGTGGACAAGTGCCGCTGTCGTACACTATAGCTTTCTTAAATCTGGTCAGACGATTACGGCTGATGTCTATTGTCAGCAACTGAAAACCATGATGGAAAAGCTCGCCGTTAAACAACCGAGACTTGTCAATCGCTCTACGCCACAGCTGCTTCAAGACAACGCTAGACCACACACGGCCCAAAAGACGGCTACCAAATTAGAGGAGCTTCAATCGGAATGTCTAAGACATCCACCGTACTCTCCGGACCTTGCTCCAACAGATTACCATTTTTTTCGAAATTTGGATAACTTCTTGCAAGGAAAAAAATTCAATCCCGATGAGGCAGTCCAAACCGCTTTCAAAGATTTCATTGATTCCCGTTCGAATGGTTTTTTTAGTAAAGGGATCAATGAACTACCTATAAGATGGCAAAAGTGTATAGATAGCAATGGTACATACTTTGATTAATAAAATATATTTTGATATGAAAAAATCGCCTTTATGTGCCTCCCATACAAAACGCCAATTTCATATGTAAGGACCTAATATATCTATACTTCTATACTAATATTATAAAGAGGTAATGTTTGATTGTTTGTTTGTTTGAATGGAATAGGCTCGGAAACCATTGAACCAATATGAAAAATTCTTTCACCGTTGGAAAGCTACATTCCTAGCGCTGAACATAGGCTATATTATATGTTTAAAAAAAGTAGGGTTCCTTACTAAAACCCCAAAAATGTAGCCCAAAGTGTAAAAAAACGACCTCCAAAATTTCTTACGTCGTGTGCGCTTCGACAACGGCTTGACCAATTTCGCAATTTTTTTACGGTATGTTCGTTATTGTCACGAAAAGGTTATTATGAAAGAAAATGTTGAAAAAAATAAGCAGAAAATTAGAAAAAAGAAGAAAATACGTGATGGTCACGTGGGGTTTGAACCTGGGCTCAATCGATTCACGTCGTTGCCAGTTTATATGACACTGGTGTCATGGTAACGACATTGTTTACAAATGGAAAATAAAAATTATGAAATGCTATAAATAACGTATTAACATAAACTTAAACTATTTGGATTCATTAAACTATTTGTCCACCACTAATAGATAGTCGGGTCATTTTAATAGGTAACATTTGACAGTTTATCAAAAATGAGCGACGTAACGTTGTAACGACGACATAATAAAATAAATATTTTCTTTTTGTTAAAACTGTAGAATTTACTAAACTTTATTTAATAATTATTAGTTATTTATTGTCAACATAACCAATATGAGTTTTTTTACGATTTGCTTTCACTGATAAACGATCTTAAATATAATATACAAATTATGATTTAATGAAATAAACGTCGTGATAATGTTACGTCAGTTAACACTTTTTCTTATTAAACACTAGAGACTTACTCAAAAAATCGATTAATCTTTTAACAACTATAAATATACCTATTTAAAAAAAGTACTTAACTTATAAGTTGTAATAAGAATATATTATAAATGTTAATTTAAAAATCAGATCGAAGGAGTTAGATCCATGGTCATAATTCACGAACAATTAAAAAAAATCGAAAACGTCATGATATGACGCCACTATGTCGTCATTTGTCTTTCTGCGAAGTTAACGTCTGTCTGTTCTGTCTTTTTTTTTTCTTGCTACTGAAAACGAAAATGCAATTAAAAAAAATGTCTGTCTGTCTGATAGCGTGTCTCTTTGCTCCGGCTAATCTCTGGAACGGCTGGACCGATTTTAACGAGACTTTCACTGGTAGATAGCTAAAGTTATAAGGATTAATTTAGGCTTCTTTTCTTCATCATCATTGTTATCTAACTAATGATCACCGAATCGGCTGGACCGACTGTGACGGGAGCATTCACCGGGCGTTAGCTTATGTTAGTTTCATCTTTACATCAGCTTTTTGTATTAAAGTAAGTCGTGTTAGTTAAATGAATTATTTATAACTCGAGAACGGCTTTATCGATATGGTTGAAAATTGGTGAGGAAGTAACTTAGAGCCAGTAGACGGACATAGGATACTATTCATTCCATTTGACAGCGCAGAACCAGCAACGTTCACGAAAGGGTTTGGCGTTGTGGGTTCCGCGTTGCGGGTTCCGGGTTCCCGTGTTGCGGGTTCCGGGTTCCGCGTCGCGGGTTCAGGGTTCCCGTGTTGCAAGTTGCGGATTCCGCGTTGCGGGTTCCGCGTTGCGGGTTCCGCGTTGCGGGTTCCACGTTGCGGGTTCCGCGTTGCGGGTTCCGGGTTCCCGAGTTGCGGGTACCGGGTTCCCGCGTTGCGGGTTCCGGGTTCCCGCGTTGCGGGTTCCGGGTTCCCGCGTTGCGGGTTCCGGGTTTCCGCGTTGCGGGTTCCTGGTTCCCGCGTTGCGGGTTCCGGGTTCCCGCGTTGCGGGTTCCGGGTTCCCGCGTTGCGGGTTTCGGGTTCCCATGCTGCGGGTTCCGCGTTGCGGGTTCCGGGTTCCCGCGTTGCGGGTTCCGGATCCCCGCGTTGTGGGTGCCGGGTTGCGGGTTTCGGGTTCCGCGTTGCGGGTTTCGGGTTCCCATGGTGCGGATTCCGGGTTCCCGCGTTGCGGGTTCCGGGTTGCGGGTTCCGCGTTGCGGGTTCCGCGTTGCGGGTTCCCGCGTGGCGGGTTCCGGGTTCCCGCGTTGCGGGTTCCGGGTTCCCGCGTTGCGGGTTCCGGGTTTCCACGTTGCGGGTTCCTGGTTCACGCGTTGCGGGTTCCGGATTCCCGCGTTGCGGGTTCCGGGTTCTCACGTTGCGGGTTCCGGGTTCCCGCGTTGCGGGTTTCGGGTTCCCATGCTGCGGGTTCCGCGTTGCGGGTTCCGGGTTCCCGCGTTGCGGGTTCCGGGTCCCCGCGTTGTGGGTTCCGGGTTCCCGCGTAGCGGGTTCCGCGTTGCGGGTTTCGGGTTCCCATGGTGCGGATTCCGGGTTCCCGCGTTGCAGGTTCCGCGTTCCCGCGTTGCGGGTTCCACGTTCCCGCGTTGCGGGTTCCGCGTTGCGGGTTCCGGGTCCTCGCGTTGTGGGTTCCGGGTTCCCGCGTAGCGGGTTCCGCGTTGCGGGTTTCGGGTTCCCATGGTGCGGATTCCGGGTTCCCGCGTTGCAGGTTCCGCGTTCCCGCGTTGCGGGTTCCGCGTTCCCGCGTTGCGGGTTCCGCGTTGCGGGTTCCGGGTTGCGGGATCCGCGTTGCGGGTTCCGCGTTGCGGGTTCCGCGTTCCCGCGTTGCGGGTTCCGGGTTCCCGCGTTGCGGGTTCCGGGTTCTCACGTTGCGGGTTCCGGGTTCCCGCGTTGCGGGTTTCGGGTTCCCATGCTGCGGGTTCCGCGTTGCGGGTTCCGGGTTCCCGCGTTGCGGGTTCCGGGTCCCCGCGTTGTGGGTTCCGGGTTCCCGCGTAGCGGGTTCCGCGTTGCGGGTTTCGGGTTCCCATGGTGCGGATTCCGGGTTCCCGCGTTGCAGGTTCCGCGTTCCCGCGTTGCGGGTTCCACGTTCCCGCGTTGCGGGTTCCGCGTTGCGGGTTCCGGGTCCTCGCGTTGTGGGTTCCGGGTTCCCGCGTAGCGGGTTCCGCGTTGCGGGTTTCGGGTTCCCATGGTGCGGATTCCGGGTTCCCGCGTTGCAGGTTCCGCGTTCCCGCGTTGCGGGTTTCGGGTTCCCATGCTGCGGGTTCCGCGTTGCGGGTTCCGGGTTCCCGCGTTGCGGGTTCCGGGTCCCCGCGTTGTGGGTTCCGGGTTCCCGCGTAGCGGGTTCCGCGTTGCGGGTTTCGGGTTCCCATGGTGCGGATTCCGGGTTCCCGCGTTGCAGGTTCCGCGTTCCCGCGTTGCGGGTTCCACGTTCCCGCGTTGCGGGTTCCGCGTTGCGGGTTCCGGGTCCTCGCGTTGTGGGTTCCGGGTTCCCGCGTAGCGGGTTCCGCGTTGCGGGTTTCGGGTTCCCATGGTGCGGATTCCGGGTTCCCGCGTTGCAGGTTCCGCGTTCCCGCGTTGCGGGTTCCGCGTTCCCGCGTTGCGGGTTCCGCGTTGCGGGTTCCGGGTTGCGGGTTCCGCGTTGCGGGTTCCGCGTTGCGGGTTCCGCGTTCCCGCGTTGCGGGTTCCGGGTTCCCGCGTTGCGGGTTCCGGGTTCCCGCGTTGCGGGTTCTGGGTTCCCGCGTTGCGGGTTCCGGGTTCCCGCGTTGCGGGTTCCGGGTTCCCGCGTTGCGGGTTTTGGGTTCCCATGCTGCGGGTTCCGCGTTCCTGCGTTGCGGGTTGCGGGTTTCGGGTTCCCATGTTGCGGGTTCCGGGTTCCCGCGTTGCGGGTTCCGCGTTCCCGAGTTAGGGGTTGCGGGTTTCGGGTTCCCATGTTGCGGGTTGCGGGTTCCGGGTTGCGGGTTCCGCGTTGCGGGTTCCGCGTTGCGGGTTCCGCGTTGCGGGTTCCGCGTTCCCGCGTTGCGGGTTCCCGCGTTGCGGGTTCCGGGTTCCCGCGTTGCGGGTTCCGGGTTCCCGCGTTGCGGGTTTTGGGTTCCCATGCTGCGGGTTCCGCGTTCCCGCGTTGCGGGTTGCGGGTTTCGGGTTCCCATGTTGCGGGTTCCGGGTTCCCGCGTTGCGGGTTCCGCGTTCCCGAGTTAGGGGTTGTTTTTTTTAGTTGAATTTCATCATAAACTGTTTTTATGCTCAACGAAGTGGGCAAGGGTCAGCTAGTACATATTAAAAGACGTAATACCGAATGTAACTTAGTAGGTTTTTTCCTTGAACTGGAAGATAATCATATTATTATTTCTGTGTCACATATTACTGAATAGTTACGGCCTGAACATACTTAGAAAGTCAATTCGCCTTAGCTCACATTCGACATTACATTGTTAACATACAATATAATTCTATGTGGTGTGATTTATACCATGAAAATCTATCACTTATAAGTTACCTTAGTTACAAGTGCACAACTTGATTTTAGTTTTTTATTATTATTTCTAAAGATTATTGTATACAATGCTACTCTAGAGTTCGCCCTAAAATTACAAAAGTAATTACACCCTTAGACGTTTAAATAATATTTACCTATGTTTTTTTAATATTATTCTAAATGAAAACCTATATGCTAGCTGGAGGGAATGATAAGCTATCATATCACAGATAATGATATGGTATCTAAGGTTTTTGTAATTTAACCCAGACCGGCAGAAGTAGGCCTTAGAACTACACTTTTCTACTATTTAATTTTAATGAAATCATATCGATTTATACTCAAATCAATCAGGTCTTTCTAAAATTGCTTATTTTACGAAAGCCTATTTTATGAAAGTTGTGTGTTGTGAGCAGATTATGGTGATACTTATGTATTGTTTCATTATACAGTTCTTGATATTATTATTATTTTTTAGTCGATTCAGAATAGCCATCCCCATTCATCACTCATCGGATGATATCCCCAGCTCATCAGTTGTATCGGTAAAATGATGATAAAATAATATATTTTCCAATGAGGTGAAAAAGTAGATAGTGTTATGGATTGAAAGATGAATAAAAAATTATGAAATCAATAAAAATATTATATTGCTGAATCTTTATACATTTTATAACACACACGAACAAAAAAAGAGTTACAAATGAATATACTTTTGCAATAGTTATAATATAATAGGTTTGATTTCGGCAGTGCCTTGAGCAGTACAATCGACGTAATCAGCATTCTCACAGCGACCAGACGCGGCGTTGAAGGCGTAGCCCGGGTCGCATTTGAGCAGGCGTCCCAATCCGGTCTGGCAGGAGAAGAAGTATTGGCAGTCGTTTCCGTACCTGTAAAAATAATATTAAGGCTCAAAAAAGGCTGTACAACTGGTTACAAGAATAAAAATTTGACGGTTCAAATGCTACGTGTAAATAAGATGACGTAAAACCTTCGAATTTGTTGAAATGATAAAGAAATATTTGAATTTGTGCAAATGAGATCAGTGCAGTAGAAGAAGAGGAAAAACATAATTACTTAAGATTTACTACGACGGGGTTGCCGCTCTCATCAATTTCAGCAGGAGGACACGTGAGGCCGTAGAAGTCTAAAAATAAAAAAATACATGAGACTACCGAACTTTAGTAGGCATTCCTTTGTTTCAGGTATGACGTCCACTGCTAGACATAAGCCTCTCAAATTTTCATGGGGGTAGTTGCCTATACTCGCCACGATTGGAAGTTGGCGAGCGCAATTTTAAGATAATTGCAATATTAGTAGGCATTCAGAACATTAAATTTTCATAAGCAGAACCTACCATTCATGTTGCAGGAAGGAACGTTGTAGGGCCAGTCGCAGCTGGATGTGGCGGGGTTGAAGGCCAAGCCGATCGGGCAGGTCATGTCATAAGCGAAACCGGCCGAGCAAATGATGTATCTGCCACACTCGTTGGCCGCCGCCTTCGGGGACGAAAAGATTCCGTACTGACGCTCGCATTCAGCTGTTGGCTTGGGAACCTCTGTAAATGGAAAACGGCCAATGGAAAGTTATTTCACTGAATTGTGAAAATTACGAGGTATAATACGAGTAATATTTCTTCTACAACTCATAGACTATTAAGATATTATTTGTTTTTGAAATGAAATGATTACTTACGAATTTGCTGCCTTCCACGGCAAGGAGCCTCATTAGGGTAGCTACAAGGGTAGGCTGGCCACTTGGCCGCTGAGTTGTAGTTCAGGCCATCAGGGCACACTCTCTTGGTCGGCTTGAAGTTCTGCATAATAGAGCGTTATATTAAATTTTTTCAAGTATATGAATACAATAATATTATATACTTTGTTTATGTGTTTATAGGCGATCTGGACAGTTACTTACTCTGCATTCTATGTAGCTGTCACAGAGTCCTTGATCGATGTAAGCGTTGCGGATGTTCGCACACGATGTTGGCAGGGTAACTTGTGTGAAATTGATTAGATTTTGATTTGAGAGTGCCAGGTTTTGTTGTATTGGTTGACCAAGATTTTGTTGCGACTGCTGACCAAGATTTTGTTGCTGCAGCTGACCAGACTGTTGTTGTGGTTGAGCAGAGTTTTGTTGCAACTGACCAGGTTGTTGGTATTGCTGCGATTGTTGCAATTGTTGGTATTGTAGAGATTGACCCTTACCTAGTATGAAATATTTAAATTATTAAAAATCCAGGTGCTGTTATAGAACTAAGTTTCAAACTATATAGCAGAGTTCTGAAGGAGATAGCTGACAGCGAGAATTGTCCGCTCGTTGGCAATTTAAGCAAAATTACAAGTTAAATACCTATAAGTACTAACAAAATAAGAATAAGTATTTACTAACAAACTATGGACCCCTAAGTTGTCCGATAATAAAGATTTTTATTTTTATTTTATTTATATAAAAATAAATACTTACAAGCCATTAGAGCCACGAAAAGAAATACTAAACGATACATTGTTGTATGTAGGTACTTTAAACTACTGCTTATGAAGACCCGAAGAAACTGATACTATTTTACGAAAAAATCTCTCTTTAAATATTAATCGTTTAATGGTATCTTTATTGGTTCTTAATTATCATTTGAAAGTGTGGTCAGAAATTGTACTTAGCAAGGTAATAATAAAACAAGCATGTTACACAGATATTTTAATTTCACGATTATATCAATAGTATTAAAATAAAATTAACAAAACTTGTTGACCAGAACGTATGCATGGCAGTTTATTTTGATCCCGTAACTCTAGTTGCGCAGAGGTGTTGTTCAGAGTAAGTTGGAAATTGAGTGTACGGAGCAATCCAAAAAATATATATGAGATTGCTTAGTCAAAAATCATAAGCGTAGTTTTAGTACTACTTACGTAATTTTTGATGGGCATAAACAATCCTCAGACCTTACATAGGATTGTTTATGTCCATAAAAAATTCAGTCCTTTAAATGCCACGCTGACGAAATGTTACTCTTTATTTGTTCTCGTGTCTTAATCATTGGCTGACGGTGGTAGCTTCTTCGTATGAGGGTTCTGGGGGAGCGTAACGTAGCTGTTGTGGGTTCTGCCTGAGTCGTTCGTAGTATTTCTCTTGGTCGAGGACGCGTTGCTCCTCCTCCTTCCTGGACCTGGCTGCTCTGTCTCTGACATCAGCTGGACAGGCTGATACTTCATCAGCTGCAACGCAACCCACGGTTTCTTCGTCGAAGGCGTTGTATCCACTGCAGGCGAGTCTGCGAGGTTTGCCTTCTACACAGATGAAGTATTGCTGGCAGTTGCTTGGTGACCTGAGAAAGGGTGAATAATGAAAGTTAGTAAATGCTATAAATTCTTGTCAAATTTTGTTATTTTTACTGGGTGTAGCAATTTGATGAATCTTTTTTTATTTGGAAGCTGTTGCTTCCGTGTGCCTTTTTAGTTCTTTGGAAGTCAATTTTTAACCCCTGACGAAAACAGTCATAAGTTAGACGTCTGTGGCATCGTAGCATCTAAACGCATCATGAACCGATTTGGATATTTTTTTCTTTAAAGGCTAACGTGATAAAGAGTGTTCTTAGTTATAGTTCGTTATCATCACTGCTTGACTGTTAAAATTTAAGAAAATGTGTGAATAAGATCGCGTTAGTTAATTTTTTTTTGTTTCAGTTATTTAACTTTTGATTATTATTTTAATGCCTATTATTGTAACTTTACTCTGTATTACTTATGTTGATAAGAAAATACATATAGTACTAATAAAACACATTTAAAATTACGCCATAATTGCTGAAAAAGTTAAATGTGTCGTATCAAGTACATAGTTCACTATCAGCTGATTAAGTCATAAAATTTTAACACCCAACATAATTGGCAAATACCAAAGTACCAATTAGTATCAGTCAGCCTAGAACATATTGAGTTTTGCAAAACCTCTGGTATTCCACATATTACATAAGCAAGGTCGTCTCATCGTTGACATTTAAGTGGGCTCGGGCTGACCGGCCATTAGGTAACCAGTTCTTGGGCAATCGTTTTAACATATTTGATGGTAGATATGTAAACTACTATATTGAATGTTAAGAAGAACGTGACGAAAAATGCTTAAATGTTGATAAGATCGATAATTATTTGGTGTAGCTTTTTAACTTAACTTCTGTGTTCTTTATCTAAAAGCTTTACGTCTCTAATATTACCATAACTGCGGCGAAGCCAAACGAGAGTGCGATGAATTACGTAGCACATAATATGTTTACAAGGTGTAAAATAAATGAGTGATAATACTTTCACAGTAAACTCTACATAGAAAGCACATGCTTAGTATGTAGAGTTTACTGTGAAAGTACTCGTACCAGCACTGAAAGACTTACTTTTGAATTTCAGGTTTCTATGAGAAATGCCCCAATGTCATAAATTTGCCCATACAATAATTTTAAAAAAGTTTTTTTCAGAGCACTTCACAGTACCAGCGCTTAAACAGTAATTTTTAATAAATAACAGTGATTGAGCGCGTCGGAACTCAAGTTTATTGAGTAAAATCTTATACATGTGTATAGTATAAAAGTATTAAATACATTCCGTTGTCTGGTACCTGTCACATAAGTTTTTCAGATACTTAGCTCGCGGCCCAGAAAAAAAATTTAATAGAGACCCTCAAACCCACACCTAATCCAAAGAATAGAAAAATAACATCATTTTTAGACAGAATGATGTTGCTAATTTAGTTATTTGTATGCTTTGTATAATTAATAGTCACCTGTAGAATCTGAAGCCAGTGGGTGGTCCTACATCCTTCAATTCTGGAACTTCAGGACAACGGAAGCCGAGGTAAGCTGGAATGAGAGAATAATTCCATGTCAAAATTGTGATTTCGCCAACTTGATACTATGTTAATTTAGAGTATTCTGGTAATATCTAAAGGAAAAATCCAAGAGGTCAAAAGCAAATATTTTAAATATTGGATCATCTAGTTCGCACTTATTTAAATATTTCTAGTTTATTAATATTATTCAATGTTAATGGCAGACGGTCGGGTGACGGGTCATCGGCGCGGTATTTCATCAAATTAACAAGGGCACGTTTGAAGAATTCATCATTTGATTGGAGTTAGGAGCATAATTTATTAAATTGTATGTATAGTTTGAATAACGTAATTTTTACGACCATGTAAAACTTTAAAGTTTGAATATCTCCTGATAAATATTTGCAATAGATCTTCATCATTCTGAAGATCTATACCCTTATTCAGTCAAGGCAGATAGTACTAAAAATAGTACTTATGCTTCAGACAAGATTTTTAAAAACTTACCAATCATTAAAGAGAACAAATTTCAGTCCCTACATCACAGGTTCTTAACTCTAAGGGCAAAACGAAACGTTCTTTGCTTAATATAAGCAGATTTGATTTTTTTTATGTCGTGTACTTCCATTGTAGTACATATTATTATATTTCTGTACATCTTGTTGTTAACTTAAACAATATTTTTACACTTAATATTATACTAGCTGACCCTCGCCCACTTCGTTGATATACATAGCGGAACCAGTAACGCGGAACCCGCAACGTGAAACCCGCAGAATATTTTCTCACCGTTAAAACCTTCCCTGGACTTCTGACTGGACTTCCACGAATATTTCAAGACTAAAAATAGCATAATACATAGAAGAAGAAGAAGAAGAAGATTAGTTGACCAGTGCTCACTACGTTAAGCATAGAAACAGTTTGTAATGAACCGTTTAAATCTTCCCGGGATTTACACAAATATTTGAAGACTAAAAATAGCCGAATCGGTTCAGCCGTTCTCGAGTTTTAGCGAGACTAACAAACAGCAATTCATTTATGGATTAAAGATTCATAAACATACCTTCGACATCGCAGTCCTTGACCTGGTCGGGCCACTCGCAGCGGTAGGTGTCGGAGCTGAAGGCCAGGCCCTCGGGGCACTCGAAGTCGTAACCCAGGCCGTTGACGCAGTTGCGGAACTTGCCGCAGTGGCTGCCGTTGGCGCGCTTGAAGTAGCCGAACTGGTGCGGGCATTCTTCCGTGGGTTGAGCTGGCTCTACAATTGGGATTTAATTATTCACTTAAGAGGAAACACCACGAAATTTTTTCCACACAAAAATAGGGGTCTAGGCGATTTCTATTTCCTCCCTGGATAACACCTCTAGAGTAACAATTTTTTTCCTGAATATTTATGGATATTGTTTGTACGTCTCTATTTTTTCCTTTTTTTAATAAATGAATTATTAAAAGAGATATGGACGTTTAAAAACCTAAAAAAATGGCCAGACTCTCCGCTATGTTTAAATATCTAGGAAACAAATTCGACTACAATAATCAACAAAAGCAAAAAATAGGAACCTAGCTCAATTCTTTTTTTAGCTAATACAGAAAAAAATATTTAAATCGGTTAAGTTTTGGAGGAGGAAACAGAAATCCCCTAAACGTCGATTTCTGGTACTTTTAATAGGTAATTTCAGTCCAAGTTGCAGTTGTCTCTATCGCGCTAGTGCTGGCTAGCTAAGGCACTGCGAGACAGCAATAGATTTTATAAATACCTATTTTGTATTTCTCTCAACCGTGGTGTTTCCTCTTAAGTATTTCAGTTTTGATAGAAGGTGATAATACATAAATTCATAATTAGATTACAGTGATATAATAATATATATTCCCGTGGTGCTTTCCCTTAATTTTTTGGCCTTTTGAGTCATTACAATTTTGTACTGTCTCCCACTTTGCTTGGGGAGGGAAACTGGAATACTTCCTACTCCTCCTTTTTCTTTCTTTTGATTAATTTCGCTGTGGGTCCCAAGACAGATTTAGCTTGTCCCTCGGGCACCCCTGAGATCATATCTAAGGGTTTGTCGTGGTTGGTTACCGCTGTCGATCCTGGCTCACAGGAGTTGCAGTGGTGGGAATGTGAGGTGGGCCAATGCCCGTTTAAAAAAAATAAGGTGATAATAGGATAGATAGGCAGTGTTGGGTGACCATTGAATTGTGGTCTCAATGTTAACTAATACTCCATCTGTATTTCAGCATAGTTTAGTAGTAATTATTTAACTACACTACAGTGTCGGCAAAGAGTTCATACATTTTCTGCTAGATTCCCTCAGTTAAGGGTGTGTTTCACCAAGCAATGTTAAAGTTAACGCCATGTTAAATATCAAGTTATCCCTCTCGTATTCCTGTCAATGAATGAGATGGCATGGTATTTTAACATTGCGTTAACTTTAACATTGCTTGGTAAAACACGGCCTAAAGCGTTCATGGAAGTAGCCTAGACGTAGCGTGCGGCGACTGATGTTTAATAAACTCTATAGGATTCTAAAGAAATAAAAATAAAGGTAAAAAACTATAACCCGACTTCGAAAAAAAGGGGTCTAAAAGGCTGAAACAAGACAATAATTCAATTTGAAATCCAGATAAGCATAGATACAAAAATGCTCAAGGTAGAGCTGTGGTCATACCCGCTAAACAAATCTAAGCGTCACCTCACACAAAAATACGGATATAAAAAAGAGAACTTGAAAAATAATAATATTCGTCCGCTGTTGAATTGAAATATACAATCCCAATAGCGGGTACGACCACGGCACTACCTTGAACATTTTTGTACCTATGCATATCTGGATTTCAAATTGAATTATTTTCTTGTTTCAGCCTTTTTATACTGTAGTGTAGTTAAAGAATCAACATTAGGTTGTTTCACCTCATGTTCCATCTTCATATTGTGACAAAACACTCGCGGAAGATCTGACCTAAAATCTGACTTGAAGGCCAGAGGCTTGGTAAATGAAGTTTTTATTCACGAAATTGACTCTACAAGAAGTATTAAGTGAAACTCACGTAAGCTGGCGCGACCAACGCACGGCACGTCAATGGGGTACTGGCAGGGGTCGCGGTTGAAGGTCACGTTGGGGTTGTACCTCAGACCGTCCGGGCAGGTCTTCTCCGTGGCTGTGCCATTCTGGAAACATCCATATGCTCATTAACTTACATCTAATCTGTACTTAACAGTGGTAAAGGCTGGCTCTCCTTTAACTTCTACCTGAGGTTCCGGGGGAGACTCCGGAATAAAGCGCCGTCAACACGTGTTAAATTATAGTAGTTTTCAAGTATATAATATGTATGTAAGGGCTTTTTTTATAATATGGGCCTATGCAGCCTGATTTATATGGTAATTATACACGTTTTCACGCCATAAAATCTGCGGTTGATTCGCCGTATCACAAAGTAGATAATAATAACCGTATGTTGGCACGGTTGCTAGTTTTGTATGGAGCAAGCAAGAGCTTGTTGACATAATCGGCACAATGGTGAAGGCACCTTGATACTTGCCGCTGTAAAATTATTATAGGCTACAAACTTGTAATAGAAATTTGAACGAGATGCTTCAGACGGTACAAACTGAAGCTGGTGAGGGAAGCCGATAGCAATAGATTTATAAGTATAACACATTACTTCGTGCCACTTGTACCTAATGCTAATACCTAGATTCCTGAATAAAAGTCTAAAGCCGGAATACTAAAACGATAGTTGAATAAAGTGGCTTGCCTTTTCATTCCGCCAACCATTGAGACTTGACAGTGACAGCCTGTGAATAGAAGGGCCGTTTACTATGAAAAACCACTGAATAATTAAATACTAAGTTTATATAAACTTAGCAATGTAATACTAGGTTTAAATAAATAAGTAGATTTCTTATTATTTAAAACATGAAAGATTAATAATATTGATATGATCAATATAAGATGTTGTTAGACCGACTGACTAACCCCGACTTGGCATAACATGGATATCACAACTTTTTACGATAGAAAAACTAAGTAGCGAGACTTGCCTTTTTTTTACAAGTTATGTTTTAGAAGGGATACTTAACCAGTGCGTATTATTATTACTTTTATTACTACTTACTATTTTTATTACTAAGGGGGTAATATTACTAACATAACAAAAGGGCGTTTGAGACATGTAAGTTTTTTTACATGTTATTGAACCAGCTGCAACTTTTACTTGTTAACGTAGAAGGACGATGTGAAAATAAAATACCGTGATATTATTTACTGCATAAACGTGTACAACTCTACGGCAGTGTAATACTTATTTTAAGTATTAAAAAATGTATAAAAAACTAACCAGACATTCGATGTATCTGTCGCAGCTTCCGGGTATGGAGTATCTCTCGTTTTTCTCTATACATCTCTTGTTGGTGACAGGCTGCTGGGCTGAGGGTTGGTCGTAGGACCTGTAGTTGGAGCGCAGTTCCTGGGGAGAGTTGGTGGCGAACTCTTCTACCGCTGACGGGGTTGTGTACTCTTCGTATGTTTGAGCTAATGCTGTAAAATATGTGAACACCATCATAAGCATGGATTGAGTACATAATTATAATATCCGAAACTTTGTAAGTTTATTAACTACAAGCTGTGCCCGCGACTTCGCTCGCGTGATTTTTGAGTAACTTAAACCGTTTATGCAGCGCACGCAACGAAAGTCTGAAAGTGAATAAATTTACCCGTTTTTGCAACATTTCTCACTGACGCTTCGCTCCTATTGGTCGCAGCGTAATGATATATTGCCTAAAGCCTTCCTCTTTAAATGAACTATCCAACAAAAAAAGATTTTTTCTAATCGGACCAGTACTTTCTGAGATTAGCGCGTTTAAACAAACAAAGAAACACTTCCGCTTTATAATATTAGTTTAGATTTAAATAAAACATCTCATGTTTTGTGTTATAAGCTTTTGCCTGCGGCTCTACCCGCCCTTATACACAATTCTACGGGAACATTGTAGTTTTCGAAATAAAAATTAGACTGTCTGTTAAACCAGAATGACAGTACTCAAGCACTACCATAATAAGAATTGGTCCAGTCGTTTGCGTGTGAAGAAGGACAAACAATGATCAAAATAGGAGTAGTTCAAGCAATTGGACAAACTGTGTTAGCAGTTGTTATGCTTGAAAGCTGACATTCTGGACAATCAGTCAAGTTAGGTGACGATCAGTCTAGGTTTTGTCTCGAAAAAGAAAAAAAGATGTTCAAGTGGAAGAAGAAGGAACAAACATTGAGCCTCAAGCAAACTTTAGTCTTTATAATATTAGTGTGATATTTTTCTGTATTTATGTTTGTACCTATCGTGAGGATAACATACCGGATTGATTTAACCCGTTCATAGATATTATTTATTTAGTTTATTAATCTCAACATAAATGTTAAGGTAAATCTTTGACATTTGTATAAATAATTAATTATAATTCTTGATGTGGGATCTTGCCCTTTATAAAACTTTTTAATTTTAAATGTAATAAATATTATAGGTATTTAGTACTTACAGGATGAATTGAACTCCACGTAATCATCAGTTAGTGTTAATAAATGTTTGTACTAACTGTGTTTTTTCGTTACCAAGGGGTCCAAATTATTCTTACTTGAGTGATAAACAGGGTTATATATTAGGTATCGCTTTTTCGGCTGTGAAAAACTTTGTTAATTTATAAGTATTACTAGCTGTGCCCGCGACTTCGTCCGCGTGGTTTTTGAGTGACTTAAACCGTTTATGGAGCGTGCGCACCGAAAGTCTCCAAATATGAATAATTTTCCCCGTTTTTGCAACATCACTCACTGACGCTTCGCTCCTATTGGTCGCAGCGTAATTTTATTTTATTTAATTCGGAAAACGAAACGGTAAATTAAATCTTAATATGATTAATGTACATAGTAAAAATTATACAGACTTACATCGTTTTCGCATATATATTTTAGCTTAAATCCTAATGTAATGTTATATAGCCTAAATCCTTCCTCTATAAATGGACTATCCAACAAAAAAAATATGTTTCAAATCGGACCGGTAGTTCCTGAGATTAGCGCGTTTAAACAAACGAAGAAACTCTTCCGCTTTTTAATATTAGTAAAGATTCATCAATTGTTAAAATTATAGGAAGATATAGCGCATCGAAAATCTGGATGAAGTAACTATAGGAATTTTACTACCCCCTTTTGGAAGACCCTCATCCAAATCATAACCAGGGTGAGGCTCCCCATTGAAGGACAGTAGCCTTCGCCACCGCTGCCTATCTATACTAATATTGTAAAGAGAAAAGATTTGTACATATGTTTGTATCAAATTGGGTCAAAAAGTACTGGATCGATCATAATACTTCTTTCACCATTTGAATGCTATATTAATCAGTGAGATTAATATAGAGATAGGTTACGTTTTTACTAACAAAAAAAGGATCCCCACTAAAACTACAATAACGTTACCCTAGGTGTATAAAAAAGCCTATCTAGCATCTTTTTATCGCATGCGCTGTGACGATAGAACAAAAATAATGTCTACCAAATGCAAAACATTTCAAAAAATAAATGTCCACCTGTGCCAAGCCGGGACGTGTTTTATGAGTATTATTTAGACTTGTTTTCTTTTTGGGTTTTTTGGATAAGGCTATAAATATCACAAATATAAATCAATATCATATTATATACCTATATATACGTGGTATCACGGATGTGAATGACTGGGATAACTAGAATTAAGACCGGTTTTGGTTGACATTATGTTACGCTTTTTTCGCAACGGATTATTATCAGTAAATCAAAACAATGTTCAGTGGGTCTTAGGTGACCTCTATGGCGCCATCTTTATTTGATTTGTTTGGCCATTTGGTAATGTGATATATTATCCTAACTAAAACATAAATGTGAAAAGAATGCCAAGTTCAAAGAGAAAAATGTGAAATCTAAATGGGTGCCAAGTCCTGATATTAATTTAAAGTAACATAAAATATTTTATAACTCCTAAACTATAATACCTTCTTACAACTTAGATTAATATAATATAGAAGTCTAAGGTTGGCTTGACATAGGCACATATATGCGGCGCCGACTTAGGAATAACATTTTGTCCACACAAGAATAGAAATATAGACAATTCGTAGGGACATAATGATAGTTTTCCTTTATGGCTCATTTGTAACTTGACGAAGCTAAAAAATATAAGTATTGGCAGTGTAGGTATGTATGTTTAATCCACCGTAACACCTGACGTACTGATCCGAATTTGGTGAAGGAGGTGTCAATCGATTCGTAATATAGCCCCTGGGATCTTATTCAAGCTGCTAATATCACTTACGACGTTCGAAAACAAAAATGTATGAAATCTGACATAATGTGCGCTAAATGACAAACAAAATCGTATGTCTCATAGCGAAGCTTGAGTCATATCCGATACATTTTATTTTCGATCTTCGTAAGTGATAATAGCAATGACATCTTGAATTAGGACCCAGGGCTATTAAAAAAAGGTTTAACCCGACTAGAATGTTACATAAATATTAAAAGTTGGAAGTTTTTTTTTAATTGTCATTTTTACATTGTGTTTCAAAAAGACGCTTAATATTGTAGTAAGTAGTAACTTCAACGCAATCATCATTGGTTGGTCTAAAATAAAGAAAACCAAAAACATCTAGACATTGATATTAGCAACTTTAGTTCCTGGTATTTACTAGATAACCTACTAGTAAATATAGATGAATGGAGTAAACACATGAATCACATGCGCGTGTATATAACATCTAGTTTCAATTGAATGCCAATTACGGAATCGCAGCTGACGGCTGACAAGACTGATGGATAGTGAGATGAACTTGTTGGATTAGGTATACATCGACTGGAACTAATCAGGATGACGAGACTTCAAGTAAATGTAAACGATTCGGAACATGAAATAACTGAGTCTTTAGCCATTTTTACGACGACAAAGTTCGAAAACAAAAAATTACGGGGTCTGAAACATAAGCCTACCTGTAGTTTTTTTAATGGCCATTGGCTAGACGACCAATTTATTTATTTATATAGCCTCATTTATTATGCTTGTAAGTCTGTCTTAATCTCCATAACTACATTTTTGTGAAAATCTATAAAAATACCTAGATATAATTTTATAGCCTATGTTATTTTCGCTTCATCAGTACTTTAAGCGCTACGGTGTAACAAACATACATAGACTAGCATAATAATCACTAACCTTTATTCACTACCCTTTATTTTGGATTCGTTCTAGTCGGGTAAAAAGCTTACACTAAAACACTGTTGAAACAACAATGTATGATTTGTAGATTCCAATTTCGAAAAGCTTCAGCCTTGGAGCCGCGCAGCTGACAAAATATTACAATAGGATTTTACGAACGAGTTGAGCAACTTTATTATCATTTCTTACGTGTGTTTACTAGACCTATGTTTACATAAACTTCTAGAAATCTGCAATACTTTAGGGTCACTTATTATTAGTAGTATTGCGATGACTTGAATCAAAATAAGAAGTTAGATCAATTTCTGTATAGAAATCTCATAAATAATAGTTTAAAACACGCTTAATTGTCATTGGTCCTTTATACGTAATTTCAAATTTTGCTCAAAGATTCCGTTACATATCTACATAAAACCCAAACGTATAACAGCGTGTTAAAATGTGGTTTTCAGTAGATTCAATAGATCTTTCGTTACTATAAATGAAATATAATCTAAATATATATATTTAGATTTCAGACACAAGTCACATAATACTAATAAGTGCACAAATAGCATTAGAAAAAAGTTTAAAAGGAAAAACCTGATCAACCTGATTTATTTAAATATTTTTGAGGCAAGTGGCAACTTAATTATAATATTATTATCTTTATTTCCTTATTTCTGAGAACAATAACGCGGATATGTGCTTCAGACACTAAATTCAGTCGAACTTTGATCAACATTTAGGCGCTAATTTGTATCTAATTATGATAAAAAAACTTACGCCTAAGATACACATGAGCAAAGACGATTAGAAACCTAATATTAAAAGAATACAAGAATAATGCAAAATTTATAACTTATCCTATACTTACATAATGATAACACATATCATTATGTATAGGATAAGTTATAAATTTTGCATAATATGTACTTACGTTATTGTCTATAGGACATCATTTTTCAATTAAATTAAATTTTATTATAGTATTAGTAGGCATTAATGAGTAATACTACTATAATAGTTTATAAAATTATAAGTCTTCCCAATCGAGTATAAAATTGTATAATATTTTAATATTGGAATTTAAATTTCCGTTTTTCAAAGTTTTGATTTTTTTTTTTAATTTCTAAGACACGAGTTAGTTATCACAGGCCATAATTTAAATTTTTCAGTTTCGAGTAAAAACTTGTATAATATTTTAAAATTGGAATTTATTTTTCGTTTTTCAAAGTTTTGATTTTTATTTAAATTTCTAAGACACGAGCTAGTTATCAGGCCATAATTTAAAAAGTTTTCAGGTGTCACTTACCGGTGGCGCACAAGCACGCCAATATGAGAACCTTCATGATTTAACAACACGCTCGCGCGAGGCTGGCACTACCAATGACTGTTGGAGGACCTTGGGGGCAGCCAGTTGCGAAACCTGGTCTCATCAGGACAAACACTACGTCATCACATTTGCAATTCCACCGAAAACACGACACGCTCTTAGGACATGGGAGCATTGCCCAACAGTTTTCTTAAACATATCAGTGTGCTTTTCTACAGAATTAATGAAATTGAATAATTATAGTATTTGTGACAAATTTAATAAATTAATTACAAATGACATCAGGCTCAACGAAACACGTTACAGAGGGTTATTCGTGTGGTTACAATTTTCATTTCATTTTCCAAATTTATTTTTTATATTGATCCTTTGAGAGGTGGATATAATAGATGATTGTTATTGGTATTTTATAATAAGTTTTTTCGTTGAAATGAATTAAATATTTAGGGGTAGGTAGTAGGTACCTCATACCAAAGAGAATATAATCACTACGTTTTGCCTCATACAGGAGTACAGTTGTAATCCGGGTACACTTACATCTAACCTAATTTAAAATTTTATTTTTGGTGTCGCCATGTTTAATATCTACAGGTGAAAAGAACAGTCACTTTGATTAATTGATTATACTACCTTTTCTCATCATTTCTCATCATCATCAACTGTATTTTTTTGGGTTTTTGCTATTCTTGCGACCAAAAAATAGTAAATGGTAAAAAGTAAAAAATTTTTTGCCCGATCAATAAAAAGAATTAATTTCTAGACTGAGAAAAGGTAGTATAATCATATCCCAAAGTTAGTGACTGTTCTTTTTACACTTTGTATGCTTGCCCCGATGCCCTTTGAAAAATAGTTACCACAATAAAATGAGACATATTATTAGATACTTGTAACTTACTTGTATTGGTAAGTATTTATTATAACAATCAGCTTATACAACCGTGATACTATTTCGATTGTTGGTGAATAAAAATTTAATGTTAATATTGTTTAATACCGTTACAACAATATTGTTGTATAATACGAAATCTTCATCGTTAGGATGCCTGACCCAGTCGCACAGTCGTGTGGGTCGACCCCAGACCCAGGTCATGGGTTCAATTCTCAAAGTTATACAACATAGGAAATAACATGAAATGATATTAAATTTACTTAAATATATATATAGTTAATGGAATCAAGCGTTACTTTGCGGAAATCCATAGCATAAAATTTTAATATAAGTATTATATCTAGCAATATCCCACGAAAAAAAAAATCGCGGGATATTGCTAGATATAATCTATTTAATTTTTTTAAAATATTAATACTTAAGTATATAATATACCTGATCAATCCCTAACTTTTATTTTTTCTATAATCTCTCGCGAGAAAAGAAACCGTAGAAAATCTGATTTTTTTCTGAACGCCTACAAATATAGTATATCTATACTAATATTATAAAGACGTAACATTTGATTGTTTGTTTGAATGGAATAGGCACTGAAACCACTGAACCAATATGAAAAATTCTTTCACCGTTGGAAAGCTACATTCCTAGCGCTGAACATAGGCTATATTATATGTTAAAAAAAAGTAGGGTTCCTTACTAAAACCCCAAAAATGTAGCCCAAAGTGTAAAAAAACGACCTTCAAAATTTCTTACATCGTGTGCGCTTCGACAACGGCTTGACCAATTTCGCAAATTATTTTTACGGTATGTTCGTTATTGTCACGAAAAGGTTATTATGAAAGAAAATTTTGAAAAAAATAAGCAGAAAATTAGAAAAAAGAAGAAAATACGTGTTGGTCACGCGGGGTTTGAACCTGGGCTCGATCGATTCACGTCGTTGAAAGTCTATATGACACGGGTGT
This sequence comes from Celastrina argiolus, assembly GCA_905187575.2. NCBI lineage: Eukaryota > Metazoa > Arthropoda > Insecta > Lepidoptera > Lycaenidae > Celastrina > Celastrina argiolus. The sequence continues at coordinate 7,095,243 of LR994584.1, read as the reverse complement.
CATGGTAACAACATTGTTTACAAATGGAAAATAAAAATTATGAAATGCTATAAATACCGTTTTTATATCAGCTTAAACTATTTGGATTAATAAAACTATTAGGATTAACAAGAACATGAATCCAAATAGTTTAAGCTGATATAAATACGGTATGTAGGTATAGCATTTCATAATTTTTGTTTTCTATTTGTAAACAACGTTGTTACCATGACGACAGTTAGACGTTATAGACGTTAGGCTGCGTTTCCACTGATGCGGAGCGAGGCGGACGGGAGCTTGCGGTACCCGAATTGACCAATCACTATGCTCGAAATCTCCGCTCCACTTCGCTTGGGCACCGCTAAGCTCCTCCGCGTCAGTGGAAACGCGGCCTTATAGACGCGCCAACATCGGGACGGTGTATCAAATCTATACATCTATACCTACAAATAAATAAAATTGAAGTGTCAGTTTGTAACATTCAATTAGCAATGTTTTTCTAAATGCATAATAATATGCATTAAACGATATTTACTGAAAACGAAAAATGCATTTAAAAAAAAAATTGTCTGTCTGTCTGTCGGCATGTCTCTTTGCTCCGGCTAATCTCTGGAACGGCTGGACCGATTTTAACGAGACTTTCACTGGTAGATAGCTAAAGTTATAAGGATTAATTTTGGCTACTTTTCATCATCATCATCACCAGCATCGTCATCTAACTAATGGTCACCAAATCGGCTGGACCGACTGTGACGGGAGCATGCGGGTTCCGCGTTGCGGGTTCCGCGATGCGGGTTCCGCGATGCGGGTTCCGCGATGCGGGTTCCGCGATGTGGGATCCGGGTTCCTGTGTTGCATGTTCCGGGTTCCGCGTTGCGGGTTCCGGGTTCCTATGCTGCGGGTTCCGCGTTGCGGGTATCGGGTTCCGCACTACCGCGTTGCGGGTTCCAGGTTCCCGCGTTGCGAGTTCCGCGTTCCCGCGTTGCGGGTTCTGCGTTCCCGCGTTGCGTGTTCCGGGTTCCCGCGTTGCGAGTTCCACGTTCCCGCGTTGCAGGTTCTGCGTTCCCGCGTTGCGGGTTACGCGTTGCGGGTTCCGCGTTGCGGGTTCCGCGTTGCGGGTTCCGCGATGCGGGTTCCGCGATGTGGGATCCGGGTTCCTGTGTTGCGGGTTCCGGGTTCCGCGTTGCGGGTTACGGGTTCCTATGCTGCGAGTTCCGCGTTCCCGCGTTGCGGGCTCCGCGTTCCCGCGTTGCGGGTTCCGGGTTCCCGCGTTGCGGGTTCCGGGTTCCCGCGTTGCGCGTTTCGCGTTGCGAGTTCCAGGTTCCCGCGTTGCGGGTTCCGGGTTCCCGCGTTGCGGGTTCCGGGTTCCCACGTTGCGGGTTCCGGGTTCCCGCGTCGCAGGTTCCGGGTTCCGCGTTGCAGGTTCCGCGATGTGGGTTCCGGGTTCCCGTGTTGCGGGTTCCGCGTTCCCGCGTTGCGGGTTCCGGGTTCCCGCGTTGCGGGTTCCGCGTTCCCGCGTTGCGGGTTCCGGGTTCCCGCGTTGCAGGTTTCGCGTTGCGAGTTCCGCGTTCCCGCGTTGCGGGTTCCGGGTTCCCGCGTTGCGGGTTTCGCGTTCCCGCGTTGCGGGTTCCGGGTTCCCGCGTTGCAGGTTTCGCGTTGCGAGTTCCGGGTTCCCGCGTTGCGGGTTCCGGGTTCCTGCGTTGCGGGTTCTGGGTTCCCGCGTTGCGGGTTCCGGGTTCCGCGTTGCGGGTTCCCGTGTTGCGGGTTCCGGGTTCCGCGTTGCGGGTTCCGGGTTCCCGCGTTGCGGGTTCCGGGTTCCCGCGTTGCGGGTTCCGGGTTCCCGTGTTGCGGGTTCCGGGTTCGGCGTTGCGGGTTCCGGGTTCCCGCGTTGCGGGTTCCAGGTTCGGCGTTGCGGGTACCCGTGTTGCGGGTTCCGGGTTGCGCGTTGCGGGTTCCGGGTTCCCACATTGCGGGTTCCGCGTTGCGGGTTCCGCGTTGCGGGTTCCGCGTTGCGGGTTCCGCTTTGCGGGTTCCGCGTTGTTTTTTTTTAGTTGAATTTCATCATAAACTGTTTTTATGCTCAACGAATTGGCAAGGGTCAGCTAGTTTATATATATATATATATGCCTAGATATTATAAATTATATTGTTTAATAGTGTTTGATCATACATAATAATTATGTATTTTGCCTTTATTAAATTTAAGGTGCTATAATTTTTTTTGATAATTGTATCAAAGTATCGATTAAATTACTCCAAAATCATTAAATGTTCTTAAGGATTTTAAATAATTAATTGAAAAAAAAAACAAAAAACCTTTATTTTTAACGAGTGTGTTTAAGTCGAAGTAAAGATAATAAATAAACAAAGCACGTATAAGATAACAATCTACTCCACGTGGTTAAAAATAAGTCTCGTTTGTGCACAGGCTACGGCATACGTACTTGGAGATTATAGATATCTTAAAATATAATAGTGAAATAGAGATAAACATGAATTTGTTGTTTTATTAATTTAATTTTTTTTGGAGTTTATTAATATTTTTTCGTGACATATATATGAAAATTTACTACCCTAGGTAGCAGTTACCAAATAATTTTCTTGAAATTAAGTTTTGCTACTTTATTAAAATAATTGCTTAAATCTCAGAAACGGAGCAATCTACTGGAAAATAATGACAATTTGGTATCCTCCTCTGAGGATATACCCCAGATAAACAGGTTATTTCATGATAAAAGTTTTTCTTTGAAAATTCAGAATTTTCAAAATTTTTCATGTTACAGCTCTCGTTTCTCGAAATCTAGTTGTTTGACACTTTTATTTTTATTTTTTATTTAACACTTTATTGTACACAAGAAACAATTAACAATAGTACAAATTACAGAGAAAGACGACACAAAGGTACTTTATTCAAATATTCGCTTGCAACTCAAACACGCTGCACCCTACTGGAAAAAAATATGAAAATAAGATACCCCAATACGAGAATTCACGTCCAGTACCCCTGAAGTGTAAAATATTTGTAAAAAATTTATCATGAAGAAAATGTATATTTTTTTCTCGATAAAAGATTTTTTCTGTAAATTGATTAAATTAAGTTTTGGAAGGTTTCCATAATTTATGTTACGGGACTCGTTTCTCCAAATTAAGTTTTGTTACTTTATACAAATAATAGCTTATAACGGAAAATTAAATTGGTGCCCCTCTATGAAGGGCACAGCTTAAGTAACCTTTTATCATTAAGAAAACCTATGGGTTAACCAGGGGTTTATTCGCGTGGCGGTACCAAATTTCCATTAGTTTCGCAGTAACATGCACCATTTTCGAGATCGAAGCGATTATAGAATAAATATTAAGTACTGTTGTTTGTTTTCTAACTGGGTGCATGGCATCATCTGATTTAATATGTATCACTTGTGAGATAGATAATATTTATATACATTGTTTATTCATGCGATTGCCAAGTCAATCTACTTATTAGTTTAAAACATGAAATATTTTTAAAAACATTGATATGATCACCATAAGATATTGTTAGACCGACCGACTTACCCCAGCTTGGCATATCACATGGATCTCCCAACTTTTTACAGCAGAAGAACTAAGTAGGAAGACTTGGGCACTTTTTACAAGTTATGTTTTCATGGGATAGATAATTCTTTGCGATTGCAATAACAAAATATTGTTTGATCTCGTTAAGTTAACTGTTTAATTAAATGTGTATTGAATTAATTATTAGATAAGTATTATTATAGTTGTTTAGATGAGTGGCAAATTAATTTTAAGACTGATTGATTAATAATCATAAGAAAGTTTAATTACGCATTTTCCATAAAAAATATACAAATTAAAAACCTATCCATATGGTCCGTCTAAATCCGGACGGATGGTAAACCCAGGCAGAGGGAGCAGTTTTGGAGGAATTATGTATTGGAATATTATATTACAATTGATTTTATTACACAAATAATATTCCTCTATTTAAGGGGAATTAACAGTGGATGCGGGGCAAACGGGGCACATCTGTGCGGGGCCCGCGGGGCACATCTATGCGGGGCACGTACGGAACTTCCTTATCTCGCTCATGACTCATCAGTATGCCGCGGGGGCCACACTAACGCAGTTTGGGATTTCGCGTCTGCTCACGTGTTGGCTTTAGTTTTACTGTTATTAAATTTGCATCCCGTTTGCTATATAATATGTGATTGGGTTGAGGGTGAGGTTATACTCTTTATTTATTGTAAAAGCAAATTACAGTCCTTACCCGGTTTAGCCGGTGTACGGACAAACCCCACGATTTATGGGAAACTGAGCTCGCTCTTTATTTTGTTATTTAATTTGGAAAAAAAAAAACATTTTTTTACTTTGTTTTTCCCGGGGAATTTATTAATTTTCGACTTTTCGACGGTCGCGGTGCTAGGCGTCGCGACGCTGGGCGCTGGGCGTCGGCAGGCGTCGCGACGCTGGGCGTCGGCAGGCGTGGCAGGCGTCGCGGGGCTGGGCGTCGGCAGGCGTCGCGACGCTGGGCGTCGGTAGGCGTCGCGGCGCTATGCGTCGCGGCGCTGGGCGTCGGCAGGCGTCGCGACGCTGGGCGGCGCTAGGCGTCGGCAGGCGTCGCGGCGCTGGGCGTCGGCAGGCGTCGCGGCGCTGGGCGTCGGCAGGCGTCGCGGTGCTGGGCGTCGGCAGGCGTCGCGGCGCTGGGCGTCGTGACGCTGAGCGTCGGCAGGCGTAGCGACGCTGGGCGTCGGTAGGCGTCGCGGCGCTGGGCGTCGGTAGGTGTCGCGGCGCTTGGCGTCGTGACGCTGGGCGTTGGCAGGCGTCGCGACGCTGGGCGTCGGTAGGCGTCGCGGCGCTGGGCGTCGGTAGGCGTCGCGGCGCTTGGCGTCATGACGCTGAGCGTCGGTAGGCGTCGCGGCGCTAGGCGTCGCGGCGCTGGGCGTCGGCAGGCGTCGCGGCGCTTGGCGTCATGACGCTGAGCGTCGGTAGGCGTCGCGGCGCTAGGCGTCGCGGCGCTGGGCGTCGGCAGGCGTCGCGACGCTGGGCGTCGGCAGGCGTCGCGGCGCTGGGCGTCGGCAGGCGTCGCGGCGCTGGGCGTCGGCAGGCGTCGCGGCGCTGGGCGTCGGCAGGCGTCGCGGCGCTAGGCGTCGGCAGGCGTCGCGACGCTGGGCGTCGGTAGGCGTCGCGGCGCTGGGCGTCGGTAGGCGTCGCGGCGCTGGGCGTCGGTAGGCGTCGCGACGCTGGGCGGCGCTAGGCGTCGGCAGGCGTCGCGACGCTGGGCGGCGCTAGGCGTCGGCAGGCGTCGCGACGCTGGGCGTCAGTAGGCGTCGCGGCGCTTGGCGTCGCGACGCTGGGCGTCGGCAGGCGTCGCGACGCTGGGCGTCGGCAGGCGTCGCGGCGCTGGGCGTCGGCAGGCGTCGCGACGCTGGGCGTCGGTAGGCGTCGCGGCGCTGGGCGTCGGTAGGCGTCGCGACGCTGGGCGGCGCTAGGCGTCGGTAGGCGTCGCGACGTTGGGCGTCGGTAGGCGTCGCGGCGCTGGGCGTCGGTAGGCGTCGCGGCGCTTGGCGTCATGACGCTGAGCGTCGGTAGGCGTCGCGGCACTAGGCGTCGCGGCGCTGGGCGTCGGTAGGCGTCGCGGCACTAGGCGTCGCGGCGCTGGGCGTCGGTAGGCGTCGCGACGCTGGGCGTCGGCAGGCGTCGCGGCGCTTGGCGTCGTGACGCTGAGCGTCGGCAGGCGTCGCGGCGCTAGGCGTCGCGGCGCTGGGCGTCAGCAGGCGTCGCGGCGCTAGGCGTCGCGGCACTGGGCGTCGGCAGGCGTCGCGACGCTGGGCGTCGGTAGGCGTCGCGGCGCTGGGCGTCGGTAGGCGTCGCGGCGCTGGGCGTCGGTAGGCGTCGCGACGCTGGGCGGCGCTAGGCGTCGGCAGGCGTCGCGACGCTGGGCGTCGGCAGGCGTCGCGACGCTGGGCGTCGGTAGGCGTCGCGGCGCTTGGCGTCGCGACGCTGGGCGTCGGCAGGCGTCGCGGCGCTGGGCGTCGGCAGGCGTCGCGGCGCTGGGCGTCGGTAGGCGTCGCGACGCTGGGTGGCGCTAGGCGTCGGTAGGCGTCGCGACGCTGGGCGTCGGTAGGCGTCGCGGCGCTGGGCGTCGGTAGGCGTCGCGGCGCTTGGCGTCATGACGCTGAGCGTCGGTAGGCGTCGCGGCGCTAGGCGTCGCGGTGCTGGGCGTCGGCAGGCGTCGCGGCGCTGGGCGTCGGCAGGCGTCGCGGCGCTTGGCGTCGTGACGCTGAGCGTCGGCAGGCGTCGCGGCGCTAGGCGTCGCGGCGCTGGGCGTCAGCAGGCGTCGCGGCGCTAGGCGTCGCGGCACTGGGCGTCGGCAGGCGTCGCGACGCTGGGCGTCGGTAGGCGTCGCGGCGCTGGGCGTCGGTAGGCGTCGCGGCGCTGGGCGTCGGTAGGCGTCGCGACGCTGGGCGGCGCTAGGCGTCGGCAGGCGTCGCGACGCTGGGCGTCGGTAGGCGTCGCGGCGCTTGGCGTCGCGACGCTGGGCGTCGGCAGGCGTCGCGGCGCTGGGCGTCGGCAGGCGTCGCGGCGCTGGGCGTCGGTAGGCGTCGCGACGCTGGGCGGCGCTAGGCGTCGGTAGGCGTCGCGACGCTGGGCGTCGGTAGGCGTCGCGGCGCTGGGCGTCGGTAGGCGTCGCGGCGCTTGGCGTCATGACGCTGAGCGTCGGCAGGCGTCGCGGCGCTGGGCGTCGGCAGGCGTCGCGGCGCTGGGCGTCGGTAGGCGTCGCGACGCTGGGCGGCGCTAGGCGTCGGTAGGCGTCGCGACGCTGGGCGTCGGTAGGCGTCGCGGCGCTGGGCGTCGGTAGGCGTCGCGGCGCTTGGCGTCATGACGCTGAGCGTCGGTAGGCGTCGCGGCGCTAGGCGTCGCGGTGCTGGGCGTCGGCAGGCGTCGCGGCGCTGGGCGTCGGCAGGCGTCGCGGCGCTTGGCGTCGTGACGCTGAGCGTCGGCAGGCGTCGCGGCGCTAGGCGTCGCGGCGCTGGGCGTCAGCAGGCGTCGCGGCGCTAGGCGTCGCGGCACTGGGCGTCGGCAGGCGTCGCGACGCTGGGCGTCGGTAGGCGTCGCGGCGCTGGGCGTCGGTAGGCGTCGCGGCGCTGGGCGTCGGTAGGCGTCGCGACGCTGGGCGGCGCTAGGCGTCGGCAGGCGTCGCGACGCTGGGCGTCGGCAGGCGTCGCGACGCTGGGCGTCGGTAGGCGTCGCGGCGCTGGGCGTCGGCAGGCGTCGCGACGCTGGGCGTCGGCAGGCGTCGCGGCGCTGGGCGTCGGCAGGCGTCGTGACGCTGGGCGTCGGCAGGGGTCGCGGCGCTGGGCGTCGGCAGGCGTCGCGGCGCTGAGCGTCGGTAGGCGTCGCGGCGCCGGGCGTCGTGGCGCTAGGCGTCGCGACGCCCAGCGCTAACTGAAATGTAGAGTAAGTGAAGCTAAGCCTAGTAAAGTAAGGCCGCATAGATCAAGAACTTTGGTTCTACATGGGATTTGTCCACTTTTTGATAGATTTTGATCAAGGTGCTGGTAGATTTAGCGCGAGTAGTCTTTAGAACTTGGCTTTATACGATATCTGATAACTTTTTCACAGGGTAAGCTATATAGACTCGTCTTGGCAACATTTTACATGAAAATGTTTTTGGTGGGATTTTCTTTATGATAATTTGTATGTAATTCGTCGCCCAGTAATTTTTTGTATGCGCGGGAATTTCGGCGCATTTCAGTGCCAAAAGTAAGTATTCAAGCCATATATTGCAAGCCACGAATCAAAATAAATCCAGAATGTGCAATGTACTTGTACACATATCCACTATCTTAGATTACAAATAAAAACAATAAAATGCTTTAAAATCATTTATTCATTACATGTCGCCTGTAAAACGTATGAAAATGTTCCGAATACAAGGTAAAATTCTTAATGGCCTACTTACAGCTAGTACCGATAAATACAATTTCGTATATGATCACATTGAGATTTATATTGCACTTAAATCTAAGAGGCACTTGCCGCCTGCCAGTGAAAACCCACCACATGCTGAACCAGAACCCAAACCCATCTAATAGCTATCCTAAAATATGACTTAAGAAAAAAAGGAAGTAAAATAATATACAGATAGATGTTAAAGTCACTAGCTGGCACAAACGCTACAGTGGTGTACCAATCGTTTATTCAACTCCTGGATTTTTAACGTTACGTAAAACACGGGTTGAAAATTAGGTGTTGAAAGTGGAATAAGTCCTCTCATAGTACAGGGTTTATTCTACTTTGAACATGCCTTAACTTACAAGCGATTATGAATACGCCCGAACGTTTTGTTTGTTCAATTACAAGACCCAATTTTACCAACGTATTAAAACAACGCTCAAAGCCAGGGTTTCTGATCTGTCTGTCCCGTTCATTGAGAAAGACAGATCGAATTTAGGGTTTAGCTTAATCGCGTTTAAAGAAGTTTAAAACGGGGTTTAGTATCGCAAGGTCTTAGAATCTTCTAATTTACAAAAGGTTTAGTAAATTTCTTCAATTCTAATTTAAAAGCTCTATCAATACCACTAGTGACTCTACAATGAGTTGAAATAACATTAACATTAAATACTGCGAGGGATGTCGCTTGAAATAAAATGAGTAATCTATATGTAAAAATAACTTAAACTAATCAATTGACTAAGCTTTGCATTATATTAGAACTAAATCTAGACAATTACTATATAAAATGTATAAAATCTCCGACTGTAATCAGAATATTAATTTCTATTTTGTCCTACGTGACACAAACCTAATTGCATTTCTTGTTCATACATTTTCTATACACAGTAACGTTTGTTTTAATGTATTCTGAAAAGTCAGATAGACATATGAGTACAAAGGCGAGGTCTTAACCGACATGCCATCGCAAATTACAATGACGGTATTCGAAACGTTAATTATACGGTATTGACATAGCGTTCCCTGGCATAGTACACCATACATTGATACATTTCTAACTTCGTTATACCATAATTAGCAATAGCATCTTAGCAGAACCAGAATAACGGTATAATACGACAGCGCTAACACAGCACTTAGTCCAAATATTTTCGTTTCCATAACATGAAATCAAATGTTTACAAAAATAAAATAAAACTAAAAACTAAAATTATCTACGCGGACGTGGTGAGTTTAACACTATCTTTTATCACTTACTTTAACGTACATCATTAAAATACATAAGCGATTTCGAGTTATAAATTTTAAAAATTTACATTCTCTCCTAAGCTATATATATTAGGCAATATAAATAAATGATTAAGTAGTAGGTATAGTAGAATATAGTATGTTTATCAGGAATAGAATACCTTCCTATAGAAAATACTTGTGCCAATACAGTTATTTGTACATGACGTCATTAATTCCTTGTTTCCGGATAACTGGGAACTGACAAGACTTATGGAAGGTAGTACGAGTATTGATTGTCAATTAACATTTAAGTACACTAAATTTAACCGAGTTTGAGAAACATTATTAAGATTGTGAAACAGGCTCTTAATAATATTAAAACGTCCGGAACAAGAGCAACTAAAGCTTGTACAGATAACTGAATTGACAACAATGCTAATAGAATAGATTATTTGGGTAGATAGTATTTTGGTTTAAACCAGTTTTATATGCATTATGAAGTTGTACGAGTTCTTTTGAAAGTAGGAACTTAAATCTGATAAAACTTAAACAAAAGTTCATAAATCTAGTGGAGACAATCAGATAATTATTTTGTAAAGAAATACTTAAATACTCGAGTCAAGTATATCCTTTACTTTGTGACTAAAATATTTACAACATTCAAACTCAAATATGAATCAACTTAGGCCTAAGAAATAAGTAGTTTGTTCTACCAATAATAATAGGGCGTCTAATAGAAACTAATGTAATCAAAAGATCAAAGATTCCAAGATTGGAATGGGAAAAACATAATATTATATCCCTAGAAAAAATGAGATGACATGATTTGGCCATTTCGTCTCATTTACACCGAAAAAGACGTACTATACATTCCCTGTGTTCCAGGAGACGCTCTGAACGTTCAGATCATTCATAACGCTGACATTGACAGCTGACAGTGCCTGTGAAAACAGTTCAAAACGATCCTAAACAGTGCTAAAGAAACGCAAATCTAAACGAAAAAAACGTTATTTTCGTTCAGCGCGTCTCCTGGAACAGGCCCATTATCGTAGTCTAAGGCTGGGACTACATGATCCGGAAGACAAGGATTTGTCTGAGAATTCGACTCACGGGTTCGATTTTCAGTTTTATCGTATTTGCCCCGAGTTTTACTTTCAGTGCTCTGAATTTTCTCCGCTTCTGGGTCATATAGTCGTAACTCGTAGCCTTTACATGGCGTTGACGATTAGATTTATAACTCCTAATTAGAGGAAGAGTAAGATTTGATCTCACATTATAGGTCAAATACAAAATTTTGTTCAGGTTTAATCTTTTATAAAATTTCCTGTACATTTTAGGCACTCGAGCGTTGGAGTCTGACACGGATTCGATTCACTGATATTGTCTACATTAATTAATAAATTAAATAGTAATCGATATGATATGTTTTGTTTCTAGACACTTGTAAATACATACAAAAGAAAGGCGGTTCGTTGCACCCTGATTATACGGCCGCTATACCTACAATAAGAAATTTGTCCTCAGTTTCTATTAACGCAATAAAAACCGAAAAATTTCTTGTTCGATCTAAGCAATGCGGCCTTAACTGCGACACATAGCTTGCACTTTACATTCTGTCCTCGTCACGCACGATTGGTGCGACAGGGATAGAAATATACGAAATCTTTCGACTACCCTCTTTTCCTTTTCAAAGCTATGTGGCGTCTAAATTATGTTCTAGATCACAGTGCGCAACCGTTTCTCGTACCGAACAGAGTCTTTAGTTGTGGCATGATCACGTTCTTGACAAACAACGACTGCTTGCCCGCAATGGCGTCTCTTTTGGCGTTCTTGACGAAGTGCTTGATGCCGGGCTTGTGAATGAGGAACGCGTTGTTCAGTATCATGAAGTCGTAGTCTTTTACACACAGGATGTATCCCTGGAACATGAAAGGGTTAGTTAAAGTAGCTGAATATGCCAGTGGAAGCACTGAAAATTGCGGTCGAAATTGAAAATCGAACACATGAGTAAATTTGACTTTGACATTTGACTCAAAATTCGTGTGTTCAATTTTGAACTCTATTGTATTAGCGCAGAGATCTGAGCTTTCTCCAGAATACAATCCCAGCCAGACAATGAAATAGGATCTGTGTAGTTTTAACTACGCCAATCCAAAATAATCACTTTCAATTACCGACTCAAAGCGATAACTTTTATAATTGCATTATTTAATTTTATGTTAAAAATATTTTGATGGCTTTTAATTTCAGCTTTTACGGCTTGCAGTTCATAACGAGCCTCATAAAACCGAGACGTTTATAGTCTTGAACGGCTATGGGTCTGCCATCTGCACTGCTTTATGATCTGTGAATCTCGCCGTCTATTATGTGTACCAAAATATAACAAAAAATACTCTTGAAATCGAGGAATTCGAAATTCAAAGGGACCTTATTAATTTCAAGTTTGTTGTTTGGAACACAAATTATTCGTTATAAGCAAGCCTGCATGGCAGATATACTGTTTACTGTCGGGGTCTTATCCTATCAATGGAATCAAATGGAAGCAATTTTGGAAAAACTTTGAATATTTTTATTTTCAAGGTTTAAAAGGCAGCGCGGCAATTCTTTCGAGATCTTACAATAAAGTTTATCTTTTTATCGCTATCTCAAAAATGCAGTCTCATGTCGCGTTCCGGTGTGAAGAAGTCACGTCAATGTATTTGTTATTACCTGTGTCATTTTGTCCTTCTTGCCCTCCCAGCTGAGTCGCTCGTCGTAGTACGGGTCTTGGTGTGTTCCAATAAATATTGGCTCCCAATGTACGAATTTACCACGACGCTTGCCCACGTGGAACACGTCCATTTCTGTAATAATAATAGTTATATTTTATTATTCAAACATAATAAAAAGAACTGATATTAAAAACTGTATTAATACCGAAATATTGTAATTATAAGGTCTTAAAACACACAAAGGGAATAATAATCGACTTGGGCCACCCAGTTTTACAATTATCCTTCATATAAAAAAGTGCTATATTAGATTAATTAACAAACCCAGGCTGGTGCTGCTGGTGAGCCTTTTTTTAATTTTATTTATTTACTGTTACAAAAAAGGTGAGTAATGCATACAGTCTATTTTTCTAGTTCTTAAACTAGGTCTAGCCTGTACCTTAAGAACTAAGCTTAAAACTAAGCCTTAGAAATTACTTAGTCTAATTGACAGATATTTTAAATTTATATTTATTAGGATTTAGTAAGTCCGAGATCCTAAGATTAATTATCACTAATTATTCCAAGAATTATTAACACACATAATTAACTTTATAAGAATATTCATTTTAATGATATGATATTTAAATCTAATCAAAACCTGACATTTTATTTTATGATTTATTTACGTAATTAAAAGACGGAAATTATAATGAGCAAAAATTGCAGGTGCAACTTTTCTCTCATTCGCTGCTGTAGTGGTTAACGTGGAGTTTATTTTATTCAATAACGAATGGGCCATTATAATGTCGGAGAATGTTATATAAATTGCAAATGCTTGTGATACAGCTCAATAAATCCAGCGACTAGCGCATCCCATTTTTATGAAATCAACACAGATTGCAAAAAACGAAAGGAATGATGTGGCAAACAGCTTGATACAGTATATAACATTTTTTTTTTACTACAATATTTCATCCCTTCGGCGGATGAATTTTAACCCGCGACGCAAAAACCACGGGGTGTTATAAGTTTGACTTGTCTGTGTAAATGTGTGTGTGTCTGTCTGTGGCGTCGTAGCTCCCCAACAGATGATCCGATTTTAATGTTTTTTTTTTGTTTGAAAGGTATATCAGTCGAGAGTGTTCTTAGCTATGTTTCGTGGAAATCGGTTCAGGTGACTTTGAAGATCAGGTCGTTTGTTAAGTGTGATAGGAATGTTACATGCTAAGTCGGAGTTTTTTTTTAATTTTATATTTAGTCTTACGAAAACTGTTCCCTTAGTGGATGTCCTTCCAATATGAGGACGTGTACGAAATTTAAATTATCTAACTTTAAGAGTTTGCCTTGTTGATACATCAGTCAATGACATTAGCGATTTATACATCCAAAGATAAACAATGCTTAATCACAATCGTATGATGTCGAAACAGCTGACGCACAAGAAGTTCCAGATTTCGCAAATTAGCGGGAAGTCTGAAGCTAGCCGGTCATTGACCCATAACGCAATTAGAATGCATGCGAAGTGTAAATAGCCCACCACAGATTAATGGCGGTAAGACACACGCGAGGACGTTTAATGCCGTTTTGAAGTAATAAAACTATAATGGAGATAGGTAGGTGGTTTTGTGCTGAGACCGTTCCGAATCGCATTGTTATTTTAAGTAAAAGTATATCCGAGTATTATACATTTTATCGATACATAATTAGAAATCAGTGTGATTAATAAAATTATCAAGCCCTTTGTTTAGGAAGTATATTATTAACGTCTACTGTATCTGGGTACGTTCCTGAATGTAGACTAATCAATGATAAAAATATTGTTTATTCCTTTGTTGGAGTCAAATACTGCACTGATTTTGATGAAATATGCCACAGATGTAGAGTTGACCACGGGACGGGTAGACTTATTAACGTGGCAAAATATACTGGCTACTGTGGGATTTCCTTCTGTGAAGTCGCAAGCAACATCTATTAACTAATAACAAAAGAAATCTAAAGGATCAAGTGACGAATAATAAAACAACTCAGTAGAGTTTAGTAACGATTTAAATTTTATATAACCTCGACAATAGTCACATTTTCCTGTTACTTAATGATAACTACAGTCAGCATAGGGAAATGTCATTAAAATATAATCAATAAATACTTAGATAGTCATAATTATTTTATAATTAAATTGGTGAGATAATAATAATTATTAGTTCATTTGTTTGGCAAGGATAGTATAATGAGATACGATTTTACATTATAATATTAAAACAGGTCTAACAGCCATTATGTCAAGGATAGATCAAACGAGTATTTAAATTATTGCTCCTCTAATTTATTTTGTAGCATTGAGGAAGAATTCGACCTTCTAAACTATATCACGTATACAGATGATACACATCCTGTATCTATTAATAGCGAGTTTACAAGTCATACTAATGATATAAACGCGTATCTCAGTGGACAATGGAGCTCCTGTCCTTTATTTAATTTAAAATTTTAGATACAACAATAAATTCAACTTCACTCTGATCATTAAACAATAGGCACCGAATGCAACGAAAATTTGGGTGAACCCACTAAAGCAAATATACAAAATCAAAAGCGAATTTCACAATGAAAAAAGACGATTTCAGAATGATAACTCAGCTTTACTGTGTTCTATTTTAAAGTTGATAATGCCTATCACAACCCTAGATATGTATGGGTGATGATTGTACGGAAAGTTTTTTTACGTATAACAATATTATGTAATTTTTAGGACAGTGAGTTATAAAAATACCTCCTAATTTTTACTGTATCCGTAGGCGTAGAACATAAAACACTAAATATAATATTATGTAAAGCTACTTAACTTTAAATGTTAACCTAATTTGCGAAACGCATCGTGTTTCGGAGATGTTTCATGTGTTTGCATTGTGAAAGCAGATTGGATCTAGTCATCTATAAATTACGGCAATTAGGAACCTTTACCGAGACAGCGAGATCACCGTTAGACATAAATATATTACCGTTTATGAACAACATATATAAAACAACATATACTTTAAAGTTTAAAGCATGTACATTATTATGAACATTACGCACACTACTCAAATAATTCCTTCATGACTTTCGTCACTACTTTAATAATTGAAATTATTGTAAAGTTCAATTATTAATTTTAAACAGTTGAATTTTTCACAAATAATGTATTTCGGTTACTGCTATTACTCAACAAATACTTAAAAAAATTGAAATCAGTCCATAAATGCTGGAGTAATGATCAACGATATCCGTATCGGTATGATTATGACTACTGTAATTATTAATTAACATTGCGGCATATGCTTGGAGCACAAAGTAGATTGCAGTTATTGAAATAACACCTAAATCTCCAAACATGTACAATTGTATAGGGCTCAAGAGTTCTGTATACCTTTGTGCAAAATCGCACTTTTTGGTAGCGTATAAACTTTGAGGATTTCTCTCGATTCCTCATGGCTGCCATCATCAGGTCAAGGTTCACTTTGGTAGCAACGGGGCCTAATTCGAATTAAATACAACACGAAACACGAAGTATTCATCAAAAAAAAAAAACGGTCCACCAGCAGCGTAATATTTGAACATACAAAAAAATATCCACAACCGAATATATCGGAATGTCCTTTTGGAAGCCAGTTAAAAATTTCAATCAAATAATATTAAGGGGGGAGGCTTATGAGAGCTTCTAAATATTAATTTGTTTTTAATTTTTGATTGTATATTTGAACTCCTATTGTTGTATGAACAACAGCCGAAGATTTGCACTTAGCTGGTTTTTTAAACTGCGTCCCTATGCAAGCAATAATTATAAAGACGTTTTCACGTCAAAACCAGCGGTGCTTAGGAAGGTAGGACTCGAACAACTCTCGCACGCACTTGCTATGCAGGAAGTGATCAAACAAACTATACTTCACAACGCAGTAAATTTTACGTGCTCATAAATAGGTATACTTTAATATTATTATGGCTATATTACATTTTCGTTTCTTTAAATTTAAATTTTAGCCATATAATATCCTAAATAATGCTATAATTATTTTGAAAAGGTATTTGTGATTTTTTTATTTCGGCGATACAAGGGGTGCCGATTCTTCGATCGGTTCTCGCGTAATAGAAAAAGGTTTATATTCGTTTTATTAACAGTTTATATTTCTCAACTTATTAGCTCGAACATATTCGATTGTGAAGTACTGAGAATGCATAAACTTTGTTTCGTTCTAAAAAAACTATTTTTTTTCATGAATATATTATGGCTCTTTTATATATTTCCAAAGAGTGTCCCTGAGCTAAAGTATTCATTTTATTGCGTTTTTTCAAAGACACTAGAAAATGCGGCAAATAAATGGTGGTTTTACTTATTGATTGATGATAACGAATGTACTTACGGCTAGTTTCAGCTGCGTTCATCCATTGCTGGCCCTGCGGTATGTTGTGGCAGTTCGGGCAGACGAACTTGTGGAATGGAATGGCGGTTTTGTTGGCTAACATCGATCGGAGTTCCGTCTTCGTCGATGGTACCTGGAAAATATTTGGCACTGTTTTAGGAACTCGAAATATTTAGTAGTTGAAACTCGGTAGTAGATAGCAGTAGATACTTGTACAATATTCATCGAGAGAACATTGGTTTGTCTTTTGTAACATTGTTTAAAATTCAACAAAATTAATCATTGTTTTTCTTTATTAGAATAAGTGACATTTAAATTGGAAATGCCTAACCTAACCTGCAAAATATTTGGTACTGTTATAGGATCTAGAAACATTAATTAACTTAGTACCTAGTCTATACTCGATAGTAGCAGTAGGTAGAATTTTATCGAGGGAACAGTGGTTACAAACAAGTACTTTTACGTTTAGATCGTATTAAATCAGAAGTATCATTATTTTTCTTTACAGTTTGACCTATAATTCAATTATTATACATTGCTAAAGTTCAAGCAACTGCCGTTGGATTTTAATTGTTATATAAGTTAATCGTGTGAATTTTTGTTATCTTCATCTTTTAAGGTCTGGTAAGAGGCAGTCGGCATAGTTCATTAAATGCAATTCAAAATTAAAACAAGCTGTTTCTTGCCCTAGGACTCCAAGAACTACTAAATGAACGAATAATTCAAATCGTTTACATTAACGCCTGGTATCTGAAAGGCTTATCAAACAGATCATTGATTAAATCGGCTTATCTGAACGCTGGTAAACATCACTTCGCAGTCACTGTTTTCACCAATGAGCGTTCATATTAGCTGATTTGATCCATTGATCAATTTTATCAGCCTTTCAGAAACTTCGGATTTTAATGCCTAAGGTCGTGTTTCACCAAGCTATGTTAAAGTTAATCCTTCGTTAGATATCATGTTGTTCCTCTCGTAATTCCTGTCAATGAATGAGAAGGCATGTTATTTTAATAAGACGTTAACACTAGCATACTTTAGTGAAATGGGGACTTAGGGTCTGAGTCTAACTCACGCTACTGTACGTTCATTTTATTCCTCCTCAGCAGTATGACTTCGTTTGCATAATTATTAGAAAAGAAGATAGAGATAATAATATTTCACATATTAAATACATATTAAAAATTCACATCATGGCATCTAGTGATGAGGAATTTTAAAGTTCTGAGTGTATTGTCCTCTTACAGTCTCGGTCAATTGGTATGTCCTACAAGTGATAGGCACTGTACTTGAACTCCTCTTAGCCTTAACCCAACTAGATTAGATGCCCGCGTGTGACTGCGCAGAACGCATTGTTGGCTGAGCGTCCCACGCGTGGGGGATTTGCCCACGCCTCGTGACAATGAATGTTATGCACTTCTGCAATAGCGCGTATGCATAAATCGGCATACATTTTTTCTGATCCTGTATTAGTTCCGTGAATGCAAAGGAGCTCGCAATCATCGCTTAAGACATAAAGTTCAACGTCGTAAGCAGGGATGTTGTGAGCTCCGTAACCGAAACCGAAACTATCGGATATCGACATAAAAATTATCCGTAACCGAAATTATCCGAAACAAACGGATAATCCGAAATAATTAAATATCCGTATCCGAAATTTCATATTCATTTCATCCCAATAGAGATCCCAAGAGAGAGAAAAAATAGTTACTCTACGGGTATTATTCAGGGAGGAAATAGAAATCACCTAGACCCCTATTTTTGAATTGAAAAAAATTCGTAGTGTTTCCTCTTAAGATAATATTTATGTGCATATAAAGCGGAAGAGTTTGTTTGTTTGTTTCAAGCGCTAATCACAGGAACTACTGGTCCGATTTGAATTTTTTTTTTTTGGATAGTCCATTTATAGAGGTAGGCTTTAGCTTATATAACATTACGCTGCGACCAATAGCAGCAAAGCGTCAGTGAGAAATGTTGCAAAAACGGAGAAACTTATTCACATTTGGGGACTTTCGTTGCGTGCGCTGCATAAACGATTTCAGTTAAAAACAACGCGAACGAAGTCGCGGGCACAGCTAGTAAATAATATAAAGAGAAAATATATTTTATTTGTTTGAATTGATATTATTCTTCGGAACTACTAAACCGATTTTAATGAAATTTTGCACACATATAGATTAGACTATGGGGAAGGATATAGGCTCCTTTTTGTCGCAGCAAAATGAACTAAAGAAAATAAAATGTTACCTGTACTTTAGCATCAACTTCGAATATGCTTATCGGGAAGACACGTGGGTTAGTGGAAGTGCTGAGTGGCTTCGCGTTCCTGGCTATCATGTTCAGGAACCTCGGTATGAGGTTTGGACTAGGATACAGTTCTATGTCGGATGGCAGTATGAAGTGCGTGACGGCGGAGTCCCTCGCGATGTTCCTCGCTACGTTGACTGGGTACAGGAGGCTTTTGGCCTTCATGTAGGTGGAGTTCGCGTTGACGATGTGGGGGGGAGGTAGGGAGCAGTTGTACGGCTGCTGCAGGAACTTCTCCGGATCGGGTATCTGTAAAGAGGATAGAGCGACATTAGTCTTGAACGACGGAGTGGATGATGGAACACACTTTTACTTCACGTCAAATCAATCTTTATCGTAAGTACCTTATGCCACAAAGTAGATATATAACAGAGACACGACCTATTACTAGAAAATGGTCACCTAATACTGGCAATTCGACTGGCTATTTTTGTTTTCTTCGATTTCCAATAGATAAAGGATGAAGTCCAGGCACATTCCGGAAACCGCCATCTAGCGCCACAATTGGAAAATACTACAAATTTCGTTTCGTATATTCTTCTCCTATGCTTAAAAATATGCTTATTTTTATTTTAATGTCAATATTTGATATTTGTACTTAATTCGGCATATTTACATTTTATAATTTACAAACGTTAATAGTAGTGACATCTATTGCAATTTTTTGTATTAAACATAGATTGTATGGGATGGTAGGCCATTCTTATACAGACGAATTTGTAATTGAAAAACTATAACCAACAATAATGATATCTTCATTAGTTTGTTTTAAACGATGCAATAAATATTTTCAAATTTAATTAAATTCGCAAATTGCTAACAGCCATGAAATAAGAACACGTTTTAGTTACAACGCATGAACAGTGCGATGAGCTTAAAAACACAAGTACCTACTATTTATAAAGAGTTAAAAGTTTCTTGACTCAATGACAGTAGCGCCATCTAGCTGGTCCCAATAATGCTATAAAACCTTCCTCGAGAACCACTCTATCCATTGGTGGAAACAGTATAAAGACCGGCACAGTTGTCTGCGGGGTTATTTGCGAACAGAACGAAGAAAGAAAATAGACACGGCCACCACTCTATTATAATTTATAATAGGTATGTAAGGATTGTAAGGATATGAACATAATATTAATTTCACAAATGAATACGACCATCATTTTTGAAGAGCGACGGTTCCGCAGCTGTCATTGGGAATTATAATTATGATGCATTTCCTGCACTTGCATGTGTCGAGTGGCACGTACTCGGGGATTATGCAAATACACACGTGTGACGCGAAAAAGTCCATAAACGTTATATGGTAGATAGATGGATGAAGATGAAGTAGGTTTGTCTTTTAAGGCAAAAACTGCAAAACAAAATTGAAATTACCACTCAGTCTGCAATGACTAATAGTCATACTGACATTTGTGTTAGCAAAGGCTGCCGTGAAAACAAAACGTGGAAAATAAATGAGTGGTCATATTTAATGTACTTATAATATGTCCCTTGTATAGAGTTTACTGTTAAAGTAGCAATGTTAAAAGAGTTAATTTTGTTTACGCTTACCATATGACGCATCAGAGTCTAACCCCTGGTTTCTGAAAGGTTGATCAAATCGTTGATTAGCTAACATTTGAGTCAAAAAACTATTCTGAACGCTCATTGGTGAACATCACTCGCAACAACTTCGCTCACTCTCTACGTTCACCAATGTTCAGAATGGCTTGTTAACTCAAATGTAAGCTGATCGACCGAAGGTAAGTCAGTATTATTTTTATTGGAGCGGTAATACGGATAAGAACTAGTTAAATGAAAAAGTCCACGCGTATAATCAGCATACAGGCTGTAATTAACATATTTTTGCAATATTTCAAATTAGGTTTTCTCCAGAATCGTGTAATTTACAAATGTTTGCAACTAATCACGCCAGTCAATTTTTATCACTTATTTCTTTTTACCGCATATGTGCGAATTCACTAGTAAACCGCAACTACCTAAGTAGTCAATATAAATGGTGAAAACTCTCGACAGTCACTTAAGAAATGCTCATCGTCAAGCTCCTTTGTCTTGCCAGATTTAATACTTTACAGGTACTCCGGTAGGTATTAAATCTGACTGAAACACAAAAGAGGTTTTATGTTCGAGTCTCAGATTATAAGACATTAAGTACGTAGCTACTAGTAGACTAGTACTGTATTGTATTTCAATGTTCTTAATGTTTCTCGGGATTTTACGATTTTATATTTGCATTAGTGGCTCCAACTAGATGTACGGTGTGCACCATATACCTAACGGGTGTAAAAAGAACAGTCACTATAACTTTAGGATATGATTATAATACCTTTTCTCATTCTAGAAATGTATTCTTTTTTACAAAAGTAAAAATTTTAAAATAAGAAATGGTAAAAAGTAAAAAAAAATATCTTTACTAGTTTTGACAAAGAATTTTTTTTTTAGGTTTGACAAAAAATAACGAACTTCGTTAGTGACAATAGCGACGAAATCTTGAATTAGGTTACACTGATGTTAGATAAAAATAGTAGTGTAGATTGTAAGGTATTGATGCCATTTAATCTCTTACAATATTTATTGGAGCCTTATCTTCTACGTTCCTAAATTAAATTAAATTAATTATTTTTAAAACTTAGCGTCCTTCAGTTATGCTTCAATCAATTTTGATTTAACTCCGATGGGGTTATAAATACATTATCTACGACCATATTAAATTACCGATTATTAAAATGACGTTACAGTATTATTAAGTTATTAATACTGCGCATAAAGTTACTTGTAGGTCGTCGTAATAACCGGAACGGACGTTGCGATAGCGCAGCTTTTTACATTATGCATTTTTTTACTTCTCACACTGGGCCTTGAACTGCAGTAATCGGTTAAGATGTTTGTTACACTACAGTTTGATGTGCATCCTCTATTATTAACCACTTTTCCGCTACTTCGTGCTTGCCATCTGA
This sequence comes from Celastrina argiolus, assembly GCA_905187575.2. Lineage (NCBI taxonomy): Eukaryota > Metazoa > Arthropoda > Insecta > Lepidoptera > Lycaenidae > Celastrina > Celastrina argiolus. Next base: position 7,073,724 of record LR994584.1, on the reverse strand, counting down.
ATGTTACAACCAATATTGTGTTTCCTTTTGATTTTTAAATAACTTGATTTCATATTTGACACACGAACGAAAGTAATTATTTAAATTTAAGCTTTGATCGTGCACGAGATAAATCTTGATTAAGATCCGTCCTTCCGGATTCCAAAACTTCCGTTTTTCGTCGTTTTTCACTTGATTAGTATCAAGCTAATTTTTCTTGAGTAGCTTAATTTTGATGAGACGTCAAATAATTTCTTGGACGGAACTCTTGATTGTGGTAGCTAACAGAGTTAGCAAGGATAAAAAAAAATCTCAGCTTTCGAGCGTAGGACCGGGATAACGTACCACGCAATTTGTAGGACAATTATGTCTATTGAATTACATTAATATTAACTAAGTAATAAAAACAAAATCAGCTGGTTACTTGATAATTTAAGATGACCTCGTTATCCTTGCTAACTCTGTTAGCTACCACAAACAAGAGTTCCGTCCAAGAAATTCTTGGAAGACTCATCAAAATGAAGGTACTCACGAAAAAATAGCTTGATACTAATCAAGTGAAAACAATGCATGGGGGAACCCTGACTAGTACATAAATGTGACAACCATAATAGAAATACTCGAAATAAGCATCAACTTGATGTTAGTGCCTAGACTTAGTAAAGTAAATAATTCGTTTAAGGGCCAATGTATACGCCTTTACAATAGGATCTCAGAAAACGTACAAAATTTTTCAAACAATAAGTTGAATGACAGCTACAGCTACAGTCAAAGAACGTTTGTGTGCAAAAGCATATTATAAAGTTTATATGATTGATAGCACACCTTGGGAATAATGTGCCTCCCTGCAAGGCTACTTACATAATAAACTAAATAATGTACTTGTTATTTAGTTTGGTATTGACTATTTTAGATTTAACATATACCTACAACGAGTGGGTGATAACTTTAGGGTGTGTATGGGATCCGTATATAGTTTACTAAGAAAGTACCAGCGCTGAAAAAGGTATTTTTTTATTATCATTTGGGAAAATTTTTACAGTTTTGTTACATTTTATGATGTACATTATGTCAGTTATAACGAGAGTTGATTCTTCGGCTTCATTCCATTAACAACTTGTTTATTATACGAAAATGTGGAGCGGCTTCACTGTCACTTCCTTATATGCCGGGAATCCCGAAAAACAAGTACCAAATGTATCGCATAAAACATGGCGGGTCAACTTTTGCACCCTGCGGCACACCAGGGCCCTTTCGTACTTCGTTTCGATTATCAATGTGTCCCGCTCGTGCATGCATGATGTGGCGCGTGTACGAGCGGGACACACTTATAATCGCGGCCCAGACAAATTAAGTTTCAGAACAAGCGCCGTTTATCATGTCTAGACATTGACCACATTTGGGGCAGTCTACTGTTCTAGACAATGTGTTGTAAAAACTCCATAAAAATGCAATTACGCGTGTAGCAGTCACAGCTATTTACAAAGTTTACTGTTAGTGGCTTTCGGACTACAATAACACAGCACAGGTCGGTCACAGTACATTTATATACAGTACTAGGTACATCTTTATATTACATCACATAATATGCCACACGGCTAACGTTATACATGCACTGTGTCCGTGCGTCTACATCTTCATACTCGCTAGAATTGAGCGGCGTCCATGCATTCTGCGTCTAGTTACTTGTAACTTCCGGTTAGCCATGTGGCTTATACGCATAAGCCGCACGGCTAACTTTAACATTAGCGGCTAAACGGTGTGCGTGACTCTACATTTCCATACTCGCCCGAATCGACGCATGGACACCGTGCGGCTTATGATACTTGTAACTGCAAGTTAGCCATATTATGTTGCTTATACAATAAGCCACATGGCTAGCGTTCGCCGATTGGAGATGTATTGTCTACTGGTCTGAGACTAACCTGTGCAGCTTCATAGTTGTTGTATGTATTGTTCTGTTGATGCCCGCCATCAGAGTTTTTCATTTGATGATTTAAAATGTAACCTATTTGTTTATTTATTGCATAGCATGATTAAGGATATCCTACAAGGAATTGTCCTTCGTGCCGACTTCATTATTATTCACACAGTTTTTCCACAAAGCATAACTTTTAAAGGTATAAAGATACCTTTGATTTTCCTCATAACTTCTATTCAATATTCAAACACACCTAATATAATAAGTATTTTTCCTCCTTTGTAATTTTAATATTTTCTAAATACCTAAATTGAAGAAATATTATCGTGAGATTGTAAACCCATAAGTATTTTAGCAAATTAAAATTCATCTTCATTTACAATTATGTATATACCACTAGCGACTAATACCTAATGGTATAGGTATAATATTAATTGAATCCTATTCTTTTAGTGTTGCTAACCTACTAATAGTTACTTTGAAGTAATATTGTGTATGTAACAAAGTACGAGCGAACACAGCTAATATAATATATCGTGGGTTTGTATGTCAGGCGAGCATTAAACACTAATCCTTTATACAGCCATTACCGGCGTACAGTTAGTAACGGCCTGACTAGTTCTAAGCGGGGATCAGTATTTTTAACGCCGAGGAATGCTGAACACGGACTGTGACGTAGATAAGTGTACACTATACGGTTGCCGATAGCCACATTTAACTTACCACGTATTAATAAGGCACAAAACTGGATCTGTTGACGACTGTACTTAGGGCCCATATTAATAGTTTTTTTAAGTTCGTTCATGACGAACAGGCTAAGGTCGTAGACCATACTGTCTAGATTAATAAAGAAGTCTCAAACACAACCTCACTGGAGAACCTATTTGACAGCTATCTGTCATCAGCAACGTAGCCTACGTTGTTGTTTCAATGCATGAATCGAACCTTCGAACTGTGGAGTCGAGAGCGACCTCTAAACGACTGGACCATGGATATTGGAGACGTTATAAATAATCTACACTAATATTATAAAGGGGAAAGATTTGTATTTTTGTTTGTAACGAATAAACTCAAAAAGTACTGGACCGATTTAAATAATTCTTTTTTCATTAGAAAGCTACATTATCACTGAGTAAGTGAGTAACATAGGCTATATAAAAATCAATTGCTGTTTGTTAGTCTCGCTCAAACTCGAGATCAGCTGAACTGATTCGGCTATTTTTGGTCTTGAAATATTCGTGGAAGTCCCGGGAAGGTTTAAACGGTTTCCATGCTCAACGAAGTGGGCACGGGTCAGCTAGTTTTATATATAAATAGCCCTAAAACTGTTCGTCATACTAAAAATCGTGAATATTTAACGTGGCCTTATGACCTTTCAATAGGACAATCAGCGTTAGGACGAAACCCTGAACTAAAAAATATGTAGCCTATGTTACTTACCACATCTATGTATATACCTCATTTATTTAAACATTACACAGTAGGTTAGTTACTGACAAAATCATCACCCTTCTCTTTGGCTTCGGTGTGCTCGAGTAATCTGTACTCACCGAGCTAGGGATGTGCTTGTGCGAGAAGAACACGTGGAAGGTGACGAACTGCTTCACCAGGTCATTGCTGAGGCAGTCCCGCAGGTACCTGATGCTGTTCACCGTCGGCGCCAGGTCAGAGCCTGGTGCGTGGATAGCCAGACTCACGGGAGCCATCCATCTGCAAAAGAGAAATGCTGGTTTAATTACTTGCTTTACACAAGGAAAATAGAGGAGATAGAGGTTTAATCTTCTCATACTCAGGATACTCTTCACTGACGACTTTCTTTCAGGGTCCTGATTGTCGCTCCTTCTTCATTTCGAATCTCAGTCTATCCCGCTCATGCTCGTCTAATTTAGCGCGTGTGCAAGCAGGACAGACTGACGATCGAAATTAAGTTTGAGCCACGAGAATCGAGTTCCAGTTAATAGTAATTTGGATGAAAACCAAAATTATTCAAAAGTTAAGGAGTAAATGAAGCCGATGAGAATATAAAGAAAGGAGTACCACACCACATATACTCTTTATATAATATTATGAATGTTATATTTCGTTTTCGTAGGTTTCTAATTAATTTAGAACACAAGCACGACTAGTGTGCGTTAAGGCCTGAAACTGTGTTAAACGGGCGCCCGTCGCGGGGCCCGTCGCGTGGCCCGTCGCGTGGCCCGTCGCGTGGCCCGTCGCGTGGCCCGTCGCGGGGCCCGTCGCGTGGCCCGTCGCGGAGCCCGTCGCGGAGACCCGACTTACGCAGTGTCTCCAGTTTAATTTTAACAGTTTGCATGTACGTCGTTCAACAGTCGTATCGATGGAGAACTTAATATTATGATTTTGCTGCGTCACTGAAATTTTCGAAATTTTCAAATAGGTTTTAATTATTTGCAAATTTAGAGCCATGCTGCCGTCCGCGCGCCTTGGTCTTTATATAATTCATTCGCCTGGTTCCAAATGACAGGGTGAGGATGTATGTTCGTCTATAATCTGCCAAGTTAAGCACGGTCGTACCCTCCTTTTCTCGAAGCAGTTCAGGCCATTTTCAACCTATAACTTATAACTTTGTTGTGGGTTAGACGAGAAGCCTGCATTTTTAGTTACGGTCTAATTTCATTCAATTTGAAACAGAAGTTTAAGAATTATAACTTGTCAAACTTAATTTTGTCACTAACTCACTCACTCACTGACCGAGCATCAAAAGTATTAGGCACTTCTAGCAGACATAGAAGCTTCAAATTTGGAATACAAGTAGCGTTTAGTATAAATGACGGAAAAACCTAAACATTTTGGAATTTCTGTCTAGTTATCTAAATACGCTAACTGCACAATTAACTTTGTAATCCCTAATAAACCTATAGGATTACAAAGTTATATTTGCACTTTTTAACAAAAACACGCGTTTTAGTAAATTTTCTACAAAAAGAAATCAGTTCCTATAAAAAATATATCTTGTAAAAAGTTACACTTCACGTCACGCTCATCGTTCTTCTACCGTAAAAAGTTATGAGATACATGTTATGACAAGTAGGGGATAGTCGGTCGGTATAACAACATCTTATAGTGATCATAATCAATATTATTAATAATCTTTCATATTTAAAATAAATAGTAGATTGACTTGGCAATCGCACTAAAAGATCTGATTTAATATACGTATCACGGTGAGATAAATATTATGTTGTTTACATGCGATTGCCAAGTCAATCTACTTATTTATTTGAAACATGAAGCGGGCACACGTCGCGGGGAGACGGGCTCCGTAGCGCGGGCGCGCGGCCCGCCTTCCCGCGACGGGTCTCCCGCGCGGCTTTCCGCGACGGGTCACTTTTGTATGAAGCCGCGCGGGTGCCCGCTTAACTCAGTTTATGCCCTTAATATTTTGCGTAAAAAGAGTTTTCGATACCATTCTGGATTTTGTAATGTCTGGAATTTGATACGAACATAGGATATTTTTCTAGCAAAACTAGTTATTGTTTATAAGTCGATTCCCATCAATCACACGTCCTTGTGAGCTGATGAAAAATGATTATTTTCCTTCACAAGACCTTGTTCTGCAGTAAACCCTATCATTATGGTAAGAACTCAGCTTAGCTCTAATAGTCGATCAATAAACACTACGCAGACGGCAGGTGTGCCCAACCGGTGGGCGGAGGAAAAATATTTTTGTAACACTTTTGGGAGAAGAGTCGATTTTGTATAAACAGTTTTAGTAAACCGTCAAATAATCAAATTCTTGTAATATTTCTTAGCTTTACCTACACAGTTATTTTTCTAATAATTTAAGTTGTACAACTAATAAATAAATATTAACTTGTAAAAATATTATCTACTCTCTTTCTTGATAATGTCACAAGTTTCATATGCCGGTTCTTCTCGCCGAGCTATACTAGTTTCCATGGTAGATACTATATCATTATGACGTAGGACAATTCTACAATTGTTATTTAATAACCTTAAAAAGTTTTGATTTGATTTGCTATGTTCAAATAAGTATAATACCATAAAACCACACTCACTTGTATTTACTATTTAGTCTAGATCTAAATTATTATGATCCTGTAAGTCTATTCTTTAAAACATTATATACAAGGATGTAAAAATAAGTTACAATAACTTTGAGATACGATTATACTACCTTTCCTCATTTTGGAAATGAGGAAAGGTTTTATGTCAAAACCTAAAAAATATATATACTTTTTACTAGGTATTTTTTGTCGCAATTTTGCAATCCGTTTTTATTTTATTTTTGTAAAAAATATACATTTCTTGAACGTGAAAAGGTAGTATATATTCCAAACATATAGTGACTGTTCTTTTTACACCCATTATATCTGACAATAAAGACCATACTATGTATGTTCATAAAATCATTGAAAATCTCTCAATAAATAACCCATGTCTCAAAAGGTTGCCGAGCTGCGTTCAATTAGAACGTGATTTGCAAAGAAACTAAAGCGTAAAACTGGTTATTTAGAAGTTACCAGCGAAACTTTTCAAGTTTAGACTATCTAAGTATCTAGCTATGTTCGTCTGTTAGGAATGCCAATGAAATGTTTAAAAGAAGTTTTATGTGAAGTAGAGTACCTATTCACAAAATAATAAATGTGAACTACATTTCGATAACAAAATATATGGGATTTGACATAAGCTACGCTAAATGATCGCGATTTGGTATGTCATTTAGCGTACCTTATGCCAAATCCCATACATTTTGTTATCGAACCTTGTAAGCGATAATTAACGATGGCATCTTGAATCAGCCCCCAGGGGCCTACTCAAGAGGCCCCCAGATATGCAAGAGATTACAGATCGTTTTTGAGAGTAAGCGGGCACGGGGTATATTAAAAAAATTCATAAGTACACAAAGTACATTAGTGTAATTCTTTAATTACTACACTTATGTACTTTGTGTAGGTACTTCTAATATTAATGTTATGTGTACAGTAGCCCAAGCAGTTACAATTGACCACTCCGTATTCGCAATAGAATGTCAATTGTATGGGCGCTGCCGTCTTTTTCATTCTTTCGGTAACTCAGGAAAAATTTACAAAGTATTTGTACTTTTTAAATTGTTCATGCTAAATACTGTTGTAGCCTTTAAATATCAACTTCGAGACCTCACTTTCTACATTAGTGCCACAAAAATGTATGTTTACACATAATTTGTGTTTTCCCGCTGACATAAAATTACACAGCGTTTTAATAAATCTAGATTCTAGGCAGTAATTGGGTTTCTAGACTAGACACGTTAGACAGTAATGCCGGTCGCGAACACTATTATTTTGAATTATAAAACTACGGATTCATGCAATTTCTGTAATTGCTAGCCCGGTTTCCGTGAGACTTTTTCATTTTATTTCAATGTAATTCTAGAACTGTAACAACCGCCTGTGCCGTTATGACGCGTACTTCTTTCATGCATTTACAGAGTTGCAATTTAAACGAAACAAATGATAAAAAATAGCAGGATTTTGTTAACGAAATGTGTTGAAGCTACGAGTAGGTACATCATAATTATATCTACAATCGTTATCCAAATTTTTAATACACTACTGCAGGCTTACTCCCGACACAATCGAGAATCGAATCAGTTCTATATCAACGGAGTTTGGTGTTTTATTTGGTGTATTTCTTTGAAACTAACCAGGATAAAGAAAATCCTTAGATCGAAACTCTTTGTACTCCCAACCATAACAATCGACTGAAAATAAAAATAAACGAAAGTCAATTTATTCGGGAGTACGCGGCACGATCGAATCTGAATCTAAATCGAATCAGTTTGGAGAGTAAGGCCCCAGGATATATAAAGAATCAAAGAATTTGTTAGGCTACGTAAGGGTCGTATTCACGTACGCACAAGGCCATACCAAAGCCACACCCTTTTTTATTCGCCATAACTCATTTGACCAGACTGTTATGTTTAGACTCTGCAAATAAGGGCGTTACTATGGGTCTAATGGTAATCAAACAAAGTCGCAGGAAAGCACTAGTACAAAATAATTAAGTTAATGCCACCAAATCCCCGTGGAGTTTGCGTGCCTATCGACATTTCAGCGGCGCTACACGGCTATTCCTATCTCGCCTCCACGCCAGGGTTGACAACTTGACACAACGAAACCACCACATAAATGGTTTCGTTCTATGGAAGAATAGATAGATTGATAAGGCGATATGTCTCTACAATCTATTACTCCCGGCATGGCCTACCACCCCATACATCTTTAATACAAAAAAAAAAGCAATAGATGTCACTACTATTAACGTTTGTAAATTATAAAATGTAAATATGCCGAATTAAGTACAAATACTGACATTAAAATAAAGATCAGCATATTTTTTAAGCATAACATCACATTAATTAAGAAGAAGATACGAAACGAAATTAGTAACTAGAATTTTCAACAGTGGCGCTAGATGGCGGTTTCCGGAATATCTAAGGACTTCACCCTTTGCCAGTTGTATTGCCAGTATTGGGTGATACATTTTCTAGTACTAGGTCGTGTCTCTGTTATATAATATCTACTTTGTGCCCCTACGTTCCCGGTACGGTACGGTTTCCCGTACGCTATTCAAATGAATGATCAACTAACATGGCGTTCAAATCAACAACCCGTATTGAACACTGATTGGTGGAATATTATCAGACAGAAAGGAACGGACATATATTTTATAATTACATCACGCTCGCTCGCTGATTCAAATCGTATGTCAATACCGGGTATGGAAACCTGGGTTAGTGTTTCTATTTTTCCCCAGACCACAAATGTCTATTATGGTTATGCTAATCGTGCTTAAAGTGTATACGCAAATAAGTGTCGAGATAAATGCTTGTAATAAATTGGGGAGTTCTTTAAGATATGAACAATAGACAACGTTTTAAGAGCCTTTATTTTATCAAATACATAGTTGTTTTTGGTTAGTATATATATAACTCTAGATAGAAATGTTATAAGTACATTATGCTTATAATCATTTTTTCAAATAAATAAGTAAGAATTTAGCTTGTTTTATTTAATCTGTGTTAACATGCAAAGTAGTCTAGATTAAATCTGTTTTAAAACGTACAAGGTAGTTCAGATTAAATCTAATTTGGCAACCCTAAGTCTGTCGGAGGGCGACGTAATTGATTGAACAAACTGACAAGTATAAATGAGTGCAGTAATCTATTGGATTTCGATATGCAGCTTTTGAAGCGTGTGTACCAGCAACACGTTTTCAAGTCATATTTCATCAACATCATCACTGAATAATTATTACACCTTCAACCGTAACCGAAGGGGGGTTAACTAATAATATTTTTTACTTCTAACCAAATGAAATATTTTATTCAGAGTAAATTTTACAAAAAATGTTTTCTGAACGTCGTTTCTATATGATGCCTATCACCGGTTCGGGAACTAGGCCAGCGAAAAGAACCGGTGTAAGAAACTCGCATGGGCCATCTTTTACCAAAAAGTAAAAAAAAATATCTTTTGAAAAAAAAGTATAAATTTACATAAAATATCTATCTTCTATCTATCCTTCCGGATTCATCATCAGACCGTGAAACCTAATCGTGGTCAAAGTTTACAAGGCTTTTCTGAGAAAACCTCATACAGCTATTATAATAGATACCTATTACCTACGATGATCCATCATGTACTTCCAGTTCAAATCTTTCGGCTCCATCATCAGATCAGTGCGGGAGTGTCTACCATATTATTGTCATCAGAACTACATATAGCTGCAAATTTTCATTACGGAGGATGGTTAAATTTAGCTTTTACTATATAATTACAAATCAAATCAAATATAGGTACTTCAATGTGCACAAAACAATAGATAGTAACATAAATACAACAATACATAAAATCAGACATGCACACAAGGATGGCCTTATTACTTTAAAGCTTAATTTCTTTCAGGCAACCCTTTGGTATTTAACCCCAGTTTCATACAGGTCGACCTACTCGTAACAAAAGCGTGTTAATAATTAAATCAGATTGAGGGCGTGTTTCACCAAGGAATTTTAAAGTTAACGCCATGTTAAAATACCATGCCTTTTCATTCATTGACAGGAAATACGAGAGGGATAACATGATATTTACATTGCGTTAACTTTAACATCGCTTGGTGAAACACGCCCTAAACTACGTCCGAACATACTGCCGAAATCATTATCCTTTGGTTTCGCCGTAGACTATTAAAAAATCAATGATAGTTTCAGACATAAACATGGACCGGTTCTCGACCAGGAACGTAGGAGGTAGCTCAGCTTTCTTAGTGTCAACATTACCTACATAGGGCAGGTACAGTTAGCAACCAATATTCTGCCTGGCAACAACATGTGCATCAACCGTGACCGATCGCGTTAGTCGCGGCCCCTGAATGCCTCCACTAAGGTGTCAATAACATATTGTATGGTATGATTGTTAGACAATTTGACAATACAGTATTGTTACACTAACAGTCGTAGATTATTTGTTTCACGGTTTTAATAATGTTATATTTGACCTTCAAAACTTCCCTCCTTTTTTCTCTCAATTTGCGATTCCACAATGTAGTTTAATAGCGTCGAATATGCGTCGTTAAAGCGTTTAAATGATTTAATAAGCGAAAATATTATTCATCTCTTTCTCGCAAAACGATTTTGGCTTTGAAAAATGTACGACAGACTACCGCAATGATCTACTGATATAATCTAATGATAAAATTGTATCTTGGTTATTATTTAAGATGTAAAGAAGTAGGTTGTTTATTTACTTATATATACATATATTGCTAGCTTACATGTGCCCACTTCGTTGAGCATTAAAAGAAACCGTTTAAACCTTCCCGGGACTTCCGCGAATATTTCAAGACTAAAAATAGCCGAATCGGTTCAGCCGTTTTCGAGTTTTAGCGAGACTAACAAACACCAATTCATATTTATATATAACATAAGACTAGCTGACCCGTGCCCACTTCGTTGAGCATAGAAACCGTTTAAACCTTCCCGGGACTTCCGCGAATATTTCAAGACTAAAAATAGCCGAATCGGTTCAGCCGTTTTCGAGTTTTATCGAGACTAACGAACAGCAATTCATTTTTATATATATATAGAAGAAGAAGATTGTTTAAACAAAAAATAATGAATAACTTGTGTGTAAATATTCGATTAAAAATGCCAATCTTGGTCCTTCGAATATTACTTGTTCGACAAGCTCACATTAAAGTTACAAACTTTATTGTTGTTTAGTCAGGGTTCGTTAGCAACGGTATATTTCTTTGCTCGTTCCCCATGAATATAAAACACCAAGAATTATGGCGACAAAAGACGTATGGGGGAACAAAAAGGGGTGAACGGAGGTGTATTCGTCACGTTTTTGGGTCACGAAGAAATGTAATGTCACGCAAAAATTCGAGAAACTTTACAAGTTTCATTAGAGTTATTTGTGTTTGTAATATTTAAACTGTTTCGTGATAGAATATTAAATTGAAATCTAACGCGCCATGAAGTAATAAACGATATGGTAGAAATCTGTAAATGGCTTGTATAGTATAGTTTTTTTTTACAATAAGAAATTACTTAAACACTTTTCACGCAAGCCTCAGTTAGCTAGCTGCAAGCTTAAGAGGGAACACAACACCTGTTTTTCCATACTGGTAAATAGGGGTTTGTGGGACCCATTGTGTCCTCCCTAGATATTGCCGCTAGAGAAACATTTTTTTCTTGAATATGTATATTATATATACATCCCCATTTCTTCCTTTTTTTTTAAATTAATTATTTAAGGAGATATGGCCGTTCAAAAATCTAAAAAAACTTTTCGCTGCAAAATATAGGTACAAATGAAAAATTATAGTGCATTATACAATAAAATCAAAACAAAGGAACCCAGCTCAAGCCTTTTTTTAGTTTGCCTATTTAAGTATCTAACGTTTTACAAACTTACATAGTTATCATAATATGGAGAATAATAAAACATTACACTTCCCGAGGTAACTAAGGTGTTTCGACCAACCATGGAAAGTTCCCTGCTTTATAGTTAATTAATAGTTTGGGTTGGTACTGTTAGATCAATAAGCACGCCTTGTTCCTCTGACGCAACACGGTGTTTGCCTCCTCCATACTATGCGTTGTTTAGCGAAATTTGTTTGGTTACCACTTAAGCTTTCTACTTCCATAAGTCTTGTTTGAACAACGAAAATAAACCATGATTTATGTCGCAGTTCAAATAAATTAAGTTCTTAATTATAGACATGACCGTGTACGATGTATTTTATGGAATGAGATAGATATGATCTGTATATTTTTATTGTAGATATATGTTAACTATATATTGCACCTAAAATCGCCGGCGTGATATATTAATTTATTCATTTTACTCTTTCGGGGTTGAATTATGAAAAATCCTTCCTCAGGAACAATACTATACTATAATACTAATGCGTTGATATTGTATACTCGTATTATGTAGTACATCACTTTTGCCTTATATGCCTAAATAAACATATATTTTATTTCCAAACTTGGTCATAAATATTATGCGCAGCCTGTTCTGTAGGGGAAGTTAAGTTTTTTTTACATTTATACAAAGTGTAAAATAAATGAATGAAAATACTTTAGGGTGTGTATGTGCCTCCTATGTAGAGTATACGGTGAAAGTACCAGCTCTGACGACTTATTTTTGTCTTTCATGTTTGTATAAGAAACGTCCCAACGTCATAAATTTACCCATACAATAATTTAAAAATAAGTTCCTCTTTCAGCGCTGGTACTTTCACAGTAAACTCTATATACGGGACCATACACACATTACACATCCTAAAGTATTATCACTCATTAATATTACCTATAGCCTGTATATTTGCAGAAAAAAACTTAGATAACACAATGTAATTTAAATGCTGTTAATTTTAAGGCAAGTAAAGATATAGAAGAAAATTATAATTTGCTCGCAAATTATAGCTAACAGGTAACTAGACTATTATTAGAAAAAAAAACGTTGTTAGTCAAATTATTTAAAGTTTTTTCGATAGAGAACGAAGACCTTCGTGAATAAAACAATAGCGTTAGCTTCCCATGATGATATTTTGAACTAGACCATATTGTTAAAATAATGCATGTCATTGGTCGATTCAATCGCTCTATTTGTAAGTCAATTATAAAATCTTCATGCTCTGTTTCGTTTTGAAGGCGCCTTAACTATGTAAATGGGGCTAGTCTGAAACGAAACCTATTCTTAAATTGAAGTCTATAAAATTCTATTATCTACTACTACAACCTTAGATGATAATTTAATTAAAAATGCTAGTTTTATTTATTTTAGTCCTTTGCTCCATTGCTAGTTTATTGTACTGTGTTGCTAGTATATTTAAGGCCGTGTTTCACCAAGCAATGTTAAAGGTAACGCCATGTTAAAATACCATGCCATCTCATTCATTGACAGGAAATACGAGAGGGATAACATGATATTTAACATGGCGTTAACTTTAACATTGCTTGGTGAAACACGCCCTAAGTTAGACAAAAAGTTGCAAATAATCATGACCCATTTTCAGGCTATACAAAACTGCGTTACTTTAAGCCTGAACTATGACTATTTTTCATTATTATGAATCAGTTCAAGCCAAATTATTATCCTTTAGTGTGCCCAGTATCTACCTAGGGCATACTTGTTGCACGTCCGATAATCGGGCAGACTTTTCATCCATATTATCGGTCACTGATTATCACTTGTGGGCGGGCACCATCATAGGCAACGAAAAATAAACAAAGGAAAATCATTGTAATAATTAAATAAGGATTAAATTAATGCACGTTCCCAAGAGATTAAATTAGATGTGAGGAACGTTGACAGGCGACTAGAGGATTGGGAATCCGCTTAACACTGAAGCTTGCCTACTTCAAAATCCTTCTTGATGCAGTTAATGAAGATTATCTGTCAGAACTCAGTAGATGCAAGGATCAACTCAGATTGCTAGTCAAAGCGTCATGCTTCATTGCTATTTTTCATGCTATTGCATAATATTCGACTCTACTATTACATTATTAAGGAACGTGATTAACGATTGGAAAAATGGAGGGTATTAAATATATAGGTGAAAAAAATAACTCTATTATGCTCAAATATAAGTTGCGCCTAAATAGACCAAAAAACCCCATATTGGTAAAATAACTGATAGCTTACGATTTATAGACTAGAAATATGTATATTGTACAGTATATTATAAGCTATAATATAGTATAAGAAAAAAGAAACTTTAAGATATTTACGCTTCTCAAAATTATTAGGTATTGAAATAGTGTTATAAAATATTGCAAGTAACATGACATTGAAAAAACACAACTTAATAAACAGGAGGTCTAACCCTCAAAAACTATTCATGCCATTTTCAAGGACAGATGCTCAAAGAAACTCCCCTATGTTATCGTTGATTAAAATTAGGGCTGTCAGTTTTAAGATTAATTAAAAAAAATGCTTAATCTTTCGCTTGCTCTTGCAAATACAAAAGTCTTAGTGCCATTTTCACTAATGTTAAAGTTATAATAACTTCCTATCATGTTATCCCTCTCGTATTCCTGTCCTTCAATCAAAAGGCATGGTTACAAGCGTTTGCGAAATCTTAGGCCGTGTTTCACCAAGCAGCGTTAAAGTTAACGCCATGTTAAAATACCATGACATCTCATTAATTGACAGGAAATTATACGAGAGAGATAACATAATATTTAACATGGCGTTAATTTTAGTGAACACTTCTCGTTTACCTTCTTAACTCCAATTCACGGTAATTTGAAGCCTTTGTTTTTAATATATTTCTGAAGTCTTTCCGTAAACCTCTTTGAAGAAATTTGCCGAATTACCTAATCTAGTATTGTCTGCGTGTAACGGTTGATATGCAAAGTGAATCGCATATGCAACAGATAAAAAGGTCGTACTTGGAATATTTATTTGACCATAAAATCACCATTTTATATCTCTCACATTGATTTCAAGTTGGCTTACGCCCAAATGGGTTGAGATCCTCAATTTGAAATCGCAAAAATTTGTTACGTAAAAAGCATTTTATGAGCTGTGCAAGAAGTAGTTAAATGCTATTAGTAGTTAAACTGTATGTAACTTAGTAGGAGTTATAAAAGTTTTAATAACACTTAACTAGGATTAATTCAAAGTTTTATTATCATTAGTATTTAGCATCAGGTGTAACAGTTTATTAAACATTAAAATAGTGTGTTATTGAAGTATCTCTTATAAATATACACGTTTACTATTGCTATATATATAGATTAAACAATCAATCAAAAAGGCAAACAAAGTAGTTTGCCTTGGGGATGATTTTTAAATCGTGAGTTAACATTAATCTGTCATGTAAACATGTGGCTTTGACATATTTTGTTTCATACAAAATCGGTATTTAGTTAAAAAGTTATCGGACAATTGAAAAATCTGCAATAAAAATAATATTTCTATCGATCGAGCGTAGTGGAAATTTTGAATTTTAAACTTTATTCTTTCGTTCGTTCTTTTGCCTATTAATAATTATTAGATTAAAGTAAAGTAATTTCTGTGTCATATTAAATAAGTCCCGTAATAAAATTTGATTAATCGCACAGTAGTATGTGTCATTGTTATTTTTATCCATTTTAATGTCCAATCTCTAAGCTCTATTTCAAAAAGTTACTGCCTCCGCATATTCCTTCGCACATTTTTCGTAGGTACCCTAAGTTTCTGCTACGTATTAACAAAGCAACTTGAAGGTATTCTAAATACTGTCACAAACATTGACAGCTGGGGTCGTCGGATTGACGGTTAGGTTACATTAGGGAAATAAGTGACGAATGGGGAGGGCCAGATGACGCCCCGCGGAGAGGAATTCGCGAGGGTCGGTTATTATATTATAATTACTCTGTGACCTGTCTAGAGAATTTATTAAAAAAAATGGAGTTTAGAACGAAGGTTTTAGAGGAGACAGCGAGGAAATGCTATAAACGATAACTATAGACCCACAGTTGTTGATTTTAATAATCTATGAGGCCAAAAATAAATGTAGCATTTTCTATAATATTATTATTATATAAGGTGTAATTCTAGGAGGTGAGGCTTTCATAGTTCATACATTTGGAAATCAAGTGTCATCTACGTATTCATACAGTCATAGAAAGAAAATGGTATGAATGGTATACACTATACAGCGGTTATAAAATTTACATTCTATAACGTTACGAATACACAGTTGTCAATTGCTTCTGCTTGGTTTAATGTGTAAACAGAACATAAAAATAAGTTAGTTAATGTTTTTTTAAGTTGAACGTCTACATGAGTCACATACAGTAAAAGTAAGAGTCGACCTTTTGTCCACCTAGTTTGACGGGGAAGGTCAATACTGCGCTAGGGAATTACGTGCAGCCATTTTTGTTCTAAATTTAAATAATATTTTTTATTGAATGATGTTTGGAAATTGGATTATAATAGAAATGAACGATCTAAATTGTACATTAGGAGACTGAGAAAAAAAAATTATAACGAAATATTATGTATACAGGGTGTAAAAAGAGCAGTCACTGTAACTTCGTGGGATAATAACCAGGCAAGAGATATATCCATTGGTACTAGTCATTTGCTTTTAATCCACTGTTTTAATAGGCATTTTTCAATAGGCAATGTACAACGTGCACAACTCAGCGATCAGCTGATTACGCTGAGAGGTCAATAGCACGCGTAAGACGTTCATTACGTACTAGGGCAAAAATTATAAAATTTAAGAATTTAATGCAGAACGTTGTTCCAAACAGTTCACCCTTGCGACTAAAATAATAAATTGCAAAAAAAAAATTTTTTTTCAAAAAATGTATAATGAAAAAAAAATCAGTCAAGGTCCTATAATCATATCCCAAAGTTATAGTGACTGCTCTTTTTACAACCTGTATAGGTATTGTAAGAAAATTGTATCCTTAAAGTTTTTCAGATTTACTCAGATAGATATTGAAAAAATATTGCAGAGAAATACGTGGAATTTATCTGATTACAAGAGAGCCTGACAGTCCATAGGTATAACATTAACGAAAAAAAATATTTCCTACAAAACAGATGTAATCAACCGTTCGTTAAAAAATACCACTTAATGGGTCTTCCAAGTTTAAATATTTGAAAGAAGTGCCTAATGATTATTATTTAATACACAATAACCATAAAATATATGAAACCGTTCTCGATTTACATATCGAACGGAAACGATGTGCGCCATTTAAATGTGTCAGTGATGCCATACTCGTTCATTGACACAATCGTTCAGGAACGGTATTTTGTACAAATTAATAAATGTAGAAGTCGCTTTGTGGTCGATTCATATAATATTAAGATCGGGCTTTATAACGGTTCTTTTGTAAGATAGCCTGTTAAAATACCATGCCTTCTCATTCATTGATAGAAAATACGAGAGGAACAACATGACTTTTAACGAAAGTTTAACTTTAACATGGACGTGTTTCACCAAGCAATGTTAAAGTTAATCCTTCGTAATTCATATTCATTAATGAGACGGCATGGTATAACAAGCCGTTAACACTAACATGCGTTGGTGAAATCAGAAAATACAAGAGTGATAACATGAAATTTAATGAAGGATTAACTTTAACACGTGTTGGTGAAATTTGCACTTAGGCAATTAAGGTTTAAATATAATTTCTTATCATCAAAGTCAAGATGCCACTTACATGATAACATGTTACATCCACCTATCCTAGATAAGATCGCCAAAGAAAAAGAGAAAAAGGTAATGTGTACTGAGATTGGGTGTTTTTAAGGGTTATACAAATAGTTAAATCCATTATACGGGATTTAAAAGAACATTTGGGGATATGATTAAATACAAAAAAAAATATTTTTGATAAATAAATAAATATGTACTAAAAAAAACATTCAGTATAGATAAAATTGATTGAGATGAGTTCCACTAATTGCAGCGGTTCTTTCACAGAAAAAACTCTAGTGTGTGTGGATGGTTTTATTTTAGGTATTTCAATGTATTACTTGTGTAAGAACATGTTTAGAACTGTTAAAACAATTAAAAGCCAAGACTTGGAGAGCTAACATCTCTTATATATAAAAATGAATCGCTGTTCGTTAGTCTCGTTAAAACTCGAGAACGGCTGAACCGATATTTTTGGTCTTTTTTTGGTCTTGAAATATTCGTGAAAGATCCAGTCCAGAATGTTTAAACGGTTTTTTTTTGTTTTGCTCAACGAAGTGGGCACGGGTCAGCTAGTTATAATATATTTCTTGCGCCACATCTGTCTGTTTTGACAAATTAAAGCAAATCAATTAAGCTTATCAATTAATCGTTTTATTTTGATTCGAAGGTGAAACTGCTACAGCTAATAGAATATGTAACAAAAGTTACGCAACCAATGATACATTTTTATAGATGTTTTAATATTTATTAAAGTTATGTTTGTATATCATTTACCACTTTCGCTTATATCCATTTTAAGATCGTTAAAAAGCGAAAGTGTTTTGAAACAGAATAGCTATATCAACTGTATCATATTTGACATCTTGATAATATTTCCAAACAACAAAATACACCGTAGTAATCTTTTTGTTTTGCTCGATATAAATCAAAGAATCCAATTAGGTAAGATAAAGCATCAAATAAAGGTAAGATAAATCATTAAAACGTCTATAGTGGACCTATCCTAAAATTTCAAATGCAAGTACGAATGTAATGGTAGAGCTTAAGATCATTTCATAATAGTTAAAAGTTAAGAGTCATAAAAATATGATTATTACCTACTCAAGAGACCTAGCTAGACTTTATATTATAGGTAACACCTATAATATAAGAGGGGTCTTGGCATAATAGTATGCCGCGGGCTCATTGCGCCTTTATAATATCTATCGACACCTTAACAACTACTGTCAAAAGGTTATAAATATTTAATAAAAACTTATCACAATGACGTACAGTTTGGACTGCAATAAAAGGAACGCCGCGCTTTAAAGCGAACTTAAAAATAATAATTGTTTAAAACATATCGCTTGATTGCATTATCATTGGTGTTTGATAAGCGTGGAAAATTTCAATTTAATTAGACTTCTGGAAGTTGATGAACATTGTGCACAAAGATTCCGTTACATAGATACATACATACAACCCAAGTTTGCGAAAGCATATTATAAGGAAACAGCACGGTTGAGAGAAATACAAGAGGAAAAAATAGGGACGTACAAACAATATATATTCAGGAAAAAATTGTTACTCTAGCAGCATTATCCAGAGAGGAAACAGGAATCCCGTAGACCCCTATTTCTGTATGGAAAAAATTTCGTAGTGTTTCCTCTTCAAAATGAGGGAGACCGACAGTTCGATCTGGTATGTCGATGATAGCACAAATTTTCTATAGTTTTAAACGCAGGTTACAACCAATTTTGACACATATACGCAGGTTGTCCAAACCATTGACGATTTTGAAGTAGTAATTATGAAGTGTTCCATCCCAACCGAACATGTGCTGCCGTTTGGAACGCGGTCCAAACAGCACACTAATTCCTAATATCTGTCACGACAATTATTATCAGTACGATTCACGGCGGAGATAAATTTAATTTGACGCGCAAATGACCTACATGGCGGACGCGCATAACTGTACAGACATACTCAGATGCTGCACAGACTTGAATGTGTAGAGCTGACCACTTCTTCACTCCAAGACCTGCTCACCGAGAGCAAGAAAACAGGCTTTTTCTTAGATATGACGTCACAAGAGAGCCATAAAACCAACTTGTACGGACATAGGTATTCTTAGCAACTCATACACTGAATATTAAATCAAAGTCCTACTGAAATACCGGCCAAGTGTCGTATTGTCCGTATGAGTCAGATTCATGCACAAAGGGTTCCAAAACAATTAAAAATCACGTTAGCTGTATATAAAGGAACAGAAATAACAAATTAGTAATTTATTTTTATAGCGGCAAAGGTACAAATTTAAAACTAAAGTCAATAGGTTTTTGTACTTTGGTTGTTTTTTTTAGTTGTAAAGTTACGACGTACTAATTACGACAAATTTAACAAAAACAAAAGACACCTGATAAAAATTACATAGGACTAACTAATACTGGTTCTTTCTTCCCCACAACATATTGTGTCGTAAGGAAAATAAAGTGTTTTATATTAATTTGAGGGGACCGATGTATATCACTTGTGACATATCTATCTAAAGTTAATAGTCTGTGGTGCACTTGTCTGTAGTAGTGTACCAATGCGGCATCTCCTCAAAATTATGTCTTTGGCACACTTGGCACATCTAGGTTGACCGATGTAGGTATTAAATAAATCTAAATGTATGTCTGTGGTATATTGCTTGACCAATGCACTTGCGGCATCTACTCAACCTATGTCTTTGGCACACTTGAATCGTCTGGGTTAACCGCAAGCGCACCTGTCCATATTCGATATTACTTCACTTCTATATACTACGCACACTATGTTAGACGCTGAACTTCAATGGCCTTGCTCAGGGATTTTTTGTGAATAACCTCCGCTAGGTTTTTATAATGTGTATGTGGTGTGGGTATTTTTTTGCTCTCTAGGAATTTTAAAGTTTAATTCGTCTAAACTTACCTACATCGTATCTTAGTAGTATTTGTAAGTAGAACCAAGGAACATTCGTGTAGGCTAGTAGGCAGTGAAGTAAAGACAGTGTTACCAGTATGCCTGGATTTCTCAAAAGGTTCGGATTTTAATCCAAAAGTACGGTTTTTCGAAAACAGTAAAATGCCATAGTCTACCCATAGTAACCCTTTTATTGTATGTATTAAAACATAAATTAATTGTATAATTTAGAAGGTACGAAAAAGGTACGATGCAAACTGAAGTACGGTAGTGGTACGGTTGTACTTTTTGGTACGTTCTGGAAACACTGCGTATTGGTATGTTAAAATATTATTACTTTGGCACTTAATGTACAGTATGCACAGAGCCACAGACTACATAACTGGATAAAAAAGTTGAATAAGAATGTTACAAAATAAGAAGCATTATCAACCTTGTATTTTAATTTAGGACGCAATTACGTTGTTTATTTGTAAACATGACTCCTAATAATACCTTTATAATACCTTTTAAGTATAATTTAGATGTTAAATAAAATATTACATAGAAACCTAAATTAATGTTTCCTTCGGTGTAATAATATGTCCTAATTCATCCGACCTTGCGTTTCCGTTACGAAGATGATTTGAATAAGAATTATATTTAATGTAAAAACATTTTAATGTATAATATATTATACTTATGTGAATTAACAATGAATAATGATGGAAAATTGTGTGTTAATAATATGACGACGTTGATATCTTTTACATAAAGGTAATTATTGAAATAATATTCTTGGCTATAATCAATGACGAATGTCATGTGATACGATAACGATACGATACGAATACGACTTATCGTATTCGTATTATTACTTATAGCATGCTTATAGTAAGAGAACATCTCTATTCTCTACCATGTTTATTATACTGATGTGTGACGAAACGTAACGTGGGACAAGAAGCAATTAATATTATCACTCGAAGTTTTAAAAAATGTTTGTACTTAGGAATGCTACCATTTTGCTTCGTGTATCGAATTTCGTAAGTGATGGACTAAGGGCTCAGGTACCTAATACCATATACCAATTACATGTATAATTGGTCCATGCTAATACCTTTAAGATACCTCTCAGTCTCTATAGATATATGAAAGTAGCGAAAACTTTTTGCCTAGCCTTGTGAGCTTTCAATGTGGAAAGACACACCCGACAACAAAGAGTAAATAATATAAAAATAATATTCAATGCATGTAATCATTGTTGTTTAATTTGTATTCCTTTAAGTAACATAATATTTGCATATAAACACCGCACGAACAATATATTAATAAGCAAATAAAGGATTTACTTACTCCTTACATTGAGTCAGAATTCATACCAATATTGTGGGGTGTGGGGACGATGATGATGGTATGAGAAGCCGGCTGAATTCCGATTGAATCGAAGTTAAACGCTCACTATTAATACTAAATCTAGATTGAACAATTGATATTTAGCTCGGGTCGGATTTAGCATTGTTCTGAATAAACCAACATCGTGGGAGCGCGCCGTCACCAAATCTGTATTCACACAACACCCATATTTACAAATTCAATTGACTTACATTTACACTTCTACGTATAATGCAAATATTACATCGTATTTGTGTTAGATACACTTCCCGAGAAAGATTGGACTCAATGTAAATCGTCGTCGATAAGCCAGTGTACCGGTTGTAAACCTTATACAGTGTGTAAAAAGAGCAGTCACTATAACTTTGAGATACGATTAACGAAGAACTTGTGTTACAGGTACTACCAGACAACGGAAATATATTTAATACTTTTATACTATACACACATTTAATATTTTTATTATATCAATACACAAATTTAATACACATCCATGACCCAGGAACATTGAAAACTTTTTGTTCCCTCGGCGGGATTCGAACCCGCAACCTCTCGGTAGAGCACTAACGCGCTGAACTACTGCACCACGGAGGTCGTAAAATTTTCCGTCTAAATCTCTACGAAGTAGTTTATTAGTATCTTAACCTGATAATATGTTATACCACTAATTAAGGTGAAGCGCGCTATTTACAGGTTGTCTCTATTAATTTTTTGGGAACTGACAAAGACAGCATGTGAATTTAGCGCCAGTTAATTTAAGTTTTCTTTTAGTATTCGGTGATCTACATTCGAATTACGCTTAACAAAGTATGTCTAACTGCAAATTAATCCCCACACCGACGCGTGGAACTTCATCAAACCGATTATAAATACATGAATCGTATGAAAAAAACTAGAGCGAAGAAAGGAAATGAACGAAAACGACCGCAAAAGTAAGGAGTGGTTTGCGTGCTGACTTTGAGTGATGAGGTATGAACTATGAGGCGCCGCGAGATTAGGGTTGCCAAATTTTTTTGAAAAATAAAATAATAGAATAATTGTCCTCATTATTGTCCCAATGAAAAAAATTGTAAGTAATTTTAAGAAATACCGAAAAAGATACACGTTATAATATTTTTTTCCACCATACAAATAACCTCATGAACGTTACGTCCAGTCACACACAGTAAATAAAAAGCTACACAATTTAATTTTGCGTACTAATTAGGTATATTATGTTTCTGATATAACGGGTGTAGAAAGGGCAGTCACTATAACTTTGAGATACGATTATACTACCTTTTCTCATTCTAGAAAATATGTAAGTATTCAATTTAAATTTAAAAAAAAAAAAAAATTGCTTTATTGTTATTTTTGCGACAAAAAAAAGAAATGGTGAAAAGTAAAAAAAAAATTTTTTAGTTTTTGACAAAAAAAAATACATTTCCAAAATGAGGAAAGGTAGTATAATCGTATCTCAAAGTTATAGTGACTTTTTTTTTTGCACCCAGTATACAGTAGGTAAAATTATTAAATGAAATAAGGTTTAAGACAATAATATATTTTCGTTGGCAACCCTAATGAACTATGAGGTGCCTCGAGATGGCACGATCGAGCTTTTTATTAGCCGAATGTAGGTCAGCCATACAATTGATTGCCAATGATGCAATCTGCAAGTGCGGGTCGACGCATGTGGCGGTGGGTTCCGTGGTTAGGTGTAACAATGCATACTTCCTACAGTCGGCTTGGCAGCGATGGCGGAGCGATGCGTCAATGAAAGTCATACAATTGAACTTCCATGACTACAAGTAGGTTACCAGGGATGACTCATTTGATTGTTGCAAGGTAATTAAAAACTCCTTAATAAAGATAATATTATAGGGAAAAGTTAGAAAATAGATAAAACCTACTGATGCTATATTGTGTCTATATTATCTTCCTAAGTTAAATATACTAATTATTGCAATAGGGCTGCCTGCCATTCGAATATTTTTTCGCGTGTAGATACTTATTTCATTCTGAGTTATCTCCTATAATAATAATTTATACTATAAAACATTACACCATAAAAAGTATAATTATTTCAATTATTATTACTGAGATAATCGCCAGTCCGCAATAATAGACATCAAACGTGTTTATATAGAAACTAGCTGTGCCCGCAAAGAAAGTCCCCAAATGTGAATAATTTTCCCCGTTTTTGGAACTGACGCTTCGCTCCTATTGGTAGCAGCGTAATGTTATATAGCCTATAGCCTTCCTCTATAAATGGACTATCCAACAAAAAAAGGATTTTTCAAATCGGACCAGTAGCTTCTGATATTAGCGCTTTTAAACAAACTCTTCCGCTTTATAATATTAGTATAGTTAGATGAAATAAAGTCAGATAATTCCATGCACGCGGAGCCCAAAAATAATTGATTTGGAAATTAAGGAAGCGATTACACTGCATGCAGATGGCTCAGTTATAACATACATCATAGGAAATGACGTCTTACAGTTATTTAGATTGCACTCGTCAAATGTACAGTTGAACTATTTCCATTTCACAAAAAATATCGCTCGAACACAAACACAAACAGGTACAGTCGAGGTAATTTATGTTTGATCTATACTAATATTATAAAGCGGAAGAGTTTTTTTTGTTTGTTTGTTTAAACGCGCTAATCTAAGGAACTACTGGTCCGATTTGAAAAATTATTTTTTGTTGGATAGTCCATTTATAAAGGAAGGCTTAGGCTATATAACATTACGCTGCGACCAATAGTAGCGAAGCGTCAGTGAGAAATGTTGCTAAAATGGGGAAAATTATTCACATTTGGGGACTTTCGTTGCGTGCGCTGCATAAACGGTTTAAGTCACTCGAAAACCACGCGAACGAAGTCACGGGCACAGCTAGTTTGATATAAAAATGTAATTTACAAAGTTACACTTTCTCGACGGTAAGGG
This sequence comes from Celastrina argiolus, assembly GCA_905187575.2. Taxonomy (NCBI): domain Eukaryota; kingdom Metazoa; phylum Arthropoda; class Insecta; order Lepidoptera; family Lycaenidae; genus Celastrina; species Celastrina argiolus. The sequence continues at coordinate 7,048,922 of LR994584.1, read as the reverse complement.
ACATAAATAATGAATATATGAAATTTTAAGGAAGTTTTCAACCGTCGAACTTTTATCTGTCTCTTTTATTACATTTTAGAATACGTCGTAAAGTATTAAGTTCATTAATCTGAAGATCCGTCTCTATAATCAATGTACTTAAAACGTTACTCTACATAATATCATGAAATTTTTAAGTGACAGTTAAAACTTAATTTTCTAGGTAATTTTTTTTGCGACCTTCATGCCATGAGGCATCATTTGTTTTATACATAATACTCACAATACTTAATCTGCCAAAGTCACATATTTATTCCTCAGGTACAAGTTATCTGACCATTGAAAAATCAGGCCTAATGCGATTAAATCATCCATCTGGATTTTCGTAAAAAACATCTGTTTTTTACGATTTTTTTTTACACAATAATATACAGTGGGTAGCACCGATATAATATTTGGAATAGATGTTGCCCGCGACTCCGTTAGCGCAAAAAAAAAAACAAAATTTGGTGCAATATAAACTAACCTACATAGACTAGATTTTATTGTGTAAAAAATGTGAATCTAGTGTTTTTACTATTATAGCAAATGTCATCAAATCCTGTAATTTTTACGTATAACAAATACTCGTTAATTACATTTATAATGTAATGTTGCTATTTGTACGAAATAATTAAAATCAAAGGAGAAAGCCCACTCTCCATAGTGTCTCAGGCCCAATGTGGACATCAAAAAATCGCATTAAAAATGAGTGTTCTAAAATGTTAATAGTATTAGATATCTGAGAAAAAAACTTAAAATGCCGCCAATAATGTAGAAATATATTTTTTTTTTACTTTTTGTCTATTTTATTTTCAAGGCCTTTTCCGACTTTTCAATAATTTATAATAGTAAGATACTCGTAAAATAAGATAGCCCTTGTTGTAGTGCAAGACTTTCAGTTATTGTGGCAAACAAGATTATCGCCTGACACCTAAAACATATTAACATTAATGATAAATATTTTCAACCGTAAAAGATTTAACGATTAAACCATAATGAAAGAAATAATAGAAACATTTTATTATAATATTATGATTACCTGCTGCCGTGCAACCCATTGCTGTATGACACTTAATTCTTCGGGCTCTAAAATATGGTTCTCGGTAACATTATTACCACAACATATACAATGTTCTTCAGACATTTTGGTATGCACAATCAAATAGCGTAATACTTTAATCTAGGGCCAAGTAATCGTAGAAGGAGAGAACAAAACCAGTAAAACAATGCCAAAGTCGTACGTGAAAAGCCGAAACAAGTTCAGGGCGAGAAAGCCAGATTGCGGTGAAAAAATCGAAAACAAAACAAAACGCATCTTTGAGCAACAAGCGAACGGTCGAGATCATTCGTTTGAAAAATGACATTTCAGTCATCAGTGTTGCCGCTTGTCGCAAAAAAATGAAATCGATAAATCGATTACGTAAAAAATAATCGACATAATATGACTTTTTATTAATCTTTATCGTTTGTAGTAACAAACGTAAACATCGGTTTTAAGATAAATGTTTTCTTTTGATTAATTCTTTACCGAATTACCAACAGTTACCCGTTATTTGTATTTTACATGAGTTTATTTTATTGGTTTATAAATCGATATTCGGATTGATTGATTAGAGTTTTATCATCGGGTAACATTTCACCTCAACGTTCTACTTAGGTTCCAAATAATCCAATAAAATTCCTTTTTTTATTGGAACATTACTGATTATAGTGGCGGTTATTTGAATGTTATCAAAAATCATGTCTCTTTATGGTACATTTCTGGAGAAATTAAGTCTTCTTAAGACGGCTGTCCGCTCTGGGCCTGAAATGGGCTTTCTCCTTTATGTTTTAGAACAAAACTTATGCGAGAATGTGTTAAGCCGACTGTACACTGTATATGTATAATGTAAAGTAGAAATATGAGTCGGCGTCTAATGAACACCTCGCTTTACTGCCGCTGTCTGTTATTTAAATGGTTTATTCTTGTAAAACACTTAAATATTTTAATTATGGAGGCTACACTAATTACAAGTCTTGCGTTGCGCATTTTGCTTTGATTTAATTTCCCTTTTAGCGAGTTACGAGAACGATGCTCATAGCTAAACACTGCAAGCTTACTTCCGACACGATCGAGACTCGAATCGATCTCAACGGCTTTTGGTATTTTATTTGGTGGATTACATTGAAACTAACCAGGATAAAGAGAATCGTTAGATCGAAACTTTTTGTTCTCCCCACCTTATCAATCGACTGAGAATCAGAATAAATGAAAGTCAATTTATTCGGGAGTACGCGGCACGATTGAATCTGAATCAAAATCGAATCAGTTTAGAGAGTAAGGCCACTGATTTGTTTAAAGTTTAAACGCTTTAATAATCGAAATGAGTTTTGAGGTCTTCTTTAGATAGATCAGGGCCCTGATTCAAGATGCCATCGCTATATAACGCTTACGAAGTTCGAAAGCAAAATGTATGGGATTTGACATAAGCTTCGCTAAATGACACACGAATTCGCTCGTCATTTAGCGAAGCTTATGTCAAATCCCACACATTTTGCTTTCGAACTTCGTAAGCGATAAATAGGTGTCGCAGCTTAAATCAGAGCCCTGCCCTAACATGCGGTTAAGATGCATGGGATTTTACATAAGAGATTTCACAAAACGGCAATTAAAATTAATCCACGCTGCCCTTATCATTCCTCGAGCAGTGCACAACAGCCTCTGAATAGGAAATCATTAAACTCTAAGGGCCGATTTTTCAATCGTCAGATAACTTTATCTAAGGAATAAATATGTGACTTTGGCAGATTTTGTATGGAACAAATGTCAAAGTCACATGTTTATTCAACAGATAAGAGTTATCTGACGATTGAAAAATCGGCCCTAAATATCATTTCGGTGTTCGACCGTTAGCAATTTCCATACACTTTCGATCATCGTTGTCGTAACTAGCGATCGCAGTTTAGTTTTATTTATTCTGTGCTTAAGGCTCAAGTTAGCGTATTTACATCAGTCATGACTGTTTAACTGGGCGCTTATATGGTCACGGAACGCTCATGTGTTAGAATTAATAATATAATCCACGTGTGTGCGCACGACGCCATTAATAGTAGCTATGTAAATCGAAAGATATAAGATATTATATAGCATTGCATGGGTTCATTATATTGTCTCCTCTACATACTCGTAATTCTTACATTCCTTTTATACTTTACAAAATATATACAATTAGCTGTGCCCGCGACTTAGTTCGCGTGGTTTTTTAGTGACTTAAACCGTTTATGCAGCGCACGCAACGAAAGTCCTCAAATGTGAATAATTTTCCCCGTTTTTGCAACATTTCTCACTGACGCTTCGCTCCTATTGCAGCGTAATGTTATATAGCCTAAAGCCTTCCTCTATAAATTAACTATGCAACCAAAAAATATTTTTTCAAATTGGACCTGTAGTTCCTGAGATTAGCGCGTTTAAACAAACAAACTCTTCCGCTTTATAATATTAGTAGGTATAGATAAAAATAATAATTAAAGAATTAAATACCACCACATAGTAGAATAGGTATAATACCTAGCATTCTTTAGGACGTAGTATTATAGAAATTAGTTCGGAATTTTGCCAACTATTGCCATATTGTTCTGAATCTTTCCGGGCCGGATAAATGTAGAGTACAAAGACCTCTTTGATAATACAATAGAGTTGAAAATCGAACACGAGCGTGGAGTCAAAAGTCAATGTCAAGGAATAAAGGTATCAAATCTTCTACGTTTCTGTCCATTACCTTCACCAATTTAAACAGTTATTATAACTTGATCTACTGTTGTAACCGTTTAATTGACTAACCTCGAACCTCGATGTGGACAACCGGTTTAATGTCTTAATAGTTTAGAATTGCTTTATTACAATGGAAGAGTTATGATATAAGCGCCTCTACACATGTACCGCACCGCGCGGCACCGCACAAGGATTGTAATGGCTACAACATTTTGCGTCATCGCAATGCAAAAAGTAGAGTCGGACCGCCATACATGACCCATACATGCCGCACTAGGATTTGTATGTCACAATATTGAGTTAATTCAAAGATTTTCAAAAATAACGTTGTCGCACCGCCATAGTCCATACAAATCCCGATCATAATACACCGTTACGCCAACGCATCAAAATTGCTAAGTAATGAATGTAATTTTTAATAAAATTAATGTTGTGTTTTAGAAGGTTGTAACAATTTGGTAAGTATTTATTTAAATTCTGTTGTTAAGAACGTTATATCTGGATAAACTCGGCAAGAGTTTATAAATATCTTAAAAAAAATGTAATTACTTTAAGCTAAAAATAAAATAAATAAATAAAATAAAACGTAGAGTGCAGCGGCACCGCAAGAACTTCAGCGCGTGTGAAGCGTACTTGTCAAATACATTGTAATCCTATCAAACTTCTAATGATTTTTTTACTTAAATTACATCTATTGTCCAAGCAGAGGCTCTATAGCTTTGTAACTAGATAGGGTTTGTATAAGCAAATTATACAATCATAGTACCTATTATGAACTTGTAAGATTGGCATTATGCTCAGTTGTGAATGGCACACATTTACATGTGATAGGTATTTCATATTTTTTTCTTGGCTGTTTGTATTTTGTGTGTCGTGACTATGGCTAATTAAAGTTAAGATGACTCCAAGTCACATACTGTCTCTGTTTCTTCTAAGCAAAAAGACCAGGACAACATCAGACTTGATAGCTCCTTCATTTAAGAAGTCTTTGGTTGTCAGCCGTTAATACATGGGATATCATTAAAGTGCACGAGAGCCTCCTTAATTCAATTTCCTTCGTTGGGATAACAAAATGGCGGGCAATTTGCAGGGAAGATTAATTGGCGGTTATTAAGGAAGGGCAGAATTGATTCCTTCGATTTGTCTTCTCAGGTGGATAAATTAGTTAATTGTTGGCTGTTTATAAAAAGAAACTATATTTGTAATGTTTAAATGTGTTCAAATTCTACTTAGTAGTTCGTTACCTAGATTACGTTACGTTACAATCTTTATATTAATTACATTCTATAGATTGAAGATTTGTGTTGTTTCTATCAGTCAAATCTCAAGTTATTTTTACAATTAGGCCAACAAATGCACTCTAATTACCTAAATTGAAATGCACTTTAATTAGTAATTACCTAAATTGTTCTTGATTGATGAACAGTAAAATCTTAAAGTTCCGAATATATTATACAATCAACAATAACTTTGTCTAAGCCCCAACAGATTTTATTAAGAATCAGAAGTGCGTAAGATTCCTACAACATAGAGTAAAAACTACGATCTTTTGACTAGTAACGACATACTCAGTAGAGTATGTATGTGTATGTGCAATAGACTACTAATACAAGGAAAAACTTTACTGTTATAAACCATCTTTTGTTATCTATTTGCGGTGTACCCTGTACTGGTTTGGTATTTTTATAACTCCGGGAATATCGGAACAGGTATTTTACGTAACCGGTCGTGTTGTAATGTGTAGGTTTTACGTCAGTCACGGGATCGAATACCGTCTAGGGATTTTTTGCCTTTATTATCTTGCGGTTGGATTCATCACTTGGAACCTAGGTCAGTGTAGGTAGTACAGTGGCTAGGTGCTCACTGCATAGTCATACCTGTTCTATATCTGTTCTTTCTTTTTTAGGTACTGTAGGTCCTTGACTGTTGAATACATGAATGGATGAAGGCGATATGTTGCAAAAAAAAATACCCAGAAATTTGATTTTCAACTGTCACTTTAACATTTTAGGATATGTAGTAACTTATTAAGTACATTGATTCTAGAGACGGATGTTTAGATTAATGTACATAATACGTTACGACGTATTCTAAAATGTTTAAGTGACAGTTTGAACTTAATTTCTCGAAATCAGACTTTTGCTACATATCACCTTCATCCATTCATCTCTTCAGTTATGACCATAAGCAATAATATACTACTAAAAGCTATTACTCTTACTGTGTTAGTATATACTAGATAAGTCGTTATGTGTTTTTGTACTTAATTGAATCGTATATTAACATCAGCCAAAAGCTCCAATCCTTAAAAAATTACCGCGAAGGTATAAAATGACTGATTACTTTTCCCCATAATTTCGAGGCGAAATTAAAAAAAAAAACTTAACATTTACAGTTCTCAATTTCTAGAAGTTACTTTTGTTTACAGTGTAATGTACAAACTCAAACGCCATAGCCTACTTGAATGAGAATTTCTAGAAAATTCTTGTGGCATATTTTGAGGTTATCTTTGCATTAGTGTACGGAAAGTGAAAATGGCCACCGAGGCTGGCGGCTGGCTCCATTGACACGGTTAGCTTCCTTGTGTTGTTAACGGTCGTTGGGATTATGATAACCTATTTTACGAGATAACATTGAGAAAATGTGTATAATAACAGTCTCAGTCTGGGACCTAGAATACGGAGGTCCCGGGAAATTAGAGCACTCAAAATAGAGCTTTGGGTAAATATAATAGAGTTGGAAATCGAACACACGCATCGATTCAAATGTCAATGTCAAATTTGGGCACTCGACTTGTGGTGGATTGTCAATTCTAGGGTACCTAATAAAATAGAATCTAGACTCTAGAGTTATATTTGAGTGTTCAGACTTTTCCCTGTTCGGAAAGATTCTGGACAACCAGATATTTAAAGATAGCAGTACCGAGACAACAAATGTGAGACACAGCGTTAAAATTAATAAGTTACCCAAACATTTGATAAAATAATAATTCTACCAAAATGTGGGAATTACTTTACGTAGTTTCTACGGATTAAAACTTTCGTATTGAAAACTAAAATAACAGACAACAAACATAGAATACTTATTCCAGTATCGCAAGTAACTATTTTTAATTACAATATGGAAGCATAACATACTCCCTTGTAATATGTTAATATTTTTATGGAATAATCATAACATGAATTTATAGCTTATCTTCCATAAATAGTAAATTGTAAGATGTGCTGACGATCCCACGGGCTTACCGGGTATAAATATGTAAGTATAATAACCAGCTATATAAAGCGGCTTATAAAAATCTTAATTGAAGCTGTTTTTATCGCTACTCTAAGACTGTACGACGTCAATAACACTGGTTTAGGGTGCCCATCCATGGCCGTATGTAGGCTGATTTTTCCACCGTTTTTGCCGCAGACCATTCAAATATGACCGGCAGGCTTATTAAGTGTATCTCGCAAAATGCAATGCAAAATTAACAAGACTATGTTGTTAATGCGTATTTGATCAATATTCCACACATCGAGGGAAAAACTGCAACATTACTAGGCAGGTATTGGCGCGTAGATCCGTAGCGCACCCACTCTAGCGTGTAAAAGGGATCGAATCACGCGAGGCGACGAGAGAATCCTGTCAAAATGTTGCCAGCTAATCGTTAAAAAATGCCAAACTATAATAATACTACACCGATTCCGTTGACGGTAGCCGGTTTAATTGAGAAGATATTTACCGTGCCTATGTGCAAAATGCGAAAGTATGCGCAATACAAATTAGCGCTCTTTCACTCTCGTAGCCCAGTGGGACGGATAACCGACACGACTAGCGGGAGAACAGTCGCAGGATCGAATTTTTACATGCCCATTCGACACTCGAAAACTACATTTTTGTTGTTTCAACGTGGAAATCGAACCCACGACCTCCAGAGCCAAGCTCTAAACCACTAAAATACGGAGCCGTTGAAAATATTATTATGATTCACACTTAAGAAAAATACTGATAATTAAAAAAACCGACCGAATTAAGAACCTCGTTCTTTTTTGGAAGTCGCTTAAAAATAACGATACTAAATTAAGATTGTCATCTAATCACACGTCGGTCCTTTGCCTATCCTCTCGCCAGAGTCAGTTGATAGTGGTAATGGAAATACGTCTTACTGTTAGTTATAATATGTATATTATGTATCTATACTATATATAATATTATAAAGCGGAAGAGTTTGTTTGTTTGTTTAAACGCGCTAATATCAGGAACTACTGGTCCGATTTGAAAAAATATTTTTTTGTTGGATAGTCCATTTATAGAGGAAGGCTTTAGGATATATAACATTACGCTGCTACCAATAGGAGCGAAGCGTCAGTGAGAAATGTTGCAAAAACGGGGAAAATTATTCACATTTTTGGACTTTCGTTGCGTGCGCTGCATAAACGGTTTAAGTTACTAAAAACCACGCGAACGAAGTCACGGGAACAGCTAGTATAGTTATAATAGGATAGAAAATAGAGTGTATATTCTTGAGCACTATAAAAACGGAGCTTCAAAGAAACACGAACGATACCAAATTAAACCGGGAAATTAAAATGTGGATAATTAAGTTTTTACAATCTATCATCTAATACTTAATCTACAGTCATAATCCACATCCCGTATAACTACAGTTTTAACTATAATGGCGTGTTCCACCAAGCAATGTTGAAGTTAATCCGTCGTTAAATATCATGTTGTTCCACTCGTAATTCCTATCAATGAATGAGAAGGCATGGTAATTTAACAAGCCGTTAACACTAACATGCGTTGGTGAAATCGGGCCTAAGGCCGTGTTTCACCAAGAAATGTTAAAGTTAACGCCATGTTAAAATATAAGTCATCTCATTCATTAGCAGGAAATACGAGAGGTATAACATGATATTTAATATGGCGTTAACTTTAACATTGCTTGGTGAAACACGCCCTAAAGCTGTTACAATCGAGCCGTTGTACGTCGACGTCAATCAATCAAAGGTTGAGTTAGATTGTACTAAATTGAACTATCTTATTATTTCATTGCGCAAATGAAGAGCGGCCATCATGGCAGAGGGCGTATAGAATAATGAACATGTCTGTCACTTGTTATAAGTAAGAATAAGTATAGTTTAGGGTTCCGGATTCGAAAACAAAAGGAATAAGATTACTTTGTGGGTTCTCTATGTACGGATATAAAGGAGTTTGACAGCGTATTAGTGGCGTGGGGCTCCCACAGCACCTGTCGGCTTCACCTGCTCCTGCACGTTTTGAAGACATTCATCCATAACCCTACCTATTATTCAGGCTAGGGATTCCCTTTGATAGAGAAGCAGCCTTTGCAACTGCAGCGTATACAGTTTTAATTTCAACTTGATACCCCCATAACCCTAAATTCAATTCTAATCGAAGAGCAATCCGATTCTAATGTAAATTTTGCTGTCATGATATTTGCTACTCTTGAAAACAATGTAAACATATCAAACTCAAGTCTGGCCTCAATCCTAATTTCATTTAGTTCCATAAAATCAATTTTAAATTCACACTCAGTTTAAAACCAATTTAACCCTAGTGTCATGTTCAACATTAGCTAAAAGTTAAATTCAAATTTCGATCGATTGGAATTAATTTTAAGAGTAAGGGGGCGGGTATCGTCTCGAAATTAAAACTACATACGCACGTCTACAATCCTTTAAAATTATAATTGAAGACATGAATGGATAAAGTAGCAAAATTCTGTTTTCGGGAAAATTGAGTTCAGACTGTCACTTAAACATTTTCGTCATCACAACGTCGTTTTTCAAATTCTTAGTTCACTTAAAAATTACCACACAAAATCAACACAATAATACTTAGGCCTATTTGCCTAAGTATTATTTGTGTTAAATATAAAATACCTCTGCACGAACATTGCTCTATGCGCTCTGTGTTATGGTTCTACCATTTTATTGCACTTAAACGTATTCAGTTAAACAGTACTTAAAAATTTAAGCATTTATATCTTGAGCAAACTCTTAACAGACTTCCAAAAAAGTGTCAACCACGAACAATGTTGTTAAACAAAGTCCACTGCCGCGGGTGTACAATAATATTATGATTAATATCGTTTTTGTAACACAAGTTGTTCATTTCCTTGTTATAATTTTATTTTCAGTAGCGAAACCGCGTTATTAATACCGTTAGAAGATAATAAGGATGTTAGATGTAACATAAAACGAAAACATGTTGCTAATTTGCTCTACGTCATTATTTCAAACTCATTATTATTTTAAATAATTACTGGCAAATTGCTCATTTTATCTTTTAGCTGTATCATTCTTTAGTAGGCGATGAAGACTAATAGTATGAGAATAGATATTTAATAACAAGATATATTTTTAATACAAGCTTTATTTAATTTCACTTGTCCTTTTGTGTGTAAACATCTTGCAAACTAAATTTGAACCACTTTCCGGTTTCGGATTGATATTTCGCGGAAAAAATTCTATGAATTGTAGAGTTCACAATCTTGTTAAGTTTGTTCAAGTGGACAAGCCTACTATCTAATTATTTAAACAATTTTTATTCTAGCTCTATCACAGTCCAAAGAAGTAAGGGGACATACCTTACTAGTTACTAATATGACTGTTAAATACTTTAGGTTAATAATTTATTAAGTTAAATTATTTTTTTATAGTTATTATAAGTTAACGTTATAATATTACATATTTGCACGCTTTGTAGAGCATAATATTTGCTACTAATCCAAGACCTAAGTATTACTTTTGTAACATACTTTCTAGCAAATAAACGATTATGATTGTGAATAACAACAAACTTATACACGATTCAAGTCTACTGACTTCTCATACCAATATACCATATCATAAAATGTAGCTACATCATAGCTTATCTGCTGTATAAATATTTTTATTAGTAAGGATTTATAGCCCTGATAGGTTCCCAGAATACCCATGAGACCTGTAGAATGCTAATCGTATCTGACCACAGCCTATTTTTAACCCTGTCTATTAGCTTTCATTGATTGCAAGTCAAACTGGTTGGTGAGAATCATGCAAACTCTTGCTGATGTTAGATACTAATTTTAAAACTATTTGTAATTTAATACTTCACTGCTGAGTACGTAAAATCAATACTCGACGTGAAAAAGTTAACTTCAACGTTGGTATGGCATGGAAACAATCAAATGACAAAAATGTAAAATAAATATTGTAGTTTCTTTTATGTTGAGTAGTGACTAAAATCGCACTTTGCAGGCAGTTCTTTCAATTACTTATTATATTTTGATATTTTTTACTGAGCACGATTTCAAGAAATATTAGCATTATGCAATCCTTTTCAGTAATATAAACTGGATAATATAAGTGTTGAAAATTTCAGGATCCACCGTCCGCGTAATTTTCGTAAACGTGGTGCGAAGTTTATACATAACTAAAGATAGAGGGGGTTACTTTTTATTTGTAGCTATTTAAGTCTTTTTTATTGTTAATTTTAGTTGTATGTCTTAGTAAGTAGCTAGTTATAATATTTTAATGTGGATTATTTATTAAATATAAATAATTCGTTTTGAGTAATAAATATCAATAGTATACATATTGATTGTTAATTATTTATCTTTAGTTTATCATCATCATCAACCATCCAGTAATATCCAGCCTGGCTGGGAAAGGTCACGTAAAAAGTAGGTAAATTGGTTTATCTCGAGGCAAGTAAATCACAGGTCTAGTAGCCGTGTACTAAAAACAACCCACCTCTGACCCCCGGGCTAGAGTGAAAGCGGGGCTTATTTCGTCTCCGAAAATAGACCAATTGGTATATTTTAGATATCCTATAGTACAGAAGAGGACGGAGTGGCGGGTTATGTCCCGATTTCATCAACGTATGTTAGTGATAACGGCATGTTAAAATACCATGCCTTCTCATTCATTGATATGAATTACCTACTCTATTGCAAGTGTGCGAAGCTGTGGAAAAAGCAAATGATAACATAATGCAATGCGTTAAACATTGAAATATTATGTAATTTACAATTATTTAAAAAAAACTTCCATGCAGGTTAGGTATATTTTCTTCGTAATCTTTTCGCACAATAATTACTGCTATACGTACAAAGTAACTGTACCTTAGCATATAGTATGTTTAATATTTTAACAACACATTTAAGTAAATAAAACTTGATTTACAATTTATATTATACAATGTTCATTATATTTTATGAAGCAGTTAACATTTAGCAAGTAAATTTAAAAAGTGACTTGCCTCGACAAGTCGAAATATAATTTTAAATTCATGTCATCAGTTGATGATATCTTATAATTTATCTGTAGAATTTTAAAATGTTGAATTTTTTATCGAAACTAGTCTGCAATGGCTTAGGAAAACTATGATCACTAAATGAAAATTAAACTGGAACTTAACTAAGCACGTTGGGTATATAATATACGGCAGATTGGTACTGAAGGGTTAAGAATAGGGGAGACTTTATGAATGCTAATGTATAGTTAACCATGTTTTGTATGTAATGCCATAGGGCTTACGTACTTGCAATCATAGGCTAATAACCTCAAATGATATAGATATTAGGTATAGTCCTAATATTCAAGGTGTCTAGTGGAGACGTATCGTTTCGGTGTCAACTAACCTTATATTTTATTATTTACTTTATTTTTCAATTAGGGCACAAAGTAGATATAACAGAGACACAACCTAGTACTAGGAAATGGTATCACCCTAATACTGGCAATTTGACTGGCTATTTTTGTTTGCTTCGATTTCCAATAGATAAAGGGTGAAGTCCAGGCACATTTCGAAAACCGTCATCTAGCGCCACAATTGGAAAGTACTAATTACTAATTTTGTTTTGTATCTTCTTCTTAATTAAGGAGTTGAATTTAGCTTAATGTTATGCTTAAAAAAATATGCTTATCCTTATTTAAATTTCAATATTTGTACTTAATTCAGCATATTTACTTTTTATAATTTACAAACGTTAATAGTAGTGACATCTATTGCAATTTTTTTGTATTAAACATAGATTGTATGGGATAATAGGCCATGATTAGGGTCACGTTACATGCAGCGTCCGTTTTAAATATAAATATGTAGCTATTCAACATTGAACTTTATTTACTTCACAAGAAGGTACATTAATTACAGCTGTGCTACGCAACTCTAAATTTGAACTATTTGCAATGAAACGTTACAGCTGTGTGTCTACTCCGCATGAGTATTCTCACTCCACTATGTCTTAACATGGCCTTCTTTTTATAGGACCGAAAATCGGTCAGATTTTTCCTCCATATTTCTGACCGACTAATTGTATGACGTATGCGTTGCAAAATTGCAATCAGTATGTTCTATTTGCTAAAAAAATCGGCCACCGATGATCGGACGTAATACGCACAATAATGCTAACAAAAGCGTAGCAAAAACGTTGAAAATTGAATCATGTGTAATGCCTTGTTATTATAATCACACCAATATCGGTCGCGGTTGGTGCACATACATTATTTAGTTTATTGATAGTGAAGCATATTGCACATCGGTATTAGCAACATAATATAGTATGTCGTTATTTAGTAGGTAATTACTAGCTAGATGTTCAATTTATTACTAACTTTTAGTAAAAACTAATTGCATTAAAGCTGTTCTGTTTATTACTAAGGCCCGTATTACTAAAGAAGTCTCAAATCCAACCTCACTTGAGAACCGATTTGACACATAAAACAACGTTTCGATTCACTTTTAGAATTGAACAACTTTATTAATGTTGCATAGTACTTTAATTTCTATTCTTTTTATACCGTAATATTTATAATATAGATTACATAAAAACATTAAAATAAGTATAATCTATATTTTTACAATCTTTATTTTTGCGTTTTAAGAAAGAATTTATTTAAAGTATGTAACATAAGTAAAGTTGTTCATTTTTAAAAGTGAAACGATACGTTTTTTTATCTGTCAAATAGGTTCTCAAGTGAGGTTGAGTTTGAGATTCTTTTTATTTATACGCGCCTAAGTTAGGTGTAGCGAAAAGAGTTTAAATTTTGACCTAAGTTTTTCTGTGAATAATGCAATAAAAAGTACCCTGTGTCTGTGTTAATCTAAATCTACACTAAAATCTGATCAGTAGTTTTTGCGTGAAAGATGCACAAATATCTGTAATATCACGTTTATAATACTTATTAGTAAGGATGATAGCCTAGTAGGTGAAGATATTTAAGCTTAAGTTACAATTGTTGGTACATAACCTCTTAAATGTCATGTGGTACCTAGTACCTACCTAATGCAACTTGATGAAATGTGACAACAACATTTTAACAAATACAAATTAAAAGTTGCATAAGCGTTTTCTATTTACGTGTATGAGAGACAATTATACACCTTAAAATGTAAAAATAATTGCAAAGTAGCAGTAATGATTGTTATGTAATTTTAACGAACTTTCGCATTCCATGTTTCAATACTTAGATATGTTTTTTCAATATAATTGACCAATTAAGAAATTCAATTACTATACAGAGTGCTCGAATACTATTATCAAGTTGCTTACTTTCTTCTTAATCTCTATTTTCGTTATGAAATCATAACAAACACTTATTCTGTTGATAATTATTATTAAACTAAGCTTAATTTCGTTTTTATTAATAAATTATTGAATCTTAACACTTACGCCAGTCTGTGTTAAAGAATTATCTCCAAGCGCTCTTTTGGGAGGTCAAGAACTCAAGAAGTGTAATATTAATAGGTCTGTATTTTTAATTTGACAGTCGTACCTACATAATAAACAAATTTCTTCAAAAATTATAAAATTCCATAGGTACTGCGATGATGTCGCGGTTGTATTATATGTCCCGTGGCTCCGTGGGCGGCGGTTCTGTCGCAGTACCGTCGGGTTTTAGTGGGTATGGCTGCGTCCATTTACCATCTTAACGGACGCAGCGAGCCCCACATACCCGTGGTAGGAAAACCGTCCTTCACGGGATGCGGCAAGAAGCATTTCTCGGCGGTAAAAAAGGTACTGCGATGATCTCGTTGATATGTAATTATGTTTCGTCATTATTTTTTAAACACACAGAAAGGGTACAATCTAAAGTCATAAGGAAACAAGTGATCGAGGAATAAGGAAAAAGTGCAGTCACGGATCGTTGCGACATCTGTTACCTTCCATGAGGTCAGTAGTAGATGGTAACTAGAAAAGGTCACTAGATTAAGTAGAAGGTACCAGTGGCGAAAACTGGTTCTCCTTCAGAAGGAAGCCCTGTATAAAACTAATTTAGATGAGGATCTTCCAAATGTAATGGGTAAAATAGAAGCTGATAAGTGATACGATGAGAGTTGTATTAACCCTATGCCATTGGAAGATACAATCCTAGTACCTCTAAGGTCATGCTGAATAAAATGCCAAATACTGAAATTATAGTTAAATTAAGTGGCGCTCACATCACATGCTGTCCTTATTATTTTGCCTAAGAGTAACAGCGACCGGAGAAAATTCACAGCACAGAATAGAACTCTGGGCAAATGCTGAAGCGTCAATTCAAATGTTAATTTTTTGTCAACTCGAACCTCGTGTGTTCGATTTTCAATTTTAATATATTCCCCCAGTGTTCTATTTTTAATGATCTCAATTATCTCGGGCCTTTCGAATCCGGATCACTTAATGCCAGCTTTAGATAGGTACGTGTTATATGAAGTAGGGTTAGCACGCGTTACAAGACTATTATTATGGTTATTTTCGACAAAGGAAAAACGACATATTGGTGAAGGAATCTGTCTTTTTGTCCATGCAATCTGTCAGCACGACTATTCTTTAAGAAAACTGTCTCTAATTTCTACGGTGATCATGCTAACTAACTAGTAATATTGTGGCATATCTTTCCAATATCAGGATAAAATTTAAAGAGCTTCATACAACAATATTTTTATTAATAAAAATATAATAATTAGTGAGCGAACAAAAGTGTTTTAATAGTTTGAACTAAACTAGTAACCACAATGAATATTCCACAGTCAGTTTCAAAGAAAATGATGCTGAGTCTACAGACTAAAACAATCGCAGTATCAAAACAATTTTGCCAGCGCTAATTCAGCAAATTTGTATTAGATAATTATGCGAAAATTGGAAATTCAATAATAGCAATTCAAATGATTGTGCCAACGTTCTGTTCTGTTTCATTATTATTACTAGAGATGTCGCCCGCGCATATAAATTCGTTTATATCAGAAAACCGTACATTTTGGCGCGAAAGGAAACTCTCATAATTTCAAATAATATTTCCGTCTGTATGTAAACCGTCTCAGACGGACTGAAAAACAGACTTTCGAATTTGTAATATTAAAATTTGGTAGAGATCGACATACGGAGTACAACAAAATTAAAATAAACAAAAGTCCAGTTTGTCAATTCTTTCGTAAATTATGCTTAAATTTTTTAAATAATCTCGCAGGTATTTCTATAAAAGGAGTCTTTTATATGTGATACTAGATAGATATCTAAATAAAAAAACTCTAATGAGTAACTTTCTACATATCCTTTCAACATTATAAAGCCAGTTTTGTTTCCTCTCAGCGCGATCGATTTTCTCTATACGTATGAATGTGAATAATCCAACGCACTCGGGTGGAAAATTGTTGAATGCGACTGCGGAAACGTAGCTCATTATACAAATTATCGCTTACTAACATAATAGTAAGCTATCTTTTATGAATGCTCTTTGAAAAAAGCATTTAGAAACGAGGGAATCGATCGCTCTTCTTAATTGAAAATTGCGTTGCAATTAAACTTTTTGCGTTCAGCTCATAATCAGCAGTGCTATTCTCTAAGAATACTTTGCTGAATCCGCGGTGAGTGTCAAATTTCGAAGCTCACAGTATGGTAAATTTGATACTTACCGCGGATTCAGCTGTCGAGATACGCAAAGCATTCTTAGAGAATAGCACAGCTGACAATAGTTCGAATTTCGAGCTGCACCGCGCTGCGCTGGGCGTCTGTTACCGATAATTGTGTGTCTTCTTGTGCAGTGCATACAGTTCAATTTTGAATATAAAAAAACCGCGTCATGTCTCGGCAAACAAAAATAGAAAAACTGATTTAGGTAAATTTTACTACGGTAATTATGAGGGAAACGAAACGTTGTTTTATCTGTCGAATAGGTTCTCAAGTGAGGTTGGGTTTGAGATTGTTTATTTATACGGGCCTTAATTTCAGTTAGGAGCCTTTCTATTCACAACTGTCACTTCTTGCTGAACTGACAAGGATAGCATCATGACGTAAGCGAACGCAATATAATAGTTACAGTATTCGACTGTTGATGCGATGGCAAGGATTTATAGTTTGAGGAAGAGTAAATAACCTGATTGAATGTCATTGGACATGAACACAGGAAAAGTTATCATTAAAATTGAAGCGATGCGGAAACATGGCGACCTTAATAGAAACATAATGCTTTCCTCGTCTCATTGCATAATTCATTAACATACAAATTGATTAAAATTTGATAAATGTTAACAAGAAGAGAAAAAAACGATCAGGGTTGATGCTGCGATGGACAACTTTTAACAAGCAATTTATGTATGACCTTATAAATTTAATAAATTAATAGTATTTTGTGTACTTAAAGAGCAAAAATTTAATTTATAGAAACATGTTAACATTTTCAAATTTTATAGACTTTTTGGGCTGTTGTCGATCCGTCCAGAGAAAACATGATAGACGTTTTAAGTAATCCCTGTCGATATCATACAGGGACCTTACGCTCCAAACTGATTCGGTTTTGATTCAGATCTTTATCCTTTAACAATTTTCTTTATCCTGATTAATTTCAAAGTAAGCCACCAAATAAAATACCAAAAGCCGTTGAGATTGAACTCGTTTGATTCTCGATTGTGTCGGGAATAAGTCTGCAGTAGGTAAGCGAGCTGATGATGAATAAGAGCTTAGAGCACTCACAATCAAGTAAGCCTTCAAACAAACAATAAAATAGAACAAAATCGGTCCCTTCGTTTAGGACTCTGTAAAGCCAGGGACATACAGTTTGACATTTTACTAACTTCATAGCCTGTGACTACAACATAATCCGCATACTTATCACGTGTATCTTGCAAAAGTAAAGCAAGCGCAACTTTTTTTGCTCCAAAATATAAAGATAAGCACCAAAAACCAAATTAAATAGGAGAGCAGTTTAAAGTTTCAAAATTCAGAAAAATGTATTTGGCCTCAATGTTTGTTTGACTTTTAATGAATAGTTCCTATGAGTTTTGGTTTTGGCGCTAGTGTCGTAACAAAAATGAAGCAAATGCGCATTAAAACACAAAGTTAGCACTATTTTTTTGAAGTTCTGCAATCGATTGTGTCTATCGTGCAGCCGGCCGGATACAAAAGACTCAGAGCTACATAAAATAAAAGTTAAAAAAAACTATAGGCTAAAATATTAAAGCTAAAAGTCGAACACACAAGTGTCGATTTTTTATCCCACTGTCTTTTTTTCATTTTCCGAATCATATTATTGTGTTAGTTTTAACGCGAATCGAGTAGATTAGTACTTTTCTCAGCATCGATCGTGCAATTCTTAGGTCCTAAAGGCTAAAACATATAATTAAGTTTATGAATGCTCTTTGTTTGTAAACAGAATACTATAATGTTCCGTCTATAACTTAGTGTTAGTAACGTTAGAATACAATAAGTTCTAATGATGAAAATCATCACCTCGTTATTATGTTTCCATGATTATCGAGTTACTACAATACCACACACATATGAGAAGGCCGATCGTATCAGGTAGAACTGACATCAGTTCGGCCTGCACGGATTTGAGCACGTTCACGGATTCGGAGACGGAGAGATCGTTGAGACGTAACGTACAATATCAATCTAGAGACAAATACTAATCGCTTCAGTCAGATTGACACGATCTCGAAAAGAATTCTCGCAGGAATGTTACTCCTGATCTTCTCCATACCTCTACCAAAATTCATCAAAATTTAACCAGTAGTTTCGAAGCCAACAGACAAACAATCAAATCTTTCCTCTATATAATATAATATTAGTATAGAAGTATATATTATATTTAATTATTAGCTCTATCCTATTCTTTTGTTTAATTATTATTTATTATGTGCTTAGATACAACTTATTCATGTTTCGATGTTTTATTGCTTCATATCCAAAATATATGCTATGGTTTAATTTGGAAGACGCAATATTTAAAGCCTGCATAACATTTTATTCCGCGTCTGTACTTCCTACACCATTAGCATATTTCGCAAGAACTTTAATATTTGTCCAGCTTGCTTTTTATGCATCTGGATCAACCAGAACGATATTTATATTCATACTTTCAATCGTCACCAGTCACCGTTATGGAAAATATTTTACATAAGCTTGACTTTAGGTCTTTTGTAACTTTGTGAATAACTTGCGTTTCATTAAAGAACTATGTAAAAGTATCTACATATTTTTGAGCTGAATGAAAATAATATAATGTAATATATAATCTCATTTGTACGATATACATTCTACATAATTTAGGAATTTCTAACTTGAGGAAGATGATGATAGATGGATTGTGCTCTTTAGCGGCGCATTTACGAAAAAGTTCTTAACTTTTAGTTAAATATAGATAGTAGATGAGTCACTAAAATGGACTGTTAACTCATAATAATCATTTAAATGCAGTCTCGATATGCTTAATCATCAAAACAAGTTATTTTATTAACAAAAAACGAAGTTCTAACGTACGATAACTTTAACAAGCTTTAAGTAAAATAATTGCGAACTCGACGTTTTCGCAACAAAAAAAAGGTCAACGGAGTTCAAACGTTTTATTGATAGTTTGAAAAAATGATCGAGTCATCGTTCGTGCGAATTGTTATTTATAATATCGGCTCTTTGCTGTTCAGCTCGGCGTCTAGTTCTTGACATAGTCGGGTTTCGTTCCGCTTAGTTAAGTATTCTGATTTTACTTTTTTATATTCATCGATGTGAATAAATAGGTTACTTTGAAACAACACATACTACCACGTAATATTGCTAACACTGGCATGTGTTTGATATATTTTTAAACTTTAACAATTATAACGGAGGTCTGTATGTGGCATCGTAGCTTCCAAACAGATGAACCGATTTTGATTTTTTTAAAGGTAACGTGAACGCGAGTGTTAATCAATTAGTACCTACAATTCATCATCACGCTCTGCTTTTCGGGGGTTACTTAAATTTTTAATTTTATTTAGGTTTATAATATTTTATTTAATTATGAGGCAAAAGAAATCTTATAAAGTTCAAACGTAAGTTATTACTTAAAGGAATAATTACTTCAGGAAAAAAAATCGAACTAGATAAAAAGGATATTGAAGTCGCTAAATAGCTGGTTATTAAGTAAATTCTTTTCAAGTTCTATACGTGGGTTGTAAATTGTAATGGTCCAGTATTGGAACTAGTTTACTTTTCAATTACGAGCAAAATTATAGGTGCTTAGTGTCAATATCATAGCAAATAGTGTCATAGTGGGTATACCAACTACAGTTTTAAATAAGGATTATTACACAAGAATTCTTAGTGGACACCAGATTGCGATGGGGCATATTTTTGGCATTGGCATATTATAACGAAGTCTAAAAAAAGCAAATGCAATTGTGGATATTTTCTATATATTTTCCATCTCGTAATAGAATGTTCAGAATATAACGCCGAAAAAAGTTTATGTATTTTACCGAAGGATTTAAAATAATATTTAAATTATGAAAAATTAAAAATGATATATTAATTTAAGTTACATATTGTATAAGATGTATTTAATAGTGGTCGCTCTCGCGGTCACTTCTTCTGAGAAGCTATAAATAAGTTAAATCATAACAGCTATAGATGATCCAAATCAAAGGAAGGTTTCTCCTCCTTAAATACAGGCATTAGATATAAACAATTTTTTTTTTAAAAGTTTTGCGTTAGTGTAGGACAAAAGAGGCGTAGGTATAGGAACTTTATTTTTCTTACCGAGTTAAGACTGAAGATGGATCTTATAAAATAAGACAATAGATCAATATGTCAGTATATTCCCATAGACGCTACGCTAGCACAAAAACCCCACTCTCAAAATTTTTTACCATGCTATTATAGTAATTCCTCTGTAAAACCTCTTCGAAATTTGATATTTTTGGCACAGTTTAATTGCCTATCTCAGTACCAATGATATATCTTCTAATCTATGAGACATCACTGGGTTACTAATGTAAATTTTCCTGCTCTACTCATTATTATAATATTTAAAGAGTTTAAACAATTTCAGAATCGTGCAGCAGTAATTTGTTCTGCAATCGTCATTAGATGTGGCAACTGGCAAGACGATCGTATCGCGGTAAATGTATTCTGAGGCTTGGAATTAGAACAGCGCATCTGAAGGCAACTGTTACATACTCTATGGTAACAAGTATTTTTATAGTAGTGCTATTAAGTATTTGACACTACTCGAGAAGGCTGCAGATGAATGTTTTTGTATTTAAAGTTATTTTTAACTACTAACCAATGGCTTATAAAAAAATCCCGACTTAGCGTGTAACATTCCTATCACACCTAAAAACAATCTGATGACATAGAAGACCTGAACCGATTTCCAACAAACAAAGATAAGAAGACTCTCTATTAATATTTAATATACCTTCCAAACACAAAAAAACCGTATTAAAATCGGATCATCCGTTTGGGAGCTACGATGCCACAGACAGACATACACATTTATTGTCCCTGTCGTTTTTGCGTCGGGAGTTAAAAATAATCCTAGGAAATTTTTAATTAGCTCGTGTGATGCTCGTTTTTTCGAAATATGAATCATTTGTAAATAGAAAGTGACAAAAAGAATGTCATTAATTTAAATGTAAAAAAGGATAAAAATTAGAACCTATATAATATTCAGTGAAAATTTAGGTACTAAATTACTAAAAATACTTATTAAAAGTACTTTTAGTAATTTAGTACTTAAATTTACATATGACCAAGGACCTCTTTATTTTTGTTAGAAAATACATTTTAAATTAATTAAACATAAGTAATTTTACAGATGTGAATAATATCTACGTAAATAGTTCTTTTTTAATATTATTGCTTCATTATAAATTAATTTAATAATACAACGTACTTGAATATAATATGCGTTGAAAATTTAAATTTCTATATCTTTCAAGTTATTCTCGTTGATTTTAATATTAAAATTAATAACTAACATTATGTACCTTAAGTGTATATTATGACAACAAACTACATTTATCTTTATATTAGATTCAGAGACATTTCTTCACGGTGCCATTTCTGAATTCTTATACTGTCTGTAGGATATGTTTTCACGTGTGGCGGTCAAGCACCGGATAAAAAGGTTCTGGTTTTGTTATATCAGGTCAGAGCCCTCTAAAAGGGTCCAAAACAAGAATATTATTCAAATTTTAGGACCTAACTTTACGATCCTACAATGTTGCGTCAGATAACTTGTAGGATGTTCATCCCACACAATGTCAAACTTTAAACTAACGCAGCGTGGGACAAGCTGTGATACAGTTTTGTCATAGGCGCGATCAAGTACTATGTTTACCCGACTACATGATAGCCAAAAGGAAAGGAAATGATTTTGGGAATTTATGTTTTGTTTTCATCGCTTCTGGTCACGAAGTCGGGTTAAAGTTTTTTAACAAAAGTTTTATTTATATTTAACGGAGGATTTTGTATTGTCAGTATCGTCCGGAAATAATAAGCCTCAAAACTATACTATTATATTCTTCGACAAAATAACAAAGTTTCACATATAAATATTTAGAGACTACATAGAGACATACCTATTCAAAATTATTATTTTTCTGTTTATTATATATCACAGGTATAACATAAACGAACAAGAACAAACAATTAAAGAAGGAATGTAGAGATATATTGAATGAATCTCAAAAACATTTATCTTCATATTATTATTAAGGTAAGTGATAACATTAAACACTTGAGTTAAAGTTTGTGCCAACGAACTGGTTAAGGGAAAGGCCAGCTGAGGTGAGCGGGTTTCCAAAATCGTTAAAGGATAAGACACGAACAGAACAATTGAATTGGGACGTAATGTTATAATAATATCGGAAAAAAGTTTAAAACTATCCAAGGAAAGTTAGAGCCACAAGATTTCAGTGATCCAACACAGAACAAGATTTTTAGTTGTATTCTGAAATATGTGTTCATTGTTGCGGGATGAGTCTAACTGCTAATCAACCAAAAGCACTTAACTCATTTTTACCGCAATAGAAATACAAAACGACTATGCAGTATTTGTTAGAAAAATCAAGTACTATCTATCCTTGTAACATGATCTATGGTCACACCTGAGTGCACTCTGTATCCTACGGTATCTCGGGGTCGAATAAAAACTAGAAGGTCATGTGTCATGTCCACTAGAATCTTACAGAATTAGTCAATTCTATAAAAATAAAAAAGGGTAATTCATGGTTCATATATCAAGTCGAATATAGTGTGAGGAGAATGCGTAGACCATTTTTTGTTGGCCATTCATATAAATTACTTACCACAACACTTAACTTACAGACAACTCATGATTAAAGATCTCCATAAAAGTCACAAAACCGATGAGTTTCAATCCTGGTCAGGTTTTAGATCAACGACCAGTGCATTCGTGTGTACTAGGAGTTTTTTTATGATATTTTTTTACTTATGGTGCTAAAACAAAAAATGCTCTACGCGTCATTCTCTTTACAATATATTCATCTTAATAGCTGACCCATGAATCTCCCTGTAAATCGACTGAATCTTATTACTTTATTCTATAAGCAACTGGTGGATGTACACGTTAGTAGTTACTAATACCACTGAAATAACGGAAAATTAGGAAACAAAAGAACTTACCTTTCGACGAGCGGTTGCACGTTGTCGAGGAACTCAAAACCGGCGTGCGTTGTATAAGTAATAGATTCATGGCACTGAATAAACCCATGGTCCGCGCGCACATAGTTCTTGAGCACCCAGAACTCCCCGCGCTGTGTCGTGGCCGGCAGCATGTCCCTATCGTTACACGCCAGCAGACTCCTGAGGTAGGCCAACGTCGCCGGGTTTAGAGCGTCCTCTTCCTCAATCTCCAGGGTCCCGTTGGTATCACTTTCGGGCATCGTCGCATTCACTTTCTTCTCCAACTCAGGAATCGACGCCGTGCTCGACTGCGTTTTGTTCGTCGTCGCCATCGTCGAGGGAGTCTTCTGCGACGTGGACTCCTCGAAATTTCGCACACTAGAGTCGACCGCTCTATCCGTGTTATTTCGGATCTCATCCTGGTTTATGTACCTGAACTCCGCGCTCCTCTCCGAGCCGTCGACCGTCAACGGCACCCATTCCACCGACGGAGAGGTGGTGCTCGACAGGTGCAAGGCCGCGTACAGAAGCACCGCGATATTGATCACAATACTCACTCTAAAGATAAAATTACGTCTGTTATTCAACATAGTTGTGGTATTTAGGCACTTGCTGTGTTATACGGGTGGGGACCTACAACGTCCTCCGTCGCCCTCTGGGACGCAAATTTCTGTAAGGGCCTGTGCGCGTCAGCATCACAGTTTATTGTGTCATTAGCGAGCGTGCTGAGCTTGGCGCCGCGCCGGCGCCGCCGTTCCTCGTATATCCTGCGAACAAAATGTTTTCATTAGTATTTGCATTTCTTATGATACCATACAATATGCATTTAGATAAGCGAGATCGGTCCAATATATCAGACGATCCATTTATTACGAGTCTCCTAAGTTATTCCAAGATTTTACTGACTGTAGCTTCTTTATATTATGTATCTTTATGTCACAACTCACACAGATTGACTAAATTTAGCACTGCTTAAGAATGGTGATCGTTTTTCTGAGTATTTTCAGTAAATATATTTAAGTAAAATATAAATATAAAAATCAGTGTATCGCTCTCCTGCCGGGCGGTCAAAGAAAGACTAAAGTAACAGAACGCATTAGGATTTCTGCGTATTCCAAAGAATGTTATTAACCTCTTATAATGTTCTTTACCGTAAATTCCATTAAATTCCACTCAGATTAATGGTCCTGTTAATTACTTGATGGCATTTTAATGTTTGAGTCGATTTTATAACGCCCCTCTTTCCAAAAGTGTAATACATACGGTCAACGACCCTACATCCTTGCAATTTTTGTTTTGATGCAGCTTAAAAACAATTTTTATGTATGGATAACCATAAAAAGTTGTTTTCAAACTGTACAAACAGCGTTATATGGAGAATAACAATATTCTAGACAGAGCTGCATTACGCAAATTATTTATTTAAGATATTATAGGTAAACAATTTATCGATTAAACAAACTTCAATCAGGGTTTTTGTAATAAGAGATACCTATAGCTAAGTAACTATTCTATGAATATTGATAGTGCTTAGTAGGTAGTTGATTTCTTTCGCAACATAACCTATCAATTTGCAATGACATATCAGCATCATGTCTGAGTCTAAACTAACGTTGGTATCGGTGCGACAGTTTGTAGGCAATTTATTTAAAATTACTACTAATTAAAAATTATCGGACTTACTTGTCTGCGTAATGTTTTGAAAATAAATAAAAAGTATTGAGTAGGACAAATTGACGTAAGTATTTGGTAGGACAAGTAGTCGCAGAGCTAGTAAAACAAGTGACTACTACAAAACTTAGTTAATTAGCTTTGTGCCAATTACTTGTTATCGATTCAATCTCGTTATCTTCAAAGGCAACCCCGTCTTTATCTAGTATCGATTAAACGATGACTACGATTCGAATGCTGCGATACCCCCTTATATGCTCATAACCAATTAATATGAACTTATACACAATAATATGAATATTCATCGGACATAAATAAACATGTCAGACGTACGATATCCTTACAAATAAATTATAATTATTTATTTTAATAAATAAATTTGAAATTCTAATAGTTAGTTTTAATTTGAACATCTGCGGATCATAATTATGTTAATTACGTAATTACCTATTATTATGTAGAAAAATCTTGAAAACCTTAATTTTATATTTACGTTTGGCTCGTTATGTTAAACTATCCTACCTGCTGCGCTAAAATTTGAATATACACAATCTTTGTTCCTAAACTATGGTTTAATTTAATTTAGACTCGGCGCAAACGGGCTACATAAAATCACATAATAAATAAGCGAATGTCAAAGGCTAGATTTATTAATTATTAAATGTTGCGAACACTCTTCTTTATGTTATGTGTTTGTAATACTACTCGTATTTACGTTGAACTCGTGTAGCAGGCTGCAGCAGCGGGCTGGGGCAACTCTATATGTAAGACATTTTTTACACTTTGTTCAGATGCAACTTACTTATATAATTTGACATGAGAACACACTCTCTTCATTAACTCTGCTAAATCAGAAGCATGGTTCATCTTACTTCTCAGACAATTAGGTCAGCCTGCATTGTCCTAACTTAAAAATGACATTGTGATTGACATCTACACTCTAGTGGCCAGTAGTAGATTTAGGGTGATTTGGTGTGTTCAAATTTTGGCATTTCGAAAGATTATAGCATGAGCCACGGGACGCGGTCACCCATGTCTCGTCTGCGCCGACCAAGGCGTGGCGAAACAGGAGTGATCTGATTAAAGTTGTCCAGACACGCGAAGGCTGGTATTGCGAGTTGTTTACTAACGCACACTCAATCTCGCTTCATTAATACTTAACGGTTCAAACCGTTAATCGTCGTCAGTAGTAAAATGCTTTAGCAAAAGTTATATAAAAACTTAAAGTTTCCGAATAAATCTTAATGTATATCGGATATAAAACTGTTTGACTATTGTAGCAACACATAGGCCAATCCCTTAAAGAAAGAATCATCTAAGGAGACCATTCTTAAAAATTCGCAAATCGCGGGCTGTAGCAGTAATAACGTGAATTAGATTTGACGTAAATCCGTAAGTAAATGTTTAATTGGAACAGCTTCAATTAGAAAAATATAAAGGCGATATTACAAACTAATATTAGAGTTTCCGTGGTCAGTAGAGAAATGAATAGAGCAAGGGGAATTAATAAGGTTCGATGTCGGACTTGTATTATTGAGTAAATTTTAAGTAACAAAGAGATACATTTATGTCAAGAGGATTTTTTTATTAAAATCAGCAAAGAAAATTATGCAGCCAGATTCTACGTACAGTAACTATGCGCCCACAAACTGTGATCGCGACATTTCTTTTCGCGATTCTCACGATGACAAGGTCTTTATTAAATACTAGCTGTGTCCGCGACTTTGTTCGCGTGGTTTTTGAGTGTCTCAAACCGTTTATTTATGCAGCGCACGCAACGAAAGTCCTCAAATGTGAATAATTTTCCCCGTTTTTGCAACATTTCTCACTGACGCTTCGCTCCTATTGGTCGCAGCATAATGTTATATAGTCTTTCGCCTTCCTCTATAAATGGACTATTTAACAAAAAAAGAATTTTTCAAATCGGACCAGTAGTTCCTGAGATTAGCGCGTTTAAACAAACAAACAAACTCTTCCGCTGTAATAATATTAGTATAGATACAAAGATAAATGGAAGTGCAGTTTTGTCAGTCAAAAGGTAAGTAGACCATTCTGTTTAGAATTTTAATGGTAGACTAATCTATGCATCAATCACGCGTGTAACATTTATTGGTTCATAGGTATTCGAGATGACGAAATGTTAATGGTAATGCACAAGCTTCCGATGTCTTACATAATGATGTGACGTAAAATTGTGTGACGCAATTCTTCCTTATCAACGCAACACTAACATTTAAGAGTTAGCTTTGAAAAATATTAGTTTTAGGATTCATTAGAAAACAAATATTAAAATAAGTTGAATGAAATTTCCGCTATAGATATTGTGAATATCCTTGTGCTGTCGGAGAAAGAATAACACATCCCTATACAGGCTGTAATGTTAATGAGTGTCAATAATTTAGGGTGTGTATGGGACCCGTATATAGAGTTTACAGTGAAAGTACCAGCGCTGAAATAGGTACTTTTTTGCTTATTGTATGGGCAAATTTATGATGTTGGGGCATTTCTCATAGAAACATGAAAGTCAAAAGTAAGTATTTCAGCGCTGGTACTTTCCTAGTATACTCTACATAGGAGGCACATACACATCCTAAAGTATTACCACTCATTTATTTTACACCTTGTATATGTCGCAGTCATCTAATTAAATCAGCTATTTCATTGAGTGACTAGCGTTTTTATCGAATGACGACATTTAATTGAAAGACTAAAGGACAACTCGTCAAGTTGTTTATTGTAACGTCCAATGTCTTGACTGAACATTGATTGAACGTCATTTAGTCATGTAGTCATTGACTGAACGTCATTTAGTCCGATTTTTTAACCGACTTCCAAAAAAGGAGGAGCTTTCTCATTTCGATGAATAAGTAGGTTTTTTTTATGTTTGTTACCGAATAATTTTCCGATTTTTTAACCGACTACCAAAAAAGGAGGAGCTGGAAAAAATTTAGTACAAATCCCTCTTAATTGGGGGGTGGAGGGAGGGGGGGGGGGAGGAGGGGAGGGGGAGAACCCTCCCCTACCACTCCCACCTTTAGGAGACTACTAGTTTGGAAGATATTTATGGTTGAAGTTTTGAGGTTATGTCTGTGTTTCCGGGATATTTCCAGGAGTGAAACAGGGGAGAAAGGTGGAGACGGCGGTAAGGGGACAAAGGAAATCCCCCCTACCCTCCCCTCTACTCAGCAACCACTAGTTAAGAAAATATTTACAGTTGTAGTTTAGAGGTTAGATAAAACAGACAAGTTCTACGTGGAGATTTGTTTTTGGGACAATGTCGGTCTGTCACGTCTCCGGCGCTGCGGAAAATGCAGCCCCTTCGCCCATGCGTAACGAATGACATCAACCAACACTCGCCTTAGGCATCTCCGGCTTTCTGGTCGCCTTCGGCGACCAGCCTCCGCCGCCACGGCGAGTCCTGGTTTCTGCATTTCGTTACGGCGGGCGGGGGCTGCTCTCCCTCCGCGCCTACGCGCTTAAATATACACTCTAGGGGTTGACAGACAAGTACTACGTGGAGTCGGGGTTGATAGATTCGCTTTTGGGAAAATTCAGTCACCTGACTGATTTTATGTCCGCTCTCATATAAGGGCTATGTTACAATCCGCTAACTAATTGGACGTTGAGTGACGATTGTACAATCAATGTTCGGCCTAGTCTTTCAATTAAATGTCGTCATTCGATAAAAACGCTAGTCACTCAATGAAATAGCTGATTTAATTAGATGACTGCGACATATATATATAGAGTTAAATATAAACCTTAGGGCGTGTTCCACCGAGCAATGTTAAATATCATGTTATCTCTCTCGTATTTCCTATCAATGAATGAGATGGCATGGTATTTTAACATGGCGTTAACTTTAACATTGCTTGGTGAAACACGGCCTTAGAATAACAACACAATTTTTAACGGGAAAA
This sequence comes from Celastrina argiolus, assembly GCA_905187575.2. Classification (NCBI taxonomy): domain Eukaryota; kingdom Metazoa; phylum Arthropoda; class Insecta; order Lepidoptera; family Lycaenidae; genus Celastrina; species Celastrina argiolus. Next base: position 7,019,677 of record LR994584.1, on the reverse strand, counting down.
TGGTCCAAAACATTCCCACCTCTGCAACTCCTGTGTAGACAGGATAGACAGAACCAACCTCAAAACCTTTGATATGATCTCAGGGGTGCCCTAGAGTCATGCTAGATCTGTCTTGGGACCCGCAGATTAATGAATCTGAAGAATGAAGGAGGAATAGGGAGTGTTCCAGTTTATAACCAATGTACCTGCAAACATACATTTGGATAGCATTTAATCAAAACGGAGTGTCGGTATGAAGATAACAACACAATTAAAACTAAAGGCTCAGAATTTTGTAATAGTACTGAAATTACATCATTTAACAGTTTATTTAATGAATCGTCTCTAGTTACGATCAAAGAACCTTTGCGTTGTAAGAACGAAATAAATGTATCAAAATAAATGTTTATGATTAAGACATTTAATTTTATATTTGGAGTAACTAGATGACAATGAAGCGTCCTTGACATACCTTCCAAATGTAGTGCGTGACTCGCATACGACCTCACCGAAACTGGATAAGATCTTTGACGTCTATGCTACCGGTCAAAAATTGGCCATGCTATTAAGAAATTAAACTGATCTTAATATACTTGATTGTTTATCATACACAAATAAATACGTTATTGTTTTATACTAAAACATGGGCCTTACTCTCCAAACTGATTTGATATTGATGCAGATTCAATCGTGCCGCGAACTCCCGATTAAATTGACATTTGTTTATTTTGATTTTCAGTCGATTGATATGGCCGGTAGTACAAAAAGTTACGATCTAACGATTTTCTTTATCCTGGTTAGTTTCAAAGTAATCCACCAAACAAGACACCAAAAGCCGTATAGATGGAACTGATTCGATTCTAGATTGTGTCGGGAGTAAGCCTGCATACTACATAGATTCATATTTACGTAAGCCTTCTGCCCTTTAATGATCTTATGACATATTATGAACTTTTAAAATTTAGTTTTAAAAAGTTCAAACGTCAAAATGTTTTAAAAAGTTCAAACGTCAAAATGACGCTCATTACCACTTGTCCGTTGAAGTTCATACGGTCTTCTGTACTCATTATGTTCTCCAAAAAGAAATTGACTCGCACCACGTTTTTTATCGATATTTTGCATATTAAAAAATGCAACATCGCAAAAAAATGTAGCATATTAAAAAAACTAAATTTTGTTAATATGCTACATTTTTATTAAAAATGCTCAAATATCGTAGGTTGCATTAAATGTGATCCAGTCTGTCACCTCATACAATAAAACACAATAATGAGAGCAACCTTTTGCCCTAGAGGTTACAATAATATTATCTGTCACCGATTATGTTGGCGATAGTTGGTTTCAAACCAGTCCTGATATGCAGGTTTTGGTCAAGTGTGTGCGCTGTACAAAATGGGAAACTCTCTTCCTTTATTCTCGTATTCCAGGGTCACCGTCAATATACACGACTGGCAAGTGACGCAGGAACCATCCGACGGATGGATCATCTTTCTAGTCAGACACTTAAGTGATTAGCCAGCATTGTCCTAAATAGACTTGAAAACAACATGTCCCTAGCATCTAGAGTAGATTTTTACAACATCTCAACATGGTGCAAATCATTTAACTTTTTCTTCTTGCTTCCATTTCAGTTTCGGACTTCCAGAAGGAGGTTATTCCGTCAGTGATTCCAAAATTAGCGCTTTGGATTATTAGTATACACTTCTGTTTAGTGTCAAACTATTTTAAGAGCAAGGTCAGTGTTATATTAATAAAATTTGAAGCGGTACGCGGTGTTCATTCACAGAGCACTGAATTATAAAAGTATAAGATAGTTTTCTTTGAAATACATTTAAGATCAGGTACTATTAGGATCATTGTTAAATTGTTTATGAGGAAGGAAATACAAAGAGTCCCTCGGTGACGGATATTTTTCAAACTCCACTACATTCATATTAAAACCACGAACTATCTATACTAATATTATAAAGTGGAAGAGTTTGTTTGTTAGTTTAAGCGCTCTAATCTCAGGAACTACTGGTCCGATTTGAAAAAATATTTTTTTGTTGAATCGTCCATTTATAGAGGAAGGCTTTAGGCTATATAATAAGCGTCAGTGAGAAATGTTGCAAAAACGCGGAAAATTATTCACATTTGGGCACTTGTGTTTGTGGGCAAACGGTTTAAGGCGAGGAATAACCTAGCGCCACTCTTTTTAAAATAAATTTTACAACGACACAAAGATCTTATGAAAAAAAGTAATCGGTTCAAACTTTAAGTAAATAGTTAAATAAACTAATTTATTGGCATTTAATTACAGCTCTAAATCATATACTGTATTTACTCTCATAAGTAATAACTAAAACGGCCACTTTAAGTCACTCTACTAACTACGCGAACGAAGTCGCGGGCACAGTTAGTAGATAATAATAATAATAATAATAATCAACCCATGTAGTATTTGTCTATTAAGTGGCTTTTCAAACGTATGACACAAAGAGTATGATGTTAATAAGGTGTAATTGCATATTTATCGTAAAGTGTATTTCAGTACGGATACAAGATAGAGAATTAATACAATTTATTCCTAAAATATTTTGTCGACTCGATATACTTAAATATGAATATCGACAATGACATTGAATTGGACTTGATTGACTGTCTATTATTAAATGACATTTGTGAAATTGAATAACAATAGCGTTAATTTGAATCTAGATCGATTAATTATTAGGACTTAATTAAGGTTACCAAGACTGGTTTCATATCTGCTCACTATTGAAGCGCGTGTGTGTCATGAGGATATAGCCTATTTTACGTTGTTATATTATGCAACCCTTGGTTAGTAAATGGAAATCATTTTTTAGTAATAATAACTAACTTTCGCCCGCGGGAACACTTTTTTTTTAAGTAGTCGAAGGAAATATATAAAACTATAACGAGTCAGAACCCGTGCCCACTTCGTTGAGCATACAAACCGTTTAAACATTCCCTGGACTTCCACAAATATTTCAAAACTAAAAATAGCCGAATGGGTTCAGCCTTTCTCGAGTTTTAGCGAGACTAACAACCAGCGATTTATTTATATATACATTAGATAAAGCTAGAACAAAATATAACTCAGGGCTAATTAATCATAGCTTTTGGCAATTCAAAACTCGTCCGTTCGATTTTCGTCTCTATTTTACTAGCCTCGAGATCGATTTTGTGTGTCTGACTGTGCTCTGATTTTTCGGATCTTATAGTCTCAGCCTTTACTTTCTATGTAAGATAATTATGTTAAAACAAATTAAACAGTAAGTCATAAGTCATAGCCTTCGTGAAAAAGGCCGTAGCTCGTAAGTCGGTAGGTAATGAGATATGACGTGACCTTGACATGGTCACCAGTGGAGCGTGAAATGTAGATGCTACACCGCAGACGCATCTTGGCTATATTCATCATCATCTCAGCTGTGACGTCCGCTACTGGACATAAGCTCCCCCAAAGTTGGGAAAACCCACCATGGGGGCTAGGGGTCACACACAAAACCGCGATGCGATGCGATATTATGCCGCATCTCTTATTTTGTAGTGTAAAAATAAGAGACGCAGCATCGTATCGCATTCAGCATTCTTATCGCTTGGCAGGCGGGTTGTCGAGCGCAGTTTCCAGAACGTCCACGGAAAGGTTACTGCCCATTTCCAGATATAATTATATTAATAATAATAATTCTTTATTGACACAAAAAAATTTCAAGCATTAGTGTTATGAAGCCCCCTGAATGCAGAGGCCAGTGTCTTCGCCCATATTAATTAGGTAAATTATAGGTATTATGCCAATACTAAATTCCCTCTGATGCTGTCTACGACACCCACGAGAATGATTGTTGATGGGAAGGCAATATAAGTAGCATATAATCTCTCTCGATAAATGGACTATCTCAAGTCATTTTTAGGGGCAAGTCACTAGACCAATAAATCAGTTTTATTATAGTACTGTTATTCAAAAGTATCTAGCTAAAGGACACATTGCATACGGTGGATCATGGATGTGCGCAGACCTTTTAAGGTTAAATCGTTGCGCCTTCTCTCGTAGAGTTTTTTTTATTACACATAGAGTATTTTAATGTCTAATTTTGAAAAGAGAATAAAAGTTTCATTAGTTTTAAAATGGCTTCACCTTCCCAAAGTCAAAGATTTTATTGCGTCTCATATGCTAATATGACGCATTATTTATTGATTTCATGCCTCCTAATTCAAATACATATTTTATAATGTTACTCGAGATAAAATAGGTATATCGTTTTTGACAAAATCACACAGCTTCAGTGACATTTAAGATCCACTTATTTCAGTGAGTCACTTTGTACCGGCGCGGTGACAAATTCTAAAATAATGTTCTGTTTCGATTGATAGAGCTATTCTTAAATTAGGTAATAACTAAGATTTAAAATTCCCCATATATAACAGCACTTCTTTTTTCTTCTGAACAAAATTACAGAATGATAAAGAAAATCTGTAATTCTGTATTATCCGTGAGCATTTACATTGATGTCTGAGTATGAGGTAGACTATAATAATAAAAGCTCCCCTCACCGATTTCGGTGTCAGAAACCGATTTCATTGAAACCAGGCCAGCTACGCACGAGTTATTTTATAGTACCCAAGTGTGTGCGCAATACGCAAAGACACTCTATCTTCCTTTTGCTCTCATAACCCAGTGGGACGGTAAACCGACATGACTGGCGAGAAAAACAGGCGCAGGACCGACTTTTTACATGCCCATTCGACGCATGGATCATATTCTTTCTTGTCAGGCAAGCAGGTGATCAACCTGCATTGTCCTAACCAAACTTGAAAACAACATTTTTTGTTGTTCCAACGCAAGTATCGAACCCACGACCTCCAGGTCGAGGGCGAAGCTCTGAACCACTAGACAACGGTGGGGATTAGACTATGTGAATCATGGTTAACCGTGTAAAGAACTTATCTTATACTTGATCATAGTAATTACTAATTACCATATAAGTGTAGCATTCACCAAAAACAGTCAAAAAAATCTTATATTAAAATTTTTCTTACTTTGTCTCTTTTCTTTAAGTTTTCCTTCTACCATTATTCTGACGGTTGCTGTGTTTATATTAAATTCTACTACTGCCGGAATGTTCTTCAAAGTATTGAATTAGTTTTGTCATAAATTTAAGTTAGTGTTTGCTAGCTGTATGTGACAAATGGGTGGGCGGGGCCTTCCGGCTCGCACAATAGCTCGTAAGCCTGCCAGGAATCCGAACAGTGATTTCAGTTTCCAGTAAGTAGAGTTTGAGTGACGCTGGACAGCTAGGAATGCTTAGGTAGCTGTATATAATACTTAAGTCATAACCTAAAATATTACGTAAAGTTGCATGAGTTCGATTTTCGAATTAAGAGGAAACACAACGGACTAGATTAATTCAAAATAGGTATAAAGTCTATTTACTGTCCCGCAACAAATCGATAGAGACAACTGCAGCTTGAACTGAAATTACGTGTTAAAAGTACAAGAAATCGACAAATCGACCCCTGTTTGCCTCCTTCACAACTTAACCGATTTAGGTACTTTGCGGTTTTCCTATGATTCGATAGATAAAATGTACTCCAATTTGTTTCCTGGATATATTTAAATACAGCCGAAAATTTTATATATTTTTTAGGTTACGTCCATTACCTATAAATATCTCTTCTAGTAATTAATTTATAAATGAAAGGAAAAATAGGGACGTACTAATTAGTATACATAATATATATTCAGGAAAACAATTGGTACTTTAGTGGCATTATCCAGGGGTCGCGTAGCCCCCTGTTTCTATTTGGAAAAACGGCCGTTGTGTTTCCTCTTAAGTTTATGGCAGCATAATATGCGTGACAGTATAAAGTATGTATAATATACAATTTTTAAAGTAAAGTTTTCTAGATGTAAACATAATAACGGTTACGTTTTATTTAGAAATTTGGTGCTTATAAGTCCATTTATATGGCCTTCACTAAGTCCTTAGCTTAAGAACCTCGTCCAAATTTCTACCTGTTATACGTGCTTGGGGTTCCAAAATTCAAAATTCAAAATATTTTATTTCCAAATGAAACTTAACAAGCTATTTTCGGAAAGTCAACAAAAGGGCTACCACCGGTTCAACCCTAGCCCGCCAAGAAAAACCGGCGTAAGAAACTCGGAACTCCGTTGAAACAGAACCGTCTTTCTCTACTGCAATGCAGTCCATTGTATATAAAGTTGTTCGAAACTAAACAAGAAGGTTTTAGTCGGGAGGGCGGGATAATCAGGGATTTCTTAGGGGCCGGCCTAACAAGGATATCTCTGACTCTACTAGGTGGTGATACAGCAGCTACGGAGTAAGGATTAAACTCCCTGCTTTCATATTCTGCTGGTATCAAAATGCAGCACACTTTAAATAATAATACATTTTTACTTTGTTTCTAGATTTAACTTTCAATAAAGGTTTCAGTCACAATATAATAAACAGATGAAAAATCATTCAATCCGAACAGACAGACCAGAATTTAGAACCTAAATAACCTAGTGTTGTGGCTATAATGTTAACTATGAACTGCACAAAGCGTAGAAAGGTTAAGTTGATCGTTAGCGCACTACCTTGAAAATGCCATTCCTATGTTTATTATATAAATATCTGCATAATATTTGTATATTTAGTTATTTGTGTAATCGCAAGTATGTAGGTTATCTCCAGTAATGCAGATCATAAAGCGTTAACATTATAAGCCATCGTTCATATCAGCTATATGAGCTGACCTTAAAAGTGTAGCAGTAAAAAGTCTATACTTCATTCTGATTCAATGGGATTCTAATTGAATCGAAACGGAGTCCGATTTATGCCTCTTGGGGCTGTGAAAAAGTCAAACTTCGGCAGCACAATCCAAAGATACAGCCGTTTATGTGTACCTATATGTATCCGAAGCGGTAGCGGTATAATATTGTATGTTTGTGTCAATAAAAAAAAATTTAAATGTCACTTATATCCTAACTAGGGTTCAGAACCGGGAAATCCCGGTACCGAAAATCCCGGGATTTCCCGGTTCTTTGACTACTGTTATAGAACCGGTTCTCAACTCAAAAGAACCGGGATTTTCGGTATTTTCGGGATTTTTTTTACCTTAACAAAAAATAAACGCAACGGGCTTAGAAAAGTACCTACTTTTGTATTTAAATTACACATTATGGCATGTCAAGTTAAAGGATAATATATTTATTGCTATACAATGATTAAAATATCGTTATACATTCACTTCCATTAAAGTTTTACATAGATATAAACAATTTTTATAAACATGAGTAATATTATATTACTAGCTTTGGCCGCGGCTTCGGGCGTGTGGAATTATTGTATTCGTAGCAAAAAGTTTTTTCCAAATAACACTACAGCTGCAATGTGATTTAGATAATGTTATAGCAATAAACATATTATGAGTATCATTATAATTTAACCAATGCATATAAAAACTTAATAAATTGTATACTTTTTACACCTTGGGTTACATTATTGGAGTTTTAGTAAGGTTCCCTTTTTTTAATATAATAAAGCCTGTGTTCACCGTTGATGTGTAAATTTCCGACGGCGAAAAACGCATTCAAATTTTAACTTAAGTTACGATGTTATTCAAAATATTCTTAACTGATTTTACTATTTCAACATATTAAAATAAATCTAGGGGTAATGTCTGCTCATTAAATATATATTTAAGTCAAAATCAAGATTTGGGCCATAGAACCTAAAAATAATAATTATGAAAAAAAGTACTGTCTGTCTGTCAGTCCGTATGTGAGTCCGTACTGAATGGAATAAAATTAAATTTAGCAGGCCGATAGCTTCGAACCTAAAGGGTAATGTAGGATATTATTATCCCAAAAACGAAAGGGCGCCCGTTGGATTTTCAAAAAACAGTAGCTACTTATTTGATGGTATTTCGGTGAAAATACTCAACGTATTTAAATGAAACTCGGCACTAAGGTAGATTGGACCATGAAGTTAATAACAGGATTTTTTTTGTTGGGTTAACAAAAGGGTCCCAAGGGATCATAATTATAAAAGCTGTATTTTTGAACTTGCTTATAAAACAAAAATAAATTATGATTATTTGTATCATCGTATTTATCTGTATTCTGATTTCTTTTAAAATATAATAATTAAAATAAATAATATAATCTTTTTGCTACTACTTATAAATAAAAATCGCAAAAAACAATTTTATAAAATATCTTTGAACTATGAATTTTTGTTGAATCAATTTATCTGTTGGATAAAGTTGTTAAGATTTTTGGAAGATCCATCTTTTTAGCCAGTAAAACTCACTTCGATATTACATTCAAAGGGTAAAAACTTACTTTCACAATATCTGCGTTTAAAATTTTAATTTCTGTCCAAACATTATACCGCATTTCCTGCGATTGGCTAAGCAGAAAAATAATTTTAAAATGTTTTATCCATACTTAATATTATTTCAAACGTGAAACTAACTATGTCTGTTACTTTAAGACTCATGAACCGTTTTACCGATTTGGTTTAATTTTGGTACGGCGATAAGTTTATAATAAATAGGACTTATGATAAGACGTGGATAAGTCACTTATCCACGCCGAGGCAAAACTACCGAGCAAAGTAGGATTCAACGTCACGTATATAACGTGACGTTGATCCCTACTAACAAAATATAATTACTTATACTTACACTTCTAAAACTCCTCAGTTTTCCTAATATTAGAGACGTTAAATTAAATAAAACTTTATCAAAGGTTCATTTATAACGATATTTTAATCATTGTATAGCAATTTAATGTATCATACTTTAACTTGACATGCCAAAATGTGTGATTTATATATAAAAAGTAGTTTTCGAAGTCATTGTATTTGTTTTTAGTCAAGTAAGAAAAAAATCACGAAAATACCGAAAATCCCGGGAAATCCCGGGAATTCCCGGTTCTGACTAGTGCCGGTACCGAAAATCCCGGTTCCTAAAAATATACCGGTTCTCGATACCCTAATCCTAACTCGACGACCTTCGTAGCGCAGTGGTTGAGCGCGCTGGTGCTCGAGCGAGAGGTCGCGGGTTCGAATCCCGCCGAGGGAACAAAAAGTTTTCAAATGTTCCTGGTTCATGGATGTGTATTAAATTTGTGTATAATATAAAAAAACCTTAAATATGTGTATAGTATAAAAGTATTAAATATACTTCCGTTGTCTGGTACCTGTAACACAAGTACTTCGAATACTTAGCATAGGGCCAGATTGACGTGGTGTGAAGCGTCCATAGATATTATTATTAACTTTGTAGTATAGCATGAGACGAATAATTAAATACTGGCAGCCCTAATGGGGTGACGTTGACAATATTCAAAGCACAGAAGCGACCTTCAGGAGAGAAAGTGTTTTAGTTAACGACGTATACGCTATTACACGTTTACGAAACACAGTTATTGTCTAATGCGATAATTCACGCATTATACAATCGCATTAAGCAATGCGTTGAACTTTAAGCATGAATACTCATTCGGAAAGGTTTCAGGATAGATGAAATGTAACGTATTACACCATACTCATCTGTACACTGTACAGACTATATATTATACAGTAGTTTAATGTTTCACAAACATTATTTTACAGGTCTGACTTATACATCCAGCAGTCCTACTCCCGACACAATCGATCTCAACGGCTTTTGGTATTTTATTTGGTGGATTACTTTGAAACTAACCAGGATAAAGAAAATCGTTAGATCGTAACTTTTGTACTCCCGACCATATCAATCGACTGAGAATCAAAATAAACAAACGTCAATTTATTCGAGAGTACGCGGCACGATCGAATCTGAATCAAAATCGAATCAGTTTGGTGAGTAAGGTCCTGGTTATATACTACTACTAAATAGTACCTTCCCCAAGTTACAATTTAATAATCACTTAATTTATCAATAGATAAATTATTGTAGATCCATGATGAAACGGCACGCATAAAAACGAAACCCAACAAGACAGTAAAAATCTCAAACATAAGGTGCTTCTTATACAGTACAGGTATAACAAGAACGAGATTATATTTATTAATTATATTTAATATCTAATACAATATAATTATTCTCAAATTGCTCTTAATAAATTAATTAAAGAAAAAAAATATTCAAGAAGACACGCAGGTAGGTGGTGTTTGAAATGTCAAGGTAATGACCTAATAATTTACATTAAACAGACGAATATTATTTAAATTATAATTTTAAATTTTATCCAGTTACAAAACTTACAAATATATCCTTGTGCCTTGTGGGGCCTTGTGTCGAAATTATTGATCAAATAGCCCTATAACTATTAAATGTGTTCGAATTTTGAAATTAAAAAAACAAAGAATTTCCGAACATGGCGGGCTGAATACATGATATTTTGTGCTTCGTAAAAATAATGTAGCATCGGTCACATAAATTTATATTATGAAATTCCTTACGATAATTATTTCATGGTGGTTATTATAATCATTTAAGATAACGTCGGAAATTGCATCGCAGTTCATTAACTGATGACGACTAAATATAATTAACTAGTTACAATCCATTTATGTGCGAGTATAAAATACCCGTATATGATCACAATAAAACTTTTATTGGGAATGGGAAAGGAAAAGTTAAGTAGGTACAGGCGATTTCTAACAACGCAATCAATTTTTATAGTAATAGTACTATAATGGCAATCCTACTACTATCCAATACTACTTAAATTATGAATGCGAAAATTAGTTGTCTTTTCGCACAAAAACTAGATATGTACCTAAATAACGAATTTTGAATAAATTTAAAATGGAAGTATTGTATTATAATTTATAATATATTAAGTATTGTAGGCATAGAGCCGCGATATAATGTAGCCTATGTACCTATTTAGAATCACACAGAATTACATATTGGGACAATGTGTGACTTACTAGAGTTTTTTTGGGCGCATAAAGTTTTTTTTTATGTAGCAACACTTTTCGGGCCTTTTCCCATAGCTAATATGTATAAGTATGCTCTTATTGGCGGGCATTCGCGACAGTAGACTAGACGAGTCGGCCCATTAACAGGAAGCCCGCGCATGCGGCGCATACGCAATGTGCCACGAGTCACGACCGAGTGGTTGAAGGTAACACTAATGGTACATTGTTATGAGGGCAATTATCAAACATTGTTAAGTGTTCATTTTGTCTCTAATGACAACCACGAAACGTGAAGGATTTTTGTTTTTATTGGCTTTGCCGTAGACGAAGAAGAAGGAATGTCAAATACAGATAATAAAAGTCTTTTTTCTTCGGACCAGAATATAAGTTGATGCGTATCACAGAATAAAAACGTAAGCGATAATGAAACAAATTGGTGCGTGACCGGAATACTGATACAAAATGTATTCAACGGGTAGGAGTCACTGACAATTGGCAACGCGATTGGTTCATGATACTCTCAAAATAGAGACGATAATATGCATCATACAGTATCAAATACAAATATTATGTATGTATAATAAAACAAAAAAAAATACTAGGCCGAAGAGCAGAGCTCTCATATAGTCGCAATAATAGCATGTATAGTTTGTTTGACTTTTTTAAATCGTTCGGTATTCCTGCTACGCATGTAGCAAGCCAAGTACTTAGCACTAGAAAAATGATTTATGACAATTGAATTCTAACTGGTAATGATGTCCAAATCGAGGACCCAAATTAGCATACAGTTACAACAAAATTTAGGCTAAATATTTTGTGTTTATGTAAATAGGACTCTACAGTCACCACTCACCTGTGCTAAAGAGTCATTAACTTATTCAGTGCCTCTACAAAAGACTGCATTTTTTTAAATTTACTTAAATTGGCACGTTAGTGAAAAATTATGAGTTAAAATTTTTACGATGCGCGCGAAATATCGACACCATGAAGTTAGCTAGTTATTCTTCGTTCTTTTTGTAAATAAATGGATTTTCTAAAAATGCCTCATTGTTACTAGCATAAAGTTTGCGGTTTGTTGTTTTTAGTTGGTGATAATTAGTAGCTGTAACCGCTAACTGTATCTAAGATCATATTCTTTGTCACAACACTGTAAATTATTGTTTACATCTATACCCAATAGATGTAACAGATGTATAGTATCTAATCTAGAAATCGATCTTGTACCTATGACCAGACGTAACCGATCTATTATCGGAACTACCGGTTACTTTATAACTAGGAAAGGAAAAGTTCAAATTACATGATTACGATTTAGCAAAGACACAAGAGAAACCATGTTCGCTTAACGTTTTGTTACTAGAACAATATAGCAATAAAATTTTAAACAAAGTAAGAGTGATCCATAAATTAATTTTGAATTTATTAAATCTGCCAAAATAATCATTACTCACTGGGTATAGCAAATTATTATTATCTGTCTTGAAACGTGATATAGTACGTTATAACTACCCAGAGCCTTTATTCAAAACTAGCTGTGCCCGCGACTTCGTTCGCGTGATTTTTGAGCTACTTAAACCGTTTATGCAGCGCACGCAACGAAAGTCTCCCCGTGTTTGCAACATTTCTCACTGACGCTTCGCTCCTATTGATCGCAGCGTAATGATAAATAGCCTAAAGCCTTCCTCTTTAAATAGGCTATCCAACAAAAAAAATCAAATCGGACCAGTAGTTCCTGAGATTTGCGCGTTTAAACAAACAAACAAGCTCTCCCACTTTATAATATTAGTATAGATGTCAACGCTATTATCACTTACAAAGTTACAATTACGATACGAATTTGCTTGTCATTTAGCGAACTGTCAAAGTGACATATATTTATAGTTATCTGACGGTTGAAAAATCTCCACTTCGGTATTGAGAACTTGACAAGAAGAGTACAATATGTACGGTGGTTATGCGCGTGCTAGTATATCTTGCTTGCGCTATCTTCTACCGGACCATAGACACAAGGTGAATGGCATATTGCATTTTGTGCAACTAATTCCAAACAGATAATCTTTCACCGCAGCCGCGCGTCATTATGAGTATTGTTCTTCGTTTAACTGACGCCTCTGTCCTTTGTTCCTTTTGACTTGTGGTTAAGCCTCCTCGTGTTTATACTTTGTGTCAACATAATTACTTTTGTCATTCGCCAGTTTTCGTTTATTTTTTACTTCACCGGTAATTTCGTTTCGCAGAAGTCTCCTTTACACGCTTGAATGTTTCGAGTAAATGTATTGGCATCAGGAAGACGGTAACTCGATATTAAACCTATATTACAAAAATTTTCATTAAACTTTTAAAATTCGTTGTCATCAGAATTGTTTAAACGAGAACTTTTATTAAGTGTCAAGGTTTGGTTTTCGACCGGTTTTAAAGTTATGAGACTAGATATAATTGTACCACGTTCTTGCCATTACAGTGAATTCGTAATAATTATTATATAGTATGTATTGTGACAGCTAAAGAAGTCTGTAACATAATACAATATAATGTGATAAGTATCCGAAGAACATGTGCTACAGGTACCAGACGACGAAAATATATTATGTTTTATAATTTATTTTTCTATACTTAATTACAAATAGTTACAAACATTTAAGATTTTCATTATTCATTTAATACAAATGTTTATTATATTAAATCCATGTCATAGAAACTTTTTGTTCTTTTGGCGGGATTAGAACCCGGTACCTCCAGCAGTTACTCACTGAGCCACAGCGGTCGTCGAATGTTACTTAATACGAGAGACAAAGTGACAATAAATTTAGAATGGAATTCACGTGGGCGAACTGAGAAAGTAATAGTTTCAAGAGCATTTCACTTCCAAAGTTTGTTTTATATATTTACCGGGAGAAAACTTAGATAACTGTGATATTTAAGAAATAATCCTTAAGCCTAAAGGAATAAATTATACAAATTAAATGATAGTTGGCATTGGGGCTCTATTATGTAAGTAAGTAAAGTGTAAGTCCGGAAAGACAAAATTCTGGACTAATACAATAGAGTTCAAAATCGAACACACGAGTGTCAAATTGGGTATTGTAATTTTTTTTGACAAAGTATAACATAATCCCTAAGACGACTATACTATAGTTGACTTAGAAGTTATATAATATTGTTAGCACTATTTTCGTGACTTGTGAGTTATAGACAGCCTAACTGATACTATGTAGAACGTAGAGCCTACAATTAAAAAAAAGTAATCTTCAGGATTAATATGCCTAATGACTATTATCTTAAAAAAATTGTAGAATTAAAAAAAAAGGTAGCAATATTAATATTCAGTGATACTGTAAGTGGAAAATTTAAAATTAGAATAATTATTGTTCAAATTTTGTTAATTTTTAAAATTAGAACACAAATATTCTAATTTTAAGACTTAGTTATTTCATAAAAGAAACAAGTTAAAGTCCAGGTAATTACAAGTAGGCAGGTAAGTGGAAAATTTAAAATTAGAATATTTATGTTCTAATTTTAAATTTACCTGCCTACTTGTAATTACCTGGACTTCAACTTGTTTCTTATAAGAAATAACTTAGTCTTAAAACCATTTAAAATCGGGCTTTCGCTTATACAAGAAAGTGTGCTACTTTACTAAGGTCGTCGGTGCAGCAGTTATCCTGCGGTTGATTTCAATGCCAGTACTGTTGCTATACCGTATACAAGGTGTTACTATCTATACTAATATTATACAGCTGTTTCATTTAATTTCTTTGTTGGACGCCCTTGTCTCAGACACTACTGGTCCGATTTGAAAAATTATTTCGGGTAGAACATTTATCCAAAAGGATAGAGGCTATCGTCTGGTCCTGTGGTCTGGTCTTTTTCACTATTTCACGCGGACGAAATCGCGATTTGCGGGCACAGCTTTTTTATACAAGTAACTAAAACTATGTTTAAATTGTTTAGTTTACGATTTTCGTAATTAGTTTACTATCCAGCATCACGTTTTAAGTTAACGTAGTAATAGTAAACTTGATGAGCACTTCGCTGCAGTAAAAATCTTTTGTTTTATAAATAAACAATTCAAAATATTAACACTTTTTACTGAAAAAGTAAAATTAACGCCTTGTAAAATTTAAAAATGCTTTGTAGCTTAGTCATCACAAGGCTGGTTTTTGTCACTTCACCTTACTTAATCGCGCGGTCAATAGTCGTTACAGGGGCGTTAGCTCTCACGCAACATACATTACGGCAGACTTGATTACACTGTGGCACCCGATACCGAAAATACGATAATTACTATATAAATATAAATAATATTAAACACTAACCCTCAAACTTTTAGACAATCAGTGATGAATGATGATAACGATTCATAGCTAAGTTCATTCATACGGTTGGGAGGTACCTAGGATCCCACACGTCAAACTTATTTATACACTATTTTATATTTTTTTGGTACCTATCAATGAAACTACTTTTTTTTTTAAATAATTTATTTAAGGTCGCTCAAACATCAATGGTCATTAGCGACCACTATAGGTTTACATTTTATATAAAATTATAATAATTAATTAATTTTAAGTATTGTACAGTTTTCTCTGTTTTTTCTAGGCATTCTTTTAAACATACAGGGAGGTTCACTTGCAAACGTTCAGTATTATACATTGGACATTCAATTAATATGTGCTTAACAGATATGTCACTATCACACCTCACGCATTTATTCTTAGGATCCTTCGGTATTAAATGGATATGTGTTACATTTGTATGCCCTATTCTTAATCTATTCATAATTACTTGCTCCCTTCTATTATTTTTTTGGTTTTAATTTACTTTTTTCAAAAACTGTTTTTCTTATATCAAATAGTGCACTACTGTTATCATTTCAATAAAACTCTTGTTATTGTTGCGACATGAATATTTTACGAAGTATCATGGGAAGAGAAACAAATGTCGTTAGATATTTGGCAACGAATCAAAGCATTGTTTTACTCATTATAATACATTGTGCATACCTGAGTCATGTGGTGATATTCTATTCAATTGCAAGTGTTTTTTTACACATTAACAAATTATTATTTCTTTTCATTATAATCACCCAAAAATCGAGTGACGGGGTCTAATTAAAAAGTCAGGTAGTAACTTTTTTCCTCGGTGAAGTTATAACTATATCCCTCTATTCAAAGATATTCTAAGACTAAGGCCCAAACTCACCAACGCCTGTGAGTGTTAATGGTTTGTCTAAATAATAAGTAACTTGCCTTCTCTTTCATTAATACGAATAAGAAAAGAGATAACAGTGCCTGTTAAAGTGAATAGATTATTAAATATAATATTTTAATATCTTAATGCCGTTATTTAAACAAATCGTTTAAAGATTACCGCAATACATAAGATGATATAAATGATGTGATTTATCTGCATTTGCTATCATTAAATACTGATGAGGAATCTTATCTCTCCAGTAATAAAACGTTAACTGAGTTACAGCATCAAATTAACCGCACTTAAGATGGAGATCGTGCAGTTGGAGCTTTTTTTCGTTTTTTTTTTAAGTTACACTTGCAACTTCCTGTAACGTCAATTTGCTGCGGTATTAAGACCATCGTACATTAAATATTTTGAGAATTATTTGACATTTTATAAAACTTTAGTGTGCTACCAACACAATAAAAAATATAATTGTATCATTGCATTTATAAGTGTTTTTTTTTTTGTATTTACTCTGTTGTTTTTTCTTTAACAACAGCATGACTCTATTTTGTTTTTGAAACAACTAAAGCCACTTATTTACTATATTTGAATATTGCTATTTGATTACAGTAACTTAACGTTTTACAATAATTGCAGTAGTTTGTTGCTGACTCAAAATGTATGAATTTTCCGTTATTTAAGCATGCTACGTTTATTTATTGCTATAAAGACAAGATGATTACAAGATTATCTAAAATAAAATCTTAACATAATGGAATATTTTATCTTCATTAATCACCATCTTCTGTTAATGCTTGTGTGTTTTCTTCAGAGATTTTCATTATGAATCACAAGATGTTGCCTGCATTTTCATTCGCCCAAAATCATTTCTGGCCAACATGCCATATTTGATAGCAATGACGATCGTCTAAATCGAAATATGGAATTGACATATCGTTACATTTTGCCATAGAAAAAAGTACCAGTCCAGACTTCAAAGTCTAAAGTCGAGAACTCAACTCAGTATGTACCAAATTTCATAATACAGGCAGATTTATGTTTTATTCTACACATGTTATGATTCATACAACCTCGGTACTTAGTATTTACATAAATTTGAATTACCTAACTAACCTTAAATTGCTCAGCAAGTAGGCTATGACAATGAATTAAACATATTAACATTAATCAATCTGCATATTATACTTATTTAAGTAATATCATATATAGGAGGAAAACTAATTGATGAAGATAAACGCAAGTCAAACCCTTAGGGCTAGAATTTTTAAAATTTTTAGCCACCTAGGAGGATTTTCAAAAAACTTAGATACTTAGAAATATATTGAATGCGGGCGAGGCTGCGGGCAAAATCTAGTTCGTAATATAAGAGACGGATTTTAGACAAGTGCAAGTTAATCGCAACTTGACTGCAGTGTGAGCTGTCCCCAGCAAGGCCGTCGACCTTCACTGAGTCATCTGGCGTGTTCAATACAAAAATTTACCAAAACCGAAGAACAGTGGTCAGTACCACAGGTTTATGGATCACTACATTTTGCGCACTTAACTGTCTTCTTACGATTGCGATGGAAATTTCCGTAAATTTTATGATCTTTAGGGCGTGTTTCACCATGCAATGTTAAAGTTAATCCTTCGTTAAATATCATATTGTTTCTCTCGTAATTCATATCAATGAACGAAAAGGTATGGCATTTTAACAAGCCGTTATCACTAACATGCGTTAGTGAAGTCGGGACTTAAGATACCGAGTGAGTTCTTTCTTTTTTAATTTCTAAGGCCATGTTTCACCAAGCAATGTTAAAGTTAATCCTTCGTTAAATATCATGTTATCCCTCTCGTAATTCCTATCAATGAATGAGAAGGCATGAAGGCATTATCAAATTTAACACGCCGTTAACACTAACATTCGTCCGTAAATCTGATGTGTGAGTGAGGGCCAGGAGGCACTTGGTTGACATCCGATATAAATATATTTATGGAGGGGCTAGTGCCCTAGTAGAGGCTGGGACAGGTCTGTAACTATTCACTTCCTCTAACCTGTAATGACAAATTACTATACCTAGTACTTTTTAATTTTAGTAGCTTATTATGAGTGTTCGATAAAAATCTGCGTAATAACTAATAAGTCATTAATAGTGTATTGTTATCGATTTTGACTATTATCGTTACTCATTATTTTGCGACTATACACCGTTTAGCATGAGTTATGTGATTGGCGCTAAACATAATTATTTACTTAACTTTAATATTAAAATTATATAAATAGAATCAGTAAGTACCTAGAAACGAAACGTTTATATCAAGCAGGATCTTTCAGAAAATTTCGAAAAGTGCAAGGGCGGTACTGAAACGATAGTTAAATGAAGTGGCGCTTAAGTGACATGCTATCTTTGCCGTTCAGACAAACAGTGACAGTGACAGCCCGTGAATAGGAGTCTCCAAACTTAGCGTTTCAGCCGATAGAGTACTAAAATTTATCGCTATCATCTTTAGGGCGTGTTTCACCTAGCAATGTTTAAGTTAACGCATGTTAGTGTCAACGGCTTGTTAAAATATCATGCCTTCTCATTCATTGATAGGAATTACACGAGGGATAACATGATATTTAACGAAGAATTAACTTTAATATTGCTTGGCGAAACACACCCTTAATGTATCATAAGTTATATTATAGGTACACTTCAATTGAGTTTTCTTTAGGTACCCATTATTTACAAAACATATTTCAATAGACACAATTCGAAGAACCTTTGATGGACTGACTTCAATTCCTCGTGAACGCGAGTGTCAGTACTCTGGTCGACACAATAGAATATTAACAGAATAAACAGCAAACTGACGCTTATTGTTTCAATGTTGTTAGCTGACATGGATCCATGACTGAATCGACCTTTAGGGCAATTTAGAGATATTGTTCCAGTAACTCGTTAGAGACCCATCGAAAGAAACCTTAAGTCCCGATTTCACCAACGCATGTTAGTGTTAACGCCATGTTAAAATATCATGCCTTCTCATTCATTGATAGGAATTACGAAAGGAACAACATGATATAATATAATGAAGGATTAACTTTAACATCGCTTGGTGAAACACGCCCTAAGTCCCGATTTCACCGACGTTTGTTAATGTTTTTCTTGTTAAAATACCATGCCATCTCAATCATTGACAGGAAATAAGAGAGGGATAAAATTAAGGCTATTTAATGAAGGATTAAGTATAACATGAGATGGATATTTAATGCAGGATGAGTTGGTGGAATTGGCACTAAGTATCCTAGCAGTGTAGAATCCTATCACATTCACCATTGACACTCATGCTTTATTTTTCATCCTCACTGTATAACGGGTGTAAAAAGAACATTGGGATATGATTATACTGCCTTTTTTCATTCTAAAATGTAATTTTTTATTAATTTATTTTTATAAATTTTTTTTTGCTTTTTCATTATTCTTGCGACAAAAAAATAAGAAATTTCTTTTTTTTGACAAAAAATATATTTAAAAATACATTTCCAAAATGAGAAAAGGTAGTATAATCGTATCCCAAAGTTATAGTGACTGTTATTTTTACAATGTTTATGTAGAGCAGACAATTGACAACCCTAGAAAAATGGGCAAGTATGTTTAAAAGTTGTAAAAATGTTTCCTTCATCGTGTCATATTGGTTAAACTACAAGGAATGGACACGGCAAAGAATGTCAGAGTTGGACTGACAACTTTACAAAGAACTAGACAAAAGTAGACAGAAGCAATAGACGACTTGGCTCAATTTAGTCTCTACAAACTCAGCCTTTGTAAAGTTAACCTCTTGAAGTCTTGTGGATATACTGCAAAATTGATTTATTTATTCATCAAGTGTTTTTATTGAGTATAATTGAAGACATGAATGGATGAAGGTGGTACGTAGCAAAATTCCGATTTCGAGAAAATTTACTTCAAACTGTCACTTAAACATTTTAGAATAATCTAAAGATCCGTCTATAGAATCAATGTACTTTTTAATATGTTACTACATCCTAAAATATGACAGTTTAAACTCAATAAATCTTACAGAAATACTTGCTGAGCCCGCGACTTCATCCGCGTGAAATAGTGAAATAAAACCCCCGATTATTTCCCCTGTTATTTATTTGTCTTACTGAAGGTAATCCGATGATAAAATGTTATTGTAAATCAGGCCAATAGTTTCTGAGATTAGCGCGTCAAGCTATATACAATATCTTCAGTTTTAATAATAATAAATAAGCGTTTATTTCATCTCCACAAATTGCGTTCTTAAATTAATAATTTGATACAGAAATTGTAACTTACGAGAGATATATAGTATATACTAGAGTCTAACTAAGCCTGTGATATAGATCTCCAGGCCCGAAAGCTTTATAATATTACTAGCTGACCCGTCGAACTTCGTATTGCCTTATAACTAAGATTTTTGCCGCAGTAGCGCCACCTAGCGGGTCCAATTGATAAACTAAAGCCTACTACAGAACCACTCCAATAATCGCTGAAAACAGCATAAAGATCGGTGCAGTAGCCTTTGAGTTTATCGCGAACAGACAGGTAGACGGAGCAGAAGATTTTGTTTTATAATATGTTAGTATAGAGAGTATAGACTATAGAGTATAAAATTTCCTACAAAACATTAATTCAGTTTGTCTGTAGGATCAAATACTGATCATATACTGTGAATAAGCTGAATAAGCTGAAGAAATTTCCTACAAAACATTAGTTCAGTTTATCTTTAGGATCAAATACTGATCATATACTGTGAATAAGCTAAATAAATTTCCTACAAAACATTAGTTCAGTTTGTCTGTAGGATCAAAAACTGATGATGTACTGTGCATACGCATAAATAAAAGGACAATTTGTACCAATTGAAACACATTTACAGCAAAATGTAAATGTACCAAGGACAATGGTAAACAAGTGAGCGGATACGTTGGGTCACTAAATGAATTGGTACAGTACAATTGATAAGGCCAGATTGAGACGCGAAATCGACCTGTTGTGGACAAAGTCAGACATTTTATTTCGCACTAGCTATGCCCGCGACTTCGTTCGCGTGGTTTTTGAGTGACTTAAACCATTTATGCAGCACACGCAACGAAAGTCCACAAATGTGAATAATTTTCCCCGTTTTTGTAACATTTCTCACTGACGCTTCGCTCCCATTGGTCGCAGCGTAATGTTATATTGCCTAAAGCCTTCCTCTATAAATGGACTATCCAACAAAAAAATATTTTTTCAAATTGGACCAGTAGTTCCTGAAATTAGCGCGTATAAACAAACAAACAAACTCTTATGCTTTATAATATTAGCATATATGACTTAACTTTTATTTATTAACTGTAAATAATAATTATTATTATTTATATATTTACAATTTACATGGGTGCATAAAAAATAACAGCGAAACATAATAACCGCCTATTTTACTCGTCTACGGTGTTGCCTAGAGGGTAATGATTTTGACAGTCTATGTATAATTGTTCGGTAGCGTATAAGCTACGGATCTGTTTTAATGAAAGAGCCGTCATTCGTTCGTATTAAGGTATTTGGGCTAAAGTTTTTTTTTATAACCATTGTTGTTATTTGCAAGTATATTATAAAGGAGCATGTGACTTGTATGCTGTTTATGAGGTGAGTTAAACGGTACCTGAGTGACGGGACCAATAAGGCGGACCTCACGTGAACCCTTCTGAGAATCCCATAATTCTTTGTATCCGTTACAATGTTGCAATTTTAAATCGTTCGGATATTCGCCATATTTTCGAATCTTTTGATAGTTTGTTTTTATTTGAAAGTATTGTTCAATCTTTTCCTTATGGCTAATACGAGTGTCTTATACCTCGCTACGGCTGAGCCCTATAAATATTGGTAGTCTACTACGTTTTTTTCCCGATTTTAACAAATGAGCTGTCAATGGATTCTTATTAATGGTCCAGGTAACGAAAAGTAAAATAAAAAGTAATAAACTATAACCCGCCTAAAAAAACTATAATATAGCTTTTATATTGTTTTATAGTTTTATACATTTTCATTAATTAATTATTATAACAGATTTTAGTAGATGACAACCAATAATGTATTTGTAGAAGTCTAGCCGCTTACCTACACGTTACCTTATAATAGAACAATAACACTAGACAAATGTTTGTAAACAAATTATAGACTTGGAAAGAATCCAAGTAGGTATTGTAATTGTAGTAATTTCAGCTATGTGTCTTTCAAATATTTTCGATGCGTGTTTCTGTCGCAGGATCGTAACAGACGAAGATACTAATAAAATATTGCTTGATATAAAGTTTGGGTGAACTATCAAATACGCATAATATTAGGTACTTTTATATTACAGTAGGTAACAGTTGCGAAGGTAGGTTCTTCTTCAGAGGAAAGCCCTGGCTTTGGGCATAAGCTACGCTAAATCATCGTGATTTGTTATGTCATTTAGCGTACCTTATGTCAAATCTCATACATTTTGCTATCGAACTTTGTAAGCGATTATTAGCGATGGCATCTTGAATCAGCCCCCTGTATGTTAGGTAGAGATTCGGATGAGCATCTCCAAATATAAGTGATAATTGAAGCCCAGGAATGGTTTCAATTATCCCTTATCATTTATATATTATTATTATTCCTTATATTTTGAGGACCCCACTATACTGATAGGTATATAACAATATTAGGTATGTACTATGTCACACACACACACACACACACACACACACTACACAATCGAGAATCGAGTCAGTTCGATCTCAAGGGCTTTTAGTATTTTATTTGGTGGATTACTTTAAAGCTAACCAGGATAATGAAAACAGTTAGATCGTAACTTTTTGTACTCTCGACCATATCAATCGACTGAGAATCAAAATATACAAACTTCAATTTATTCTGAAGTATGCAGCACGATATAACTTGAATAAGTTTGGAGAGTAGGCCCCAGGTCTGTACAACCCTAAAATTTAATTTAGGAATATACGTACATACTAAAATAGTTATTGAATATCATGACAGCAAAAACAGCATACGTCCATTATTATAGACCCTATGTGGCCTTAATATGCTAAACAGCATGTAACATACAACTCCACATATAAAAGACCGGTTCGTTTTTTACCATTGAGCTAACAAGAAAGCAATTTTCTGGAATTATCTTGTCAGGGCAATAAGCTAGGGCAAGAACATGTAATAAATAGGTAATGGAGCTTGTTTATATAATCGTAGGTAGTCTCGGCACCCTTACATCGCTAGTCACTAGTCTAGGTATACCCAGCGATTGTTATTAGCACGCAAACCTTCGTACTCTACCCTTCTGTCCTCAATGCTCTCAAATACCTTTTTTTAATTTTTTTTTGTCTAAGATTACACTTATATAGATATAATATATATAGATATAATATATCGTTATAATATATATTATAACGATACTATCTCGCCAAACTCATGTTTTTTATTTTTTTCAATTGACCGATTTAGATCTTTGGGGTTTATATTTAATGTGGTTTAACGCAATGTGGTACACTAAGGGCGTGTTTCACCAAGCAATGTTAAAGTTAACGCCATGTTAAAATACCATGCCATCTTATTCATTGACAGGAAATACGAGAGGGATAACATGATATTTAACATGGCGTTAACTTTAACATTGCTTGGTGAAACACGGTGTAAGCTTTTCACTATATTATATTAGCCAATTCAAAAAACGAACTATTAAAATAGCGACAGAATTACCAGTAGAGTAATATCTACTTTACGTACATACCCAACTTATTAGTTTATTATACTATCAAATTTACTAAATGATTACTTAGTTTTGCACACTTGGAAACTTTTATTATATTGTTAGTTTGGAATCGATCCACATTTTAATAATATTTTAATAATGTAACGAAAAGTAGCTATTAAAAATTGAGTGATTGACCCTGGTAGATCACGTTGCGGTGATTCCGAATATACTAGTAACTCATTTTCGCCACTCACGTCGATTGCGTTGTTTATGATAAGGGCGGCAGAATCTACCCGTGTATGTGTAAATTTGATGAAAATTATGATAGTATTAGTTCGTATTGCTGTGTTTTACCATCTTGTTGGAAAAAAATATTTAACATGTGTACATCAGGTGCTCAGCTGCCCAGTATTAAGTGCTTCTCTCTCAGACACTTGAACTACCGTGGGGGAGTGGAGCTATTTTAAGCAGAACATATTAGTGAATAGTGACTTTACATTATTCTTAAAACAGTCATTACTTGGAACTTTGAGCACACGTAGGTATATTCGATTATATTTATTCAGGCTATAATATTAATGAGTGTTAATACTTTAGATGTGTATAGGTTACATAATAATATAGTTTGCTGTGAAAGTACAAGCGCTGAAACATTTTTTTTTCAACTATTGTATGGGCTATTTTATTATGTTGGGACTACTTGGGACAAGTCTTTCAGCGTTCGTACGTTCACAGTAAGCTCTACATAGTAGGCACAAACACACACTAAAGTATTATCACTCAATTATTTAACACCATATATATAAATATTTTATACAATAACATATAAATAAATATTTACTGCCACATACAGATCATTGAAAGAAGTTTAAAAATAATGTCTATAAAAATTACATTGAATGGTAAAGATATATCATATAGGTAACGGGTGCAAAAAGAACAGTCACTTTAACTTTGGGATATGATTATACTACCTTTTCTCATTCTAGAAATATATTTTTTACAAGAAATGGTAAAAGGAAAAATATTTTTTTTCAGTTTTTGACAAAAAAAAATACATTTCCAAAATGAGGACAGATAGTATAAGTTATAGTGACTGTTCTTTTTTCACACTGTAATATTATCAGTGATCGCTGATCGCAGGTCTAATAATTTTAAATATTGCGATAATACTTTTTATTATTTTAATTGTTTGTATTAATTCACCCACTTCACTTGTTTTTGCTCACGGTGTTTTCTTTTAAGAATTTAAGAATCCATTACGATGTTTTCGGATAAAGAACTAAGAGTATCGATATCTAATACAATACAATTCCATCACGTAAACGGTCGTATAACACCATCTCATTCAAAGTGAATTAGTAATTCTGTTTACCTCACGCGATAATCGACTTAACAGCATTAACAATTTGATCTGTATTGGCTTGCACGTTTCCCTCCGCACAATGCTTCTCATTGACGCATTTTCCCGGTCGTATTATGAATCATATTCCTTACACCGGGAATTCCCAGGGTTTAATATCAAGTTCAGGTTTTTATAACATAAAAACTTGGAATCGAGACGAAACTATACATATTATTATATTACTTAATAGAGTCGCCTAGGATTAATTTCAAGGAAATTAAAGATATAATATGCAAGGTGTGATATAAATGAGTGACTTTAGGGTGTGTATCTGCCTCTTAAGTAGAGTAGGTATACTGACAAAGTACCAGCGCTGAAAGACTTCCTTTTGACTTTCATGTTTCTATGAAAAATGCCTCAACATCATAAATTTTCTTATACAATAATTAAAAAAAAACCTCTTTCAGCCCTGGTATTTTCTCAGTAAACTCTGTATACGGGACCCATACAAACCCTAAAGTATTATCATTTATCACTCATTAATATTACAGCCTATATAAGGCTGTAATATTAATGAGTGATAGTCTGCGGCAAAATTGGTGGAAAATCTACCCACAAGCTAGAGAGCTTGTGGGCAGATTTTCCACCAATTTTGCGGCAGAACGTTCCACCATACATATATTATGAGGGAGTACGAGTGAAAGCCCCAAAGGGAGATCTCCGACCGAGCGAGATGGCTCGGTCAGGCCAAATCTTTAATTATAATTAATCTAAAGTTTAAAATATTATAAGTAAATAAGCCTCCTTTCCTTCCTTGCCCTTTAGTATTTCAGTTTATTCATAACAAAGTTACAAAATTCTCTCTTATTCACAATATTTACACATAAAGATCAAACAAAATCAAAAATTCGTAGTAGACCATACAAACTACAAATTAGCTACATTGTACAGTGCCGGAAACATGCTTTTATCGCCTCATATTATGGATGTTGATAAAATATTAAAAACGTAAAGTGAAACAGATAATATGAATGAAGTGGAGCAAAGCTTGAAAATTTAATTAAAATATACGAAAACGGTCAAAATCATTTAAATATTATGATACGAATTCCTTGATTATTGTACTAATTCCTTGATTATTATATGAATTCCTTGGAAACGTCTCTTACTTTATAAAAATAATAATAAATAATATTAATATAAGAATCCTTCTGTCTGTAAGTTCAAGATACAGAATTTGATTGAAAATTTCGTTAACAGCGTTATTGTGTGGCTTACAACTGGAATGCACCTTAAAACGATTAAATTAAGTGGCACTCAAGTCATTGATATCCTTGTTGTCCCACCAAGCAGTGACAGCGACAGACTATGAGGGGGTCAGTGGCCTTCTGCAGCAGTATACTGTATAATATACATAATATTGCTTTTCTGCTTGGCCTACCGAACCTCAATGAGCGTTTACGTATTCGTAATCTATTTACCATCACATCATCTGTGCTCGTTTGCTGCAAAACTAAGCCAGGTCTTCAGCCAAGTTGCCATCGCTATTATCACTTTCGAAGTTCGAAAACAACCTCTTCACTAAGGGCCCTGTTCTGTCGTGTTAGGTTTGCGAACAATCGCCAATACATATTTGATACGTTCTCAGAAGCGGAGGAAAGTCGAGCTGTCCCGTTCGCTTCCTGAGCGTGACAGACGACAGTACG
The DNA here is from genome assembly GCA_905187575.2 of Celastrina argiolus. Classification (NCBI taxonomy): domain Eukaryota; kingdom Metazoa; phylum Arthropoda; class Insecta; order Lepidoptera; family Lycaenidae; genus Celastrina; species Celastrina argiolus. Next base: position 6,992,795 of record LR994584.1, on the reverse strand, counting down.
GGCATGTTAATGCTGTTACAAGAACTACTAATCAACATATTGATTAATTAAAACCCTTACATCACGATTCACTAGTAGGTTAGGTCCCGATTTTACCAACGCTTGTTAGTGTTAACGGTTTGTTAAAATACCATGCCCATTGGTAGGAAATACGAGAGAGATAACATGACATTTAATGAAGGATTTAACAAACAGTGGTTGGCGTAAATGGTTCTAAGTCCCGATTTCACCAACGCATGTTAGGGTTAACGGCTTGTTCAACAGCATAACGAAGGATTAACTTTAAAAACATTGCTTGGTGAAACACGCCCTAAGTCCTAGTGCTCGTTAGTGTCGAGAAGAAGGCATGGTATTTTAACGCCTTGTTAAAATACCATGCCTTCTTTTTCATTGACAGGAGATACGAGAGGGATAAAATGATAAAGAACAATTCACAAAATATTGCCACTAACTTTTGTAGAGCGTGTATATCTCACTCATCAGAACACAACGCTTGAGCGCTGATTATATAATAATTTTAAACAAAAAAAAAACCGACTTCAAAAGGTAAACTAAAAAGAAAAAAATAAATTTACTTCGCACAAAGTAATACTTATTTTCACTTAAGTAAATAAATTTATTCTATAATTTTGAAGTCGGTGCCAAGTCCAGCGTTCTTTCATAATTTGTTTTCATTTAATATTAGTTTGTAAGCCAGTACTTTGGTAGGTACATAATATAATATAGTAATAGTTACATTGATAGTTGTATATTTTTTTCTGATTCTTTTTTCTGTGATTGCCTACATATATTTAGTAATTTGATATTGCAGTAAGGTTGTTTAAGTACTGACTTGGCACCGACTTCAAAATTATAGAATAAATTTATTTACTTAAGTGAAAATAAGTATTACTTTGTGCGAAGTAAATTTATTTTTTTCTTTTTAGTTTACCTTTTGAAGTCGGTTTTTTTTTTGTTTAAAATTATTTTATTTTAAGATTTTTAGTTATGGGTAGACTGAGTAGGGATATTTAGGTACCGCCAGAGCAGCGCAAAAATTATATATATCAAGTTGATTGACTATAAAATGATATACAAATTTTAATAATATCAAAGTCGGTACCAGCCAAACTGAATATGATTTCTATATAACTCTTTTATTATTTTTAGTCGATTTACATTTCTTTATTTGGCTTAAAACAATTTTTTCCCTTTTTAATATTTACCTATTTCGTCATATTGTTATGATAGTATACCTAAATGGATACCTACTATCTGGTGAAGACAGAGGTGGTGTTGAGTACTGTAATTGATATAGTGGCATTGCTTAAAGTAGGTATGCTTGCAGTACTTTAAGCGATGTCGTAATTTCCAAACGTATAACTTCAAAGACTAAGCAGTCCTGTATGCCTGTTTCTGATCTATGCGGTATACCTTGATAGTTGATTCAAAATTATGTTTGTTTTAGACGGATATTAGCATATCGAGTAACATAAGCATATGTTACTCGAAAAAAATACAAAATTACTATGAGTGTTCCTACAAATTTTGAGGAGTTCCCTCGATTCCTCACGACACCATCATCAGGCATGCACTTTGATAACTATGAGACCAAGTTCGACTGTAATTGACGTAGTGGCGTATGCTTGCATTTCTTTAAACAACGCTGAAATCTTCAAACGTGTATCTCTAAGGACTCAGAAGTTCTGTTCACTACTTTAAGTCCAGGATATGGTGAAAAATCTTACTATTTGGTAACATATGCTTGGGCTACTTCAAAAAAAATCAAAATCGATATATGTTTCCATATAAATTTTGAGGAGTTCCCTCGATTCCTCACGGATCCCATCATCAGGTCACCACTTTGGTAAACACTGGTACAACACTGTAATTGACGTAGTGGCGTATGCTTGCATTTCATTAAACAACGCTGCAATCTTCAAACGTGTATCTCTAAGGACTCAGAAGTTCTGTTCACTACTTTAGGTCCAGGATATGGTGCAAAATCTTACTATTTGGTAACATATGCTTGGGCTACTTCAGAAAAAATCAAAATCGATATATGTTTCCATATAAATTTTGAGGAGTTCCCTCGATTCCTCACGGATCCCATCATCAGGTCACCACTTTGGTGACAATGGGACCAAACGGGAAGCACCACCTTTCAAATAAAAAAAAAATCATCCAAATCGGTTCACCCAGGCGAAAGTTCTGAGGTAACAAACATAAAAAAAAAAAAAAAAAAAAAAAAAAAAACATACAGACGAATTGAGAACCTCCTCCTTTTTTTGGAAGTCGGTTAAAAACCAGTTCACACCAAGACACAATTATGTTTTATGCTGCGATACGGAATGTTGTAGCACTTCAGTCGAGCCGTACCGGCCAAAATGGTATCCAATAGACGAAATATGGCATTAGCTAGTAGTGGTGACGGCTGGTACTTCTTCAAAGGTGAATCCCTAGCCAGCAGCCTGTAGTTTAGGTAGGCTGATGGCCAGCAGGCCAATCGCGCTATTGTACAACGTTTCATTTGAGGTTTAACTTAGTTTCGTTTGTGTTTCAGCTGCGTTTCGTTTCCAATCCAGCTGATTTTTGGTCCATTACACAATTTAGATTCAAAAACTTAACTTTTATACGATCACTTTATTCCAAACGTTCGAGCTGCGTGCGAGTTAAACTAGCTGCGTATGAACTTTTTGTTTGACAGCGTTTGAGTTACAACTACGGCCCAGCTTCGTCTCATCTAGCTGTCAAAAGGATAGCGCGATAGCCGATACCGAATACGTCATAAAGTCGAGTAACGTTCACGTTTCGGTTGCGTTTCAGCTAAAGTGCCCTGCAGGCTGGAGTTGAAGCCATCCCACGCCACATAAGTCTTAACAAATTCGCTCACCCGCTTCCTTCAGCGACGAGCGTTTAGAATGGCTTGTTAACTCAAATGATACCTGATCGACGATTTAATCAGCCTTTCAGAAGCCGGGGTGAGGCTTTTAATTTCCTCAGCCGTCACATAAACCAATATTTACAACCAGTCAGCAGTTATAGCTCGGTAATGTATGGAATGTATCGCTGATACCGTTACGAGATGTCGAACATCAAAGTCTAGATTTATATTTTATAGCACTCTATAATTGTTAAGAATTTAATAGCATTCAGAGTGCCATGAAAAATAACTTTTTACATAGGATACTGAGAAAAGGAAATCAACAACTTAATAAAGGTATCTACTTAATTATTGTTACTAGCCGACAGACATTGTCCTATTTGAACAGCTGGGGGTAACAAATAGGGGATAAGAATACAAAGAAAATTACAATAAAAATTTAACTAACTTTTTAATTGCTAAGCAATGAGCGAATTGTCAACTGATGATGATGAACAGTGCATAAGAACACTTAAGTCAGTTTTCAAACAAAAAAACTAGATCAAAATCGGTCCATACGTTTGAGCACTACGATACCACGTCTGTATATTATTATGGTATCATAGCAAAAAAAAGTTTTTGTCGGGGATTAACAAAAAAAACCTAATCCTATTTTCTTACTAAACATTACATTTAATTGTTAATTAAGTAACTAAGTATACAACAATAAACTCTTTGGAAGCAATTTTCCGATTATATACTTGGAAAATACTACTTTATACATAGATTTTAAGTTTAACCCCAAAATGGCGGAAGTTATAACATAATACGCTCAGCGTTCAATCGGTACCTGGTACTTTTTATTGAATCATTAACGAGTTACCAAAGTATAAGGTACCTATATACTATAGGTAGAGTATAGTTACAACTTACAAGGCCAATAATAAGTGTTCGTTTCAGTTGTTTTTTGCAACTGGTAGGTACAAAAAAATCTTTGTATATTATACCATCTTTTGTTCTAGTCTATAGGTACTAATCTATACTAATATTATAAAGCGGAAGAGTTTGTTTGTTTAAACGCGCTAATCTCAGAAACTACTGATCCGATTTGAAAAATTCTTTTTTTGTTCGATAGTACATTTATAGAGGAAGGCTATAGGCTATATAACATTATGCTGCGACCAATAGGAGCGAAGTGTCAGTGAGAAATGTTGCAAAAATGTCGAGACTTTCGTTGCGTGCGCTGCATAAACGGTCGCTCAAAAACCACGCGAACGAAGTTGCGCGCGCAGGTAGTTAAATATATTTTAATGTCGATATTATACTTTAAAAGCAATTTAGTGTGAAATGTAGATATTTTTATTGAAAGTGTTGGATAATTTCGTTCTAAAGTAAATCAGTATATATCGTGACTTGGCAATCGTCCACTTGAAAACAGATAGTTTAGCTATGTTTACCAAAGTCCAAATTATGTTAGCGGCAGATATAGGAACGAGTAGGACGATTTGATTATGAAAAAGCTATTGATAAATAAAGGCATAGGTTTATTAATGACTCAGTTATTTATTTTAATCATACAAGTAAAAATTAATAAAAAAGCGAATCTTCGCATGTCAATGAACTTGACGAGAAACAAACCTACATACAAGATGTCCGGCGAATAATTAAGAAATTTCTTAGCTGTTTTTGGATAACTCGTTGAGATAAGAGTCCATTAGCAAAAATCCACATAACATTCTGTAACGATTCGCACGAAACCCATGTTTTATAATATTCACATAAAACCAAATCCGTTACTTAAATCTTTTATTTATGCGACTTTGAAATGTAGGTTACCATTTAAATAAATATAATATTATTTTTAGAGCAAAAGTGTGTTTTATTTTATTATTAAAAATTGTATTAGGTAAGTATTTTCTTTGGCTAGTATTTTGTAACATCAGACAACAGAAAACATTGTATACCTTTGCGTAAATATTTTTATTAGTAAGGAGATTTAGTATTTATACGTGATTTCATGATAAATTAAATGCTTACTTTAAAAGTTTATCGGACTTCAAACTTTAACAAAATGGCGTCGTTTTAGAAGTAATCGTTGTAGCTGGCAGGAATGCAGTCAGGCATTGTTCGCTTATCTAAACACAGGCGGGTAACACTTAGCACCAGCCACCGGGGTCCTCGCGTGTGCGATACATTTTATAAACAGATTGTCTATTATCATTGGTGTTTTCTAATAAGTATTAAGTAATCTGTGGAGCAGTGTTGCCTACATAAAAAAATCCCCAAAAATTCGCAGGTTTTTTTAAATGGATTAGGATACGAATTTATGTTAATAAAATAAAAGATTAAAAAACTATAACCCGACTTCGCAAAAAAAAACTCTAAAAAGGCTGAAACAAGAAAATAATTCAATTTGAAATCCAGATATGCATAGGTACAGATATGGTCAGGGTAGAGCCGTGGTCGTACCCGCTATTGGGATTGTATATTTCAACAGCAGACGAATATTATAGATTTGTTTAGCGGGTACGACCACGGCTCTACCCTGACCATATCTGTACCTATGCATATCTGGATTTCAAATTGAATTATTTTCTTGTTTCAGCCTTTTTAGAGTTTTTTTTTGCGAAGTCGGGTTATAGTTTTTTAATCTTTTATTTTATTTTACATTTTTTTTTGTTTTCACATAAACTATAACATTATATTTTCACTAAACTAACGTTAAATTAACACATAGTAAGTAACTAAACAACTCCTAGATACTATTTGTGCGACCGCATTTTTAACCATTTATTTTGAATTTAACAATAAAATATAATAAATAATTAAAAATGTAAATACAAATTTGTGTTGTGCTTGCCAAGACCTATCTTTTGATACCAAACACGATACAATTATATTAATTTAATTTTTTTTGGAGATAGTTTTTGAGGTACAATTTCCAATTCAAAATCCAATTTTTTTGGAAAAATTATATAGCCTATGTTACTCGCGGGATCACCACGAATCGATTGACACCTTATTTATTAAAATCGGACCAGTAGTTTAACCGCTACGAGGGAACATACATACATACATACAAACATACATACATACATACATACATAGACTGCCAAAATCATTACCCTTCCTTTTGGCTTCGCCGAAGTCGGGTAAAAATTAAGAAACGACCGCCGGCCGCCGCGGGACTTATATTATAAGTAGGTACCTACATATTTTTCGCTGACTGACAAAAATCTACAAAATAGCATAAAATAATACTTTTATTATTAATGCTCTTTTTGTATTCGGTATCAGCAAAGGTGAGTTTCAAGTCAGCAACTTTAGGATGTTGTTCTTTTAGCTGACACCGTTCAAAATTACTTTATAAAATAAACGTATTATTTTACGATTTTTGGTTGTTGAAGTCGAGTTTTTTTAAAGGTAGTTTATTTTTTATTTTTTACTTTTTAGTGTCTCGAAGTCAATGTAAAAGAAAAATCCGTTTGGTAGCAACAAAAAAGAGTGACAGCCACCATTTTTATAATTTCCACCTCCTTTTTGTGTCAAGAGTCAATTATAAATGCGAAAGTGAAAAACTTCTAAATTAGCCGTAATGAAGCTACCTAAAATCGACATATTTTCAGTATAACTATTACTTTAGTCATCGATACATAGGTTGTTGAAAGCTACTCACTGTAAACTGTAGTCGTAGAACCATAGCATGTGGAATAGTTTTCAACCAACGCAAGTCATGTACGGTTGCCATTTAGGCCACAGTTTTTATATGAATGGATCTTCTCACGACTGCATGCGCGCCGCATTAACCTGTCTTCAATCTTCATACCATCATTAAAATATTCATCAACATTCAAAGATTAGTGATAAATATTAGTTTACTGAATGAACTTTGTGTACTGGGTCTGGCCACATAGTAATAGCTAGGCCTACCATCCCATACCATCTATCTTTAATACAAAAAAATTGCAATATAATAGGTATGTCCCTACTATTAACGTTTGTAAATAATATAAAATGTATTTATGACGAATTAAGTACAAATATTGACATTAAAATAAAGATAAGCATATTTTTTAAGCATAACATCACATTAAGCAAAATTCAACTCCTCAATTAAGAAGAAGATACGAAACGAAATTAGTAATTAGTATTTTCCAATAGTGGGGCTAGATGGCGGTTTCCGGAATGTGCCTGGACTTCATCCTTTGCCAGTCGCATTGCCAGTATTAGGGTGATACCATTTTCTAGTACTAGGTCATGTCTCTGTTATATATCTACTTTGTAATAATAGTAGATGGACACATTCGCTTCATTATCCGTGGGGTGCCGCAGAATGAATAGCACCCAACCATGTTTCCCGTGGGTTTCGAAAATCGCGACATAGAATAGAATAGAATATATTCATTGCAAGAATATAGTTTTACAAATAATATATATCCGGAAATGACCAGCAGCGTTCCCGCGGATTTTTTTTTAAATCGAAGTCTGGCCTTGTTAGGCCCAGGCGTCTCTGCGACCCTTCTAGATCTATTGTGACTTTGTCCCGCGGACATTGTTATTTGAAAACTGCGCTCGCCAACCCTCCATGCTAAGTGTGGTGAGTATAGGCAACTCCTCCCATGAAATACTCAGCAGGCCAATCGCGCTATTGCACAACGTTTCATTTGAGGTACAACTTAGTTTCGTTTGTGTTTCAGCTGCGTTTCGTTTCCAATCCAGCTGAACAAACTTTAGTATCGCGCTAACCTTCCAATTGCTACTTAACCTCAGACGAAACGTAACGCAACCTTTGAACTATGTCTAAGTATGAACTTTTTGCTTGACAGCGTTTGAGTTACAACTACGGTCCAGCTTCGTCTCACCTAGCTGTCAAAAGGATAGCGCGATACCGAATACGTCATAAAGTCGAGTAACGTTCACGTTTCGGTTGCGTTTCAGCTAAAGTTTTTTAGCGCGATTGCCCTCCTGGAGGAGTAGCTGAAATTATGATGATGGATGGGAATGTTCCCAAGTCAGAACACTTCAATCTGATGCCGTGTTAAGTTCTTGATAAATTTGTGTTACGGGTACGACAGAATATTATGTACTTACCTAGATGTTTAGGGCTTGTTCCACCAAGCAATGTTAAAGTTAATCCTTCGTTAAATATAATGTTCCTCTCGTAATTCCTATTAATGAATGAGAAGGCATGGTATTTTAACAAGCCGTTATTTTAACAACACTAACATGCGTTTGCATTTTAATACACGTGACACATCCAGGAACCAGGATCACAGTAAACTTTTTATTAATTTAGCGAGATCCAAACCCGCGACCTCCACCTTGACGAACTCTACCACTGAGTTACAGTGTGCTTAGTGCGAGTTTTTGTCACGGCCATATTGGGCGTATTTGAAATGAAATTCCATTCATAAGAAAGAAAATAAAAAATTGCCATTCATTAACATAATGATTTATGACACGATAAAAAAACTTTGAAACTGAATTATATTCATGTTATATTCGACTGTGATCTCAAGGTAAAACTTTACATAACTTTGTATATTGTACTGCAGTAGCCTTTGGTAGTGAATAGTCAATAAAGCTGAGGAGTCAGGGCAAAAAAGTAAACACTATTCCTTGTTATTTATTTTTATTAACACAAAATGAAATTTTTAATGATCTTTTAACTAAATAATTATTATAATACTAGCTGACCCGTGCCCAGTTCACTGAGCATAAAAGCCGTTCAAACCTTCCCTAGACTTCCACGAACATTTCAAGACCAAAAATAGCCGAATCGGTTTAGCCGTTCTCGAGTTTTAGCAAGACTAACGAAGAGCAATTCATTTTTATATATAAGACATAGGTACACGCTTTTCTTATTTCTAGTTTCGGAACCTATTTCATTCAGAAAAGTATTTCCTTAAAAAAATATTATTATCAGTGCAGATCATACTATGACACTAGTCACTGCACATTATCATTACATTAATAGCGCGTACGCGTAATATTATGCATAAACCTATCGAGCATATTATCATTACAGTCTGCAATCCTGCGTCTTAAAATGGGACGAATATTTTTTCGCTAACGGTATGTAAATAATAGCATGTTAATGCTTTTAATCTGGCCCGCATCAGCTGAAAATAATTAACGGTAATATTATATCGTATTAACATATTTAACCGTTATCACTATTTAGGGTAAACTGCTCAATTATTGTCACTTTAGCGCTGATCACTGCTTCAACAATTTCGTCATTAATAAATATTAATGATGATGAAAATGATATTTTTGCTATTGCGTTTAATATTTCAATTGCAAAAATACATTAAAGTTACAAAGAATGCACTTAAGTTTTACGTATGTAAATCATGCATGCAAATTTGCACCATAATATTATGCAAAAATATGAAGGTGTAAAAAGCATTCACACTATTTTATATTCAAAAATGTAACAATAAATTCTTCCCAAGAATAAATTATTACATTTTGTTATTAAAGAAGGAAGTGAAATAAGCAAAAATATAGATTTAAAGTAATTGTCTTAAGAGCACAAAAGTATGTCGTGTAAATCCGTTATTTTTATGTTTGTAATTTTCATGTGCAATGTATCGCTAACATTGAATCCTGCTTTTTTATTGGAAGAGTAAGGGCGAGTTTCACCAAGCAATTTTAAAGTTAACGCCATGTTAAATATCATGTTATCCCTTTCGTATTTCTTGTCAATGAATGAGATGGCATGGTATTTTAACATGGCGTTAACTTTAACATTGCTTGGTGAAACACGGACTAAGGGTAAAACGATACATTGCGTAATTCCTCATTAATATAGAGATAGGAATACAATATTTTAAGAGACTTTCCGTCTTTTGATTCATATTGTTGCAACAATTAGGCGTTCATTATTGGTCGTGACTAGACGTCATATTCTATGTAATATAATTTGCTTCGATAGTCCGGTCGCGGTGTGGAGTAGGTGCACTGTGCAGTCTATTGATTTAAAACTGCGACAGAAGGGGGCGTGATTTGCCCGCGTACGTGAATCGAAACTGGAAACCTTTTGTTAATAGTTGCCAGAACGGTTTTTCGTACTTTTTGTCACACAACCGGCCTACTAGCGTACCTCAGACCGAACCTTATAAAAATATACTTTCATTCATTAATTTTTATTACAAACTATAAATGGGCTTAAGCTATGGGTAGACTTTACAATTTTAAATGATTTGGCAAAACCGTACTTTTGTGTTAAAACCGAAATCAAACTGGCAACACTGGTAATAGTTCACTCTCAGGTGATCAATATCGGGATTCCGATACCTAGTTCGTTAAAAAGTATTCCAATCTTTTTGAAATCAATCAACCCGTGGCGTGGGGTTGCTTTAACTATTTTCAAATTATTTAATTCCTATGAGCTATCGGCTTAACTTGGCGTGACTATTTGAAGTCATGATAAATTCTTCCTATAATACTAGCTTCCCTCTGAAGGCGAATCGGCCATCGAAACAGCAAACAAGCCATCACTGGTAAGGATACAGTGATAGAAGACTTTTTTAAGAATTAAGGAATTTTCGGCCAAATTACATTAATTTTATTTTCTAAGTACTCCTGGCTGCCAAGCCGGTTTGACTGACAAAATATAGCACTTTAGTATGACCCTAACCCGTACATGTCGATTGCGCTAAAGCCTCTTCGGAAAACGGGTGTCTGCTTCCGTCCAAGGCGAGAAAGGGCTTAAAAACTCACCTATCGTCATTAGATATGGCTCTGTTATTGTTTAACAAGGTTTAAATTGTAAACATAATGCCTTTACTACATGCCTCTGATTATTCAAGGCGGTATTTATGCTTTTTGTAGCATGTTCGGTGCATTTGACCTTTACTGTACCAAAGTGATCCTATCCTCACCCACCCAACACTCTGTTGTTCATAATCCTCAAATTCCAGCTTTTTTTTTAATTTAAGATAGGTTTTTAACAACAAAGGTAATTAACGACCACAATCAGTAACAGACAAAAATTATTATTAATAGTTTATTAATTTTAATATTTAAATTATATGAATAGTTTTTTTTTTATAATAATAATATAATAATAATTACTATACTATAAGCATAAAATGAAAAATTTTGCCTGACCTCCTTTAACTAGTATCAAGCAAGATCATGACTAATATCACTGTAATCTCATAAGCGTCTCAATGTAGTCTAAGTATTACGTGCTTTGTTATAGCACAATTTAGTCGAGATACTGAGTCAATATTTTGCAAGTAGGTATTGTGAAGTAAACGTGTCAGGTCAAGCATTATGGTACGATCTTTAGATGTCTCACATAGATTGTAGCGTTGGATCGTTTGAAAAGTCATCATTGCAATAAAAATTCCAAGCTTTACGTAATGGCTGCTTATTTTTTGTCCTTTTATTGGGCAATTAACATTTAACGAGACCGGCCAAATACTGAAACGATAGTTAAATTAAGTGGCGCTCAAGTGTTGCTATCCTTGTCATTCCGCCTTGCATGCCGATGACAGCCTGTGAATAGGTTCTAACTTTAATTACCGCTTCAGCCTACTAATTAAGTCTAGTTGGAAAATATATAAAATACTATAATGCTAATTGTCATATTATGTTCTTTACTATTCACAATTTGGCCTTTTTAGAACATTGCGTGACATTTGTCTACTTACTCATGTGTTTACTTTCATAAATATAACAAGTGTTATACCTATATAGACGATATAAATAATAAACGTCAACTTATATTATTTTATAAACCTGCTTTTCACATGGCCATGTGAAATATGAGAACCTATCAATATTACGTGCGGGCCAGTCACTCAATAACATTTTCTTGCTTGACGACATAACTTGGTAACCATTTACACTTACTGCATTGTTTAATGAACCAAAGATTTTAGTTATGGGTACAATTAATAAGTTATACTTATTTGGTAGTCAACGCTTTTTAAAGTTTAAGAACCACTGACATGAGCACATATGTATAAAAATTATCAACAGTCTGCTAATATTTGTGTAGTATTTAATATTCTGACGATTTTTTATTTACGTTAGTTGTATTTTTATCAATTTATTTATCCTTACACATCTTGATGAGCCATAAGAATTACTTTGTAACTGTTGGAACAATGACTTTTTGTAAAAACATTATGCATTTTTTGTAATTTTTGGCAATCTAAATTCTCAAGCAGCGATCATTCGGTATACGTTTCCAACATAACGGAATTCAGTAAAAATGAGCTCGAATATCGCGAGTGTGGCATTCTGCATTAAAAAATGAAATCTGGAGATATTCAGAATTTCGCTTTCGCCGTCTTACGAGCCATATCGAAAACACGGATTTAATTAGCATAACTAGTTAAAGATGGACTTATTGCACACAAAAAGTTACAATTTCGCATGTCCGCTAACGATCATGGGTTGTGAATTGTGATTAATTTTTAAATAGAAAAACACTCACCGGATTGCTGTTTATGTTATTTTTTTCCACAGGCGTTCACACACATTTACTAAGCGCCGTCCGGGACGCTTAAATATCGCGTTACAGGTTATGTACCGTATCACTGTCCAAAAATATACAATAAAGTTGCAATGTTGTGTACTGGTGTTCGTTGCGAGGTTTCAAAATGTCCGCACAGCGACGACACAAGCGCCACAGACGGCGGCGCGAGGTGGACTGTCGCTGGATGTACCTATATGTATAATATCGGACTTGTTGGGAAGCAAAACGCCGCGCCGCGGGACGAGCGAGGGATCGGAAAGGGCCACAACTCTACAACCCGACGCACATATTTTTTGTCCCGTCTAATATTAGCGAGAAACTCCCGTCTGGCTCGCTCTGGAGAGACGGACACGAAATGAACCCTATCCCCTCGCGATAGGAGCTAGTGATTTCACAGAAACCGCTTGTGAGTATTTCTGCTCACTTGAATGATTGTTCGTCATACTTTAAATAATAGTGCACTTAAGGATCTTTATACAGTTAAAAACTCTTTTCGTTTTTATCAGCATCAATATTTAACGGCTTTGTTTTTACTTTTTGTAATGAAACTACTTTATATGTATGTTTAAGGATTAAAAGGTACGTATTTCTTGGCTGATTTTTCCTATCGCATTTCGAAAGGAAAAATATTTTTTGAATATGATTTAATAGTTTAAAAACTGGATTACATGTAAAACTGCAGTAGGTATACGTCCGTTTCTATATAACACTTTTATTAAATGCATAACAACCCCCCTAAAGTTTGAGAACCAGTTAGTTCATACATTTGTATTGTTCAAACGTTATCGCAAGCTAAGGCAAAGAATATTACGTTTTATAGTATACTACAGCTACTTGCATAATTTAGGTAAGTTTTCAAATATATTTCGAAATTAAATAATAAATAGTGGGGAAAATAGTTTTTTAGTACTATTTCGAGCCTTCCCCATTTTGGTCACTTTGCACAAATTAGGTATAACACAAAGGACAAAGGACACAAAGGACATGGAAGAAATAACTTTACGAGTAGGTATAATATCTATTAGTATGTATAGCTAACATTAATCCGCAAAATGTTTAGGTAAAGTTTTTAGAATTGTAAAATTTCAGTTATCTATATTTCTTTTACATTTCATAGACAACAACAAAAAATATATGCGTCAAAATGTAGAGTTCTATACTCTACATTATTATTATTATTTTTAAGAAAAATATAAAATAATTGCTAATCTGTTTCCAATCTTTTCTAACCTAATTCCAAATCATTCAAGCTATAAAACCTATACAAATGCGCATATAAGGAAACAAATTAAAATCTTAACGTAATTTCCATTTACAATTCGTGTGTGAATATTTTTTTAGTAAGGGGGTTAGTAGTTAAGTACTTAGTAGGTACAATACATAATAGTTCCCGTTCTGTACCGGTCATTTCTTTGATGAAGGACTTAGGAGTGAACTATCTAAGGAGTAAAAGTTAACACGCTACAAAAAAAAAACATCTGTGGGAGCCGGTTCTAGGCCTGTGTGTGGTCAACCCCCGTCTTTGATTTCCCCGTTCTCGAAAGCGTAGGATTTTCGAAATAAGAACTTCTTTGACATTGCAACTTAATCAAGTTAGGCACTGATAATAATAATAAATAATATCTATGGACGCTTCACACCACGTCAATGTGGCCCGTGCTAAGTATCCGAAGAACTTGTGTTACAGCCTACAGGTGCCAGTAACCAGACAACGCAAATATATTTTACTATACACATATTTAAGATTTTTTGTATATTATACACAAATTTAGTACACTTCCATGACCCAGGAACATTCAAAACTTTTTGTTCCCTCGGCGGGATTAGAACCCGCGACCTCTCGCTCGAACACCAAGGCGATTAGCCACTGCGCTACGGAGGTTGTCATAACTGTTGTCTAGCTAAAGTTTCATTTTATTTTCTTTCAAATTCAAAAAGGATAAATGTAGATAAGACCGGTGCCTATCTATCAGCGGTTAGTACCAAAATGCAAACAATATTATATTTTTATTTCATGTAAAATTTTGCCTGAAATAAATTGACGACTAGGAGCACGATTCTCGGGGCAGTGGAAAAAAGTTATAATATAATTAGTATATCCCGCTCGCACGCGCGCTAAATCTCATTTGCATGAGCGGGACAGACCGATAGTAAAAACTAAGTTCGAGGCCTGAGAATTAGGGCCAGGGCGGCGATTCTCAGGCCTCGAACTTAGTTTCGAATATTAGTATATCCCGCTCGCACGCGCGCTAAATGTCATTTGCATGAGCGGGACAGACCGATAGTAAAAACTATGTTCGAGGCCTGAGAATTAGGGCCCTGGGCGGCGATTCTCAGGCCTCGAACGTAGTTCCGAATATTAGTATATCCCGCTCGCACGCGCGGTAAATCTCATTTGCACGAGCGGGACAGACCGATAGTAAAAACTAAGTTCGAGGCCTGAGAATTAGGGCCCTGGAGCACGATTCTCGGGCAGTGGAAAAAAGCTCGAATATTAGTATATCCCGTTCGCACGCGCGGTAAATCTCATTTGCATGAGCGGGACAGACCGATAGTAAAAACTGAGTTCGAGCCCTGAGAATTAGGGCCCTGGCTCCAAAGTGAAAGGTCTCGTGTTCGAGTCCTGACAAAGAAACAAAACTCCTTCATTGATGTTCTGCTGCTATTGGTATATCAATGAAGGAGTTTTGTTTTTTACGCATATTATGCGTGTTGATACAGATGTAAAAAGAGCAGTCACTATAACTTTGGGAGATGATTATAGGTACTACGTTTTCTCATTCTAGAAATGTATATTTTACAAAAAATGAAATGGTAATTTTTTTTTTGATTTAAAAAAATACATTTCCAAAACGTTGGTATTTTCGTATCTCAAAGTTTTAGTGACTGTTCTTTTTACATAGGCTATTCTTCGATAAATGGGTTATAAAATACTGGATGCTTTTTACTTATTAGACCAGTAGTTCCTGAGATTATCGTGTTCAAACCCATTAGCTTCATAATATTAGTATTTAAATATTATCGAGCATACATGATGCTCTCGTGCTATCACGTAGAGTGTTTAAAACTAGACCTGCGTATAAAGTGTTAACAATGTCAAACCCACTTTTAAAAGTGAAACGAAACGTTTTTTTATCTGTCAAATAAGTTCTCAAGTGAGGTTGGGCCTGAGATTGTTTTATTTATACGAGCCAGTCCTGATTTCACCACCGCATGTTAGTATTAAGAGGAAACACCACGAATTTTTTTCCATACAAAAATAGGGGTCTACGGGATTCCTGTTTCCTCCCTGGATAATGCTGCTAGAGTAACAATTATTTTCCTGAATATTAATGGATATTGTTTGTACGTCCCTATTTTTTACTTTTTTTAATAAATTAATTATTTAAAGAGATATGGACGTTCAAAAACCTAAAAAAAATGGCCAGACTCTCCGCTATATTTAAACGTCTAGGAAACAGATTTGACTACATTAAACAACAAAATCAAAAAATAGGAACCTAGCTCATTTCTTTTATTAGCTAATAAAGAAAAAAATATTTAAATCGGTTAAGTTTTGGAGTAGGAAACAGGAATCCCCTAAACGTCGATTTCTGGTACTTTTAATAGGTAATTTCAGTCCAAGTTGCAGTTTTCTCTCAACCGTGTTGTTTCCTCTTAACGGCTTGATAAATTACCATGCCTTCTCATTCATTGATAGGAATTACGAGACGACAGCATGATATTTAACGAAGGATTAACTTTAACATTGCTTGGTGAAACACGCTATTAAGGTATTGGGATGTTCTAGAAAAATCCTCGTACACCGGCACTATGTAACTGACGTAACACCCGTAATGGACGTCGCATTATACAATTGCCTTGTCGTGTGGCGCGTGTACGGGTACTTTGATTCATGAAACCAAAATAGATGTAGCAGCAATGTCAACAATTTTACACTAGCGCATATTTTTTGCGCATATTTGCAGTTAGATTGCGAGTTCTGGGTATGATTCCGGAAACTGGAAGTTCGGAAACAATTCAGAGTATTGAAACAGAACGCTGAGCTTTACTCTCCAAACTGATTCGATTTTGATTCAGATTAGATCGTGCTGCGTACTTCCCAATAAATTGACGTTTGTTTATTTTGATCCTCAGTCGATTCATATGGCCGGGAGTACAAAAGGTTTCGATCTAACGATTTTCTTTATCCTGGTTAGTTTTATAGCAGGACTAGCTGACCCGTTCCCACTTCGTTGAGCAAACAAATTTCCGTTCCGTTTAAACCTTCCCTGGACTTCCACGAATAATTCAAGACCAAAAATAGCCGAATCGGTTCAGCCGTTCACGAGTTTTAGTGAGACTAACGAACAGCGATTCATTTTTATATATAAGAATACGCAATCCAAAAAATAAAATACCAAAAGCCGTTGAGATCGAACTGATTCGATTCTTAATTGTGTCGGGAGTAAACCTGCAGATGGTGTTCAAAAACGAACCCACGCGTCGCGTGTCAATGTCCAATTTGACAACACAACACTCGCGGGTTAGATTTTCACCTCTATTGTATTATACTAGAGTTCTATTCTCAGTGCTCGGAATTGTGACTGACATTTGACTCGACGTTCGTACCTTCGATTTTCAACTCTATTATATTAGCGCAGAGTTCTGCTCTCTGTGCTCTGTTTTTTTTCCGGACGAGGAGATTCCGGACAATATAGTCAAAGCCTTCGCTCTATTGTTATCACTACAATCTTAGCAAACATGCTACGTGATAAGTATTTAAGCCTTTGCTTGTAGATGGCGAAAAATAAACTTCATTAAACACACGAGGTTTTTCACAAATTTGTTTTAGTTTGAGCAAAACAATGACTTTTGTAAAACGTAGATTCCTAGTTTCTACATGCTATAGCATTAATGAGTGATAATACTTTAGGGTGTGTATGGGTCCCGTATATAGAGTTAACTGTGAAAGTACCAGGGCTGAAAGAGGTAGGTACTTTTTTAAAATTATTGTATGGGAAAATATATGATGTTGGGGCATTTCTCATACAAACATGAAAGTCAAAAGTAAGTCTTTTAGCTCTGGAACTTTTACAGGTGACACATGCACACCCTAAAGTATTATCACTAACTAGCTGTGCCCGCAACTTCGTTCGTGTGGCTTTTGACCGTTTATGCAGCGCACGCAACGGAAGTCCCCATATTATTTGAATAATATTCCCAGTTTTTGCTACATTTCTCACTGACGCTCCTATTGGTCGCAGCGTAATGCTATATAGCCTAAAGCCTTCCTCTATAAATGGACTATCCAACAAAAAAAGGATTTTCCAAATGGGACCAGTAGTTCCTGAGATTAGCGCGTTTAAACAAACAAACAAACAAACTCTTCCGCTTTATAATATTAGTATATATATAGATTTATTTTACAACTTGTAAAAATCTCTTATCTTCACAGTTCACTCCCATTACAAGGTTCCATCAGTGTTCTCAGAACGTTAAAACTATACGTCATGTCCATTACAATAAGTATGGGATAGAGGATTTCGTGTTGACCTTGAATCATGATGGAGTGAAGATGCGTATGACTCATTCTTTAAAGAACTAGATAATTAGGTATGTATTATACTATAATAAAAAAACGCTACTGTGAGAGCGAATCTCTGAACCACTAGGTTCAGAGCTTCGCTCTCGACTCGGAGGTCGCGGGTTCGATTCCCGCGTTGGAACAATAAAATAAAATGTTGTTTTCAAGAATGGTTAGGACAATCTGATTGTCTGATAAGAAAGATGATCCATGCGTCGGATGGGCATGTAAAAAAGTCGTGTTTTTATTTGGTGGTATACTTTGAAACTAACCAGAATAAAGAAAATCGTTAGATCGTAACTTTTTGTACTCCCGACATACATAGTTTTACATAGACTGCTAAAATAATTACACTTGCTAATTCGAATGGAAAAAAAACGAATAGTTGGCAACTTTATCCTTGTATTTAAAAACAGCAGTTTCTTGAGGTTGTATGTTACATGCTTTTAACATAAGGAAGCATCTACCCCATGGTTACTATCGTCACGACACACAATTATTGTATGTCACTAAAGTATAAACACAACTACGAATTTTGCTAAAAACACTTTATATTGGCAAAATAAAAATCGGAGCCTAAAGTCAATATGTTTTTAAATAAAAAGCTGTAAATGTAGAGATTGATTTGATATAATGATGTTTTTTAGATTTTACATTCAAAAAAATTATAAATCGAAAATACAAAAAAACTCATAATACAATAAATAGTAAAACACAAATTTGCACTTTTTTGAAACTAATAAGATAAGTGGAAAAAACTTAAAGTAGTTTGTGTTTTACTATATAACATGAATTTTCACCATTTATTTAGGAAGCTACAGTAAATTCAATAACATAATACATTTTTGTTTTCGAACTTGACATCCTAATTATTATAATTGGTAGCATGGCTGAAGGCTAAAATTTTCAAAGGCTTTATAGGCATGTCAAATCATCCTCTACCATTCATGAAAAATATCAATTTATTATGACGTTTGCTAAAAACACGTACCTATATAGTATTTTATAACTTCCATGCGCTTTGGAAACTATTTGTAGCGGCCTCATTTAAAACTACAATCATGGACCATGATTACATTGGTCCATTCATTCACTTATACACTACTAATATAAAATCACACTTTCTGCAAATAACTTTTTTACAATAATAATGAACTTTTGATCTATATAATATTTTTTTAACGTATATCATGCCTGCCTTTGGGATATCTACATCTACAAATTGTAAAATAAACGAGTGATGTTACTTTAGGGTATGTATATGCCTCTTATGTAGAGTTTACTGTGAAAGTACCAGCACTGAAAGACTTACTTTTGATTTTAATCTTTCTATGAGAATTCCCCAACATTATAAATTTTCCCTTACAATAATTTTAAAAAAGGTAACTCTTTCAGCGCTGGTACTTTCACAGAAAACTATATACGGGACCCAAACACACCCTAAAGTATTATCACTTATTAATATTATAGACTGTATAGAAACTAAGAATCTACGTTTTACATGAAGTCATTGTTTTGATCAAACTAAAACAAATTTGTGAAAAGCCTTGTGTGTTTACCGAAACTTATTTTTCGCCATCTACCTCGGTCCTCGACCCATACATTCCCAAAAGTTTTATCATTCATTAATAGTACAGCTGGTATAATTATATATACAAATATTATAAAGCTAAAGAAAACTTTTATTTGAACGCGCTAATCTCATAACTTACTAGTCCTATTTGAAAAAATATTTATGTGTTGGATAGCCTGTTTATCGAGGAAGGCTATAGGCTATATCATATCATCACGCTAAGACCAATAGGAGCGAAGCCTACTGTTTCAAAATAAGTCGGTTCTGCTCCTGTTCCAAGTTTGATTAGAACAACGCAAGTCTAAAAAAAGTTGATTCCTCCGTCTGGTAGAATAAAAAAGTTAGTCTCATGCCTGTCATGTCGGAATACGGATCCCACTGGGGCATGAGTGTGAAGAAAGATCTGTCTTCCTGTAAGAGTGTCCTTGTGTAATGCGTGCATACACAGGCACTATAAAAAATCTGGCCTAATTTCAACGAAACCATCGACCACGCTTAAATCGGTGTGGGGCTAAATATTATTATTTATTAACTAGCTGACCCGTGCCCACTTCGTTGAGCATAAAAACAGTTTATGATGAAATTCAATTAAAAAAAACAACCCGCAACGCGCGAGTTGATCCTCATAGCTTTAGCTATCTACCAGTGAAAGTCTCGTCAATATCGGTCCAGCCGTTCCAGAGATTAGCCGGAACAAACAGACATGCGGACAGACAGACAGACAAAAAATTTGTAACTTGCATGTTAGTTTTCAGTATCCTTTATAATGTCACTAGCGACCCGCCCCGGCTTCGCACGAGTGCAATGCAAAATATACCTACTACAGAATGTCCTTATACACAACGTTCACAGCTTTTTTGTCATTAGCCAATACAAACATATTTTGCTTAGACGTTACTCTTGACAGCGCGACATATAATTGGCCATGTGAAAAACACTCAACGCTCAAGTCTAATCCTGCAACGTTAAAAGTTAGGCACCCCCGGCCGGCCGCGGGTCGGTACCGCCGCGGCGCAAACAACTACGACCCTGCATTTTAAATTTGTAATATCTTCGGTAATATTAGCTTAAATTACATGCTGTAAAAAGCATATTGATCTATAATAAATGCACAATTTACTTAATTGGATAAGGATTAATGCTGTATTGTTTAAAATCACTTCGTAAATAATCATTTTTTAGTAAAGGATAAAAATGGTTATGGTGGGTTATCCCTAAGAGATAGACATATACCATCGCGGACTTTTTTGTTGAACTTTTTAAGGTGAACAATACTGTAGTACATTATTTTGATCTATCTCGTAGGGTTCAGCCAGCGTTTGCAATATAAGCGCAAAAAAACGTGCTTATTTACGACATCACATTAGAAACCTTTAAATTTATCAGTGTTTCACTACTATATTATGCATTTATTATACATACAAACCTTCCTTAAGAATCACTCTATCTATTAAAAAAAACCGCATCAAAATCCGTTGCGTAGTTTTAAAGATCTAAGCATACATACGGACTGACATACAGCGAAAGCGACTTTGTTTTATAATATGTATTGATATGCATTTAGTAAAACCTTGCTAATTGAAAGTTACAAACAGACACTTCAATTTTATTTATTTGTATAGATTGTATTTTATAATGATGCTAACTAAAAACACGAATGGCAACGGAAATGCCAGAACAATATCCATGAAATTCTTTAAAGTCTTCTTCAGGTGGAAAATGTACAATTTCGCCCTGACACAGATGTTAAAACCTAATATGCTGAATTTGTTCCAGTCTGTAGATTTTGTTCAAAAAGGATTTCATACTTATGAAATTTGTTCTCTTAGCATAAGGATAACTTGGAATGTTTTGTGAAGTAATTTAAATCTTCTTGTACTTCGAAATCTGAACGTTTAATAATTTGACAACGACAGAATATAAGTTATTAGATCTTTTTTGATTTCACTAAATTTACCTTAATCTTTTGTAAAGTATAATATAGTCCCAGCTAGTCAACAGTACGGTACGAATATACCTAATATTTGTACAAAGAAGATATTGGCAATATACCTATCAAGATGTTTTTAGATAAAAAGCTGTAAAATGTATTAAGTTGATTTGACATAATGATGTTAACATCATTATGTTAATTAAATTTGACATAAAAACTAAAATGTACTTTATTTGACAATACAGAAAAAAATCTATACAAAATTTTTATGTTCATACTACGATATAATATTATAAGTAGTAATTATCATTGGCAACTTGGCTGAAGGCTATCATTTTCAAAGGCTTTATAGGCATGTCAAATCAACCTCCACTTATTAATGAAAAATATCAATATATTATGCCATTTATAATGTTTCTTTGTCAAAAAGATTAAGAAACGTTCAATCATGGACACCGTATTACTCATTTTACTTCTATACATATCTTTGTGTACAGATCATTATTTTTTGAGCACATCGCGTGACGGTTCCTAGGCCCTCTACCTCACGATTACTACAAGGCTTAATAATTATGGTAATTATTAAAGAATGTACACAAAATGCGTCGTGTACGTGTATGGACACTGTTTCAGAATTTAGGTAACCACGTTCGAGGCTATATTATCTTATTTATAAAAATGAATTGCTGTTCGTTAGTCTCGCTGAAACTCGAGAACGGCTGAACTGATTCGGCTATTTTTGACCTTGAAATATTTGTAGAAGTCTGGGGAAGGTTTTTAAATTAACAAGTAGGTATAGTACGAACAGAGGATAAATAAGGCACATTTAAAGTTTATGTGAAGAAAGAAAGACTTACAAAACAAATATATTTTAAATATGTAATGCTTAAAAATATTGAAAAAGTAGAATATCCATCAGTATACTTCAGTGGAATGGATTCCTACAACTCCTTCCGTATCGGCTTTATTTACCCCTTAGCCCCTTACCTTTTGAAAACCCTCATCCAAATTTCTACCTTTTATACAGGCTAGAATTAACATCTGTAGAAGGACTGCTCACTGCTCTTCAGACCATAATAAGTAGTAATCCAGACACCAAACAATCAAGATTTAAGATAACCCAGTGAAAAAAGCAAGATCTAAAATGATTAGTTTTGGGTATTGTTACACAGCATGATGATGTGATGCCTGCTGCCTGATGATACAACCGGATATTGCAAGACTACCGCAGTCACGACATGGGATCGTTGAAAAAATATTAACAATCAAAACAACTAAATTGATTACTTAATGATAAATAATTGTCTGAGCCTAATAAATCGTTTAATTAAAAAAAACGCTTCTGAGGTTGCTGGTTTATGATAATGATAATAATGCCTTCCGCACCGATTTCGATGACGGTGGCTGGTTTCATTGAAACCTGCCACCGTCGCAGCAGGAGTTATTTTACAGCAGCAGCAGGACCGACTTTTTATATGCCCATCCGAAGAAAGATGATTCATATCTTTCTTGTCAGACAATCAGGTGATCAACCTACATTATCCTAACCAAACCATTTTGAAAAAAACATTTTTTGTTGTTCCAGCGCGGGAATCGAATCCACTAGCCACTAGACCACGGAGGCTCGGAGGCACGGAGAAGGGGGAGGATGATAATTTTAATATAGGCGACGTCATCTATACTACTGCCGACGCCCAGCGCCACGACGCCCAGCGCCATGACGCCCAGCGCCACGACGCCCAGCGCCGCGACGCCTACCGACGCCCAGCGCCACGACACCTGCCGACGCCCAGCGTCACGACGCCTGCCGACGCCCAGCGTCGCGACGCCTACCGACGCCCAGCGCCGCGACGCCTGCCGACGCCCAGCGCGGCGACGCCAAGCGCCGCGACGCCTACCAACGCCCAGCGCCACGACGCCCAGCGCCGCGACGCCTGCCGACACCCAGCGCCACGACACCTGCCGACGCCCAGAGTCACGACGCCTGCCGACGCCCAGCGTCGCGACGCCTACCGACGCCCAGCGCCGCGACGCCTGCCGACGCCCAGCGCGGCGACGCCAAGCGCCGCGACGCCTACCGACGCCCAGCGCCGCGACGCCTGCCGACGCCCAGCGCCGCGAATCCAAGCTCCGCTACGCCTACCGACGCCCAGCGCTGCGACGCCTGCCGACGCCCTGCGCCGAGACGCCTGCCGACGCCCAGCGCCGCGACGCCTGCCGACGCCCAGCGCCGCGACGCCTGCCGACGCCCAGCGCCGCGACGCCTGCCGACGCCCAGCGCCGCGATGCCTGCCGACGTCCAGCGCCGCGACGCCAAGCGCCGCGACGCCTGCCGACGCCCGGTGCTAATATTAGCTAATACCAGCTAGTATTTTCAACAGTACCTTATATCTAATAGTAGTAGTGATGATGGTAACTAGCACAAGGAATTCTATAGAATATTTTGAGCCACTGACAAGCTAGTTTCTTACAAATCACATTATAATAATGCTAAGCATACAAATAACTTTACAGCAAATAAATTTAACAACAGATGGAGTTTGTGCCGGACCTGTTCCATACACCGACAGTTATTTTGTGACCGACAGCAATTTACAACTATTAGCTGCCTGCATATTCGCGCTATAATAATATAATAATATGTCGGAGCCGGATATGAATATGGACACAAAACGAGACGGAAGCGCGCCCCAAGTGGCAAAATGGCGCAACTTGTCTATGGCGCGCTTTGACATGACTCGGGACTTTCTCGACGAGACTGAATTCATTCGTAATTTGGTCGCCAAGTTGAGATGTCTTGAAACGTGTTATGTTTCGTTAGTGTCGATACTTGTAAAGTAAAGTAAAGTAAAGTGAATTTAAAGTAAAGTAAATTTATAAAGTGTAGTGAATAGTGAATTTATAAAGAAATTGTGATTACGAATAAACAAGTGATATTGTTACTCTGTTC
The DNA here is from genome assembly GCA_905187575.2 of Celastrina argiolus. Lineage (NCBI taxonomy): Eukaryota > Metazoa > Arthropoda > Insecta > Lepidoptera > Lycaenidae > Celastrina > Celastrina argiolus. Next base: position 6,968,432 of record LR994584.1, on the reverse strand, counting down.
TCTTTTCACGATTTACCCACGAAAGCCCACAGTATCCGAAGGAATGATACTAAATCATGAGAGCCCCCTTTCGACATCAGAATCTGGGATCAAATCGTGCAAGAGAGAGAGGTTTTTCTTAAAAGTGCGGGTAGTAAAAAAAAAAAGTGTAATCTTTTGTGTGGTCTGCAAAAATTGATAATAGTAATCATTGCAAATCAATACAAACTCGATCCACATGAGTTGGGCAGTACGTACTAACCCGTGCTGCTTTGCAAGCTATGTACATGGCGTAATTGTGGTAAGACGGGACAGCGGTGAGCCGAGTGCTGCAAGGATACGTGTACCAATAATCCCGCCACGATGATTAAGAAGGAGTAGAAGTACTTACAGCGGTGACGTGATGATGACAGTGACGTGACGTCTACACGGTGGCGACACCAGCAGTGGTGCTTTAACGACAGGCTTTGATTATGGTTTTGGTAGAAGGTGGTAGCCAACTTTTTATTACTCAAATAATTTTTAAAGCCCAATACACTAGTTATTAATTTGTGTTTCAAGTGTCCATAAAATATCTTACTTATATTATCGCAAAATTTCATTTACAATAAATTATTGTACCTACACTAAAGTGTTCTTTTGTTTTGCTGTTTTGTTTTATGTGCAGATGGACAATACACTGGGATGATGTTCGACTGGATGATGCATAGCCTCGCCAAGGGGAGAAGGAGCTGTGCTGGGTGACCGACCATCGTGCTGACTGCTGGGTGACCGACCAGCGTGCTGGGTGTCCGACCAGCGCAGACAAGCATTGTGCCTCTTATGGACTTCTCTACTCGCTTCGCAATGATGTGAACTGGTTGTATCATGATCGTTACTTATTTCATTATAAAGTTCTAAATGGTTCTGGTTTTATAACCAAATTATTATTTAAAAAAAAAATAATCTAAGTGAATAAGCAATTATTAACGCAAAGTAAAAACAAGTACTTAGTACATAGGACATACGTCTTACAGATATTCATCATTATTACTGTTTCATTGACCGAAGTAGATCACGCTGTAATACAGCAGCACTTGAAAGTTTGATCAGCAGAAGATCATTATCGACATTTCATTTCGTGAAATCGTACTGTTTGTAATAAAGTGATCAAAATCATAATATGATAAGCAATTCTCATGTGTATTTGATAATACAATTAGGCGTTCGTATTATTTGTTGGGTGTTTATTAATTCAGAATTGATAAAGTTGCTAACGGATTCACATTAACGTGAAGTAAGAAAGTAGGAAAGGTGAATAGTACTATAGAGTCGATATCGTATCTACTGGGCGGCAGTTATTCATTGGTTACCAACACCTGAAACTTTTTATTGGACGTACTATATTCTTATTAGGTGTGCCTGAAATAAACAACATCCGGTATGCGTATCGGTGCACCTGCACTGCATATACAAAAGCAATTGACGTGTACAAATATTGTTTGGAAGATGCTACCTAGTTTGAAACGACTTAAATTAAATTTCCGTAAACTTACCATGTCTATTAAACCGGGAAGAAATGGATATTAAATGATATTGGATTACCCATTTGTTTCGGATAATTTCGGTTACGGATATTGGATATTGGTTTCCTTTTTACAGTAGCAAAAGTTTTATTTCGGATTCGGTTACGGTTACGGAGCTCCCTAACATCCCTGCTATTAAATAGTGAAGTTCATCAAGTGGGTGTTAATCACAGAAGATACATACAGTTTGTACACAGTTCTATTTCTTATTTGGCGTTACCGCATACGTAGTAAGAAATAGCCATTGATCAGTTTCAAAAGTAACTTTAAATAATGTCGTGTTTGTTATTTATTCTGAGAGTGTTTAAACAAACAGATAATTACTGATAATAAGTGCTAGGACATCCGCAATAAAACTGTCAGTTTATGATATTGTTATTGTAAGCTGTAAAATTGAAACATGTTTGTCTATCTATGACTTTCACACTAGGCGGATTTGAATTACTATAAGTTACGACAATAATAGTGTAATTTACGTCGAAAAGAAAATAGGTTGTGATTTAAATAAACTTTATTGAATTGACGCATTTTAATTTCACGTTTCCAGAAGCTGCAGTATGTAAGCCTACTAGGTGCCTGTGGCTGGTGTTGATGGTGAACGCGGCAGCACACACTCAACGGTCCAGTGGCAGAGGCCGTGAGCTTGTGGCTGAGGCGGATAAGAAATTTCATCGGTGGACTTCAGTCAGCTTCGGTGAACTTGGTTATCATGTGAAAGGTTGTAAACGCACTTGGGAGTCTTCTGGTATTGTGATCGCACACGTGACCAGAGCGTGGCTCTCCACTTAAGAGTTGTGGGTTCAATTCCCGCGATGGTGCAACTAAAATGTAGTGGTCAAGTTGTATTATTGGGACAGCTGCTGATCAGTTGTTATTATGAGACTGTTACTGTAACAGCTTTTCTTTATCGAATTAGTTAGATCGTTGAAAGGAAATAAAATGAAATTTATTGCAAAGTCAAGTTGACATTTTGATCTCATAATAATTGTCCGCGATATTTGAACTGCGATAGCTTGGCTCTTGAGCTGCGGCCTGGTGGCAAATAAACATACAGCAAAGAAAAAAAAAATCTGTTCCTGTTATTTACCCTTGGATGATCATCATCATTTCGGCTATGATGTTCACTACTGGATATAAGCCTCCCTTAAAATATTACATGGGGGGTAGTTGCCTATACTCGCCACGCTTGGCGGGCGGGTTGGCGGGCGCATCCACGGGAAAGATGGTTGATAGGAGGTGCTACTCTTTCTTCGACACCCCACGGATAGGAAACCCTAAAAAGAACATAATCGGACAGTTTGAACATTTTTTTGTGCTGTTTAATTTTGTGTACAGACGGAGATTCAATGAACGAGCGCCGCGACGCGACGCAGACTGCGCGCGTCGAGCTGTGCTGGGTACTGCTGCCAATGCAGCAATGCTGCAATGTATCGGCCTATGACGATGGCGTCAGGCGTCAAGGGGCCTGCACTCTGTACTTCATTGAAATATCAGATTTGGATATTGAGTTTTATTTGGTGAGCGTAATTGTTTATCTCGTGACTTTAGTGTGAAGACTCTGTATAGTCTTTTTCTATGAACCCTTTTTACAAATCTTAGTTGAGAAGGTACATTGACTGTTTTATACAGTAACCGAGATAAAAAGATAGTTCAAATAATACACCTTATGAAAGCAATAAGGCGTAAGTAAATAGATTTTCGATTGGTTGTTTTTCATACTTGAAAATAAGGCTGTAAAAGTTGCAATTTCAAAGCGTATTTATGACTGTACATACGTTAGAGAAAGATTCCTTCGGGTCATGTATTGGTGAAAGTTGATAATGATAAAGATTTTGCTAATGATGAACAAATTTGAGTTGTTGGGTAAAGTCTCTACCTACCGTACTATAAGCGAATATGAAGTTGACCGTCCAGTTATTTCGTAACCGGTAACTCGGACTATATTAAGTCCGTTTTATGTCAGGAGGGCGTTTGACTGGCGGTCTGGGACAATGAACCTTGTGAGTTCTATGTCTATGAAATTGGGTATAGTAGTGGAGTTAGAGATTTTACTAGTTTATTTGTGTTCAGTTGTGTACAGTTCCTACAGTTTTAACATGATTTAAGTAACATGACCCAGGGTATCATTCCATGTCGAAATTTTTTTGATCGAGAATTTTATTTGAAAGATTATTTGAAACAAAATTTCATTGAGATCTGAACTTTATTTTTGATGATTTGTGGAGATTGGTCAGAGTTGGCCGAGCGAAAGGCTCGTGATATTGCAGCTGGTTTTCTCTTTTGCAGAAGCATCACACGGGACGTGTGACTTATCAGAATGGCCGTGTCGGAGCCGGATATGAATATGGACACAAAACGAGACGGAAGCGCGCCCCAAGTGGCAAAATGGCGCAACTTGTCTATGGCGCGCTTTGACATGACTCGGGACTTTCTCGACGAGACTGAATTCATTCGTAATTTGGTCGCCAAGTTGAGATGTCTTGAAACGTGTTATGTTTCGTTAGTGTCGATACTTGTAAAGTAAAGTAAAGTAAAGTGAATTTAAAGTAAAGTAAATTTATAAAGTGTAGTGAATAGTGAATTTATAAAGAAATTGTGATTACGAATAAACAAGTGATATTGTTACTCTGTTCTCTTTTCACGATTTACCCACGAAAGCCCACAGTATCCGAAGGAATGATACTAAATCATGAGAGCCCCCTTTCGACAAATATATTTTTCATCTTCGGTAAAAGTCGGTCACCGATTAATAATTGGTGACCGACTTTTTGTAGATGAATAATAGAATATACTGATTGCAGTAGTGCAACGCACTCAACATACATAAAGTCGGACATAAATTATATGGAGCAAAACTCTGAATGGGTCCTACAAAAAGTAGGTCGTAGGTTTTTTATGTACTTGTATATTATATTCCTTTTATAAATTAAAGATCATCAGATCCTTATAATAAACATCCTTTTGAATCCAATATGGTGGTCCAGCATATTGGATTCAAAATGGCGGCATTTACATTTTAATAATTTTTTTGTTGGTTTTGTAGCAATAACAGCTTACATACATAACTTCAGCTTTCTAAGATTTCCGGAAGTAACCTAAGATTTTTGATGATCTATAAATGAGTCAGTGACGAAATCAGGGGTTTTTACACATCGATAAAATCTTAAGTATAGTAGCTACGACATTCAAACTTTGTATAATTCATGTATTTACTGGTGTCATTATATGTTGAAATTTTTAACTATTTAGCATCATCCAAAGCAAAGTTATGGAAGTTCAAAAAAACGACGAAACCTTTCGAGAAAAGGTAGGTAGTGCCCTTGCGCTTCGCTTGACTCGTCTTGACGGGGGCACGACCGTGCCCCCAGATTACGAACATCGTTATCTCGTGGGTTTGGAACGACAGTCAATCTGAGGTTTGAGAATCAGGGTCTCAATTCTCATTGTTCGAACTTCGTCTCGAATATCAGTCTGTCCCGATCGTGCCTGAATGATTTGTCTAGCGTGGTCAGACTGTCAAGTGACATTCCAAACGAAGTGAAGTGAAGTGAGAATCGGGGCTCAGGACCATAAATTTTTAGACGAACACGGTGTGGTCATACTATACTTATACTAATATTATATTATATGTTTAGATAAATACGAAAGTTTGTGTTACTCCTTCACGCCAAATATTGAACGGATTTGATAATTAAATTTTGTATAGTATGAGTTCACATGTTAGATTGACACATAGGCTACCTTTTAACACAGAAAAAGGTACAGTTCCTACGGGATTTCATTTTACGCATACGAAGGACCGGGAAACATCTAGTGGACCATAAACGTATTCAATTGTTAGTTTCGTTCTTTCTGAACTAGTATCGCGAAATTCAGCATAATAGTTGCAACACTAACCGGATATGTTCCGTAACAAAGCCCTCTATTAGTTTCATTGATAAAATGTCACAAAGTAACGTAACGAACACGCGAAATAACAGTTCACAGAGACCGTATCAAATCGTGAATGTGTAAAAAATGTCGTTAGACGCCCACATGAATCTAGTGCATAGGAAAAAAGATATGCCCGCTACATCGAGTACGGCTGATGGAAAAAACTGTCCAGTTACACAGTTACACGCCGAAGGCGAGGCGAACGGGGGCAAACCACAAAAACATTCGGAGTACGCCAAGCGCCGAGCGCACCATGATTGGAACCTAATTGAATTCAGCATCATCATCACCGACCACTAACATATCGACCACTCGCCTCCGTGGTCAAGTGGTTCAGAGTTTCGCTCCCGACCCGGAGGTCGTGGGTTCGATTCCCGCGTTGGATCAACAAAAATGTTGTTTTCAAGTTTGGTTAGGACAATGCAGGCTGATCACCTGATTGTCTGACAAGAAAGATGATCCATGCGTCGGTTGGGCATGTAAAAAGTCGGTCCTGCGCCTGATCTCTCGCTAGTCGTGTCGGTTTACCGTCCCACTGGGTTATGAGAGTAAAAGGAAGAGAGAGTGCTTCTGTGTATTGCGCACACACTTGGGCACTATAAAATAACTCCTGCGTAGCTGGCCTGGTTTCAATGAAATCGGCTACCGACACCGAAATCGGTGAGGGGAGCTATTATTATTATTATCGACCACTAAAGATTGAAGTTTCACCCACATCGGTTGGATCAGTGGCGATCCACCACGGTCCGATTCTCCCGAACGTTCTTGCCGCGCACCTGCAAACTGTGGAATGAGCTTCCTTCTGAGGTATTCTCGGAACGCTATGACATGGGGTTCTTCAAGAAAGGTGTTAAAAAAGTTCTCCTTCAGGGCATTGGTGATTCCTCTGACGATGCATTGGTGATTCCTCGGGTGTTGCCCATGTTCATAGGCGACGGTGACCGCTTACCATCTGCCTGTGGGTGGCCCGTCTGCCTTTTCGTCTCGCTCTATAAAATACCCTATAAAAAAATTACGTGTCTCTCTCCAATGCCAGCAGGCTTACTCCCGACACAATCGAGAACCGAATCAGTTCAATCTCAGCGGCTTTTGGTATTTTATTTGATGGATTACTTGGAACTAACTAGGATAAAGAAAATCGTTAGATCGTAACTTTTTGTACTACCGACCATATCAATCGACTGATAATCAAAATAAACATTTATTCAGGAGTATGCGGCACGATCATTTCTGAATCAAAATCAAATCGGTTTGAAGAGAAGGCCCTTGTGCTTGTGTTTGAACTGCGCCGCATAACACATCCACTCATAAACCAGTGTTAAGTTCGGGTTCTTGTCACTGAGTAGTTCACCAAAACAACGGTGAGTGCCGTCACAAAATTAACTACAATTTGTGTGTCAAAACAAGTTGCAGAAATAGCTAAAACATTCGATTAAGGGCCGATTTTTCAATTTTTATCTGTTGAATAAACATGTGACTTTGACATTTGTTCCACACAAAATCTGCCAAAGTCACATATATATTCCTTAGATAAAAGTTATCTGACGATTGAAAAATCGGCCCTCAATATAATAATAACAACAAAACCCTTACCGCAGCACTGAAAACATAGACCTGCATAAAAATATATACATAAAAAATGCTAAAGCCTGTCGTCAATCATCGTTGATACCTGTTCCATGGTTCGAACCCACGACCTCATGCTCAAACACCAACGCACTCAACCGCTGCGCTACAGAGGTCATCGTAATATAAACTGAAGGTAACTGTCACGGCGATTCCTTAGTTATCCGACGGTGTAATATAAATTTGAATGGAATGATAAATTTTAGTGCAACACTAAATTGTATCTCATCCACCGATATAGTAATATTTTTTTAATAACTTTCCTATGGAAGCAATTTTAAAGATGTATTACAGACGTCATCAAACCGATCTCTGATACATCATCTGGGGGGCAATTCTCGTAATTATTTATCGGATTTCCCGCACGGTTCGACTTATGCGAATGAGTCATCATTGAACCGAGATTATTCGGTGCGAGAATTGGTCTTGAGATCGATCCCACCCTGTTCGCTCCACGAGGCCATGAACGTTAATTAAGAGTGTTCCAATAGTGTAATGTCTGACACTATTTTTTGTCTAGAGTTCATAGCTCCAGATTAAATTGATAAAGCTAACGAGTTCAAGACTAGTTCGTAACTGGTATAACGTTTAGGCAATAGAGTGGACCGGTTCAAAATAATCAAATAGGATGTGTCTGATGTTTGTGTGTTGCAATTTTTATGGCGTTACTTTCGTTCACCTATACTGGGCAAGTGATATTATGCTGAATCCAAAGTACTGACCAGTCATTCCACTGGACTGGGCTGACTATGTGTGTATACAATAACTAATTATTATAGGATGATTTATACAGTATTTTACGAGCAAAGTAACCACAATTTAAATATTTCCTGGGACTGGCGGTTTTAAATGTCGTTTGGTTGCCTAGCACATACGGCATCAGAAGGTATAAGTTATAATATTTTCTTATGCCAGTCTTGTGATAATTAGGTACTTGTAATTTTTCTGCGTTTTCAAATTGCGCAAACATTTTGGTTATCTATTATACACTCACGTAACACTGTAGCCTAATGCTGGGGAAAATATGTATTTTGAATAAAAATACACTATAATTACATATTTTTTCTCACAGTTACTTGTATGGACAGTGTATAAGATGTCATCAGCCAGTATATCATGATATCGACATCCGTCGTCGTCTTTTTCATTCCATAATAAGTTATAAGAAGCATTATGACTTCCGGACTTCAAGGCAGTGCTCGAGGTTGCGTGAGTAAATGCGTTGTATCATGACAATTATTTTCATAAGATTCCCTTCAATATGGTGAATGTGTTGACGAAATAGATATGTCGCAGTCATCTAATTAAATCAGCTATTTTATTAAATGTCTAGGGCATTTATTGATCGATTAGGCTGAACGTTGATTGAACAAGTGTCACTCAACGTCCAACTAGTTAGCGGACTGTAAGTTGTAACAAAGCCCTTTAAACAGAGCGGACGTAAAATCAGTCAGGTGATCTAAATTTAGTTCATTTTTTCCCGCAGTGGCGCTAGTAGTCACCAAAACAAATATGGCGGGAAACAGCTCGCACAGATAGTAGGTACATAGTTTGTATTAATAAACCTACCCATTCCAAACATTCAACCAGGACGTTCAGTCAAGACGTTGAACAACTTGACGAGTTGTTCTTTAGTCATTCAATTAACTGTCGCCATTTCATAAACGCACTAGTCGTTCAATTAAACTGCTGATTCAATCAGATGACTGCGACAGATACATACTATTAACTATTAGATACAGGACTCAGCGGAAGTGCAGTGAATAGGTACTATATTTATTATTGTAGTTTATTTATTTATTTATTTTATTTATAGCCTTTATTACAGAGCTTACCATACTAAATTAACTAACAATGTGATACTTAATTCTACTTTACTTTTTCTTAATTTTTAAAAATTTCAAATAATATAATATATCATTCTCCCTGTCGCTCCGTGTGCCATTTGGCAAAGGCCTCCTCCAATCTCCTCCATTCTTTCCTATCTCTAGCAACTCTGCTCCATGTTTTCCTGCTATGTATTTAAAATCATCAGCCCATCTTTTATTTTGCCTTCCTCTTTGCCTTTTGCCATTTATAGGGTACCATTCCGTGATTCTCTTACTCCATTTGTCTTTACCTCTAATCATGTGTCCTGACCATTTCCATTTAAGACGTTTTATTTTCACAGTAATGTCCTGCACTTTAGTTATTTTTCTTATTTCTTCGTGTCTTAGTCGATCAATTTTCTTAATCCCTAGCATACTTCGCTCCATAGCACGTTGGCAGGTGGTTAGTTTTGCCATGTTTTGATTGGTTAAGGATTGATTATTGTAGGTTAGTGAAAAATAAAACCCTACTTGATGTTACCCGTTACGTGAATTTATGCGCGATAAAGGAAATGTCAAATGCCACAAGATACCTAAATATTGCCACAACAAAAAGTAGAGCTTTAACCAAAATCGATTGAGTAGTTTCGAACCCTACTCAATAAAAACAAATATTAGTTAGATAAAACGTAATAGAAATTGTATATATCTCTACACGCTTGGCTTTGGGCTTCGTGACTTCAAAAGCCAAATTTATTTTAAGGTCTTGTACGAAGCTCAATAAAGTAACAAAGGGAATTGAAAGATACGTAGAGTTTATTCCAGAATGCAGCATTTTCGGAATTTCTAGACTCGTGGCGTTAGAAAATCAACGAGGTCTATTCCCGTGGAAGTCAAATTTTAATCCTTTTAAATATTTTTTTTATGTTTCAATGAGTTTGAGCCTATAAAATACTGACGAATGATTGACGGCTAAATAAAGAAAAAAGGATAATTAAATTAAGAGGTGCCCAATTCACAAGCAGTAACAGTAGTGGCAGACAGACATGTGAATAGGAGAGCCCCTAATTTTAATTAGTGTTTCAGTTGTGAAATTTTAGAAACAGACATAAATAGAATGTGCTAACTGTTAATACAATAAAGACGCTCTTTCTAAAATTTCAAAATTGATTTGGTATTTTATATAGAGATGGCCGTTTAAACGAAAAGCGTTTAAAAAAGTGCGCTTTTATTAATAAGTTGAAAAGTCACTTATAAAAATAAGCGTATAACACTTATAAACGTAAGCGTTTAACGCTAAATGCTTTTTGACTATCGTTATCGGCTTTCGTTGACAAAAACTATTTAAACTCGATACTCATAAGAATTTTCACTCTTATTGCGTTATGGTAAGAACGATGTTTCTTTGCTTAAGAACGATGTTTCTTTGGTCCACATGAGCAAAGTAACATCGTGTGCCGGTGTCGTACACTATTTCTTAAATCTGGTCAGACGATTACGGCTGATGTCTATTGTCAGCAACTGCAAACCATGATGGAAAAGCTCGCCGTTAAACAACCGAGACTTGTCAATCGCTCTACGTCACTGCTGCTTCAAGACAACGCTAGACCACACACGGCCCAACAGACGGCTACTATTAGAGAAGTTTCTATTGGAATGTCGACATCCACCGTACTCTCCGGACCTTGCTCAAACAGATTACCATTTTTTTCGAAATTTGGATAACTTCTTGCAAGGATAAAAATTCAATTCCGATGAGGCAGTCCAAACCCCTTTCAAAGATTTCATTGATTCCCGTCCGAATAGTTTTTTTAGTAAAGGGATCAATGAACTACCTATAAGATGGCAAAAGTGTATAGATAGCAATGGTACATACTTTGATTAATAAAATATATTTTAATATGAAAAAATCGCCTTTATATTCCTCCCATACAAAACGCCAATTTCATATGTAAGGACCTAATATTTAGAACAACTCAATAAAATGGGCAATGATGATTTAACGAGTTTTAGATTCTGCAAGGTAGAAGACGAGACGGCCCTCACCTTCTTGACTGTCCAGCAGTTTAACAGAACAGAAACAGCTACCTTTAGCAACATAAACACTACCACAGTGAAATGGCAGTACTAACCCCAACGTTATCGTTAGCATAGGGCTGGGTTCCGTCCCTAGCCCTATATAACACTAAGGAGTCACAAATTCACAATAGACCCAATCGGTTAGCACTAGCAGTGTCGTCAAAGCGAGCGCCCCAAATTTGGTAATGTTGTTTCGAATGTCAATCTGTCTCGCTCTTGCACGCACAAAATGATTTGCGTGCTAGTGGGACAGACCGACAATTGAACCGATCTTCGTGGTAAGAGAATTGGGGCCTGATTACGACCAGTCTTCGAAAAAAAATCTCTATATTTCATTCTCTCGAATACATTGAGATCAGAGATTATGTTGTGTCAGATTTCAACAGTCCACGTTATTATTAGAAAGGAATCGAAATAGTCATCGTAAACATCATTATAGTTATATACACAGAAGAGTAAAAGAGGTTATATAGATATCAAGTACTATATTTAACTTCAAAACATTAAGAAATAGTGAGCGGTAGTTACTAGTTAGTAGTTACCTAAGGTACGGCGCGGATACTTTAAACATCAAACGTTTTTATTATATTTTATACTAGCTGACCCGTGCCCACTTCATTGAGCATGGAAACCGTGTAAACCTTCCTGGGATTTCCACGAATATTTCAAGACCAAAAATAGCCGAATCAGTTCAGCTGATCTCGAGTTTTAGCGAGAATAACGAACAGCAATTGAATTTTATATTCCTATGTTACTCAGTGGTAAAGTAGCTTTCTAATGAAAAAAGAATTATTAAAATCGGTCCAGTACTTTTTGAGTTAAGTCGTTACATACAAAAATACAAATCTTTCCTCTTTATAATATTAGTGTAGATTTATTATATTGTATACTGACTGCAGCTGTTTCTATAAATTATAACAGTATTCAAATTAGAGATCGACTCTTATTTTAAGGGTGATTATTCATTAGATTTTACATTTTAGATAATTATTAAATTATAAATTTTATATTAAACGCCTAAGCTATATTAATAGCAACGTGATGTAGTGTTTCGTAAAGTGGGTTACCGTGTAGCCATGTCACTATTGTTATTATGATGTTGATAAGAAAGATATTAAGTCTGGTAAAGTAACTCAATTCTTGCGTATGATCATTAGGGACGATGCACATGATTGTCGAAGCATTATGATCACAGCTAACACATAATGAATTAAAAGACAAGATTATTTTTTATCGTGTCAGTTAAAGCAAGTTAAGCCCTTTTTGATGTCACAGGGGAAGTGTTATGCTCCCAGAGCAGGGTATAGGTCCCCAAGGGCACAAAGTAGATTATAAATAGAACTGCGGGTCCACAAAATTAATCAGACGAATGAAGGAAGAGTATAAAGTATTCCAGTTTCCCTCCCCAAGCAATGCGGGAGTTTAATTTAATAAAAAAAATTGTAATGACAAGAAGTCAGAATTGAATGGAGAAGCACCACGAAATACAACACAGCTAGCTGTATACAGGCTATAATATTAATGAGTGATAATATTTTAGGGCATTTCTCATACAAACATGAAAGTCAAAAGTAAGTCTTTCAGCGCTGGTACTTTTACAATATACTCCACATTCATTTTACACCTTGTATATCTATAACGTAAACAATCACGTAGAACTACCTCTAAGTATACAGATTTCGTAACCAGTCATAGGTTCTAATAGAAATGTCATAACCTGTCACTTTTCTTGACACTTTCTCCCCTCCCGCTAATAAGCTGGTGCACGCCTCGCGTCATCGCTTACAACACGTTCAGTTGTTAGCAAGTTTAATGTCAAGATGTTAGTATATGTGTGTTAATAAGACGCGTGTTTTTATTCAAAACAAGAGGATCATTGCGCAAAGGTTGTACTGATTAGATGTAGTAGAATTTAGAAACCTATCGGCGTGGTGTCGTATAACTTCACCTATTTTTTACCTTTTAGAGACTCATCTAAATTCCTACTATACTCGTACGACATGCTTACTCTTGATTACTGTATTTACTCTCATAAGTAATAACTAAAACGGCCACTTTAGTTATTACATATGAGAGTAAATACAGTAAAGGATTTAGAGCTGTAATTAAATAAATTAGTTTATCTATTAACTTAAAGTTTGAACCGATTCCTTTTTTTAATAAGATCTTTGTGTCGTTGTAAGATTTATTTTAAAAAGAGTGGCGCTAGTTGCGGTTATTCCTCGCCTTAAGCGCGATTTGACCCGCGACCAGCGGTGATACGTTAACCACCCAGCCATAGGAGTGGTAAATTTCTTTCAACTTTTGATTAGATTTTATTTACCCGTTTATGATTCTCACAACAACCGATTCCTCTATTTATTTATTTTTGCTAGCTATTACGACTGATGTAAGTGCTAAAATAATTTTGCTACTTGCGATTACAAGGCGTAGATTTGATTGAAATTGAACATACTCGTAGCATTGTAATATTGTTTATATACCTACATTTTTATGATTGCGAGTAGTACAAAACAAACTAATTAGTAGTAATTAGTTATTATACAGGGGGCCTATTACAAGCTCTTAATTCCAGCCAGTTTACGCCACGCAACATGGCTGCCTGGAATTTTCGTATTACCATCACTTATTAACTGCATGATGACAGCTATAACTATCTGACACGTGACGCTTGACTTGCTTCCGAATGTCACTTTCAGACAACCAAACTAGGGTGGATCCATTCAGTTTAACATGTCGCTGTAATATGAAAAAGAACAAGGCAGTTTAAGACCGTATTATTGAATTGCCTGGAACCAGGCTGGTATTGTAAGATCATAATACGGCCCCAGTTACCTACTTATATATGGTACCGAATAGAATTATTAGAATTTCAACTAACTATAATATTATGTTGATATTAGGCACTTGATATGTATGAATTATGATACCGACATGCAATCAAATATCTAAGTAGATATATATTATCACTTGTCTGCGTATGTTTTTTTAACTCACAAAATGGAATAATTGACTTCCCGAAAAACAATCCTCCGGTACTTTTGTGTACATTACAGTGCAAATACACGACAAATCATTTAGGTCAACCAACAGGTCAACAGTTTGTACACTGTACAAATAATTGTGAATCAATCAAGAGTGCGGCAATTTTACGGCAAAATTTTGTGAGCAAATATTAATGACCTTTGTAAGTAGTTTGTTCGAAATTCGAATAGTTAGGCATTCGTAAGACTTTCATGGTATCTAGGACCTATCCTTACTTCATTGTATTGTTTTCTTTGTTGTCGTATAAAAATATCGGTTCTATCAATCTATTTAGGTCTGAAGTTAAATTACTAGTTCTATCTGATTCGATCTAGAGCCTTCTTGCATAGTTCCTATAGCTTGTCGTTATCTTCCTAGTGTCTATGTTGGAAATTATGTATAATAATAATAATTAATAGATATCATAAATTAAATATCAAATAAGATCAAATGTATGTTAAACTTGATTTAGTCATTGTCTTGAAACATAAATTAGTAGCTATTAATCTAATGTACAAATTATTTCATATTATTTGTGAAAGGCTTATGGTGAAACTTTTGATGATGGAGGTACACCAACGGTGTGTGTGTTCTTGCTCAATACAACATTTCATATTGTTCTGCTAATTAGGTATTCTTTTGAGGTGATGGGATTTGTTCTATTGTATTATCCAATAGAGGTGTTATATTTGATTTTGAACAATAGTTTATTAAATTGCTGTTACATAGGTTAATTTTTTTTTTGGTATTTATTCATTTCACTCATTTTTAATGTAGGTATTCATACCCTAGGTATAGTTTTTTTAATAAGTTCAATGGCCGGTAACATTTTATGACCAATAATTTCTGAAGTTCACGCGTCAAAAACGAGTCACCTGGATCTTGTGTCATTGAGCATTGTTCATCAAAAGAGTCAATAAAAACTGAAATTCAGAAAACGTCTGAAGTTAATTGTATGTGCGTACTACAGAAGTAAACAAATGGCAAGGATCACCCGAATCGCTCTGGATCTTACTCTCAGTATGTGATATTGTTATAGCTGCTTTTCTCAAAGAAACTTTCTAAAACAAAGTAATGTCTTATTTTCCTTTAGTATAAAATACCTGTTAATTTTCTTGTTTTGCAGTTTCTATGAGAAAAATAGGTCCAGTTATATCGAGAGGTTGGAACTCAACGAAAACATTTATAGCGACTACACCAGCAAAACCCTTGCTTTTTAATGTATTTGTAATGAAAACAGAAACAATGATAGATGTTACTTCAGATAGACTGGTCACTAAAATGGTTGAGTTTCGTAATCATTTGTTGCCACGAGAACTCAAATACCTCGAGAAGGAATTAGAAAAGATTAAGAGAGAAGTAGAAACAATGGGAGTTAAGGAAACTAGTGAGGCTAAAGATATTTGTGATGCTAAACATGACAGAGATGACAAAGATAATAAATAATACATTCTACGTCATAATTAATTTACCAAAAGTTAATTCTAGTAGGATATAGGTATTTTTAAGTGTTTTCCGATTGTTTTAGCGACAAGTAAATATATAAAACCAGCAATTGGACTTATTTGGCAATATTTATTTGAAAATAGAAGTAGCTCCACCGTTAATGGTAGACTTATTTAATGGCCCAAAAGGAAAGAAACTTGAAGAGACAATTTCTGAAAAGACTGATAATATAATAAAAGCTATTGAATGTCGAATTAAAGAAGCAGACTATACAGAACAAAAAGAAAGAAGAGAAAACAATAAATACTTTAGTATTAAATCTGCCGGCCAAATAGAAGAGAAAGGTTGGCAAGCTGAACACTTCGATAAAATTGATATGAAAGGTTTGAAAGTTACTGCCTACGAAAATTTGCACGTAAAACATTTGGACAAAACAGAAAAAATATATGATGATGTTAAAGTAGTCCATAGAACCGAGAAGAAAGATGTAGAAGCTAGAAATTTCAATTAATTTTGGCAGGAAATCTGTCCCATACAATAAAGATAAAAAGATAAATCCTGTGAAGTAAATGAATACCAAAATACACCAAAGAATGAAGATCTAACAAATAGTTATATTTTCATCTTCGAAGTTTCATTAGTTAACTTGTCTACCTAAATAGATGTTTCTTATCGTTTCATAATATATTTTATCTGTAACACAAAACAAATAAAATGCATTTTTCTCTGAGTATGTTTAATTTTAATTATGTTCATGATAGGTAGGCAGATTAGCTGTTTGGATAGAGTAGAAATATGTACCTAGTAGTATTTATTGTAGGTCGGTATTTACTTTCATTTTGTGAAAATCCTACAGACAAAAGCGAGTCGTTATATTCCTTCGCAAAGACCGGGTCAAAAATTAAAAAAGGTCTAGGCAGAAAAGAGGTAAATTTTAATATTAGGCCTTTTTGGTTGTCACAACACACGTCATGCGACAATCCCAAAGAGACAGTAAAATAATTACTTACCCGATAAAATACTTTAAAAGTAGGAAAGTTTGTTACATGGTAAAATTAATAATAATCGTAATTTTTGGAAAAAAAACCGGTGAATTGTTCTAACTACTTTTATATTAAGAAAAATAATGTCAACTGGAAGATTCATCATCCGTAAGTAAAAAATATCAGTTGTTTGTTTGCTTTTATGCAATGAGCTAGTTCTCGTAGGGGTGATAATATATCTAATTAGCGGTTTGTTGATAGTTGGAACTTAAGATTGCAGTTTGTAATCACGATATTTTGTGACCTACAGATACTTACATATTATTTAAATTTCGATAAAAATATATATATAATTATAGTAACTAAAGGCTATATATAAAGATTCAAGTCCCAATCAAAATATATATAAATATAATAAATAATGTTATTATTTATTATATTTGTATATATTACCACAATTTCATTTTAGGCATAAAATCATCCCTGGCAGTGGCCAGTCCAGTGGGACTGAATGAACGTTTGGCACCCACTGCAAAAGACGTATTTCTGAATAAACTAAAAAAGAAAATGATAGAAATGAATCAATCTTCGTTGGGAAGAAATATCGAAATTGCAAAGAAATACTTTAAATTAGAAATGGCACCACCTAAATATAGTGAAATAAAGGTAGTTAATTGTTATTATTTTCAGACAAGTATCATGGAAGACTCTTCTTATAGACCTAAGTATATGTCATATCCCATACTTTTTTAACCCTTGACGCAAAAAGAGGTGTCATATTAAGTTTGTCGTGTCTATCTGTCTGTCTATTTGTCTGTTGTACTGTAGCTCCGGGGGATGAAGGCTGAAATGTTCAGTTTTTTGTGTGAATGGTGGTTTTACTATATATTATATGTACTTAAAATACACGACCGGTTTCGACATAGTCATCATCTGGTGTAGGTAGAACTCTGTTACCTACACCTGATGATGACTATGTCGAAACCGGTCGTGTATTTTAAGTAATTATTAATGTGAAAAATCAAATAAAGTGGAAAAAAATGCAAGTAGTTAGTGTTTTACTATATAACATGAATTTCCACCAAGAACCAACAGTACATTCAATAACATGTGAATGGTGGTTTGTCCAAATGGTTCTTAGAAATGTGTGATGAAAATCGGTTGAGCCGTTTAAAAGTTGTGGGGGTTGAAAGTTGGGAAGAATAGCCGAATGCTCCCAAATATTATACTCTTGTGGGGTCTTAAATGAAATCTCATCACGTGCGCATTACAAAAGTTGTTGTTCAGTGAAAATCGGTTGAGCTGTGAAAAAGCTCCGCTTCTTACAAAGACTACTTAATTCCAAACTTAAATTCTATAGCAATGGCCTCTTCACGTACCTGGCAGTACCGCCATTGGCGAAGCCACGGGTATTAAAACGAACCGCAGCTCCGCCGACGGGGGCCTGCTTGTGGGATTGCAGGTCCTTCACTTGGGGGGCATTCAAGCGCCCCCTAAACCGAACAGAGGCCCCATTGGGGCTTGCCTCGGCTTTCCGTTTCTACTGTCGCGATGCACCGGAATACGAGGCGCATCGCGACCCTCTCGGGGACTCAGTGCAATGGGCAACGGCGTCCCCACGTACCTGGCAGTCTAAGATGTTTAAGATGTAGATTCTAGAGGATATGGGAATAGTCAACAGAGGGAAAAAAATCAGTAGATAGTTGTATGTGTAGCAACACAAATAACTTCGATAGCGCGAGTCAGTTGGTCCACCACAAACACTATGTTGCAGGAATAATGGGAACCCCAAAGAGATACATGTCCGACCCAGCTGGTGCTACATATTATGTCCAAAGCTTGCTTTTGAATTTGCTATGTGAGTCGCGACTCACGATTCTTCTTCGACATTAGCATCTTCTGCTCATTTGCTGGTCTAAGTTAGTAAAATCTTTTCGAATCTTATTAAAATATTTATTTAATAGGATTTACAATCAAACATACCTAAATTCGTGAACAAAATCCAAATAAATTCTACGTTTCCATGAAGGCGGAATCCTAATGAGATTAGTTTGTCTAGACTTACCCTTTGGTATTTGCTTAGATCATCGGTGGCCGAAAGCTCGGCAAGGTCATTGACTATCACCTCACGAGCGAAGGCCGCTCATCCAATCATGACTCATGACATTGTCAAATTTAATTTGTCTGCTTGTTGACGTCGCACCTCATTGCGAAAGCTAATTGCGTGTTAATATTTTTATTAGATTTACATACAAATATTTTGCAATTTGGGTGATCATGACAATTTTATTGGTTTGTATAAGACCGACAAAGGCAGTTAGCATTGTAGATGGCCCTTCTGGAGTCACCCATAGGTACACGTCTACCAAGGAATATATCTTGATTTATATAAGTGTGTTGCTAGTACCTTCCTACTGTTCTCAAAGCACTTCTACTTCAGCAAGATTATTTTACACCTTTTGTCTGTGAGGCTACATCATAGATCCTACAAAAGCAAAATCTAAGCACAAAAAAAGATTAAAAATCTATTTAATAACCCGACTTTGCAAAAAAGTGCTCTAAAAGGCATATACAAACAGGTATACAATATCCTCTATAAACAGGCGTATACAAAACAATTATTCAATTTGAAATCCAGAGATGCATAGGTACAAAAAAGGTCAAGGTAGAGCCGTGGTCACACTCGCTATTGGCAATGTTGCAATGGTAGACGAATATGCTCTTTCAAGTTCTTTTTTTTCTACCGTATTTCGGTGTGAACTGATGCTTAGATTTTATAGTGGGTACGACAGCGAACATTATTGTACCTTTGCATTTCTGGATTTCAAATTTAATTATTTTCTGGTTTCAGCCTTTTTAGACCCCTTTTTGCGAAGTTGGATCATAGTTTTTTAATAACTTTTTTATTTTATATTTCTCACACTTTTTAGCAACTGCGAGAAGATCTTGGTAGTATCATAAACTTTTTCAAAGATGGTTCCTTCAAGGACGTAACAGTAAAAGATGCATGGCTTTTCCTCCTGGTTTCCACTGAAGTTGGACTATGGTTTTACATGGGGGAAGTAATCGGGAAGAGGCATATTGTGGGTTACAAAGTTTGAAAATAGATAGTTTACTTTTAAAATAAATATTACCCTGCTGTAATGTTTCTTTTTCACCTAATTTTTTATATTCACATACATATCTCATATAGATACGAATATGATCAGTAGCTACTGGCTACGTGCCTACCAGTGACGAGGCGTTCCTAATTTCTATAGTTCTGTTTCCAGTGATAAGAAATTTCTATCGGACTTTCAAACTCAGAACAATATATAATTCAAATCAAATCAAAATATTTACTTTCCTAATTAAAGTTAACAAGCTTTTTTTGGGAAAATCAACAAAAAGGCTACCACTGCACCGGTTCAACCCTAACCCTAGATGAACCAGCGTAAGAAACTCGAATTATTATAGTCCCAGCCTCACCTAACGATATCTACAGACCTACAAAATCATTCCTATTAGAATAATTTAGTTTTAAACTCGCTAAAAAAATCGTCTCGTGTCTTAGGATTTCACCTCTATTTTATCCATGTTCTAATACTTAGGTGCGCTTTGAATTTATTTCTGACTTCCACTTTTCGGATCGTTATACATAATATGTATAACGATCCGAATTATAATATACCTACCTACTCTACGAATTACATATAGGGTACTTAGGTGATAGCTGTACTTACCAAACTCTACGTCTAAAGATGTCTACATTTTTTAAGATTCCTGCATTTACTTATTTTATAAGTAGGCAATCAATAATATCATGTGAGTACCTACTTATGTAGGTACGTACCCTACGTTCTAACTAGGCCTAACTGGTAATTTATGATTAATATAAACAATTTTATTACTGTGCTGAATATTAATTATTTATATTCATAGTTTTAATTGATAGGTGTCGGTTTTCATTCGGTTCATAGTTCACGAATATAATGTTATACCTACCAAGATGACATAATATGCACACTTTCACACTGGTGCTTTTGACCGCCCCAAGCGCGGCGGCGCGGCGGGCGGTGTAGTTATTAAGCAATACGCACGTAAAGAAATACCAATATAATTAGACACAAACAAAATGTTAAAGTATCTAACACCACGCGATTAAGTACTAAGTAGTTACCCCGTACAGCCCCGTAACTAAATAAATCCTTGTTACAGCACGTCGAAATCATCTGGTGTTGCAGAGCACATTCATCTCATCCATCAGACATCCTTACTCCTTATCCACTAAATAAAGCTTAAGATTTACTGAGTATTTATATAATAAAAGTCTAAACATAGCAGCAAAGCATAATAAATAATAATTATGGGCATATATGGGAAACTGTCGAAATTAATGAATGTTACTATTAGTTAATTAGAATGTTTTAATTTTCTTACATTCGAGAAAAATAATGACTACTTAAGTATTTAAGAAAATTAATAATTATTTCCACTATAAAAATATTAATTCCAACCAAGAATCAAAATATGCTTCTTATTAAAATCCAATGCGTTAAATTATTTAAAGAACGCATAGTTGTATGTTGGCTTCATTTGTCTCAAACCCTTTCTTTATATAAACTCGTTGCATATTTGACGAACACTAGGGTAAGTTGTTGCTGCAGTGTGATAATTTTACTCGACCTCTTACGGTTTGGCATTCAGTAGTTCTGCACCAGCTACACGAGACTAAACACACAGAAGAACGGTAGTGACTAGTAATAAGTACTTTTGAAGGATAAATTCAGTGTTTTCGTAATAAATTAGAGAAAATAATTAGATACAACTACAACATTGTACTTATGTGTTAAAATAATAAAACTCTTTTACGGTTGTTCTAATTAGATTTTATTAACAATAAAGAGTTTTTATTTAATATTATCAATATTATAAAGATAAAGTGCATTGCTCTATTCGATTTTCCTTTTGTAAACATTTATGTGAAACTTCGGGACTGAGTTTTTGAATACCTACGTCACCAAACTTGAAATCTGTCAAAGCATTGTCAAAGTACAAATTGTCCCTAACTACTTCCTGAAATGTCATTGTCAAATGCCTAAAATGGCTACAAAGGTGCAATGCGGTGATTCCGCGGAAACAATAAAACAAGAATCATGATTGAAATACACCAGATAAATCCTCTAAAATGATGTGATTGTGTGATTTAAGTGCTCTTTTTAAATAAATTACCTGTCTCTCCTTGTGAATTTTAAGTGATAATTTTATTTGTTTAGTATGTTGCGCAGAGTTAATTTTTATTCAATATGCATAGCGTTTGGCCTAAGTGTACTTTTAATATTGGCTGGAAGTCGATATACAGATAATAATGTTTACCGTCCAGCGACAGAAAGTCGTAGAAACATTAAGAATTATTATAGAAACGAAGATCTCGACGACGTTTACATTCAGCCAATACCTACAAACGCATTCGATGGTTCACCTGATATTGAGAAGATTTTAGAGAAAACTCGCGCTAAAATCAAACACGAATTGTACAACTATAATTTCAACGATTCCTATATTCATAACCTGGAAGATTTGCTGCTGGAATCTGGAGGTAAGCCAGTGCGGAGTATAATAACATCTACATGGAGGTCAGGTACGACTTTCCTTGGAGAAATATTAAATGCGCAGCCTGGAAACTATTACCATTATGAACCACTCTTGAACTATGGCATTGTGCAGATCAGAGGAACTCCAGAATCTGATAAAGCTGTAAAAACCTTAAAGAAAATGTTACATTGTAAATATGAAGGTATGGAGGATTATTTTGAGTACGGCAAAACTCATTTGCACCAGTTTAGCCATAATACTAGACTATGGGACCATTGTAAATATAAGAAAGATCTTTGTTTTGATGCGGACTTCACTTCAAGATTTTGTAAGCTGTTCCCCTTTCAAAGTATGAAGGTAGTGCGAGTTAGGTTACGCCTAATGAAACAATTATTAGAGGATAAGGAGTAAGTATTAATATTTTAATCAAGTAAAATTCTTTTAGCAGATAAAACTGGCTAACTAACATTTATATGTAAAAATTCTGAAATCACAGTCCAATTGAAACATTTAAATATTAAAGCAAAGAAAAAGTACACCAAATTGAAAATGGGTGTGATGCCACTCACATTTTAGGGTAATTCTAAATTTTTGGTCACCTAAAATAAAATACTTTTAAAAAAGCCATAATTTTATAGCCTCCTGTAAATTTGAATATATTTTTAGTAATAAAATATATTATTTCTTTTAGTTTAAATGTGAAGGTGATACTATTGATCCGAGACCCTCGTGGTGTTATGCAGTCCAGACAACACCGGAACTTTTGCCAACCATCCTCAGACTGTTGGAAGCCTGAACTTCTATGCGCAGACATGATAAGCGACTATGTGGCAGCTGGACGACTTATACAGAAATATCCAAAAAGATTGATGTAAGTTTTTTGTATGATAATATTGTCATGTGACATCTACATTGTATAGTTTAGAGCAGGGCTCTCGACTCCAGAGCTTGTGGGTTCAATCTTGACAGTGGCACAGAAAAGAAAGGTTTTGGACACTGCACTGATCACCTGATTGTCTGATAAGAAAGATGATCCAAGCATTAGATAGGCATGTAAAAATCTGGTATGTGCCTGATCTCTCCACAATCATGTCGGTTATCCATCTCGACAAAAGTTAAAGCAAATAGTCTTAAGACATAGTCATCAATTGCTCTAGTTCCCATGATAAGTCATATTATTATTTAAAAGTTGGTTGGTATTGATATTATATAAAAATTGGTTTAAGCTATCGTTAATTATTTTTCTAAATTAGAGAATTGTAGTGCTCCATAGTTTAGTTACAGTACATAATTACTAATTAGGTATATTATTAAAAGAGTGATGTAATATTTTTTGCTTATAATTTTTTGTATGCCTGATGTACAAGCGTAAAAACAAGGTCAATTTGTTACATCTTATAATAATGTATTCTTTGTTACTGTCTGCTACTTACTTAAATATAAGCAATAAAACTGGATAAAACAATTGAATAATTATTTTATTCTGTTCATGTATCAATTTATATTCAGTTTCTACTCATGAATTTTCATAAGACATTTCTGATTCCCTAGAATTTAGATAAACTCCTAACCATCCAAGTGATTAGCAACAGTCACTTGGCCTTGGCTAATAAGCCAGCACAGACCTTAATCAGAACAACCTCTATATCTCAATGGTTTTTACCTCGGCGCCAGAGGTCGCATGTTTAAATCCCGCCGAGGAGCCATAAAGTTCTCAATATTATATAGGGTTATATTTTGTATAAGTGTATAATGGAATATAGACGAGTATTAAATATTTTTATTGTCTGGTACACATAACACAAGTTCCTCAAGAAGTTAGCACTGGACCAGATTGATGTGATGTGAAAGCACAGATATTGTTATTGTAAATCGTCTTTAGAGTGGCTTTTGCAGTTTTTTTTTATCACAACTATTTTATAATATGAACTGACTCTGGGATTTGCCTTATCTACAACTCTTTTTAAAATAAACAATTACTCTTTGTTTAATACTACATAATACTCAGTTGTTGTTTGCCAAATGTTAACAAATGTAAATACATACACAGATAAATTATTTTGTTATTAAATAATAACAAAATAATTTATCTGTGTACAAAAGTATGTACACTATCATACAAAGATATTGCATAATGTAGAATCTATTTAGAATCAAGGTTATAGTAATTATGAAAAGGGGAAAATGTGGCACAACAACTTTTTTCCAACAAAAGGTCTTTGTTTGTGAAGTATTGAGGCCATTGTTTTACAAAACAGTTATTTTCATTGAGAGAAGACTGAGTTATTAATTCCAAAATAATCGCCACTAACTTTCCTGCTACTGTTTCTACGAACAGCAAGACAACAAATTGACAATTTCGATACCATGTAGGTCCTGTAAACTCCATTTTAATTTAATAGGCGTTGAAAAAAAAAATTGAAACGGGGTAGTATAGGACGAAAATTTGTTATATAAGTTGTTTGACACAAACACTTGTTTTCACAAGGCAAAAAGTTTGTACATTATATCATTGTGTTACAGGGCCTTACGTTACGAGGAGCTGGCTCTAAGCCCGAACAGTACTATGCACAAGCTGATGAAGTTCCTAGGATTATCTGTGAGCCCGTCTATCAACGAGTTCCTGGTTCTGCACACCAATGTGGAGGTGGCAGGCGTCAGTTCCACGTTCCGGGTTTCGAAGGAAGTGCCTTTCAGATGGAAGAATATACTGGACTTCAGTTATGTCGACGAAATACAGGTAAGCGCAATAAGAACGTACATGTACAATTTATAGCTCCCCTTACCGAAATCGGTGTCGGTAGCCGATTTCATTGAAACCAGGCCAGCTACGCAGGAGTTATTTTAAAGTGCCCAAGTGTGTGCGCAATACACACGGACATCTCTCTTCCTTTTACTCTCATAACCCAGTGGGACGGTAAACCGACACGACTGGCGAGAGAACAGGCGCAGGACCGAATTTTTACATGCCCATCCGACGCATGGATCATCTTTCTTGTCAGACAATCAGGTGATCAGCCTGCATTGTCCTAACCAAACTTGAAAACAACATTTTTTGTTGTTCCAACGCGGCAATTGAACCCACGACCTCCGGGTCAAAAGCGAAGCTCTGAACCACTAGACCAAGGAGGCGAACGTACATGTGTGCGTATTTCGTACCGTACCGTACGCACGCGTTCATTACCCATGTACGCAGCCGAATTTGTTAATTTGTAATAAAATTTAAACAAAAAAAAAGAAACTATTTTAGTGGTATAGTAATATCTATCAATCCTCGTAACTTTAATTTTTTATAAGAATTAATTAATTTTATGCAAATCGATCGAAATCCGAATAGAAAATTAAAGGTCATTTCAAAATTAGTGCAGGGGTGCAAATGAGACGGAGAACCTGAAAAACTTGCTGCCGACTTTGACCTCGTCCTTAATTGCTTAATTACAAGTCACGTGGGCAGGCAGTTTTAGGATCCAGCCGTGGACTAGACGCCTTCCTGTCCGTGCCTACAAGGTTTATATAGACATTTTACAAGGTTTACACAGATTATAATAAAAATTCTATTGTTTTTTTTTGTTTTAATCTTAAACGTTTGTTGTATTGAAAAATCGTTTATTTCATGACTCCTGATTAGGTATAACACAGCGCTGGGGACAGTACTATAATGCGAATAAATAACCGCTACTAGCGCCACTCTTTTTAAAATAAATTTTACAACGACACAACGATCTTATTAAAAAAAGTTATCTGTTAAAACTCTAAGTAAATATAGGTAGTTAAACTAATTTAATGGCATTTAATTACAGCTCTAAATCCTATAGTGTATTTACTCTCATAAAAACCGCCAAAAGTGGCCGTTTTAGTTATTAGATACTTATAACGTATAAATATTAAGTAAAGACAGTATAGGATTTAGAGCTGTAATTAAATGCCTATAAATTAGTTTAACTGTTTACTTAAAGTTTTAACGGATTACTTTTTTTTAACAAGATCTTTGTGTCATTGTAAAATTTATTTTAAAAAGAGTGGCGCTAGTTGCGGTTATTCCTCGCCTTAAGAGGAAACACCACGGTTGAGAGAAATACAAAATAGGTATTTATAAAATCTATTTCTGTCTCGCAGTGCCTTAGCTAGCCAGCACTAGCGCGATAGAGACAACTGCAACTTGGACTGAAATTACCTATTAAAAGTTCCAGAAATCGACGTTTAGGGGATTCCTGTTTCCTCCTCCAAAACTTAACCGATTTAAATATTTTTTTCTGTATTAGCTAAAAAAAGAATTGAGCTAGGTTCCTATTTTTTGATTTTGTTGTTTATTGTAGCCAAATCTGTTTCATAGATATTTAAAAATAGCGGACAGTCTGGCCATTTTTTTTAGGTTTTTAAACGTCCATATCTCTTTAAATAATTAATTTATTAAAAAAAGGAAAAAATAGGGACGTACAAACAATATCCATAAATATTCAGGAAAAAAATAGTTACTCTAGAGGTATTATCCAGGGAGGAAATAGAAATCCCCTAGACCTCTATTTTTGTATGGAAAAAAATTCGTGGTGTCCTCTTAAGTTGATATTCTTACCCGACTTTTAGTATCAAAACGCTTGTCTAGAAGCCGTGGCCAAAAGTATTTTATGATACCACCAAAACCAATAAATGTTAAATCAAAGCCAAGTCTTATCTAAGTTAGCGTCAGACACCAATACCCGACGCGATTATTGGGATTCAAAATTGAACTTTATTCGTGAATGACATTCAATTTTAAATCGCCGTCTTAAAAATGATTATAACGGTGAAATAGGTCGGGTTCGAGTTCTATAGATCTTTATCGAGTTAAGAGGACTTCACTTTATACACCGTAGGCACTTCGTACTAAGCTACTGAGATAATATCTCTTTGTGTCCCTTCTAGTGCTAATTATGTCTGTTGTCTATGCTCAAAGTTTCTGTTTAGTGCCTTAGCATATGTTATTGTTATTAGGATCCAATTACACGTCCAATAATAAACACTTCTAGTTAATCGTATTTGGCTTTATTCACGTAGATAATATATTATACAGTATCTTATAAATAACTAGGTACACAGATCTCACTTACAATTTATTCACGTAGATAATATATTATACAGTATCTTATAAATAACTAGGTACACAGATCTCACTTACAAGGGCCTCCCTAGAGGACTAATATTAAAACTATCTTAGGCATCAATGTCAGTTGTCATCTTTGACATCTTATTGTTTTAAATCTAATACATAATGACATAGCATTATGTAACAGTTTCTTGTACGGTTAGACCAGTAAATAAGCTAATAACTCGAAAATACTCATATTTTTGCTTGGTTTTGAAATTTTAATTTGAGGTTTGAAAAGTTACTATTGACTAAGACATTGAAATTGTACTCGTGCCTTATATCTTGCATGATTTTTCATTTCCTCCGACAGTTCGAATAGTCAACAGAAAGCAATTTAAATATTTGATATTTGTTTAATTTAAAACATATTGTGACATAAGTTATACAAAAACATGATAAGGTTGACTATAATAATTCAACACTAACCTACCCAATATTTGCGTTTAGCACCTTTTGTAGTTATCTTTCCTACCTTAAAAATTATCCTACCTTACTTATGACATATTACATATTCGTTAAATATCTTTAGTTGCACTTCAACTGCAGGTCCGATTTCTGTGAGCCTAGTGCGAGTTTATGTCACTGCTTACGGTGAGCAAGTTAACTACAATTTGTATGGCATCGAAACAGCGCCACTGGTGCCAAACTATGGCAACTAATTCGATGCCAAACAAATTGTAGCTAACTTCCTCACCGTGATCAGTGGCAAAAACTCGGACCAGGCTCACTGATGGCATAATATAGTAAGATTCGTCTCCGTGGTCTTGTGGTTCAGAGCTGGGTTCGATTACCGCGTTGGAACAACAAAAAAAAAATTGTTTTGAAGATTGGTTAGGACAATGATGATGGTCAACAATAGGAATGATATTTCTAGTTAAAATGCAAGGAGGCTATGGAGCTGTGGGGGTACCGTATAGCGGACAACGCGACTCACATGGCCGGCAAAGACTTCGACCCCCTGGACGAGTACAGCATCAAACCGTGAGGCGCAGCTGGTGTGACGTCACTACGATACGTATACACTATACGCGGTACACCTGGCTCATTAAGGTTAGTGTTTATCATTTTTAAAGGTTGTTTTAATATGTATATGTGTCGACAAGTTCCGTCTTGATTAAGGGACATTTAGAAATTGGCTAACCTCAAGAATAAGCATTCCGAGATTATGAGACTTTGCTTGGGCAATTAAATAAGCACACTCTAATAAAGAAAATACTTTATCGACTGTCACGTCATGAGATGTCTTATTTTATGGCAACGAACCTGTCGCAAATTATCGCTTATTTATGTATTAACTAACATCAATTTATACCCACGTTTACATTAGTAGGTATGTATAACCGGTGTAAAAAGAACAGTGACTATAACTTTAGGATTATACCACCTTTTCTCATTCTGGAAAGGATATTTGACAAAAATTAATAAAATAATGTGTTGGTTGTTGCGCCAAAAAAATAAGAAATGATAAAAAGTAAAAAAAAAAATGTATTTGACAAAAAATCGTATCTCAAAATTAATATAGTGACTAATCTTTTTTTTATTTATTACAATATAGATTTTTATAGCTTCCTACTTCCTACACACATACAATCGCTGCCATTTATAAAAAATGTCAACATACAACTTTTTATACAACTTATCAAACTATTAATTATATTTTTATATTTTCAGATGATGCTGCATATATTCTAACAACATAATTGGAACATACATCATGATAATTAAGGAATACAGGTATTATTTTAAAATAGGGTGATATTTGAGATCATTTGAACGTACATAATATTATCGTGTATTTATAATGCATGCAGCATTTTAATTAATTTTACACTAATGTTCAAATAATTTTAGTTGTTTATTTAGTTTAAGATTTTTGTGTCAATTTCCTTTAAAAACAAGGTCTCAAAATACTGTTGGGCAAAAATTTTGATTTCATATTATTTATAATCACGTCATCATTAGTCTCGATTCTACTAAAAACTATCTTTTTTCTAGTCATGAAGTATTCTCGAAATCTACTAACAATTTATAAATGATAATATCTATTGAATCTTTAAAATGATATTTATTGTAGCGAAATTGGCACCTTCTTTGTTATGACTGAATTATGTCTTTCTTCCATAACTGTGAGTTGTGATGTAATTTTATTGAATTGGCTGCATCGACGTGAACATTTAATTGATTGGCCACAACATCGTGGGCGTTTAATGAGTCGACCACGATGATGCGATCATTTGATTAGTTGACCACGACGAGCGGCAGTTCGTGACCCAGTGTGTCGAGGTTGTGCAAACACCTTGGATGTGTTTTTATATCAAAAAGTAAAAGAAGGACCAGTAGTACATTTAAGGTTGAAATTGCTTAAATATCGGTTCCGGGAACTCGTATTTGAACAATGTTCACTCGCACCACACGTAATTAGGCGATGTTAGCACTCATGGAATTGAAACATATGCTTCCACGGATGTAGGTAAGGTTTATAGTTAATAGCTTGATAGCGGTACAGTGGAGCGGAAATGTGATAAAATTCGACGGCAATATATAACAAATCTGTCCATGACATTTGCGAGAGAATTCTATCATGTTTTTGTTCTTGACCGCACTCGAACATCGATGTATAAATCTAGATAAGTACCTTATATGAGCATTCGATTCAAAATATTTGAACGTCCGAACAAAATATTTATCTAGGTATGTACGTCGATGTGATATGCATACGAACAACGCAATATTATATTTAAAAACGTATATGAGGCACATTTTTTGTAGTAGCGTTTTTGCCGAAATACGGAAATCACTGAGAGATTTGAAACCCATATTATATTAAGGTTATTTTTATAGTAAATAGATAAATCATGTAGGAGTTCAAGCAATGTGAAATCAATAAAAGTGTTCTTACCATGGAAATGGCAATGAAACTAAAGGTTCCTTTATAATTCAAGACGCAGCTAAGCTTTAGTGCACGATTTGTGAGTATTTAGCCCTATAATAGACTAACTAGCTCTCTCGGAGACATTTAATGCCTACTTAAGGGCGCGTACTAGGCCAACGAAGATTTGTATAGAGATGTAAGATGTATTACTTAAATACCAGCTATTTACCGTGTCTATTAGAGGCACCTTCATCATGAAGAATGTAATTCTATTTTTGAATAACAATCGATAGAATTAATCCTGAACTTTGCAGCGTTTTAATTTCAGATTGAGATTTTAATTATTATATATATTTCAGACGACCATATAAAACTATCATCATGTACGCGCCAAGTAGACATTTTACATACAGTTCGTGTATTTCTGCCAAAATAATAACTAAGTAGCTCATTAACTTTCTTAAGCAGCTATAATTCCTTTTGCAAGAGAACTAGTTGCATATTTGCCAGACAATTAATAGAAATTGTAACGTTTATATCTATAGTCATATTATTTTGAGGACGCAACACCAAGTAGAAATAATATTGTAAAGTGTTGCCAGATTTTTTTTTATTCAGTTGTAATTGTCAATTTACGTTTCTATTATGTACCTACACACGTCATTATTATCACTTTAAGATTTAAAGTATTTTTTTATTTGCATTAAATGCAAACAAATAAGTTGCCTTTGCGAAACTACGGACCATTGATAAATGAAGTCCTGGCACTTTTAACTAAATTTAGTTTTAATATTGTCTGTGCCCACAGATTTTATTGGTGGAATTTTAAATCAATAACTGGCAACACTGCAACTAACTAAGTAGGTTTATTCAAATATACAACCATTTAGTGGAGGGGGAACGTTTATGGGTAAATGTACTCCGTCCATATGTGTGTAACTCAAGTAGAAACGGATTAATGCTTTTTTAAATAGGAGTTGAGTAATAAAGCACAAACATATAAACGGCCTGATTTCTCAATGAGGGGTTTTCGAAGTGTCACTTTTAGGTACAGAGACTACCGTAAGATGGCGCTTGCATAATGTAATATGTCAAAAAATCTGTGATCTTTGTTGGGTGGTAGTTGCCAGATGCTGTTTCATACACAAAAATAATCCTTTCAAATTCCTTTCTTAGTGATCTCCTACACTTCCGAGGAAACCTACATACATTATAGCTCGCTGGCTTCGATATCTTTGATTTTTAAAACAAAAAATAAACCCCTATACTTAGATTCTAAGAAATATACATGCCAAATTTCAGCCTACTGCCGAGTATTTTCGACTCGACGCTAAGATAAATATTTTACCTCTTGGGGCTCTTGCCAAATGTGATGACGGAGAGATGAAATCTGCTGGCGTAAATTGAGTTCAACATAATATGAAGGATTTTTTTCTTATAGTTAATCCTGTTTTTATATGTTTGATAGCCTCTATCCATCTTGATCTCCGAGTTTCATCTTGGGGAAAGCGGTGGTTACCTATATTTTTACAAAATTGTACTGCGCATGGACTAGCCATGATTAGTTTAGTTCTCAGGGCACAATTAATAAATAATAAACTATTGCAAGTGAAAGAAAGAAAGTTGAAAGGTAAACAAACAAAAAACAAAGCGGAAATTGACATTTTACACAGGACTTGACATATTACTTAGGTTTAATGCCATCTATCAGCAGTTTTCTGAAACCAGTAGAACTGTCAAAATAAAAACCGCTCATTGAAACTTAAGTTAGGCAGATTAACAAGATCAGCATATGATTTGAGGACCTCTTAATTGAAGTAGTGTTTGAGTATTCGATATTTAGCCGCAAGTCTCGAAAGTGACATTATGTATATCATCATATTTTAAAAAGTGGGCGCATATTATGTCTGTTAGATACTTCTTACATGATTTGGGTAAATTCAAAATTACTAAGTACAGAATTAAAAAAAATACTAACATTTACCAAATGCACTGCTTGGTAGTTAACGTAGTTTTAAAATCGGTTATGTCCGCTAGAGACGACAACGACAGGGCCCTGATCCAATATGTCATCCCTATAATATATCGCTTACGAAGTATGAAAACAAAATGTATAGAATTTGACATAAGCTTCGCTAAATGACGAGCGAGCAACAAGCTTATGTCAAATTGCATACATTTTGTTGACGAACTTCGTAAGTTCTTCGTAATCATTGAATCAGGGGCTGATTCAAGATGCCATCGCTAATTATCGCTTACAAAGTTCGATAACAAAATGTATTGGATTTGACATAAGGTACGCTAAATGACATACCAAATCGCGATCATTTTTTTTTTATTTATTTCAATATAAAAAAATTGCCAAACTGCAAAACAGTTTGTTGGCAATAATTGCAATACACATATAAACAAAACTAAATATTAAATCTTAAACATAAAATAACAAAAACAATATTTTCTTATACAAAACAAAAAAACTAAACTTATGATACATTATAAAAATAATAACAAAAATTATTACAATGTAATATTATACAAAAAAAAAATACAAATAATACAAAATAAATAAAAACATATGAATTATTCTTCCCATTCCATGAACCAACAAATCTACCCAACATTGTTAGTACATTTATTGGTCTTCCAAAATATACCTCTTTAATTTTTTCTTTAGGGTTGCCATGCTCATTATTTTGCTATCGTCTCTAATAAAATCTATTTTGTTAAATATAACTGGAGTCAAGTATTTCCTGGTTCTTTTAGCGTAGTTTATGTCAAATCCCATACATTTTGCTATCGAATTTATAAGCGATATAATGCGATGGCATCTTGAATCAGCCCCCAGTTCTGTCATACTACATCTTCATACTAGACCGCTTAGTTTAGCGTACACACCTGTATGTAACTTCAAGTTATTTGGATGTTACATTAGCGGCCGCTAATTATTCCCGTGGTCCCATATTTCAATTGTGACTTTTTGTCATTACAATTTTGCTATCTCCCGCATTGCTTGGGACGGGAAACTG
The DNA here is from genome assembly GCA_905187575.2 of Celastrina argiolus. NCBI lineage: Eukaryota > Metazoa > Arthropoda > Insecta > Lepidoptera > Lycaenidae > Celastrina > Celastrina argiolus. The sequence goes on along the minus strand of LR994584.1, from coordinate 6,935,392 downwards.
GAACGCTACTTATTCATTCATCTGATTAATTTCGTTGCGGGTCTCAAGACAAATCTAGCATATCGGGCACCCCTGAGATCATATCAAAGGTTTTTTGTGGTTGGTTTTCGACCCTGGCTACACAGGAGTTGCAGTGGTGGTAATACAAAAAAATTGCGTCCGCACGGTGCGCGTGCGCCGTTTTGGCGGTCCAGTGTGAAGGTAGTTCTGTATTTGTCTACTGTGCTCTAAAAGTTTCATCGTTGTCGTCTGTACCAGGCAATATTTAAATGTGTTACTCGGGATAATGAATTATGCTCATATTCGTCATATCATAAGACGCCTACGTCTTGTATACGTTTTATCCATAATGGCATGTAATATTAATTAGTATTACTCCTGGGGGACTTATATATTCTATAAGAACTCATTTTTAGATATAAACTAGCGGTATAAATAGAATAACGAATAAAAGTGCACTTGAAGTAAGGTGAGATTAGCGGAATATCTGAACATTTTAAACTCGATATTGCGGTAGCTAGGAATTGGCGTTCTTTTAAGCTGAACTATAATGCTGCGCATTTAAGATGTATTTATTTGATTAAGGGCCGATTTTTCAATCGTTAGATAACATGTGCCTTTGACATTTGTTCCATACAAAATCTGCCAAAGTCACGTATTTATTCCTTAGATAAAAGTTATCTGACGATTGAAAAATCAGCCCTGAAAATGAAATTTATATTTATTTATTTTTATTTATAGTATATGTATAGTATTAATGTTCTTACATAGATATAATCCAGTTTAATTTTAAATATCAGCCATTTATGGTAGATATAAATTGTATTGTAAGTTGTAACATTATTTTCTTGGGTTTCATGAAATATTATAATATGTCAATTGTCAATTATATTTTGTAATTGAATTATTATAATTGATGTCAATTTGAAATTGTTTAGCTCAAAGTTTACTTGTGCGCATATCTCAATTTATTATATTGTAAAACATAGTGGTTGTTTAGTCTTGAATTTCTTGTGTGAAAAGCGCCATCTGTTGTCGCTAAATTACAACTGGTTGTCGGTAAAGCATTTTGAGATGCCTTCGATTGGGTACAGTCCGTTTAGAGTTGTTTTATCTTTTACGGGACTTGAGATGACGAATATTAATTACTATCATTGTACTCGTAGTTTATATATACCTCTCAACGGACTGTAAAAGTACTAAATACATCGAATTAAATACATTTATTAATTATAATTTACAAATTTATGTGTCGTCAAAATATACAATATTATTAGGTGTATGGAAATTTATTATTGTATTGATCTTTCATGATCTTAATAGAAAACACAACTAATCAATTTTATTAATTAAATATCATGGCCTGTCTTCAGTCTGCTTATATTTAAAATGGCCTACAGTATTGATATGCTTTATGGCGGCTTCAGGTGAAATTCCTATTTACGATATGGAGAAAATTATTATAATGGTTAAAGAGCCTTTCGTGAGGCAGAAAACCCTGAAATCTTGAATTGATTGTTTCGCACAAATATTGTGTCATGTTTTTCACTTTACATTCTTTGCCCAGAGACAAGTCATTTTATGATGTAAAATAAGAACAAGAAGCTGTTTCAAGCCTTTTTCATAACACCATATATGCAGCTTAAACGGAATTAGTATATTGTGTTCAATAAACTTGCAAACTATACTCGCTTGTGTCTAACACAAATCAACAACGCGACATTGGGTGTATTTAAAGCTGATTTAAACGCTCAGTTTTGACTTTAGTTATGAGATAATTATTCCCAGAAAAGTCAATTACTGCAAGCTAAGCGTTTAAAGCAATGCTAAACGCCTCAATTTACTAATTAGGATAATATGCTTCCTAATAGATCTGACAATATAATATTCAGTTTTGCCTTAAAGAAATACTAGTAGTGATATAGGTTAGGTTTATAACGGATTGCATGTTAGGTTACGGTATATTGTATTTATATTAATCGTAAGCCAGTTTTTATACGCACAACTACATTTAATCATTAAGATTTAGGCGCTTGTATAGATTAGAAATTAGAAATTGCGTCTCATTAGGAACATAAAAGTTCGGAACGAATAGCAATTCAATTTTGAAAATTCTTAAGAAAGTGAAATAAAGTTGGCACACCTATTAAATAAAAATAAATATTTTGCTCATTGTTATAAATAATTATATGAATACTTATATAATTGTTTGTATTTGAGATTTAAAAATTTCTAACCATCCCTTCATTTGGTAGTAATATTGCTTCACTTACGTTATTATAATTCATACGACGGCAAGATGTTGCGCTCAGCAAAACTAGATGGCGCAAATTCGTACATTCCTAGAATCTCGCCTATTGCTTATTCACACAAAAAAAAACTTTAATTGCTATTCGCTCAAATAAAAAGTTTTGAACTTTTGGGTAAAAGGAGGTTGTTGCAGATATTTTACATAAGGGCTCAGTGAAATACTCAAAATATTTTTGTTGGATTTTATTATATTTAATATTCTGTACTTATTTGTTGTTTAGATTTGAAATGACGTGAAGCTAATCTTGATTTTGGTTATATTCAAAAGTGGTCTAACACATAATGAAGCATCTAAAACGCTATTAACTTCACCAAAATAATGTAACATGCCAAATAATACATAATATTAAATGTGTGTATTAGGCCTCTATTGCAATACAATCGTAATTTATATTTGTATCATATCATTAGCATATCATAAGATTAATCTAAAGCTTTGATTCGCAAAAATATGGGTTATGCTTAAAAATATAAAAGGTATCCTTTGGTTTAAACGTATTTTTATTTAGGTACAATTTCTATATTCGAACAAAGTAACTTGTAATTTTTGAACGAGCTTAATTATTGTGTAATGAAATATTTAATTGTTTTCATTTTAACTTTTAGTGTTACTGAAACAGAGATGTTTCGACTGGTCTGAAGTTAGTTGCTAGTGTGAGAGGTGAGGACTAACAGCTAAGTTCAGAGCACTCTAGTTATTTGATGTGAATTCCTTTAACAATGTTTGGATTTGCAAACGTGTTTTGTAGAGGATGGATTTGTTATGATAAAAGTTAGGTTACCAGTGTTTGATCGATCTTGCAAAGGTTGGTATAAATTAATTAAATACATGATTCCCAGAAAGCGTTTGCAAATTGATCCGCAGCCTCAGATTAAGTATAAGTAAAGATAGGAATGAGTAAAAGAGGAAATTATTTGATTTGTTTACGATAGACAAACAAATATTTTGTGAATTTATTTATTTATATGTATTCACAAACCCAAGGTTGTTTTTTTTTAATTTCTCTCTGACTAGTAGTTTATTATTTGTATAATACATCTTTGGTTGCAACTTACTGTCACCAAAGTGTGCAACTGACAGTCGACGGGTTAAAAGAGAATGTGCGAATGAGAAGGACTGAGAGTGTGAGAGTGAGATGGGGTGTTTTTACTTATAATTTCCTGAGGCTGATGTTAATATGGGTGAGGCAATAATTTGAAATATTGAGAAGCTCGAGTTACGTAATTAGCTGTAAGTAAGGGTAGCCTTATTAGGTTAAGGATTATAAAGGTGAAGTTTTACTCAGTAGTTGATAGCACGGACAGCGTTTAACGGCAGCATTATATATTTAATTTTATTAGAAGTTAAATAAATATAATTTTTAATTCAGACTGATTTGTTGTTTTATTTACTAGTAAATCCTACTTGTGTTCTGTTATCACTACAAGGAACCTTTATTATAATAGAAGCCTACTAGCGTGTACACCCGAACGCTCTAGTTCCGTAAATTTTATGAAAATAAATGGATGGTATAGTTTATATAGTAGTGGTATAGTTTATAATGTGAATTGGGATGAATTATTTTTCATTTTACCCCATGGTGTAATAGGTACTTTCTCATATTATTAATTTAAATAGTCGGTGGTTCGTCGCTTAACCAAATAATCGAGTAAACAGCCTAATATAATCGTTTATAAGTACAATTTTAGGGGCCCAATAAAGTTTAACAAACCCGCTACGAGATGGCACTGTAAAATAACTTAAATTATGAAACGTGCATACAAAATTTTAGCTTGAGTTGAGAGTACTTATCTGCTACAAAATCGGGTCGCACGATTTCACCCGAACATCCTTATGCTTCCTCTACACTTCTCGCGAATTTCCTCGGCGAATTATTCGTGATACTTTGGCAACAGTCGAAGTGCGACACTACACTACTCGCGGAGTTCCTCGGCGAAGTACTCGAAATACTTTGGCAACAGTCCGAAGTGCGACACTACACTACTCGTGCAACTTCGGGCCCTTTGGGTCGGTACCAAAAACCGACAACAAATGGAAGTCACCCGAGGCGAAGTAAAGTTTGACGAGGTAAGCCGAAGTGCATCTCTACACTATCCATTTCGTCTAACTTCGTTTAACTTCGCGAGTAGTGTGGAGCCGGGGTAACAAACATACATTGCAAGTTAAATAAAAGCTTTTAAATATATATTTGATTTAATGGCAGGCAGCAAGTTGACACCATGAATATTTTTAATTTTTTAGTAAATATCTATAATATTATGTTTGTTGTTTTTTATTTCTGATTTATTAGTTTCCTTCTGATGCTCTACCGGCACCTATACAATTTTGCTCTTGTAACGCTTAAAGGTTGACTGGCAGAGAATGCCATATGGCATTAAGTCATTTGTACGATTTGTGCATTAAGTTTAATACATACCTAAATAAATTACCAAATCGAAATAGGCTACTTTTTGTCCAGAAAAGTGCAATTTTTCCAGAAAATTCCAGAGAAATACCTACTGGCTTTTCACGGGTGTTTTCGCGGGCAGAAGCTATATAAAATGACAGCAATGTATTCATTATACCCGTATTAGATTCTGGTTAAGTAGGAATCGTCACCAAACAACCTTAAGAATTTCCTTGATTAAGATGATTTTCAAGGGAAGGTGGTTACAATAATAATTTAATTACTTAAGTATAACAATAATAATAATGACTTACAAAGAAAGGAGAGATTAAATATCAGGAAGGTGCTGAGTTATTTTAATTAGTTAATTAAGTAATGACTAATTATGAAATGAAGGATTTTTAATGGGTAGAAAACCTCTGGTGTTGTCTTGGGGTGTTAATAGCTGAGGGTAATTTCTTATCAGACTTACCTGAGAGATAGAAGGAAAAGGAGATTCAAAAGTTAAGATAGAAGGCGAAGGCTTTGCTCGTTTGCCGGTTTTATTTTAAAAACATTTATTTACAATCTAGTAGGAAATGACTTGGTTTTTTTGTTGCTGGCTGCACTAATTTAGGAGCAAAAACTCACTTACGGTAGAGTAGATACGTTCTAAGGCCTTGAAAGTATTTCAGTTAACTATCCATTGTCTGATTGATTCAATACTATTAATACATTGTTGAATTTACAATAAAAAAGATATTACTTTTAGGGCCGATTTTTCAATCGTTAGATAACTTTTATCTGTTGAATAAACATGTGACTTTGACATTTGTTCTATAAAAAAATCTGCCAATGTCACATATTTATTCCTTAGTTAAAAGTTATCTGACGATTGAAAAATCAGCCCTTAAACAAGTAAGTACCTATTTAAACAAGTAGGTATCTACCTACTTACCTACCTATGACAATGGGCTCTATATGACAACCGAATTCGTATGTCACTTAGCGAAGTTTATGTCAAAGTCCATACATTTTGTTTTCGAACTTCGTAAGGCCTCATCCTCGACTTTTGCGGGCAGCGGGGCGGGAGCGGCGGCGGCGCGGGAACGGTACCTACTCGTTACCCGCTCCCGCGCCACCGCCGCGCCGCTGTTTTTGAGAACCGGTCCATTTGATTTTAAGCAAAAGATCCTGCCGCTCCCGCCCCGCTGCCCGCAAAATTCGAGGCTGAAACCTTAGGGTAATAGCGATGGCATCTTAAATAAGGGCCCAGCATGCCTTGACTTTTATAGTTCACATTCAATTCACCCATAAAATAATACTTTCCATATTTGGATTTTTTAAGTAAGTTCCTAGGTACCCACCTACTTTGGTAAGTATCTCATACCTATCTTCATAATTATTTCTTGAAGGAGGGTAAAAAATATAACGAAGATTTGACCTTCCCAATTCCCAAAAATGCCATACTCTACTTACTACCGTACGTACCTAATACCTACCTTTATAATAATTATTTCTTGAAGAATAGTGAGAAATATTACAAAGATTCGACCTTCCCAATTCACAAAAATGCCCTACTCTACTTACTACCGTACGTACCTAATACCTACCTTTATAATAATTATTTCTTGAAGAATAGTGAGAAATATTACAAAGATTCGACCTTCCCAATTCACAAAAATGCCCTACTCTACTTACTACCGTACGTACCTAATACCTACCTTTATAATAATTATTTCTTGAAGAATAGTGAGAAATATTACAAAGATTCGACCTTCCCAATTCACAAAAATGCCCTACTCTACTTACTACCGTACGTACCTAATACCTACCTTTATAATAATTATTTCTTGAAGAATAGTGAGAAATATTACAAAGATTCGACCTTCCCAATTCACAAAAATGCCCTACTCTACTTACTACCGTACGTACCTAATACCTACCTTTATAATAATTATTTCTTGAAGAATAGTGAGAAATATTACAAAGATTCGACCTTCCCAATTCACAAAAATGCCCTACTCTACTTACTACCGTACGTACCTAATACCTACCTTTATAATAATTATTTCTTGAAGAATAGTGAGAAATATTACAAAGATTCGACCTTCCCAATTCACAAAAATTCCCTACTCTACTCTACTTACTGCAAAAATAAATAGAGAGCACCAAATCAAAATACCTAACACACAGAGTTTATTTATACAGAATGCCCTACTTTGTGGTAATACTTAGCGAAAAGAGTTGCAAGCCCGATTGTTATAAAAAACTACATCATTCGATTATAGTTTAAGGTAATTGACCTTCAAATCAAATAAAATTAAAAGGCGTTCAACCTAATGTTTAAACTTTAAAATCAACATCGGGGTCACAGACCTGGCCAAAGGGAGGTACAAAAATAATCTGCAAGTACCTCTAATAATGGCATTTGCGTGGGAGACATCAGCATTTAGCTGCACAGATCTCTGTTTTAGAGTTCTTCTTACACAGTCGAAAGCACAACTGAAAGCTGAATTTCGACATAATAATTATTATTATCAATTCTGTTCGGATTAAATTTTATAGAAAGATAATTCATTGTTTTTCTTCATCATTGCAACATAATAGGTAATAACGTAATAGTGGAGCGCCTGGGGCGTTAAAAACCTTAAAACCTCGAACTTGAGCTAGAGTGAATGAAATTTAAAAATTTAAAATGGAATGTTTAGCTACTAATATATATTAAAAAGTTTACCAATTTAAAATTTGTGATCTTGATTAAAAAAAAAAAAAAAAAAAAAAATGATAATTTACATAATTCAAACAGTTATATTCAGACAGTTGTCGGGGAAAAATAGTAAATGAAGGAAAATTTAATAAAAAATGAAAATTATTAATAAAAATTGTTTTTTATTTGAAGAATTTACATTTTTGTACATATTAAATATTTTCTTCGACTTCATTTATTTGAATAATAGGTTGAGTATTTAAACAGTTGTCGTTGCACTGTAGACAGGCTACACTACAGTATAAGCCACTTTTCCGACATCCACAAGCAGCTCCACATCCCTTTTTACAATTACAGAATAACATTTGTAGTAGATTATCCGGAGCTACCAGCTCCGGATAATCTACTACAAATGTTATTATTATTGTATTATAATAATTGAGTCATTGCTACTGGAATGAGCATATTACGGGAATACTTCCATCCCCAATTCTCAATATTTACGTCATTACCTAGCCATATCTGAATTTGCAAGTACACTCTTTTCAAGTGTTCAAATGCTGCATCTGTTGTAGGAAGCAATGATAATAATACGACACTTGTTTTTTTTCCCAATCGAAGCTATATAAAACTGTGCTACAGCGGAGCTTCTTTTTCGGAGGTGAAAATGAGGTTTCATTTCGCTTCTTCTGAGACATGAGCATAAACAAATTCTGTTTGTAAGTGAGGTAACAATCCATCCTGTCGTTCGCTTGAAGCAGCTCTCAACGAGGTTACTCCTCTACTTATTTTTATAATATCACCCAATTCCAAATTGGTTTTGGAAGATGAACTGCTGAAGAAGAACCCAATTTTTCACATATTATGCAACTGTGCTCATCATTCATGCTACTGGTTCTTGGTATAAACCAAGATAGTATAATATGTTCGTCAGTTTTCGAATAGTGGATAACCACTATTCGAAAACTGAAATAGAAAGAATTAAATACTCCATTAATTTATTGCGTTTTATTAATTATAATTTTTTTTACTTGAATTGACCTTTAGTCATCTATTTATCCATTATTTAATTGATCATTTAATAACAAACTGCAGGTTTTTCATCAAAATACTTACCAAGCGATGAAATAAAAAGTCTTATGTAATTGAATAGGAATAAACCGTCTGCAATGAAACTACTAACAACAGAAATATGCAAAAAATGTTCGTATAATCGCACAATTTTCACTGTTAAAAATACACAACATGCATAATTTTTACTGTTAAATATACACAACATGTACAGGACACGTGTCATTTATAACTGAACTATTCAGAAAAATTTCGTTTCGTTGTACATTGTAGCTGCCGCTGCCACTCCCCTCCGCGTTTTACTCCCTGCTCCGGGTCCCTACGATCTTTAATACACTCAGGTAACTTCGAAATATGTTCTTCTATGCCTATTTAAGTCAAATGAAACGTATACATAAAAATAATATTATTTAATTAAAATTTATATGCTTAAATATTTTTTTTTTATATTTTTCCGTTTAAAAAATTAAAAAATCAAAAGCACAAAAAAAAAATTGGTAAACATTGCAATTTATAGTTTAAAAAATAAAATTCCGCTTCAAGCATAAAAATTCATTCACTGCAGCAAAAGTTCGAGGTCAAAACCCCCAGGCGCTCCACTATAAATAACGTAAGTTCTATCATTTCTCGTTTTTCACTAGCTATCACCTTGCTAAATCTAGAATTTTATAACCTACACTACTCTATCAGGTACAACGTACAATCTACTAGATCTACCTTCAAATAAAAAAGGTAAATTTTAATTTCAATCTCTAGTCTTCTACGTCTTTAAAGTTATAAATATACAATAATATTATTACGGAAGATATTGTGAGAAACAAGCCTATGTTATTAAGTATATAAACAACATTGAAATTATAAATATTTACATAGAATTACGATTCACAAAACCAGATTTTGGAATAACTTCCAGTTTTTTAGTGGCATAGGTAAGACATTGTTAGATAATATTATTATATTATACTCGAGCCATTAATACATTGTATTATGAAAATGTTTTATTGAATTCTTATCAAGAAAGTACACGAACTGTGTGAACCTGTGTGCTGTGCGAGTGGTACAGTCGTTAAGCCGGTTCATGGTTTGTAGGGCGTAGGGTTGTCAAATTTCACGAACAAAAACTATACAATGTTATAGGCTTATGAATTATGAACGACTAGCTGACCCGTGCCCAGTTTCGTTGAGCATGGAAACCATGTAAACCTTCCCGGGACTTCCACGAATATTTCAAGACCCTAAATAGCCGTTCAGGTGATGTCGAGTTTTAGCGAACAGCAATTGATTTTTATATAGCCTATGTTACTCAGTGATAATATAGCTTTCTAATGAAAAAGAATTAGTAAAATCGGTCCAGTACTTTTTGAGTTAGGTCGTTACATACAAAAATGCAAATCTTTCCTCTTTACAATATTAGTGTAGATGTAGATAAAAAGAAAGAAGTAGGTTTTGAATGTTCGTAGTACTGAGCAGGTACCAACTTTAGAGGTTTACATTATACACTTTTAAGATAGCAACGACGTTCACGTTTCATTTCAGATTTCCAATTAGTATGGTGTACCGCACTGCGCATCGTGGAGTCACTCTTTCAATAAAACATGTAGGTAAGTATTATTTTTGTTTTTAGAATTAAAATTTATTGAATAAATCTTAATTCAAAAAATGCTGTCTAGTCTAATAATAATCTACTAGATAGTGGATATTTTTGTGTAGACTAGATTTGGTTTTGATAGTCCTAGACTACTATAGCTTATCAAAACAGTATCTAGTCCTAACCGGCTATAATAAATACAGCTACCTAGTTTGTGTACCTACATTCAGAAATCAGCGGATATAAAGGATTGCTAGTAGGTAACGCTAATGCTATTTAGATTTATAACTAGATAAATTTGTCGGGAAACATTGCAGGAAAGATCGTTTTAAGGTTCTAAGTAAGCTGATTAATCTATATTAATAGTAAAAAAAGGAATAAACAGTGTTATGACTCCTGTTTTGGACATAAGTTATATTACGTTAGGAGCTATCGAGTTTTATACGGAACCTAATTTAATTTGAAGCCGCCAGCCCTAAATGCGCGCCAGCTCACGCCCGCGCCATTAGTGCGCGCTGGGGCGACGTGCGCGCGCGCATGCAGTCCAATATTCTGTTTGTTTACAAACAACTGTGTCCTTTTTGTTGTGCAAGTGTGTGAACTATTTCATATTTATATCACGGATTGAACGTAAGGTCAGACATATTTTTATATCATTAACAGTATGAGAATAACATCAATAAAATTATGCTTCTATCTCTCAGTTACTAAAATATTATTCTTATTTGTTACAATTTTTACGAGAAGGACCCTACTCCCTAGAAAGAGTCCCAAGTTATAAGTAAGCTCTATATATTCTGTCTATCTGTCTTTATCTATAAGCAATAAATCATAATACCTATATAGAGATACAGTGTATTGTAATACTTATTGGACTCATTTTACTACTTTTCCATTACGCATTTTATCAAAACAAAGTTTCATTTGTTGTTACATACTTAGAAAGACGATGACAATCCTATAGTACAGATTTATTACATTAGATTTGACTTTTACAGATTATTTACAAAAAAATATTAAACTAAAAAAAAAACAGAAATTACTTAATACTACCTCCTACAGTCTATCCTATCAGTTAAAATCAAACCTTACCGGCATTCTAGTCGCATCAGAGATACAAAAGGTTAATCAGAAAATCTGCCCTATTTCTTTATCCTACAAAATTTACGAGGTGGGTGGGCACCCTATACGATAAAAATAATATTCGATAAAAACATTGAATTTGTTATCTACACGACAATAATATTTAAACACTATACAGTAAAGAACTAACATCATCTAAAATAACAAAGATGTTTACGTTTGCATTTACTAGGGTACGGGCATGTTTCACCAAACGATGTTAAAATACCATGCCTTCTCATTCATTGACAGGAAATACGAGAGGGATAACATGATATTTAACGAAAGATTAACTTTAACATGGCTTGGTGAAACACGCCCTTAATACGCTAAACGTCGGTCAGCTTACGGATTTTCTGAAATTTACGTCGCTCGTCGTTTTTAGACAGGTTGATAAAGCTATTTTATGTATAAGTGCCTAAATCTACTATGTGACTACACGAAGAAACTATTAAATGCGTCAATAACGATAAAACACTACACTTGGCCGATCACGGGCCCAATAATCAGGCGCATTTTTTTCAAATGTCGGTGGGGTATAAAGTGGTTTTAGGTTAAGACACGGAAAAATATTATTTCTTTTTAAGAAAACAAGTTTGATAAGACAATTAACTATAACACAAACAATAAAAAATACAAAAGTAATCAGACTGTACAGTAGCGCATGATTTTGAGGCTGGCTGACATTACGTGAAGAGCATTCTACTTAATTTACCGCTTTTGAATAAATGCAAGCTGAAAATGTGGTGATGGCAGAAATTTAGAGGGGCTGGCATTGGGTGCATTTACTCTAAAAAGGAAGCGAAGGATTATGTAGGTAGATTATACATGCGTAGTACCGTACTAACAATTTAAAAATAATTCTGTGATAGCACAAAGAATTATATAAAAAATCTTGAGATCCATAAAATTATATCTATTTATATATGGACGCTTCACACCACATCAATCTGGCCCCGTGCTAAGTATCCGAAGAACTTGTGTTACAAATACCAGACAACGGAAATATATACTATATACGTACTTTTATACTATACACACATTTAAGATTTTTATTATATTATATACAAATTTAATACATATCCATGACCCAGGAACATTGAAAACTTTTTGTTCTCTCGGCGGGATTTGAACCCGCGACCTCTCGCTCGAGCAGCAACGCTCTCAACCACTGCGCTACGGAGGTCGTCAAATTATAGCACCTACCTACAATGGAAGAACATCAATTAGGTACAAAACTATCCGACAAGTGCGACCAGCCTTTATCAATTTCTTTCACTGTGTGGCCCATCTCCGCCAAAGGTTGCCGACCCCTGAACTAGAGTGGCCGAGATATGAGGCTAGAGTAACTATTAGATTAGAGTATACGAGGTGTAAATATTTTTATTAATAAGAGGGACTATTTCTATTCAATGAAATTCTTATGTGTACAAAGCTTAAAATAAAATATGTAAGGGTGGATATAATGCTACCAATTTAAATTCACTTACAGCGCGCCATGTAGGTATAAATGCAATGAATGGTAGGTTCATTTAATAATAATAATAATATAATAATAATAATATCTATGGACGCTTCACACCACGTCAATCTGGCCCTGTGTTAAGTATCCGAAGAACTTGTGTTACAGGGACCAGACAACGGAAATATATTTAATACTTTTATAATATAGGTACACATATTTAAGATTTTTATTATTTATTTATTTATTTATTAAAGCATCATGCACATATTTTGTACATAGGCGGACTTAATGCCTTAAGGCATTATCTACCAGTCAACCTTTAGGTGATTTAGAAATAAAAATAAGTAGATGCATTACTTGTACAGACGAAAACATGTAAACAGAAAATGATTAAATTACATTAATTAATCAATAGTAAAATAATAAATTAATCATAATATATAAAATATAATAAATAAAGATTATAACACATAATAAAATAATATTAATAATAAATACAATAATATTTTTAATAAATACAAAATATATAATAATATATAAATGACCCATAATTATGAAAGACATGACGAGAGCAAGGATAAACCATACTAAGACTCTGCCAAGAGCTTAAGATACCACCTACGAACCTTACGTTTGAAAGCTTCTTTTGTTAATGACATCCTGATTTCTATGGGGAGAGCGTTCCAAAGTAAAATAGCCTGAATGTTGAAAGAAGAGTGCATAAGGCTGGTCTTATGGGGCGGACACAGGAGAAGAGTATTATTTGCTGAACGGAGATTTTTATCGTGACTGCTGCAGAGAAATTGAAAGTGAGAAGAGAGATAGACAGGAGAATGAGGAGAGTGTAGGAGGGAGTAGAGTGTGCACAATGCTCGAGCCGAGCGGCGTTGCCTTATTGGCAACCAGCGCAGCTTAGAGCGGTAGAATGAGACGTGATCGTATTTTTTTAAGTTAAAAACGAATCTGATGCAGCAGTTAATGAGACGATCGAGTTTATTTAGCTTATCCGCGTTGAGATCGAAGTAGCACACGTCGCCATAATCAATTATTGGAAATATCAGCGACTGAACTAGTAAGGTCTTGATCGTTGTCGGTAGAAAGTTTTTCAATCGATATAGTAATCGCAGTGACCCTGTAACCTTCTGTGACACGTGAGAAATTTGAGAATTCCAGTCAAGGGTAGAGTCTATATGCAATCCGAGGTCTTTGACGCTAGAACTAAAAGGGATGACAGAACCGTTGAAAGTGACTGGTTGTAAAGCATTCATGGTCACTTTACTCATTGACCGATGACTGCCAATCAATATGGCCTGACATTTAGCGGGGTTAACCGATAACCCAAACATGACTGACCAATTCTTAATCGCATCTAGATCTCGGTTAACTGCATCAATGGCAACTGACAAAGCTTCCACTTTTGCTTGACTGTAGAGCTGTAGATCATCTGCATACAAGTGATACGTAGTGTGAAGTTTATGAGTAAGAAAATTTATAAATAGTGAAAAAAGAAGAGGAGAAAGAATGCCGCCTTGAGGGACGCCGGAATGAAGATAGTGCCAGTTGGAGGTATTCTGATCAGTGCGTACTGCTTGCTGGCGTCCCTGAAGGTAAGAAGAAAACCATTTAAGACTTTCAGACGAAATTTGGATACGGGAGAGTATTTCAAGAAGGATATCGTGATTGATATTATTAAAAGCATTGGAAAAATCCACCAGAACTAAAACGGTGACCTTTGAGTCCTCGATACCTGATCTCACGTCATTTGTCAACTTTAACAGTGCTGAGGTGGTACTATGACCCGGTCTAAACCCGGATTGAAGAGGAGACAAAATGTTGTTTTCGTAAATAAACCGGGACAGTTGTTTATGGACGCAGGCCTCAAGCACTTTGGAAAGGTAGGGGAGGATGGAAATAGGGCGGAAATGTGAAGGAAGAGTAGGATTTGAAACTTTTGCTAAAGGGCGTACAAAAGCTTTACGCCACAAGTCAGGAAATTGGAACAAGACTAGAGAGGAATTGACTAAGTGAGTGATAGCAGGTAACAGAAGATCGACAACAGTAATAATCATTTGACGGCTAATTTCGTCGCAACCTACGGCATTAGATCCTAATGCTTTAATTGTCGTTAAAATCTCATCTGAAGAGATTGGAGAGAATTGAAAATGAGATGTATTGATACGCGGTAAATCACTTAAATAAGCTATGGTCTGACGTTTAGTTTGGACATCAAGCACGTTAGTTTTGGAGAAATGGAGATTGATATCATCCAAACTAATTGCCCCAAGAGAATCGGATTGAAGAGATTTACCAATACCAACATTTTTAAGAAACTTCCATATATGAGATGGAGACGAGGAAGATAAATTTTGAAGGAAGTGGCGGCGTTTAGCATTGCGTATCACTTGGTTGCAACGATTCCTAGCCCCTCTGAAACGATCCCAATTAGTTTCACTTCGATCCCTTTTATATTTCCGATATGCCCGATCCCTGCGTCTCATCATCACCCGAATTTCCTCAGACAGCCAAGGAGCTGGTGGATGCTTTAATTTGGTTTTTTTAAGTGGCGCATGAAGATCATATAATTTGGTAATGTTCTTGTTAAAGATGTTCACTTTAGTGTCTACACATCGGGCATTCAACATTGGATGCCAGTCAATATCTGCAGCGTCCGTTCGTAGCTTTGCGACATCTACCCGTGCAAAACTTCTCCTGTACACGACTCTAGGACAATGTTTTGGAGGCTTTAAGGTGTATGTAAGGTATATTAGGTCATGATGGGAAAATCCAGGGGCAGGATATTGACCATGGGATTTAATAAAAGAGATGTTAGAAATTAAAATTAAGTCAAGCCATGTATCTTCACCATTGTTGTTATGGTGAGTGGCCAGAAGAGGAAGAACATGAAGAGAAGATGATTTAATAATTTGATTAAATTTGAGTGAACGAGATGATGATTGATTTAATAGGTCGGTGTTGAAGTCGCCCATTATTATGTGATGTACATACTCAGACAAAATCGGTTCTAATACCAACTCGAAATCACCAAAATAATCCGTTGAAGGAGGGCAATAGACGACCCCCAGAGCCAGCTTGATGCCTTTGATAAAAACTTCGAGAAAGAGAAATTCTGCAGCAGAACATTGTTGATTAGAAGAAGAGGCTATTATTTTGTAAGAAATATCACTGCGAAGATAAATAGCAACACCACCACCACGTCTATCGATCCGATCATTACGAATCAGAACGAAGCCGGGCAGAGGATATGAAGAAGATAAGAGGTTAGGTTTGAGCCAACTCTCCGAAATCAGGATGGCATGGACGTTATTTCCTGAAAACGTTTCTATAATGTCACTAAAGTGACTGGGGACGCTTTGAGCATTTATGTGGCATACGTTAAAAAATTGTGTGCTCAACGGGTTAAAGTTTTGGTATAATATTTCACCCAGCGTTTCACCCACAGTACCGAAGCTGTCGATTTCAGATGAATCGTTGGTATCATTGGCAGTTAAATATGATTCATTATCAGACATAATAATATACAATATATAAATAATAGTAATATAATAACAATAATATACTAATATATATTAATAATATAAATAATTTAACGAAAACGAATAATATTAATTTCAAGTAGCAGAATAAAACGAGTACAACTAATTCGTATCACTAAACCACCCGCCAACCGACACAACTTATAACAAATAATCACATAAGTAGAAGAAAAAACAAAAACACAAAAAAATTATGAATAGTGATGGCAACATAATTTAGCTTTAATTGGAACGCGACCCGATATGGCGTGACATAGCTCATTATCCTTTAAAAAAAAATAAAAAAAAGTTAAGTCAAGTGTCAAAACTCAAAAGACAGGTGACAGCTGAATCAAGTATAAGTTGTCATAACAATATGTCAAATAATGTCAACAGACTTGTATTACATTTTTTACAATTTAAAATAATAAAAACAAATCGGGTAATCAAGAGAACAGTTTATGTCTACCTTATTATTAACTGCAAGAGAAGCTAACAAATATTGTAACCAGTAAAACTAAAAACTGAAGCGATTTGGAGATACAAAATATTACCATCACTCAAAACACAACTCATCGAAACTATGAGTGACGATGTACCTGACAACTTCACTTGTGTATACGAAAGCTAATCAGTTTGAATTAATTATTGAGAACATGAAGGGTGTAACTATTTAGACATTTTTAGCAGCACTTTGGATTACCTTTGGGTAATTTGATATCAGAGGCTTGAGCTCTTCAATTGTCAGCACTTTGTGGCGTTTACCATCAGAAGTTTTGATGACAACTATACCGTCCTGTGTCCACACTGATCTAACGCCGAAATGCAGCCTCGCGTTACCAAATACTGCTTGCCTTGCTTTTGTTAAAAACTCCTTTACTGTTGTAGGAGTACCTTTGAGCTTTGTTTTGGCTCTCCAGACAGCGGCCTTAGAGTCATAAGACTTAAACTTTATGAGAATAGGGCGCGGTCTGTTTGGCTCGATGGATCCCAGTCGATGACACACTTTAATTGAGTTACCAGAAATGTCCTTAATGCCCAACTTGTGATGAATTATATCGAGTACACTAGTCACACAGTTATCACTACTCTGTTCGGGCACACCGGAGAAGATTAAAGATTTCTTTCGAGACCTGGTTTCAAGGGAGTCCACAGCCTTAAGACATTCTGTGATTTGAGTACGAAGCAGACTGAGGATTGAAAATGTCAACTCCCTGAAAGTCCGAAACTCATCAGCAACTTTGGCTACTGTATCCTTTGCTGCACCGCAGTGCAGCTGGGCCTGGAGCTCTTCAAACTTTTTTGTAACACACTCTTCAAGTGACTGTTGTGCCTTCTGTATATCAGCCAGTTGAGACATGTTTAATCCAAAACAACCAGTGTAGTGTTATTTCAAAATGTTGAGTTGAGAATTGGTCAGCTGGCAGGTGGTGAGTTGAAGTTAAAGCTAATACTTTACATTGACTGCTACAAATAATAATTGGCCAATAAATCGTATGTATACTATTGAATAATAGTATAATATACTCAAAACTTTTAGCTAAATTAATATATTTAATAACTTTGGACTTGTGTTTGATTTTTTGCACCTACCCGAAAAACTATATTATATACCTACAAATTTAATACACATCCATGACCCAGGAACATTGTTAACTTTTTGGTCCCTCGGCGGGATTCGAACCCGCAACCTCTCATTCGAGTACCAACGCACTCAACCACTGCGCTACGGAGGTCGTCAAAAATTTATTTGGTCAATTTAAATATTTTTGTTTAGATTTAAATTGCATTGAATTGGAACAGATTATATTTTATTATCTATTTAAGCAGTGCATAACAGGTAACAGGGGCCTTACTCTCCGAACTCGATTTTGATTCAGATTCGATCGTGCCGCGTACTTTCAAATATATTGACGTTTGTTGATTTTGATTCTCAGTCGATTGATATAGTCGGGAGTACTAAAAGTTACGATCTAACGATTTTCTTTATCCTGGTTAGTTTCAAAGAAATCCACCAAATAAAATACTAAAAGCCGTTGAGATCGAACTGTTTCGATATCGAATGTGTCTGGAGTATTTTCACTCTTATAATTTTACATTTTGTCAACATCGGTCCAGTAGTTTCAATACGATCAAACAAAGAACCAAATCGTTCATTTTAAATAATAATATAGGTACTTGTAGAATGTAGATATAACCTTGATATATTATACGATTTACCTTTTACAAATCTTTTAATAATATTAATAATGTAGATTGGAAGTTCTCGTAATATATTTTTTTTCTTTGTCACTATCTGGATAACCTTCTACATTACATAAAATATGTATATATTTGTTTTTTTTTTTATAAAGTAAGTATACAATATGCAAAGTACACCCTTCTCTATCGTTAGCAATAACCTTTTTTCTCTTTTTATAATAAAACTAGCTGACCCGTGCCCACTTCGTTGAGCATAAAACAGTTTGTGATGAACCGTTTAAACCTTCCCTGGACTTCCACGAATGTTTTAAGGCTAAAAATAGCCGAATCAGTTTAGTTTCGGTTCAGCCGTTCTCGAGTTTTAGCGAGACTAACGAACAGCAATTCATTTTTATATATAAGAAAGAGAAAGAAGAAGATAAGAATAGTGAGGGGAAAAATACTTCAGTATTTTCAGTGAAGCAAGATTCAGGGGACTATCGGTGTAGTTTTTGCAAATTTTGTCTCAATTGTTTTTTTGTTTTTATGCGATTTCAATTCATCGATCAGCGCGATACCCCTTTTTCGTCATACAAATAGTCGTCCAAGGTCACTGGCGTTATACAAAGCTTTAGAGCATGTTTCACCAAGCAATGTTAAAGTTGATCCTTCTTTAAATAACACGCCGTTCCTCTCGTAATTATATCCTATCAATGAATGAGAAGGCATGGTATTTTAACAAGCCGTTAACACTAACATGCGTTGGTGAAATTGGAACCTTATCCTCCGGAATAAGGTGCGCTACACGTCGCCGACAACACGTGTAGTGTAGTGTAGTTTTTAAGTATTTTGTATTATAATATGTATGTAAGTATTTAAGGTATTAATAATACGGGCTTGTGCAGCCTGAAATAAATAGTATTTATTTATTTTATTCAAGCACTAAGCACATTTTACACTGAATACAGCTATTTATATTGTTTTATAAATAGTCGATAAATCGCCATTATCTCTGGTGATAACTAGTTAGACACTTTGTTTACTTAACTTCCAATACTCTAATCATTAGTGTTTTGCCAATATTAGTATTTACCAGTATATTATATCCGATCATTAATAGATTCAAGACAAGTATGAGGCCAAACATATGGAAGACGTATTTATTTTGCCAAACAAAAACACTTGGGCTAGGCTTGTGCCAGTCTAGGTTTGTGTTAACCCAGAGTTGGTGTTATGCTTCTTTATATTTAAGGGGCTAACTGGGTTTATTATTCACCTCAGACTGCGGCTAATGGCTCTTAGGTGGTACTTATGTTAAGTTTATAATATAAGCTTAACATTTCTAATAATAAAATGAGTATGAACATCATACTAATTTTACGAGATTAATAACAATAACTACGTGATCAACAGAGTAGCTAATTGCCACACTGAAACTAGAGGTACAACAGGCAAACTACAGGTAATGTGCAGGTAATTCATAAGAAGTCTTAGGCCGTGTTTCACCAAGCAATGTTAAAGTTAACGCCATGAAAAATACCATGCCTTCTCATTCATTGATAGGAATTACGAGAGGAACAACATGATATTTAACGAAGGATTAACTTTAACATTGCTTGGTGAAACAAGCCCTTAATCAAAGTTAACTACTAATGTAGTATAAGTCATTTATAATAATTGAAGACATAAATGGATGAAGGTGATATTATGTAGCAAAATACAGATTTCGAGAAAATTGTGTTCAAACTGTCACTTAAACATTTTAGAATACGTCGTAACGTAATGTATTAGTGCATTTATCTAAAGAACCCTTTCTAGAATCAATGTATTTAATACGTTACTACATATCCTAAAATGTTTAAATGACAGTTTAAACTAAATTTTTCGGGTAAGTAACTTTTTTTGTGAAATATTATCACCTTCATCGATTCATATCTTCAATTAGCCTTGACGCGCCTTTCTCGCAAACCTTTAACGCGAATACTGCTCAAATAAAAATACTGAAGTAGGCACAAACTAAAAAAATATGTGTAACACTATATACCTATATATGTTTATGCTATACAATGTTTTCTCCTTGACTTCGTCTTTACCTTTTATATATCTACTTGGTGGTATTTACTAAATAAACGCAAAAAATCAGTAAAAGAAGTATCAAGCATACTAATAATATATATTTTTTTACTTATATTATTGTGTTACGTCATAACTCGCACAGTTATCACAACGCAAGTAGTTATATTATGAGTTATCAGACATTAGTGTTTTGTAGAACATGAGCAGCCAATAATAATTATTATCTTAATGTTCCACTAACGATAACAATAAAAATTCTTTATACATTTTACAATTACTAACCGTTCAAACTACATAAGAATCATTAAAAAGCGTTACAAAATCAGCCCCTCGGAAGCGTATAACTCAGGGTTACATACTTACGGCGTGTTTCACCAAGCATTGTTAAATTTAATCCTTCGTTAAATATCAACATTAACTTAATGATTAACTTTAACATTGCTTGGTGAAACACGCCCTAAGCTTTGTATTTTACTTGATTTTTAAAAAAGGTTTTGATTTTGTGTCCTGAAGAGAATTTAAAATTTTTGTAATTCATAAATTCATTCCCGATTACAATCCACCGCCAAAAATTTTACCTAATCTTAATGTAAACGAACAATCGAAATTCGATCAAAATAATATATTTCTTCCTTGCGCGGTGATTATGTGACATATTTAAATTATTGATAGCTTAGAGGCGTGTTTCACCAAGCAATGTTAAAGTTAATCTTTGTTAAATATCATGTTATCCCTCTCGTAATTCCTATCAATGAATGAGAAGGTATGGTTTTTTTTTTTGTTTTTGTTAACACTAACTTGCTTGGTGAAACACGCCTTTAAGCTATCAATAATTTAAATATTATGTCACATAATCTGCCTATACTGAGCTTTGTTTAAATTTTTACCACATTGAATCGGTTCGGAAATCAGTTACTAGTAGGACAGAAGTATGTTTTTGGAGGAGGACTTGAGATGGAAGAATAATTTGTGATGATGAAACTAGGTAAACCGAATGACGCGTTATAGATTTACCAACAGAAACATGATACAAAGTATCAGTAACAAATACATAATACGTTATATGATCTACTAATACCTTCTCAAGTAGAAAAGTCAATTATTAAACACTATAATATAAGGCTTAAACGCAGTTTAAACAACAGTTATGTCAAAGCCTAATCATTTGAGATAATCTTTGTTTGATCGTAATAAAATGTTATCAAACTGAAAAACATCGTAATAAATAATATGTCGTCATTCTAAAATCAGTTCTTTTTGCGGCCGATTGAAGCACATTAGGAATTTTACTATGGAACAATTAACCACGCTAATAATGATTAGTCCTTAGGTTAGATGTAGGTAAGACTTATTGAACATTGATAAAATTACAATAGCATAGGTTTCTATGTGTAGGAGGGGTAACTGTGACACTTTTTTACAAATATCATACAAAATAATCAATAAATTGTTATTGATAAACAATTAATTGATTATCTCCACTTCACCATGGTTCTGAACTGAAGATAATATTTACGATGGATAAAATTTAAAATTGGATTGCGTCCACGCCTTTTTAAGTGTGTTAAATGTACCTATTCTCCAACATTATGGACATGTTGCTGTATGGTACACATACCTCAATAGATTTAATTCTTATCAGAAACAACTAATGCCGGAAACCTCATATAGACGTGGAAAGTTACGGTTATTTTGGTCATATTATACTATATCTACCTATATTTAGTGATCTGGTTTGGCCTATAGGTGCACTTTATTCGCAAGGAAATAACGATAATACCTACCGACATTTTCAATCACATCAAATTGAAAATTTCGTTGTTCTAATAATTACGTTGTTTGCATACATTTAAAATCTTAAGGTTCTTTTATGATCACACGGGCCAAACAGCTGACATTTTTATTATTTATGTTAGGTATGAATTAAATCTATCCAAATGTCTCATATTACAAAGAAATTAACTTAAACACGTTATACAAATCACAAAATAAGACGTACAAAAACACAAGGAAAATTTCAGAATTTAGACTCTCAAACTTCCGATATCGTGCCATACATAAGATGCCAGGAAATACGTACAAACATGATATAAATAAAAACAATTTGAATGAAATTTTCAATAATATTCTGTTTTTTATTTATGAACTTGCAACTTGAACGCACCTTAACTATTAACAGAAAACTGACAATTTCATGCACGACTTACTATTAATTAATTTATTTATGTATCTGTGTTAAAAATGACACTCGAACCAGTATTACTTGTTTACAAAACTGTTACCTCTTGCAGTTTGTAGTAGGCTTTTACGCACTTGCTTAGTTCGCGGTTCACATGTCACTTCACAGAGTGAGTTAGTTTAGAAAACATATGTAGTGTGTGTTGATAATGTACTAGAAGAATAACAGCTAAATTAATAGACAGTAATTTTTATAGTCTTTTGTTTTTTTTAACTATCAAAACGTAGACCGCTTCGTAAACCTTTTACAAAACTTGTTCCAAAACGAGAATGTTAAAAGTGCAGTCACATCGAAATATGGAAAGGTATTTTTATGATTACTTCAGTTTCATTTCTGATGTCGCAGCACTCGAAAGATAAGATTAGTTTTCAATTGTTTTCAAACAGTTAAGTCGTTTGTGAAAATGTTTGCCGACTTTGTTAAAGTTTTGCAAAGGTTTTTTAAACCATACGAAAGTTTAAGAAGTGAAAAGAACTCAAAGTTTATCGGAGCGGTTAAAAAAGAGGTAAATTCTATTATTTATTTTTATTTTAAACAGTGCATTTTATATACTTTGCGATAGTTTAGGATTCTTTCTAGATGTTTAAATAAAAATTATCTTAAAATCTATTGATAATTTTGTATTAGGTACATAATATCAGATATAACATACGTACCTATCAAAACTACAATATTATGTTTAAGTACATACTTACGTAAGTGTGTAGGTACTTACTAGGACCTGTATTGTGTGTCTATTGTGCATATTAAAAAAAATAAAAATGTACTCTTCCAGGATACATAATAAAGATGCTTCTCGAATTTATTCACCAATATGCTGTTCCATTTTTTCATCTCATCAGTATTATATAATATGACGGCAATAAACAATTTAACGAAAAGAAGATTATTTACTACCATACCAATAGAAAACTCTTCGAAAAGTTTTCTTCGTATCAATGAGAAAAACTTCTCCCTTTGAAATGAGGACAAAACTTTGTCCTAGGAACTAAACATTAAATATGACAGGTGTAATATGCACATATTTAAAAAATCCTTAATTTATCTGTAGGGAATCTAAAAGCATTAAACATATTTTCTTAGCCTGTATCACAAGTTATTACAGAACTAAGCAGCTCAGATTGAAATGGTGTGAAAACAAAAAAAAGTGATAGACCACCCTCCCTCCCTCTCTATCATTATAAATGTGAATGTTCGTTTGTTTCTTTGTTACGCTTTTACGCTAAAACAATTTAACTGATCATCATGAAACTTGTACACATATAATCATAGAGGTATTAAAAAACATATATACTTTTATTCCATGCGGGCGCCATAAAGCTAGTTAATATATTAAAAAACATTATTCCAGGAACCCGCGATGGCGCTGATCACCGCGGATATAGACCTGGAGCAGGAGTACTCCCCCAGCCGCTGGTCGAAGCGGTTCCCCTCCTCGCAGGCGGTCCTGCAGCATCACGTCAACGTTGTTACTGCAGGTACATCACTATTGATAAGGCTAGGCACAAGTGGCAAAGGCTGGTGGCCATAGAGGGAAGCCCTAGATCAGCTATACTCAACCTGCAGCCCGCGGGCCACATGTTGCCCACCGGTCTATATAATTAAATATATATATATAAACCATTTAAATTTTAACCAAATAGGATTGTAACCTGTAGCAAATCTTCAAAAAGTTTTGAAAGTGTTTCATCGTTAAAAGTATGTACATCGTTATCTTGGAATTACCTACATTATACACACACATACAAAATAAGGTTGAGTATGGCTGCCTAGAGGTATAGTATAATCGGTTGTTTGGATGAGGGTCTTCAAATGGTGGAGGTAAGTGAAGCCGATAGGAAGTCGAAGGGCGGGGCTTTACGTATATCTTGCAAAAGCAAAGCAACTTTTTAGTCTTGAACTTTATCGACGGTTAATGCAGCAAGAAACAGTCCCTAACAAACAGTCCCTATACAATTATAATAGTAGGTACATTATTGTTTACGTTTATTGTGTTTTACTGAAACAATAGATATATGAAAATGCGATGTTTTTAAACAAAGGAAATATTTTAATCTAATTCTTAGTCTCCAGACGATTATAAGATTCAATTTATCAAAAAAAAAACAGGCTATCGCGCATGTAATGCGTATTGTAGGTATAAATATTTTTTTTACAAAATAATTTAGTTTGCAAGAGCCAACGCGGCGTAGACGAATGTGTGTCGAAAGATAAAATCACATGATTAGGAACTTGCTCAAATAGTACCTAGTAGCCCCAATGAGCTAATGCTAATGCCCATGAAGGAACAATTAAGTAAATAAACGTCGTAATACTTTCTGGAAAGTGAAATAAATGGGTCATGTGACATTTTCCATACAATTCTTTCTTGGTATAGCTATTTTTGTATTTGTCAATTGTTCCTGATTGCCCGCAGGATGTGCACTATTATTTCGACCGACCAAAGACTGAAGCTTCCGTCGATTTAGAGGACTGTAATATTGGTTTTTATGGAATTTGCACTACGTGTAGATTAGTGTAATATTATACTGCTATAATATATTATTGTAAACAATTCGAGGAACCACTCTCAAGTCATATTTTTACATAATATTTTTATACGACATAATATGTTTAATGTAGAATAAAAAAATTAAAATCGTCCAATTGAAAAAAAAATTAATATTAACTTTCGGTGTAGGTACTGTACGAAAAAAGTTATTTTTTTTAACTTCAATTTATTTTCTAGAAAATCTATCAAAATACTCAAACAAACACTATTTACTTGTTCTTTATACTATCTGATTATCTTCATTAACAGCTTTCCAAAAATCAGCTTTTAAAATTTTGATGATGCTTTGAGGGCGCATAAATTTGTTACTAGGCATAAAAAAATAATAAGAATGTACATTTATTCATGTCCAATGGAAGTGCAATTGATCCAATTATGAACAATTTCGAAGATCTGACTTTATTTTTCTGGCCCGGTTGACGTGAAATGCCACTTTTATTACAACATTATTCCGATAGTTTAGTGGTGAAGTGATGCGTTTAAATGTCAAAATTATTACTTCGGGAAACCTTAACCCTGTCCTGGACCAGTAGGTGAGCTCAATGAGGCATAGGAAAATATCCCTACATAATTCCACTTCAGTGAGCGTAACGTATCAGTGATGTAACATGAAAGTCGTAGGTAGAAATGGTTGCGTTCTACAGAAGAATTTGAATATTTTTTTATTGATGTAATTATAGCCTCCTGGTAAAAAATAAATAATGTTAATCTAAATTTATTTAAGTACCATTAAAATAATTAAGATATTAAACTACTCGTATTAAATATACTGTGCGAACGGAACAGCCGACTGTGACGTCTCGCTGTTAACCCTTCAAAGATATTACACCAACCTGCGTACAAATATAGTTTTGTGAGAAAGAGATAGATAATTTTATTTACTTGCTTAAGCAAACCTAAATGTTTTAAATCTTACTATCCTTATTCTTATTTTAGATTATGCTCATCTTCTTGATATATGCTCATTTTCTGCGTAATGAGTCCCAAAAGTAAATAAATTTAATATTCATTAAATAATCTAATTAACGACATTTTGTCATTTTTGAGCTGTTGGTACTTTTATTAAACCTTAATAATAAAATTTTATATGATATTGTTAAATTAAAAACAACGAAAGGAACTCGTGTTCGAAGTTCGTCCATAACAATTTTATAATTTTAACGTTTAAAAACTTTATAAGAGTTATATTGCTTCTTACTTAAATAGGAAAACATAATGTATATTTATTATATTTATTACCATTTACCGTGTAATAAAATGTATCAAACGTGGGCTAGTGTGAGTTATCGTTGTTATTTTTATGTATTTCTAAACATAAACCAAATACCTAGCAATATGCACACCTCCATATAAAGTATAAACTGTAACTGTGCCAAATTCTATATTCCACAATTCGTACAATTCTCGTTAGTCACCTCTGTTGTCTAGTGGTTTAGAGCTTCGCTATCGACCCGGAGGTCGTGGATTCGATTCCCGCGTTGAAAAAACAAAGAATGTTGTTTCATGTTTGGTTAGGAGAGGCTGATTACCTGAGTGTCGGACAAGAAAGCTGATCCATGCGTCGGATGGGCATGTAAAAAGTCGGTCCTGCGCCTGATCTCCCGCCAGTTTTGTCGTTTATCCGTCCCACTGGGCTACGAGATTGAAGGAAGAGAGAGTGCTTCTGTGTGTTGCGCACACACGTGGGCACTATAAAATAAGTCCTGCGTAGCTGGCCTGGTTTCAATGATTCCGGTTCGGTGCGGGAGCCATTATTATTATTTTCATTGTACTGCACTCATTTTACTTTATTAATAACTTGACATTCTCAAACTCCATTAAGAAATGAATATTTAGATGCAAGTAATGATAAGCATTAATTCAAGCAGGTGTACAGCCTGCAGCGCAGCTGGCGTATCTCGTAAACAATATTATGACTTTACTGTACTTGCCGCACTTGGGACTAGTTTATTTCGAGACTTGTTTCTATACAACTATCTTATCTACCGTATAAATTATGTAAATAGTAGACGCATACTGTCTGACATGTAGCTGTAATGTCGATATTTGTAAAATTTCCACGAAGATTAGGTTTCGACAAAGTTGCTGTTCGATCAGTTTCTTTGCAAAGCACTAGAACGCCTTAATATTTGTTCATTATTTATTATAAACCCAAGTTTTACAACATCTGCAATCTGCATCATTTACTATTTTCTGTTTTATAATTTATAAAGTAGTTTTTCTTGTAAGTTTTAACTTTAGATTATAAAATAGGCAAATAAATCGCACCGAATACCTGGGCGGCGTTTCTCAGGATTCGTACTTAGTTCCGAATATTAGTACCTATATCCCGCTCGCACGCGCGGTAAACCTCATTTGCATAAGCGGGACAGACCTATAGTAAAAACTAAGTTCGAGGCCTGAGAATTAGGGCCCTGATAGGTGAAACCACTAAAGTACAAAACCACAAAATTATAAAATACAAAATGAAAGGCTTACACCACTTCTAAATTATTAATAACGACGTTTCGCGAAATACCTTAAAAAATTACTCATCACTGTATTCTATTTCTATTTTAAATATCCGAAATGGATAGTCTTGTGGTTGGTTAAAACTGCGCATGCCAACCCGTTTGCCAAGCGTGGGTAGCATAGGCGTAGCTACCTCCCCAAGAAATACCTTGGGTTATATCTACTTTGTGGCTTGGGAGAGGCTTATGTCCAGCTGGGCGTTGTAGCTGAAATTCCAAAAATTTAGTCTTTGAAGAACTGTCTGCACTTTTGTAACTTTTCTTTTTTTATTTATATTTATAAACGTTCATAAAATTTTGTTATTCAACACTCCAAAAATACAATAATAATATAGATATTTAAACAAAACTAATTCTAGAACATAACTATAAATTAGGTATAATTACGTCAATCTGGCCCCTGAGTTAAGTTCTCAAATAAATTATTTAATTTATTATATACCATACTATACCCATATTTAATATACATCCATGACCGAAGAATATAGACCATTATAGACAACTTAAGTTCCTTTGGCGCGATTTGAACTAGCGACTGGTTGAGTATCAACGCACTTAACCGCTGAGCCGCAGAGGTTATATTTCAGCCATTATTGTATTATGTTGCTTACAACATAAATCACAATTATTGCCGTCATGGAGTCTCCTGCTGTGCTCCATATTTATTGCTGGGATATTTGCTTGGCTTTGGGCTCGTTAGTATAATTATTACTTACTTAAATATACTTTTAATTACTAGCATTTTTCACTGGAACACTGTTTTTTTGGTGATAAAAGTGAACTATTTCGTAATTCAAAGTTTAGCTTCGTGCAAACTAAATTTTAACGAAATTGGTCCATCAATCGTTATACGTAAATAAGTTACAAACTTTCGCCTTTATAATTATAAAGATCTACGCTAATTAGTGTGATTGTAAATTTTAGTCTACAAAAAATAATGATAACGCTTTTTTTTAACGCAAAAAATGTAACGCTTCTTTGTCGTACTCGTTTAACTTTGGCGTAAGCAACCTTATTGGCACAGATAACAATTACTAAGAACAAGATTTTATTATTTTACATTATTCAAAAGCACTTCAAAGTTTTAAAATATGCACTTTGCTTACAATAGCTTAGGCTAAACCAATCTTTCATCAAACTTTGTTTGCTGGAAACGCTTTATCTCACTCAATGTTAGAACGCCAATATTATTACGTAGGTATATATTTCAAAAACAAAGCAATCGCAAAATTGCCTTATTTTTACACTTGAATTTTATCGACGGTTAAAAGGTAATATTATATGCATTTTCATATTTTAGGCATTCTCAGCGGTAATAGCATAGTTTACCTAAGATATAGTTATGGTGCATATTATCGGTACAATAACAATGTTTTTCACCCACCCTGCGTTCCTAAATGCGACAAAACAGTCACAAAAAATTGCCATTGAGTAATAAAGGTGACTTTTTACTGCATTTCGGAACGCAGTCAGTAGCTACGCACATTTTTTAACCAACTTCCAAAAAGGGGGTTTTCAATTCGGCCTGTTTTTTTTTGACATCTTTACTATACTAAAAATGAAAAAAAGAAGAACGTCACGCTCGCCTTCTACAAAGATATCTATAAATTGTTACTTGACGTGCGTCTGATCTGCAGTTTAGTTTTTATTTATTTGTGTGAAATTTGGTGCATATTTGTACAAAATGTTGCATATTCTGCCAATTTTCGTGCATATTTCAAGCATTTTACATGCATATAACAGGCTTTTTATGTTGCATATAATCCGGTCTCTGGTAATAAGTAAGGAATAGGGCGTAAGCTCCAAACACCAAAAAAAACTGAAGAGCAGTATAAAGTTTTGAAATTCAGACAAATTATTTGACATCAATGTTTGTTTGACGTAACGTTTAATTAATAGTACCTCAGATTAATAACTAAAGCATATAATGTATATCCTATTTCTATGAATAGTACCACTAAATTGTTTTTGGCGCTAATGTCGTAGAAAAATGAAGTAATCGAAATCGTATAATAGCTTTAAACGTCGTTACAATACGTTGGTGATATTATGGCGAAGAAGATAATTCAAAGTAATTTATGTGATCCATGCAAGATGGTGAAAAAACTACCCATTTCGAGTCGCCCTAATGAAAGTCAAGATCGTGAATATCCATCCTCGTGTTTCATTAGCTCTATAATCGATCACCTCCTGTTATCTAGGGCTGCCAATCATAAGAAATTAACCAATTATTAAATACACGACTTGATACTAAATCTAGGCAGTCTTTCTCCTAACGTTGCATTCATGACGATAGGATAAATGTGACGAGACCCCTTGGAGGGTTTTGGCACACAAGATTAAAATATTTATAAAAACAACATAAATAAAATTATAAGAAGTCAACCGTAATAAAAAATAATTTTTTAATCTTAAAAACCTAAAACCAGACATTGAAAAAAATGGGTCTGAAAAGACTGAAACAAGAAAATAATTCAATCCAGAAATGCATAGGTACAAAAATGGTCAAGGTAGAGTCGTGATGGCACCTGCTTGAACCTTGCTACGGCAGACGAATATTATGCTCTCTCAAGTTCATTTTTTTTTCTACCGTTTTTCGGTGTGAACTGATGCTTAGATTTTATTAACGGGTACGACTACGGCTCTACCTTAACCATTTTTGTACCTATGCATTTCTGGATTTTAATTTGAATTAATTTTTGTTCAGTCCTTTTAGACCCATTTTTTGCGAAGTTCGGTTATAATTTTTTAATCTTTTTTTTTATGACCCCCCTTTTTTTATTTTATTTGTTTCCACATCAAATTTAAAAATAATTATATTTTTATTAGGTAAATTGACCATTTTATAGAAATTTACTATAAAAACTCCTAGATATTACTTGTGCTATCGCGTTTAACGTTTATTTTGAATTTAATCATAAAATACATACAATAATTAATAAAAAATGAAAAAAAAAATCGTGATGTGCTTGCTAATATCAATCTTTTGATACCAAACACAAGACAATTATCTTATTTTTATGTTTTTTTAAAGTTAGATGTTGAGGTTTGATTTTTGAATTTTTCGGAAAATTATATAGCGTTACTCGCGGCATCATAAGGAATCGATTGACACCTTTCCATTCATTAAAATCGGACCAGTAGTTTAGCTGCTGCGAGGGAACATACGTACATAAGTTGCCAAAATGTACCATTACCCATTCCATCCATTACCCTTCGTTTTGGCTTGGCCGAAGTTGGATAAAAAATCGAAAGTGCGAGACCATCGAGAATGTTTTATAATAATTTATGTAAGGTGAATAATGTATGAAAGTCTCTGAAGGGTTTTAATTCGGTGAACCCTGTCACCATCTGAGATGATACGCCCCCAAACGCCTCCACAGTCCACACTGGAACCTACAGAAAGGAAAAAATATTTTCTTAGAAAGTGTTGACAGCCCTAATTGTCCCATGGCATTATCAGTCACTTGTCACGAGTCATGACCCCCATGAACTAACTTATTTCTTTCAGTTTAACCCACTTTCCTTAAGAGGAAACACTAGGCTAGAGAAATACAAAATAGGTGTTTCTACAATCTATTGCTGTCTCGCAATGCCCTTATCTCTTTAAATTAATAATTTACGAAAAAAAGAAAAAAATAGGGACGTTCTAATAGTATACATATTTAGGAAAAACATTGTTACTCTAGCGGCATTCTTCAGAGAGGAAACAGGGATCGCGTAGACCTGTTTTGTGTTTCCTCTTAATTCAAAGTGCAAACAAAATTTTATCGAAATTGATCCATCAATCGTTATACGTAAATAAGTTACAAACTTTCGCCTTTATAATTATAAAGATCTACGCTAATTAGTGTGATTGTAAATTTTAGTCTGCAAAAAATAATGATAACGCTTTTTTTTTAAACGCAAAAAATGTAACGCTTCTTTGTCGTACTCGTTTAACTTTGGCGTAAGCAACCTTATTGGTACAGATAACAATTACTAAGAACAAGATTTTATTATTTTACATTATTCAAAAGCACTTCAAAGTTTTAAAATATGCACTTTGCTTACAATAGCTTAGGCTAAACCAATCCCTAAATCCTCTCTCTTCCTCTTAACACCGTAGGTAGCTTCCTCAAATTACCTTCAGCGACCTTCATATTTTTTATATATATCTACAAATTCAGCACTATTTTTTTTTATTTATGAAAATAAAAGTAAACTTGTATAACAACGCCAGAAACCAAAGCGTGTACTCTGTTTAAAGTTTTTTAAAACTATTTTGTAGTGATTACAAGAACATAATGTTATAAAAGCATTCTTAAAATAGAAACATAGGTTTAAATCACATTTAGAAAACCAATATTTTCGTAAAAGTCGTAAACTTAGATCGGAAGCGACTTAACTTTGATGAATAAAGTTTTCCCAAATGAAAATAGCTACCTATTACAAATAGTATTTTACGAGGCAGTATCCAAAAACTTTGAAGCCTGCTTGCTACCTAAAGAATAATAAATAATATAGATTGTCTTAAATGAAAGTTAAAATTACTTTTTAACAGAGGGATGTTATAACTTTGCCATCTATCTTTCTTTCTTTCTATTTGTCTTTCTTCCTCTATTTCTATCTACCTCTGTACGTATAGTATAAGGCAAGTCGTAGCTACTAGCTCCTAAACGGATGAATCTATTTTGATCTAGATTTTTATTTAAAACTTTGTAAAATATGTAAGAGTAAGTAAAATATAACGTTTAAGTAAAAACTATTTTACTTAAACTTTATATTTTACATACTCTTACATATTTTGCAAAGTGACGTTACGAGCGAAAATATGAAAACTTCGCTCGCCAACCCGCCTACCAAGCGTGCCGTAGATACATATTATATTCAACTACCCCCTAAAAATACTTTAGTTGAGGCTATGTCCAGTAGTGGTCGACATAGCTGAAATGGTGATAATTTAATAATAGCTCCCCTCACCGATTTCGGTGTCGGTAGCCGATTTCATTGAAACCAGGCCAGCTACGCAGGAGATATTTTATAGTGCCCAAGTGTATGCGCAATACACAGAAGCACTCTTCTTCCTTCCAGTGGGACGGTAAACCGACACGAGTCACGACTGGCGAGAGAACAGGCGCAGGTCCGACTTTTTACAAGCCCATCCGACGCATGGATCATCTTTATTGTCAGACAATCAGGTGATCAGCCTGCATTGTCCTAACCAAACTTGAAAACAACATTTTTGTTTTTCCAACGCGGGAATCGAACCCACGACCTCCGGGTCGAGAGTGAAGCTCTGAACCACTAGACCACGGAGGTGATTTAATAACGTTTAACCATTCGAAGGTGGTAACTAACAAGAGTAAGAGTTATTTATTTTGATTTGAAGATATTGAGTAACAATTAGAAATTGTCATGAAAATTTCCTATAAGAAAATATAAGAACTAATTATTGCACCGTTTGTGGACGATACGGAGACCTTTACCACGTGCTCATGGAATATGAGAGGTGGTTGTGCAATTATAGTACCTACATTTTTTTAACCCAAAACGTAAACATTAAACAAATGGGTCTATAACACAATTATAGACTAATAAGTAATGCGAATACAATGATTAGTATTTGCGATGAATCCTGGATAGACTATACACTATAATATTCTACAATCGGCTGTGTCAAAATGGCGTATTTTAATTTTTTTACATTTAAAGTATAAATATGAAATATATTAATGTTTATACCTATGTTACAAAATGTATTAGATTTAGATTGAATTTAAAAGGAACGGACTAAAGTACGTACGTACAAGTGTAACGACTTGTACTTCTTTATTCAAATTTTAAAACCGAATTCAGTGGAAGTTTATAGGGGAAATAGATTTTGTAAATTAATTGTTGATTACAAAGTTTGGCTGAGATACGATGTAAAGCCTTAAAATAAAGATTAAAAAAAAACTATAAGATCTATATTTTTTAGTTTTAACTTGTCAACTTATTATTGTTACCGAGTTAGTATTAGTAGTTAGTACTAACTGTACCTCATAATATAACACCCACATGTGATACGTTGGTAAATGTTTTGCGATCATCTGCACGCAGTTCGCGGTAAATACCAGCTATAATTACTGTTACGTATCCGTTCCACGTAACTAGTTTATGAACTTGTTTCCATAAGTGCAGGAAGGTTTATGCAAATTAAACTAACTGCAATATAGTAAACACATAGTTTTGTGGATTTACATGGAAGAAATTATTTTAATATTCTTCAATTTATACAGGCTGTCGAGTCGCTGCGGCCGAATACGGCCAGGAAAGGATAGATATCTGATATAATATTAATGAGTGATAATACTTTACGTGTGTATAAGTTCCGTATATAGAGTTTAATGTAAAAGTACCAGCGCTGAAAGAGGTTCTTTTTTTTAATTATTGTGTGGGAAAATTTATGATGTTTGGGGCATTTCTCATAAAAAGATGGAAGTCAAAAATAAGTCTTTCAGCGCTGGTACTTTCACAGTATTACTCTACATAGGAGGCACATTACACACCCTAGTGTATTATCACACATTTATTTACACATTGTATTAGTAAATTAAAGAATATTAAAATAATTTCTTGGTATTTTTTGCCTGTTTATAGGTCAACCAAATACAAAATTAGTTTAGTCATCAAATACTGATCACAAAATCGGGGGCTTTAGATGGGTTTTGCAAAAAGTTTTACTATCCACAATGTACGTAGCAATTACGTATAACATGAGAAAGTACAATGCTTTAGGCTCTAGCCTTGGATATTTTTGCATGTTATAAGTGACTGCTAAGAACAAAGTACTGTACGTAAACTGTAGATAGTGAGGTCTTTGACGAATTTTATTTCAAAATATTTTTTTTTGTGAACACCCTAATGTAGTATTAAGTCGTTATAATAACTAGCTGACCCGTGGCCACTTAATGGAGCATAGAAACAGTTTGCGGTGAACCGTTTAAACCTTCCCGGGTTCTTTTCCACGAATATTTCAAAACTAAAACTAGCCGAATCGGTTTAGCCGTTCTCGAGTTTTAGCGAGAGTAACTAACAGCAATTCATTTTTATAAGAGAAAAGAAGAAGAAGAAGATAACACACTGATTTCGGTGTCGTTGAATCTTTTTTATAGTGCCCAAGTGTGGACAATACATGGACGCTTATATAATCATTTGAAGTTTGGTTAGAACGCAGGCTGCGTTCTAACCAAACTTTAAAACAACATTTGTAGTTGTTTCGCAGGAATCGAACCTACGACCACCGAGTATATAGCCAAGTTCTCAACCACTAGACCACAAAGGCGTTAATTCGATTTCAAATACATATTATACATATAATATGTTACAGCGAGCGAGCAGGCAGTCAACCGTATCCCACACAAACTGGAGATCGAGTACGGGTCGACGCCAGGACAGAAGCTGGACATATTGGGCACAGATCTGCCCAACGGTGAGTCTTGTCTTTGATCTCGACCACAGATAATATCCAACCATAGATAAACCGTGGGGCAAGCCAGGTGTGTAGTCCGTCTTTTGAAATTTCAAATTTGGAATCAGCATCAATTCTGTTATAGATAAAGCAGCGATTATGTTTATATATTTTTAAATAACTCCTCTCCCGTTCAAAAATATAACTCCAAAAAAACCATATAGTTTCCTGCGCGTCAACAATTGCGGGAGATCTCCATACAAACTTTCGTTGGCCTGGTGCTAAACCTTATTATGTTGTAGTTCTAAAGATGATAAAAGATGTGTTGGTATTTTTAAACTGTAACTGTACAAACGTTGATAACAATATTAAAATAGGTACATAATATTAATAATATCTATGGACTCTTCACGCCACGTCAATCTGGCCCGGTCATAAGTATCCGAAGAACTTGTGTCACACTCACAGGTACCAGACAACGGAAATATATATTTATTACTTTTATACTTTACACATATTAAAGATTTTTATTATATTAATACACAAACCTTGACCCAGGAACATTGAAAACTTTTTGTTCCCTCGGCGGGATCGATCCCGCGACCTCTCTTTCGAGCACCAACGCGCTCAACAACTGCGCTACGGAGGTCGTCAATAAATATAAAAAAACATAATCCTCTATTATGCCCAAACTCCATAAATAAATTTCAAGGCTTCTTTCGCAATAGGAAATATAAAACGCACCCACGTCCCACACCGCTTTTGTTATTTGTACGAGTAGCTTTGTTATTATGCAGCGCGATACCATAATGTAGCTGCTAACATGTTGTAGTTTGTATGTATAAATTTTAATATTAAATGTTTACACCATATGTTACACATTATTTGACCTGACTGCAGCGAAGCCTAAAGGAAGGCTAGATGTTTTTACAGTATACACTACATTAATATGTGTGTTTGTTCCATCGTAGTGTCTAAAACTACTGATCCGAATTCACTGAAAGAGGTGTCAATATATTCGTGATAGCCATGTTGTCTTAATCTAAACCGAAATGCCGATTTACACGCAAGTTTTTTCGAACTAAAATTCTAAGGTTTTTCTTTGCCTCTCGTAGCCACGACTCCATGACTATGGAGCACTGTGGAAGCTTGTTGACATAAACGGTGGCGACGTTTCGCCACTGTTAGAAAACTAATTTTTGTAAGTACTATTGTACTATTAAAAAATAATGAATATATTAAACTATTAAATAATACAATGTGGGAACTAAATAGGGAACAACCGATTGTGACATCACGTTGTTGACCCTACATATAAGTCACACCAACCTGCTTACAAAAATCGTTTTGCGTGAAAGAGATAAATAATTTTATTTAATTGCTAAACTTAAATGTTTTAAAACTTATCTAATTCTTTTTGATTTTCTTCGTAGAGAGTCCAAAAGTGAATCAATTTAATATTCATTCAATAACCCAATTCAACCACCCACTGTGCTCCATATTCACACTGACAACCGTGCCTACATACGGCAAATCATCGTAAATTATCACGGCGGAGAAAAGACGTGTATAGACCTAAGGATATATTTAACCATGACATTGTAATTTCCAGATTCTCCGATTCTCGTCTTCGTCCACGGCGGCTACTGGCAGGAGTTGTCCCGGGAGGTGTCCCGGTACCCCGCAGAGCCCCTCCACCGGTTCCGGATCAAGACGATCGTGGTCGGATACGACTTGTGCCCGTCAGCCACCCTGCCGGAGATTGTCAACCAGATACAAAATGCCGCGCACTTCATATTCGAATACGCAGAGAAAATGGGATCGAGGTAATTTAAATATATTTATTTACGGCCGACTACTTAAACTCTAATTAAAGTTAAGAGCCGTCCTATTAGATGCTAATATTATCACTGCTGGGCGGAATTGCAGGGTTAGCGCGTGACTTTCTGAAAGTCACGATTTTTACAAACACGTGTTAAAGTTAATAATTCATTAAATATCATGTTATCCCTCTCGTATTTCCTGTCAATGAAAGAGAAGGCATGGTATTTTAACAAGCCGTTAAAAGTAACAAGAGTTGATGAAATCGGGACTTAGTTTCAGTATCCTAATAAATGTCTTTTATAAACTGGTAAACCTGACCTAAACTTTATATACTTTTCTTATTTTTAAAACCCAAATTTATTAAACAAGATTGAATTTTATGTTTTAGATTTTTCTATTTATATTTACCCAAAAGGTAACCCACCAAATTATATCTAGCCTATTTCTTTGATCGCCTATAACTGTATAAATTGTGTTGACGTTTCTCGGCACACCTAATTTACTTTTTGATTATATAAGTCTGTTATTTAATGAAAATTATTTCGCTAAATCAATTACCCACTCATTCTTCCTTCCGAATTTATCAATAATAATTTTTAGATCATCAACCAAGTTATAATTGGCTTGTTATTGCTCAACTTTGTTGTTGTGTTCACCCAAACTCAATTATTTACTTCCAAAATAAAAGTCGAAAGTACTTTTACATAATCTACAGATTACAGCTTGGACATTTTGTATTTGTCGCTCGATATAAAGGAAACAGCCGACAAAAATTCCGAATGTTCTTCGGAATTATTGTCGGCTGTTACCTGACACATGTTAGAAAATTGTGTGAATGTGAGCTTCCTTAATTTTCACCCCAAAAATATTACTTGACCAGATCATACTTAAAAAAATAATCGTCGCTTCATAGCTGCGCGGTCGATACTGCTTGGCGATCGCGTGACATTTGGAGATTTTTATAGATTACTAAGTAGGTAGTATGTAGATGGCGTGAAGTTACTATGTAAGTGGCGTGTAGTTACCATATAAATGGCGTGAACCGCGCGGTCGATACTGCTTGGCGATCGCGTGACATTTGGAGAATTTCATAGATTACTATGTAGGTAGTATGTAGATGGCGTGTAGTTACTATGTAAATGGCGTGAAGTTACTATATGTTACTATGTAAGTGGCGTGAAGTTACCTTGTAAATGGCGTGAACCGCGCGGTCGATACTGCTTGGTGATCGCGTTACATTTGGAGATTTTCATAGATTACTAAGTAGGTAGTATGTAGATGGTGTGTAGGTACTATGTAAGTCGCGTATAGTTACTATGTAAATGGCGTGAAGTTACCATGTAATTAAATGGTGTGAACCGCGCGGTCGATACTTCTTGGCGGTGGCGTGACATTTGGAGATTTTCATAGATTACTAAATAGGTGTGTAGTTACTATGTAAGTCGCGTATAGTTTACTATGTAAATTGCGTGAAGTTACTATGTAAGTGACGTACAATTACTATGTAAGTGGCGTGTCGTACATCAGTGTAAGGTTACCTACTCAGTGATAGTAACCAAAATTTTATTTTATTTTTCTTTTTGAGAATTTTTAGCTATTAAGGTATTCTGTCATTGTGTATTATTGTAATTTGTAGTCGACAGAGACAGACAGTGGCATATAATCCAACCCATGATTGGATTATATGCCACTGTCTGTCTCTCTCTCCCTCATTATGACACTTAACCAGGTATTATTTTTTGTTTAATCATTAAATTATTTTATTAAGTGTACCGTGTAATTAATCTTATCTAATTCATCTAATTAAAACAGTACTCAACTAAATATCATCAACACGTTTCACCTCTAACTCAGTCGGTAATTTGCCTCACCTGCTACAAGGCTGTTTCGTTTTGGGCAAACGTTCTTAATTTCGTGCAATAATGTTAAATTATTCGTATAACAATTTAATAATCATTGTTTTTAATATCCACGCTTATAACATTTTGCCCACCCGGTGCGGTGTTAAGTAGAGGCGCAATAGTGTTAAAATCAACATTTGTAAAATATTACAACCATAATTTTTTATTAACGTTACAAATGTCATTCGACAGACAAAAACAACATCAGCTATTCTTTTTACCCGACTTCGGTGAAGCCAAATGGAAGGGTAATGATTTTGGCAGTCTACGTATGTATGTATGTTTCCCTCGTAGCGGCTTAAATACTAGTCCGATTTATTTTAATAAATGAGGTATCATTCGATTGGTGATGATACCGCAAGTAACATAGGCTATATAAATATTCGAAAAATGTTGGTTTTAAAATTTGTCTCGTGTTTGGTATCAAAAGATAGGTCTTGGCAAGCACATAACGAATGTGTATATAGATTATTATAGATATTTTATAACTTATTATATTTTATCGTCAAATTCAAAATAAACGTTAAATGCGGTCGAGTACTAACAAGTAGTATCTCGGTGTTGTTTAGTTACTTTCTATGTAATGGTCAATTTAATAAAAATATAATAACTGTTATATTCGATGTGGAAACAGAAAAATATTAAATAAAAAAAGATTAAAAATCTAAAACCCGACTTCGCAAAAAATGGGTCTTTGAATTTCAAATTGAATTGTCTAAGCAAACGATTGTACACGAAATTAAAAAAAAATACAACCAGCAACATAAAATAAAGATTTAGTGGCGTAAATATTTAGTTATTTTTTATACGAAAAGTAGTTGCAAACAATTGTAAAGCATACGAGTTTGAAGAATTAAAGGATTTAAAATATTTTAAAAAAAAATTAAAATAATCCTTTTTTTTTTTTATAATGACGTGTACTTTAGTTCTACTTCTTCGTAGTCATTTACCGCTCCGAGCAGAAAAAAAAAACGATAATTGGACTTGTTGGCGGCATGTTCCTGACTTAGGGCGTGTTTCACCAAGCAATGTTAAAGTTAACGCCATGTTAAATATCATGTTATCCCTCTCGTATTTCCTGTCAATGTATGAGATGGCATGGTATTTTAACATGGCGTTAACTTTAACATTGCTTGGTTAAACACGGCCTTAGCGTCGGTGGTCCTTCGACATGCGTAAAATTAACTCTTACTACAACTTGAACTACAGGATATATACGCATCATTAAATAATTATTATAACTCATTTATTTTACACATTGTATATTATCTGAAAAAATACTACGATTTGATTATTTTTTTAACAATAGCAAGTAATAATGCCTTAGAACTATTGTAATTTAAAAAAAATGTTGCAAATACCGAAAGGAATTATATTTTTTGTGATGTATGTAATAACAGTCATCGATAATAATGAGATTGCCGAGTACGTGACAGACAGACATACCTACATCTACCGGTAGCGAGTCGACGAGTACGGCACAACGTAAGTTATTGTATTTACATCTGATTTATGTACCTATCATTTTTACTATTTAGTTGATATCCTGGGGCCTTACTCTCCAAACTGATTCGATTTTGATTCATATTCGAACGTGCCGCGTACTCCCGAATAAACGTTTGTTTATTTTGATTCTCAGTCGATTGATACGGTCGGGAGTACAAAAAGTTTCGCTTGATTTTATTTATCCTGGTTAGTTTCAAAGTAATCCACCAAATAAAACACTAAAAGCTGTTGAGATTGAACTGATGCTCGACTGTGTCGGGAGTAAGCCTGTAGTATGTTTCATAACTTACATTTCCGACACTTAGGACCGAATAATGATCTGATGTGTAAATTACATCCCACTGAAGTCACTCGCTGTCCTTGTCCACCAAACAGTTGCAGTGACAGGGTGTGAATAAATATTTAATTAGCGTTTCAGTATTCAACCGATAGTTTATACAGCTTTATATCATACTATGATATGACCCGTGCCCACTTCGTCGAGTATACAAACCGTTTAAACCTTCCCTGGACTACCACGAATATTTCAAGACCAAAAATAGCCGAATCAGTTCAGCCGTTCTCGAGTTTTAGCGAGACTAACGAACAGCAATTAATTTTTATATATAAGAGAAGAAGATAATAATAATAATAAAAACATTTATTTGACTTGTTAACAACATTACACTACACATTATACAAACGATTACAAAAACACAAAAAACGCGACAAGAACTTTAGCATAAAATGTGAGAAATTATACAGAAAAAACAGAGACATAAAACAAACTTGACGTAATAAGGCCAAGGATCGTAGGGTAGGTAGTGTAATGCCTAACCGTCAAAAAGGAGTCCACTCAGGTATAACACTGCAACATGAACCACAGTGCCTGGTATTATGTGGCTCCATTAAAGATGATGATACCGTTGAGACCGTTTACCGACATAAGTAAAAAAAAGGCTAGAAAGTTTGTCCGTACATTCCTGTACGTCGCATCAACGAAATCTCCCCAATTTAAGAAGTAATATCGAGTCCTTCGGGAACTTCGGCTTATTCTTGTTAGCCGTCACTCGCTGCTGATGTGAATATGGAATTCTGAAAAAATATTTTTCTTACGTCTAAGAATTACTGCATTTATTTTTATACTGTTTGCGAGGATATTTTAATCTTGATGTACCGACGTGTATCAATTATATTTATATCTACTTCCCGCTATACAGGTATCAAAAATCCTTATGATTTTAGTATTTAGCGACCAAGATTTTCGATATTCCTTATAGATAGTTTACTAAAATTTTTCCTTAATCAGAATTTTTGAAAAAAATTAATTATGTTTATTTTATCTGTTTCGGTTTTGATATTTACCCGATTACGGCGAAGTGATAAGGAGGGTTATGATTTTATATCTTGTACTTTATTGGCATTTTCGTTACTACCAAAAACTTTTATATATACCAAATAAAAAAAGTATTTGGTAGTATAAATTGGTATATTGCTACAGCTAACCCCCAATTTCACAAAAATAAACTTTGAATGTACTTTAGAATTCTTTCCTGATTTAGTTTTAGATAAATTCCCGACTGTACCCTAATTTCATTAACGTGCTGAATCCAGGATCTTTCTCTCTTAAGCCCTCTTTCTGGGGATTTTATTGCTATCGGGCTATGCTCCTTAGATGAGGGATCTTCCACATCTCACGACGGTGAGACGGTGGCTGGGTTGAGTGATGTCTTCACTCTAGTTGGGTTCGCTGAACGTGCTGACGATTAACACTGGTAGGTTTTCTGTCTGGCTCGTTCTAATATTTAATTAGAGAGAGAGATGGAATCAGGAAGGTTTAAGAAGCTTAATAAAATTTGCACTTAGTAAAGATTAAAAGTATCCACGTATGTCTTATACATAGATATGTATAAAACAGAACTTCTTCTTTGTTTTACCGACCGTTCGAATATAGCGATAATGTATTTATCAGTGCAATAAACTATAGTTGTATTTAGTATCCTCAATTATTCAAGTTATTGATAATTTAATAGTAGTCGTAAATTCGAGAGTTATCTGAGCGATAAACGAAGATTCACGATTGCTTTGTTTCATTATTAATTACAATGAAAGACGTTGAACCTTTTTCAAGTTCTAATTAGAGGCCCGATGCCGAAATGCAATGCCCTTAGTGCTCAAACAAACATTAATAAATTTTAAATGACAATCAAACTAATTGGCGCCTAGATGATAATTAATATATGTCTGGTGGTGAAGGTCAAGAAAAAACTTTTAATGGATGCTGTAGTGGAGAAAATCCTTTTCATCCTTTCCGGATGCGATTTTCTCATATTTTATTTTATTAAGCTATTGCATAGCTTCTATCGCGGGCCTTGAGCGTGGAGACCGAATCCAGAAATTCCGTAACAAAAATAACGTAACACCCCCCACTCCGACCGGATACTTTTTATTGCCATCTATTGATGAATAGCAGAACTTTTAATGACTTTTTTGAAATATCACTATTGTCTCTTTAGTTCAACAACTCGCCTCTAGGTGGCATTGGTTGTATCGGATAAGTTGATATGCAATGAATAAGTAAGTATGCAATAGCTTTACCGCGGCAGTCCCCGAGTGCCACATGTCTTTTTATTTATTTAAAAGGCACATTTACAACATAAACACTAACAATACAATTAGTTACATTATAATATAAGACTAAGTCCCGATTTCATCAACGCATATTTTTGTAAAAAAGCAACGGCTTGTTAAAATGCCATGCCTTCTCATTCATTGATAGGAATTACGAGGGGAACAACATGATATTTAACGAAGGATTAAGTTTATAATGGCTTGGTGAAACACGCCCTAAGTGTTGTGCTTGCGTCAGTTACAGATATGCACAGCATTGCTTTACACAGTACTATAAACATTAAACATTAACAAAAAAAAATTAAGTAACTAAAAATTAATTAATTTAGATAGGATTACATACATATAATTATGACACTTATTTATTATTGATTACTACACATCTAATCCAGATATTAGTGTAGTAATCAATGGCTGTAGATAAGCCGCCCTTTGATTTCTTACAGCGCGGCAGGCACACTTTGCCACAAGACGCCGGAACGTCGAATGGCAATAGGTCTTATGCCTCCAT
Source organism: Celastrina argiolus (assembly GCA_905187575.2). NCBI lineage: Eukaryota > Metazoa > Arthropoda > Insecta > Lepidoptera > Lycaenidae > Celastrina > Celastrina argiolus. The sequence goes on along the minus strand of LR994584.1, from coordinate 6,891,886 downwards.
CCTTTTTTAAGAGAGCGCAAAGGGTCGCTCCGTAATCACAACTTAAATCACAGACAATAATCACAATTAGGTATATATTAGATAGAAACATAAAATGTCATTTTGCACATAAATAAAATTCAAAATCGGTTTACTTTTTTCATCGGTCATGAACAATATCTAGGTCAAGGATCTTGTGACAATTATTGTAAGTAGCAGGTATCATACCCGGATCAACTTTCAACGTTAGGGTTAAACCAAAAACGACTGACTTCTCACTATCAGGATTCAGGGTGCCCACCCCACGAGCGATAACAGGTGACCGACTTGTAGGTAATTGACAATTACTAGTTGTAGGTAAAATAGACCATATTGATAGCAATAGTAATACACACGTCATACAAAATGTCGGCCAGATATAATATGGGGAAAAATATGTCCGATTAGCCCTACAAAAGACTTGACGACCTCCGTAGCGCAGTGGTTGAGCGCGGTGGTGCTCGACCGAGAGGTTGCGGGTTCGCATCCCGCCGAGGGAACAAAAAGTTTTCAATGTTCCTGGGTCATGGATGTGTAATTAATTTGTGTATCTATATCTATACATCTATACATATAATAAATCTGTAGAGGAGTCGTGTCTGTACATTGAAGATATTTGAAAAAAAATATGATAGGGGACCTTTATTTACGCAATAGTACCCAAAACTATGATTTTTGAAATTTTTGTCTGTTTGTCTGTTTGTCTGTTTGTCTGTTTGTCTGTTTGTCTGTGGGTTTGTGCACGCTAATCTCAGAAACGGCTTATCCGATTAAGATGTACTTTTCACTAATATATTGCGGCAAGCTTCACTTAACATTTAGTGTTTGTTTTATGTAAATCGGTTCATAAATAAAAAAGTTATGACCATTTTAAAAGATCATGTCGTTTTTGCTGGACATTTGTAGGAAGCGCGCGGCGGGCCTTGGAGCCGCGCGCCGCCGCGCCGCGCCGCTTCAAATTGTACCTATTCTCAGCAAACGCACCGGGGCCGCGGGGGTGACTTTTATTTGTTAGTTTTAGGCTTGCTAGGTAGGGACAATCTAAGAATTTTTTTCTTGAGTTTATTACGAAAGTTATTTGTATAAAATCAATTAGTACTTTTACTGTAAAGTCCTTTGTGATAAGTAGGTACTGTATACATATTTGTTAGCGTAGGTTAGTAATAAGTAAATAAATAAAAACCGGCCAAGTGCGAGTTGGACTTGCGCACCGAGAGCTCCATACAAACCTGATTGACATAGAATTTTGATTTGGTTACAGCTTGAATATATTAGGAGACCTAAGTATTTGTTATAAGTTTCAATTATACACATTCATGACAAACGGTACTAAGTTTTAAAAAATCAAAATATTTTTACTATCTATATAATGTTACTAAAAACGTATGGTTTTAGACGTTGCTTGGTTTCAAATTTTATGATTTTGAGTTCACGGGAAGTACCCTTTAGGTTTTGATTCCCTTACGAGTGTCGAAAATGACGAAATTTAGCAACATACCTAAAAAAAGCAACTGCTTTTGGTTGCATTGGCTAAGAGGTCAGATTTTTTCACTGCTTCAAGGAACAGTACCTACTGTTCCTTGAACAGTAGGTACTGTTCCTTGACTGTTCCTTGACAGACGGAAATGATCTTATAATATGTGTTTCGTTTTTTCCTTTTGAGGTACGGAATTTTAAAAACAGTTTTAAGATTTTCATAAATATATTGCTCTTTATTTTGTTTTTTCTATTTTATAATATAATACATACGTTAAAAAACATCTTGATAGTTACTAAACTGTGTTACAGGGGAAAACTGTTGATACAACTCGATTCCAATCGAGATACCTTTTGAAATTCTAGCCTTTTGCGGCCTGTCCTGGATCTGTGTTAACAGATTATTATGGGTTTTTTTGCCAAATATCATAATATTGATAGAGTATTCTCTTATACAAATCTATCTTACAAGCGATAGCGCGATGCAGAGCAGACCATAATAGCGACATCTATACGCCAAATGCCGTACTTTTAATACAATTATAGCAAAGTTGAGTAGGTACCTACATTTATACAATACGTTATCCGAGAGTTAAACTCAGCGTGCATCATTAGCAATGTATAATATTATTTTGCATTGTATATTATAGTTCTCATTCCGTCCGTTAAAATTCATACTACAGCCTACTATTACTGTACATTTTATAGTCTTCTTTGTCCAAATTATGTATTCGATAACTGCATAATAAATAGAATTTTGATTAACATAAGTATTGTGTTTACAGTTAAAATAAAAAAGTTATGTCAATATAAGTTAGATTTATGTTTTTCTTCATTATTCATATTTTTATTTCTTAGTTTTTATTATGGACCGAATGGTTTTTATGTTAGGTACAACTTAGGTTTGTTTTCTTTCTTTTGGTACTTTCTATATTTTGCTACTTTTCTGTATAAAATCAGTACTTTAACAGTGAAGTGATTTATAATCAGTACCTTACGCACCTAAAGGCTAAAATACCGCAAAATTTTGCGGCGCGCTGTCAAAATATTATAATACTGCCCTAAATTACTTTTCCACGCGTACGGAGTCGCGGGCACAGCTAGTAATATAATAAAAATCTTAAATATGGGTATAGTGTACAAGTATTAAATATATTTCCGTTGTCTGGTACCGGTGAGTTTCTATTACGTCATTCCTGACGGCTTCACTTACTAGTTAGTTTGAAGACCCTCATTTTGGCCCGTATTAATAAAGAAGTTGAATCCCAACCTCACTTGAGAACACTCTCTCAATCATTTAACAGATAAAACAACGCTTAGTTTCACATTTAAAAGTGAACAACTTTATTAAAAAAAAATCTTATCTAGTTTTAGTTGGAAATAATGTAGCTTCTAACTGAGTTATAGATACCGAGCTACATGTCACGGCGTGTACGTGTTAAGATCTGTATTAAATTATTGAACACATTATACATTCAATATTGGCTGGTTACATAACGCCTTGATTAATTTGATTTAGTTTCCGGCGTCTAATACAAAATTATTTTACTTTAACGTCGTGTAGGCTTACACTCGAAACTAATTTCAACGCCGATCCAAGACCAATCTGATTCCAATGCTGTCCAGTCATGTGCTACTTTAGAGAATACCTGAATTTCAAACCCATTTGGCGCTTGTGTTTGGCCTACCTCACATTCACACCACTGCAACTCCTGTAAGCCACGATCAACAGTGGTAACCAACCACAACAAAGCCTTTGACATGATCTCAGGGGTGCCCGAGGGACAAACTAAATCTGTCTTGGGACCCACAACGAAATTAATCAGAAGGAAAAAAGGAGGAGTAGGAAGTATTCAATTGGCGCTAGTGTTGTGACGAACTATGAAGCTCAAATACTACTCACTACTCAAATAGTCCCTTGCCCTAGTGCTGTAGCAATCAGTAATCGATGATGCTGATAATGATCAATTATTGTCTTTGTTTCAGAGGTGTCTACTTCATTGGCCACTCGGCGGGCGCGCATCTCGTGTCGAAACTGCTGGCCAACGCAGATTTCCTCGAAAACACACCAGGCTCGAAGCGACTGCAAGGAGCTTTCCTCGTCTCAGGCATATACGACTTGAGGGAACTAATCCACACGTCCAACAACGACGCCATACAACTGCCCGAGGAGTGGGCGATTCCCATGTCGCCACAGTTCGACGATTTCACACACTTGCAGGCGAGGAAGATCAGAGTATTCATCCTGGCCGGCCAGAACGACAGCCCGACCTTCAAAAAACAGTCCAGAGAGTTTTTCGAGCTTCTGCACAACACGTGCCTCATGCAGCACATGTTTTTGGAAATAAAGGACGATATGGACCATTTTGATATCGTTGAATGCTTTGCGAACGATAACAATTATTTGAAGAATCTCTTGATTCATGATATCAGAAAGCATTTATGAAATGGCATGCTTAGCTATGTATCGCGTTTTAATTAACGTTTATCAACAAGCCGTTAAACATTTAAATTAAAGTTGCCTAAAGCTGGCAACACAATTTACTTACGGAATTCTTTGATCATGATGTAAGAGAGAATGTATAAAAATGGCATAATTTAGATAAGTACCTAACTGTGTATCGCGTTTCAATAAGTTTTTTTTCATCAACGAGCCGTTAAACTGTTTGTAATGCCTAGAGCTGGCAAGACAATTTACATACGGAATTCCTTTGGAAAATCCGTAACCGACGTTCTAGCAAGATCGGTCTAGAGTCTAGACTGTGGACTATAAAACCATATATCTTACGTCTAGACTAAGATTTCTAGGTCATTTGTTAACCTAGACACAGTACCGTTTATGTGCATTCGGAAGAAAACCCTATATTTTTTGTATAACTTATAATAATTTCAGAATTCAGTTCAGTGAAAAACATTTTTAAAATTAATTATTTCATCAGTTCTTTCTAATAATAATCATAGGTATCTACTATTCTAATTTACTGCTGTTTTCGGAAATTCATTATACAAACATAATATGCATGCATGTAATAACTAAATGATGAATTTGTTTAAAATTTAACAATGTAGTAATAATATTGTTAATGATAATATTATTAATTATTCAGTCAGTAATAACTTACTGATAAAACTAAATCCAAGTGTTCATATTAAATAAGTTAAAGTAAGAGTTAACATACAAATAAAAAGTAATGGTTAAGCTTTACATGTTACAACTAAGAATTGTTATAATAGTATTAGAATTAAGTAGTAGGTACCCTAAATTGCGTTAGGGTATCATTAAAATAAACATAATATTATTTTTATTTTTTTATTAAAATATCATTATTTTTCATTTAGTTTTTATTTATAACATCAATATAATATGCTAGTTTTTAAGAAGTAGATACTACTATAAGTGTAGAGATAAATGTTCGTAAATCTTCCACGCAAAAATTACTCAACGGAGTTTAATAAAATTTAGTATCCCTGTAGTTTAGCGGCTGGTTTAACACATAGGCTACTTATCAACCAGAAAATGTATTCCCGTTCCCGGGGATACTTTTAACGAAGGAACCCCGAAAGCAATAAATTATGAGCAAGTAAACCTTGTCTTAAATTTATTTGATGGTTATTCAAAGCAGGCGTTGGGTTGATATATACGATAAGTCTAACTAATGCCTTTCTTTTAATCCTTGCTTGAGATGGCATATTTTATTATAGTATTATAATGCCGAACATGGATTGTAGGCTCAGAATTTCCAATATTAAGATGCTTTATGAGGATCTATCATATTCCTTTATATCTTACTAGTATATCCGTTATATCTTACTGTGCCCTCGACTTCGTTCGCGTGGTTTTTGAGTGACTTAAACCGTTTATGCAGCGCACGCAAAGAAAGTGTGAATAGTTTTCCCCGTTTTAGCAACATTTCTCACTAACGCTTCGCTCCTATTGGTCGCAGCGTAATGTTATAAATAGCCTAAAGCCTTCCTCTATAAATGGACTATCCAACAAAAAAATATTTTTTCAAATCGGACCAGTAGTTCCTGAGATTAGCGCGTTTAAACAAACAAACTCTACCGCTTTATAATATTAGTATAGATTTTAACCCTCAATGAAATCTGAGGTCCGATAAGTTTGAGTGTCCGTGCCTCCAAAACGGATGAACCGATTTTGATTTTTTTTTTGTTACAAAGATGACGTGATCGCGGACTATAATTATTCAACAGTTTTCTCACTGTTTGACAATCCTTGCTTAAAATTTTAAACTTTGTTTATATTATTACTAGTTGTTCCTGCGACTTCGTTCGCGTGGTTTTTGAGCGACTTAAGCCATATAAGGAGCGCACGCAATGAAAGTCCCCAAATGTAATTAATTTTCCCCGTTTTTGCAACATTCTTCACTGACGCTTCGCTCCTATTGGTCGCAGCGTAATGTTATATATCCTAAAGCCTTTCTCTATAAATGGACTATCCAACAAAAAAAGAATTTTTCAAATCGGACCAGTAGTTCCTGATATTAGCGCGTTTAAACAAACAAACAAACTCTTCCGCTTTATAATAATATTATAGTATAGATTTATCAAATAGAGTTTTTTTTCGCAATTCTTTACAGTTACAATTTGATTTTGCCCCCTATCCCCACTAAAATAACCAGTAAAAGTACATACTTGAATATAAAAGTCAATTTATCTAAAGTTTAAATTACAATGCAAATGTTAACTTTTTAGTACCACACGTAAACCATTTTACTGTAGCTACCTATCTAGATTCTAGACGTCATAAAAGTTTATAAAATATGCACCTCGGGAATATTTTTGTGTCAGTCTGCTCATGTAGCTGAACTCACAAATAAAATTAAATACAATATGACCCATAAGATCCCTTACTAGGATTACATTGAACTTCGCGCCCTGGTTAATATATTAAAGGCGTGTTTCACCAAGCAATGTTAAAGTTAATCCTCCGTTAAATATCATGTTGTTCCTCTCGTAATTCCTATCCATGAATAAGAAGGCATGGTATTTTAACAAGCCGTTAACACTAACATGCGTTGGTGAAATCGGGACATAAGCATCATCGAACTGTCAAGCAGTGACCGACATGAGGATAAATTATAGCTAAAATCGCTTTGAGTCACGTCAGCTTACAAACAACAAAAACTAGATTAAAATCGGTTCATCTGTTTTGAAACTATGCTCCCACAGACATACAGAGACACGCAAAATTAAAAACACCTGTTTTCGTCAGGCTCAAAACGACAATTGACATAATATTAAGACATTGAAGTTGTAGTCGTCCGTAGTAGTCCGTACACGTCCGTGAGATAACAGCATCATCTTATCTACTTCAATACAATTGGGTTATTGAATTAATAATAGGTTACCTATGAAATTGCCGTTCTTCAGTAGGTACTGGCCATTTCAAATCAAAATAATTTTGTTTGGCTAAGAATTCTAATTTAAAATTAATTTTGTTTTAAAAACATAGAATTCTTTTCCAAAAGTAGTAATTTGTTTTTTAATTAGTTTTACATTTTCGTGACAAGATTCTTACTTTAGTAAGGGTGCATAAGATCAACCAGGCCTAACACATCACATACATTTCAGTCAAAACGTGGTGCTTGGCCGTTTAATTTCACACAGATGAATGAATGGCTATGAAATCTTCGTGATGGTAACAATGTAAACTACATATTATTTCTATCATACATTATTTGTTTATTTAAAAGACTAATTATATTACGTTTTTACTCCTAGTGCAAATAATTATTTTATAATGAATCACATATTATTTCATTTTATCACTGACTTACTCACCCACTGATCGATCATCAAAAGTATAAGACATTTCTAGCTTCTAACAGACATAGAAGCTTCTAATTTGGAATACAAGTAGATAGTGTTTAGTGTATAAAAGGAATAACTTAAACACTCTGAAAATTATATCTAGTTATCTATAACTTTGTGATCCTATATAAATATAAATGTAAATGGTATAATATTATGGATCTCACATTTTTTTAAGGCAGAAGAACTAAGTAGCGAGACTTGGCATTATTACAAGTTATGTTTTTGATAGGATTTAATTTACTGCGTGTATGTTGCCGTATCGATAAATATATCGATAAAATAACCGAATAGCTTTTACGTGCATACTTGCACTCACTAAGTCAAATCTATCAACCAATAGAAATCTGTGGCGACTCTAGCTATTGGCAACTACTCCTGTATTTGATCAATTACTAAACCACGGTTTAGTAATTAATTCAATAGCTCTTCCATCGACGTTTGGGCGGACGTTTAATTGGATTTGAAGAGATTGTGGCCATAAGTCATAAGAGCCTGTGAGAGCCCGCCTGATGACAAATTTGCACGCCTTTGTAAACGAATTAGTGAATAATTGCTGTTGCTTTTAATTTTCAATAGGCGTTTATTTTATATCGGGTTAAAAGATTATATGTTTTACCTCGGACGAAAACAAAAGGATGCTCAAATTTTGACGTGTATGTCTCTCTGTCTTGTGTGTCCGTATGTGTCCTAGTTTCTTTCCTGTTGACGTGTCTGAGAGTTTTCTTAACCATAATTTATCATTACCAGTTTATTAGTTGCTATTATTTAACTGATTATCGAGCTACTAAATGGTCTAAAGGTTTACTATAGCCAATGGCTACACACACCCGCATACCGGAAGAGTTACAAATGCGTTGGCGACCTTATATAGGGTTCAATAGATCTTGGACCTCCGGTAGGTTTATCTACCTCAAGGATTTTCCTGAGGTAGATAAACCTACCGGAGATGACGTTAATAAATCCTTTCTTAGGACTTTGAATTTTTCGTAATTTTTTCGTTCGTAATTTTTTGTGTCGCGCTAAAGGAGTTTAGTTATCAACCGACTTCAAAAACGACTGTTTATTTTTGAAAGTTAAGTTGAGTTTTCAGTTTCATATTTCGAATCTCGAATCTCGAACCTTAACAACTAGACTACGACCACAAAACAATAATTTAACATAAACATATTGCGAGCGCAAATTGAACAAAAGTTAATGAACGCTTCAATTACTTTGGCAATGCGGCGTGGGCAGGTGTGAGGTGGTACAGCCTACTCCTGTGAAGTTCGTCATTGTTTGAGCCATGCCTGATGTTAAGGCTCCTTCACATGTCCTTGACAAACATTCGTGAAAACATCTTGGAACGGAGCGACACACCCAAATTATTGATACTCTAACCCCCTTACTAATAAAAACATTTACACATTGTATAGATACACAATGTTCCAGACTTCAAAGAAGTCACTTGACTGATAAGCACAGTATAATAATAATAATATGTTTTTAAATTAGCTTATGTATGTAAATGTTTTTACTAGTAGTTAAGGGCGTAAGAATTTATGATATTATAAAGTTAATTTTAAGTTAGTTATACCATACATTAATAAATAACATGAAAAGAAACATTTATTGAAAAGTCTGGCTAAATATTACGTTATATTATTGATGTGTTTTGTTTTTTCTTCAACAGTATGTATTAAAATTATCACGTCTCATTTTCTCGTGCATAATATAATATAATATTCTCAATTCAAAAAAATATTTAACTATTTAAAACGAATAGAGAAAGCGAAAATATATTTTATATACCTAATGGCAATATTACAATATTTTCTTCATATTACAAAAAATTGTGTTATATTATTTATTACATTGAATATTAAAGCTATAACTCTGTCAAAATACACACTTCGATTAGTTCATACGAAAAATATTGGAACTTAGATTATATAGTCTTTTTTTATTTTATTTTGTTTTATTATAAGTTCATACGAAAAATATTGGAACTAAAATTAGTTCATACGAAAAATATTAAAACTTAGATTATATAGTATTTTTTTATTATTTTGTTTTATCTATTATAAGTTCATACGAAAAATATTGACCATTAACTTCAATTAGTTCCAGCGAAAAACGTCTTTACAAAGTCTCTACGTGAAACTTTATGAGGAAATTGAAGTTTGGAGCTATCATAAATATTCATTCTTTAACCTACTTACATCATCTGATCGAAAATAACTAATAAATATTGATTAACTTATTTGTTACTTTAGGGCGAGAAAAGGGAAGAAAACTCAACAGCCTGGTATTTGTAGAAAGTACCTAATGGATTGTGGATGCTCTAGAATTATTATCACACGAATATTATAAGGGTATAAGTTTGTGCGTGTACGTGTGTTACTTTGTTACTCGTCAACAGATGGACCAATTTTAGAAAATGGTATGCAGAAGCTGACACCCATGATTAATATAGGCTATTTTTAATCCCAAAAAATTACAGTGTTCTCCTAAGATACTGTATTTACGCAGACGAAACCGCGTGTAAAAGCTGGTTAGCGAAAAATTACAATATTTTATTGAGTAATTAATATATTTAAAAACAAAGTGCCAGTCAGTTATAATTTGCCCCAAACTATGTAACGATTCAAGGTGTATTGGTATATTATTCTAATTTTTTATACACCATAACTACCAAATGATAGGGTTTACTTATTTTAAATTAAACCTTTATTTTAAACAAAACGTAAACAAACACATCTATGCCACAACCATAAACTAGTTAGTGATGCGAATACAATACAATCATTCTTTGAGTTTCATAAAACTATAGACTATATTCTACAGTCGGCAGTATCAAAATGGCGTATTTTTACTGTGTATTAGTTTTTCATTTGATGTTAAAACATATGAATTATTGTTTAATTGTTACAAAATGTATTGAATAATGAAGTATGATCCTTTAATATTCCGGTGAAAGTGTTGATAAAAGACAATACGGGAACACGCGAAAATTTCTATGTTTTTAGTTTAAGTTTAGGTTAACTACCAAATAATCTTTATATTCTATAACAATAGTATTTACAATATTCAAAAGTCGTACACCGAAAATGTCAATGTCTTGTATTAAAAGTTTTGCCTGTGTGGAACAAAAAGTATCTTAAGATAGTTCTAATTCACCAATAATATTTATACAAGTGTCATGTCAACGGTAAGCAGCTAAACATTCTACTTTCTTCTTCTTAAAAAAAGGCTAGTTCTTAGTGACAGTGGCATTTGAAAATTCCGTAAAGAAAAGTAATCTATTTGTCATTGGCTATGCACAAAGCGCATCCCATTAGAGAGAGAAAAAGTAATCTATTGTCAATGGTATTGGCACTGTCATGCTATAAATACGTTAATAAACTTGTGTTATTCAAATTCAAATTCAAATAGCCTTTATTTCTGATACATACAATATTCATTTACATCATTTCTTTTATAATTCAGTTGTACATAATATTATATTAAATTATTGCATCTAGTATTTAACAATTTTTAATATATTATATTTGATAAAATTACATTTCCAATTACTTATTATATAGTATAATTATTCATTATTATTTTAGACATCAGTATCAGCTTGCCCTTTGGCATAGGCCTCCCCTAGACTCTGCCATGCCTTTCTATCTGTGGCACTTCTTCTCCAAGTTGCTCCAGCCATTATTTTGATGTCATCTTCCCATCTCTTTTTTTGTCGTCCTTTTCTTCTTTTACCATCACGAGGGTACACTTAGTTATAGTAGGTACACAAATATAGCTACACGTATAGTAGGTAGGGTTTGGGCCTAAATATGTATTTGTGTACAAGCCCTGGTCTGCATATAATGTAATTAATCATATTTCTTGCCCGTAAAATTTAAAACCCGTTTGCCCTGAATTTTCACGTCCAAAGTCCATAAGAAGAGCCATTTTCATAATAGAAGGGATTAAATCACAAAAAATTTAATTATAGAAGCCATTAAGCCTAAAGAGATGTTTAAACATTATGGTAATTAATAAAAAGGCCTTAAAATATTCTACCCTTCGAAAATAATGCATAGTATGTTTTTATTGTAATATTACATTCTATTTTCCATTCATTTAATGTGTTCGACCTAAAATAAACTTTAAATATTTGGATAAACAAAAAACTTGATAAAATTGGTATGCATAAATACATAGGGCCGGTTTCTGCAACGCTATTCAAATGTATGATCAACTAACATGACATTCAAATTAACAACTCATGTTGAACTCTGATTCGTGGAAAATTTATCAGAGAGAAAGAAAGGGACAGATATTTTATAATATCATCACTCTCGCACTCGCAAGGCTGGTTAAAATTCTACAGATAAGATTGAATCAAATCGTATGTCAACTAATCTGTGTATATTTTGGTGAATTAACCTTATGTGTAGAATATTAACCAGCTTTGCAAGGGCGAGCGTAAATCTTTGCCCTTATCCAAGCCTTTAAGTTGTTAGTTAAATTAAAAAAGTTATAATACGTAATCCTAAGATTATTTGGTATTGTTATTATGAATAATGAAGGGTACAGGAAAAAACAGAGAAAATCCAAATAAAGAGATTGTAATAAAACGTAATTAAAAGTTTGAAGTATTTAAATATTTTTTGTTGAGAGAGGCGAATGCGACGTAGCATCACATAAAAAGGCCCTGTTAGCGTTATACTTTTAGACAATAATATTGAATATATACTTTACAACATCAGTTGATAAAAACCTGATTATTGTGTTCCACAGTTTATAAATCTTTATGTCAAAGTCGCGTGGCATTTTAGTAAAGTTAGCAATGTTATGAGTAAACTGACATTCATAGAGTTAATGAACAATTTTGATCGCGACCGATTACCGCGACACTATTTAACGAACATCGTTGGACGCCGTCAACATTTTACAATTAAAATTTTAATGACTTGAATCTAGATAGACACACAAACGGCAGGTTTCTAAAAGGCTAATCAAATTGTTGGTCAAGTAACATGGCATTAGAGTTTTGAACACATTTAGTCACGTCAGCATTTAAAAAAAAATATGAATGGAAATAAAAAAGTACGTTTATAAAACCGACTTCAACAACTAATAAAATTTTAAGAATTTCACCTATTTCCCAAGGATACCATCATCAGTTCCTTACCTTATTGTGGGGCCACCTGTGAAGTCACCCTATCAAACAAAAAAATATTTCGCAAACCGGTCCAGTCGTTTTTGAGCAATCGATGAACATAGGCACATAAAAAAGTATTCCGACGAATTGTGAACCTCCTTTTTTTGAGTCGGTTAAAAAACAATATCAATCGGTTCATTCGTTTTGGGAGCTCCAATGCCACACACACACACACACACGTAAAACTTTTGACACCTCCCTTTTTAAAAAAAGAGCTATGGTTAAAAAAAAAGAAACGGAACTTGAATATATCTCTGAACGTTCCGATATTGCATCAACTTGGCATCCATTTCGAACGCAAATGCAATTCAGTGGCAGATGTTAGAAATTTTTCAATGTTGGTATTGGAAAGTGCACTCTAAACTCTAATAAGTTATGTAAGCGAGAAAAACGTATAGGATTTTAGACATTTTGAATTTTTCGTCTCCATTCTGTATAATATTTATATCTTGCCCAAATACTGGTAAACTAGTAACGACGTTTTAATACCACGTTAAACTGGTTCCGTGCTAGTTTCGCTTTGAACTTGTGTTTGTGGCTGCATAGAGCAGCAGCTCTTGCAATGAAACGTGCAACTTCTTGTTTAGTAAAGAAATAAGCAATAGACAAAGCCAAAAGTTACTACTGTCTGTGTATGTATGTTTGTTCCATCATAGCACCTAAACTACTGTATTTATACTTTATGACGTAAATATTCTGCTATAAATATAAAGGTACAACTTATACATGCAAACGTAGAAAAGCTTCTAAAGACAACAATCTAATATTATACTCTTAGCTACGAATAGGCGCTTATTGGCGGACATTATTCACTAACGTAACACAAGAATGTAATCAATTTAATTTCTGTACCAAACCACAGAGTAGATAATATAATATAACAGAGACACGACCTAGTACTAGAAGATGGTATCACCCTAATACTGGAAATTCGACTGGTTATTTTTGTTTTCTTCGATCTCTAATAGATAAAGGGTGAAGTACAGGCACATTCCGGAAACCACCATCTAGCGCCACTATTGGAAAATACTAATTACTAATTTCGTTTGGTATCTTCGTCTTAATTAAGGAGTTGAATTTAGCTTAATGTGATGTTATGCTTAAAATATGCTTATCTTTATTTTAATGTCAATATTTGTACTTACGAGTAATTCGGCATATTTATATTTTATAATTTACATATTTATATTTTATAGAATCTTTTTAATAAGGTCCCTTTTCACCCTTTGGTTACGGAACCCTAAAAATGCACCGTCGCGTATCGTTTCGGTGTGAACTGACCCTTAAGTAGAAAAGTAACAAATAAAATAAATCCAAATCTTTTGACAATATAACCTAACAATAGAGAAATGCAATGTCACATCATATTTCTATGGAACAGTTTGTGAGTGAACTGACATAAAATAAAATTGAAAATGAATATAACCAAGCGGCCTCTCTAGCTCAGTGATTAGAGTCACGGGTTCGAATCCCGGTGAGGGACCGAAAATGATACTAGGTCATGGATATTAGATGTGTTTTATCGCCTCCGTGGTCTAGTGGTTCAGAGCTTCGCTCTCGACCCGGAGGTCGAGGGTTCGATTCCCGCGTTGGAACAACATAAAATGATGTTTTCAAGTTTGGGTAGGACAATGCAGGCTGATCACCTGATTGTCTGACAAGAAAGATGATCCATGCGTCCGATGGGCATGGTAAAAAAAGTCGGTCCTGCGCCTGTTCTCTCGCCAGTCGTGTCGGTTTACCGTCCCACTGGGTTATGAGAGTAAAAGGAAGAGAGAGTGCTTCTGTGTATTGCGCACATACTTGGGCACTGTAAAAAACTCATGCGTAGCTGGCCTGGTTTCAATGAAATCGGCTACCGACACCGAAATCGGTGAGGGGAGCTATTATTGGATGTGTATGAGGAATGCATATATACTTATATAATAACTATAGGTAGCAGCACTAACCTATATAATTATTTTTATTGTAAATGGCAAAAAATTACTGATAGGATAAGACATTCAAACTTATGGCACCAGTTGGCAGCAACGTCAACGTTTCCTATTAAATATAAGTAGAATATTATTTAAAAAATCGTAATTATCACGGGTGTAAAAAGAACAGTCACTGTAACTTTGGGATGTGATTATGCCTTTTCTCATTCTAGAAATGTATTTTTCTAGTACTAAAAATTTTTTTTGCTGTTTCGTAATTTTTGCGACAAAAAAATAATAAATGGTAAAAAGTATTTTTTTTAGTTTACGACAAAAAAAATACATCCAAAATGAGGATAGGTAGTATAATCGTATCTCAAAGTTATAGTGACTATTCCTGTATAATATAGTTCCTGGGTCATGAATGTGTATTAAATTTGTGTATAATATAATAAAAATCTTAAATATATAGGTAGTATTAAAGTATTAAATATATTTCCCTTGTTTGGTACCTGTAACACAAGTTATTCGGATACTTAGCACGGGGCCAGACTCACGTCGACGGTCCCTACGTATAAAGCGACATGTCAAAAGTAGTGGTTTTCAGGAGAGAGTTTTAAAGATTCAAACTCTTCTGTAGAATTATCATAAAACATAAACACAATATTTTTTATTTATCTGTAAAGCATAATGTAGGCTGTTTTTAAATATGTAACATAATTTGAAATATTTACAATATTTTCGTCAAAATTGCAAGATGACCGTTTTTACGCTGACTATTTAAGGCTGCTTCTTTATCCGACACACCATGGATTAAAATTGAATAAAGGCCATAGTAACCATCAGAATTCAATTAAATTAAGGACAAATTATTTTAAAATTAAATTAACTAGTTAATTGCTTTTGCTTCTTTGCCTATCAACGCGGAAGATTGATAGCGCATTACGTGATGATTTCGCGTTTTATTTTTCATGTACATTTATATAAATTTATTAAATAAAAAATAAAATATATAAAAAAACTTTTTCCACGTATTCCATTATTTTTATTAATATGTATTTTAATTTTAATATTATCCACTTTTCTATAAACTACATAACTGTAGGAAAGATACTCCTATGGATTCTCAAAAAGGGGTTAGTAAAAAGTGATTTTTGCTTCACGTTCAATAATATCAAGTGCACTGAGGCAGTAAAGCTAAAAACAGGTCACATGTTTTTGTTAAGATAGCAAAGTTTATATATTATTATTTAATGTTTAAAAATTACTAACATGTGTATGTAAAGTTTCATAATATATTTCTGTACGCGTCTTTTTTAAGTATTCGCTTCATAATATCACTATATACAAGACTCAATCTTTGTATAAACAAAGGCCACAATTATTTCAGCGCTTGTGTAAGGAGGCTTGAACTATAAGTGTAAAAGTTTTCGCTTCATATTATAGATCAAGAATGATAACTTCGCTATCTTAAAAACATAGCTCATATTTGTCTGAGCACCTCTGTAAGTTGGAGGCTTCAGAAGGCTTCGCGCGGTCGCCGGGAGCGCACGCCCCGCGAGACGAAACTCGAGCAATAATAGTTTAGTTCACGGCATGGCGTGACTCCTGCACTACAAACTTGAAGGTAAGTTATTAGGAAACTTTGAATAAGTAGTTTTTGGAAAACTTTGTAAACAAGTTTATAAACTTTTGAAGATACAAATATTAAATACTCTAACTGCACTTATGTTATGAAGAGGTTCTTTGAAAAGCAGTTAAGTTATAGTAAATTAAAATTAAAATTTTAGTATTTAAAAGTTATCAACATCAAATAAAAAAAATATTTTTAATAATTATAATAATCATTTATTTGCTATAAAATAAGTTACAAAGTTCTTATACTAGATTAGTGGCAAGTATTCTGCTTTATAAAGCATGCAAATATGTAATAATATAATGGTACTTAACTTTAAATAATTATTTATTATGAGAAAAAACAGTATATTAAACATTACAAATTCTAACCAAGTTTAAGCTAACCACGTACATATTTATTTCATTAGCTAATTTTAAAATCGTTTTAAATTACAAAAAATCATTATTAATATATATTAATTTAATCTAATTGTTATTTTAATGTTTCTAAATATGCTGTGAGTTATAAAATGTTTTTTTAAACTTTGTCTATGTTTCAAATAAACACAAAAAAAAAGTATATTAAATCGGATGAGAAGATAAGACTTCTGTTTTAAGTATGCTGTGACTTATAATTTTTTTTTTAAAGTTTGTCTATGTTTCAAATACACACAAAAATAAATTCTATTAAATCGGATAAAATTACAAGATACTATTGAGACTTCTGAACTATAACTTTTAGAACCAAAAGGTAAAATTTTTATTTTTTAATGTGGGATATAACATAATTATTAATTATAAGCACACTCATTACTATTATTACCTTAACACATAGAGTTAGCACATATAGAGCATTTACAAAATTCAGCCTAGATTTCTTGCAAAAGTATTTTCAGAGTCATGTTAGATCGAAACAATACTAGACTCTGAAATCGCAGAAGCTTTCAAATTTTATGTTAAAATTTTCATGCTCCATTTTTTAATGACGCGTAAAAATTTTAAAAGACAGGTTTATTTAAACAAAATGTACTATTTTTAAATACATTAGTTAGTATCAATATAAGTTCCAGAAAAAAAATAACTTTGTGTACGAAAAATTAACTTAATTAATAATTATTATTAATAGTATGTAGAAAACAATATTAAACTATCACAATAATATATAATTTATCGTAGCATTATATCGTAGCAGGTATTGTAGCTCGTAGTATTCACGGCTACGGCGTAGCAATGTTCTACGAACTATCCGACGGGTATAGTTATTTGCATAATGACTTTTCAAACTGAGAACATCAGAACATTAATAGGGGTTGCCGGTGTGACCTGGTGAAGTAACACATCGCCATGCAAACCTGTAACGGCACATTGTAACTTAAAGTGAATATACAATATATTTGGTTATAAAAGTCTGTCGTAACTATAAGTTTAGGTTGTATTTCGAAATTACATAAAAACTAAATAGAATAATTGGCGATCACTAGTTAATAATTAAACTAGATATTGCCCGGGATTTTGTAAGAGCAATAAGTAATCCAAAATGGAAACTGAATTTTTCCGCGTTTGAAATCGTTTCTATCTATTGTTCAAAATGAGTCCAGGAGTTTCATTCTTTATTTTATTCAAACGAACAAACATACATCAAATAGTATCAGTACAAAAGTATAGATACTATTAGTATAGGAGTGTCGATGGCACCATATAAATATCATAAAGATCAAGTTAAGTTGGTTTGAGCTGGGAAACTTGTTAAAAACAAACTAAAGAAGTACAATTATTTAGATTATTTATTCGCAAATACTTTTGTAATGAATACTAAACGCGTATCAATTCGTCAAACTTTTATAATTTTATTTTGAAAAAGCCGAAGCCCACTTTCCTCACTTTACACTTCCTACGCGAAACAAACAGGCTTTATAAATATGTTATATGTACAACAGAGGTTGAATTAAAATAAACATAATTTTGGCATTATTTTTAATTTTAAAATTCTATAACAATTGTCATATTATTTTATAAATAATAATCCTTCAAGCTGCATAAGCTGTTTGAAAATAATTATACTACAAGTATACGGTGATTGATAGTCTTGATTTTTTTATTTGTAATTTATCAAAATTACATTTTGTCACAGACTAAACCTAGTGCTTTAATAAAACATTAGTATAAACTATTTTAGTAATAAAAAAAAGAAATAAAGATTTACACAGCAGATTATACACCAGATAACAGAAGGCACTGATCCAAAAATCAACAAAGAATAGTAAGATGGTATACGGCAGGTAGTGTTAAACCAAAATGGAGTAGGTACCACTTATTTTGGTTATGCAACACATGGGTATCACTCGTGGTGTCACACGACGGTCGGTACGGTCTTCCATCAAGCAGGAACATTAGAAATCTCTGTAAAATAGCTTCCCTCACAGATTTCGGCGTCGGTACACAAAGTATTTTTTTTAACGGGCATTGGCCCACCTCACATTCCCACCACTGCAACGACACACAGGATCGACAGTGGTAATCAACCATGACAAACGCTTTGATATGATCTCAGGGGTGCCCGAGGGACAAGCTAAATCTGTCTTGGGACCCACAACGATATTAATCAAAAGAAAAAAGGAGGAGTAGGAAGTATTCCAGTTTGAGAGGTCCAAGCAAGTGGGATACGGTACAAAATTGTAATGACTCCAAAGTCCAAAAAAAATTGAGGGAAAGCACCACGAATATTTCACTATAATACACTAATAGGAAAGCATACGAAATACATAGATTATTATGTCATTGTAAGCTAATTATGAGTTCGTGATTTATTCGGAGTTTATTGTGATGTTGATGAATGTTTCCAATAATAATTATGGCAGAAACGCTTGAAAGCACGGAAATTCCTAGCGCTGTCCACGAGGTCGCCGTAATATGCTACTCCAGATTTACAGATTAGGCTGTTAAGCATTGTAGTTCTTACATGTTGCCAGAGATTGCACTCCCACAGAATGTGATGAGCCGTTTGTTCGAAAATCTTGCCTTCGGTCAAACACTCGCATAGAGGCGATTCTACCAAATTGAATCCATATAATTTCGCTTTAAAATTACCATGACCGGTCAGGAATTATGTAGCCAGTGTTTGGAGAGTCATTCGCGTACACATGTGTACACAAAGTATTGTGTAAAGTACCCAATATACAAAGATACTCTCCTTTCCACTCTCATAACCCAGTGGGACAGGGAACCGACACGACTGGCGAGAAAACAGGCGCTGGACTGACCATTTTATATGCCCATCCGACGCATGGATCATCTTTCTTGTCAGATAATCAGGTGATCAGTCTAAATTGTCCTAGCCAAATTTAAAAACAACATTTTTCGATTTAAAATCTCCGTAAAGTACGGTAAACGAATAATAATTGTACAAAAAGTTTGACAGCGCCAATACAATAGACTATCGATTACTTTACTTTTAGGAACATTCAATTTTTTTTTTAATTTCGTTTGTATTATAGAATAGCCATAACAAATTAATTCATAACACATGATTTCATATTTATATATCAATATATTTTGGTGCTATAATATTAGAATTTTGAAAGTCCCACTTCGGAACAGTAAAAATGGTATAGGCCCCGAATAACAAACTAATAAATATTAGGTGTCTGTCTGTCTGTATGTTGCCGACGATCACGTATCTCAAGAACAGCGACAGCTGGGCAGTTGACATGTTCATAAATTATGTTTTTCTGTTGTCGCTATAACGATACAAAAATGCTATTTTTTACGTTTTATATGAAATCCTTTCTGGGCGAGTCTGACTCGCACTTGGCCGGTTTTTATTTATAGCCTAGACAGAAGTTAATAACCAGTTTCGATCAAAAGAGTAAATGACGTGTAAACAAACGTTAGCTGAAACAAATTAATCGTCTACCCCCTAATATTCAATATTCACAAGCCCTTGACTACACAGTGCACCCGACCCCGTCCAAATAAATAGATAAAATATAAATAATATAATAATGAAATCTCACATCGGGTTTGTAGTTGATTTTTAAGAAATTTTTGTAGTGCTCAAGTACGTGATGTTATGCGGGGCCCCAAAATTCCCTTAAAAAAAAAGGTTTTTTTTATTAACACATTCAAAATACTAAAATAGTAGCGAATTAGAAAAATTACAGAATAATATATTATATCTATATTATCGCCTATAATATCGCTGACTTGACTAATGTCCAGTCAGTCCAACAGCTTACAATGTAAAGGGTTTAACAGTGCGCAATACACAAAGACACTCTTTTTTTTATTCACCAACGAGAAAATTTCAAGTATGACATAAATATGGTATATATATATTTTTTTTATCTAGTTGCCAATTTTTAGCTTGTAATTCACATATTACAGGGTGTTAAAATAATTGTCACTATAACTTAGGGATATGACTATACTACCATTTGGCATTAAAAAAAATATATTTCTTATGATAATTTTTTTTACAACTATTTTTGAAAATACTTTTTTTTTACTATTTTTACGACTTAAGAAAACAAATTGTAAAAAGAAAAAAAACTTCTTTTAGAATAAAAACAAATATAGTATATAAATAGTATAATAATTTCCCAAAGTTATAGTGACTGCTCTTTGTACACCCTGTAGGAATTTTATATTTAAAAACCAAGTTTCAGGCATTTTCAAGCTTTCAACGACCACATCGTCACTTTCAAACTCAGTTCGGACATATCACTACCCACGCAAACCCGTTCGAACTAATGGATTATTATTTTTTAATCATGTTCTCCTTCTCCTCCAAAAAGGTGCTACAGTTTACACGTTTCGTGTATTTTCTTTCCTATTCCAATTTCAAATTGATCTAAAGTTTCGATTTATTTAAATTGATTGATTTTATTTATTTCATATATAAAAGTTTGGTACACACATATAAGTTAAAATTAGCATTACAAATATTACAAATAGATCTAAAATATAGTGAAACGGTTGTGTCCGAACTAGATAAAGATTATCTGTATTTCAGACCGCTCTTCCATTACAAATTCTTATAGTTAATATCTTTAATTTTATATTTTTAAATCCGGCAATTAAACATAAAATATTTATTTTATGTTTAATTGCCGGAATTTAAGTCTAAAATAATAAAAACAAAAAAGGTATATGGATTAATAGCAGAATTAGTAAATATAAGATCTATATATACTTATAATAAAACTGTAGAGAGGTCAATTCTGTACATTGAATATTTTTTCAAAATACATATTGGAGGATGATTGGCGATCGATACTGATGCCAAAAATGCAATTAGTAAAATTTTTGTCTGTCTGTCTGTCTGTCTGTCTGTCTGTATGTGCGCGATAGGAACAAAAACTACTGAAGGGATTTTAACCAAACTTGGTACGATTGTAGCCCATATTCCTGGGCAGGTTATAGGCTATATAACATAACGCTACGATACATAGGAGCCGAGCAGTGACGATAAATTGGAAGCAAGTCGGAGGAATTTCGCGCGCGCGGGCTGCGGACGAACGGTTCATGCGGGGGGCGCGGGGGGATCGCTTACACAGTGACGCGAAGCAATAGAATGTGGCACTAAAGTAGATTAGAACTTGAAATAAGTACCTAACAGATTTTTTTTTCTGAGAAGAGTGTTTCCACAGTGTCATAATAATATAAAAATTGTATTTTTGAACTTGCTTCACAAATTGAAATAAATTATCATTTATTGTATAAATCAACTTAATTAACTGTATTATTAAAAGAAAGCCTTTCGCGATAATCTAAAAAAACGGGCAGTTAAGCGGTTTTTGGTAAACTATTTATACCATCACGGTATTAATCCTCATCATTTTTAATACGTTAGTTGGCTTAAGAATTTCATGAAGACTATATTTGCCCTTTATACCTAGCAAGAATAATTAATAGTTTAGGAGATAATATAGCAAAATTAAAATCGTTTCGCCGTGATTCGACCGCCGCGCCGCCGAGTCGGGGTGTAGTGTAGGTATCAGATGCTGGTAGGTAGGAATTTTGGCGAAGGTCAACCAAAGGAACTCCACCCCACTGCTGGGTAAAAAATACTATTAAAATGTGCTAACAGGCAGTACCGGTAGTATGAATTTATATAGATGTCGCTTTGATTTGAAGATATATGACAATAAAAAAAATACTGGACGTTTGTATGAAGCGCGGCGGGAACCGCGCTGCTTCAAGCATTCAAATTTATTCTTTTTTTATTTTATATTTTGTTTAAAACAAAATTTAATTTATTTATATTATTATTATTTTTAATCTTAGGGTAGGTTATAAAAAACGCTACTAAAGCCGATCGGCGCGGCGCGCCGAGCTGGGGCCTAACTCTCCAAACTGATTCGATTTTAATTCAGAGTCGATCGTGCCGCATACTCCCGAAGAAATTGACGTTTGTTTATTTTTATTCTCTGTCGATTGATATGGTCTGGTGTACAAAAAGTTACGTTCTAACGGTTTTCTTTAACCTAATTAATTTCAAAGTAATCTACCAAATAAAACACCAAAAACCGTTAAGATCGAACTGATTCGATTCTCAGTTGTGTCGAGAGTAAGCCTGCTGGATCCTCGGCGGGGCGTGCCGCTGCGCCCATGTCTAACCGAGAGTTCCGTTTTAAAGACCTTAGTAATTGCAATATATGTTTAAATTTAATAATACTTCAAAACATTAATGACAAAAACGGTAATAAATTGAAAATATTTTTATGGTTTCGCAATTTATCCTATGTCGTTTAAATTTGATATGAAGCAACATTTTAATAGTGCATTAAGATGTTGCTTCATATCAAATTTCTATTCCCGGGAAGTACCCTTTAGGTTTTGGTTCCCTTTGGCGTGTCGAAAATTGCGAAAATTAGCGATATAAACGGCTGAATCTTTGGGTAGATGTGGCCAAGATGCCTGTTTCTTTTCACAGCCAGAAGGGACAGTAGAGCTGAGTTTTTAATATGATTTTTAGCTTGATACCTACACGTGTTAAAGTTTTGACACCCAGACAGACAGACGGACATCGAAGTTAAATACTTTACTAAATTAACGTGAAAAATTGTCTGGGTCTATACGGTGCATTCGAATAATATTATCCTAACTTCGAATACCTTTGCTGACTTCTACATATTGTTCGAAGGCCTACTTCTTTTGCCGAGCTCCGAAAGGATAGTAATATATTATTATTATACCCTGCATACCAAGAGGCTTGCCGGGTACGTGTCTTGCTGGATCGGGATCAACACTGGGATGCACTGGGAAGTACTTATTAGCGAAAGTTCTCAGCGGTTGCGCCAATAAACTAAAAATATATTTAAAAATACTAAAGTGCCCTAAATCACTTTTCCACGCGTACGAAGTCGCGGGCACAGCTAGTTTAACATAAAATAAAATAATCTTAAAAAACTATTCAGAACAATTTCATTAAACAAGACATTAAAACAATAATTAAGATAGTCTCAAAAACTGACTGTCTATTATTTCGTTGAGTTATCTTTGGTAGTTATGCATATTTCTAAATCTATTGTAACTAAATAAGTATATTTAGTTACTTTATTGTAATGTATAGGTAAATACTTACATATTATTATGTTATTAAAAAATATAATCATTAAAATGGAGTACCTATAGACCAAAATGATATTATAGAATGAAGTAAGTACCTGTGAAATAATTGCAAAACATTATTTCCCAAAACACAAACACTTGGGTATATCCAACTTTATTTCGTAAAACTATTAAATGGAACAAGTACATATTCCGTGTGTGAATCTGGGGCACCTTCCCAACTGCCAAGTTTTATCCGAAACATTTCATATGAATCGACACATTTGACCTTAGAATATTACGGATTCTTGTAAATAATGTTATCTAGTACCTCCCTTTTTTTTTGATGTCGCAAGGGAAATGCATTACGCATCCCCCCGGGATGGTCCCCGTGGGGTATGTGGGACTCCCGGCTCCCTACGGCTGGTTTACTTACTAAAGCCACTTGCGGATTGCTACCAGCCGTTATGTTGGGTGGAGTGCCTGGATCTGTCTAAACACAGGCCACTCCTCCCTCGACCGGCCGGTTCACCTCTATAGGCACCGGACTTCCATCAAATTAAGAGAGCGCTCTGGCTAACTGAAGCGCTCTCCTCGGCGCCGAGACTGACAAAGCCGGGGAGATTACCCATCTGGTACCTCCTACTTAGTTACTAGTAGTGGATACTAGAGTATTTTGATTAAAATATGATTCTCTAATATATCAAACAATTATTTTTTTTCATCTCCAGGTCAGTCAATGATAGTTTATTTCATTAAAAATACGAGACTGATAATCATTTTATAATTATTGTACTCTTACAAAAAATACTTGTAAACCTACTTACTAGTAGGAGATACTAGATTATTTTGAATAAATGATTAGAGAATCATTATTATTATAGATTAAATTAAACTTCATCTCAAATCATGCCATGTAGATGAAAAAGAAAATATTGTTTATGTCTTAATTAAAATGGAATATTCGATATTTTAAACATGACTTGACTTTACCATTTTGGGTCGTGTTCTGTACCTAAAATCGAGATGTATGTCGTCTGATCGCGGAAATAGCCGTCTGCGGTCAACACATAAATAGGTACACGCCATGTCAGCAGGTATACATGTTACTTTAGATTTTTCATCACGGGATAATATAATAGACCACGGGGTCTAATTGAAATTTGGATGTTAGATATTATGTATCTGAAATACTAAACTGTATCCCCTGATTTTTAACCCCGCACGCAAAAACGACGGGGTGTTATAAGTTTGACGTGTCTGTGTAAATGTGTATGTGTCTGTCTGTCTGTGGCATCGTAGTTCCCAAACGGATGATCCGATTTTAATGCAGTTTTTTTTTGTTTAAAAGGTATATCAGTTTTGAGTGTTATAGTATAGTATATATAGTGCAAGGTCATCAGGTCGTTTGTTAGGTGTGATAGGAATGTTACACGCTAAGTCGGGGTTTTTTTTTAATTTTTAATGTAGTTTATGTTATCATTAGTTTATTTGCGTTCCTATAAAAGCAATTTTAACGACGTATTTACGTCAAGATTGCGTATCTTTGCATTTAATTTCTATTTCACTTATCTGATATACTCGTATATAGTAGGGAATCACAGATTGCTAAGCGTGTACTAACTCCACTTAGTAGGTTTTGGTGGTTAGATTATCGGAAGAAAAAAACACAAGATCGTTTTTGCGGATCCGTGAAACGAGCGGGAACAGCCTTAATTAAAAAAAAAAAAAAAGAAATGTGATTAAATAGTAGCTCAATATAGTTTATTCGTCTAAATTGACGAGAGCATATCGCTGAGCCCTATATAAAAATCTTAAAAGCTCAATTATTAAAATTTGTTGAGTTATTATTTAATTTTTAAAATTTTACGTAATTCCCTATGAGTTTACCGATCTTCGTAATATCAGTACTTTCGGTTAGAGCTTCTTTGACACCAACTTAACATCTCCAACCTCGCGACGAATTTCTCGCCCTGACGCGTCGGATTAAATGTTCGATACTCTTTTTTATTTAACCCCACCAATCAAAATCAAGAGGTAAAATAAATGAGTAATGAGTAGAATAGATTAGGATGTGTATGTGCCTCCTATGTAAAGCTGTAGAAAAACCAGCGCTGAACGACTTACTTTTGACTTTCATGTTTCTATGAGAAATGCCTCAACATCATAAATTTTTCCATACAATAAGTAAAAAAGTGTCTATTTCAGCGCTGGTACTTTCACAGTAAACTCTATATACGGGACCCATACACACCCTAAAGTATTATTATTCGTTAATATTACAGCCTATATACGTGATCAAGTACTGAGAACTATTAGTATAACTATCAACTATTAGTTAAGTTGTTAACAAATGTCCCCAATGGACAACTTCGCCTGAACTTGTTAAGAAGAGACTTAACTACATCTATCGTAATATTGTCTTTATTTTATCCGTGTTCGTTATTTGATTTATGTTAGGCATGGCCTACCATCCCATACAATATATCTTTAATACAAAAAAAATTGCAATAGATGTCATACTTTTAACGTTTGTAAATTAAAAAATTCCGAAATAAATAACTATATTCATATTTTTAAGCATAACATCACATTAAGCTAAATTCAATTAATTAAATTCAGAAAAGAAACGAAATTAGTAATTAGTATTTTCCAATAGTGGCGCTAGATGGCGGTTTCCTGAATGTGCCTGGAAATCGGAGAAAACAAAAATAGCCAGTCGAATTGCCAGTATTAGGGTGATACCGTTTTTTAGTACTAGGTCATGTCTCTGTTATATATCTACTTTGTGTGTTAGGTTAGTATAAAATTATTATAGGTATGTATAACATTTTGATTTTAAGAATTCCCTGTAAATAAGTATTATATATAATTAGTTTCGGCCGTAAGTGGTTGGAAATGTATCCTATGGCAACACTGTACGTTTTCTGTATCTTTTTTTGCCTATCAGTGCCTATCAGTGATTTCCGAGTGTCAACTTTCGATCTCGTTGATGTTTTTTTTCCGTTCGATTTTATGAAAATAATTTCTTCCGATACTTAACAGTGATGTGAATAGTCAATAGATAAAAATAAATTACTAAAAAAAAGGCTTTTTCAAAATTAAAACATAAAGTTTGTTTTTGAAACACCCTATCTAAAAGTTAAAAAAGCATGCAGATCGGTGTAGTATTTGAGATTATCGCAAACAGACAGACAGACAGATGCGGCGAAGGAATTTGTTTTTGATTTAAGATAAAAAAGGGGGTTTTATAAGTTTATATATTATAAGTTTAGGTACAGACATGTTAAAATGAGACATCCAGCTCCCAAACAAATGAATTGAATTTGATTTTTTTTTAAGGCTGACGTGATCGTGAGTGTTCTGAGCTGCAACTAATCATCATCGCCCTCTGCTTGACAATTCGGGGGCTATGTATATTATATATTTTGGGTACACAATATTATGTAAGGATATCCCAAATTGAAATATAAAAGGCGTCAATTAGCAAATTGCTCCTAATCACCGTCCAATACGACTTTAGGAACCGACAATCGGCAATTAGAGCCCGATTGGCGGGAATTATAAAGTCCTTCATTATTCCTGACTAATGGCCCTTCCTAATGTCATTAGGACTTCGGTAATGATTTTTTATTTGACGTCAACTGTGTAAAGAACATAGTGGATGACCTGCAATCAGTCTTAACATTATATTAAATTCTTTTATAATAATAATAATTCTTTCTTTATTGAAACCAAAAAAAATAATTTAAAATTAGACTCTTATAACTTATTTAAACTAAATAAATTATAACAATTTAAGATAATGTTAGTAATGTAAATATTTAATACTTATAATATAGATTATAATATTATGTGCACAGAGGCAGATAACCATAGAATATATAAATTACATAAATTTAAACTAAGATACTTTTAATTGGCTTTATTATTGTATATTAACAGTTAGACAACTGTAATAAAATTTTTCAAAAGCTGTAAGTTTTGTGAATAAATAAAAAAAAATGTTGCTTTCTAAATCTGCATCACAGACGGCTTAGATAATATAACTGATTGAATATACTGTTGGTTCTTGATGGAAATGCATGTTCACAATAATAAGACACAACTTTTTATTTACACCTTTTAAGAAAATGGAATATTGTAAATAGAAAGTTGTATCTTATAAATTAGATAATATTATATTTATATTTTCTTATTATTGTACCTAGCTTCGTTGTTCAGCTTTTATATATTTGCATGAAACTGAAAGTTAGCTAACAATCGCCAAACCTGTTAATTTATCATCGTCTACTAAAGGAAGTGTATGTAGGACATATACCGTACCTTCACGGTGACTCAGATTTTTCAGGGCGTCGTACTGCGGGAGGTTTTTAACCCCGGGCATGGCCTACCATCTCATACAATCTATCTTTAATACAAAAAAAATGCAATAGATGTCACTACTATTAACGTTAGTAAAGTATAAAATGTAAATATGCCGAATTAAGTACAAATATTGACATTAAAATAAAGCTAAGCATAACATCACATTAAGCTAAATTCAACTCCTTACTTAAGAAGAAGATACGAAACGAAATTAGTAATTAGTATTTTCCAATAGTGGCGCTATCTGGCGTCATCTGACAGTTTCCGGAATATGCCTGGAAATAGAAGAAAACAAAAATAGCCAGTCGAATTGCCAGTATTAGGATGATACCATTTTCTTGTACTAGATCGTGTCTCTGATATATATCTACTTTGTGCCCCGGGCGAAAACAGAGGGATGTTTTAAACTACTTGACAATACCGATATTGTTAAAAGTTAATAAATCATTTTTAATAGCCAGTTTGAAATAGTAGTTGGCTAGGCTATAATTAATATTTGGTAATTAAAATAACATTTAGTAAGACTGCGATCGGATACAACTCCTCGATATGCTTAATCTCGACTGAAACAAGAGACCGTTATTAAAATGTAATCCAAACAAGACACTAATCAAAAACAACAGAAACATTTATTAATAAAAGAATAATTATAGTCAAAATTAATTATTGTTATTTCGCCTCGTAAGCCGTTGACCTCACACTATCAGCGGATTACAGCTGATTTGAAATATTTTAAAACAGTGAACCATTGTGTGTTCGGTTTCCTAAGTAGTTTTACTATTTGATCAATACAGTTCGTTTAAATTGTAATCCGTACAGGTTATGATGCTCACACACACGGAGTCGCGTCGCGCGATTTTAAGGTTCCAATTTTAAATTTTAATCACTACACAAAAAGATACACGTTTCTCGTTGTCGCAATTCAAACATTAGGCTATTTTAAAAAGTTAGCGCTCATCATGTCTTAAACGAATTTGAAATAAAAAAGGGCCACGTGCTACGTACTTAATAATTCAACAAATGAAGAATATTATATACGACTACGATTTCAATATTACAGAAATAAAATTTCTTGTTTATAAGCGCCATAAAATACTTTAGCACGTATTGAATTTTTAATTAAGTTATGAAAGTGCACTTTATGTAAAATATTGCGAGACAGAACAGTGGAGGGCTCTTCATTAGTATATTTGCTGCGGCTGCGGCAGCCACTTATACGGGGAGAAGCTTTCTGTAATTGAAAATCAGACGAATATTGCTTAACGCTTATTTTCAATTATATTAGAATAAACTCCGAGATTATGCGCTTATTTTAACATTCAAAATTGAGGTAGATATTTTATTCTTTATTTGTACAAAAACAATATAGTAGACTAGCTGTGCCCGCGACTTCGTTTGCGTGGTTTTTAAGTCCCCAAATGTGAATAATTTAAAATTATATATAATAATATAATAGGCTTTAGGATATATAGCATTACGCTGCGACCAATAGTAGCGATGCGTATATATAATAAATGATGCAAAAACGGGGAAAATTATTAATTTTCCCCGTTTTTGCATCATTTCTCACTGACGCTACGTTCCTATTGGCCGCAGCGTTATGTTTTATAGCATAAAGCCTTTCTCTATAAATGTACCTACTATCCAAAAAAAAAATTAAATGGGACCAGCAGTTCCTAAAATTAGCTTGTTTAAACAAACAAACTCTTCCGCTTTATAATAATTATTTATTATAGTAGATCTCTGTTTATATAGATCATCTATTTGAAATGTAATATTTATTGCATTTTCAATAACGCCTGTTAGTATTAGTAGAAACGGAGATAAAATAATATAACAGTTGGTGAAATAAACACACTATACTAAGGCTTTGCAAATAAGTCGACTAATTTAATAAGGGAAAAAGTCATACCTCCCATTCATAGTATCTACGTAGAGACGATTACTTTATATGTAAAAGAGTACCTATACCTATATATATATTTAGTAAAGAATAATTGTATATTTATAAAGTAGAAACTTACCTACTTATATAAAGACAGTAAGGTCGGTACGGGTATATTATGACATAGGAATTTTCACTTTCCCATCATTATATTCTCATTGAGTATGCTAAGCGAGTGCCCGTCATTATCGCGATATCTCCAGGCGCACGACGCGGGGGCGCCGGTTGATATTTTCGTGATACTTTCATAAATTACCAATTACTTTATTAAAGAAAAATTTAAGAATTTTCATGTGAAAATTAGTGGAGGTAAGCCTATTTTTGCCCGACTACGGCAATGCCAAAATAACTTATTTTTCGCAGGATATTGCTAGACAATATTAAATTTTTATGGTTTTCTGCAAAGTAACGTCTGATTCAACTAGCTACTTATAACTATACTAGCTGTGCCCGCGACTTCGTTCGCGGGGTTGTCGGAAACACTATCGCGATTATCTTTTGATTGCTGACGTTGGTTTTTTATTATGATTATTAAAAAGCATTAATTATTTCATACATATTTTTTGAGTTACTTAAACCGTTTATGCAGCGCACGTGTCAAAAGGGGAATGAAAATATAATAAAATTAAATAAAGCTAAAATATGATTAAGTAGAATGGCCAAAAGTTAACTGTAAAAATATATTAAAGTGCAGATTTACTAAAATCAAAATTCAAAGTAAAACGATAAACCAATGTATTTATAAGTTTTATTGTTATCACACTACTTATATTTTAATTACAAGAAATTAAGACAATTAGCAACACACCATTTTATATACTACATTTCATTTTATCAATAAATATATGTAAATGGAAGAAACCAAAATATCTTAAACAGCTTTGTAATATTTTTACTGTTATTAGTATTCCTAGGAATAGAATTTAAACAATAAATTAATAAACTATGGAATAAAATTAAATGTATTTAACAACCTGGTAATTTACTTTTTATTTAAAAGTACCAAACACATGATACTTTAGCAAATTAGACTATTTTTACAATATACCAATAATTTATCATCAAAATATATTTCCAAGTATTAAATAATAATAAATTATTTACTTATTTAAACACTATAATAAAACGAGACATAATAATATTACTTAGCTACAACATAATATAGAGGCTTTTAGAAAATATGGTACTTATCTTAAATTTGTTCACTTAATATCTGGTTCAGAACTGAATCCAATATAGCGGACATATTCTTTTATAAGTATAATTTGGCGCCATTTTCACCGGAAGATATAACACAATGACAATATTATTTTAAAGCGGAAGTTCGTAGAATAATTTACATTATGAAATACTGAAATTGACATACAAAAATGTTTACAATGAATGTTCAATAATTATTTTCACATTATTTCAGAATTTAACCTTAATAATTACATTTTTACTAAACATCTCAAATTATAAAATTCTAGAACCGGAAATAATATTATACTGACATAAATGTCAAAGTGACTTAAAAACTACTTTGTTAAGAATGACATAATTATAATTGTTTTATTAAATTATTCACAAAATAATAAATTCATAGTTAGTTACAATTTAAATTTGTTACAAATTGCCATATTAATAATCAAATCTGACACACGCAACGAAAGTCCTCAAATGTAAATTAATTTTCCCCGTTTTTGCAACATTTATTATATATACGCATCGCTCCTATTGGTCGCAGCGTAATGCTATATAGCCTAAAGCCTTCCTCTATAAATGGACTTTCCAACAAAAAAAGAATTTTTCAACTCGGACCAGTAGTTCCTGAGATGAGAGCGTGTTTAAAGAAACAAACAAACTCTTCCGCTTTATAATATTAGTATAGATATTGCTCTAAGTAGTGGACTAAACAGAGATATGAGCTGATAGGTCTGTATCTGACACCATGGTATACTCATATATTAACTTGTCTGCTAAATGGAGCACAACTTAACAAATTGTTTCGGGCAAGTGACACTTCTGCTCATAACCTTTTCCCTAATCCCCATAATAGAGAAATTCAATTCCGTTAATATATTATTTCAGAACACAATGTGTTATTTTTAGCGAACAATAATCCGTATGAATAAAAACATTTCAATCGAACTCAATATAATTGAATCAATAACAGCGACACAATTAGTAAATTGTATTAAAAATAGTAAGAGATCTTAATTCGTATCGAATAAATTAAAAAAAGGGGATAAAATATTTTAAATATAAAAAAGGCAAAGCTTTTAAAAATTTACTGACACAGGCAGGTATTCCTCTGTCGTAAGCATCTTAAAAGGAACGAATTTTTAAATACTACCGTCAAGGGGTGAAATTTATTTCACGCGGCAACGTCTAGTTTAAATCATTTGCTGCTTTCCAAAATTATAGATTTGGTACTTGTTAAAACTTCGGACACTGCTCGCGTCTTGTCCTTGGATCCGTGGAAGTATTCGTATAAATAATTAAATTTAATTAAATATAAGACCAGGTGCTCTAAAAGTTTTAGAGCTTATTAAAAAATAATTGTACATTCGTCCAATTACGAATAGAGGCAGCCTTTTTAAGGATTTCAAAAAATGAGGAGGTTTTTAATTCGACAGTTGTTTTATAGTTTTGTGTTTGTACCTTTCGACACGGTGATTTTGATGATTATTTTTTAACCCCCACTAAAACAGAGGGACGTTATAAGTTTGACTTGTCTGTGTGTGTGTGTGCCTGTCTATGACATCGTAGCTTCCAAATGGATGAACCGATTTTAATGCAGTTTTTTGTTTGAAAGCTTACGTGATCGAGAGTATTGTTAGTTTACTTATCATCTTCT
The DNA here is from genome assembly GCA_905187575.2 of Celastrina argiolus. Classification (NCBI taxonomy): domain Eukaryota; kingdom Metazoa; phylum Arthropoda; class Insecta; order Lepidoptera; family Lycaenidae; genus Celastrina; species Celastrina argiolus. The sequence goes on along the minus strand of LR994584.1, from coordinate 6,859,136 downwards.
TTTCGTTCGGTACTTGACGATTCGGGGGTTACTTAATGTAACACGCAGGCAGTTTAAACCGTGCATATGGCGGTAATCCGCAGTCCAAACCGCAGATTTGGAACGCAGTCCGACGCGTGGTCCCAACGTGTGCATTGCTCTATTACATAAACCAAAATAAGCACCTATCGCTAGGAAATGCTCGTTAGGTTAATTGCTTAATTGTCTGGGCTCATATGAGGGCGGGAGTCCCATAATTATTGCATCCATTACCATCACTGCCAACCTTCATTAAAGTAATTCCGCGCCGTAGAAGTGCATATTTACTATATTAATATTAAACACTTCCTTGGCATAATATGTAGGTTCAGAGCTTGGCTCTCGACCCGGTGGTCGAGAGTTCGATTTCCGCTTTGGAACGACAAAAATCGTTTTCAAGTTTGGTTAGGACAATACTGTCTGATCACCTGATTGTCTGACAAGAAAGGTGATCCATGCGTCGGGGGCGTGTAAAAAGTCGGTCCAGCGCCTGTTCTCTCGCAATTCGTGTCGGGTTGTCGTCCTAATGTCGTCCGATTTGACGACAAATAGTGACAATACTCTTCGCACTCAGCAGGCCAAGCAGGAATAATTGAAAGCTCCTAAAAGTAATATTAACGAATAATAATTGTATGAAAAGCATGACAGCGCCAATACAATTGACAATCGATTATTTCTTGTTTTTTTTTTTGTTGACTTTCTGAAAATAGCTTGTTAAGTTTCATTTGGAAATAAACCGATTTTTTTTATTTTTTATTTATTCACTTACGGAACTTTCAAATGTTCCTACTTGGGTTACAAGTTAGGTCAGGCCCGCGCCTTTAAATGAAATAATTCACATTACGGGATTGTAACTGCCCACAAAATCCCCTTGCAAGTGACGACACTCGATACTCATTTATTATTGATAAGTCATTACTTACATTTTCGAGTTCGTTTCGCGCTTTGATATTATAACCCTTTAGTGAATATTAATTTTCCGAATTAAAATTGATGGCATTCACATTTTAACATTGTACAATGTATTTCCTTGTCGGTGTGTCAAATAAACGATAATGTAAGGAAGTAAAGTGGATGTTACAATATAAATAAAACAAATATATTTTAAGTCATAAGCCGTTTGCTTGTTGTTTATAATTTGACTATGTCAAGTTCTATAATTATATTGTTCTTTTACTACTACTTGTAATTATACTATGTCAAGAAACAGTCTTGACACACACATCAATGATACACAAATTACTTGCACTTTTTCCATAGTCTGGGCATAGTAGATAAAATTATCACAAAATAATTTTTCGTAGTTCTCGAATTTGCATAATTCATGAAAGTAATTAGTAAAATAACAAGTGCAGCTGTGTACCTCCACCATCTGTTTAGTCTCGTATATCAGAGGGGTTAGTGCACAAATCCCGCACATTATTCATCATTATAATAGCATTTCACTGAACGTAATCCTCAATTAGTAAATTCATATTTTAGACGAAAAGTTGACTGCTTTCGTGCGCCCAAAAGCATATCCCTCAGAAACCGTACATTAAAAGTATCTTATGTGTTTCCTTGTGGTCTACTCTACATCTGAGTCATAATATAATTCATTAACATCGGTCGAGTAGTGTCGAAGCCTATTTTAGTGCAAACAAACATACAGACAAACAGAGCTTTCTTCTCTGTAATATTAGTAAAGATTAGTTATATATTCGATTCATAAATGCTTTAACATATATTTTACAATATTATGTATTAATCACAAGTTGGTATCAAACATTGGTTTAATAAAATTTATTGAAATATATATAATATAAAGCTTAAATTAAAGATGAGGAGCAAATTTATTGCCAATCTATTGTCTCTTAGGTGAACTAAATTCAAGAATTAAAACAAATAAAAATCACAAAAACACATAAAAACTGATCCCGAAGTTTCTGGGTATGAAAGGAGAAAATGAAACATGTACTTGTATTTTTCGTCCCGCCAAACTTCCGTTTCCCAACATAACAATAAAACAAATAAAATTCTTTATGAAGTTTTTCTATTCATTAAGTAAATTATTTAGTTAATTCGTAAATATAATAATAGAGAAAAAATTATCATACCCTACCTAAACTAAGTACCTAAGTAACTAAGCGTAATCGCGCAATATTGAAATTACCTTTTATATCTATCTATAAAAATTCTACTCACACTGTCACAATGTTAGTTACCGAACTCCTCCGAAACGGCTTTAGTCTTTACCGATTATTACCAAATTTTATATGTGTATTCAGTAGGTTTAAAAATCGGCTACTGTCTATTTTTCATACCCCTAAGTGATAAGGGTTGTTCACCTTTAAATTATTTTTTTTAATTTTTGGACAAATTTTTTTGTTTTTATTTTTTTATAATGTGGCATTAAAATACATACAACCCTAAGTTTTCACTCTTCTATCACCAACCCCTTTTCCCATTTTCTGCGGGCGGTACGGGTTCCGCGTGGCGGGTTCCCCGTTGCAGGTTCCCCGGTGCGGGTTCCCCGTTGCGGGTTCCGTTATGGAATTGGATTTCATCACAAATTGTTTATATGCTCATCGAAGTGGGCACGAGTCAGCTAGTTAATACAGAATATTTAAAATGCGTTGCATCTCGTTATGACCTAACCATTAAGAAAAAAAATTGTTGCCGCAGATTGTTTCACACTACAAATATGACCTACTTTTTGTAGAATGTACTTTTGAAATTGTATGTTCTATGTTTCACCTAAAATGCACATATGAATATTCGCTCACAAAAAGTATGATTTATATTCATTAGTATTCAGTGCCTATATGTCAATTTCAAGTCGTATTTTTTTGTCAAGTTATTAAGTTAAACACTTATTTTACACCCGCCTAGTACCAATTAACATTTCACTTCAATTAGCTTTCAATAGGTGTCAGTAACTTTAGTAAGGTCGAATGTCTAACATACAACTTTATTAAGTAAATAAACTGGTGATAGTAAACCAATTTGGTAATGGCTACCTGCGTAATTATTGTATTCGATTGTATTTAATTGAATTTGAATTCACGTGAAAAAAAAATATTTCACTACGTTATTTAGGTTTATTTAATGAATGAATGAATTCATATATTTTTTTTATAATTAAAACATCATATTGATTAGTGAATTTAGTCTTTAGTACACTAAAACTTATGTTACTATAATGTTACTCTACACGTTTTTGTTTTTTATCCATATACCTGCCTGGTTCCTCTATTATACAGGTTGTAAAAAGAGCAGTCACTATAACTTTGGGATATGATAAAAGGACCTTTACTCATTCTAGAAAAATATTTTTTTCATTAAAAAATTAAAAAAAAAATGTTTTTAATTTTTTAATGAAATTTTTGCAATTAATTATTTTTTGTCGCAAGGCTGAACTGTTTGGAACAACGTTCTGCATTAAATTCTTAAATTTTATAATTTTTGCCCTAGTACGTAATGAACGTCTTACGCGTGCGTACCTCTCAGCGTAATCAGCTGATCGCTGTGTTGTGCACGTTGTTACATTGCCTATTGAAATTTTTTAAAATTTTAAAACAGTGGATTAAAAGCAAATGACTAGTTCCAATGGATATATCTCTTGCCTGGTTATTACCCCACGAAGTTATAGTGACTGCTCTTTTTACACCCTGTATAGTGCGCAAAGAACTACGTTTAAAAAACCGACTTCACTTTTTATTACGTCCTGTATATCTCTGTTAGTTCCCCTATAGGCAAGTTTGATGAAGAACATTGCCACAATGTTTATTACCCCTGGCTAGATCATGATGTATGAAGCACATTAATCGCGTCAGGTGTAATGAACCAGTACTGCCGCATAATTTATACATCAACGCCTAATATGTTTCCCTATGGCCTGTACTATATTATCCCTGCGAAAGCAGTAAACATTATTTTAGTAGACAAGATCAGTATTATAATGTCGTACAGGGACAAAAAATTGCAAGGAAAATGCTAAACAACTCCAAAGGCTTTTTCTTTATTACTGAAAAGTCAAGTTATTCAAACCTACTTTACAACATGAATACTTAGGTTTTTATGATATAGGATCATATATAGGAGACAAATGAGACGGTAAAGTAGACGGATCAGCTGATGAAAAGCGTCTACCGTAACCTATCGGCATGGGTTATGGGGTTTAAATTCATCTGTTTTGTAACTTTTATGGAGATGACGTGGTAAGTAATTTATATGAGGTGCCAAAACAAAAAATGCTCTACGCGTCCTTCTCTTCACACTATATTCGGCTTGATGTATGAACCGTGGGACACGGTGTATATACGAACATACGAAACGAAAGTAGACTAGAATCAGGGCCCCGATTCTCGTGCCTCGAACTCCGTTCCTGACGATCGAATCAAAGTTCGAGTTACGAGAATCGGGGCTCTGAGCGGGACTACTCATAATTCCTGTACGCGGGCATAGGTCAACTCGCGCGTTCATTAATTTCCACGCAGGGAAGTTTCTGAATCGGAGCCGAAATGATATTAATAGACTAACTAATCTCTAAAAATATGTCCGCCACTAACTGTATAAATAAATGAATTTATTCGCCTGTAATGAACCGAACGAGTATAATAGTGTAGACATACTTGAAAGCTTTCGTATTATGTTTTCGGTTCAGTGCGCTTACCCATGTCAATAAAATAATTTCCACTTTTGGGCTTGAGGTTTTCTATGATCTACCTTATTATGTGTATTGTAATATATAACACAAATCCGCTTAACATACATGGTGATTTTGCAGTCAGTTTTACTTTCAAGACTCTGGAAATCTACTTAAATATAAATTGTTATATTTAAAAATGACTTTTATTGAAAAATGACTTCTGAACGTCGTTTCTGTATGATGCCCACCACCGGTTCAGGGAATAGCTCAGTGAGAATAACAGGCATAAAAAACTTGCGTGAGCCATATTTTACAAAAAATATTGAAATTTTCTCTTTAAAAAAGTGTGAATACTAAAACTAAATAACATGAGCAAATTATACATATAAGCCTTGTAAGGAGCCACTTTATAAACAAGGTGTGTTATCCTTCATGTTCTAAATAATCATGAACTTTATAGTAAGACACGCTTACACACAAACGTTCTTTGACTATTTAAATATTTATTAATATAATATATTGTTTTTAATTTTGTTTTAATATTATATTAGCCAGACCATTGTAGTATGACGTGAACCATTGTTTCCACATTTAAAAACATAAATATTTTCATTTCTGAAAAACCTATTCATTCCGCAGTCCAATCGGTACCAATAAAAAGGCTTCTAAACAATTACTTGTATTTCAAACAATAGTGCGCTAATAAACAATGTTAGACCCGAGGTTCTAGGACTTAGGTCAAGTGGAATAATCTAGACTTCGCGATGAGATTTGCTAGCGCTGATTTGAAGAAATTGCGCCTAACTACGTTTGAGTTTAAATGAGCTGAACGAAGCAGATGCTCGCTAACCCTCGTTTAACATTTACTTGTGTTATATACCTACATATAAATGTAAATGTCACCTGTTTGTATTCATAATTACCTAAGTTAAGAAGGGACAGATATAAGGGTTTTTTGTGTTCTGTACTGTCCCAATATTCGAATTATTTATTTTCTACTGATCCCCAATTAACGTCGAGAAGCACAGCAAATAATAAACCTTTTATTATGAAAGCACAATTACCACGTATATTTTCTCTTTTATTAATACTTAAAATCGAGATTAAAATAAAAGATGAATGTGATTCAATTTCAGTTAGCAAATATTTATTACACAGTTTTATTGTCTGACGATATGTGATACATTTAATATAATCTTTTATTTTTCACTAGCTGTTCCCGCGACTGCGTTCGCGTGGTTTTTGAGTGACAAACCTAATATGCAGCGCACGCAACGAAAGTCCACAAATGTGAATAATTTTCCCGTTTTTGCAACATTCCTCACTGATGATTAGCTCCTATTGGTCGCAGCGTAATGTTATACAGCCTAAAGCCTTCCTCTATAAATGGACTATCCAACAAAAAAATAATTTTTCAAATTGGACCAGTATTTCCTGAGATTAGCGCGTTTAAACAAACAAACAAACTCTTCCGCTTTATAACATTAGTATAGATAGTATAGATAACAACCAATTTGTTATTTGCAACTCATATTTCATACGAGCAAATTATTTCATTCGCTGTAATGTTATTAGTAACCTCCTAATTGTCAAGTAGTTAGAAATCTGATGATGATTATTTTATAGCTAAGAGCACTTTCAATCACATCAGCTTTCAAACAAAAAAAAAGCCAAGTGCGAGTTGAAGTCGTGCGTGATGAGTTCCGTACAAAACGAGTATAAAATAATCACGTTTGTTAAATGGAAATGGAAGCCTCTTTAAATATTTATTTTATCGTTTTTAGTATTTGTTGTTGTAATGGCAAAAGAAATACATCGTCTATAAAAATTTCAAATATCTGATTGTCATGTGATGGTGACCGACGGACGGACGGACACCGGAGACGCCCGGTTTCTAAAAGGCGGATCAAATTGATCAATTGATCAAATCAGCTAATCTGAACGCTGATTGGTGAACATCACTTCGCAGTCACTGTTTTCACCAATGAGTTCAGATTAGCTGATTTGATCAATTGATCAATTTGATCAGCCTTTCAGAAACCGGGCGTTAGTAATAGGGTACCGTTTTTAACTCTTTACGTACAGAACCTTAAAAACTATATTAAAATCAGAGTATCCGTCTGGGATCTATGATGCCAAATTTTTTCTTTCTTTTCATATTGTCATAGTATAGTATTGTTATTTTTAGTTTTAGATTAAGTTCTGTTTGGAATGGCATTGATTAATTGTGTTTCTACTTAAAACTAATACCTAGTAGTTAAATAATAATGAATAACCTCAAATATTGTTACCTATTAGTGTAAACTTTTAATTGGCTTTATTATTGTACATTTACTAACGAACATTTTCATATATAAGATAAAAGAAGAAGATAAAACTTTACTATTCTATTTCCTGGCCAAAAATATAAGCATTAGTTGCTTAATCCGTAAGTGTAATTTGTGGTCGTGACGTCACTAATGCCTGGGCATGTCCAGGGTAAATGCGGTGTGCGCGGTCAACATTAGCGAGCAACCCACAACCCAGCTCAAATGAACTAGAACTTTTTCAGCCTACTATTTTCCAGGTCAATACCAGTTTGTTACACACGGACACGACCCACTGCTTGCAAAAACAGTTTCAAGAGCTAAAGTTATACCCCCGGTTTCTAGAACGCTATTCAAATGTATGATCAACTAACATGACATTCAAGACTCAACCCACATCGAACGCTGATTGGTGAACATTATCAAATATCATATCATATATTTTATATCATATCAGAAAGACATGGACAGATATTTTATAATTGAACACATGAATGGATGAAGGTGATATGGAGCAAAATTGTGATTTCGAGAAAATTGAGTTCAAACTGCCACTTAAACATTTTAGAATACGTCGTAAACTATTAAGTTAATTAATCTAAACATCCGTCTCTAGAATCAATGTACTTAATACGTTACTACAAAAATTCTAAAATGTTTAGGTGACAGTTTTAACTAAATTTTCTGTGTAACATTTTTTGCGACATATCAACTTCATCGATTCATGTCTTCAATTACATCACGCTTGCTGTTGCAAGGCTGCATTAAATTCCTCCTCCCCCCTTTTGGTTCAAATGGAATGTCAACTAATCGGAATCTTAAGTCCGATTTCACCAACGCTTGTTAATGTTAACGGCTTGTTAAAATATCATGCCTTCTCATTCATTGACAGCAAGTACGAGAAGGATAACATTATATTTGATGAAGGATTAACTTTAACATATTGTGTTGGTGAAAGTGGCACTTAACCTTATCTGTGGAATTTTAACCAGCCTTGCAAGTGCGAGCGTAATGTATTTATAAAATATATGTCCGTACATTCTGTCTCATAATGTTCCACCAATCAGAGTTCATTATGGGCTGTTGATTTGAATGCCATGTTAGTTGATCATACATTTATTTGAATAACGTTCGAGAAACCGGAGGTTGGTGTATTATAGTAGAGTTAAGTTGAACGTCCGTAGCCTAGTGGGTTGGACCGTCGATTAGCCCGAAAAAGTGGTAAAAAGTTCGATTCATAGGTTGTGGGATGTACCAATGAGACTTCTTCAGATCTTAAGTATATAAGGACGCTCTAACGTGAACCATCGTGAGGAGACCCGCACATGGCTAGCCCCTGACGTAGTGACCAGTCATTGCCGACTATGTTGTGAGAATGACGTATGTGCTGGGTCATGCGATATTTAAAACCGCCTGTCTGCCTGCAATAAATTAGTAATTGGTATTATAAGAATTATTTTTGAATCTTACAAAAATACTCGTAAAAATTTCCTACAGTCTTATAGGATAATAATATAATCTTCGTCGGACCCGATTGTTTTTTAATTCCCAATAAAAACGTAAATGGGTACAAAAGGCCAATCTTTTACTAAACCACTAATAGGTTTCTGACGGAACAGGGTTAACCTGTAAAACCTCTTTTCAGACGCGGAAGCGATGGCTAACGGTCGTACAAGGTCACCGCGATGTGTCCAACGACTATTGATTTACCCTATTTATTTAACATTAGATAGGAGTATTTGGATAATATCAAAGACCTCAAGTGTCGCTTTAATTAGACAAATTAGATATTTGCCAATTCAAACCAACCCTACGGTACATGCATTTGTTCGTGAGTAATAAAAAAGTAACTACGTTAACTTTCAATGTTTTTCTCGAAAGGCAATAAAAATCAATCAGTATTTTGTTTAAGTAGATGTAGTAGTAGTAGTAGAACTTCGAACTGTAAAAAGCCAGATAGGTAGAAAAAATAAACCTAAATGGAGGTCACATCTAATGTGAGGAGGATTAGACTAAAGTCCACTCCAGCCTCGCTGTGGGGACGATAGTAGCCGATGTTTTGACTTAGAACCTCTGACATGATGACAAATAATAAAGCCGATTCATTAGGCACTAAGACACACAAAATAACAATTTAAAAATAGGACCCGGATGCATTTCCAAATTTGACGGCCGTAATTTTTTTTCACTCACACAGCAAACACAAACCTAACGACACCTCTCAAGCTAAAATCCATCGAGCCATTCAGGCTACTCTAGCCTATACCACATGTATATTACATTTGAATTTGTATAGGCTAGGAAATTTAAAATTGTTAGGCACGCTCTGTCACATACATACTCTCGAAAAACAATCCACGGCGCATTCGAATAACAATAAAAAGATTTCGATTTTAAAAATAAACCGCAACTCACAACCTAATTGTAACCCTTTATACAAGTCACATCAAAGTTAAACCAAGTATGTAGTTCAAACATGAGTCCCAGGCGTCTAGGAGTTAACATATTCAGGGCAGATGTGCCTATTAATTCCGTTTATTGTTTCGATAATTGAATTATTAAGTCGACTAATTGTTGAATTAAGTGAGTATGACTTGCGCCTAAATATAATTTTGTCAGTACCAAATTAAATATAAATTGTGGGAAGCTATAATGTCTTCGCTATAGTGATCATTCCCTTAATTATACAAATCAAAATAACAAACCATACATACCTACATCTATGTATACAAAAACGAAAGACTAACTCATTGACTCATCACGAAATCTCTGCTAGGAACCTCAAATTTTGCACCGGATTTTGTAAAATTCAACCTAAGGTTGTAAAACGGGGATGCAAAGTTAGTATAATACTTTGTCATTTTTAAAGCTATTTAAATCTTTCTTTAATATTACATCCTGTGAATAAATGATTGATTGATTGATTTAAAATTCATAAAATATGTGTATTTTTTTAATCATTCTCTAAGTGGGTAAAGACAAAAAAAAATTGCAAAATTATTATAAAAATTCTTTGATTTTATATTTATGTTAATGAAACGTATTTAGTTTGTAAGTTCTAATGTCAATCCACAAATAGGGATGTTGGAATCATTTTATTGTCGACATCCCTTTTTGTGAATTTTTTCCCTGTGGGGTTAAAAAGGTGGCAAACTTTGTATTAAACTTCTATAGTCTTAATATTAGGGCTTTCAAATTAAAAATATGGTTACTATTTAAATAAATTAAAATGTACCTAGTTAATATTTTGTTAAAAACATCGGGGATGATTCCGCGTTGTGGGTTCCGCGTCGTATGTTCCGCGTTGCGAGTTCCGCGATAGATGCAATTGAATTTCATTACAAGTAAAACTGTTATACGCTCAATGGAGTGGGGACGGGTCAGCTAGTAACCAAGTGCGTCAAGTTAAGATAAGGTGGGTAATAAAAAAATACATAATATGTACGTAAATGATAATAATTTATCATTAATACCAATAGCTACACAACCCATTTTGCTGACGGTAGCCGATTTCATTAAAACCAGACCAGCTACGCAAAAGATACTATGCAGTGACCCAGTGTGTACGCAATACACAAGAGCACTCTCTCTTCCTTACTAAGTCATTGGCGTCAAGCAGCATTAACCAACATAATATTATATTATGTACTTAATATACATATGTACATATATTTTATTACTTATTCTTATGAATTCAAGAAAACCAGACTACAGCCTAACTCAATACAGCAAATACATTTAGAAAACTCGCATCTGAAATTCAATTTATTGAAGTAGGTACGATTTCAAATCTACGTATGTTCTATTTGATTTATTAAAATTTTAAGATAAACTAAAAACGTAAAAGTATTACTTTTACGTTTTTACGTTTTTACTCAATATATCTAACTATAATTTTCGAAGTCGAAAGTGAAATAACTTATTGTATGAAGAAAGACGCTAACTCATACCTATTTACTTATTATTAATTGTTTAAACCAAATTAAAAAATTTAAGTACCCTTGAATTGTAAAGTATTTAGCAAATTAATGATGATAGATTATAGCTAAAAACACTCTCGATCACGTCAGCTCTTAAACAAAAGAAACTAGATCAAAATCGGTTTATCCGTTTGGGAGCTACGATGCTATAGAGACACACACATACGGATATGTCAAAGTTATAACATACATCATCTCTCTGTTTTGGTAAGGGGTTACAAATAATTGTAACCTTACGGTCGCACTCATTCAATACTCACTTTAGGAGCTACTCAGACCATTTACACAGTTAAATAGTGACAAAAACTCTACTAAGCAGCTTCTTAAGTAGTCATCAACTGAGGGCGCGTAGTAGGCCAACGAAAATTTGTATGAAAATGTAAGCTCTCATGATAGTTGAAACGCGAGGTAAACTGTTATTCTTTTTTTAAAGGATATTCAGGGGTTTAAAAAATATAAAACGCAATTAAGCTGCTTTATCAATAAAATAAATTATAAGTTATTTATACTAAAAAGTTACCAGATTTATTTTAATGTAATGCTTAATATACAAGCTGTTGTATAAATTAGCGGCAACTTCGCATTTTTTTCTGTAGAGGAAATGTTATGCAATCGTGTTTTTGAGTAACACTAACAATAGCCACTAGATTTAATCCTTTTGCAGTTTTTAATTACAGATTCAGTTTTTCATTAACATTACACAATCATTACAGATGATCACATGAAGCTATCTGGCGTAGAATGCGCCCTTAAAGATTGTCATTTAATATATTGTAAATACTCGTGACCCGTGCCATGACCCAATAAGCACTCCCAGTTCTGGGAAAAGATTCCCGATGTGAGTTTAAGTTCATTATGCTTTCTATAAGCCGAGAAAATTGTGTTTAAATTGTAAATTCGTTATGGTCGTCCTACTTACGAAGAAACCCATCGTAAAGCTTCAATTACACTCATCGGATTTGCTAAAAAAAACAAAAACACGAAACAACCTCTAGACAGCGTGAACATACAATATATTATGTATTTAGTCCGTAGCAAAAAAATTAAGTGCGCTTAAATATTTAATTTCATTTTAACACCACATAAAAAGTGTTATTAGTAATAAGTTTATTACTTATTTATTAGAAACCCAAGTTTTACAACATTACATCATTTACTGCTTTATGTTATAACTGTTATAAGTAGTTTTTCTTCTAAGTTTAAACCTTAAATTATAAAATAGGTAAATAAATCGCAAAGAACACCTGATAAGTGAAACCACTAAAGCACAAAACCACTACATTAGAAAATATTAAATGAAAGACTTACACAACTTCTCAATGAATAACGACGTTTCTCGAAATACCTTAAAAAATCACTCATCACGGTACACTAAACGTACATACATTTTAAATTTCCTGATGTCTTTCGGTAATCGTGTTTTGTAATTTTCACTCTGTCTCTTTCGAGTTTCAAATATAAAGTGGACATATTATACACAGTGTAAAATAAATAAGTGATACTTTAGGGTATGTACTGTGTATGTGCTTACTATATAAAGTTTACTGTGAAAGTACCAACGCTGAAAGACTTCTTTTTGACTTTCATGTTTCTATGAGAAATGCCATGCAATATCATAAATAATTTTAGAAAAGTAAATGTTTCAGCGCTGCTACTTTCACAGTACACATTATATATAAGACCCATACACACCCTAAAGTATAATCACTCAATAATATTACAGCCTCTATATACAAGCAGATAGATAGAAAGTCCTTTGTCGCGTCTGTCTGTCTGTCTGTTCGCGATAAGCTCAAAGATTACTGCACCAACCCTCATGCTGTTTCCACCAATATATAGAAAGTTTTGTGGTTCTCGAGAAAGGTTTTAGTGTCATGTGACTCACAGGTCGCTGCGTCAATGCGTCGAGGTACTGAGTTAGCCGGGACAGCCAGTAATTTATATTCCGTTGTATGATATATCACATACATGGAAGAAAAATACGTTCAGGAAATCCTGGTCTCTAGATGGTTCAGCTGGCAGCGAGCCATTTCCAGTGACCCTGTGGAAATGTCTAATGCTTTCGGTAAAACGAGATATCGCTTTAGCTCCAGATACAAAGATATAGTATTACTTGAGTTATAGAGGTTTTTCTTTTCCCGACTGCCAATGTTCTTAATTTTTTGGCACGCCTTGGCCTAAACCTATATTGGCGCAGAATCAAAGGGTAAATTTTTTTAAGGGTCAAATTTTATACTAACTTTCGGTTTACTTTACGAAAAAAAGTATTTTATTCTAAGAAAATCAATTAAAATACTCAAAAAAAAAAACACTATTTACTTATTCTTTATTCCATCTTCATTAACAGCTTTCGAAAAATCAGCTTTTCTTTTGATGATTCTTTGAAGGCGCATAAATTCGTAACTAGACATAAAAAAAGAATATTAAGGACGTACATTTATTCTATGTAATAGTATATAATAATAGTCCTATGGAAGTGCAATTGATCCAATTATGAACAATATCCAAGATCTTTATTTTTCTTGTCCGCTTAACGTGAAAATGCCCCAAATATTTAATTTTTATTTAATCCATTTTCCAATTTTTTTTTGTCTTAAATGATTAAGTAACCCAAATAGCATATCAGAGAAAAGCAGCACCGAAATATTAATTATTGTAATAGGATCTGTTCCCCTGATATAACTTTTCCTTATCCTTATTGCTCCTAATGAATAGTAGAGCTTAGATAGGACAAAAATGTCATTACATATTAGCGACAATTCACACCGATAGAGACGCGCCGCGACATTATATAACCGACTTTATAGAAGGAGGAGGTTCTCAATTCTGCTATATTTTTTACTAGCTGTGCCCGCGACTTCGTTCGCGTGGTTGTCGGAAACACTATCGCGATTATCTTTTGATTGCTCGCGTTGGTTTTTCTTATTATGATTGTGAACTTATAATAATAATAGTAGCAGCTTATTTGGCCTTTTCGACAAATAATGTTATTATGAGTAAATTTTAAGAGATAGACATAATATACTGTCACCGATTTTTTTATTATTCAAAGTCAAAGTCAATATTATTTATTTCCTTAGTTTGCACATTACAAAATTTGGACTTGTCAAAAGGTTTACATAATAATTTATTTAAAAAGAGTAACAATAGTACCTATATTTATAATTATAAAAATATCTATAATATATAATAACACAAAATAACAAAACATTACAAAATATTCCAAGCATTTTTATCTTGTAAATAATCTAATATTTTATAGTATGCTTTACACTGTAATTGCTTTTTAATAGTCTTTTTGAATTTATTAACTGATAATTGTTGCAATTCCTTCGGAACTTTGTTGTAAAAGTGTATACATTGCCCTTTAAAAGAGACATTAGTCTTATGGAGTCTAAAAGTAGGCAAAGCGAGTTTATCCTTATTTCTTGTATTAATATTATGGATATTACTTTTCTTAGGAAAAACATTGATATTCCTGTGGGTATACATGAGGATCTCATAAATATATTGGCTTGGCACTGTTAAAATATTTATGTTTTTAAATTTTTCGCGTAAAGTTTCTTGGGGGCCCATCCTATAGATAGAACGAATCGCTCTCTTCTGCAGCACAAATACGGAATTAAGACGGCCTTCTCCAGCACCTCCCCACAGCAGAATGCCATACGACATAACACTATGGAAGTAGCTGAAGTAGACCAGTCTCGCTGTACTTGTGTCCGTAAGGTAACGATTTTTTTTTATCGCAAATGCCGCAGATTATTAACAAGACATAATTTTAAACAAAAAAAACCGACTTCGAAGTTTGAGTTCTCTTAAATCCTCGCCATCATCAGGTCTCCACTTTGATAACTATGAAACCAAGTTCGACTGTAATTGACGTAGTGGCATATGCTTGCATTCGTTTAAACAACGCTGATATCTTCAAACGTGTATCTCTAAGGACTCAGAAGTTCTGTTCGGTACTTTTAGGTCCAGGATATGGTGCAAAACCTTATTATTTGGTAACATATGCTTGGGCTACTTCAGAAATAATCAAAATCGATATGTGTTTCCATATAAATTTTGAGGAGTTCCCTCGATTCCTCACGGATCCCATCATCAGGTCACCATTTTGGTGACAATGGGACCAAATTGGAATTATACCCTACACAACACAGAAAAAATATTTAAAATCGGTTCATAAACGACGAAGTTATCCGCGAACAAACATAAAAAGAAAAACATATATACGGTCGAATTGAGAAACCTCCTCCTTTTTTGGAAGTCGGTTAAAAAGGAAGATGTAATTATTACATTAATATATTTTTTAAGTAACTTAAACCGTTTTGCAGCGCAGGCAACGAAAGTCTTAAAATGTGAATTTTTTTCCGCGTTTTTGCAACATTTCTCACTGACGCTTCGCTCCTATTGGTCGCAGCGTAATAATATAGCCTAAAGCCTTCCTCTATAAATGGACTATCCAACAAAAAAAGATTTTTTCAAATCGGGCCAGTAGTTCTTGAGATTATCACGTTTAAACAAACAAACAAGCAAACAAACTATGATGTCCACTACTAAACAAAGCCTCCTCAAAGTATTTCATGGGGCGGTAGTTGCCTATACTTGCCACGCTTAGCAGGCAATTTGGTGTTATAAAAGGAACAATACCCGCGGAGACGATGCTGCCCATTTCCGGATATAATCATTCCCGCCTTACGACACCCATGGGTTAATGGTTGATGAAGATGATTCTCTCTGGCATCCCACTGATATTTTTATGTTTATTACCTTAAAACTGTCGACTGGGAGAATCGAATTTGATGGTGTAGTGAATAGTTACATTTGAATCGCAATATTAAGAGCTAAAAGCTTTGCTTCATAAACCGATTCTTACGAGTTAACATTTCTATTTTATTCTGTTTGTTAAATAAAATAAATTTATCAAAATTTAGTCGTAATAATCTAGGACTACTTATAAAATTAGCGCAAACTATCCATGAAAACAACTTTCCAACACACAAACTGTGGACAGCAAAGCAACTTCCAAATGGTGTCTCTCAGGAATGTTTGATGAAGTCTGCCGCCTAAACTTGTGTGTTCCTTATGGAATCGATAGTGAAACGGCGCATTAAATTTTTACAGTAGGGTGGATGGTCAGCCACGTTATTGATTTGACATTAAATGGTGTGGTGTTTACTGAGCTACTGCTAGTCGGCATTGTTGTTGGAAAATACTGTATTGTAGTAAAATAAAAAATTACTTTGCGTACCGATCTAAAATATAACATACCTGATGACTATCATATTCATATTTTTTGTTCGTTTTATTTAATATTAAGTTATGTTATGTTCTTTCTTTGTTTAAATATCTTTTATTGTATAATAATATTTTTCTACACTCCGGACAAACCTTAATGGTTTTTGGAATGTTGTAAAACAATTGTATGTACCTTTATGAAAATAAATAAATATTTAAAAAATATATATATATATTACATACTAATATACATTGCAGAAGAGTAAAGCGATGCAGGGTCTGATTCAAGATGCCATCGTTCGAAAACAAAATTTATCAGTTTTGACACAAGCTTCGCTACGACACGCATATTTGTATGTCACACTTAGCGAAGCTTATGTCAAATCCCATACATTTTGTTTTTGAACATTGTCTTCAGGCACTGAACATTTTGGACGAGAAGATGTTTTTGAGTTTCCCGAACGCTGCCCAGCCATACATACGTAGACTGCCAAAATTATTACCCTTATTTTGGCATCGGCATAGTCGGGCAATTGCAGGCTTACCTCTATTGATTAACATTTGAAACTTTCGATTTTTACTTTAATAAAGTAATTAAAATAATAATTAAAGACAGCAATCGATAATTTAAGAAAGGATACAAAAAGTATTCTTAGGCTCTTAGAAGAGATAAAAAAGTAACACACAAAATTGTAAAATGTGGTTACAAGCTATAATGACGCGACAGAAATGTTCACTCGGAAAAACTGAATGCTGACAATGAGGATCGAAACAACTATTGTCTTCGTATTTGTTCAAGCGGTGGAAATCCACAAATAAGTTTCCTGAACACGAGAATGAAAATATTCCATTGTATTTTTGTATCAAATCAAATTTCTTTATTATAATCATACGGAACAATCTCCAATTCTGTTATTTCATCATAAGGTAGAAATTCTGTTGTTATTAAAATAGAAGCTGGTAGCTATTTATTACGCCTACCGGTCACCCTGTGGTCTAATTTCGCCCTTTCAAACTAGAGGTCGCAATTCTAAATTCGCCTATTATAATTCATATTAAACTTTTTAAGTTTTAACTTTATAAGGTTTCTTTTGCGTCTTAGATAGATTTAAAAAAAATTTAATATTATGTTTTTATAACCTTTTAACTACAGTTATTAAGTTAATTAATGGTATTTAATTTTAAACGTAAGTGCCTGCTGGAATGTCAACGTGAAGTTGTTATAGTTCAACGATTTTAATTTATTTCCAGTGGAAGGTTCTGCTGATTGGATGACTAGAGAAATCCGAGGGTGCCTACGTATAATAATAGCCGGCGACATCTTCCTTTGATGAGTTCTTACTTAACGAACTGTGAGAGATCGCAAGACTAAATATAATTTGATATATCTTCAGTGAGTCTTTGTATTTTTAATTTGGACGAAATATAATGTTGGAATGGTATGAAAAAATACAGTTTTCATAACGAGATAGGCATCTTGTTTACAAAAAAACTATAACTCCTTACGTATAAATTACATGGTAGTCACCCCAGCTATTATTTTTATTTAGCCTCATTTATTCCTTAATAAATTTAGTACTAACAATTTTTCTTAATCTAGTTATCTAATACATTATTATTTTATTTAGATTAATTACAATATTCACGATGTGCTACAATTTTTACACATTTCTTGTATATTTAGTTTGATTTCATGTTACATATTATAATATTGTAGACAAATAAGTTATTATTATTTATAATGTATGTAGGTGCATAGATTTTATTAATTTTTAATAATACTAACATTATTAATAATTTATTTCTATCTCTTTCATAAAAACAGATCAATAGTATAAGCGTTTAAGGTGGAACAAACAAATATACCTACACTGCCAAATGACTAGCAACAACATCGCTCACTCGCTACATTCACTAATGAGCATTGAGAATGGCTTGTTAACTCAATTGTTAGCTGATCGACGAATTGATCAGCCTCTCAGAAACCGGAGGATAGCCAATGAAAAGGTGTGTGTGTAGTATTCAAATACGGTGTTTGTAATTCATGATACAGTGAGTAGTGGTTAACATGGGGTTTGAAAATAATGTGATTCGGACTGTGGGCCGCTGACACTGACAAGGGTAGCATCTACATCCACACAATGTAATTTATTTAAAAATATGGTTTAAACAATAACACTTGAAATATATCATCACCTAATATTATTTTTGAAACATTTAAAAGCTGATCAGGATTTAATTTCGTGCGTCGACGTGTCGGGGTAAAACAAACGGACTCTTTAAAAAAATTACCAATAGTGCTGGTAGAAAATTAAGTTTCTTATCCGTATAAGAGCGTTTTCATATTATGTGATTCAATATTTGATATCGAAAAAGAGCATAAGGTCCGAACAATTCCTCTGAGAAAAGAATAACTGATAGAGGATGTAAATCGCTGCTACATCTTGACGCGCCTGTCTGTTCTGTCTTCTCAAAAGCTTTTACTTAACTTGCTATAAATGTATGTGTGGAATCTTGTTTCTCAATTTTGAAGCATATATTTATTACCGGTCTGTTATCAGTAAGAACATTTGACAGCTAACAGAGTAACGTTATCGACCGATAACGTTACTTTTTCTTAGCGTATAACGTTATCGAATTTCATGCGTTTCGTCCGTTAATTGTACGAAACGCATGAATAGGTGTACTAAACGTATAATGTGAAAACTCTGGAGCTTTTAAAGATTGAGACAAAAGGAGCATGGAAGAAATTGACGTATTGCAACAGAATAAATAATATTGTGTCTTGTATGTTGTCAATTCTATACAAAAGGAGAATGCCGAAAACTGGGCTATTTGCGTCACTCTTGCGTCTTAACCATTTATATATAAATATTCGTCTTTTGAAATATTATGTTATGTATATTAATTTTAGTTGTAAGCGAATGGGGGTTTAAAAGTTATAAAAAAAAAGTTACCATATTGAATTAGAAATTAGGGGAACCGCCATTTTGTATGTCAACCGCCAAATGATGCCAGTTTATTGCCAATACCAGTTTTTAAGTGAAATAGTAAGAATAGTAATATGAAATAAATGAAAGAAACCCACACCAACTCTATTTAACATAATGAACATTAGTCTAACATTACTTTATAAAATAATGCTAATGAAGTTTTTCTTTTTAATTGAAAGTAATAAGAAATATAATAAAGTTATTTTTTCTTTTTCTAAAACTATTTTATGCTACATATTTTTTTTTTACTGGCAGCCCTAACCATATGGTACTATTGACATTTGTGTGACGTGAATAATGAATTTGACTTTTTGATAGTGTGTGTGAAAGAAGTGTTTTCTTTAATTATTATTCAAAGTGTTCCAACAAAGTGTATTAAAAGTCTTACTTCAACGTTGAGTCGTGCAATCCTCCGTTGATTAATTTACTATAAGTGTATGTCGTTAGATATTGCAAATTACTTTTGATACTATATTTTACACTTTTTAATGCATAACTTAACCTCAAAATTCGGAACATTTTAAATTCAGATTTCTCAAAACTCCCATCGAATATCTAAGTGATTTTTTTTAAATATGAATCCTGAGTACATTTTCAATGTTTTACAGTTAATTTGGTTAAGACGCAACAATAGCCCAACTCTCATAGAAAAATCGGCATTGTCCTTTAAACTCGATAAGAGTTTGTACACTAATTGGTTGATTTGAGCGTTCCTTTCAGGAATATGGAGTTAGACTCCATTCTACATTCTTTACAACGGTATACCGCGGTATATCCTTATCTGTATAAACAAAAGCGCAATGATATGGGTTTGTTTTACACGCTTTGCGCTTTGCTTATGCGACCTTTTGATATTGTAAAGCGTTTAGAATGTGAACTACCCTCACGAACACGGCACGACTTCACAATTTTGCAAATCTAATCATAAAATCCCTTTATGAGGGCTTATTATGGAAATTTTCTGACTTTATTAATAATTTTCAGCTTAACATTGTTATTCAAATTTTTAATCCTAAAAGGGTCTTAGGTGCGCTGTTTAGTGAATTAATGCTTGAACGATTATTAATAAAAAAAACACATTTTTATAACATAAAATCTTACTATAACTGCTATAACAAAGCAAAATATATTTTTACACTACACAGATAAAAATAGAGTGGGTACCCCACGTTACTTGCAATGTTTCCTATCACATTTTACTAGAATATTTAAAAACATATGTTATTGAATGTACTTTAGGTTCTTGGTGGAAATTCATGTTATATAGTAAAACACAAACTACTTGCACTTTTTTCCACTTTATTTGTTCTTTTACATTAACAATTACTTAAAATAATATATACAACCGGTTTCGAAATAGTCATCATCGTTTATGTTTTCCGAAACCACAGAGAAATAGAAAAGAAAGACTAGTCGCCTCGAGTGTATGCTCAAAAAACATAATAAATTCTTTCAGTGCACATACATAGTACACACCCTAAAGTATTATCACTCATTTATTTTACACCTTGTATAGTAAAAATCTTAAATATAATATGTACATTGTACAGTATAAAAGTAATAAATATTTTTCCGTTGTCTGGTCCCCCGTAAAACAAGTTCTTCTGATAAGCACGGGGCTAGGTTGACGTGGTGTGAAGTCCATAGATATTATTATTATTATTATTATATTACTCTCGAAAACAATACCGATGACATTGATTTGGAATAGTCCCATAAAATCGACACTCAATTTCAAACCAATTTGGCGCTAGTGTCGTGACGAACTGTCAAATTCAAACGCAATTCAAATTTCGATTTTGTTCAAGAGAACACTATGTGAACGCTTTGATGGGTGACTTCGAAGTTCGAGTAACGAAATTCGCTCTGCATAGTAACCGGCTTGTCCCATCTTATATCCGATGGGATATGTCTTATCATATTATGCGAAATAGGATTTCAAGAAATACAAACTTATTACCATCACAAAATTCATTTTTGTATTTTGTATGTCGCTCGCATAGTCATCATCAGGTCCTGATGATGACTATGTCGAAACCGGTGTGAAGTGCAAGTAGTTAGTGTTTTAATATATTTAAAAACAGCTTTTTATATTTAACGTTCATAAAACCGTTCTGATTTATTCGGGGATTAAAACTTTGAATGTTTGATTCAATCAATCAATGAAATTGATTATTCGTTACATTTAAATATAACAGAATCGTAATTAAGTGAGCCATTTAACATTGAATACGAGTAAATTAAGAGACGTCACCGAAAGCCACAATGTTCATGAATCCTCGCCTACAGCCCAATTTTCGTTCAATTCATTAATCTGTCAAATTTTCAATTTATTTGTGTAGTAAAGAAAATAAATTATTGGGAGTCATCGACGTACAAGCGGCCAAGTTTAAATTGAAAATACACATTGAAACTGTAAATTACTGTTTAGTATTCGTTGTTATTAGGTACGTTACGTTGCTCGCAAAAAATATTATTTCTTATCTATTTACATTGATTTCGGTGACAATGGCTGGTTTTATTGACACCAGACTACGCAGGAATTAGTGCCCAAGTATGTGCGCAGTAGACAAGAACTACACTGTCTCTCTCTTCTTCTTTACTCCTGTAACCCGACAAATGAACTACACGGCTGACGAGAGATCAGACAGGCCGATTTTTTTGTTAGACAATCCGATGATCAGCACTATCCTTACCAGACTTTTAAGAAACTTTACTTTTCTCGAAAACAGCGGCGCGGGAGCGGATAACGAGTACCGCACCCACGCCGCCGCCGCTCCCGCCCCGCTGCCCGCAAAATTGGAGGCTGAGGCCTTATAAATATGGAGTGTATGTGACTGTCAGTCTGTCTGTAGCATCGTAGCTACTAAACGGATAAAATGATAAATCCTAATGTAGTTTACTTTAAAGTTATGTAAAAAAAACTACGTTTAACAAAACTTCTACAGGGTTTCTTCTTCACTGGTTTGTAACCTTACTTATAGAATTGTTGGTGATACCGACTTCAAAAAGAACATTTATTTTATACTTATTAGTTGTTAAAGTCGGGTTTTTAAACGTAGTTTTATTTTTATTTTACACCATGTATATTATAGCTACGTGTGACAGACCCTTATTCAATCTTTAACACACGAATGGAGAATTTCATTCAGATTATTAATGTATCCAGACTCCAGTACAACACTGATTTTGACACATAATTTGCGCGCGACATACAAAATACAAAAATGAATTTTGTGATGGAAATAAGTTTGTATTTCTAGAAATCCTATTTCGCATAATATGATAAGACATATCCCATCGGATAAAAGATGAGACAAGCCGGTTACTATGCAGAGCGAATGTCGCCAATCGAAGTCACACATCAAAGCATTCACATAGTGTTCTCTTGAATAAAATCTAAATTTGAATTGCGTTTGAATTATTGACAGTTCGTCACAACACTAGCGCCAAATTGGTTTGAAATTGAGTGTCGATTTTACGGAACTATTCCAAATCAATGTCATCGGTATTGTTTTCGAGAGTAATATAATAATAATAATAATAATATCTATGGACTTCACACCACGTCAACCTGGCCCCGTGCTTAATATCAGAAGAACTTGTTTTACGGGGGACCAGACAACGGAAAAATATTTATTACTTTTATACTGTACATATTATATTTAAGATTTTTATTATACAAGGTGTAAAATAAATGAGTGATCATACTTTAGGGTGTGTACTGTGTATGTGCACTGAAGGAATTTATTATGTTTTTTGAGCGAGGCGACTAGTCTTTCTTTTCTATTTCTCTGTGGTTTGGGAAAACATAAAGCTAGTCCATAAAAGACGTTTAGTAGCTTCCACGTTCCGTTCACTGGCTGAACCGGATGTCCGGTGATAAAGCAACCTCTCAAACCCTTGACTGGTTTAAAAGCTCTTTTTATAAGAGACTTAAAAAGTAGACAAGAGCGCGTTGAGTTTTTCCGTGTCACAATATTGTACTTTATGTATACTGAATTCCGATTTAATGTGATATATTATGCTTGTCTTTATTTTAATCTCAATATTTCCACTTAATTCGGCTTATTTAAATTTTATAATTTACAAACGTTCATGGTAGTGACATCTATTTTTAATTTTTTTAATTAAACATATCTTGCATGGGATGGTAGGCTTTGATTTAATGTGATATATTGAGATAACTGTTTTGCCTTCTTACGTAAAAAAAGCTCTTAATTAGATTATTATACGAGTGAGAAACCGTAGTAGTAGTACCGTAGTAACTTTTTGTCAGCACACATTATGAAAACAGCATAGCTACAATATCATCCTATACTAATATTATAAAGCGAACTCAGGAACTACTGGTCCGATTTGAAAAAATCTTTTTCTGTTGGATAGTCCATTTATAGAGGAAGGCTTTAAGCTATATAACATTACGCTGCGACCAATAGGAGCGAAGCGTCAGTGAGAAATGTTGCAAAAACGGGGAAAATTATTCACGTTTGGGGAATTACCTTGTGTGCGCTGCAAAAACGGTTTAAGTTCCGATTGCACCAACGCATGTTAGTGTTAACGGATTGTTAAATTACCATGCCTTCTCATTGATTGATACGAATTACGAGAGGAATGACATGATATTTAACGAAGGATTAACTTTAACATTACTTGGTGAAACACGCCCTTAGTCACTCAAAAACTACAGGGTACAGATAGTTTAGTAATAAAATAGCTGGCAATTAAAGTATTGAGAAATATCGAAATATCGTCCGCATGTCGACAAAATATTTGCAATATTTCTTTAAAGCAGTTTCCAGGAATAGCTCGACTAGTACAAGAATTGTTCGTTTAAAGTTTTATAAGATTAAATTTTCGAGTTTGTGAATTTTTCAATACTCGCAATTTTCGCAGAGCGATTTTCATAAATGCTTAGACACTTAAAAATGTCGACTTAATTAAAAGTTAAACTAAGTCGTGTTACTTTTAGCGATCTAAATTTTTCACCTTTTATTTTGCAAACAACTTATTTATATTGCAAAATTTATACATTTAGTGATTAAAATTGTTAACTTTTAGGTTTTGCCAGCTAGCAGAAAGTAAAAGATTTTTGAATATAATATTAATAATACTAGCGAATATAATAATAATAATAAATAATCTTTATTCAGCTCATACAATATAAAAACTTAATGTAAAGCACACAGTGATAAGTAACATATCAATGGTTTATTATACACATATGGTTGGATCGCAACCAGCAGCTTAGCTAGGTTACAGTATAACCTTTGTTAAACTACTGGTACGTCGTCCAAATTGATATTTATCAAATTTCAATATGATTCGTGCGACATCTCGAGCTTTACGAGTATGTATTTCGTACATTATAAATAATTTATTATTTTATTTCCACACTGTGACATCCCAATGAGCTCGACAGTTGTGATGCGAATATAATAACAGGAAAACAGAAAACCAATTTGTTATCACACTGGCTGCACACATAAAATTAAGATGACATAGATTTGTTGTTTCTATGGAATACATAATATTATATACATAGCTTGAATATATAACTAACCTCTACTTTTCTACAGTCGTTACTATACGTACCAGACTAAGGTATGTATAATACGTCCCTTTTGAACTATACCTAAACGTAAACAAGTAAAAAACACCGACATTTTCACATATTCACTTATTGTGCACACAACAACACTTTCACTGGAATATTAAAGGATCATACTTCATTATCCAATACATTTTATAACAATTAAACAATAATTAACACATCAAATGAAAAAACACTGCCGACTGTAAACTATAGTCAATGGATAATGTGTCCGTGTATCGTAAGTGTATAATGTGTCGAGCCAGCGAACGGTCGCGCTCCGCGTTATACACGAGCAACAAATATTAATTTATATTTTTGCGAATCGCGCGGCTGATTGCCGCTGCACGTCACCATGGCGCTCGTGGCCAATGAGTTGCTGGCGTTTATCCAGCATGCCATCGACACCATGGACGAGGTCAGCATCATGCAGATCTGCAAGTCTTCCTTCAACAGCGAGGAGATTTGCAAGGGCAAGCAGCTGCTGTACGAGACGCTCGGCCAGAGCGCGAATATGCCATCGCGACGCAGAGATGGGACAGAGAGAAGCGTGCAGGATATAATCTCCCTGCTGAAGCAGACGGATCCAGACGACGTGCCGGCATTTGTGGCGAAAGATCTCCACAAGCTGCCGGTGGTGACGATGGACCACGTCGACGTCTCCAGCCTGCTGAAGAAATTCAATAGCATGAAGGCAGAGCTGGACGAGATGCGAGGTAGGTTAAATGCATCGGAATCCACCATCCGTGATTTGCGTAATGAATTATTGCAAATGAAAAATAATAATTCATTATGTATGTCACCCGAGCATTTGACCTTCGTAAATACGCGTCGCCGCGGCGCGCAAACTGACACCTTTTGCGCGTCAGCAGAATTCGACGTGTCAGCGACCGCCGCCGCTCCCGCCCGCCTTCCCCTCGAGGTCGAGCCGAAGCTGAGTCAACCAGCGACTCAGCAGAAGAAAAGTTTTGCGGGTGTCACTGCCCGCTCCCCCGCACCTCCCCAGGGGGTGAAGATAAAAGGGGTGAAAGAGAGCCGCAAGGCTAAGGATAGCCGTAAGGCAGAACCTCCTCGATCTAACGAGGGTGAGAGCAGGAGGTGTGATGAGGAGGGCTTCACATTGGTGGAGAGAAGAAAGAAGAGGAAGCCCGCCGTCCGCAACCACCGCGGCACCGCACCCTGCGGACCCGAGCAGCGGCTCCGGTGTGAAATACCCACCACACCGCTGTACGTGTCCCGCCTGCACTGGTCCACGAAGGTCGAGGATGTCGTGGGCTACATCTTAAAGAAGACGTCCTTCAACTTGAGGGTCGAGCGTCTGGAGTCTCGCCATAAAGTTAACTTTAGTTCTTTTGTGGTGAGAGTACCGACACAACGCTTATCGACCTTCGAGGTGGAGGAGTTCTGGCCGATGGGTGTAGTCTACCGAAGATTCCGGGGGAGACTCCGGAGCGAGGCGCACATCACGTCGCCGATTATAATACGTGATAAATCTTAGTTATAATTATAATATGTATGTTAGTCTGTAAGGTATTTATAATATGGGCCTATGCCGCCCGAAATTTTGTATGTATGTTAGTCTGTAAGGTATTTATAATATGGGCCATGTAGCCTGAAATAAATGGTTTTTATTATTTATTATTAATGGATACATAGTCGAAAAAAATAATCATTGCATTGTTGTAACCAATTGGTATCAATGACTAGTCAATTATTGTTTCATAGACGGATTTGTTTACGTTTGAGTTAAATTACGTACTATAGTAACTATTTAGTTATCTGTAACCAGGATGCATAGCTAGTTAAATACATAATATACATTGCAATAACTATGCAATATTATGAGTGAGCTTTAATAGATCTTAGTAACATTAATTTAAACAAACCGATCATATATCTGCCAACAAACTGCTATACAGTTTGGCAGACATTAGTTATATATAATAGTTGTTATTGTTTCTGAATAAATACTTTTTCATTTTCATTTTTCATTTCATATAATCATATTATTCACTTCCATATGGTAAATATATTTTTATATCAGTTTCCATTTTCCAAGCAACTCAAGACGATTTGTTCCGCCACAATAGACTTTACTGCGAGTGGGAACTGGGGAGTGCCAATAGACGCTACTTCTTATAGTTTAAGGTGACCTAGTTGTGAAGCTAATGTTTATTTCGATTTGTATATGTCGCAGTCATTTAATTGAATATGCTTATTTAATTGAATTACTACTGGGGTTACTTAATGGCGTCAAACAGCTCGTACAGATACCAATGTGTTGATATATTTTTTGATTAACTTACTTTAATGTGCGTTATAATAGTTCACATTCGAAAATTTTGAAGTTTAAAAATAAAATATCAAATAGCTCCCCTAGTCTCGGATTCATTGAATTTGTTGGTAAAAACAGAATTCAATGAACGCGCTAGTCTTTCAATCAAATAGCAGATTCAACCAGATGACTGCGACATATACACTTTATACAGCTTATTAATTCAGTAAAAATGTTTACAGTAGCCCAAGTTGGAACATTTGAATGTTCCGTAAAGTAGTCGATTATCAATTGAAGACATGAATGGATGAAGGTGATATATAGCCAAATTTCCCCAATTCAAACTGTCACTTAAATATTTGAGAATACGTCGTAAAGTATTCAGTACAGTTCCAAAGAACCTCCAAGTCTTTAGAATCAATGCACTTAATACATTACGACATATCCTAAAATGTTTTAGTGACGGTATAAACTCAATTTACAAATTTTTTTTTTGCGACATCTCACCTTCACCCATTCATGTCTTCCATTGTATTGGCGTTGTCATTCATACAATCATTATTAGTTTTACTTGACGGAGCTTCCAAATGCTTGGCCTACTTATTGAATTAGTTCAGCTATGACGTCAACTGCTGGACAAAAGCATCCCCTAAAATATTTGATGGGGGTAGTTACCTATACTCGCCAGGCTCGCCACTTCGCAGGCTTTACGAGCGCAGTTTATAGATAGATAATAATAATTTCCGCTAAAATGCTGCCCATTTCCGGATATTCTATATTCCCTCTGTCGTCTTTTACGGCGACGGAACAGATGGTTGTGGGGAGAACTATTCTCTTACTCCTTCTTTACTCCCACGGAAAGTTAATTAGCTATTGAATGGAACTTAGAAGGAAATGTGTAGCTAAGTATTTTGACTGTCAACGATCAATGCTCTTCAAGATAGCTGTTGTGTACTAAAATACATACTTCGCTTGCGCTGGTCTAGATCACACAGTAGATATATAACAGAGACACGACAAAGTACTAGAAAATGGCATCACCCTAATACTGGCAATGCGACTGGCAAAGGGTGAAGTCCAGGCACATTCCGGAAACCGCCGTCTAAAATATGCTTATCTTTATTTTAATGTCAATATTTGTACTTCATTCGGCATATTTACATTTTATAATTTACAAACGTTAATAGTAGTGACATCTATTGCATTTTTTTTTGTATTAAAGATAGATTGTATGGGATGGTAAGACATGTCTGGGTTAAATGAACTTAAAATTAGCTGTTCATTTTGCGCCCACAAAGTCAAGCATTTCTATACAATTAAAGCAAACAAACAACGTAACAATTTCTTATAAAAACGATTGCAATTTTAGTAACACAACAACCACACGAATGTAATCAAAAGAAGAAGGTATTCGCAGAAACTCACTAACGTAGGCTCACCTCTAAACTTACGCGAAGAAACATGGAATTAACATTGCGGTTACCGCGCTAATCGATTGACACGTAAATAGATACGCGGCGGAATACGTATATTTAACTTGGAACTTTTATTTTACTTTCAATTAATTATAAATGCATCGTATCTGCTTATTTTATAGATGCCAACCAATTGACGTTTGACTTTGAGTTTGGACCAATCAAAACACGTTTGATTGAGAGTTTGGACCAATAAAAACATGTTTCATTTAGAGTTTGGATTAATAAAGTAGCGCAGAATCGGCCTACTAATTGCAAAATTAAAAACATACTTAAGTTTGCAATAAGTAGGCCGATATAATTTTGATAATTATTATTGATCTTATGCCTGGTCGCACGGCAGCTTGTCTGATCGTAACCTACCCTCACATACTCGTGTGTTAAATTAATTTCCTCAACAACATCTTGTTAAAGTGCTTAAAACTCTTTAACCATCTCTGGCGTAAAGGCATTCTTTAAACTTTCAGCCGTATGTAAAGTCCTCTTATATTTTACTGGAATTTTGAATAAGTGCTAAGGAACTTCGTAAAGAGCTCCTAGACAACACAAAGTAAGGTAAGCCATACTCAGTATAGTCTAGGAGCTCTTTACAGTTTACTTGGATAGTTATTTGTATTTTAGCCGCAAGCACATTCCTAAACCCTAAAAATAACCTTATGGACCAAGATTCTACAAATAAACCACAGTATAGTTAAGCAACTGATTGCTAGTAATTGTGCAGTGCTAGTGTTGACTTGAATGATTTATTTTTATTCTGTCACAAGTACACATTCAATACGAATATCGAATGAGCATCGATCGCCGTATTTGTTCGTAATCATACAACTCATACACAACTTATACACAACTCATACAAGAATACACGCAACTCGTATACTTTAAAAGCAAATAACTTAACGAGACGTCAGGAGCAAACACTCGGCACGAATATTAACATAAATCGGGCAGATAACACAAATCCAGCAAATTATTGCGAGACGTTTCAACATTGGAGTTCGACATCTCTGTCAATATTTGTTATCCTGACTTCGTACTCATATAAGGCAGGATTAGAAATAAGTTAAAACGCTAAATTCACGCTTGTTTAGCTAATGTTTGCATTGATACATAAATATAAGTATTAACTGTATTGATACAAGTATAAGCAGCGGCAGTTTCGCGTCCCCGCCAGCGTCCTCGGCAACTTTTTAAACGATACTGTATTTTAAGTGTGCAGAAAAAGTAAAAAATTATTTGTCACTGGCTGCCCCGGCGAACTTCGTACCTATATTAAACTAGACTCACTGACAAGCGCCACCTTCTGGTCACAATTAATATACCTTCCTGGAAAACCATTGGTCAAAACAACATAAAGGTCGATGCAGTTGTATTATAATTTATCGCAAACAAACAGACGGACGCGGCGCGGAGGCCTTTGTATTATGTACTATCTGACCCGCGAGCACTTTGTGTAGCATACAAACCGTTTAAACCATCCCGGGACTTCCACGAATATTTTAAGACTAAAAATAGCCGAATCGGTTCAGCCGTTCTCGAGTTTAGCGAGACTAACGAACAGCAATTCATTTTTATATGTAAGAGAAGAAGAAAAAGATAAATAGATAGATAATAAATGATCCGCGGGTACAACAAGGCAACGACGATTTTTTATTTTTACACGAGGCTTAAGGTCCTCGTTGCGTACGATAGCAGTCATATCGGCTTCTATGCGATGCGGTGCAGTGTGTACCCGCCCTTATAGGCTCTTAACAGTAGTCACTTCTATACGATGCGGAGCAGTGTGTATCTGCACTTAAAGGCTCTCAACAGTAGTCAAGAATCATATCTCAGAAATGCCTCGTCGAACTTTTTCACTTAAAAACTCAGAAAGTCTATGTTAAAACCTACTTAACCTTCTGCACTCAAATACAAAGTTCAATAGTAAAGTAAATTTAGGGGAGACTGGGGTCAATTGAAACACGGGTCAATAGAAACAAGTGCAATAACTCCGAAACGAGAAGCGATCGCTGGATGGTTCCTGAGGGGGAAAGGATCGGCGTCCATGTCCGAACCTGCAAATCAGTGTTAGCCGCGGCTCCGTGGCCGTCGGAAATTATTATACGTGTGTATTACTTTTCCGGCACCAAAAGTAAGTTTTTTAGATGTTTTTGTTTTGTTTATTAATCAATATTTATTTAATCTATTTTAATACTATTTGAGCTTTTATTTGTTTGGTTATTCTAGTTGAATTTATCGTGGTTTATGTGTACCTACTATCAGCCGTTATTTTTTTACGATTTTAAATATTCGCTACTATGTTGCTGGGTCAATTGAAACAAAATTTTCGGGGTCAATTGAAACATGTTTCAATTGACCCTTGTATGTAGATTTATTTATGTTTTTGCGCTAATATTCTTATTTTTTGTCAGATGCCGCGAAATTGCCTAAAAACTACGAACCGAGACCTTTTCTCATTGCTCCACCAAGAAAAATAACTGCAGGAGGTAAGAGAAAGAGGAAGTCGATCATTTACACGGGTACTCCCGATATAGAAGTAATAAGGAAAGAATCAGAAAAGAAAAACAGAATACACAAGTAAATAAAGTAAAAAAGAACCTAAGCAAAAAAAAAATAAAGGTAAGGGTAAAAAATCCAAGCATACTGAAGAATTGACTTCTTATGAAGATGAATCTGACAACTACTTTTGCCTTACTTGTTTTTTCAAAACGGAAAGTTATGAGACAAGCATACTAGGAGAAGATTGGGTGCAGTGTTCGGACTGTAAGTTGTGGGCACATGAGGTTTGCACACCCTGAGACCTTAAGTACTTGTGTCATAATTGTGACTCTGACTGATTTTACCAAGAGTATAATCATTTTTAAGATTTATTTTTTATAATCGTTGCTATATGTTCATTTGTTGTAACTTTTCTAATAGTTGATCGCATTACTTTTCAATATATACATATTCTAAAACAATATGTGCCTTATGAATGTTGTGTTAAGTTAAAGCAATATATTTTTTTTGTTTAATTAATGGTTAATTAGTCTTCGACATTACTGATTATAGAAAGAGTTAAGATGAATAAGAATCGTTGCTTTTTGTTTATTACATGCTGATTACATTTATAGTTGAGAATTAGAAGACCTCATCAGAAATAAAACAAATTTTTAAATGAGGCAAGAAGGTGCCTGAAAATATAAGTTTGTTGATAATAATAAATGCTAGGTTTTTTCGTTTAGTCATTGGTAGAACTACCACTTACAGGCTTTTAATCAAATTTTGTGATTTAATAAGAAAAAAACTATTATATATGATTATAACAATAAATAAATTATTCATTTATAGGTGTTTCAATAGACCCCATCCACTGTTTCAATTGACCCTGAGTTCGGGTCAATTGAAACAATTTTCGAGGATTTCTAAAACGCTTGCGATTTCGTCTCAGATACATCTGGATACAAATCAACATAATAATTTTAAAGCAAGATAGTCTTGCTATAACTGGATCCTTTACTAACGAATATTAATTGAAAATGAAGGCACTATGGCCAAATCTTCGGAAAATGTTCCAACTGACCCCAGCCTCCCCTACTTTTAAAGCGGTTGAGTTCAACAATTTCTCTTCAATGTTCAGTAAAACCATATTGGTAATGGCCCTCGTCAATATTTGTTTTTGCAATAAATATTGTTTGAAAATCGCCATAAGATATTGTTATACTGAACTGGGTTTTAATGTTAATAATTATTTAAAAGCAGTTTATCGAGATATACAGCCGATGTATCGTTACACTAAGGGCAGATTTTTCAATCGTCAGATAACTTTTATTTAAGGAATAAATAAGTGACTTTGACAGATTTTGTATGGAACAAATGTCAAAGTTACATGTTTATTCAACAGATAAAAGTTATCCAACGATTGAAAAATCGGCCCTAAGACTAATAAAAGCAGAATACTAAAGAATAATGTTTCAAAATCGGGAGTTTTGTTTCCATACTTCACACGGACGAAGTCGCGGGCAAACAAATACAATTTTAACAATCAAATTTTAAATGGTTTGCTACACAAAAAAATATTTATCCTCAACATTCAAAATTACATACTCATAAATTTTTTACAATATACCATTTTGCTTTTATATAACTTACGACGTCATGTTAATTTAAGTAGTTAGCTAAAAATAGAATCGGTAATGTAAAAATAGAATTAGAAAATTCTCTTGAATGTGGGTAATTCAAGGAAAGGGTGACTCTCAGAATTTACGATTTTAATTTCGTCTCATGAGTCTGGTACGTTGATGTTGTGTGTGAACTGAAATGGAATAATTTGTTCCAACAGAGTGACATCTCTTCAGAACGCTAACCAGCCATTCCACGGTAGATTGTATAAATATAATTACAATGTCACATTAACCCGTGTGTTTGTTTTCCACATAATGTTGCCAGTAGCTAAATACGAGCTTTTGTAGGCATAAACAAAGTTACCTACCTGTGTTTTTGAGATACTTTTATATGTATATTTATATTTTAGTTTATTCAGAATATAACGGGTGTAAAAAGAACAGTCATAACTTTACGGATCTGATTAAACTAAATTTTCTTTTTCATTCATTCTAAAATGTAAAAAAGTGTTTTTTTCTTTTTTTTACAAAAAAATTTCAAAAGATACATTTCCTAAATGAGGAAGGTAGTATAATCGTATCTTAAAGTTATAGTGACTGTTATTTTTACAACCTGTATATAACAAATTTATGCGGGTTTTAATAGTCATATCGTGGCAGACATCTAAGACAAATTGTCCAAAAACGTACTCGGCAAAGTAACATTTTAGTTTGGTAACTAATTATTGCCATATACATTGTAGTTAACAGCTTAACGGTGAGAAGTGACACAAACTTGGCACACAGTTCAATCACAAGTCTTTAAGCGCCTCCGTGGTCTAGTGGTTCAGAGCTTAGCTCTCGACCCGGAGTTCGTGGTTTCGATTCCCGCGTTGGAACAACAAAAAATGTTTGGTTAGGACAATGCAGGCCGATCACCTGACTTGTCTGACAAGAAAGATGATCCATGCGTCGGATGGGCATGTAAAAAGTCGGTCCTGCGCCTGTTCTCTCGCCAGTCGTGTTGGTTTACCGTCCCACTGGGCTATGAGAGTAATAGGAAGAGAGAGTGTCTTTGTGTATTGCGCACACACTTATGTAGGCACTATAAAATAACTCCTGCGTAGCTGGCCTGGTTTCAATGAAATCGGCTACCGACACCGCAATCAGTGAGGGGAGCTAATATTTTAGAGACGGCATTCAAAAGCGATGTATAAATCAGGGGTTCTACCTACTCATTCGTAACCTTTAATAGACAAACAAACTAGTGGCAAGTCATGGAAACTAATTATATTCCATTTTCTTTGTAGCTTGAGCCTCACGGTGAGCAGTGACACAAACTCGCACTTGGCACACAGTTCATTCACAAGTCTTTACACAAAAAGTGTTCTTTATAAACCGCAGATTGCTAAACAACTCGAAAGACGAAGTCCATTAGACACATTTTGTAACATTAACTTGCGATAAGACACGTCTTTTTATAAAGTTCAATTCTTTGGGGACAATGAGACTCTGACAAAAGGCCCTCATTTTCGGGCCTAGTAGCACCACAATGTCCCTCAAAATCGAGTGAGAGTTGTTCAAAAAGTTACGCAACATTTACAAAACACAAACACGAAAGTATAATGAAGTAATTTGGTCTCAAGATGTTCGTAAAAGATATTCATAAACACAACTGATGCTTGTGTTTATGAATACATTTTTATTCATGAAACGTGAATGACTATTTGGAGCAAATCAACTCTTAAATACACCGTCGAAGTCAACGCGAAATTACATGATGAGAATTTACAAGTTTCCCAGTACAGCCCCCACATATTTATGCTTTATGCCAACTTTTGTATGTAATATGGTATTGTCTCGTTTAAAAATAAGTTAAAGGTTGGTAAACAAAGGCGCGATCGCGATTTATGAATTTCGTGCATATTTTTTTGTGATTCTTGCTAAAAAGAATGGTTAAAGTAAAAAAAACTTTACTTTTTGACAAAAAAATACATACATGTCCAGAATGAGAAAAAGTAGTAATATCACTTTTTATCATAATATCCCAAGGTTATAGTGACTGTTATTTTTACATCCTGTAAAAAACAATTTACTATAATGTAGTTTTAATTCATTGATGATCTTGTAGTCTATAAACTTAGTTTTTTTTTCCTTTTTTCCTAGTAACAACTTAGAGTCATTCTGTAAACTACAGCTAGAATATTCATCCGTTTGGTAGCTACGATGTTACAGACTAAAAGGCACACACACACTTCATAGTTATAACATCACCTCATTTTGTGTCGGGGGCTAATTACAAATACGAAAGTGAAAAACACCTAAATACACACACCGTACAGAAACTAAAATTACATCGTCTACGTATGTAAAACAAGTGGGTACACGTAAAATAAAATAAAATCATATAAAACTATAACCCGACTTCTCAAAAACGGGGTCTAAAAAGCCAGAAACAAGAAAATAAGTAAATTTGAAATCCAGATATGCATAGGTACAAAAATGGTTAAGGTAGAGCCGTGGTCCCACATACATAGACTGCCAAAATCAGTACCCCACCTTTAGGCTTCGCCGAACTCGGGTAAAAACAAAAAAGTATGTAAGTTTATGGAACCAAATGGCAACTATTTTACATGAAACAATACATAAAAAGCCTGAATTGAGAATCTCGTCCTTTTTTCTTAAAGTCGGATATTTTTTTGTTAGACAATGTCTACATAGTTAAAATAATGTTATTTAGCAACAATATAGTCAATCCAAAATCTAAATCATACGTGACAGCTGGATGCCTAAGTAATATTCAAATGGTAACAAACATTTATTTTGATAATAGGTCAATTCATTAGATAAATAAATTGATAGTAAACGTAAAATATATTAAACGATTTATAAAGTAATCATCGGACAGTTACTAGATGCCCTATCATGCGGTAGTTTGTTGTCACGCGATCAAACAAAATTACGTGTGTTCGGGGATAGGTACATGAATTACTTAATACTGCTATCAGGTGGTTAGTAGATACTGTTTACACATAATGTACATAAAACTACAATTGAACTGTTTTGCAGTTAAATTTAAATTCTTTAGAAATTAGAACAGTTTTGATTCATAATTTGTGTCTTTGATGCCTAATCAAATTCTTTTTTTTTTCAACTAGCTTGGTTGGTGGTTTATATTGTATAGCTTTTGTAAACACTGCACCTTTTTGAAACAAAAAATATCATATTCAAAGTAAAGTATTTTTTTGCCAAATTCCATCAAATTCATTATTTACCTATATTCTAACATTAATTACTTTAAAGTTTAGAAGTATAAATCTAAATCTTCGTAAAGCCACGACATTTTGTCGTTTACATTCCATAACCTAGTGTAGAATGAATATAAATGATCATAATCTTACCCATGTTAAATTAAACAAATATTTGTGAGTCCAACTATTGGAATACCTCCAAATTCTCCTCCTTACATATGAAATTGGAGTTTTGTATGGGAGGAACATAAAGGCGATTTTTTCATATTAAAATAAATTTTATTAATCAAAGTATGTACCATTGCTATCTATACACCTTTGCCATCTTATAGGTAGTTCATTGATCCCTTTACTAAAAAAAACCATTCGGACGGGAATCAATGAAATCTTTGAAAGCGGTTTGGACTGCCTCATCGGAATTGAATTTTTTTTCACACCTGTAATCCAGGGATATCATATTTTCAATTGTTTGTATTTACATATTCTTTAAATTTATTAATTAATTTTAAACAATAACTACAGAAATATTTTTCATATAAAAATATATATGACATCATATTTTATTTATTGTAATTATTATAAAAAAGTAACATGATATTTTATTACCTTTTAGTGCGTTTTCACATTATTTATATATTACATTAATATGAAACAAATAGGTATGTTTGTAATTATCACTCCGATATACAATGTTGGATTAAAGAAAAAAAAATTGCGAAGCAATTTAAAATTATTTATATTAAGAAACATTTATAATCAGAAAGCACAAAATCTACTACCAACAAAAACAAAAGGAAAAAGGTACAACAATGTTATGTTGCATAACTTGCTTGATAAAAAAAAGTATAATCTAATCTCTAAAATCCAAACCAGCCGCAGGTGAAATGAAAAATGACGAGTCACTGGATTACCATTTAGATATTAAGGATAATGAAAATAAGATTTTCACAAATGTCTGCCAAGTCCCCGTCGTCTGGCGAACAAATAGATTCGATTGATAGATGATTCGAGTAAAATTCTTATCGGCGATTCAATCAAAATGATAATAAACGAATTTACCCTCTTTGATTCAGTTTTAAATATTTACCCAAGTAACTTAATTGCATTATATTGTGTTGTCAACGATTTGTTACGTTTTCATTTAAATGTAATAAAACACAGATTGATGACAGATGGTTACAGAATATTCAGTGAAATATAAGATCTGTATTTTTTTTATATTATTTATTTATTAAATCAATAAAAGAAATACATAATCTACACAATTAGCACAGTATTGAGACTATTCCACAAAGTATAATAACCTACTACTATTATACATGTGATAGGTTGCGAGAATTCTTTATTTTTTAATATTAAGTATTATGTAAATTGAAAATGATCACTTTGAGTATATCGAAGTAATTAAAAATTAGATTTAATTTTGTTTTTCTTTGTTACAGATGCGGCAATCCTTACTTCCAGTATTACTGCTGACTACTATAACACTGACATTAAGTGATGTACTTCCACTAGTATCAGTAGACCAAACGGAGGAGCCGCTGGATGGTGACCAAGATTATGACAATACTTTCAACACAGTAGACAATGATCGGAATATATTTTATGAACTCTTCAAAGGGACCGATAGCGAAAAGACTAAAGCGCGTCGAAAACACAAAGCTTATCCTGTAAAGATATTCAACGATTCTACGCGAAAAAGTGAAAACTATGACGACAAAGGCTATAGAAAAGAGCAATGGCATAACTATCCCAGACAACTGGATCGGCTCCATAGAAGTTCATACGAGTATCCAGAAATCGGGGCTCTACCAACTGACTACGAGAAGAATGAAATTGACGATGATCCACAAATAAATGAAGATATTCTAGGAGGTACTGATATTGACGACGTAGCTGGTCCGTTATTGATACTCAAAATACGCTTAGCGTTCTTGACCAATAATATGAAAAATATAAAAAGCAATAAAAACGATAATACTAACGCATTAGAATTAGATTCACCGACGTTGGGTAAGTTTTACAAAGAAGACGATCGAAAACTCCTGACGAATAGATTAGATCCCATAGAGAATACTAAAGGAGAGGGGATGGCCAAGTCAAGAAAGAAGGATTTGAAAATTACAGGTAAAAAATACCATATTACATAAAAACTTTTAGATTTATTGCTGGTTATGTTAACTGATTTTGAATAGTTGAGTATATTAGGATTGTAATAGCAGACACGGTTTTGCACGTAATATAATACAACACGTAGGTTAAAACATAATACCTACAAACAGGGTTATTTTTTAAGTAATCATCAATTTGTCAAGCTATGTGTTGATAATAAATTATAGCTAAGAGCACTTTTGATTAGGTCAGTTTATAAACAAAAATCCTAGATCACAATCGATTCATCCGTTTCGGTGCTACGATA
Source organism: Celastrina argiolus (assembly GCA_905187575.2). NCBI lineage: Eukaryota > Metazoa > Arthropoda > Insecta > Lepidoptera > Lycaenidae > Celastrina > Celastrina argiolus. The sequence goes on along the minus strand of LR994584.1, from coordinate 6,820,879 downwards.
TCACTCATATACACGTTAAACTTATAACACCCTCGGTTTTCTTCGGGGGTCAAGATAATCATCATAAATTATATTAATATCTATTGAATTTAGAATTATTCCTATGTCCGATATCTCGTTTGGAATGCTTTTATCTCTAAATCACCTGCAGGTTGACTGGTTGAAAATGCCTTGAGGCATTAAGTCCGCCTATGTACAAAATGTACATGATGTATAAATAAATAAATAAATATTTTTTTCCAGACACAAATCCAGAAGAGAGGAAGTCGGTGAACAAGAGGATATTTTCCCTATGGAGTAGACTACAGAGCCTCTCCCACAAGGGTCACGAACTTCACCACAGAAGACACCTGTACTCCTTCTACGGCCTACCGGATGGCGGCGGCGGGACCCTCACAGCCGAGACCAGGGCCTCACTAGTGCGACCCCCCGGCTCGCCTCTTCGGTGGGGATAGACAATATAGCGTGTACAGTCAACAAAATAGTTCCTTTGAAAGTTCTTAGAAATATCAACCTAATTGTATAAAGGATGAATTTTATCCCAGAGAAGACCTATATTAATTGTTGTCTTTGTAACATGAAAAGTTAAATTCTATTCGATACAGGTTGTTCCTTTAAGTTCCAAATACAATTTCAATTTGTCGACTGTACTCAAAAGCGAAAGGCTGTTTTTGTGAAAGTATTAAAGCAACTTAGTAGTTATATAATAAATATACTTACATATATAATATTTAAGGTAGCGATGATGCATATTTATGTTATAAGCGTTACTAATAAACATATAAGTAGGCGTCGTAACGAAGCTGAACAGTACAATAATAAGAACATTTCATTTTATGAATGCCATTGTAATAATTGTTTTACCTTTATTGTAGAATAATACTATTTATTTTCGAATTAAGTATTAGTTATTTAAAGAGAAAAACTTGACACCAAAATGCCACACTTGACCAAAATATATACAAAGTACAAATATAAGAATTGGCAGTCTTATTACAATCGTTTTGATTCAAAAAGCTGTTGTAGAATCGAAAAAAATAGGGAATCCAATACGGTTCATAAAATGAATCGCCACGTAAATTAATTAGTGACAATGGAGTCACATTATGCTTTCATCATTCTGCCAAAGAGGAGAGGGTTTCTCCTTTTGTTCAAGTAGCGCTTCAGCATTTTCTTTGGTCGTTAATCGGTCAAACGTCTGATGAAAGAATTGGAAGTTTTTTTTCTAACTGATTCTTTTATATGTAACGTGATTTGGTGAGCCGATGACTTTTATTTAGTGCCATTCAACTATCATTGTGTGATGTAATAGTGCGTTTAGACTACGACACTTAGAGCGAGCGCTGTCTTGTGCGACACCTCGGCATATATCGAGAAGGTTTTATCACACCTAATTGACAGTAGCACCCAAAGCTTAGACAGTACTTTTTCGGTCGCTGTTGACAAGTGTGACACTCGAGTTTTATACACCTACACTGCATAAGAATAATACAGCACTTTCTGCCAAATACTGCAATATTAATTTAAAATTTGGAGCCCCCTACAGATTGCCACTGTCACTGCTTAGCAATGAGGTCGGCGTGTGACTTAAATGCCACTTAATTTAAATATCGTTTCAGTTGTGTCGCACAATTCGGTGACGATTGTAAATAGATTGTCGAGTATGGCAAGACGTTTCATTTCTTTTTCGAATGTTTGACCTTATCCGCAAATATACGAACCTAATTCGAAATTATATTATTAGTAATAGTAATAAATTGTGAAACTTCCATATTGTTAGATACCTAATAAAATATTCCAAGTAAATACTTATTATAGACACAATATACCTATGTATTTGATAATATTATTATTTGTAGGTACGTATTTATTACCTAACATAACATTATGTAAATAAAAATCATGCATAACATTGGCCTTATTTTATTTAAATCCTTAAAATGAATTCATATCAGAAAAATATAGAATTCTATCGTCTAAATTTTTCGATATAAAATAAAGTAGGTATAGTGCAAAATTAATCATTCATTTTTATATATTATGTAATATAAGAAAAAGTAGTAGAAGATATATTTATTTTTTTATATTTATAATATGTTAGTTTCTCACTGGGATGATAAACAGTAAAACTATAATTGCGTTGCTCTGAAAAGAGATATTTTTATTTTATTACAAAATCTAGTCTAACACTTTAACAAAACATTCTTAATTAAGTAATACAATATTCACAAACTCACCTGAAATGAGAAACAACATTTAAAGCTTTTTAATAATTAAATTACAATATTAATTTTATCCTCGTGCGTTTAACAAAATCTAACCTTGAATCAGTAAAACGTGCCCATCTGTCAAAAACAGTTCACAGATAAAACATTTTACTTAAAAATTTAAATACGCGAATTACGCGGCAAATTCAAACTAAACAAAGTTTAATACACTTTGTTTACATCTCCTCCCTTTCTAAATACCCAAGTTTTACTGTTTTACAATGCTACTGGAATAAGTTTTGTAATGTGGAAGAGGTTTGACTCTGACTTTCTATGACCTGTGTTTACTTTGTAAATTGAATTAGATATTTTGTCTACAATTTGATAAGGTCCTACTTTTAACTCATCAAGTTTTTTTCTTTTTAACCGGTTTCCGTTCTCAACATATACAGAATCCCCGACTTTTAATTCATATCTATAGATAGGTATCAGGACCTAAGTGAGACATTAGTCCAAACTTGTATTTTCCTCTAGATTTATTTTTTATACAGACATCACATTTTTCACAATATTTTTTTATATTATCTAATAAATTTTTAGCTAGATAGAAGGGTTTAATTTTGTTTTCCATTTGTTGTCTTCCTATATGACAGTAGTAGTGATGTACACGTTTTATTATATTTTTACTAAACTCCTCAGTTAGTACAATCTTTTCATTTTTTCCTATCTTTTTATAATAAATATTATTTTTGAAAATAAAATTATTTATATCCTGTTTAATATCTTTATTTTTTTCTTGATCATTTATTATATGTTCTAATTTAACACAATTGACTTCTTTTGAAGCAGAATGTGCCCGTATGGAAATAGAAGAAGATGTCAAAAAAATTGAAATTTTTAGGTTATTCCTAGAAGATTCTTCATTAGACTGGTATAGTTCCATGCTCATAAAGCATACAATTAATTCAGAATGGGCAATTTGGAAGAAGAATTTTAGTGAAACATATGCAGATAAGGGTTGGTCGTCGATCAGGTATGCAATGTTATATAAATACAGACAGGGCCCATTGCTGGAGTATGCGTTAAAGAAAGAAAGATTATTATTAGAAGTAAATAAATCAATCGATAAAATAACTATGATTGATCTAATTGCCCCGGGATTACCAAATTTTATTGCAGATAATTGAGGACTTATTTAATATTTTAAGAAGTTTAGAGCATATTATGTTTAACAAAAAAAAATTTGATACAAAAGTAGGAAATTTTGAAAGTAATATTAGGGAGAAAAAGGAAAAGCCCCTGGTTAGTCCATGTAAAATTTGTGAAAAAGAGAATAGAGGTATGCGTTACCACCCGGAATCACAATGTTGGTTCAAAAGTAAATATAATGATAGGCCAAAGAAAGATCAAATTAGGAGTGTTAACAATTCTGAATTGGAAATAGAATTAAATAAAATTGATCCAAAAAACTAGTTGTGCCGATATTAATCAAGATTAAATTACTAATAAATGACACCTTGGAAACATCAGGAAAATTTGTTTACATATTTATGTATTGATTGGTTTTACTGTAACGCCTCAACTATTGATGCAATTTTAATAACTGAGGGTCATAAAATGCGTAAAAATGGCTTGGGTAAGAACTTGGGCTTGGTACTTATATAATTTACGTAGCTGAGTTTTTGTTGCCCAGCACATACGGCATTCTCACAACGTACTCGAACTGGTCCAGAAGAATGACTGGTCTATACGTCTGGGGCCAACCATGTGCGGGTTAGATCGTTCGTATAATGTACTTAAGACCTGAAAGTCTCATTGGTACATGCCACAACCTGAGAATCGAACCTGCACCCTTTCGAGTGCTAATCAACGGTCTACGCCACGGATGCTCCATATAATATTACTAGGCAGCTGTGCCCGCGACTTCGTTCGCGTGGTTGTCGGAAATACTATCGCGATTATCTTTTGATTGTTCACGTTGGTTTTTATTATTATGATTATTAAAAAGGAATATTTCTTTCATACATATTTTCCACTAACTAAAACCTTTTATGCAGTGCACGCAACGAAAGTCCTCAAATGTGACAAATTTTCCCCGGTTTCGCAACATTTCTCACTGACGCTTCACTCCTATTGGTCGCAGCGTAATGTTATATTGCCTAAAGCCTTCCTCGTTATATGGAATATACAACAAAAAAAAATGTTCATATCGGACCAGTAGTTCCTGAAATTAGCGCGTTTAAACAAACAAACAAACTCTTCCGTTTTATAATATTAGTATAGATTAGTATAGATAAGTATAGATAGATAGATAACTATAGATAGATAGATATAGACAGATTTAAAGCATTTGTATTATTATTTATTTGTCCTTCACATTTGCGCCATGTTTCGCTTCACAAGAAATAGGACAGTTGATGGTTTGCACTCACATTTCAACGAATTTACGATTCGCTTCCCCACAGAAGTATTAGAAGTATTAGTATATTTTTATAACCGAAAGCCTGCGAGAATTTCACAAGCAGTAAAAATTATACATAAAGAATGAAGGAAAATATCAATTTTCCTCATCATATGATTTTGTTTACAAATATTAGGTATACGTTTTTGAATAAGATTAGTCAAATACGATATCACGCGTAGACGCCAATTACTACAACAATGACATCAGAGTATGGATCTCGTTTTAAATAAATCTATATAATGGTTTGCATTGAGTGATGATACAGCACGTTATAGTGAATAACGCGGCGTCTAAAGTTGTCTGTTAAGTTGTAAATAAACATGGAGAACCAGCATGATACGAGTCATTCGGTCACTGACCGCCGCGCAGTGTGTGATAAAACATTAAAAGTAAGTGAACTATATCTCCATTCTTTTATGTATTAATTATTGTATTTTTTTTAAATATGGCTAACAAATAAAGTAACAATAATAACCTAACGCGCCTAATCGAATGTATTGAATAGGTTTTTAAATTAGTTCTCACTTCTCACTAGCCTGAGTCACGTCCGCCATTTGTTTTTCTTGACAGTATGTTAAAGCAGCGCCTCTAGCGGTCGACTTATGAACTAGACACCACAGTATAATATACAACATCACGACTATTTAATTAGCGGAGCGCACTTGTGCCAGTCTTAGTTAAATTAATAAGACTGAGTTAAACCTAAATATTACGTTTCTTTCTTATCTTTTTATTATTTAGTTTTATATTTTATTAGATACCTATTTATTTAAAACACACGCCCCGGAAGAATAATAATTTATGATTCGACCTCAAAAGTAATTAGCATTCAATTTTATAGCATAGCCTTAGACAACAATAAAATCCCACCAAAAACATTTTAATGTAAAAATGTTGTCAAGACGAGTCTACACAGCTTACCCTGTGAAAAAGTTATCAGATATCGTATAAAGCCAAGCTCTACAATACACCTTTATCAAAACCTATCAAAAAGTGGTTAGATCTCATGTAGAACCAAAATTCTTGATCTATGCGCCCTTACTTCACCAGGCTTAACTTCACTTACGCTATATAGCAGTTAAAACGTGATGCTTGGCCGTTTTATTTAGGACACGATTAATGAATTCGTATGAAATGTTCGTAACGGTAGCAAAACGGTCAAGTATCACGTTTTAACTGCTATAATATAGCGTAAGTGAAGTTAAGCCTGGTGAAGTAAGGGCGCATAGATCAAGAATTTTGGTTCTACATGAGATCTAACCACTTTTTGATAGGTTTTGATAAAGGTGTATTGTAGAGCTTGGCTTTATACGATATCTGATAACTTTTTCACAGGGTAAGCTGTGTAGACTCGTCTTGACAACATTTTTACATTAAAATGTTTTTGGTGGGATTTCATTTATTTTTGTAAGCTGGTTAATGGACTTTTTTTAATTTAAAGATAACTTATTTTGACCCCGGGCCTTTACTTACGGAAAATAGAACAGTCAGCGCCTTAGCATAGTGACCCCTAGTGACGTCGACTGATGTCACCGTCAATATTATACCGTGTATAAACTTTCACCGCAATTTTAAGGTAGAGGCCGATTTTCAAATAAATGTCTCGTCCATATTTCTTTATTTGTTATATTATTATATTATAATATAATAAATATAAATTATAAAATATAAATTATTTTATTGCTGGAGAGAAACTTCTTATTTGGATATCCTAGGATGCCACTAGTATAAATTCATCACTAATAATTCGAGAATTTGAGAATTACATACGTAATATATACGACGGAGATTGCCTTTAATAAAGCATGTTGATACTTATTAAAATAATGCAGTAAGTCTATAATAATATCGTATGTAGACGACGGTCACTGCCATCTGTTGGTCACTAGAGGTACTAATTCTTGTACGGCTCATAAACATATGTATATTATATGCTAACTGCATACACCTTGTGTGTAACTTATTATTTTTGAAGGAAAAAAAATATATTTATTTTTGAAAAATAGCTTTAAGGTTTTCTTTTGATTATGACCATATTTAAACGTCATGACGTGACGTGTTAAAAATCATATTATAATCATATTATAATAGTCATAAGATTAAACACTAAAATTATTTATACATTGATCGTGTAATATTTTCGTTTATTGTTATCATTATAACGTTACCGACTGTTAAATATATTGGTAAACTAGCTGTGCCCGCGACTTTGTTCGCGTGGTGTTTGTTTGACTTAAACCGTTTATGCAGCGCATGCAACGAAAGTCCCCAAATGTAAATTGTTTGTTTGTTTAAACGCGCTAATGTCCCGTATATGACGCCCAACGCCGCGACGACCGACACCGCGACGCCCGACGCCGCGACGCCTAACGTCGCGACGCCGACGCCCGACGCCACGACGCCCGACGCCGCGACGCGTCACGGAAAGTCCCCAAATGTAAATTGTTTGTTTGTTTAAACGCGCTAATGTCCTGTATATGACGCCCAACGCCGCGATGACCGACGCCGCGACGCCCGACGCCGCAACGCCCAACGTCGTGGAGCCGACGCCTGACGTCGCGACGCTGACGCCGCGACGCCTAACGTCACGACGCCGACGCCCGACGCCGCGGTGCCCGCCGCCGCGATGCCCGACGCCGCGACGCCCAACGTCGCGATGACGACGCCCGACGGCGCGACGCCCGACGCCGAAACGCCCAACGTCGTGGAGCCGACGCCCGATGCCCGACGCCGCGACGCCGACACCGCGACGCCGACACCGCGATGCCGACGCCCGACGCCGCGACGCCCGACGCCGCGACGCCGACGCCCGACGCCGCGACGCCCGACGCCGCGACGCCGACGCCCGACGCCGCGACGCCCGACGCCGCGACGCCCGACGCCGCGGCGATCGACGCCGCGACGACCGACGCTGCGACGCCCAACGTCGCGGCGATCGACGCCGCGACGACCGACGTTGCGACGCCCAACGTCGCGACGCCCGACGCCGCGACGCCCGATGCCGCGACGCCCGACGCCGCGACGCCGACGCCCGACGCCGCGACGCCCGACGCCGCGACGCCCGACGCCGCGGCGATCGACGCCGCGACGACCGACGTTGCGACGCCCAACGTCGCGACGCCCGACGGCGCGACTCCCGACGGCGCGACGCCTGACGGCGCGACACCCGACGCCGCGACGCCCGATGCCGCGACGCCCGACGCCGCGACGCCGACGCCCGACGTCGCGACGCCCGACGTCGCGACGCCGACGGACGCCGCGACGCCCAACGCCGCGACGCCTAACGTCGCGACGCCGACGCCCGACGCCGACGTTCAATCCGACGCTGCGCTGCTGGCGCCGACCGCCAAATTTTTCGGCGTCGGCGGTCTACTCTCGGAGCGCAATTCCAACTCGCACTTGCCCGGTTTTTTATTTATTAATTACCATATGCTTGCAGTATAAACGATGTCGAAATTTCCAAACGTATATCTTCAAAGACTAAGTAGTAGTGGTATTACATTAATATTTAAAATCGGTTCATAAACGACGAAGATATCCACGAACAAACATAAAAAAAACATATATTTACGAATTGAGAAACTACAATTTTTTGAAGATCCCACGGGAACCCTTTCGTTTTGCGGGATAATAATTTCCTATAATGCTCTTCAGGTCATAAGCTACCTGCCTGCCAAATTTCATTTCATTCCATAGAGCGGTTTTAGCGTGATGCGATGACAAACATTCCCATACGGACAGACAGACAGACAGACAGACAGACATTTTTTTCAAAAATGTTATTTCCAAACGTATATCTTCAAAGACTAAGTAGTAGTGGTATTACATTAATATTTAAAATCGTTTCAGAAACGATGAAGATATCCGCGAAGAAACATAAAAAACAAACATATATTTACGAATTGAGAAACCTCCTCCTTTTTTGTAAGTCGGTTAAAAATATTATGTTGGTTATTTCATGTTACAATCTACCTTTGTGCTAAGTTTCATTTAAATACTTTGAGTAGTTTGGCTGAAATACCGTCAAATAGGTAGCTACAATTTTTTGAAGATCCCACGGGAACCCTTACGTTTTTCGGGATAACAATTTCCAATAATGCTCTTTAGGTCATAAGCTACCTGCCTGCCGAATTTCATTTAATTACGTTGAGTAGTTTGACTGAAATACCGTCAAATAGGTAGCTACAATTTTTTGAAGATCCCACGGAAACCCTTTCGTTTTTCGGGATAACAATTTCCAATAATGCTCTTCAGATTATAAGCTACCTGCCTGCCAAATTGCATTTAAATACGTTGAGTAGTATGGCTGAAATACCGTCAAATAGGTAGCTACAATTTTTTTAAGATCCTACGGGAACCCTTTCGTTTTTCGGGATAACAATTTCCAATAATGCTTTTCAGATCATAAGCTACCTGCCTGCCAAATTGCATTTAAATACGTTGAGTAGTTTGGCTGAAATACCGTCAAATAGTTAGCTACAATTTTTTGATGATCCCACGGGAACCCTTTCGTTTTTCGGGATAATAATTTCCAGTAATCCTTTTCAGATCATAAGCTACCTGCCTGCCAAATTTCATTTAAATACGTTGAGTGGTTTGGCTGGAATATCGTCAAATAGGTAGCTACAATTTTTTGAAGATCCCACGGGAACCCTTTCGTTTTTCGGGATAACAATTTCCAATAATGTTCTTCAGATTATAAGCTACCTGCCTGCCAAATTGCATTTAAATACGTTGAGTAGTTTGGCTGGAATACCGTCAAATAGGTAGCTACAATTTTTTGAAGATCCCACGGGAACCCTTTCGTTTTTCGGGATAACAATTTCCAATAATGCTCTTCAGATTATAAGCTACCTGCCTGCCAAATTTCATTTAAATACGTTAAGTAGTTTGGCTGAAATACCGTCAAATAGGTAGCTACAATTTTTGAAGATCCCACGGGAACCCTTTCGTTTTTCGGGATAATAATTTCCAATAATGCTCTTCAGGTCGTAAGCTACCTGCTTGCCAAATTTCATTTCATTCCATACAGTGGTTTTAGCGTGATGCGACGACAAACATTCCCATATGGACAGACAGACAGACAGACAGACAGACAGACAGACAGACAGACAGACAGACAGACATTTTTTTCAAAAATGTTATTTTTAGGTTCTGTGGCTTATATAGACCCCCTTTTTTTAATTTTCACTTAAATATTCTTAATGTACAGACATGACCCCTCTACAGATTTATTATATGTATAGATATAGATGTGTGTTTAGATGTTTCACAGTTCCAAACATAGATTGCGCTGTAAGCCATCTACATCGCGCTATCGATGTGTCGAACGGTTTTTACATAAGATTCCCTATAAACAAAGTAACTTCATGTACGTAACATCAGGGAGCTTGTGCCGGACGGCGGACCGATAATTTCAAGTGATCGACGTAATATTTTGTTTATGTACACTGACAACAATTTACTACTTGCTGCCTGTTAATTCTTACCTAATTTTTACTTACCAAATATTATTATAGGTACATAATTTTAAATAAGTAGATATAAAACTAATTTTCTCATAGACATATTTTTCATTTACAAAAAGTCGGTCACCGATTAATAATCGGAATAAAATAGAACATACTGATTGCAGTAGTGCAACGCACACAAATAAATAAAGTGGGATAGAAATAATATGGAGCAAAAATCTGACCGATTATCGGTCCTACAAAAAGTAGGTCTTATTTTTTTATGTAGGTACTTGTATAATATTGTATAATATAATATTTCTTTTATGTCTTAAAGATCATATCCGTATAATAAACATATTAAACATCCATTTTGTACCGTCCACCATATTGGATTCAAAATGGCGGCATTTATATTTTAATAATTTTTTTGTTGGTTTTGTAGCAATAACAGCTTACATAAATAATATCAGCTTACTAGGACGTCAGGAAGTACCTAATGAATTTTGATGATCTATAAATGAGTCAGTGACGAAATCTGGGGTTTTTAGACATTGATAAAATCTAAAGTATAATAGCTACAACATTGAAACTTTGTATGTTTCATGTTTTTACTGGTGTCATTATATGTTGAAATTTTCAACTATGTAGCATCATCCAAAGCAAAGTTATGAGGGTTCAAAAAAACGACGAAACCTTTCGAGAAAAGGTAGGTAGTGCCCTTGCGCTTCGCTTGGCTCGTCTTGACGGGGGCACTCCCGTGCCCCCAGATCACATAAACAGGATATAAAAAGAACAGTCACTTTGAGATATGATTATACTACCTTTCCTCATTTTGGAAATGTATTTTTTTACTTTTTACAATTTCTTATTTTTTTGTCGAAAGAAGGACGAAAAAACAAAAAAAATACATAATACATTTTTAGAATGAGAAAAGGTAGTATAATCAAATCCCAAATTATAGTGACTGTTCTTTTTACACCCGTTATACGAATTTGCGTGTGGCGTGATCAAGAGAGATCTTAGATAATTCATCATCTTCAGCTCACTGCTTGACTATTCAGGGCTACTTATTTTTTTTATTTCGCTTTAACTCTGTATTCAAACTCTTTTTTTTTCATAAAAGTTAATAAATAAGACTTATAGAATTCTCCCACGTGCCTACTACCGTGCAACGGTTCGGAAACTAACCCGGCGAAAAGTACCGGCGCAAATAACTCGCGCGATGCATTCGCCCCCCACAATTTAGCCAAAGTATACCTATACTATACAATAAAGCACAATTTTTCAATCTCTTTGCTAAAAGGTCCCCGGCATGTGACTTATTTTGTGTAGGAAATGAGTAAGCCGGTGCTGTACGGGTTCTGGCTGTCGTCGTGCACGTGGCGCGTGCGTGCCGCGCTCCACTACAAGGGCATAGCGTTCGACGAGCACCGAGTGGACATCGTCAAGAGCAAAGAACAGCTGACCACTGATTACCGCAAAATCAGTCCCTCGCAGAAAGTTCCTGCGCTAGTGATTGGTAAGTCAAAAGTATGCACAAGTCTCCATAGTTGGTACCTCCCTCCGATACTGTCCCCCGGTTTCCCGAACGCAATTCAAATGAATGATCAACTAACATGGCATTCAAATCAACAACCTATATTCAACTCTGATTGGTTGAACACAATCAGACAGAAAGGAACAGACAGATATTTTATAATTACATCACGCTCGCACTTGTAAGATTAGTTAAATTCCACAAATAAGGTTAATTCACCAAAGACACCGATTATAGTACGATTTGAATCAGCCAGCGAGCGTGATGTAATTAATAAATATATGTCCGTTCCTTTCTGTCTGACAATGGTCCACCAATCAGCGTTTAATATGGGTCGTTAATTTGGATGCCATGTTAGTTGACCATTAATTTGAATTGCGTTCGGGAAACTAGGGGCTAGTGGTCTATATGTCATAGACCAGGTGATTAGTCCGGCGCATTATTGTTAATAATGCGCCGAAATTATGAATAATGTCTAGCTTTATCGGGCTAAGTGATAATTACTATATAAAAACTTAATTCGCAATATTTTTTACAAAATTCGCAAAAGGGAAATTTGAATAGTTATTAAATTTGTTAAATTGCTCTGGAAATTTTTCTTATTGACCGGGAATCATGTATAATGCTTAACGTATTACTTCGTCCATAACATATTATATTATATTAATATAACTTTATTTCACCCACATTACAAATCACAAATATACATAATAACAACATTAAGTATTGTGCAGTACAGTGAATGTGAAGAACTGGTGTCCATTATAGGTCAGGCCTGTGTTACAGATCACCAGGTGTACAATGTACATAGTAGGTAACAAATAAAGGCATAAATTTTACATGTTTTTAGAGCATTGATGCTGACTAAGGCACCCTACGGGGTTAAAATAAGGTTAATTCACCAAAGACACCGATTATAGTACGATTTGAATCAGCCAGCGAGCGTGATGTAATTAATAAATATATGTCCGTTCCTTTCTGTCTGACAATGGTCCACCAATCAGCGTTTAATATGGGTCGTTGATTTGAATGCCATGTTAGTTGACCATTAATTTGAATTGCGTTCGGGAAACTAGGGGTTAGTGGTCTATATGTCATAGACCAGGTGATTAGTCCGGCGCATTATTGTTAATAATGCGCCGAAATTATGAATAATGTCTAGCTTTATCGGGCTAAGTGATAATTACTATATAAAAACTTAATTCGCAATATTTTTTACAAAATTCGCAAAAGGGAAATTTGAATAGTTATTAAATTTGTTAAATTGCTCTGGAAATTTTTCTTATTGACCGGGAATCATGTATAATGCTTAACGTATTACTTCGTCCATAACATATTATATTATATTAATATAACTTTATTTCACCCACATTACAAATCACAAATATACATAATAACAACATTAAGTATTGTGCAGTACAGTGAATGTGAAGAACTGGTGTCCATTATAGGTCAGGCCTGTGTTACAGATCACCAGGTGTACAATGTACATAGTAGGTAACAAATAAAGGCATAAATTTTACATGTTTTTAGAGCATTGATGCTGACTAAGGCACCCTACGGGGTTAAAAAGGAGACACTCCCTTTATATTTGTACGAAATTTTTTACGTTTTAGATAACAGTAGGGTCTTTTTAATTTATAGAAAATATGTCTTATGCAAAGAAATAAACAAGTACTTAGTCCAGATAATCTTTATGACATTTTTTATCAATGTAAGATTGAATTATCAGAAATGACCTTCTAAAATGCAAATGAAAAATCAGCGAAACTTGTAATTTAACGCTACGGAGGTCTAATAAGGTCATATTATTCAAACCTATGTTCCAGATAAGTAGATTCCCCGCGGCATAAGGAATATTAAACTCGGGGAAAAATCGCTTTGTACGCGCGTGATTAAGCGGAGTGCCCCGAAATGAGTTTCGCGTTCCTTTTGATATGTATACGGGATTTGTTCGAAATCATTCCCCGATAACGCGCTATAATACCCCAATATCCATCTCATTTGTTCGACGTAAAAGCTATTCGTTGAGAATATTCAGATTTATATTACGCTTGTCACGTCGAGCCAAGTAAGTGTAGTTCGTTAAATATCATGCTGTTCCTTTCGTAATTCCTATCAATGAATGAGAAGACATGGTAATTCAACAAACCGCTATCACTAACATGCGTTGGTGAAATCGGGACTTAATCGTAGTAATTTGATTGCTCGAAACGTTTGCTCAAGGACCACCTCGATCAAAAAATTAAAACGTATTCGAGTAGTAAAGAATGTTACGAGTATTAAAACGATTAGAGTTTGGTTTTAACTAAGGGTCATGCCACACCGATCGAGATGCGACGTTCTTTGACGATGCTGCAGATTTATGTAGAAAAGAATAATATTTTTTTACCGTTTAAGATGATGCTATCCTTTTTCGCATCGAAAGCAGGCCGGCGAGAATCAAGGCTGGTTCCAATTCCCTAAACAACTATAAACATTTTGTAATACGCATCAAGTTATAAAACCTTAGAGTATTCAATAAATTAGTAAAATATTATATTGTATTTAAGAGGCAACACTACGAATTTTTTTCCATACAGAAAGAGGGGTCTACGGGATTACTGTTTCCTCCCTGGATAATGCTGCTAGAGTAACATTTTTTCCTGAATATTTATGGATATTGTTTGTACGTCTCTATTTTTTCTATGTTTAAACATCTACGAAACAGATTGGACTACAATAAACAACAAAATCAATGACTTTTAAAAAAAAAATTTAACCGACTTCAAAAAAAAATAACTAAAAAGCGATAAATAAACTAATGTATCTACTTAATGCATAATATATACCTACAATTATTTAAATATTTACAACTCAATACCTAATACTTTAACAAAGTCATCTTTAACTATTTAAATATTTACAGTTATCACTTATATTTGGAGTCGGTGCCAGCCTGCAGCCTAGGTAACATAGTTGTGTTGTTTGACGCGCGCGGCTGGCAAACGCGTTGAAATATATTATTTCAGCGCGCTTATGCAAATTCGTATTTTTAGTTTTGCTTTGAATTTTAGTGTCGGTCAGTATTCTTAATTACATTTATTTGTTTGGCTGGCACCGACTTCAAAAATAAGTGATAACTGTAAATATTTAAATAGTTAAAGATGACTTTGTTAAAGTATTAGGTATTGAGTTGTAAATATTTAAATAATTGTAGGTATATATTATGCATTAAGTAGATACATTAGTTTATTTATCGCTTTTTAGTTATTTTTTTTTGAAGTCGGTTAAATTTTTTTTTTAAAAGTCATTTTATTTCTCGATTTTTAGTTGTGTTGATGCGTTGTGAACTTAAATAGATGCTAGTTCATTTACTTAAGGGTTTCAGTTTATTTAATATATAGTCACTAATTACAACGTCCGTTTGTCGAATTGGTCATATTTTTAGGAAGCTATAATTGTTATTAATAGGTACTTAGTTGAAAGAGTTTGATAATATAATACTTATTAGGTATTTATATTTTTTATTATCATGGGTAGACCCAACGACATTGACAAAGTTATAATATGCAATAACACACAGCCAAACCTGCTGCAGTTTCAATTCGTCAATGTCGTCCATACTGCATAGGAAACAGATCACGAATGAGAAAAATGAGAGTGTGGATAAATTGCTTGTTCTCGCGAGAAGGGCCGGCGAGACTTCTCGGCGAGATTTCTCGCCGTGAGTCTGGATGGTATATTACAAGTATCACGTTAGCCCTACATACATTCGATCAACCAATTGCAGTACTGCTCCCAACTCCTAACCGTTAAGGAGTACTGTAGCTTCATCATCAGCACAGCAGCATCAGATGTTGATTCAAGCATACCTCACAAGCAACATGTTAGCCCTACATACCTACTACTAAATAGTTTCCATCGACCAATTGCAGTACTGCCTTCCAGCTCCTAATCCTAACCGTTAAGGAGTACTGTAGCTTCATCATCAGCACAGCAGCATCAGATGTTGATTCAAGCATACCTCACAAGCAACATGTTAGCTCTACATACTACTAAATAGTTTCCATCGACCAATTGCAGTACTGCCTTCCAACTCCTAATCCTAACCGTTAAGGAGTACTGTAGCTTCATCATCAGCACAGCAGCATCAGATGTTGATTCAAGCATACCTCACAAGCAACATGTTAGCCCTACATACTACTAAATAGTTTCCATCGACCAATTGCAGTACTGCCTTCCAACTCCTAATCCTAACCGTTAAGGAGTACTGTAGCTTCATCATCAGCACAGCAGCATCAGATGTTGACACCCGGAAGCATATACCTGAGTAAGACATGATTACGTAACAAAAACACCATACGAGCATACAATTTTCGGTGGTTGCCCTCGATTTCTCCTGGATCCCATCATCAGATCCTGACCTGGTGAAAATGGGACCACCTCAGAAGTGAACTCTATACAACAAAAAAAAAAATTTTGAAATCCGTCTATAATTGACGAAAATATCGGTGAACATACATAAAAAAAAAAAAAAAATATTATACATACAGACGAATTGAGAACCTCCTCCTTTTTTTGAAGTCGGTTAAAAAATAGAACCTAGCTCAATTATTTTTTTAGCTAATGAAGAAAAAAATATTTAAATCGGTTTAGTTTTGGAGGAGGAAACAGGACGCTGGTTTGCGAGAATAGCGACAGAACTAAAAATGATTGATTATGAAGAATAGCACTTTTTAATTTCTTTGTAAATATTTTAGTGCATACCGCAAAATGTAAATGATTTATTGAGGGATTGACTTTGCTGATTAAAAGAAAGTGTATCGTAGTATAAAAAAAAAACAACAAGATATTTTAGAACTTTTATTATAATTATTTAAAAAAATCGTCATACAAAGGGGGTTCAGACATCAGTCTTTGTTCATGAAAATCCAAGTTTTAAAAATCAACTTATGCCATTTATTTAGCTTTAAAGCCTCTTAAAAAAACAATTAGACTAATTAAAACTTAAACTATTTTATTAAAACTTGTTTAAAAGTTGTTATAAGTAGGTATAACAAATATAAATAGTTTTATAAAATACTATAGGAACTTTAAGTTTAGGTATTTGAAACCCTGTGTTTCAAAATAAATGAAATAAAAATAAACGTGATTTCCTCTTAATTCCAAAACGGGAACATTAATTCTTAAAAATTAAATGAAATCTAAGTAAAATAAATCATATATTTTACTTAGATTTCTATTCTTCTATTTCATCCGAATCTGACGATAAACCATTATTTTCAATGTGATAATTAGGATCTGCGATGCTATCATCCGATGAAAAATCTCTTTCTTCCTTTGCGTCTTCTCTTTCAGCACTGGTATTGGTCAATTCAATAGCTTTTGGTTTACTTTCTATTTGTGAATTACTTACTTTCCACCGCAGTCTCATCTTTCATAATATTATTATTATCATTTACTGACTCTATACTTACCTTATTTTATTTGGTTTTAAGCTATGACCGTGGAGTCTTTTCTCATTTAAATTTATCATGTTATTGGATTCTTTATTACATTCTTCTGTTTTTCTATTGCTGGAGGAAGATGAATAATTAGAAGTTGAAGAAGAAGAGCTAGAAGTCGAAGAAGATGATGATGATATAGATGTTGATCTTTGTCGTAAAATCAATTTATTTTCTTCTGCATTACTTATTACCAGAAAATTAATAAATATTTATTATTACATTCTTATTAACAGTATAAATACCAAAAGCAACAGTTATTTCAGAGGGTTTCTTCCATAGGAACAAGCCATTATGTAATAGACATATAAATAATAAAAACACTCTACATTTTTGTAATAAAATTACATAGAGTAAATTATTAATAATCAATCAGTACCATGAAGAAAACCAACTTAATATTTCTCTCCCAAAATTCCTTGAACAGAAACGTATTTCGTAATACAAAGCAAAAGCATACCCACTTTATTCAAAAATAAGGTCGTTTCTTATTTACGACTAAATAAATTCAGTTTGTTTTTCTTGGATATAGACTTAAGTTAAAATTAAGTCGGTATAATATACAATATTATAAGCAATCACTCATATTTATTCAAGAATACAGGCGTAAATAGAAATGAGACATAAAAAGATACTTACTTTTATCAAGAACTACGACAGATAACTAAATGTGTCACTATTCTTGAAAAAAAATCAACGATTGTTGCAACCAAACTGTAAATACGTCAGTATTTTCGAGAATCGAGCGTGCGTTCACTCTATTTTCATTGGCTCATCTGAGTTGAGCCTTTGTTTCTGATTACGTCCCGAGTGTTTTGTCTCAAGTGTATAACGACGCTGTCTCTTTTTAACGAAAGCTGGCGGAGAATTGGCGTTGCGTCTCTGTTCACGATAAAATATCAAATATTTATGATTGTTTGGCATACAGAACTCAATTTGACAGAATTTTGAATTACCTCTATATTCTCGCAAACCAGCGAGGAATCCCCTAAACGTCGATTTCTGGTACTTTTAATAGGTAATTTCAGTCCAAGTTGCAGTTGTCTCTATCGCGCTAGTGCTGGCTAGCTAAGGCACTGCGACACAACAATAGATTTTGTAAATACCTATTTTGTATTTCTCTCTCCTCTTAAGGAGAAACTTTTACATGTAAAAATTATCTCCAAGATATAGTTTTCCTATAAAATTATTGGATTTAGACTTCTATTTTGACCTGTTTATGGTAACTTATTAAATCAAGTTAACATTTAATCGCGAATCATCGTCATTATGTAGTTGAGTTTTTAAAATTTTTAATGGTTTTCTTTACTACCAAATAGAAAAAAGAATAAATATAGCAAAACACTTTTGCGTACTTAAAGTGAGCGCTGCGTCGCGTTACGCATCGTCTCGATGTAAACTGTTCCTAATAAAAGTTAATTTTGTCCAATTTAGTTCGACAAACAATCGTGGAAAATACTCGCTTTGTCCGCCATCGAAAAAATCTCTAATTAACATATTCACCTGTATAAGTTCGTTTGAGACGGTTAATGAAACAAACATGTTGTAATTGAATTTCAAGGGTTGACAATCATCATTAGCAAGTCCTAATGTTTGCATACTTGGGTTGGTACCCTATCCGCTGTTCTGTGATAACATGGTCTTAACGATTTCTTGATGATGTATTTCAGCTAACTAGGATTATATTATAGCTCCCCTTGGGTCACAATTTAGCTTGTAACAGATGGAATACAAATTACATCAGAGCTTTAAGCAAAGTTGTCATTTACAAGTGACGATTAAATTTGTGAACAAAAATATAAGATTTGACATAATATGCATCGCTTTGTCACTTGACTACGCTAATTTCATGTATCGATGCTTAGGATGATTTTATCAATGAAATAGAACGCACGGAGTATGTACCCAACTCGCTTTACGCGTTTTAACGCGCTTAAAACTCGAAATTGCATTTTACCAACAAAAACTAAACGATGCTATGCCGAGCTTGCAATTGAGTGTCGATTTTATGGAGCTGTTTAATTCCAATGTCCATCTATTTTTAATCTTGAACTTTATCGACGATTTAAAGGTAATAAAGCATAATAAACGCCAAAAACCAAAATAAACAGGAGAGCAGTTTAGTTCCGATTTTACCAACGCATGTTAGTGCTAACGGCTTATTAAATTACCATGCCTTCTCATTCATTGATAGGAATTATGAGAGGAACAACATGATATTTAACGAAGGATTAACTTAAACATTGCTTGGTGAAACACGCCCTTAGTTTTAAAAATCAGAAAAATGAATATGGTGTCAATGTTTGTGTGACGTAACATTTAATTATTAGTTCCTATGATTGACACTCAATTGTTTTGGCGCTAGTGTCATAGCAAAAATCATCGCGCGATTTTTACTAATCGCTATTTTTACGTAATCAACTGAACTCTCATATGAGGCGTCTTATTTGAGGCATTGAAATAAGTCTAGAGAGTAGCTAACTCAATGCCACAAAACAGTAATCAGAATGAGAAGATACGTTTTCGTTATTTTTCAATATTCCATTTCGTAAAAACTTTTACAATCCCACCATCAGACGCTGTGCTTTGAAATGGACAAAAGTACGCCACAACTTAGATATTGAATATATTGATAACAAAATATTGAAATTCTGAGTACGAATACGTTACGAAAATATAATCTATTTTGTTATCTTGTTATTAATAGTCGAAATAATGAATACCTATGTCTAATAATAGTCGTTATTAGATACCTAATAAAATACCTATCTTTACTTATATTCAAAATTAAATATATTATATATTCAAAACAAAAAACAATCATTTATCAAACAAGATTAATTTAATCATAATCAAAATGTAATTAAAATCAATATTTTAATTAATTTTTTTATTGATACAGACATACTCAGATAAAATAAATCACTGAGTGTACTATGTACTCACTACTACTTGTGCTACTATAAATAAAATAAAATAAAATATTCAAAATTAAAACATAAAGTTTGTTTTTTGAAAGTCAATTTTGAAAATAAATGACAATTACCAGTAACTAGTTACCACCGGTTCGAAACCCTAACCCGGCGAGTAGAACCGGCGTAAGAAACTCGTACGAGTGCCATCATATAACAAAAAGGGTAGCCAAAAATGTTATTTAAAAAAAATATATTTACAATAAGATGTTATTATACAATCTTTAAATTAAGTTAAATATACTACTATACTTGCTTATTACCACTGATAGCAGTTACCTAATTAAGATATGCTTTATTACGGTATTAATATATTACGGTGAGGTACATATCTTCCTCCTCGGCCACCCACACATTTTTCGGTGTCGGTAGCCGATTTTGTTTAAACCAGGTCAGCTATGCAGGAGTCATTTTACAGTTCTCTAGTGTATGCGCAATACACAAGGACTCTTCCTTTTACTCTCATAACCCATTAGGACGAATAAACGACACGACTGGCAAGAGAACAGGCGCAGGACCTGCTTTTTACTAGAACATCCAACGCATGGATCATCTGTCTTGTCAGACAATCAGCCTGCAATATCCTAACTGTTGGCAAATAAGAACGCAACCCAAATTATATTGGCAACATTATTTAGTCTTAAAAAAGGATGTATCTGTCAACTGTGCAGACAACGCCCCTTTTTTGTAATAACCTTTTACATACAATATACGTTCTACACATTTTCTAATATTTTATTATTTATTTCCACCTAAATATCAACATGGTAGCAGAGCGTGGTTGATTGTTACTCGTGGAAATAAAAGAAAAAGTAAACGCAGTGAAAAATTAGAAAACCGGTCGGCGTATTTTGTCCGTCATACATTTGGAGGTTACCCGGGGCGGCGTGCTCGACATCAGAAATCAAGAAAAATAAATTGGTACGCATAAAATATGTCGAATTCAGGTTACAATCCATTTCACATCGACAGATTAGTTGGAAGGGATAATTATGCCAGTTGGAAGTTTGCAGTTCAAGCATATTTCGAACTCGACAATTTATGGAGTTGTGTTACCGGTACCAATACCGACCAAATTAAAGAAACCAAGGCGAAATCTAAGTTGATTTTATTACTGGATCCTATCATTTACGTACATGTTCAGAATGCAAATACTTGTAAAGAAGTCTGGGAGAGTTTGGAACATGCTTTTGATGACAGTGGGTTATACAGGAGAGTAGCCTTATTGAGAGACCTGATAACAACTACATTGGAATCTTCTCGAAGCGTAGATGATTATGTTAATAAAATAATGTCGACCGCCCATAAGCTCAGAAATATTAAATTTGATATTGATGATGAATGGCTCGGCACACTGATGCTAGCCGGTCTCCCTGAAGTTTATAAGCCTATGATTATGGGACTGGAGAGTTCTGGCATCAAAATAAGTGCTGATTCTATAAAATCTAAACTCCTGCAGGAAGTTCAATGCTCCGATAATTCAGCATTCTTCACAAGGAAAAAGTTCATTCAAAGAAATCAACATGATTCAACAAAGGTCTACAAAGGACCCCGATGCTACAATTGTAACAAGCATGGACACTTTGCTAAGAATTGCCGTGCTCCGAGAAAGAAGATTGCAGATAATACAGAAGGAAATAAAGGATTTGTTGCAGCATTTTCAGCATCTCCTCAGACAATGAATCCGGACCTGTGGTATGTGGACTCAGGTGCTTCCATGCACATGACTAATAGAAGAGATTGGATGTATGATATTAGAAGTCCACCGATACCTACCATAACTGTTGCCAGTAAGACACCGCTACCTGTGGAAAGTATGGGAAAGATTAATTTATTGTTAAATGGTACAAAGGAAAGTAAAATCCTGGTAAGAGAAGTTCTATACATACCTAAACTTGCTGCAAACCTCCTGTCAGTTAGTGCTATGGTGAAAAATGGCTGCAATGTAAATTTTAGAGATAAAGGTTGTGATATCTATGATAAAAATTACAAGTTATTGTGCTCAGCCACACTAGTAAACAATTTATATTTATTAAATACACACAGAGAGGTATTTTCTAATTTGTCTTTTTCTGATAACTTAAATGATCTTGTCCTGTGGCATAGACGCATGGGACACCTGAATTTTTCAGATGTTAACAAGCTGCCAGAGTGTTCTGAGGGAGTCCAGCCATTCTCAGATCGAAATAAAGGTTCTATTACTTGTACTACCTGTCTCTCAGGCAAACAGACCAGATTGCCTTTTAACAACATTGGTTCAAGATCTTCACAACCACTGCAGCTGGTTCACACTGATCTATGTGGACCAATGGAGCAGGAATCTTTAGGAGGTATGAAATATTTTATAACTTTCATAGATGATTATACAAGACGAGTTCATGTTTATTTTTTGAAAAATAAATTGAATATTATAGAAGTTTTCAAAAATTACAAAAACAAAATAGAGAATGAACAAGAAAGAAAAATAAAAGTAATTCGTTCTGATAATGGAAAAGAATACTGCAATAGAGAATTTAAAAATTTCTTAAATAAACATGGGATTGAGCATCAGACAAGTACTCCGTACTCACCCCAGCAGAATGGACTTGCTGAACGGATGAATAGGACTCTGGTGGAAAGAGCAAAATGTATGTTGTTTGATGCTCAGCTTGCTAAACAGTTCTGGGCCGAAGCCCTTGCAACAGCAGCATATATAATTAACAGGTCACCTACGAAATCAATTAATGGTAAAACTCCTATGGAACTATGGACTGGTAAGAAACCCAATTTATCTAATTTAAAGGTGTTTGGCTGTAAAGTAATGACACAAATCCCAAAGGAAAAGCGTCAAAAATGGGACTTTAAATCCAGACAGTTATTGTTTGTTGGTTATTGTGAATCTACTAAAGGATACCGACTATTTGACCCAGATACCAATAAAATCATAAAAAGCAGAGATGTAGTATTTTTAGAAAATGTAGAAAAATATGATAATAATATATACATACCTTGTACTTCCAACAGCAGCAATATAGTACAACCAGAGATACAAACACTTGATGAAACCTGTGAAGAAGAATTAGAAGACAGCATAGACCATTTTACTGATGATTCAAGCAAAGACTATCAGTCAGGTGAGGATAATGATTCATCTTACATACCAGATCAATTGATTGATCTTGAGTCATCAACAAGAAACATTAATTTACGTCCACGTAGAGCTGTTCGGTTTGCAGAAACAGAATATGACCATGATGTAAGTTACTTTTGTCCAATACTCAATTTAAATGATCCACAAACAGCAGACGAGGCATTATCATCAACTCATGCTGTCCAATGGAAAAAGGCGATGCATGAAGAGTATGACTCTCTGATCAAAAACAAAACTTGGTCACTAGTTGATGTTCCATCTGGGAAAAGAGTCTTACCATGTAAATGGGTTTATAAAACTAAAACAAATGAAAAAGGTGAGATTATTCGTTTTAAAGCAAGATTGGTTATCAAAGGTTTTGCTCAGAAAAAAGGAAGTGACTATGATGAAACATATGCTCCTGTTGTAAGATATTCATCTGTTAGATTTTTACTTTCACTAGCTGCAAAGCTTAATTTAGAAATGTCTCAAATGGATGCCATAAGTGCTTTTCTTCAGGGTGACATAGATACTGAAATATACATGTCACAACCCGAATATTACAAAGAAAATGATCAAGTATGTATTTTACATAAATCTATTTATGGACTCAAACAGGCTAGCCGGCAGTGGAATCTTAAATTGAACAATATTTTATTAAAAATTGGCTTACAAAGATCACATGTTGATCCTTGTATTTATTATTTGGTAAATGAGTCTGCAACTATATTCATTGCAGTGTGGGTGGATGATTTATTAATATTTACAAATAATAAAGAGAAAACAATAGAAATTAAAAACAAGTTAAAAGAAGAATGTAGTATGAAAGACCTAGGTGAAATTAAGAATTGTATAGGAATTAACATAAATAGGAACCGAGAGGCAGGTATAATTATGCTAGATCAAGAAAAATATATTAACTTAGTATTAGACCGCTTTAATATGTCTGAATGTAAACCAGTTAGTACCCCGATTCAGGTGAATGCAAAATTTGAGAAAAATCCTGAAGATGAAAACAAAAATATTCCATACAGGGAAGCAGTGGGATGTCTGATATATCTGGCACATGTCACGAGACCCGACATTACCTATGCAGTTAACAAATTAAGTCAGTACTGCAGTAGTCCAGGAAATCAACACTGGCTTGGCATAAAAAGGATTATGAGGTATCTTCAAGGAACCAGAAAACTAAAGCTATGCTATGTCAAAGATGATTCAAAGGAAATAACTGGATACTGTGATGCTGACTGGGCGAGTGACCCAGTGGATAGACGATCATGCACGGGCTATACCTTTTTGTTTCAGAATGCCTGTTTATCTTGGAATTCATGTAAACAGCAAACCGTGGCACTCTCTACGGCCGAGGCTGAATACATGGCGATGGCGGCGGCGACCCAAGAGGCTCTGTGGCTGCGGCAACTGCAGACCGAGCTTGGTCAAGGAGAGGGCAGCGCACTACTCATCCACTGTGACAACCAAAGTGCAATAAGACTGGCATCAACAGACTCTTATAAATCAAAAACTAAACATATAGATATTCGTTTACATTTTATTAGAGAAAACATTGTTAATTCTAAAGTTAAATTTAAATTTGTAAATGGTTGTAACATGGTAGCTGATAACTTGACTAAAGGTACTACTTTAGAAAAACATTTGTTTTGTATCAGTAAAATGGGTCTGCGTTCTGTAGGGAGTGTTGGCAAATAAGAACGCAACCCAAATTATATTGGCAACATTATTTAGTCTTAAAAAAAGATGTATCTGTCAACTGTGCAGACAACGCCCCTTTTTTGTAATAACCTTTTACATACAATATACGTTCTACACATTTTCTAATATTTTATTATTTATTTCCACCTAAATATCAACACTAACCAGGGATGTTTGGGAGCTCCGTAACCGTAACCGAAACTATCAGATATCCGATATAAAACATTATCCGTAACCGAAACTATCAGATATCCGATATAAAACATTATCCGTAACCGAAACTATCAGATATCCGATATAAAATATTATCCGTAACCGAAACTATCAGATATCCGATATAAAACATTATCCGTAACCGAAACTATCAGATATCCTATATAAAACACTATCCGTAACCGAATCCGAAATGAAAGTTTTGTTACTGTAAAAAGGAAACCAAAATGTAATATCCCTAACCGAAATTATCCGAAACAAACGGATAATCCGAAACAATTTAATATCCATATCCGTATCCGAAATTTCACGGAGGCGTTAGGTACATAAATATTATAATCGTATTATGTGTATAAATTAATATATCTATGAGAATAATATAATTATTGGACTCGAAAGCTCTCACGCTGGAGAGCCATCGCCTATAGTGGTCCCCATTGTAACGTCCTCGACCAGTACATGCAATCGATATCACTACGATTGTCCTGAATAATAATATTAATTAACCTGCATTAAGTTGTGTTGTCCAGTGTCAAGTAGTATGTTTTTACTCACATTCTCTTATTAATAAAAATATTCACAAACTGAATAAGCTTGCATTGATTTTATATGTTACTAGCTGTCCCGTGCCCACTTCGTTGACCATGGAAACCGTGTAAATCTTCCCGGGACTTCCACGAATATTTCAAGGCCAAAAATAGCTGAATCAGTTCAGCTGATCTCGAGTTTTAGCGAGACTAACGAACGGCAATTGATTTTTATATAGCCTATGTTACTCAGTGGTAATGTAGCTTTCTAATAAAAAAAGAATTATTAAAATCGGTCCAGTACTTTTTGAGTCGTTACATACAAAAATACAAATCTTTCCTCTTTATAATATTAGTGTAGATTATTGAATGTACTGTGTAGGTCCTTGATGGAAATACACGTTACACATATTAAATAACTTATATCAGGTCAACACTTGATGATAACTCAGTTGAAACGGGTCGGGTACTTTAATAAATCTGATGTTAATTAAATAATAAGGTGGAAAAAGTGCAAGTAATTTATGTATCATTAGTGTGTGCATTAATTTTGATTGACTTTTACAACGAATCAGACAAGGAGCAAATTTATTGTATAGTTTATACAGTGCATAAATATTTTTATAATTTAGAGGTTTATTATCTACTTTGTGGTTAGAGGGGAATACTTTACAGACATCGATTATTACATGAAAATCAATAAAATTAAATGAAAATCATCAATCCAATGATGATGGCATAACGTTAATTGACAATAAATACACTTACTCTTGGATTTAATTTCAATCGATCGGAATTTGAATTTGACATTTGGCTATTATCCACTACACGACACTAGCGCCAAGTTGATTTAAAATTGCATGTCGATTTGATTGAACTAAATGAAATTAGAAAGAAAGAATCCCGTTAACAATATTATTTGTTCAATAGTAACAAAATTTACATTGAAATAAGTGAAATTCAATTTAGTTTCAAGAGAAAGGTTTTTTATTTTTTATTTAATAATTAATTAGACAATACAATTTGACAATTGTATTTTTCATTAGTTTATAGTTAAGATAAAATACATTTAACTAGTTTTTAATTGATTATGTCATTTTTAATGTATTTAAATACAATCTATTGTAAATTAACATTACATTTAACTAGTTTTTAATTGATTATGTCATTTTTAATGTATTTAAATACAATCTATTGTAAATTAATATGAATGATTGGGAAATTTGATATAATAATAATTAGTAATTTTAGATATTTAAAAGTAAATCACCTCAAATAACAACACATTTCTATTAATAAAAACATGACTCAAACACTCAGCGCAAATTCGTACAATCAGTTCGATGGTGTCAAATGTATGTATGTTAGGTCAATAACTCCGGCACACCATTAATAAACATAATAGAAAAAGCTTCTCGGAATTGACAAGTATTTGGGTCATCAAATTGATATGCGTTACATTGAGTTCTAGGAAATAGGCGCTAAATTATAGATTCAGATAATTTTAAGACATTGCAAGTTTGAACGCATGGCAGACGCATGGTGACTGACACTTTATTATGTTAGTAGGGCTAACTAACCGCTTTTTATCTACATAAAAAGCGGTTAGTTAGCCTATTAGCCTATAGTAAATTGTAGAATTTGGCCCGTGGTTAGTATCCAAACCCGAACCTCTTAACCGCTCCGACGTGCTCCAGCCTCCACCACTGACCAATACAGGTCATCGTTTAAAATATTTTTGAACCCAAAATCTCTCTGACTGCATTGTTTGCAATTCCATGGTGTCCCAGTGAGATAAAGCCTTTACGGTGAAGTCAGAGAGTCTTGGGGTCATAAATATTTTAAACGACGAACTATATTGCTCAGTGGTTGAGCGCGTCGTGTCGGTGCGGTTAAGAGGTTCGGGTTTGGATACTAACCACAGGGCCAATTTGTAGTGTCCCTATAATAGGTATTATGTATATAGGTAAAAAGCGGCTTGAATTGTCCATTTGCATAGCGATGATTGCATTTGCATGCGAACTACAGAGCAGATCAATGTAGTCAACTAGACAAGTCTTAAAAAAACTCAAGTTGGCATAAGGCTTACCCTGACGGGATTGCATGCACAGGTTTACATACAGGGCTCCAACATACAGGGGTAACCCTGTATGGTCAAGCCAACTAGTTCTTAGAAACCAGAATTTCGGCAACATCAAGTTTGAGGTATACGGTTACATTTATAACCTAATTTGCGTCACAAACTCTGATATTAGAATACAAATCATTTGATTTTATACAAATTGCTGTAGGTAATTATAATTCAGACATTAAATCTCATTGAACCGAAAAATTGAAAAAGACTCATGTTTGCGTCATACGTTGGAAGATTTAATCCTTACTTCTTAATTCCTTACTTTAGATAAAAATTGTAGTGTTACTGTAACTACTTCTAGGGGTTCTCTTAGGTAGAAAAAAATATAATAAAATATGTCAAACGCATGGTATCGTGAATTTTAAAAAACTACCTTAGATTATACCTAAACTGACACGCTTAAATATCTTTAAGCATAAATTTTGCCAATTTCCTTCTCAGTCTGATTATTTGAAATTTTGCATACACGATCAAGGACCAGTGACAATGCAATTAAGCGTGATTTATTTAAACTATTTCTTGTTTTATTGTTATTTTACAAAAGCGTTTTAACATTTCCACCACACAAACTTTTACTGTTGCAAATAATTCTCATAACACTTTAGACGCTCAAATGTTTGCTTTGCGTATTAATAAATAAGATTATATCCAAGTCCAAGTTATAAGTAACTCTAATCTTCGGAAGCTGTAAGTTTGCGTGGGAGCCGTAGAATCAACAAGATAAGTGACAGAGTTCAGTTCAGTTGGTTTGTTTTGCGGTTATTCGCAGGCAGCGCGGCGGGGCGACGCGACGGTCCAAATAAACAATCAGATCCTAAAAAAGTTGTTCGTTGTTTACAAATATGTATTGATTAATAAAGCTTATTGTAAGACTACCACGCTTCTGCGTACACGTAACACGTAGTCTTGTTACTTGTTACCTTACAATATTAGGAGTTGGGTTGACTATTTGACGTATTCTAATAATAATAATTTATCAGGCTTACTCTCCAAACTGATTCGACTTTACTCACGAATAAATCAAAATAAACAATTATTTTGATTCTCAGTCGATTGATAGAGTCGGGAGTACAAAAAGTTACGATTTTGTTTATCCTGATTAGTTTCAAAGTTATCCACCACATAATATACCAAAAGCCTTTGAGATCTAACTGATTTTAATTCTGGATTGTATCGGGAGAAAACGTGCTGGTTGTCGGCTGAATAGTCAGTTTTTTTTATAATTTTCTCAGGAACACTTTCTAACTCCAGTTTTCTAAAAAAAAGTAGTGTGAATTTCAGTCTTAAAATGAAGATTTAGATTAGGTCTTTGAGGGACAAAATAAGCCTATGTAATGCACTAACCACTTGCCCTCAATACCCTCACCGCGCACTTCGGCGGTCAAAAGCCTATTCAGCGACCGGTTCTTAAGAAAATTATCTTTGGACAATGGCTTGTGAACATTTTTATGACTTTAAAGCATTATGTACGCACGTCTTAATGTATATTGCATTTTCTTTTGATTATATTTCCCGGCTTTCTTGTCCAACTTGTCGCACCTTCAGAATTATAGGGAGCTAATCCAAAAATTACTGATTTCGACTTTTAGTCAAAAATGAACCTTACAGCGTCACGTAAGGCTAATTTTTGACTAGATGAATTTTTGTCCTTAGTAATAATTCTGAATGTGCGTTGTGTCTAATTTTGCGCCTTTGAAATACCGACTATATTGACCATAAATAGGTGCAATTTTAAATTGGTATACATTTTTAATTTGCTAATGTTAGCTATTCTCATCTAATGCAATTTCTCAGAACAGACTCGAGACACCTTGACACAAATAACCCGATAGGTATATAAATACCGAAGACAGCTACAGTTGTGAATCTGAGGTATACACTCTATTTAACACTACATCAATATCCAATGTGTAAAAGATGAATCCATCTTCTTTTCTTATATATAAAAATGAATTGCTGTTCGTTAGTCTCCTAAAACTCGAGAACGGTTGAACCGATTCGGCAATTTTTGGTCTTGAAATATTCGTGGAAGTCTCGAGAAGGTTTAAACGGTTTATCACAATCTGTTAGTATGCTTAACGAAGTGAGCACGGGTCAGCTAGTATTATTATATTACCTGAAGCACAAAGTAGATAATATAACCTGAAACAAAAAAGGTACAATTTTGCAATATTTATTTTCTTAGGCGTAGGCATCTAAGAATAAAATCTAAAGAACCCGAAATACTTAAAATATAAGTTATGGTCCGAATTTCGTCTGCATGTTACGGTCGCCATCTAGTTAAAATGTAACCTTTATTACTTACAAAACTTTCAATGATATTTTTTTGTAGATGGAGTAACTCTTGTGGAGTCTATGGCGATTCTTCAATACTTAGAAGACACGCGTCCCGAAAAATCCCTTTTGCCACCAAATCCTCTCTTGAAAGCTCGGATGAGGGAGATCTGTGAGGTACGTCATCTTTAAAGCTTTACACAACTAGCACCTGGATTTCCTTTTCAAATAAGAATTCTGACTAAAATAACTAAAATGTTGCGAATACTGGTCATATTGTTTGTATGTTTTGTTTAATATTATGTTTTCTCGTCGTGGTTAGCAACACAAAAGCCCCGTTCTCGTATACTTTCATAACTTTAAATCTTATATATAAAAATGAATTGCTGTTCATTAGTCTCGCTAAAACTCGAAAACGGCTGAACCGATTCCGCTATTTTTAGTCTTGAAATATTCGTCGAAGTCCAGGGAAGGTTTAAATGTTTCTATGCTCAACGAAGTGGGCACGGGTCAGCTAGTTAATTATAAAATTAATGTTTTGAAATAAATCTAAAGAATCTGATCTAAAGACGTTTATAAGACCATTTTATAACCGTCTTTCGGGACTTTATCGAAACTATATTGTATAAAAAATAGGTTGCTGTTGAAAAATACAATCCAAATAGCGGGTACGACCACGGCTCTACCTTAACTATTTTTGTACCTATGCATATCTGGATTTCAAATTGAATTATTTTCTTGTTTCAGCCTATTTAGACCCCTTTTTTGCGAAGTCGTGTTATAGTTTTTAACTTTTTTTTAATTTATATTTAAAATATATTTGATGAGAATACAGATTCTCATCAAATATATTTTCATTAAACTAACCATTACATATAATTTTGAAAATCCAAAATTTTTCTAAAAATTATTATAGCCTATTTTACTCGCGGGACTACTAGGAATCGATTGACACCTTATTTATTAAAATCAGACCAGTAGTTTAGCCGCTACGAGGAAACATACATACACAAGGAGGGGTGATGATTTTGGCAGTCTATGTATGTAACATAGACTGCCAAAATCATCACCCCTCCTTTTGGCTTCGCCGAAGTCGGGTAAAAAATAATCTTTTTCCTATACGCGAAATTCATTAATTGGCTGTCTAATGCTATAACTTAATTGTACATTTTTTTACCTGTTGAATTTTCTGTGATTAGATTAAAAAAAAAATAAAGGCTTTCGTTTGCTGGCACAAACACATTTCAGCCACTAGGGGGCTGAATTTTGAAAAACTCTTCCTTTGTTACTCAGCCTACCTTGGGTTATTGCAAAATGAGCGTATAAAGATGAGTAGTATGACCAGGTAAAATCTCGTTGTTTCAGACTATAGTTTCAGGTATCCAGCCACTGCAGAATCTAAGCCTAATACCGCACTTTAGCACCGAACAGCAGTACAAGGATTTCGGAAAGCACTGGACCGTGCGCGGCCTGCAAACGCTGGAGGACCTGTTAAAGAATAGTTCTGGAAGGTTCTGTGTCGGAGAACACCTGACTATGGCTGATCTGTGCCTGGTACCCCAGGTCTATAACGCACTTACCAGGTTTGTAATCTTGACCTCTCTAGTGATTAAAAATCTGTAGGCTTAGCACGAACACGTTGACAACGTATCGAATCAAATTAACGCTTATACAAATTTTTACTTTTTTTTATTTTTTGTTACGAATATGTTGCTGTCAATTGTTCGTGCTAAGACCACTGACCCAATGGTTTAGGCCCGTATAAATAAAACAATCTCAAACCCAACTTAACCTTGACAACCTATTTGACAGATAAAAAAACGTTTCGTTTCAATTTTAAACATAAAGAATTTTACATATTATGTTACATACTTTAATTTTTTTCTTTCTTAAATGTTAAAATAAATATTATAAAAATATACACTATAGACTTATTTTATTGTTTCCTGTAATCTATAATATGAATATAACGGTATAAAAAAAAAATTAAAGTACTATGTAACAAAGTGAAACGAAACGTTGTTTTATCTGTTAAAAAAGGTCATCAAGTTGAGGTTGGGTTTGAGATTGTTTTATTTATACGGGCCTTTACGGGACTTTAGAGAGAGTTCAGTAAGTATCCTTTCAGTTCGGTTCGGTTGCAAACAGGTTCGTTGTGCAAAGATTTGGATCCTATTACTATGACAATAAGCTCATAATGTAGAAATAGCAGAGAGAGAGAGAGCAGACACGCTTTAGGGTCAGTTCACACTGCAATCATGCAATAATTTACAACGCTGCTATTTAGTAATCTGTGACGCTGCGACGTGACTCGTGTCACGTCTCGACGAACTGACCCTGAAAGAAACTGATTTTAAGTAAACTGTTAAACCACCAATTTCAATATGTTCATTCCTTTGACGTTTTTGTACTAAGCATTTTAATTTTGCTTTCCAATAAAAAAAATAGTTATTATTTATAGTTTTATGAACGTTAATGTAATAAATATCTTAATAAAAACGTTTAGAAATCTTAACTCATAATAATCATAAACGTTTAAATAATGGAGCTGAATAATAAAGCTGAAACGTGCTGTGCATTAATGTTCTGTGAAGTAGTATTTGAAAATTGACGCGCAATATTTTATTAACATAATGCAAGACAGGCTCAATTGAAGCACTGTTTTACAGGTGAAGATATTTTAGGTTTAGCAATGTTATCAATGTAGCGATATATAATTATGACGATAGATAAAATTATGTAAATATAATAATTATGACGATAGATAAAAATCCTAAAAATAATTGGGAGGATAGCGAACACAATGTAAATGTACACAAAAATTTTCATTATTCAATATAGATAACAAAAATATATTCCTTCTACACCGAAGTCTGTTCAAATGGTATTGGAAAGGAGATATTTTTGGTATCAAAATTCGGTGTGTATACTTAGATGAAACAAAAAGGGTGTATATGACGTTTTATTTAGACTACAGACATACATACCTGGGTAGTAGGTACCAATAGATTCCTATTGTCTGTTCTGACTATAATAAACAGGCTACATATAACATAGTCGGGTAAAATAACCACAATTTCTGGCAGAAACTATAAAATTTGAGATAGAAATTGTGGTTTTTATTATTTTTACAAAATATTTTTTTTCAAAGTACCTACCTAATATTGTCGCGTGCCCGTCGCCAATTGATGTTGGCGCGTTAAGCTGATCAGAGAGACCTAGTTTTAAATGGCCGCTGTCGCCGTAATCAGATGATTTACACAGCCTACCGAGGACTGTCTATAAATAATAGTTAAATAAAACTGTTGCCTTTGATTACTTCTCCATAACAAACTAGTAGTGGGACTCTGCATCCCTACATTTTCATTACATTTCATGATCAGTAATCATCGATCAGGTTAAAATCACCGTGATAGCTGTGATTGAATTTAAACAATATTTTTTAAATTTATTATGAGTTGGATACTAAATCCATTGCTAAAACACACAACAATTATTATTAAAAAATAAAATGTAGCTACGCGTAGACCATCTAATAATTATTGTTATGTATATATCTATCTATATATCTATATAAAAGAAAGTCGTGTTTGTTACAACACTTATAACTCGAGAACGGATGAACCAAAAAATTTTTTATAAATAGCCTTAGTTTTAAGAATAAATTATGCACTACTGATCTGACCGTCGAGTTTTTATTTTTATCCCGCACTATCTCCTACACAAGGATTAATTTAGGCTACTTTTCATCATCATCATCGTCATCTAACTAATGATCACCGAATCGGCTGGACCGACTGTGACGGGAGCATTCACCGGGCGTTAGCTTAATATATTAGTAGGAGTAATCTATACATCTATATGTATAAAAGTAAGTCGTGTTAGTTAAATTATTGATAACTCAAGAACGGCTTTATCGATATGGCTGAAAATTGGTGAGGAAGTAGCTTAGAGCAAGTAGACGGACATAGGATACTATTTATTCCATTTGACAGCGCTTCCGTGAACGTTGCGGGTTCTGCGTTAGGGTTTCGCGTTGTGGGTTCCGCGTTGCGGGTTCCGGATTCCGCGTTGCGGGTTCCGGATTCCGCGTTGCGGGTTCCACGTTGCGGGTTTCGGGTTCCCATGCTGCTGGTTCCGCGTTGCGGGTTCCAGGTTCCCGTGTTGCGCGTTCCGGGTTCCGCGTTGCGGGTTTCGGGTTCCCATGTTGCGGGTTCCGCGTTACGGTTTCCGGGTTCCCGCGTTGCGGGTTCCGGGTTCCCGCGTTGGGGGTTCCGGGTTCCCGCGTTGCGGGTTTCGGGTTCCCATGCTGCGGATTCCGCGTTGCGGTTTCCGGGTTCCCGCGTTGCGGGTTCCGGGTTCCCATGCTGCGGGTTCCGCGTTGCGGGTTCCGCATGTAAAACGCATTTCTTGGTCAATACATAATTTGTACAAAAATCTATGATCCTAGTAGCGCCTCTAATTCGATTCCATAAAAATTGTAGCTAACTTTTTCACGTTAAGTAGCGACAGACACTTGCATTTAGCACAATATGCCATATTTTATTATTGTAGTCGAGTTATAACTTATAATTATCCGTCGTTCTATTCTCGTATGGCTATATATACGGATATTGAGTATCATTTATCATGCAAAATATCAAGTGTCCGCTGCACTGCGCGTCATGTCGTATCGTCGTAAAAATACTTTTATACCGGCCGTAGACTGTAAAAATAAATTTAATATTGGAAAAATCAAGAACAATGTTATTGAAAACGTGCTATTGGCAGGTTATAGTTTATAAACGCATTTTCACCTCTATATGTCGCTTTGCTTATGTTGTACTCATGGGTTCCGTAGTACAAACGAAACCATTTTCGCTATGATTCGTATTTCGTATGTCTGCCCGGCTTAGTAACAATTTCACCAACATAATATGTTACAGATATTTTATAATAACATCACTCTCGCACTCGCAAGATTTGTTAAAATTCATTTGAATAGCGTTCGGGAAACCGGGGGTTGGTCCGTTTGTCGGTTTGCCGTTTCAGCTTTAGTAAGTACTTAGGTATATTCGGACATGACGTTTTAAGTAATTTACATGAAACCTGTTACTCGTTGATAGCTACGGAACTTCCTTTAGACATGTCATAAACTAATTATGTTATATTATTACATAGATATATTTTTTGTAAATAGACCAGTTTTACAATTAAGGTGAAGTTTACAGTTATGTAAACTTCACCTAAATTGTAGGTTACTAAGTATTCGTGCAAAACTTATGAATAAGCCATTTGCTTATAGAATTGTAGAATAGACCCGAAATTAGAATCAAACAACTCACTAAACTGAAACAAACACAGAAATGAAGTTTCGCTTGCCGCCGCCATATTCTTGCAAAAGCCGACCTAAATTAATTACAAACTACACGTAACTTATCTAATCCACTTTCAGACACAATGTCGACGTCAGCAACTTCCCGACTGTCGCCAAGCTGTACGACGCGCTGATGAGGGAGAACAGTCTGAGCGAAACACAACCGGAGGTTATACGAGGCACAATAAACTCTAAATGAACTTTTTGTTTTTGTTTTCCCCTTTTTCGTTACCTATACAGGGTGATTCATTATTTCACATAATAAACCAAATATAAGTTCCCACTCAAGCGGTGGCTAGTTTTTAAACCATGGCGTTCGAAGCCAAGCTCAATCTGGCAATATTAAACCTATCTACATTACTCTTTATAGAATGATTCATGATTAATATATTGAGCCGAATATAACGTGAAGAGAATGACGCGTAGAGCATTTTTTTGTTTTGGCACCTCATATAAATTACATACCATAATGCGACAAATCACGATTACAGATCTCCATAAAAGTCACAAAACGATGTGTTTCTAGGTCAGGAGCACGATTCTCAGGAAAAAAGTTCGTATATGAGCGAGACAGACCGATAGTAAAAACTAAGTTCGAGGCCTGAGAATTATGGCCCAGGGCGGTGATTCTCAGGCCCCGAACTTACTTCCGAATATTAGTATATCCCGCTCGCACGCGCGGCAAATGTCACTTGCATGAGCGGGACAGACCGATAGTAAAAACTAAGTTCAAGGCCTGAGAATTAGGGCCCAGGTCTTAGGTCAAATACCAATGCGTTCGTGTGTATAGATGTATAGACTAGGAGCCAGCTATTCTCAGCATCCTTGTGGTCATTTTAGACCTTTAAAATAAAACATTTTTTGAGTTATATTAAGTAATTTTATGAGGTGCCAAAACAAAAAAAAAATGCTCTACGCGTTCCAAATTATATTCGGCTTAATATATGAATCATGAATCACCTGTATCGAGTAATATGGATATAATATTGCCAGATTGAGCTTGGCTTCGAACGCCATGGTTTCTACAAAACTAGCCACCGCTGACAAAGTTAATATTTGAAAGGGCCAAATGGACGGTAAAAATGGCGCTGAAAAGTGCCATACAAAAAAATCCTAAAGAAAAGCACCCAAAGTATACCTGACTTGTCCTAACTAACTCTAAATAAATATATAATAATACCCGTACTTGAAAAATAATATTATGGTTTTTATTTAAATTTCTCTTCATAACTGTCGAAGTTAAAGCGTTAAAAAGCCTTCACCAAATTTCAACCTCCATTCAATTCAAGTTTCGGCCTGGGCCGTAAAACGTGGAATGGAATAATGGAATGCATAAATCCGAAGCATTGGGGAATTCAGGTCAAATTCATGCCTCGGTTAATGTAGCACTTTGTCAACTAAAGCAATTACCTCCTGTTCAATTGTAAGAAATTTTATAACGAACGCAGAAAAGTGTGAGTTAATTAATTAAGCTTAGTTTGTTAAGTAAAAGACTTCTTAAGATTTCGCATTTTCATAGCTATAATATAATAGAAGTATGATTAATTTAAGCGAAGCTTTAAAGAGGAAACATTTATAAAATTTATTGCTGCTATGAAAGGTTCTACTAAAACGTGGTTACTACACTGAATGTAAAGGCTTTAACTTATTTAAAGAGTATATTAAAATAAAGTACAATTAAAAGGCAAACATGTTAAACAGAACGTAAAAGAATTATATCAACATCTGACAGAAAAGTCAAATCTATAAACTTAAAATATAAAGTTCTATTTTCAAATACGAAAGAGTTTACGTAGGGTCCATCACACTCCCCCGAAAAAGTAGCACCGGTAGGTTAGTCTAAGTCATAGGCAAAAAGAACCTGTTGGGTAACCTTCGGTTTCGTCTGGGTCTTACGTCTGAGTCGGAAGTGGTATTTAACTTCGCCTTGGGTCTGGTTCATCTCGGGCACATCGTCCAAGTGTAGCTCCAAATGTGGAAATATTTCCTCCACAACCGCTAGAGGCCATGTGACTCGCTTTCCCTCAGTTTCTAACAAAACTACATCGCCTACCCTTAACGTCATACACATGCTAGGCCTTTGAATTAGAGTGCTAATATATTCGTCCCTGAACCGTTTTCGTAAGTGCTCATGAAGATCCTGGCAGTAACGGTGACGTACATTTAAAACTCGCCGTAAAATTTGTTTCAGGAAAACTATCAATCTGTCATAGAACCCTCCCCACCACGGCGGTGCTGAAGGTAAAAATAACCATTTTATGCGTGAAATAGATGAAAATCTGTGAATTTCATACCGATCTAGGGCTCCGAACGCATTATAAGGTCCTCTGAAACCTAGTGATTCTAAATTCCAAAAATCTGAAATATCAAAATTCGTTAGGCAATGTAATGTATTCGACAAAAAACTATACGATTCCGGTGTCGAAATCTGACCCTGAACCGACCACCCCAGTTTCGTTCCCAAGGCTGTTAAATTGTCAAGCTGTACAATGTCGCCTGTCAGAATTGTCCCACAAAAGTCAGCACCTATCAGTAAGCCTATGTTATCAGGAGCGTCATTACAAAATGTCAAGTCATGTAAGGTTACACCCTTTTTACGTAGTTCGTCTATCACATTAGCAGATCTTAACCTAGGTAGATTTTTACAAATTTGTCTTTGATGTACAACGGATAACTTAGTATGAAATTTGTTATCTACACTCTTAATAAGTATGTCGTAAATATTGCACATCATCGCTTTTGTTTCAAATCCTCCAAATAAACTCTGTGTAATACGCTCTTTCTTAGTAGGCATAAGATTTAATGATTTCACAATATCTTCTTTATGGTACGATCTTTGCGAACCACTGTCAATAAGTGCTCTTAAAATTACTTCCTTTTCGTTATTGATCACCTTCACTATCAATGTTGGTAGTAGTGTCATAGTCACAGAACTAATGTAGCATGCTACATTATTGTCCATTTCTGTTATATGTTTCGGCTTACTTTCTTTATTTTCCTTAACTTGTGGACACATAATTGTAACATGCCTCTTTTTGCAATTAAGACATTTCGGAAATAATCTACATTTTTTCGACATGTGGTTACTTCTTAGACATATTGAACACGCCTTTTTATTTCTTACAAATTCCTTTCTTGCTACCAGAGACATTTTCATAGGCCGAAAACATTCTGTCGAAGAATGGGTGTCTTTCTCGCACCATATACAAATACACGCACCGCTCTTCGCAACGCCCTTTTTATCTATGTGCGAAATAAAACATGCCGTCGGCTGATTCGGTGTATCTGAAGTAGAACAAAAACCTTTCCCAGATAATTCAATCCTTTCCTCGGATTCTACTTCAGATCTTAAAAAATCCATTATCGTGGATATATTTCTAGACGACGGAGTGCTTCTATGCCAAGCTCTCAAAATATTGCTTGCTCGTCTCCTAAATCGTAGCATCCAACAAAGCATTCTCACGATCTTTACATACTGAGAAAAAAATGTTAATCTATCGAGGAAAATAGTATCTACGATACCCGTCGTCAACGTACTGCATACCTTACTCTCAAAACTGGCTTCTTTATGATTAGATACAAACTCTGTAACTGGCCAACATTCTTCATCTAACAACAACCATGAAGGACCTTCCCACCAACGACTTTCTAAATATTCCTTAGAACTGACGCCTCTAGACGGTAGGTCCGCTGGGTTCAAATGGCCTGGCACATGCCTCCATTCCGTTGGGGCCGTTCGAGTCTTAATCTCCCTGACCCTATTGTTGACGAAAACATTCCAAGGTCCTTTATCTTTGATCCAAGTAAGGACAACGGTCGAATCTGACCAATAGTATATTGATAGGTTAGCTATATCTAAAGGTTCAATGGCTCTCGCCGCCAATCTACTTGCCATGGTAGCAGCAATCAATTCTAGTCTAGGTATTGAAATTTTCTTCACAGGAGCCACCCTCGCCTTAGCCAAGACAATATTTAAATTAACTACCTCTTTAAATTCGGTTCTTAAAAATATGCATACTGCGTAAGCGTTTTTACTTGCATCACAAAACACATGCAGTGAACTATTACAATTTTCAATAGGCATACTCGATAACCGCCTTGGTATGGAAAAATCTTTGATAAAATGGGCCTGTTCTAACCATTTTATCAGACTCAACCATTGGGAAGAGCATCACAGCATACTTATCCTTGCTTACTCCCAGTGTCTCTAAAGCGTGAAGATGAGTCTGTAAATTGTCATACAGAGATGAGATACATTCTGGTTTCATTTGCATCATTGACAATAACCCCCTTATATATGATTCGATTAGGGTTTCGTCTTTTGCGAACCTCTGCTTAAGAGCTTCTAAGGCTTTCCTATAACTCTCGGCGCTAGGAGGGTAACTATCCAATAGACGGCGTGGGCTGCTGTTTGGAGCCATGGACTGAAGTAGGTACTGAAATTTATCTGAGTCGATAATCTCCTCGTCCTCATCAATCTTTTTAAATTGACCCCAAAATGACAGCCAAGACTTAATATCACCATCAAATTGTTTAACCTCAAGCTTAGGTAGCACCGGAAGCCGACGCTTAGGCTCTTTAATAGCAGCAACTTGCTCTGTGTGCGCGAGGTACTGTGTGGCCTTCCTCTTAATACTGTGCCAACGTAATTTATACGAAAGGTACTTATCTTGGTCGGCCTCATGATCCTCAGGATTGTCAGGATTCACGCACCATTGCCTCTTAATATCCTCTTCAATTTTAAATAAATTCGAACTTGCCTCCTCCAGCGCGTCAAAAATACTAAGATACTCATCTGATCCGTATGCATCTTCGACTTTATTCGCTAGCAGAGTAAACTCCCTTCTACAAATAGTGCGTAAGCGTTTCAGTTCATCCATATTTTTAGTCACGGTCGCCACAATATGAAAGGTTCTACTAAAACGTGGTTACTACACTGAATGTAAAGGCTTTAACTTATTTAAAGAGTATATTAAAATAAAGTACAATTAAAAGGCAAACATGTTAAACAGAACGTAAAAGAATTATATCAACATCTGACAGAAAAGTCAAATCTATAAACTTAAAATATAAAGTTCTATTTTCAAATACGAAAGAGTTTACGTAGGGTCCATCACAGCTGCCTCGTAGTACCTTAGCTAGTCAGGACTAGCGCGATAGAAACAACAACAGCTCGTACTGAAATTACCTGTTAAAAGTACAAGAAATCGACGTTTAGCCCCATCATATTGTGTTTCATCCTCCAAAACTTAACCGATTTTGATATTTTTATCATTATAAACTAAAAAAAGGCTTGAGCTAGGTTCCTAAGTTTTGATTTTATTGTATAATGCAGTCAAATTTGTTTCCTGGATGTTGGAACACAGTGAATAGTCTGGTATTTTTTTTTAGATTTTGAACATCCATATCTCCTTCAATAATTCATATATTAAAAAAAAGACAAAACAGGGACGTACAAATAATATACATAGATATTCAGGAAAAAAATTGTTACTCTAGCGGCATTATCCAGGGAGGAAACAGGAATCCCGTAGACCTCTATTTTTGTATCGAAGAAACAGGCGTGACATTTGCATCAGTATGTTTTTTAAAATAAACACAGAGTTAACCACTGATTATAAGCTATTATTTAACCAAGACTGGTGCAAGTACCCCTACGAAAATAATTAAACAGAATCGAAATTGTCTTTTATAGTTTTAAAAATGTCCAAAAGATATAAAAATATGGATTCTTTTAGGTAACAAGCACATAAAAATGAATAGATATGTAGAGGAGCATAGACAAGGCAGTAAAACTGTCTGGTCACTCCGAGACCAATAATATTCCTAATGCGATCCAATAGATTTGATTCGGGCGTCAACAACCTTCACTCAAAGTAACTGGCTTCGAAAAATTTTATCAACGAAGTTTTAATCTAATTAAAAATAAACAACATTTTTTCGTGCAAAATATTCGGAAATAAATTAGGGAGCTGAGAGCGCGATCTTGTGGAGTTTGTAAAATTTAATTGATCTGTCCGAAACGCCTTAAACAAATTAGGAATTTTTTTAAAGAATATACATAATAAGTTGCAAGTTATGTGTTTAATAAAACGCCCGAGCTATTATGAAGTGTGCGCGGCACGGTCGTGGTGTAGCCCTTGTTTCCGCGAGAGTTACGAAAATTAACAACTAAATTTCCGAATATTTTTAATTAAGTACTTACTTACATCACAATTATTTATGATATTATTGAAACTGATTTCACATCAAATGCTAATCAGCAGGATTACTCCCGACACAATTTCCGTTGTCTGGAACCTGTTACACAAGTTCTTCGGATACTTAGCACAGGGCCAGATTGACGTGGTGTGCAGCGTCCATAGATATTATTATTATTACTAGCTGTGCCCGCGACTTCCTTCGCTTGGTTGTCGGGAACACTATCGCGATTATCTTTTAATTGTTCACTTTGGTTTTTGTTATTATGATTAATAATCATAATAAAAAAAGGAATAATTCTATCATACATATTTCTTGAGTAACTTAAACCGTTTGCAACGCACGCAACGAAAGTCCTCAGATGTGATTAATTTTCCCCGTTTTTGCAACATTTCTCACTGACGCTTCGCTCCTATTGGTCGCAGCGTAATGATAAATAGCCTAAAGCCTTTCTCTATAAATGGACTATCCGACAAAAAAATATTATTCAAATCAGACCAGTAGTTCCTGAGATTAGCGCGTTTAAACAAACAAACAAACTCTTCCGCTCTATAATATTAGTATAGATTACAATCGAGAATCGAAAAAGTTCGATCGCAACGGCTTTTCGTATTTTATTTCGGTGGATTACTTTGAAACTAACCAGGATAAAGAAAATCGTTAGATCGTAACTTTTTGTACTCCCGACCATATCAATATACTGAGAATCAATATAAGCAAACATCAATTTATTGGGAAGTTCGCGGCACGATCGAATCCGAATCAAAATCGAATCAGTTTGGAGAGTAAGACCGCAGGATTGTTCTATAAAAAACGAATAGAGTGCAAGCGCTGTATTTTTTTATTACTTGAATGGATAATCCTTTAAAAATAAGATATTTTATAAAAAGAATGGAATAGTTAGCAAGGAATAGAATACTAATAATAATCAATCGTTTTTAAGAAACTTCTAATTTTTTTTAAGTATTTTTTGTGAATTTTGTACGGAGCGTTTTCACAAGACTTACAAAAATGCTCAGATCAGAATTTTCTTATAAATGTTTTTGCCTACCTAAGTGTACCTACTAAGAACATTTATAATATTATGTGAAATTGTATTTTTTTCATTTAAAAATGGATATTGATCTGAAAAATAAGAAAGTTTTCAAAAAGATTACGTACCTACTTATTCCTTTTGAAAACTTTCTTACTTTTGTATTTTTAAATGAAATAAATACAATTTCAGATTAGACAAAGTTTAATATGTTGTGAATCGTTTTCATATTTCATATTTGTTATAATATCCACAATCGGGTCGCAATTGAGTATTCTAATTTCTAGGACATTGATCTTAAAACGTTAGTAATTGATGCTGATTGTTTTGGCACCATTGTATTAAATAACGAACCAATTTGTTGAGGAGACTGGCTCTACTGGCAGTCTCGTCTTTGGGTTCGTCGTTGCCTGTCTAGTCCTATGGACATCATCACACCCATCATCTGATGTATCCATCGGGATGGGAAGAGTAAATATTGCCACAACAAACACATTCGGGCCGCCATGGCTTGGCTAAAAGGACTACTACTTCTATTGTTTTTCGCCGACGGAAAGGGACAAGGTAAGTTTACTCTCAGAGTTTACTCGTGTGTTCTCACGCGAGAGGATCACATTAGAATATTTTGAAAATGGAATTTCTGTTTAGAATTGTCTAGAAATTTTGTAATTATAAACTTTAGTGTGATGACAAAAATTTCTAGAAAACTTTGTGTAATTACTTAGTTTACGAATTTGTTATACAAACGTTTTGAAATTATTTTTTTAGGTTTAGTA
The DNA here is from genome assembly GCA_905187575.2 of Celastrina argiolus. Taxonomy (NCBI): domain Eukaryota; kingdom Metazoa; phylum Arthropoda; class Insecta; order Lepidoptera; family Lycaenidae; genus Celastrina; species Celastrina argiolus. The sequence goes on along the minus strand of LR994584.1, from coordinate 6,777,427 downwards.
CGGTTTACACGAAGTACCTAATTACTTGATTAATTTTTATTTACTAACGTTCGCCTAAAACTCCGTTAGCTTGGATACTTAAATTATTATTTAAATTTAGTGGTTACGTAATAGACCGTAGTTCAATTTATAAACATATAGAACGATATTGCTACCAATTTAAAAAATGTCATTTGTTGATCAAATTTATATTATGTATTTAGCGTACACAGTAATTTAGTCGATCTAATTATATAGGTATTCAAATAGTAAATGCTTGAAACTTAATATTAATAGTGTGTGTTCAGGCATTTCTGACAAAAACATCGGTGCCGTTCGGCGTCCCCAAATAAAAAAGTTATGAAGTTGCGAGCCGCATTCTGATTGGCTAACGAATTCGCGCTTAGTTTAAAATTTAAATAGTATTAAATTTTTTCTGGGATGTTAGTTAGTTATTTACTAAGCTATTGAAGACTCGCATCTCCAATAAATTGTAAAGGTAACATGAATACTTTAAAAAAGTGCGTACAAACATATAAAGAGACAGACAGACCATTTGCTTTTAAATAATAATAGTACCCAAATCCCAGTACAGACATGACTAACATAATATCACTAATAATACCTAGTAAGTTATGTTTTTACTCAATAATAAAAAATAATTAATATCCAATACATCGAATGTAACCAATATCTATCCTTCATAAAAGCAAAATATACTTTTTCTGTTTCGTATTACAAGTAAAGGTTGAGACCTCTTATTGTTAACCATATTAGGGTCCGCTGGTTCAAACGTGACCTGTATAATATATTACGGGTGATCTAAAAATTTTTCATTTCGACAACAATAATGTTATTCCTTCAATCAAATAGCTTAAATGCTTTGATGTATTTGTACAATTGTTATCTATATTAATATTATACAAAGGCTAGATTTTTTTAACATTAGGTAGGCTCCGAAACTACCAATAGTATCATAAACAGTTCAGACTGATTTTACAAAATTACTGATGATACAAATATACAATTTGTAAAAAAATTCATTACAATCATGGTGTAAAAAGAGCAGTCACTTTATAACTTTCGGATATGATTATACCTAGGAAAGGTTTTAACATAATATCCCATAGTCCTAGAAAATGTATTTTTTTTATTTAGTAGGAAAACAAAAAAGCAAAATGAAATTCAAAATTAAAAAAAATATATACATTTCTTGATTGAGAAAAGGGTGTAAAAAGAAAAGTATATAGGTAGTATCTATTTTTACAGCCTGTATATACTAGTATTTCTACCGTAGCAACATTTGGAGTTCCTTCGAGATCTTTTACATTAGTACCTTATTAATATAAGCTGTTGTAAGTTGATATGTAATAAGTATAAGTAACTGTTACTGTTTTTTTCTCATTAGATCATCTGTCTTTAGGTTCGTATACTAACTAGTCTTTGTCAGGAATTCAAAACCGTGTTTAATGGACATGCTGATGCTAAAATTATAAAAACGTAGTGTTTGGTTTTTTTATTATAAGTCGTACTACGTTTTTACATTTTTACCATCTTTAATTGTTTATAACTTTTGAAATTTTCAATGTGCTAATACACTTTTTTGTACATTTATCTAGACATGATTCCCGATCGAATGAGTCATAACACATAATTTTGGCATTAGTATGTCCATTAAACACGGTTTTGAATTCCTGACTCATACCCCCTGATAATATAACTAACTTTTCGTTTTCTATTCAGACCAATTGGAGGTATTCGACGTGCTGTCTGTGGTGAGGGATGGCGAGCTTCCCGAGGGGGTTTCCCGTGTCCCCGGGCGATGCCAGGCCGCCGGCTCCACGGAGGGACACTCAGCACTGTCCCTGAACGAGAACGCCACGCTGCACCAGCTGGCAGCCGGCATGTTCTACAACACCTTCCCTGAAGACTTCTCCATATTGGCCGTTGTGAGATTACCTGGTAAGCTATAATATGCAGATTTTTCTTACAGATAGCTGATAGTGCTGGCCTAAGAATTAAATAATGAAGATGCTTATAATGTTATGCTATCAAACGGATAATTTTTATCCTTGGGAAATAAATACATCAAATTATTTAATAATAGATCGTAACTTGATTGTTTACAAAAATTCCATACAATTTGCTAGTTTTGACATCGCGATAGATCTACGATCGACCATGCGATATCTACAGTGATAAAATGGCAGTTTTTCTCCCAATCGCGGTAGATGCGTCTTGTGGTTAACCATTTCAATATCGACCTTGAAATATAGGAACACAAATATTTGTACAGTAACTTAATTTGCCTAAAATTTGGGAGAATTTTTAAACACCCTTCCATTAATTCGATTTCCCGTTTCCCGACATTTCCTCATGGGATGCGGGAATAAGCCTCTTATCGTTTATTAGGGCTTAGCAGATTCTCCTCCGCCCCTCCGTCAAACCTTACTGTTAGTTTATTATCTACTTTGTGCTGTTAGTTTATATCGTTAGTGAAATCAGTATTAACTTGAACCTATATACATAAACTCATTAACTAGTTGCCTTGGATCGCTATAATATTAATGAGTGATAATACTTTAGGGTATGTATATGTCCCGTATATATAGAATTTACTATGAAAGTACCAGCGCTGAAGGAGGTACTTTTTTTTTAATTATTGTATGGGAAAATGTATAATAGTAGGGCATTTCTCATGTAAAAATAAAAGTCAAAAGTTAGCCTTTCAGCGCTGGTCCTTTCACAGTATACTCAACATACGTGGCACATACACACCCTAAAGTATTATCACTCATTTATTTTACACCTTGTAGATATCATTTTTTACCCGACTTCGGTAAAGTCGCAATGTAAAAGATTAATATTGTGTATAGAAATAGTGTTGCGGTATTTCTCATACCAACGTGAAAGTAAAAGTAAGTCTTTCAGCGCTGGTACTTTCACAGTATACTCTACTTAGGAGGCACATACACACCCTCTCTTATTATAAAGATGCATGTGTTGGTGTTATTTTTATTAATATTATGTATATCCATTTTATTCACGTATCATTTTAAAACTAGAAGGTTTCTAATAATGTACCTTTTTCACACAAACTTTTATCGGCCAAATTACAGGTTGTACAATTTTTATAAAACTGTGTTCCAAACTTGTGCTTTATTATAATGCCAGGCGTGATATTATTGTGCAAGATAAATTAGTTTCTAATAGGCAAACTATTTACAACACTCTGCGCCAGCGCTATGCGAAAAGTTTAAAATATTGCAAACTAAAAGTTGCGTTAGGGTCAGTTCACACCGAGCGACGCGGAAATCAAAACTTATATGTGTCAAAGACGGGTTTGTTTACGTTTAGTTTAAATTTATCTCGGACGTGCTATAGTAGTTTAGACTGAATTAGTTATGGACACGCACATAGGCTACTTATACTACAGTATACAGACACCAGATGGGGAAGGAAAGTTCACGGATTGGAAGACGCAGCGTAGGGCGGCCCCCCACAAGATTGACCGACGATCTGGTCCGAGCCGCGGGCTGCAGCAATTAAAAATACAGTTATTTTCAATTTTCGTCATTTCGACACTTACAAGTAAATAAATGTCGTATAGTAAAGATAAAGACCGTAAATTTTTAGTGTAACTAAAATGACTCAAAATACCTGGGGGCATCTTGAGTAGACCCCCTGAGGTATAGATATGAGGTATAGGTATAAATACAATCCGCCTTACTCACACAGGTACGGACCAGAACCCTCTGTTCGTGCTGTACTCCGACTCTGGGGACGAGCAGCTGCAGCTGCTGGTGGGCGATCTGGTGGAGCTGTACTACGAGGACACGCGTGGCGACCCCGACGACCACGAGATGCTGACCTTCCACGTCAACATCGCCGACGAGAGGTAGTCATCGTCATGTGCTTCGTCTTTTATGCTCGCTGTTGTACTTATGACAGAAACGTTTGAAAGCGAGGAAGATCCGCACTTTTAAACGTTACTGTCATATCGTCGCTTCACCCTCTCAACCTTGATTAATTAATTATGTTTTTATCAAATCCTAAACGATGGCAACAATACTAATTATGTTTTAATTTGACATTGAATTATTGAGGCAAAATAGTATTGGAGTGTTTCCAAAAGTACATATCATCGCTTTACCTTCACAACCTTGTATCTAAAAAACTACAACTTTTCAGTAGAGTCAAAAAACTTAATAATTTCAGATTATATTATGACAGATTTTGGATGTATACTGTACATAACTGACTACTATTGGAAACACTCCAATACTATTTTGCCTCAATAATTCAATGTCAATAAAAGATTAAAACATAATTAGTATTATTGCCATCGTTTAGGATTTCCTAAACTATTATATCCGTGGTGCTTCCCCTATTTCATTGTATTGTGACATTTTGTCATTACAATTTAGCTGTCTCCCGCATTGCGAAGTGTTCCAGTTTCCCTACCACAAGAGAGAAACTGGAACACTGAATGTAGCATATCCCTCGGGCACCCCTGAGATCATATCAAAGGGTTTTTGAGATTGGTTACCACTGTCGATCCTGGCCACACAGGAGTTGCAGTGGTGGAAATGTGTGGTGTGATATTTGCCCGTTTTAAAAAATCTCACTATTGAAGAACGGACTATCGTAAGGTCTATAAGGCGCAGCGTAATCTTATTACGACCATTCATTCCAACGTTCCAAATCTAAGCTAAAATATATAATAAATCTATAAATCTCAGCAAACGTTTTGATCTGAAGATTCTACAATCCTCTACAGTCGACTGTAGAGGATTGTAGAATCCTGACTGTACGGTTGTGAAACTTGTATCGTGCCGAATTAAAAGTCTGTAATAGTCTATATTAATACGACATTTCTAACATATTTTCCATACTGGGGCCTTACTCTCCAAACTGATTTAATTTTGATATATCATGCCGCGTACTTCCTTCACCAAATAAAATACGAAAAATCACTGATATCGAACGGATTCGGTTCTCGATTGTGTCGGGAGTAAGCCCGCTGCTATCTAACAATAACAGAGCCACACTCAGTATTAGACATACAGTTGAGTTCTAGACACAAATTGTGTATTTGCGTACAAACAACTTGTCATGAACATAGACTTGAGGATAATGGTGTGCACCACTATTTTCTTCGGCCAAATAAAAAAAAAACAATTAAACAAAAACTATTTTTAAACATTCTTACTCATAAAATGATTTACAGTTTAGATTACATATTTTATCCTTGTCTGTCAAGTGACTTTTCTAATATATCAGAGAAGGGCAAAATATTTTTATTAGTAAGGGTTAATATCTAAGGGTCAATATCACCAATCCAATTAAGCTGGTATAGTATACGTTCAACTCGCTTTACGCGTTTAAACGCACTTAAAACTCGGAATTGCATTTCACCAAAAAAAACTAAACGCGGTTCCAGCAAAGCCGTTCTGAACTTGGGATTTCGTCGGCTTAACTTCGTTGAACCAGCTCAAGAGCTGTCACAAACCAAATGTCATGAGATAACAGTTGGTTGTATTTTAAAATTCTATATTAATTTGTGTATATTATTGCAATAAGTAACTCACTACACGTAAATAGTCAAAAAACCACATAAGTGTGAAGGTATATTACATTTAGGTATACTATTTAAACTCGGCTTTCGTAATCCAAGCTTTACTTAAAAAAACATGGTGAAATCCGTTTGACATAAAACGAGAATTATAAGCGCGCTTAGTGAGAGCTGAGTTTAATAAAGCGGAGTTTTCGTTGTGAATGGTGAAATCGCCCCTAACTGAATTAATCGCTTATTTTCATTTCTTGATATAGATGGCACAGAATAGCTCTAAGTATCAAGGGCGACTCGGTGACCCTGCTGGTGGACTGCGAGGTGAAGGGCTCCCTGCCTCTGCGCCGGAAACTCGGCAGCACCTTCAACCTGGCCGGGGCCCTGGTGGTGGGCACCCAGGTCACGCCGGACCAGTATTATGAGGTTAGTTGTGTAGTACCAGTGTTGCCAACCCCAGCATAACTGCAGATATACCAGAAAAAAGCTGTAGAAAACTGTAAATATCAAATTAAAAAACAGTAAATCTACATCTCCTTGAAATAAATCTTTTTGTTATTTTTTATTGTTTCAGAATGATAATAAATAGAATATATTAAAGGGAGGAAATTAAAAACAAGAAAAATCATGTAATTATCAAAGTTATATCAAATAAAATGAGTAATGAAATTAAAAAAAAAACACCATTATGTTATGGTAGAATGTACAGATAATTGTGTTTTTTTTAATATCTATATTGTACTGCATTCTTGATGAATAAATGTCGCAGTTATAGAACCTCGCACCAGTCACATTAACTACGCAACTGCCTATCCATAACAATCAGACAGTTCACTGTAGCTGATCAGCTGATGATTATTTAAAATTTTCATTCAAAGTCATATTTTGTCACATTGAAATCGAAACAATTTTTATAACTTTGTGTGCAATCTTTTATTGTGGTCGTAGATAGCTTATATATTAGCTTTGTTTTCATAACATTAATCATTTACTGGAAAATAAGCACTCTACCGCAGTAGTGGTACGAAGCAAAAAAAAAATTATCTACCGTATCAAATAAAATAGATGACGCTAGTATCATAAATAAAAAACTGTAGATTTACAGTTAAAACTCTAGGGTTGGCTACCCTGTGTAGTACAGAGAAAACATAATTATTATTGTTGCCATCGTTTAGGATTTGACTTAAAACATGTTTTAGTGGTGCTACCACTTTTTCAATTGTGACTTCTTGTCATAAAAATTTAGCTGTCTCCCGCATTGCTTGGGGGGAAACTGGAACACTTCCTACTCCTCCTTCATTCTTCTGATTGATTTCGCTGCGGGTCCTAAGACAGATTTAGCATGTCCCTCGGGCACCCCTGAGATCATATCAAAGGGTTTTTGAGGTTTGTTATAAATGTCGATCTACATAAAATGCACCACTGTTCAATTTCTTGTTAAAAATTCAAACTCAAAAAAATAATGTGTGACACTGAAAACCTCTTGAAAATGTTTCAAGTGCAGTCCGAAGCCCTAAATAGTCTAATTGGGCCTCAAACAAAATGGCCTCTATTGGTAATCTAAAAATGTAGTAAATGTTAGTAATAAATATAAACTGTTTACGCTTCATTACAGTTCCATGTAAACTCAAATCTAATAACTTATAAGTTCCAAAAATATTTATTCAAATTACCGTACAATTGTAAATCAACATTTAATTACGAAGTTAATTATAAAAGCATAAATTATATTTGTTAGCCCGCGGCGGTGTTCTGTGACATCGTGAATTATGGAAATTTCAAATTGGCGAACAAAGTACATACCCGCTATTAAAACTTTAAAGCTATTGAACTTAAGTACTGGCGACATTTGGTTATATTACATAGATTAGATAGTTAGATAATTAATTTTATTAGCAATTTATAGCGTAAACGCTGTGTTTTGTTTAATATCATTCAGAAAAAAAATTTAAAGCCTCCTAACTCTTGAAATAACTAAGTACTTATTATTCATTTATTAATACGCAAAAACACTTTTTACCTATTTTTACAAATAATTTATTAATACGTACTTTATTATCTACTTTGTGTTAAGTACCTACCAATCTTTGTGGTTCATTTCATAGACAACATTTACAAAGAGGATAACCGAAAAAAGCTAAAACATATGAAAAAAATTCTAAATTCGAATATTGCGCAACCTCTAGTTGGTACGTTTTTTTCATTAAACACAATATTGCACAGACATAGGGAAGTACCGAAAGTATTTACAACGAAGATAATCCTTTCAAACCGTATTGAACATGAATAAAATAGGTAATAATGCGAATTTCAACCTCAAGTTAGAAATGTTAATCAAGGCCTTTTGTATTCATGCCCCCACTATGAGGGAGATTAATTGTTGTGGTAATGTTGATTACATTTACCTTTTCTTAATTTCGCGAATATTTTACATTACAAATTTTATGTTCAAATTCTAGATAAATTCGAAATAATTTGTAATTTATGTAAAACCTGTTTATGTATGCTTATTGATATAATAATAAAAGTATTATTATTATAATAATTAGTGACTTAAAACAAAAATGGACATTCGAAATATTATTTCGCACAGTCTTAAAAATAAAAATATAGTAATCGTGCTTCAAGCGGTTTCTTCCAACCGTTCGTTTATAACCTAAGATTACAAAAAATTATGTTTTACGTTACAAATGTCCTGCAGGGAAATATGTCGAAACTGCAAGATACTGTACTTAATTTCTTATCCAAAAAATTACATTACGAGATAAAATATGATAATATTAAAAAAAATCTACTATTAATTATAGACAGACAGACAAAAAATTTATAAATTATTGTACTGAATTCTAATTTTATCCAGGCTTTTTTGTGTATATTAAAATCACTCCACGTATAATTTAACCCAATAATATCAATAGACCTGATGAAATCATATCCTTGTTTACAGGGAGATATTGAGTTACTGCAGTTTGCTAACAAACCGGACCTAGCTTACGACATGTGTATAACAGTCGCCCCAGACTGCATACCCTTCGGTTCCTACCATACCAATGAAGTGACCAGAGAATCCTATGGTTCCTACCAAACAACCGACGCCAGTAGGGAATCTTCTGGTTCCTACCAAACCACAGAAACAAGTAGAGAACCTTACAACGCTAATATCGGTATTATTATAACTCGACCTGACATCAGAAATCGCAACCAATACATCGGTTCAAACAACAGGCAAGGAAATTTCAATCGAAATGAATCGCCCATCAGAGTCGATTCTACAAACGAATATAGACGAGGAGGTCTTATAAATCGAAATCGACCTGCAGCTAGAATCGAACCTACCTATGAGGTACCAACTCCAATTCCAACCAGAATTGACGATGGAGAAAGTGAATTGAATCGAAACCGGCCGCCAATACGAATCGAATCAAATGTAGGAAATCGATTTAACGAAGTCAATGAAACCAACAGCTTATGGGAGAATAGAGTGGTGACTGAGAGGCCGCGCTGGCAGATACCTGACAATTACGGCTTTACAGACTCTGGTAAGTTTGTTTATTGTCTAACGATCGGCAGGCTGATTGTGTATCTCGCAACAGCAATTCGACAGGCGTAAATTGTACATACAATATCGCTATCAAACGTATACACTTGACCACGATATTGTACACAATTGTACAATTTAAGCCTCTCGAATTGCTGTTGCGAGTCACATAATCAGCCTGCGGTTTTAATATTGTACCTGCGACCGAGATGACTGTCACGGGTAAATGTTTTATAACCTGCTTAATAAGTAACGTATCTATAGCCTCTAACCTTTTAGTTATAGATAGGTTATTTAAACCGCAGATCCAGGGCACTCCACCCAACATAACGGCTGATAGCAATCTGCAAGTGGTTTTAGTGAGTAAACCGGCCGTAGCAAACCGGGAGTCCCACATACCCCTCGGGGACCCTTCCGGGGGATGAGTAATGCATTTCACTTGCGAAATTAAAAAAAAAGTTTATTTAAACTAGGGTGTTGTCCATTAATCACGTGATCTTTTTTTAGCATTTTTTAACCCCTCCTCCCCCATTGGTGATATGTAGTGAGGTTTAAGACCACCCACCTCCCCCTTCTCAACATCACGTGTATTTTTAGTACCTACAAAGAATCTTAAAATTTTCTGAATATTATCTTAATTTAAATACAGGTAGGTCACTACACGCCGCGCCGTGCCGCTTAATATTTGTTTAAAAATCGCGCGTTTGACGAAAAAATAAATACACGAGATATCTTACTACACCCCCCCTCCCCCCTTGTGTTATTTTCGTGATTTTTATCAAACCCCTCCCCCCCCTTTCAAGCCTCACGTGATTAATGGACAACCCCTAGCAGTAAATAGTTATTAATTGTACTAGATGTACTAATAGAGCGACGGCAACGATCATAAAAAGTAGATAAATAATTGGTAGCATCAGGTTGCCCGGCCTCGGCCTACTTTTTACCCGACTTCGGCGAAGCCAAAAGGAAGGGTAATGATTTTGGCAGTCTATGTATGTATGTATGTATGTTTATATGTATGTATGTATGTTCCCTTGTAGCGGTTAAACTACTGGTCCGATTTTAATAAATAAGGTATCAATCGATTCGTAATGGTCCCGCGAGTAACATAGGTTATATAATTTTTCGAAAAATTTTGGATTTTGAAAATTATAGCTCATACACTATCTCCAAAAAAAATTCAATTAAGAGAATTTTATCGTGTTTGGTATCCAAAGATAGGTCTTGGGAAGCACATTACAAATATGTATTTAGAATTTTAATTAGTTATTATATTTTGTTGTTAAATTCAAAATAAGGGTTTAAAATGCGGTCGTACAAATTGTATCTAGGAGTTGTTTAGTTACTTTCTATGTGTTAATTTAACGTTAGTTTACTGAACAAATAATGTTATAGTTCATGTGGAAACAGAAAAATGTAAAATAAAATAAAAGTTTAAAAAACTATTACCCGACTTCGCAAAAAAGGGGTCTAAAAAGGCTGAAACAAGAAAATAATTCAATTTGAAATCCAGATATGCATAGGTACAGATATGGTCAAGGTAGAGCCGTGGTCGTACCCGCTAAACAAATCTATAATATTCGTCTGCTGTTGTAATATATAATCCCAATAGCGGGTACGACCACGGCTCTACCTTGACCATATCTGTACCTATGCATATCTGGATTTCAAATTGAATTATTTTCTTGTTTCAGCCTTTTTAGACCCCTTTTTTGCGAAGTCGGGTTATAGTTTTTTAAACTTTTATTTTATTGATAATAATAATAAGATATTTTATTCAAAAGGTTTGGACATTTCACTTAATTACATACAAAAAAACTACTTACTATCCCGACTTCGAAAAAAGGGGTCTAAAAAGGCTGAAACAAGAAAATAATTCAATTTGAAATCCAGAAACCTTTGCAAGGTAAAAATGGTCAGCCAAAGTCATTACCATTCCTTTTAGCTTCGCCAAAATCGGGTAAAAAGGTAGGTATCATAAATAAAATATATAGAACATACTAATTATTTCACTAGAGTAACGCACATATCCTCCAAATATGGGGTCACAAATCGGTCATATTTGTATGGTGGCCAAATCGGCCTACATTGAGAATCTCCTCCTTTTTTTGGAAGTCGGTTAATAAGTTAGCTAGGGTGGGCCCTTATAATACATGCTTGCAGGTTGCTCAGCGTACAATTTGTATGTCGATCTATATATAAACAATTGTAACATTTGTTTTGTTGAACAAACAATCCGTTTACAAAGTTTTGACCTTTTTTAACTTTCATGTTTACAATCAGAATTTGATACAATTTACGGTGTTGTCTAACAAAAATATTGTTTCCAATTGGCATTTTGCTATGTGTAAAGGTCAAGGGATGTTTAGCAGTTTCCGTAGCGAACCTTTATTGCCTCCGTGATCTAGTGTGGTTTAGAACCTAGCTAGAGTCTAGACTCGGAGACTGTGGGTTTGATTCCCGCGTTGGAACAACAAAAAATTTTGTGAAAAAGTTTGGTTAGGACAATGCCGGCTGATCACAAGAAAGATGGTCCACGCGTCGGATGGACATGTAAAAAGTCGGTCCTGAGCCTGATCTCCCGCCAGTCGTGTCGCTAGTGGGCCGGATAGGCCCACTAGGCTACGGGGGTGAAGGAACATAGAGTGCTTCTGTGTATTGCGCACACACTTGGGCAATATAAGATAACTTCTGCGTAGGTGGCCTGGTTTCAGTGAAACCGGCTCCGTCACCGAAATCGGTGTGACCGGACCGAGGATATCTAAGTCGTTAATTTAAGAAATTTATTAATTTTCAGATGAAAACTCTATATTCGGAAGATTCACGGACAACGATGAAATTTTGTCAACTCTCTCCAACATCGAGGTCACGCCGACCACGCCAGAAACACTCAGCACTACGGTAAGTTTATTTAAGCTTACATCAAACTCTTCGTGCATTCATAACAGGATTATACAATATTTTGACATTAACTATTTATACGCCTGTATACAACACCATAAATATGTCCATACAAAAAAAACGTAGAAGGCTCTTATATTAGTGAGTGATAATACTTTAGGACGTGTATGGGTCCCGTACATAGAGTTTACTGTTAAAGTACCAACGCTAAAACAGTTACGTTTTTTTGTATGGGCAAAGTTATGGTGTTGGGGCATTTCTCATAGTAACATGAAAGTCAAAATAAAGTCGTTCAGCGCTGGTACTTTCACAGTATACTCTGCATAGGAGGCACATATACACACCCCAAAGTGATAGCACTCATTTATTTTACGCCGTCTAAATACAAAAACATCTTGAAAGTGGCCCTGCACCGCAGGTCGACTTCACAGTCCTCATTTAGCGTAAATCATAATTCTTTTTTTTTTGTTTGAGGATGATAGATGTTACCTATGCAGCACCTTGCTAAACACTAAACTCAAGGCATCCTTCAGTTTTTTATCAATAGTTTTGATAAAATAAATAAAACAATATATTATATAGTATGACGACCTCCGTAGCGCAGTGGTTCAGCGTGTTGGTGCTGGGCCGAGGTTGCGGGTTCGAATCCCGCCGAGGGAACAAAAATATTTCTGTTTATATAAGTATTTATGTTCCTGGGTCATGGATGTGTATTAAATTTGTGTATATATATAATAAAAATCTTAAATATGTGTATAGTATAAAAAAGTATTATATATAATATATTTCCGTTGTCTGGTAGCTGTAACACAAGTTCTTTGGATACTTAGCACAGGGCCAGGTTGACGTGGTGTGTAGCGTCTATAATATTATTATTATTATAATATAATAAAAAAATAATAAATGAAGATAAAAAATAGCGCGCCGAATTTTTAAAATAGATATAGAACTAGCGACCCACGGGTACAATGCTGATACTAAATTAAATTCACTACAGAAAAACTATGAACGTTGTATATAAAAACATAGCGGCCCGCTCCGACTTTGCACGGGCATAAAATATATATTATGCCTATGTCACTCAATGAAAACATGATTAAAATCGATCCAGTATTTTTGATTCATTCATTACTGCCCTTGGCCTGCACACATTAAATTTGGAGTAAAACAATTCCTCTTTCCCTATACTTACTATGAAGATTTCCTGCTATCTTTGGAATTTTTGAAATAAATTTCCTTATTATTAAATTAATTGATTATTATTTATCGTAACTTGTAATTATTAACTGATACGTTGTCGCGCAGAAAAGCACGTTTTTATCAAGTACTGTTATTTTCCTCGCTAGAGAGCTCCGATAATAAACGCGTCCGATTGCTGCTAAATTCAAAGTGCTAAAGGGAGAACCGCGGCCTCCGACGCGCTATTTATAGGCATGCCTCCCCGCACTGCCCCGTCCGGCCGGTACCGCCCGCCGCAAACGCAAATTTTAAATTTGTGATATCTCCGAAAATATTTGTTTAATTTACATGCTGTAAGGAACCATATTGATCTATATTAATTGCACACTGTATTTAAGGTACTTAATTCGATAAAGATTAAAGCCGTATTGCTTAAAATAGCTTCGTAAATAAGCCATTTTTTCACGTAAAAAGTAAACAATAAAAATGATAAATGTGGGTTATACCTAAAAGATAAACATATACCATCGCGGACTTTTTTGTAGACCTTTTTATGGTGTACAATACTGTAGTACATTAATTTGATCTAACTCGTAGGGTTTAGGCAGCGTTTTTGCTAAAATAGGTTAATTTACGACATCACGTTAGAAATCTCTAAAATTAGCAATGTTGCCTTAGTATATTATGCATGTATTATACATATAAACCTTCCTTTTGAATCACTCTATCTATTGGAAAAAAAACCCATCAAAATCCGTTGCGTAGTTTTAAAGATTTAAGCGCACATAGGGATATAGGGACAGAAAAGGCGACTTTGTTTTATACTATGTAGTGATGATGATGATGATGATACAGCAATAATACGTTATTAATGACTTTCGGGCATCATTCTTTACATTGTGAAATCATTTTTGATTTATATTTTCTTTAGTAATTTCATTCGATATTTAATAGGCAAATCGATATTCAATATTCAAATTTGCTTTAAAATATTTGCCCTTCATTACGAAATCAACTTTATACATGCATTTACATAAAAATAAGCATATTAGGTAGAAAAGAAAAATATAGGTAACATTTATTTAAGCAACCTGGTAACCTACTTATGAGATTCCATTACATGCATTTACCGACACACTTCTCGTAATATGCGTGCGAAATTATATTCATACACGCCATTAGGGTGTATGGAGTACATTGTAAACCACAGCTGTTGGGGTAATCTATACGTTGTTGCATTTTTACTACATCATGCTCAAATATTGGATATTGGTAAGTAGGCGTATAAAAAATAAAAATGTGTTATTGAATGTACTGTAGAATCTTGGTGGAAATTCATGTTTTATAGTAAAACACAAACTACTTGCACTTTTTTCCACTTAATTTGTTCTTTTACATTAATAATTAATTACTTAAAATACACGACCGGTTTCGACATAGTCATCATCAGGTGTTGACACCTTTTATTGTTAATCTGAATGGATCCGGGTGGATCCATTCAGATTAACATACATAACAACCAAACTAGGGTTAGTTTGGTTGTCTGAAAGTGACATTCGGAAGCAAGTCAAGTGACTCGTGACCGCTGACTGGCTAAATAAGTGATCGTAATACGAAAATGCCAGACATATTGTATGGCGTAAACGAAAACGGAATTAAGAGCTTGTAATAGGCCCCCTGGTTTGCAATTTTCATGTATTTGAAAATCGAAGAAGTATTACGCTAATAACATACATTGCATTATTCACCATGTATAATATGTCGCAGTCATATGGTTGAATCTGCTATTTAACTAAACTAGTCATTCAATCAATTCATTGAATTCTATTTTTACCAACAAATTCAATAAATCCGAAACTACAGCCGTTTAATATTTTGTTTTTAAACTTCAAAATTTCCGAATGTGTACTATTATATCGCATATTAAAGTAAATTTATCAAAAAATATATAACCACATTGCTGTTTGACGCCATTAAATGACCGCGCTAGTCATTTAATGAAATAAGCAGGTTCAACCAGGTGACTGCGACATTTACATGTAGAAAAAACAGGGAATATTAATGAGTGATAATACTTTAGGGTGTATATGGGATCCGATTCGACATTATAAAAACGGCAGGTACTAACTGGATGCGAGTTGCAAAGGATAGAGAACAATGGTCATCTCTGGAGGAGGTCTTCACCTTCCGTTGAGAGGGGTTCTTGCTATAGCTATACCTATTAAATTGCAAATTAATTTTATTATATTTTTATGACGTATTATTATCAATTCTTATTACAATTTTTTGACATTTGTAAAATAATTATTATAAAATAGTATGAATGTGAACTTTTTGCAAATAATTAATAAAATTTTGAAATTGACAAATTCTTCTTCTAACTTAAGAGCTTCGCTCTTGTCGGTGGAGTTTTCTCCATTCCTCTCTGCACTCCGCCCTTCTCTTGACCTCCTGATACGACACGACCATTACTTTCTCTTTCACCTGGTCCATAAAAGTTCTTCTTGGCCTTCCACGTTTTCTTCTACCTTCTATCTTTCCTTCAATTATTCTTCTAATAAAGTTGTCGTGCCGTATCAAGTGTCCTAACATCTTTCCTCTCCTGTTCTCGATGGTTTTTAATATCTCTCTCTTTTCATTCACTAATTCTAAAACTTCTTCATTACTTTTCTTTTCAGTCCAACTTATTCTTTCCATTCTTCGCCAACACCACATCTCGAATGCCTCCAATCTCTCTCTATCGCGTTGTGTCATAGTCCACGTCTCGCTACCATACAAAGCAATGCTCCAGATATATATTTTAACTAGCTTTTTTCGGATGTAACGTGATACACGGGCTTTAAAAAGGTATTTTTTGTTGTTGAAGGCTTTCTTTGCTAATGCTATTCTTGTAACTATGTCTGATGTACACCTGGAGTCACTTGTGATGAGGCTTCCTAAATATCTAAACTGTTTGACTTGATCTATTGAAATTGAGTTGATAGTTATGGGGTTATATTTTTCTCTAGTCTTGGATGTAATTAATGTCTTAGTTTTATTAACGTTGATTTTCAATCCAAATTCTTTAAATACGAGGTCCATGTAGTTTACTAATTCTTCTAATTGTTTTGAATTTTCAGCTAGCGCAGCTATATCATCAGCAAAACGTATAAATTGGATATTTTGCCCGTTCATTTTTATTCCGCCTTTCCCTGACTCTACAAGTTTCCTGATTGCACACTCTATGAAGATGTTAAATATGAGTGGCGAGAGTGGACAACCCTGCCTCACACCTTGTCTGATCTTTGCTATACCTTCCTCTTCTCCTATCCTTATTACCGTCTCTTGATTCTTATAAAGTTCAAATATTATTCTCCTATCTCTACAGTCAATTCCTGCTTGTTTTAAAACTGTCATCATAGATTTCCAATTAACTTTGTCAAATGCTTTCTCTAAATCAATGAAGGCAATATGTGTATCTAAATCTAATTCCATTCTCCTGTCTATTACTAATCTTAATGATAATATGGCTTCCCTCGTTCCTTTCTGTTGGCGAAATCCGTATTGATCTGGTCCCAAGTACTTTTCAGCAATAGGCCTTATTCTGCTTTGAATAATTTTAAGAAGTATCTTGCTAGCTTGAGATATTAAACTTAGTGTCCTGTATTCCTCACATTTCAGTGTATTCGCTTTTTTAGGTAACGTAACTGTTTTGCTAATCATGAAATCTTTAGGTATCTTTCCTGTATTATACATTAATTTAATTAGTTCAAAAATTTGGTTCTTCAGGGAGTCACAGTTAGAGTATTTAATCAATTCAATATAAATGTCGTCAAATCCGGCAGCCTTTCCATTTTGGATGCTACTAATGGCATTATCATATTCCTGTCTAAGTATCTCCGGGCCCAGATCATCTGCTTCTATCATTTTTTCCATCTCTATATCATCATCTGACAATCCTTCTCCCTTGTACAACTCTTCTATATATCGTAACCATCTTGCCACTATATCTTTATTATCGATTAGAATTTTACCCTGTTCATCCAAAATTGTTGCACTTTTAGTTTTATGTTTCTTTTCCATTTCTCTGATAATATTATAAGCTTTATCCATCCTTCCTTTTCCCATATAATATTCTATGTATTCACAGTTTTTAATCATATCTTTCTCTCTTGCTTCCCTGAATTTAGTAGTTATACTATTAGTTATTTTTTTATATTTTTGTATACTTTTGTCATCCGATTTATTTCTTAAAGTTCTTCTTTCTATCATCATATCTATTATTTCTGTAGTCAACCAGTTTTTTCGAGGTACAATTTTTTCTTTTTCTAAACATTCTTCCGCTGTAGTTTTTAAAATGCTTTTTATGTTATTCCAACTGTCTTCAACATTATTAACTTTATACTTATCAATGCTATATTTATATTGTTCTAATTTACTTTCTAACTTATTTCTATATTGCACACTGTTCTTGCTATTAGGATACTTAAGTTTAGTGAGATCTATCGACTTTGGTTTTCGTTTCTTAATTTTATTCTTATTTAGCTTTAAATTATGCAAACTTAAAAGTAGATTATGGTCTGTGTTTATATCTGCACCTGGTAAGGTTTTGCAATTTGTGATATTTGCTCTATTAGAATTTTTAACTAGAATGTAATCTATTTGATATCTTCCAATATCTCCTGGCATCTTCCAGGTATACAATCTCCTTTTTGGCTGTTTGAATAGAGTATTTGTAATGACTAGATCATTTTCCTTACAAAATTGCACTAATCTATCTCCCCTGTTGTTTCTACTTCCCAGTCCGAATTTTCCAACAATATTGCCTTCTAGACCTTCCCCAACTACAGCATTGAAATCCCCCATTACAATTAAATAGTCTCTATCTTGTACTGAATCGAGAATTGTGTCTATATGGTAATACATTTCTTCTATTTCATCATCTGAGTGAGATCCTGTTGGCATATATACCTGTAGTACTACAATATTCTTTGGTTCCGCTTTAATTTTAATAGCTGTAATCCGATCATTGTAATGAATTGTGTTCTCAACTTGTTGGCCCCATTTTTTGTTTAGTATAATTGCAGTACCATTTGTTTCGCGTATTTCCCCTGTGTAAATAATTCTATATTCACTGCTCCAGTAATCCCCACTTCCTTCCCATCTCGTTTCACATAGTCCTAATATATCTATATCTAATCTCTTCATTTCCTCTTTCACCTCGTCTATTTTGCCATCCGGCAACATCGTCCTGGCATTCCAGGTCCCAATTTTACAAGGGTTTCGCAGGATGACGACCGAGTCAGCCTTGCCCCTGACCCTGCCGGACTCAGACCTCCACGGTATGTTACATCGTCGAAGCCCGTTGTCAAGAACTTTACCATCTTTTTTGTACATTTTCCATAACTCCAAAATGGGGAATAATTGTGTGGTGGTTTCCCCATTTGCCTTCCACACCGCAGCTCCGCAGCCGATGTTACTCGCCTGCCGATAGTTGGTCAGGAACCCTTCCAGAAATCATTTCTTCGGCTTCCAGCCATACTGGTACTACTGCTGCCTAGCACCAGGGGAATGCCTATTTAGTGGCGGCATTTACTCGCCACGTCGCAAGGTCGTCTTCGGATATTGTAGTTTTTGTTGAAGGGCCCGCCCCACCAGGCCTTCCACTACATCCTGTTACCTTGCCGCTGTTTGGTCGGGGACTGCTTATTCAATATATTCGCAGCTAACCACCATATCTGATGGCCGTTCCACTATCCGCCACCTGTGGTCCCCGTTAGTAGCCTACAGCTCAGCCCTAAACACTGACAAATTCATTAAAATAAAAAGTTTGTAAACTATTTTAAATGCATTATTAAGTAATAATTGTAAATGTTAACTGTAAAAGCAAGAAATAAAAGGCTTTTTTATTTTTTATTTTTATTTTATTTATTATTTTATTTATGGGATCCGTATATAGACTTTACTCAAAAAGTGCCAGCGCTGAAAAGGTACTTTTTTAAAATTATTGTATGGGAAATTTTATGATTTTATGATACATGAAAGTCTTTCAGCGCTGGTCCTTTTAGAGTATACATAGGAGGCACATACACACCCTAAATTATTATCACTCACATATTTTACACCTTAGTAGGTATGTACCCATACCTACTAAGACCCTTATAAAAACACGTAAGAATTTATTTATTTATATGTGGTACTATATTCCTTTTTTTTCAATAAAATAAACAAAGATAGCAAACAACTAATGAAAACAATGATGTGTGGAATTTGACCTAAGCATGTGCTAAGTGCACATAACAACACTAAAACCACTTGCTGATGCTTATGTCGAATCTTATATATTTTTGTTATTTTTTTTTCTTTATTCGGAAAACAAAATATAGTGATTAAAACAACATTAAAAGACGTATACATGACTGGACACCCTTTACATGTTTTCACATTCATTTATCGAACCTCATGGTCGTAATTAGCGATGGCATCTTTGCTGAGCTTTAAGACCTCATCGACTTTAAACTCTTGATCATAAAACCTATAATCTGTGACATTTCAGATGCGACGAATCGATGAAGAAACTCTCTTCACCACGGAGACGCCGTACACGCCCGTCACCACTGAAGACTCCGACTGGCTCACACACCCGCCCGAATATGAGGTACTATAATAGTTCCCCTCACCGATTTCAGTGTCGGTAGCCGATTTCATTGAAACCAGACCAGCTACGCAAGAGTTATTTTATAGTGCCCAAGTGTGTGCGCAATACACAAAGACTAACTATCTCATCCTTTTACTCTCATAACCCAGTGTTACCCGACACGACTGGCGAGAGAACTGGCGCAGGACCGATTTTTTACATGACATGGATCATCTTTATTGTCAGACAATCAGGTGGTCAGCCTGCTGTGTTCTAACCAAACTTGAAAACAACATTTTTTGTTGTTCCAACACGGGGATCGAACCCTCGACCGCCGGGTCGAGAGCGAAGCTCTAAACCACTAGACTACACGCGTCCATGGTCTAGTATTATAGTAGCATGAGGTACGATTTACGAACGTAAAACGATACTAATATTTTCCTTATATAGGTAATTCAATATTATGTACTTTCATATTATAATTTATACATACGTGCTAGAAAGAGAGGGACAGATATTACATAAAACACGCTCGCTGGGATGTTAAAAATTCCAGATTCGAATCAAACTGTGTAACGGTTTAACGAGACATGCAAAATTCAGTAACAAATAGCTGTGTCACTTGATTTTACGCCTTCTTTTCCGCCAAGTTTGTATGGTTGGTTGGTATTTATTCGCGAATTATATCGCTTAAAAATTCTGTAATTACCTATATTTAAATTGTATCTGCACGAGACTCGCTTGAAGTTCTTTTATGATATACCTTGTATAGAGAAATGTGAAATTCCAATGTCCACCCATTAAATAAGATTCATTTATGACCTACAGAACTTATAAATAGATTTTGTTCCAGGGCAACAGCTCTATCTACGACAACACAGACACGTACTACGACTACGGCTCAGGCACGTACATGGGGCCACGGGGCTACCCCGGCCCGCCCGGGCAACAAGGCCCCAGAGGCCCCAAGGGAGACACCGGGAAACCCGGCCTGGAGGGACAACAGGGCTTCCCGGGAGCACCGGGACACGTCTTTGTGGTCCCGGTAAGTATTTTATATAGTTTTTTAATTGCTACTGACAGCTGCATTTATTTTTCCCCATCTATACATATAATAAATCTGTAGAGGGGTCATGTCTGTACATTAAGAATATTTAAGTGAAAATTAAAAAAGGGGGTCTATATAAGCCACAGAACATAAAAATAACATTTTTGAAAAAAATGTCTGTCTGTCTGTCTGTCTGTCTGTCTGTCTGTCTGTCTGTCCATAATCCATATGGGAATGTTTGTCGTCGCATCACGCTAAAACCACTGTATGGAATGAAATGAAATTTGGCAGGCAGGTAGCTTACGACCTGAAGAGCATTATTGGAAATTATTATCCCGAAAAACGAAAGGGTTCCCGTGGGATCTTTAAAAAATTTTAGCTACCTATTTGACGGTATTTCAGCCAAACTACTCAACGTATTTAAATGAAATTTGGCAGGTAGGTAGCTTATGATCTGAAGAGCATTATTGGAAATTGTTATCCCGAAAAACGAAAGGGTTCCCGTAGGATCTTAAATAAATTGTAGCTACCTATTTGACGGTATTTCAGCCATACTACTCAACGTATTTAAATGCAATTTGGCAGGCAGGTAGCTTATGACCTGAAGAGCATTATTGGAAATTATTATCCGGAAAAACGAAAGAGTTCCCGTGGAATCTTCAAAAAGTTGTAGCTACCTATTTGATGGTATTTCAGCCAAACTACTTAACGTATTTAAATGAAATTTGGCAGGCAGGTAGCTTATGACTTGAAGAGCATTATAGAAAATTATTATCCCGAAAAACGAAAGGGTTCCCGTGGGATCTTCAAAAAATTGTAGCTACCTACTTGACGGTATTTCAGCCAAACTACTCAACGTATTTAAATGAAATTTGGCAGGCAGGTAGCTTATGACCTGAAGAGCATTATTGGAAATTATTATCCGGAAAAACGAAAGAGTTCCCGTGGAATCTTCAAAAAGTTGTAGCTACCTATTTGATGGTATTTCAGCCAAACTACTTAACGTATTTAAATGAAATTTGGCAGGCAGGTAGCTTATGACTTGAAGAGCATTATAGAAAATTATTATCCCGAAAAACGAAAGGGTTCCCGTGGGATCTTCAAAAAATTGTAGCTACCTACTTGACGGTATTTCAGCCAAACTACTCAACGTATTTAAATGAAATTTGGCAGGCAGGTAGCTTATGACCTGAAGAGCATTATTGGAAATTATTATCCTGAAAAACGAAAGGGTTCCTGATCTTCAAAAAATTGTAACTACCTATTTGACGGTATTTCAGCCAAACTACTCAACGTACTTAAATGAAACTTGGCACAAAGGTAGATTGTAACATGAAATAACCTACATAATATTTTTAACCGACTTCCAAAATAGGAGGTGGTTTCTCAATTCGTAAATATATGTTTTTTTATGTTTGTTCGTCTTCGTTCGTTGATCTTCGTCGTTTATGAACCGATTTTAAATATTAATGTAATACCACTACTACTTAGTCTTTGAAGATATACGTTTGGAAATTTCGACATCGTTTATACTGCAAGCATATGGTAATTAATAAATAAAAAACCGGGCAAGTGCGAGTTGGAATTGCGCACCGAGAGTAGACCGCCGACGCCGAAAAATTTGGCGGTCGGCGCAAGCAGCGCAGCGTCGGATTGAAAGTCGGCGTCGGGCGTCGGCGTCGCAACGTTGGGCGTCGCGCCGTAGGGCGTCGGGCGTCGCGGCGTCGGGCGTCGCGACGTTAGGCGTCGGCGTCGCGACGTTGGGTGTCGCGGCGTCAGGCGTCGGCGTCGTGACGTTGGGCGTCGCGGCGTCGGGCGTTGCACCGTCGGGAGTCACGCCGTCGGGCGTCGCGGCGTCGGTCGTCGCGGCGTTGAGCGTCATATACGGGACATGAGCGCGTTTAAACCAACAAACAATTTACATTTGGGGACTTTCGTTGCATGCGCTGCATAAACGGTCTAAGTCAAACAAACACCACGCGAACGGAGTCGCGGGCACAGCTAGTTCATGAATATAATTATGTTTATGAATCCTTTTCTTTTTATTTCGCAAGGGAAATGCATTATACATCCCCCCGAGGGGTACGTGGGACTCCCGGCTCGCTACGGCCGGTTTACCCACTAAAGCCACTTGCGGATTGCTACCAGCCGTTATGTTGGGTGGAGTGCCCTGGATCTGTCAAAATACAGGCCACTCCTCTCTCGACCGGTCGGTTCACCTATATAGGGACCGGACTTCCATCAAATTGAGAGAGCGCTCCGGCAATGTTTATGAATCCTTCAAACTATTTCCTACTATTATTATAAACACAAAAGTTTGTAAGAATGTATGGAAGTATGTTTTTTACTCTTTCACTAAGAAAATTAGTATGGTTTTAGCTTAGGATCTAGGCCCCGATTCTTCATTTTCTACTTCGTTTCGAATATTATTTTATCGAGCGGGGCAGACTGATGGTCGAATTGAAGTTTCAGATACGAGAATCGGGGCTCTGGATTAACACAATGGCACATTGAATCAGATCAGGATTTCTGCGTTACTTTTTTTTGAGCGTACTGAGTCGCGGCAAACATCTTATTAAAATATATTTAAAATCCTATATCTCTCGCGGAATCATGACGAATATATTAAAATCATGGAACAAACAAACATACATAGGCCGCCAAATCATTACCCTTCCTTTTGAATTCGCCGTAGTCGGGTAAAAACACATGAACATTATAAAGACTTTACATTAGCATAGACGCATTAAAAGATAAAAACCTCTCAAAAATCTTTTTCGCAATAATATTTACATTGAAATTTTCATTGTTATTATATATATTTGTACAGTACACATTTAAAGCCTACCTTCCAAGTAGTAAGCTTGATAATGCTTTGCGAAAATCCAATGATTGTGGGCGGATTTGTCTACCTACTTGAAATTTCAATGTAAATATTACAAATAAAATGACTAAGGCTATTAATAAAACAATCTCAATCGAAACTTCTACTTGAGAACCTCATTAACATAAAAAAAAACGTTTCGTTTCACTTTTAAGTGAAAAACATCACCTATTATGTTAAATACTTTAATTTTTTAATTTTAAAACGTAAAACTAAAGATTATAAAAATATAGATTAAATACTTCTTTTAATGTATTCCTATAATCTATATTACGAGTATTTCGGTTCATAAAGAAAATAAACTTTTCATAAGTGACGTTTATTAAACAAAACGTTTTTTTACGTGTCAAATATGTACTCAAATAGATATTGCGAATTTCGATTAAGATTGTTTTAATGAAATGGGCCTAAGTGCGGATCGGACGGTGCTGTACAGAACGTCAAAAAATGACGTTTGTTATATGGTCAAACCATGGTCAAACATACATCATAATCATCATCTGAATTAATTTCGCAGTTGCGCCTATCACAGCTAAGGCGAAACCGAAACAAAGACAGACAGACATGCAACGCAGTCTCAGTAATATGGTCCCGTTTTCACCCTCCGAGTATCGAACTCTACTAACGGATAATAAATATGTAGTAAGCTGTTGTAGGAGACAGAAGCAACGTGTTTTATTTATATTTTAGGACATACATAATGTGAATTTTAACGTCCGGTACACAAGCTTACACCAACCAGTGTGTGGCGACATGACAAGACAGCATGTGAGTTATGTGCTTCATTTAAATATGATTTTAGTACTCAGTAGTAAGCGTAGACTATTAATCGAACATTACATATAATAAAATAAAATCCTCTGCCGCCTGTCTGACTGTCTATTCGCGATAAACTCAAAGACTACCGCACCGATTTTCATGCTGTTTTTACTAATGTATAGTCTTCTCGAGAAAGTTGGTGTATTAATTGGACTTGGTCAGTGTATGAGAAACTTAATTTTAAGACGGTACTAAAACTAGGACAGCTAGTTAAAAAATCCTTACAAATAGTACCGAATCGTCGCTTTACCTTCACAACCTCGTATCTATAAAACTACAACTTTTCAGTAGAGTCAAAAGACTTAATAATGTTATATTTTATAATGACATGGATTTTGTTTTAAATGAAGTTCAGTTATGTACAGTATACATCCAAAATACAGGTCATAATAAAATTTAAAATTGTTAAGATTTTTTACTGTACTGAAAAGTTGCAGTTTTTAGATACGAGGTTGAGAAGGTAAAGCGACGAAATGCGATGAAGGGATTCAATAAAACTTTCAAAACCAAACATTTAGGGCGTGTTTCACCAAGTAATGTAAAAATATTATTATTATATTATATTATTATATATTATATATTAGTTAACGCCATGTTAAATATCATGTTATCCCTCTCGTATTTCTTGCCAATGAATGAGATGGCATGGTATTTTTACATGGCGTTAACTTTAACATTGCTCGGTGAAACACGGCCTTAATATGTAACACTAAGAATAGAAGCTTCCAGAATAAATTGCAAACGTCCAAGGTTTCGTTGCAGGCGTCATTTGAATGTAGGTTAACGGCATCATAAATTTTACAATGGCTATTCCGTCTGACCGCCCGAGCTGTCACGTACTATATGTTCTGAAAAATCGCGGTTTGTATGACAAAAGCTTACTATAACGTTACTGATTATGTGTATTATAGCACACCTTGGGAAAGTACCCTCTTCAATGCTAAATACATACGCTAAAGACTTGTTATTTAGTTTTAGTATTGACCATTTTTATATAACATAACATAATATAGGTACTAACATTTTTTAAGAGAAATTTCCATGTTTTTGGTTCAAGGGGGCTCCATGTGAGCGCTAGTTTTTGAATCGGTGGTAGGCATCATGTAGAAACAACGTTCAGAAAACATTTTTGTTAAATTCATTCTCAATAAAAAAAATACTTTGAAAAAAATAATGTGTAGCTAATAAGTCAGCTGGGGCAATATGGATGAGGATAATAATTATTATATGTAATAATTATTATTATAATAGATATATAAGTGATGACAATCCCTGTAACTAAAGATAAATAAGCACAGGGCTAGATTGTCGTTTTAAGTTCTTGGTGGCATTGAAAAGGGGCTTTCTTGGGCTTTCTTTTCGTGGTTGAGTTTCTTTCGTAGGCCATATGATTGCGGGGAAATTCAACTTTTGGTTTTCATCAACTTGTGTAAATAACTGTATATATTTTAACTTGTTGTTTTTATTGTGTAGATTACATTTTATGTTAGTTTTTTACGTTAGGTTTAGTTATTTTAATTTTGTATAGTTTTTATATCGGGTCCCAGAGGACTGCCCTGAGGTACACCGGGTCCTAGGGAATTGCCTTGTGGCACTCCAAAGGGTAGACATTTAATTTTACTCCTGTTTGTGGGATACTTTGTGTCGACATGTCAGGAGGGGATGGTAGAAGTCAAGGAGGAGGCTTAGGAACAAAGGGGGGGAGGTTACTAGTAGGAGTAGAAGCAGGAAGGGAAACGGATTCGGATAAGCCGGAGTGTGAGAGAGAAGCAAGTTCTAATCGGATTCAGCGTGACGTGGCGTCCGAAGGAAGGGAGAGAGTCTCCAGTTTAGCAGCAGAGGATGGGGGAAAAGAGAGTAGCGTGGAAACATCACGTGAGGTCTCCAGAGACCGGGTTGGTAGCGTCAGAGGTGGCATCACCTATGATGAATTGATGGGTGTTGACTGGTCGGTATCTGAGTCGGAGCCCTCTGCAGTGAAGCGTCCTTTCTCGGTGTTGGAGAAGTCAGCCAAAACTTCGACTTCTAAACGTGGGAGGACCAAAGGCTTGACAAATAGAGTGTCTTCGTTACGCCAGGAGCCTAGAGACACATCAGAGGAGGCAAGGGAAGCCGAATTTGTTACTTCCCTTGATAAGAGGACCTACCTCAGGTCACAAAGGGGCGCATCGATCGAGGGTGTGCTACTTCCTAGTGCGCTGGATATTGATCCGGAGCAGATGGGGGCAAAGGAGCTGATGTCGACAGCCGAGGACAATCTCAAAGAGATTTTGGGTCTGACGGGTAAGAGTACCAATCTCAAGGGTGGATACGCGAATAAAATTCGTCGGGCTGCTGGTGTCGTGAGGGTTGTCATCGATGCGTTGGCCACCCGCACGGAAGCAGAAGAGACACGCCGCCTGCGAGCCGATAACTCTCGGCTTCAGAGAGAGGTGGCGAATCTCAAAGAGGAGGTGCGGTCATATCGCAGGGAGTTTGAAGAAGCGAAGACCGTAACGGCGGCTCACAGGAAGAGTGCAAGCCCAATGTCCAGTGAACAACTGGGCATCCTTGAATCCAATATCGCCAGGTTGGTCGGCAACCTGGTGGATGGTAGGCTTGCAGCTCTTGAAGATAGGCTCCTGCCGCCTGTAGTTACTCGTCCTCCTCTAGCAGCGGACTCGGCTAGGCTCATAAGAGAAACTCGTGCTGTGAGTGCGGCAAATGAGGTGTCTGTGACACCTGATGATTCAGTGCTGGAATTACCATTAGCACAGCGGAGAATACAAGCGAAGAAGAATGCGCTAGCTCAACAGTCTTCGGCACACCAACCAGCACTGTCGCCGAATATTCCAGATTTTTCACCGTTGCCAGTGCGCCCTATGTTACGGCAAGCCCCAGTTTTAAAAAAGGGGAAAGGCAAGGGAAAAGGGAAGGGAAATAAAGAGATGGAATGGTCTAGTTTAGGCCCGTCCACATCCACAACAGGTGCGAATCAGGGAGTTGCGTTGCCACATGAAGCGAACGAGGGGGATGTGACTGTGGCCACTCAAGAAAGCTGGTCGACGGTGGTCCGACGAAAGAAGGCGGTGCTACAGAAGGTCACGCCCAGGGTATCGAAGGATTCCAGACTGGAGCTTCCTCATTCTACAGCAGTTGCGATAAAATTGCGACCGGAAGCTGTGCAAAAGGGGGTCACATATTGTGAGGCCCTCACTAAGGCCCAGATCGAAATTGGGGATGTGAGGGAGCTAGGCATTCGGCCCCTTCGGATAAGGAGTACGGCCACGGGAGGCCGTCTTATTGAAGTGCCAGGGCGTAATAGTGGCGATAAAGCGGATGTCCTGGCCAAGAAGCTGGTGGAGGCATTGGCAGAAGTTGCTGAGGTGACTAGGCCCGTCAAGTCGACTGATTTTAAGTTGACAGGCCTCGATGACACCATAACGGGCGACCGCGTTCGATCAGCGGTAGCAGCGGAGGGGGGTTGCGAGGTCTCGCAGGTGTGGGTTGGGGAAATTTTCCGCAACCCACGAGGGCTTGGTTTTGCCCGAATGTCCTGCCCGTTGACAGCAGCCAAAAAGCTGATTCAGGCGGGCTCAATTGTGGTTGGTTGGAGTCGGGTACAGTTGCATCATCAGGGGGCTCGTCCTAGACACTGCTTCAGGTGCCTGGGTC
Source organism: Celastrina argiolus (assembly GCA_905187575.2). NCBI lineage: Eukaryota > Metazoa > Arthropoda > Insecta > Lepidoptera > Lycaenidae > Celastrina > Celastrina argiolus. The sequence continues at coordinate 6,749,240 of LR994584.1, read as the reverse complement.
TAGGACACACTGCGGCGGTATGTACAGGGAAAGACCGTAGCGGGCTTTGTCATCGTTGCGGTCAGCCAGGTCACAAGGCGTCGGGTTGCACCGCCGAGCTTCGCTGTGCGGTGTGTAGCGACGCTGGACGCAAGGCAGATCACATGATGGGGGGCCGATCATGCCGCCCTCCATCCACTAATGGAAAGTTTTCCCTTCCCCCACGTCCATCGGGGGAAGTTTCGGCAGCGCCAGAGGCTAATATGTCTGAGTAATGCCAGGACATATTAGTTTCTTACAGTCTAACGTAAACCACTCTGCCGCGGCTCAGGATCTTCTCCTGCAGTCCATGGCGGAGTGGCTTGTTGATGTGGTGGTGGTAGCGGAGCCCTATTTCGTGCCTCCCCAGTCGCATTGGGCTGGGGATTCGGCAGGCTCCGTTGCCATTGTGTCAAAGGCAGGTGCTTTTCCTCCCCTCATTCCCAAAACGAGAGGGGCTGGGTATGTGGTGGCAGTTCGGGGAGAGGTAGCCATTGTTGGGGTCTACTTCTCTCCAAATCGAAATCTGGCGGCGTTGGAGGGGTTTCTCAACGTTCTAGGGCCGGTAGTGAGAAGATTGGCTCCCCTTCCTGTGATAGTGGCAGGGGACTTCAACGCCAAGTCCTCAGCGTGGGGTTCCCCAGTCACAAATCCCAAGGGGGTTGAGGTAGAGGAGTGGGCGTTGGCCACCGGGTTATCTCTGCTAAATCGAGGGACGGATTCAACCTGCGTGCGCTGGAACGGGGAGTCTGTGGTAGATCTGACATTTGCCACGCCCGACATCGCACGTAGGGTTGAAGGGTGGAGGGTAATGACGGAGGTGGAGACACTCTCGGACCACCGATACATAAGGTTTGAGGTGTTACCAGCCTCCGGGTCGAGTCCAGCGTTGCCCAGGGGTCGTAGCCGGTTCCCGCGTTGGGCACTTTCCAAGCTCAACCGGGAGTCGGCGGAGGAGGCAGCTATCGTCGGTGGCTGGTCCCTCCCGTCGTTGTCACAAGGTCTAGGGGTGGAGGAAATGGCTTGCTGTTTCGGAGAAGCGCTCTCAAATGTCTGCCGGGCAGCCATGCCAAAAATACATGGTCCCCCCCCTCCACGTAGGGAGGTCTACTGGTGGACGATGGAACTGGCCGACCTTCGCGCTGCCTGCAACGCAGCGCGACGCGCGTATGGACGCAGTAGGCGGCGCCGACCCCAGGATACGGAGAGGGATGGTCGGCTGTATGGGCACTACGTGCACAGTAGGCAAGCCCTAGTGCTGGCCATCAGCCGAGCCAAGGAGGAAGCTTGGTTGGAACTTGTGGAGGGTCTAGATAATGACCCCTGGGGCCGACCATATAAAAGGGCGCGAGATAAACTTCGCGTCCAGTCGGCTCCTTTAACAGAGACGCTCCAACCAGAGTTACTAACGAACATCGTCAGCGAGTTGTTCCCTGACCCCCCTGAAGGATTCGCTTCCCCGCGAATGGCTCGGCGTCTGCCGGACTCGACCGAAGAGGGTGCTCCGCCATCCGTCACAGACGAGGAGATGGAGGCAGTTCTGGCTCGCCTCCGCGTCAAAAAGAGAGCGCCAGGTCCGGACGGGGTGCACGGAAAGGTGCTGTCGATAGCCCTCGTGCATCTCGAAAATCCCCTCCGAGAACTGTTTGACCGGTGTCTTTGGTCGGGCCAGTTTCCGAAGGCATGGAAGGAGGGTCGACTCACCCTGCTGCCAAAAGGTAGTCAGCCACCGGATCATGCGTCGGCGGTGAGATCAATTGTTTTGCTGAACGAGGTTGGGAAGGCTTTGGAACGCATAGTGGCTTCTCGACTCGTTCGGCACTTGGAGGAAGGCCCGGGACCGAATTTGTCTGACAATCAATACGGTTTCCGGGTCGGTCGGTCTACCGTCGACGCGATTAGGCGCCTAAGATCAGTGACGCAAGAGGCGGAGCGCGAGGGGGAGGTGGTGTTGGGGGTGTCGCTAGATATCGCCAACGCTTTCAACAGCCTTCCTCACAGCGTGATACGGGAGGCACTGATCTACTTCGGTGTTCCTTCGTATATCGGAAGGCTGTTGGAAGATTGGCTCTCCGGCAGGGAGATCGTGTGGGAGGACCGAGAGGGGTCTTATGTGAGGTGGAGTGTCGGTTGTGGTGTTCCACAGGGGTCAGTATTAGGACCCCTGCTCTGGAACATCGGTTTCGACTGGGTCCTGCGTTGTCCTCTTCTCCCCGGGATGAGTATCATTTGTTATGCGGATGACACCTTCGTAACATCTCGGGGACGAACGTATAATGAGGCGGTGCGGCTAGCTGAATCAGCAGTCTCGCTGGTGGCTAGCCGAATAGAGCGTTTGGGGCTTCGGGTTCGTTTTGATAAGACCGAAGCCCTCTTGTTCCGCGGATCTGGGAGGAAAAGACCCCCTCCAGGTGCACGATTTCAGGTCGGAGAGGAGGAGATCCGGTTGGGCCCCACAATGAAATACCTTGGGCTCACCCTGGATGGAAGGTGGACCTTCAGCCCCCATTTCCAACTACTGGGGCCGAAGGTCATAAAGGTGGCGTCATCGCTGGGCCGGCTCTTGCCAAATGTGGGCGGGCCCAGCCAAGCCTGCAGGCGGCTATACTCTGGAGTGTGTCGGAGTATAGCCCTGTACGGTGCCCCAATCTGGGCGGATGCCCTCACTGTGCGGAATAAGGCCCTGCTGCACAGAATGCAGCGGGTCATAGCAGTGAGGGTCATCAGAGGGTACCGTACGGTCTCTTGGGCGGCAGCTACTGCGCTGGCGGGTGAACCGCCGTGGGAGCTCGTGGCGGGGGTCCTCGCGGAATTGAACCGCCTCGTCTCAGAGAGGAGGTTGAACGGCGGTACCCTTACGCGGGAGGAGCTAAGGCGGTTCCGAAGGCTGGGAGAGCAGTGGGTGCTGAGGAGGTGGGAAGAGGTACTGACGCAGGCGCCGTATGGTCAACATACGGTCTCGGCTCTGCGTCCAGTTCTTGCGGCATGGATGCGCCGCAAGAAGAAACCCCTCACCTTCCGCCTTACACAGATTCTCACCGGACACGGATGTTTCGGTGCGTATTTGTGTAAGGTGGCCAGAAGGGAGCCTACGCCAGTCTGCCATGAGTGTGGCGCTGTGGAGGACACGGCCCAGCACACCCTGGAGGTGTGCGATCGTTGGGCCGTGCAGCGCCATGACCTCATGGCGGTGCTTGGGCGGGACCTTTCGCTCTCGACCATGGTGCGCTGCATGCTTGAGAGTGAAGAGGCCTGGCAGGCGGTGGTCTCCTTCTGCGAATACGTCATCTCGCAGAAGGAGGCCTCGGAGCGTGACAGAGAGATGGATCCATCCTCTGTTCCGCTTCGCCGGCGTAGGACGGGGGTGCGGAGGCGTCGTTTTGCGGTCCTTCCATCTCACGTCTAGTACGGGGCTCCGGGAGAGGGATGGGTAACCTCCCCGGCTTAGTTAGTCTCGGCGCCGAGAGGAGCGCTTCAGTTTGCCGAAGTGCTCTTTTAATCTGATGGAAGTCCGGTCCCTTATGAGGTAGACCGGCCGGTCGTAGGAGGAGTGGTCTGTGTTTGCCAGATCCAGGTTACTCCCCCCAACATAACGGCTGATGGCAATCCGCAAGTGGTTTTAGTGGGTAAACCGGCCGCAGCGAGCCGGGAGTCCCACATACCCCTCGGGGGGATGCGTAATGCATTTCCCTTGCGATATCAAAAAAAAAAAAAAAAAAAAAAAAAAAAAAGGGCTAGATTGTCGTTTGTCGTTGTGCGAAGAATACTTAATCATTTTATACTAATACATAAATACTTAGGATTTATGTATTTTATACTATACATGAATACCTAAGATGTATATGTATATAGTATAAAATTATACTTACAAATTCCTCAGGAATATTTGAAACTTTTGGTTCCCTCGGCGATATTCGAAAGCTAAAGCACCAACGTATTAATCACTGAGTCAGACAGGCCATATCCTGTGCCATTCAAAAATGTGTCGATCTTGACCCAAAAAGATAAATAACTAATGCTCCTCTTACCCTGCATCATTTTATTTTAATAAATCCTGCGGTAACTATAGATTTTGCCGCTTAAAAATTAAGTAAAAGTAGTATATTATATCGTTCCCCCTTCCTGCTATAAAAAGTAACCTATAGCCCCGTGGTGTATACTATAATATAAGTATATCTGTCTATTTTTATAGCTAACACAATCCGGCAACGACAAGGGGCCTGACGCTCAGTCGGAGGCGCTGCGACAGATTCTAACACAACACATGGTGAGTATAAACTTTACATCTACAACACCAGATTTTCGAGGGTTTCATACGAACAATTGACAGCTATGTATTCATGACGTTATTGAATGAAAATCATGACAGGACAACATTTAATTTTAATTGCCTTATTAAAGACAACTTGTATAAGTAAATTTAATATTAATATACCTAGCAATGTTGAAAATGCAGCCGTACAAAAGAAAACAATATACCTTATTTTGAAACCATTTAGTTGTTTATTAAAAAAATATTAAAAACGTGCCTAGTTATCATGAGCCAGTTACAATTTGGTAATTTATCACGTAATAATTAATATCTTTCTTGTCAGTAACGTTGATGTAGTATACTCATCAATTTCACTAACATCTTTGTTTATTATAGCGGCAGATCTTTTATAGATCCAGTACAAGTATGAGAATACTTAAGAATACACTCCGCGTCGATTTAAAGTGATCGATATGTAAACAAAGCTCAAAATGGGCGGTCATTTAAATGTAACTTAGGTAGAGTTAGGACCAACGCGATACACAGCCTCCCAGAAAACAGACTGAAACAGTTATTCTATTACTAAATATCTATATCTATACTAATATTATAAAGCGGAAGAGTTTGTTTGTTTAAATGCGCTAATCTCAGGAACTACTAGTCCGATTTGTAAAATATTTTTTTGTTGGATAATCCATTTATAGAGTAAGGGCTTTAGGCTATATCTGCATCATTTTATTTTAATAAATCCTGCGGTAACTATAGATTTTGCCGCTTAAAAAAGTAGTATATATCGTTCCCCCTTCCTGCTATAAAAAGTAACCTATAGCCTATAAATTTATTTTTTGTTGGATAATCCATTTATAGAGTAAGGGCTTTAGGCTATAACATTACGCTGCGACCAATAGGAGAGAAGCGTCAGTGAGAAATGTTGCAAAAACTGAGAAAATTATTCACATTTAAGGACTTAGTTGCGTACGCTGGTTTACTCAAAAAAATTGTATGAATGAAAGGATTATTCCTTTTTAATTCCTTTTTAAAATAATAACAAAAACCAATGAGAGCAAACAAAAGATAACCGCGATAGTGTAGCCGACAACCACGCGAGCGAAGTCGCGGGCACAGCAAGTATGCAATAAATCTTCCAATTTAAATGTCACTTATTCACCGCGCCTTATAGAAAAACAGTCGAACATTAATTTAGATAATCACATTGAATAATCAAATTGAACGGATTATACTGTTTTTGTTCATGTTCATGTCGAGATTATAATAATTAATCATGCTTGTAATTTTTTCTATCACAATAATGTCTATCTAATTAAGTACTTTATGTAGGCAGCGATGCGCGGTGCCGAGGGCCCCATGGGCCTGACGGGCCCGGCCGGGCCTGAAGGTGAGGCTGGACCTGAGGGCACTAAGGGCGAACAGGGAGATCAGGGAGAGCCGGTAAGATTATAGTTTTTTAGTTTATTTATTTGTGAACAATAAAATGGTGTATATCAAAGTAAACAAAATAAAAATATCTTTATTAAACACATAAAGGGACATAAGACAGGCAAAGGTTAACAAAACACTAATTCAGACATATTATTATTAAGACAAAAGATTGTCAGACTAGCAGCTGTTTCCAGCGGTTCATTCCGTGTGAAATATTTCACCCCTTAGGGATTGAATTTTGAAAATCCTTCCCTTAATAACGTGACAATTGAATGCCGGGGTTTAGCATGTGCGTCGAAAATATGACTTTAGTCAATAATTTTGCATAATTTCATAGATATCTTTCAAGGTGACATCTCACATTGAATGGCCATTGGCTTCTGTTTTTTAAACTGTTAATTTAAACAAAACTTAATCAAAGTCTCTTTATTATTCTTGTTGAAATTGCTACTTTTTTTTGTAGACTCTTTATGGAAATACGCGCTTGTGTTTATTTTTATTAAGATGTACGAGAGTTTACCTTTTACGATAAATGAGATGTAAACAAGCTGAGGCTTATATAATTTTAGGGCCCGCCGGGATTGCGGGGCCTTCAGGGGCCCCCGGGCAGACTGGGGCGCCGGGGCCACGCGGGGCGAGACGGTGAACGGGGCTTTCCTGGCCCGCACGGGGCGAAAGGGGAGCAGGGCTATCCGGGGCAGATGGGGCTCCCGGGGGATAAGGGCGAGCGGGGCACGCCGGGGCAGTCGGGGGAAGTCGGATCTCCGGGGCAAGATGGACCCCCCGGAGACGACGGGCCGCCGGGACCACCAGGGTTGGCGGGAGAACTGGTATATAAACTTTTTTTTTATTATTACCTTATAAACTAAAATAACATAATTTAATAAATCGATCCCTAATAATTGACAAATATAATAAGTAAATATGTATTTAAAAGTAACGCTATGTTTCGAAACATTACTAACAATTTTCCTAATTTTATCACAGAAAAGTAATCATTTAAAAATGTATAACTTTGATGGACATTTTGTTCCAATTTGAAATAACCTGTCACCGCGAATGTATTTTAGGGTCCGAGAGGATTTATAGGGCCCAGAGGATATCCCGGATTGATCGGATACCCCGGAATTCCGGGCAACGAGGGACCGCAGGGGACGAAGGGCGCTGCAGGCCAGCCAGGGCCACCGGGCGGCATGGGCCAACCCGGGCCCATGGGACCACCGGGATCTGCTGGGCCACAGGGACCAACGGGGACTCCAGGAATACAGGTATGATGTTAATAATAATATCAAATCGATTATATCTATTTTCAACCGACTTCCAAAAAAGGATGAGGTTTCTCAATTCGACCGTACTTATATCTATTTTTGTAAAATATAACAATATATTCAAATAAATAACTAATTCTTCACAAATCTGAAGGTTCCTTTACGTTTAGAATATAGTGTGCCCCATGCTCCATACATTTAGCCGAATATCATGTAAAGAGAATGACGCGTAGAACATTTTTTTGTTTTGGAACCTCGTATAAATTACTTACTACTCGTAAAACGTGACAAATCGCGATTAATTATCTTTATAAAAGTCACAAAACAGATCAGTTTTAACCCTGGTTACGTCAATGACGAGTGCGTTCGTGTGTATAGATTAGGTTCCCCCGAGGTATGGTAAGTTTAACTCCTTGTGGTCATTTTAAACCTTTGTATTTTTTTTATCTCGTTATGGTACGTAATTTATATTATAATGGGCTTCGGCCTGACCGAGCATACCATCTCGCTCGGTCGTTTAACGCCTCCGTGGTGTAGTGGTTCAGAGCTTCGCACTCGACCCGGAGGTCGTGGGTTCGATTCCCGCGTTGGAACAACAAATAATGTTGTTTTCAAGTTTGGTTACGACAATTCAGGCTGATCACCTGATTGTCTGACAAGAAAGATGATCCATGCGTTGGATGGGCATGTAAAAAGTCGGTCCTGCGCCTGATCTCTCGCTAGTCGTGTCGGTTTACCGTCCCACTGGGTTATGAGAGTAAAAGGAAGAGAGAGTGCTTCTGTGTATTGCGCACACACTTGGGCACTATAAAATAACTCCTGCGTAGCTGGCCTGGTTTCAATGAAATCGGCTACCGACACCGAAATCGGTGAGGAGAGCTATTATTATTATTATTATTATACAAGGTGCCAAAACAAAAAACGCTCTACGCGTCATTCTCTTCACATATTCGGCTTGGTATATGAACCCTGGGACACACTGTACATTGTGTAGACGTGGGCCAGTGGGTGATACTGTAGTACGTAATCTACGAAATCATACAATAACTTTACCATCGCTCGTAGACGCTTGCTACGTAAAATATCGTAGCAACTTGCTACAATATTTTTCGTAGACAATTCGTAGCACAGTAGTAAAGTTTTCTGGCTTCTGGTATTTTCTCATAGAAAATATATATTATATACCTATAGTTTTGTATAGACTTAACGTAATAATAAAAATACGTTATAAATATTTTGAACGTACTCACGTAGTCGCAATAATATTGTGTTGGCGTTAACTTTTCTGTATGCCTATTTGTGGTTATTAATAACTAATAGCAAACACTAAAATAATATTAAAGTATGTTATGATTATTGTTTATGTATGTGAATCACACAGGGTCCTCAAGGCAAGCCGGGTATGTCCGGACTTCCCGGGACGGAAGGCTCTCCCGGAACACCCGGCAACCCGGGGCAACAGGGCTCCCCCGGAGACGCAGGACCACCAGGACCTCAGGTAAATAATATCAATTATAAATAAGTATCTATATTCTTTAAAAATAATCTGTAGCTATTTATTTAGATTATATCGTAGATTAGCCACTAATACGGTAGGACTTAAGAAAATTAATTCAAATTTAAAGTTTTCAAATGAAGATTCAAGAGAATATGAAAACTATTTATAATTCGCATGACGATTTGTTTCCTCCTTAGAGTAGTATTTCAATATTTTAAAAGAATGCGTCACTATAAAAGTTAAAACTGGTTTAACTGTATCTCGAACATCTATTTTCTTTAACCATTTAATAAATACAATTTTTTCTATCAATAAAAGATCAACTTCCCGACACAATTGGATGTCGTACTACTGAGTGTCCTGTAATAGAACGTTACACGATTATCTTCGTGTTCAGTCCATTTCGTGACGGGGTAATATGATTTCTGCTAAGCCTTCGAAAGTAAGGATGGGCCTCTGCTAACATTTTTTATTCTTCATATAAGTAAACTGACACTGACATTACAACAACTGATTAACTACTTGTTACGACACCAATAGTTAATCTATAAGTGCAAATATGTTTTTATTTATATGATTACCTACTCATTTGGATACTTTATAAACATTACAATTTAACCTATCCAGTTACCATAAGTAATTTGATGTATACTTAAGTAAAGTAGAATACAAAGATTGAGTCCATCAACATTATTATTATACCTATAGTATACGTTCGTAATGTATTTTCGTTACCGTCTATCATTTCCATAAAAGAACAATGACATTATAGAAAATAGTTGATCTGCACTTTGTCTGTTCAACATGACTGCGCGACCCACTGGGTCACTCGCTTTGGGACATTTTACCGCTTAAACGGGGCCTATACTTACGACAGTAATATGTGAGTGGATTTCAGGGTATGCTGGGGTTCCCGGGCCCGCGGGGACTGAAGGGCGAGGAGGGGCCGCGGGGCCAGGCCGGTGACAAGGGAGATAAGGGCATAAGAGGTAATGTCATTTCAACTACATACATACCATTGACTGATATAGTTAAGTCACTAAGGCTTAACTCACATTAGCGCAGAGTCGAATCGTCAAGTTCAATCAAATTTCACAGTAAAATGTTGTATTATTACGTTATTAAGGTACAAATTTGTCTACATTTGTAATGGTATCCCACGGGAACACTGTGTTTTTTCAGGATGAAAGTAGCGCAGATATAAATAATATCTATGGACGCTTCACACCACGTCAATCTGGCACCGTGCTAAGTATCCGATGTACTTGTGTTACAGGTACCAGACAACGGAAACATATTTAATATTTTTATACTATACATTTATTTGAGATTTTATTATGTATATACACAATTAATATAATACACATCCATGACCCAGAAAACATTGACAACTTTTTGTTCCCTCGGCGGGATTCGAACCCGCGACCTCTCACTCGAGCACCAACGAGCTCAACCACTGGAGGTGGACCTATGGAGGTCGTCATTATGTTAATCCAGAGTGTCAGCTTAACAACCACTCACAGACATTGACTTCTTAATATTAGTGTGAAGTAAAGATCGCAAATTTTTTAAGGCTTAAGAATTTATTAGATGTATTATTTACCTTTAGTAATAAAACTACTTTTAGGGGATTTACGCGGTTTATTTTATTGGTTTTAAGATTGCGCTCGTTTCGGATACGTTTAAATCAATCGTAGCCACTCAATGAAATCAGTTAAGGCCGTGTTTCACCAAGCAATGTTAAAGTTAACGCCATGTTAAAATACCATGCCATCTCATTCATTGACAGGAAATACGAGAGGGATACCATGACATTTAACATGGCGTTAACTTTTACATTGCTTGGTGAAACACGGCCTAAAGCAACTAAGTTTATTGCGACGTAAATACTTAATCTAAGGCTGAGTGTCAGTTCACACTGAGACGTGTCGCGAAGCTGTATTTTTATTCACGTAATACACAGGAATATACATGAACTTCGCAAATTTTAGCTGCACCCTGCAGCAAAGAAGAGCGCCGCTCTTAATGAAACGTGTCTTTTCTATTGTACTAGCTGACCCGTGCCAACTTCGTTCAGCGTACAAACCGTTTAAACCTTCCCTGGACCTCCACACATATTTCAAGACCAAAAATAGCCGGATCGGTTCAACCTTTCTCGAGTTTTAGCGAGACTAACGAACAGCAATTCATTTTTATGTATAAGACTAGCTGACCCATACCCACTTCGTTGACCATACAAACCGTTTAAACCTTCCCTGGACCTCCACGAATATTTCAAGATTAAAAATAGCCGAATCGGTTCTGCCGTTCTCGAGTTTTAGCGAGACTAACGAACAGCAATTAATTTTTATATATAAGACTAGCTGACCCATACCCACTTCGTTGAGCATACAAACCGTTTAAACCTTCCCTGGACTTCCACGAATATTTCAAGATTTAAAATAGCTGAATCGGTTCTGCCGTTCTCGAGTTTTAGCGAGACTAAAGGTACGATTCCACCAAAATAGTGCTCAGAACATTTATTAGCCAACATTTTTTTTCAGAATTCCAGCTGTGCCAATTTGTATGTGTTCCAATTTGTTAATGTTGCGTTGGCGAGTCCACCGGAACAAACATTTGTTATGCACAATGGTCGCAACAGTTCAGAACACCGGTGGAATCGCACCTTAACGAACAGCATTTTTATATAATATTTTTTATATATAAGAAGAAGAAGAGAGCTGACCCGTGCCCACTTCGTTGAGCATAGAAACCGTTTAAACGTACGTAATCAGCACGACAGTTCGATCCACAGTCCGAACCACATATTAAGCCGATGAACTGTGCGTGTGCTCAACCCCTTCCAGTGAAACGTGAACCCTACGTCAAAAGTGTTATCTTAAATAGACTTATATCACTGACGAGATGTGATGAATGGCTTCGACGTAAGAAAAAACCTTATATCAGTACGCTTTAACGAGTACTGATATTCCCAAATTCGTTGCCTTGGCATTTCGATATACACCTACGTACAAGTGCACGAAGTCGTTGCGATTGAGTTTCACCCACGAGCTATAATCGGTGACCGACTTTGTAGGTGAAAAATAGAAAAAAGTCTGTCAGAAACAAAAGTGACGAATAATCTGCCCGACTATCGGTCCTACAGTTTTTTTTTTTTTTTTTTAATCTTAAAAAATATCATGTAATGTAGAATATAATGTTATATTTGAGGTGGAAACAGAAAAATATAATATAAAAAATGTTTAAAAACTATAACTTGACTTCGCAAAAAAGGGGTCTAAAAACCTAAAAAGGCTGAACTAAAAAAATTATTCAATTTGAGATCCAGATATGCATAGGTACAAAAATGGTTTTTGACTTAGAATTATCTTAATTGAATTTTTTTTGAGATAGTTTTTGAGGTTTAATTTTGAAAATCCAAAACTAATATTAAAATCGGACCAGTAATTTAACCGCTACGAGGGAACATACATACATAGCCTGCCAAAATCATTACCCTTCCTTTTGGCTTCGCCGAAGTCGGGTAAAATGTAGGCCGTGGGAGGGTACGCTTCTTTATAAAAATATTCTCTTTATTTCACTATATGAGTGAACATATCGTATATCTATCCCGAGGCAAACAAGTCAAAAGATCGAGGAAAAGACGGCAAGTAAACATCTTAAAAACCTAAACGTTTCACCCAAATAGGTACAACTTTTTAAATTCTGAAATAAACACCCGAATACTTTTCTTGAGCCGCTCTTAAAGAATACAGTCTGTATTATTTTAACGCGCAAATTCCTACTTCGGTAAAAACTAATATAAGTAAGGTAATTTATTATGCAAGGTAACTACCTCCGTAGCGCTGTGGTTGACTACTGACGTTTGAGCCGGAGGTCGCGATTTCTAATGCCGCCGAAGGAACAAAAAGTTTTCTAGAATATGTATTAAATATATATTAATATCATAAAAATCTGACATGTATGTATAGTATAAAAGTATTAACTATGTTCCCGTTGTCTGGCCCCCGTAACACAAGTTCTTCTGATACTTAGCACGGGGCCAGATTGATATTATTATTAAATATGCCTGCTAGTAGTTAATACACGTAAAGACAATATTATGTATTTGATTATCATCTTGGGTAGATAAGCATTAATAAGTCTTATGTACTATTGTACGTATCTTCACATACCAAACTCAGGAAGTAGCAAATAAAATTGTTAATATCATAATACGTCCATTAAAGATACGGTTATCATAATATAAAATAATTGTTCCATATTCTTTTTCTATTAAGGTATCGAAGGTGAAAAGGGCGAAATGGGTACTAAAGGGGAAAGAGGCCTGCCCGGAGAGCCTGGCCCGCCTGGGATTGAAGGGCCCGAGGGACAAAAGGTATGATTAAAGTTGAAATTACTCACAGCTATCAATGCTTTTAGTACAGTAAAATATATATATAGTAAATCATAGTGTGGTATTTTTATTTTGTATTGTTCTCCTATATATACTACTTAATGTATAATTTTTATTCAATGTTCATTTCATTCTCTTGTGTACTATATAAGTAAGTTTATGTATCTCACAATGTCCTGTCGTAGGTCTGCTGACAGAGATCTCTTGTAGAGATATAAGCACACCTATGTACATCTATTAATAATAATAATAATATCTATAGACGCTTAATATTCTTAATTTTTTTAGGGAATAGAAGGTCCACGGGGTGAAACGGGATCAATAGGGTCATCGGGTGAAAAAGGTGCTACAGGGCCCCAAGGACCTCAAGGTTATCCGGGCAGCCAAGGGGAGAAAGGGGACAAAGGTGCCTACGGAAGACGAGGACGAAGGGGAATGAAAGGAGTTGCAGTAAGTCACTATGGTTTTAACCCCTTTATAGCGACAAACCGTGTATTACGACCAGAGGCATATATTTTATTATAAACTAGCTTTTGCGCGGCTTCGCTCGCGGATAACTCCGGTCTGTCGACCAAGATTTGGATTCAACTGATGAAGATGAAAAGTAGCCTAAGTTACTCGTTATACGTTACTTTAGCTATCTACCAGTGAGAGTCTCGTCAAAATCGGTCCAGCCGTTCCAGAGATTAGCCGGAACAAACAGATGTGCCGACGGACAGACAGACAAAAAATTTTTTAATTGCTTTTACGTTTTCAGTATCCTTTAAAATGTCATATGCATTTAGAAAAACGTTGCTAATTGAAAATTACAAACAGACACTTAAATTTTATTTATTTGTATAGATTGAGACATAATATGTTTTACCGATTATTATCGACCTTGCATCATTAAGGCTGCAATGTAATATGCAAAAAATATGCACCATGTTTTAATATCATATTAGTCTAACACTATATTTTGAGTATGCCTTTATTTTGGACCTATCATTTACAATACTACTTATACTAGATTCAAAGCTTTTTTTTTAATCTTTATTTAAGCCGTTTAGCTCTCTATAACTTATGTATATCAATTTGTATGTACAATATTTTATTACAGGGACCCATCGGTAATCCAGGAGATCGGGGTGAATCCGGTCCAAGAGTAAGTTTTTATGATCTATTAAAAACACTTGAGCTCTTAAAAGGAAACACTACGGTCTAGAGAAATGCAAAATAGATACTTGTAAATTCTATTGCTGTCCCGCAACTGCCCTATCAAACCGATAGAGACAACTGCAGCTTGAACTGAAATTTCGTATTAAAAGCACGAGAAATCGACGATTAGGAGACCCCTGTTTCCTCCTCCAAAACTTAACCGATTAAGGTACTTTATTCGTTATATTTCGGGCGCGTAGACTTCAGTTCTTGTGTGTAAAAACGGCCTTTGTATTTCCTCTTAAATCTCCATCTTATTACACATGCACACAAACTTAAGCTGTGCCAAATAATTTTATGTGATAATGAGCTTGATGTGTAACAATATTTAAGTAAAGACAAAAATTGTACCCAAAGTTGTCGCGTCACGTAATGTTCGAAAGTATTAAAATAATATTATATGTGCTATTCCTTTGTAATGATATATTATGTGACATTATTATTTATCTAGGGGTACCGAGGACCGCGCGGCCGTCGCGGCTCCGATGGTCCACCAGGACCAAAAGGGGACACCGGGCAGCCAGGACCGCCGGGGTCGATAGGAGAGCGTGGCCCTCAGGGGTTGGAGGGGCCACGGGGGTTCCCCGGCAGCACTGGCCCTCCGGGGTCAGACGGGAAGGCTGGCTTGCCGGGACCGCCGGGAGAACGAGGACCAACGGTAATAATTTAATACAAGTTCTTCCCTTTTGGCCATATACTGAAACTCTAATTAAAGTTTAGAGCCATCTTATTATTAGGTGTGATATATACATGGTGTAAAATCAACAGTCACTATAACTTTGGGATATGATACTACGTTTTATCATTGTAAAGATGTTTTTATTTTTGCGACAAAAAATAAAAATTGTATTTTTTTACTTTTCTTTCGAATGAAAAGTAAAAAAATATTTCAATTTTTGATAAAAAAATACTATTCCAGAATGAGAAAAGGTACTGTAATCATATCCCAAAGTTATAATAACTGTTCTTGTTACACCCTAATTATAAATCACCATCATCATCGACATCAATACAATGTGACAACGACAAGGGTATTATTCTGTCAAATTGTATTACGTAACTACTAAAGGTTTTCAAACGATTTTCAAAATAGTATATGAAACCTATCATTTCTTAAATTTTACCCATTTATAACGCACAAACTAGTATTTCCATAATTATACCCACTGCACGCAAAAATTAGAGTGGTGACCTTCACAAAACAAAGTTTCTTTCGACTTATTTGTTTGGCTTACGGTCCATTTTTATTTTTAGTTTATAAACACATATTTATATTTCCACTGTCGATTACAGCTACAATATGCTATTTTTAGGCTAAAGTTTAATGCAGAACGGACGTACTGCAGTAAGCGATTTTTAACGACCTTTATAAGAATCTACAAAGTATGAAATATGGAATATGGTAGCAAAATAGCATAATCGTGTAAAGATTTAAGGTTTGAATATGAAATTTACTATAGGGAGAAACGGGTGCCGCGGGACCTTCAGGGCCACCAGGGCCTGCTGGTCCTCAAGGACCAAACGGCGAGACGGGCCCAGCTGGCCCCCAGGGGCCATCCGGTATTCCGGGGACACCGGGAGAAAGTGGTGCCCCCGGGGAGGTGGGAAAAGCGGGCCCGCCGGGACTCCCAGGACCTGAGGGAAAACTTGGACCGGTTGGCTCACCAGGACCACAAGGCAATAATGGAGAAGCTGGGTTGCCTGGTGCACCGGTATGTACAACAGTATTATGTTTCGAGTTTCTCACAGAACATATAAATAGGTCACCTCTTTTATCTGTTCTGTGGAATTTCTTACGCCGGTTCTTCTCGCCGGGTTAGTCCCCGAACCGATGGTAGGTCATCATGTAGGAAAATTCTAAAAGTGTTCGTTTCTAACCTATTTGGAAATAAAAGATTTTTCATTAATTTTTTTTTTTCACGTAAATACTGTCTACCCTTTTCTATTTCTATGTCCTATATGTAGTGTCGGAGTAAGAATAGCATCTACTCATAAACCATCTTTTCTATGGGTGTCGTAAATGACGACGAACGGACTATACATCCGAAAATAGGCGTTTCCACAGATTTACTGGCTGATATTAAAACTTCGCTCGACAACACGCCTAACAAGTTTTTTGTTAGGCGTGTTGTCGAGAACCTGGTGTGCCCTGAATTAAAAGTGTTCATTTTTTATTCAGGGCACACCAGGGCATAAAGGAGACATGGGCCCTACGGGGCCTGCCGGAGTTAGAGGAGATAAGGGAGAACAGGGAGAGTCGGGCAGAGAAGGGCCGCAGGGACCGACTGGACGAGACGGACCGAGGGGCTCACCTGGCCCAGGAGGGCAAAAGGGGGAAATTGGAGAACCGGGGCCCATTGGTAAATAACGAATTCTAACTCTTTTTAATAAGGCCGAGGGAGTAAATAATTTTCAATGTTCCTAGATGTGTATTGAAATGTATTTTTCTTGTCTGATCTACTGACTGATCCGTAACACGAGTGCAAAGAAAACTGAGTCACTATGGACGCATTTAAAGCACTTCTATGGTCCTGCCATTGACGTGGTGTAAATGCGTCCATACAGATTCTGCTTTTGCCATAATTTATGAATCGCAAAATGTGAGTAAAAAAATCTGATTAACAGGACCGGTGGGTCGGGACGGACTCCCGGGTCCACGAGGTTTATCCGGGGCACCGGGGCCGGTTGGCCCGCCCGGGGAAGATGGAGATAAAGGGGACGCGGGACCTCCCGGGGAAAAGGGATTCAAGGGATCAATGGGTGAAGCGGTGAGTACAATAATAATTAATTGAATAGTGGCACACTTGTGCGATCGAGTCTGCGGCGCACATTATCTCTATATAATGGCAATATGACTTTGTGCCTGCGCGTCGTATGCATTACTGTATAATATAATTCGTATAAGGTTCTATTTTTAACAGACGTCCCGATTGCACGAGTTAACGGCTTGTCAAATACCATGCCTTCTCATTCATCGATAGTAATTACTAGAGGAACAACATGATATTTACCGAAGGATTAACTTTAACATTGCTTGGTGAAACACGCCCTAAACATTTTGCAGCACTATTGTTTACGAGTACATAAAAATCTTATAATTCAACAGACAAGTCACATTATGTGTAGTTTATATGCAGTCTAGGGCCGCTCTCTCTCACTACTCGTCTAGCGCTCAAATGACATGCTGTTTTTGTAATTCCGACAGCAGTAACAATAACAACCAGCGAATGAGAGGGCTCTTAACTTCAATTTGCGTTTTGGTATTCTGTCGTTACTGTAATTTTTGTTATATAAATTTTTTAGGGACCTTTGGGTGCACCAGGTATTCAAGGGCTAAGAGGGGAGCCAGGTCCAGTAGGACTGCCAGGCGACAAGGGCCCTCAAGGTGACCCGGGCCCTCCAGGTATACCGGGGAGCGATGGAGTGAGAGGACCCCCAGGACCGATCGGAAAAACCGGCCCTGAAGGTTCCAAGGGTGAACAAGGCGGGAAGGGCGATCGAGGAGACGTGGGTCCAAAAGGTAAATAGGATTTATCCTAAAGTAATTGCTTTCCTTTTATCAACCCATTGATATTATAATGTGTGGTCTGGCACTAAATAATACACACACTACTGTACAACAGTTATAAATCGGCATGCACTGGTATTATATAGATATTTTTATTATATAGGACCTCCTGGCCCAGCCGGGCTAACGGGGCCCCCAGGAATTCGCGGAGCTAAAGGAAATCAAGGGGAACTGGGACCACGTGGTCCTCAAGGTGATGCGGGTGCGATTGGTAACCCAGGGAGTCCGGGGCCGATTGGGCCGCAAGGACCAGAAGGGAAAATGGTAATTGATATAGTTTACACACAACAGTTAACACGCACGAATATTCTGAACAAAGTTAATAATATTTAATTATAAAGCTGAAATTACATACTTTATTTGTACAGGGGCCACGAGGTTTGACGGGACCCAAAGGTGACGACGGTAGTCCCGGGCAGCAAGGCGAACCCGGTATCAAAGGTCCTAAAGGGCCCGAGGGTCCGAAAGGGGACCCGGGCCCAGCCGGTTTCCCCGGAGACAGAGGCGAATCTGGCCCACAGGGTATAAAGGGTGAGCCGGGGTTGGATGGGCCCGAAGGCGGTATTGGGCCACCTGGCCAGACGGGACCAGCTGGGGCCATCGGCAAACCGGGAGAAACTGGATTGCCTGGGACTCCGGTACGTACAAACTGTATCTACTTTTAATCATCGACAAGAACACAGGGATGTTATAAGTATATTAACTGATTGAATGTACTGTTGGTTCTTGATAGAAATTCGTGTTCACAATAATAATAAGTACACAACTTTTTTACAATTTTTCACTTTTTATTACGTTTTAATAAGGTTTTACAAAAACACGACCGGTTTCGATTAAAACACCAGATAATGATTGAATCAAAACCGGTTGTGTTTTTGTAAAACCTTATTAAAACGTAATCAAAAGTGGAAAAGTGTAAGAAAGTTGTGTGTTATTATTGTTATAAGTATTAGTCTGCAATTATAAAACCCATTTTGATCTTGTTTTTATTGTTTGTGCTGACGTGAATGCGGGAGTTCTTAGCTATAATATCATTGTCAGTTTACTCACTTCTTGACAATTCGGTGTGACTTGAAACGGTAATGTTGTTTATAGTTTACGTTATAGAAACCACATATCGTCGCTTTAAATAATAAATCAATATTTTCTCTATAATATCTTGCTTGTATTACCCTTAATTTTTATATACTTTAGGTTAATACAAGCTAGATATAATACTTAACTGAACCTCATTTAAATAAGAATCCATATACGACATTTCGTCGCTTTACCATCTCAACATAGTATCAAAAACACTACAACTTTTCAGTAGAGTTAAAAAACTTAATAATTTTAGATTTTATTGTGACATGGATTTTGTTTTAAATGAGGTTCAGTTATGTATTGTATACATCCATAATCCATGTCATAATAAAATCTAAAATTATTAAGTGTTTTTCTCTACTGAAAAGTTGTAATTTTATAGATACGAGGCTGTGAAGGTAAAGCGACGAATTATTTATGTCATAAAAGTATATTCTAGATGAATTTCATTTGAAGTTACAACAGCATAAGCAAACAAAACAACCCTGCTCGCGTGACATACAAAGTATATGCCTACATATTCACCGCTATACATCTTTGCACAAAAGAAAATCTCATTTATAAAAATGAATGTTTGCGCTCGGTTTATTTGATGGAGTTGAAACTTGACACGGTCTTGTTGTGTCAATACAGGCAAATAAATTAAAAGGAAAAAGAAAATGGGGAATTACAATGATACAAGGTGTAAAATAAATTAGTGATAATACTTTAGGGTGTGTATGTGCCTCCTCTGTAGAGTATACTGTAAAAATACCAGCGCTGAAATACTTACTTTTGACTTACCTGCTTCTATAAGAAATGCCTCATCAACACAAATTTGCCCATAGAATAAATTTGAAAAAGTATTAACTCTATCTGGTAATTTCACAGTAATCTCTACTTATGGGACACATACACACCCTAAAGTATTATCACTCATTAATATTAGAGCATGTATATTATAGACCCACAAACTGCGAACTACATATTTTACACCATGTGTTTTATTTAAATAAAGATTTTAATTAATTAATTACTTTAAAAAAAAAACTCGTAATACTTTATCCCTGTGAATATTCCCTGTATTCTTTTTATAATTTTAGGGTACCGAGGGAGCGGCTGGCACCCAGGGCAGTCCTGGATCGCCAGGGGAAAAAGGAGATACAGGCCCCAAGGGTGCCCCGGGGGAGTTGGGACCAATAGGCCCTGCGGGGCCCCCCGGACCGGAGGGGCAGCGCGGTGTTCGCGGCATCCCGGGACCTACGGTATACTTTTTAAACGGAATTTAACAAGATGGTTTTTCAATTCAATTGCATATTTTACATGTGTGTGTGTGGAAAATTTCGTTGCTTATGAACCGATTTTGATGATTATTTTTTTGTTAGAAAGTAGATTCCAATGGTGGTATGGCATATAAGGTGATATGGGTATATCTTAGAGAAGTCAAGGGGAACCTTCGAATACTTAGTGACAGTGCATTTGTAAAAATTAACAAAAATATTTTAAAGTAGATACTAATAAAATGAATACTGAATAATGAAGGTTTTGAATCGATCGGGGCCCCGATTCTCAGAACTCGAACTTCGTTTTAAATGAGTCTATCCTGATATATATGCATGATTTGACTCGCGTGCGACTGGCACGCGAGTCAAATCATGCATGCACGAGCGGGACAGACTGATATTCGAAATGAAGTTCGAGATATGATGAATAAGGGCGCTGGTGATGGAGCCGAAAGTTAGTCGAGGGTCCTCAATGATTAACAACAATTGCTGGATGTTGGGGCCTGGTTATTTTATATTTAAAAGAATTTTACACCCATATGGGTTGTGACTGTCATAAAGGGTCTGACGATACAGACAAAGGACAGTCGAGGAATAAAGGAAGAGAGGACAGACACTTAAAGTTTTTGTAGCCAGGTGGCTGAAGTCAGTTTTTGTAGTTATTAATATTCCAAATTATTTAAAGGGTGACGTTGGAGCTCCAGGCATGGTGGGACCAGAGGGACCGTCCGGCTCAATGGGACAACCTGGCGGGCAGGGAGCCAAGGGGGATAAAGGCAATCGTGGGCCGAAAGGCCACATCGGAGATACGGGTCCTATGGGAATAAAAGGCGATCCAGGAGAAACGGGAAAGCAGGGACTCCTGGGACCACAAGGACCTATAGGGCCAAAAGGCGAAATGGTAAAAACTTGTTGTTTATTATCAGTATTCAGTACTAAGATTATATTATAGGTAATCGCACCGGTTGTGATAAAAAAAGAAAGGGCTGCGGTTATGGATCCGGCCGTTTTTTGAAGTACAATCCCTACGTGGCGTAATCAATTCTTTGATTTTTAAGGCATCCAATGGAGTAGGTAATTAAAATTGCATGATAGATGTTTAATAGATCCCCTTACCGAATTCGGTGTCGGTGGCCGATTTCATTTAAACCAGACCAGCTACGCAGGAGTCGTTTTATAGTGCCCAAGAGTGTGCGCAATACACAAAGACACTCTCTCTTCCTTTTACTCTCATAACCCAGTGCGACGGATAACCGACGCGACTGGCAAGAGAACAGGCGCAGGACCGACTTTTTACATACCCCGTGATCAGCCTGCCTTGTCCTAACCAAACTTGGAAATAACTTTTTTTTTGTTTTTCCAACGCGGGATTCAAACCCACGATCGAGATTCGAGAGCGAAGCTCTGTATCACTAGACCACGGAGGCGTTCAAATATATAGATATAGCTGCTACACTAAGATGTATCCCTCGATTTCATAGTTTTTTTTACCCGACTTCGGCGAAGCCAAAAGGAAGGGTAATGATTTTGGCAGTCTATGTATGTATGTATGTATGTATGTATGTATGTATGTATGTATGTTCCCTCGTAGCGGCTAAACTACTGGTCCGTTTTTGATGAATGAGGTGTCAATCGATTCGTATTAATGCCGCGAGTAACATAGGCTATATAATATTTTGAAAAATTTTGGGCTTTGAAAATTATACCTCAAAAACTATCTCCAAAAAAAATTAAATTAAGATATTTGTCTCGTGTTTGGTATCAAAAGATAGGTCTTGGCAAGCACATTACGAATATGTATTTATATTTTTTATTTATTATTATATTTTATTGTTAAATTCAAAATAAAGGTTTAAAATGCGGTCGTACAAGTAGTATCTAGGAGTTGATACTTTCTATGTAATGGACAATTAAATAAAAATATAATAATTATTATATTTGATGTGGAAACAGAAAAATATTAAATAAAAAAAAAGATTAAAAAACTATAACCCGACTTCGCAAAAAATTGGTCTAAAAAGTCTGAAACAAGAAAATAATTCAATTTGAAATCCAGAAATGCATAGGTACAAAAATGGTCAAGGTAGAGCCGTGGTCGTACCCGCTAATAAAATCTAAGCATTAGTTCACACCGAAATACGGTAGAAAAAAAAAATTCAAGGCTCGATGCCAATAGCGGGTGCGACCACGGCTCTACCTTGACCATTTTTGTACCTATGCATTTCTGGATTTCAAATTGAATTATTTTCTTGTTTCAGACTTTTTAGACCAATTTTTTGCGAAGTCGGGTTATAGTTTTTTAATCTTTTTTTTTATTTAAATCGCGTGCTTATAAAATCGAATTTAAGGACGTACCTATTGATATTTCAGGGTCCAATAGGGCCTGCGGGAGCGAAGGGTGACCTAGGGCAGGTGGGTGCTCCAGGCCCTGAAGGTCCTCTCGGTGTGAAGGGCTCGAGCGGCCAGGACGGGCGGCCGGGGCCCCCGGGGCCCCCGGGGCCCGCGGGGCCTCCAGGCCCCCCTGCCCCTCCTCCGATAATACCTATGGAGTTGTTCATGTCCAATCGAAGGAGGCGCAGCGTTCAATCCGATTCCTTTGAATCTACCACTGATGACGATTTAGATGAAGGTTTGTGTTTTCTGTGGTTTCTATGCCAAACTAACTGCTCTGAGTGGAAGACATTTTTGCACATTTAATTTTTGTGTTTTATTTTTGTATGTTATGTTTTTTATTGTACATAAATAATGTATTATTATTATTAACATACTATCAGTGGTCAACTTTTTAATTCCAATTCTTGAATCTAATTCAATATAGTTCCATAAAATCGCCACTCAACTTTAAACCAACTGGGCGTTAGCGAACTGTCAAATTACAATGTCTATCTATTGAAATCTGATTCAAGACTAGCCCTACTCCTTATCAACTCACAAACATTGAATCCTTAGTCCCTATAAACTCTTTTAAACAGTTTTAAAGACGTATAATTACAGCAAAAAAACTAAGGCAGCGTTTCCACTGACGCGGAGCGGGGCGGAGAGGAGCTTGCGGTGCCTTAATTGACCAATCACTACTCGAAATCTCCACTCCGTTTCCACCGAAACAGCGCGAGCATAGTGATTGGTCAATTCGGGCACCGCTAAGCTCCTCTCTGCCCCGATCCGCGTCAGTAGAAACGCAGACTAACGCTCGGATTCTGCAAGCGAATCAACGCTCAATTCGACTAATCAGTGTTAAAATCTCTTCAGTTCTGTAACTTTAAACAACCGTCAAGAGATTGGAACACTGATCGAGTGTCTTGCGTTGAGCGCTATAGAACGGTCGCGCTCCGCATTACACTACGTAGCAAAATTTAATTGTTTGCGAGTCGCGCGGTTGTGTGCCGCCGCATGTCACCATGGCGCTCGTGGCCAACGAGTTGCTGGCGTTCATCCAACACGCCATCGACACCATGGACGAGCTCAGCATCATGCAGATCTGCAAATCTTCTTTCACCAGCGAGGAGATTTGCTCAGGCGAGCATCTCGCTCGGCCAGAGCGCGAACATGCCATCGCGACGGAGAGATGGAACAGAGAGAAGCGTGCAGGATATCATCCCCCTGCTGAAGCAGACGGATCCAGACGACGTGCCGGCCTTTGTGGCAAAAGATCTACACAAGCTGCCAGTGGTGACTATGGACCGCGTCGACGTCTCCAGCCTGTTGAAAAACTTCAACAGTATGAAGGCAGAGCTGGACGAGATGCGGGGTAGATTGGATGCATCGGAATCTACCATCCGTGACTTACGATTTTGAATTATTACAATTAAAATGTAATAATTCATTAAGTGGGTTACCCGATCATTCAACTGCCTACGTCAACACACGTCGTGGCTTCGCGCGCGCTGACACATCGTTTTGCGTGTCAGCGGAATATGAATAGTCAGCAACCGCTGCCGCCCCCGCTAGCCTTCCCCTCCGGGTCGCGCCGTCGCCGAGTCAACAAGCGACTCAGCGGAAAAGTTTTGCGAGCACCGCCGCTCACCCCGCTCATCCCCAGCGGGCGAAGATAAAAATGGATAAGGATAGCCGCAAGGCTACGGAAAGCCGCAAGGCTACGGAAAGCCGCAAGGCTACGGAAAGCCGCAAGGCTCAGCCTCCTCAATCTGGCAAGGACGAGAGCAGGAGGTGCGATGAGGAGGGCTTCTGTGGACCCGAGCAGCGCCTGCGGTGTGAAGTACGCTCCACGCAGCTGTACGTGTCCCGCCTGCACTAGTCCATGGAGGTTAAGGATGTAGTGGACTACATCCGTAAGAAGACGTCCCTCCCCTTGAGGGTGGAGTGTCTGGAGTCTTGCCACAAGGTCAACTTTAGTTCCTTTGTGGTGAGAGTACCGACTCATCTTATTTCCTTCCACCTTCGAGGCAGAGGCGTTCTGGCCGACGGGTGTGGTCTACCGGAGGTTCCGGGGGAGACTCCGGAATGAAGCGCGCTACACGTCGCCGACAACACGTGTAGTTTAAGTAGTTTAAGTGTAGTTTTAAGTATATTTTGTATGTATGTTAGTCTGTAAGGTATTTATAATATGGGCCATGTAGCCTGAAATAAATGGATTTTATTTAATTTTATTATTTTTATTAGTTGATTTGAGCGTTGATTGGTCTATTAGAAAACAGGGGCTAAATAAAGGATGTAATCCACAAAAAAATTTCAGAGGAAGATATCGACTGGGTGAGTGAGGTGCTGTCGGGAGTGGTGGCGGCGCGCACCGCCGTCGAGACCGAGAGGCGGCCCTGGGGGACCAGGACCAACCCGGCCCTGTCCTGCAGGGACCTGAGGCACTCGCACGCTAATGTTACTGACGGTATTTTTTTTTTGATAGTAATATCTATAGACGCTTTACACCTATGTATCCCAAGAACTTGTGTTACAGTTACCTACCAGACAACGGAAATATATTTAATACTTTTATACTATACGCATATTAAAGATTTTTATTATATCAATACACATCCATGACCTAGGAACATTGAAAACTTTTTTTTGTTCCCTCGGCGGGATTCGACCCGCTACCTCTCGGTCGAGCACCAACGCGCTGAACCACTGCGCTACGGAGGTCGTCAAATATTACGATATGATTATTATTTTTGCCGTGTGGTGACGGCATTAGAATACAATTATCACCACCCCCGATACTATCCTAGGGGAGTCGTAAGAGGCGACTAAAAGGAAACACACACACATCAACAGCTAGTGTGAGAGAAGGAAAACTCGAAACAAAACCCTGTACCAACCCGTCTAGCGAGCGTGGTACCAGTTGGCTTTAATACCTTCAATGTTAACGCGCAATGGACCGGTCGCACTGGAAATGTATTGGAGAGGCCTATGTCCCGCAGTGGACGATAAAAGGCTGAAACGACGACGACGACGCTTATTTTTTCAATGCCTCCGTGGTCTAGTGGTTCTTTTTTTAACGCTGAGAAATGCTTTTAAAAATTCCGTGGGGGATTGGGGATTACGTCCACGGATATGTAGGACTCGCTGCGTCCGAAAAGATGGTAAATGAACGCCCTACCCACTGAAACTCGGCGGCACTCCGACTCCACCGCCGTTGACGGAGCCACAGGAACAATAAAACATCCGCGACAGTGGTTTAGAGCCAAGCTCTCGACCCGGAGGTCTTGGGTTCGATTTCCGCGTTGGAACAGCAAAAACTATTGTCTTCAAGTTTGGTTAGGACAATGCAGGCTGATCACCTGATTGTCTGACAAGAAAGATGATCCATTCCGTAAAAAGTCGCTCCTGCGCCTGATCTACCAGTCGTGTCGGTTATCCGTCCCACTAGGCTACGAGAGTGAAGGAAGAGAGAGTGCTTCTGTGTATTGCGCACACACTTGGGCACTTTAAAATAACTCCTGCGTAGCTGGCCTGGTTTCAATGAAACCGGCCACCGAAATCGGTGCGGGAGGCATTATTATATTATGATTATTTTTATCGTAAATTAAGGTACTAGAGTATATTCCGTTAAAGAGGTCCCGTACACGTGGCGCTGTGATGTTGGATGAAATAACTTTTAAGATCCCCTAGGAAAAACGGTGGACGATAGTTCTATAAAATCGACACCCAATTTCAAATCACTTGGCGCTAGCCTCGCGTTCAAGATTACTGTAAAATTCTAAGCTCTATGTATTGAAATAAGATTCGAGAGTTACATAATTGAAGTTTTGTAAGTTACATTTATTTTATAGTTAAGACTTTATCTTTTCTAAAGGATTGTACTGGATAGACGCTCGCGGCGCCAGCTCCCGACCAATCCAGGTGTACTGTATGGGGCAAAGCACCTGCGTATACCCCACCAACATAGAAGAGGACATTTATGCCGAGAAGTCGGGACGCAAATTCTCTCAGTTGGAGAATGGGTATAAGGTAGGAAACGAAACGCTATTATTGTTAAGGTTAACGCAACGTACACGTACGTTAACCTTTACAATAGCACAAAGTAGATTTATAACAGAGACACGACCTAGTACTAGAAAATGGTATCACACTAATACTGGCAATGCGACTGGCAAAGGGCGAAGTCCTTAGAAATTCCGGAAACCGCCATCTAGCGCCACTATTGGAAAATACTAATTACTAGTTTCGTTTCGTATCTTCTTCTTAATTAAGGAGTTCAATTTAGCTTAATGTGATGTCATCTATCTATACTTATAATAAAACTGTAGAGAGGTCAATTCTGTACATTGAATATTTTTTCAAAATACATATTGGAGGATGATTGGCGATCGATACTGATGCCAAAAATGCAATTAGAAAAATTTTTGTCTGTCTGTCTGTCTGTCTGTCTGTATGTGCGCGATGGGAACAAAAACTACTGAAGGGATTTTAACCAAACTTGGTACGATTGTAGCCCATATTCCTGGGCAGGTTATAGGCTATATAACATAACGCTACGATACATAGGAGCCGAGCAGTGACGATAAATTGGAAGCAAGTCGGAGGAATTTCGCGCGCGCGGGCTGCGGACGAACGGTTCATGCGGGGGGCGCGGGGGGATCGCTTACACAGTGACGCGAAGCAATAGAATGTGGCACTAAAGTAGATTAGAACTTGAAATAAGTACCTAACTAACAGATTTTTTTTTCTGAGAAGAGTGTTTCCACAGTGTCATAATAATATAAAAATTGTATTTTTGAACTTGCTTCACAAATTGAAATAAATTATCATTTATTGTATAAATCAACTTAATTAACTGTATTATTAAAAGAAAGCCTTTCGCGATAATCTAAAAAAACGGGCAATTAAGCGGTTTTTGGTAAACTATTTATACCATCACGGTATTAATCCTTATCATTTTTAATACGTTAGTTGGCTTAAGCATTTCATGAAGACTATATTTGCCCTTTATACCTAGCAAGTATAATTAATAGTTTAGGAGATAATATAGCTAAATTAAAATCGTTTCGCCGTGATTCGACCGCCGCATCGCGGCGCCGCGCGATACAGGCTGATGCGTGACGTCTTACATCCGAGTCGGGGTGTAGTGTAGGTATCAGATGCTGGTAGGTAGGAATTTTGGCGAAGGTCAACCAAAGGAACTCCACCCCACTGCTGGGTAAAAAATACTATTAAAATGTGCTAACAGGCAGTACCGGTAGTATGAATTGAACCACGCACAGCCGCTGTGCCCCCAGTAATAATCGTGTTAAAAGTACGGCGTATGGCGTATAGATGTCGCTTTGATTTGAAGATATATGACAATAAAAAAAATACTGGACGTTTGTATGAAGCGCGGCGGGAACCGCGCTGCTTCAAACATTCAAATTTATTCGTTTTTTTATTTTATATTTTGTTTAAAACAAAATTTCATTTATTTATATTATTATTATTATACTTAGGGTAGGTTATAAAAAACGCTACTATAGCCGATCGGCGCAGCGCGCCGAGCTGGGGCCTAACTCTCCAAACTGATTCGATTTTAATTCAGATTCGATCGTGCCGCATACTCCCGAAGAAATTGACGTTTGTTTATTTTTATTCTCTGTCGATTGATATGGTCTGGTGTAAAAAAAGTTACGTTCTAACGGTTTTCTTTATCCTAATTAATTTCAAAGTAATCTACCAAATAAAACACCAAAAACCGTTAATATCGAACTGATTCGATTCTCAGTTGTGTCGAGAGTAAGCCTGCTGAATCCTCGGCGGGGCGTGCCGCTGCGCCCATGTCTAACCGAGAGTTCCGTTTTAAAGACCTTAGTAATTGCAATATAAGTTTAAATTTAATAATACTTCAAAACATTAATGACAAAAACGGTAATAAGTTGAAAAAATTGAAAATATTTTTATGGTTTCGCAATTTATCCTATGTCGTTTAAATTTGATATGAAGCAACATTTTAATAGTGCATTAAGATGTTGCTTCATATCAAATTTCTATTCCCGGGAAGTACCCTTTAGGTTTTGGTTCCCTTTGGTGTGTCGAAAATTACGAAAATTAGCGATATAAACGGCTGAATCTTTGGGTAGATGTGGCCAAGATGCCTGTTTCTTTTCACAGCCAGAAGGGACAGTAGAACTGAGTTTTTAATATGATTTTTAGCTTGATACCTACACGTGTTAAAGTTTTGACACCCAGACAGACAGACGGACATCGAAGTTAAATACTTTACTAAATTAACGTGAAAAATTGTCTGGGTCTATACGGTGCATTCGAATAATATTATCCTAACTACGAATACCTTTGCTGACTTCTACATATTGTTCGAAGGCCTACTTCTTTTGCCGAGCTCCGAAAGGATAGTAATATATTATTATTATACCCTGCATACCAAGAGGCTTGCCGGGTACGTGACTTGCTGGATCGGGATCAACACTGGGATGCACTGGGAAGTACCTATTAGCGAAAGTTCTCAGCGGTTGCGCCAATAAACTAAAAATATATTTAAAAACTAGCTGTGCCCGCGACTCCGTACGCGTGGAAAAGTAATTTTAGGCAGTGTTATAATAAATCTGTTTTAAAAATATTTTTAGTTATAAAAACTGTCGTCGAGGTATTTAAAAAACTACTTTATGTTGACAATTCCTACTACCAGCTTGACAAACGACCGTGTACAATTACTATAATGCGAACGGGACTACTTGATAGTACGCTCACATACACGACGAACATCTAGTACTAAGATTTGTATGGATTTTGCGCCGCAGCGACTGCAGACGATGATCGTTTCCACGCCGACGCTGCTGGTGTGGCGACAATGATATTAAGACAGCGCGCCGCAAAATTTTGCGGTATTTTAGCCTTTAGGTGCGTAAGTCCGACTCGCACTTGCCCGGTTTTTTATTTATTAATAACCAAACATGTAGGTACTGATTATAAATCACTTCACTGTTAAAGTACTGATTTTATACAGAAATGTAGCAAAATATAGAAAGTACCAAAAGAAAGAAAACAAACCTAAGTTGTACCTAACATAAAAACCATTCGGTCCATAATAAAAACTAAGAAATAAAAATATCAAGAAAAACATAAATCTAACTTATATTGACATAACTTTTTTAGTTTAACTGTAAACACAATACTTATGTTAATCAAAATTCTATGTATTATGCAGTTATCGAATACATAATTTGGACAAAGAAGACTATAAAATGTACAGTAATAGTAGGCTGTATGAATTTTAACGGACGGAATGAGAACTATAATATACAATGCAAAATAATATTATACATTGCTATTTGCTAATGATGCACGCTGAGTTTAACTCTCGGATAACGTATTGTATAAATGTAGGTACCTACTCAACTTTGCTATAATTGTATTAAAAGTACGGCATTTGGCGTATAGATGTCGCTATTATGGTCTGCTCTGCATCGCGCTATCGCTTGTAAGATAGATTTGTATAATATATGAGAATACTCTATCAATATTATGATATTTGGCAAAAAAAACCCATAATAATCTGTTAACACATATCCAGGACAGGCCGCAAAAGGCTAGAATTTCAAAAGCTATCTCGATTGGAATCGAGTTGTATCAACAGTTTTCCCCTGTAACACAGTTTAGTAACTATCAAGATGTTTTTTAACGTATGTATATATTAAAAAAAAGGAAAAACAAAATAAAGAGCAATATATTTATGAAAACCTTAAAACTGTTTTTAAAATTCCGTACCTCAAAAGGAAAAAACGAAACACATATTATAAGATCATTTCCATGTCCGTCTGTCTGTCAAGACCCTTTTACTCAGAAACGCGTGTAGGTATCAAGATGAAAATTATATAAAATACTCAGGATACCTACTGTTCCTTGAAGCAGTGAAAAAATCAGACCTCTTAGCCAATGCAACCAAAAGCAGTTGCTTAGGTATGTCGCTAAATTTCGTCATTTTCGACACTCGTAAGGGAATCAAAACCTAAAGGGTACTTCCCGTGAACTCAAAATCATAAAATTTGAAACCAAGCAACGTCTAAAACCATACGTTTTTAGTAACATTATGTAGATAGTAAAAATATTTTGATTTTTTTAAACTTAGTACCGTTTGTCATGAATGTGTATAATTGAAACTTATAACAAATACTTAGGTCTCTAATATATTCAAGCTGTAACCAAATCAAAATTCTATGTCAATCAGGTTTGAATGGAGCTCTCGGTGCGCAAGTCCAACTCGCACTTGGCCGGTTTTTATTTATTTACTTATTACTAACCTACGCTAACAAATATGTATACAGTACCTACTTATCACAAAGGACTTTACAGTAAAAGTACTAACTGATTTTATACAAATAACTTTCATAATAAACTCAAGAAAAAAAATCTTAGATTGTCCCTACCTAGCAAGCCTAAAAGTTAAAACTAACAAATAAAAGTCACCCCCGCGGCCCCGGTGCGTTTGCTGCGAATACAATTTGAAGCGGCGCGGCGGCGCGCGGCTCCCGGGCCCGCCGCGCGCTTCCTACAAACGTCCAGCAAAAACGACATGATATTTTAAAATTGTCATAACTTTTTTATTTATGAACCGATTTACATAAAACAAACACTAAATGTTAAGTGAAGCTTGCCGCAATATATTAGTGAAAAGTACATCTTAATCGGATAAGCCGTTTCTGAGATTAGCGTGCACAAACCCACAGACAAACAGACAAACAGACAAACAGACAAAAATTTCAAAAATCATAGTTTTGGGTACTATTGCGTAAATAAAGGTCCCCTATCATATTTTTTTTCAAATATCTTCAATGTACAGACACGACTCCTCTACAGATTTATTATATGTATAGATATAAAAGTGTCCTAAATCACTGTTCCACGCGTACGAAGTCGCAGGCACAGCTAGTGCTTAATAAATATGCTTATATTTATTTTAAAGTCAATATTTGTACATAATTCGGCATATTTACATTTTATAATTTACAAACGTTAATAGTAGTGACATCTATTGCATTTTTTTTTGTATTAAAGATAGAGTGTATGGGATGGTAGGCCATGACAATAGTGATGTAGAATCAAGATTTTTTTTCTGTCGCACGAAAACCTTGTATTTTGCCGGGATTATGGTAGCCATCTCCAATCTAAGCTCTAAAGGTTAAGCTAACATAGTATATTTTACCTACATATTAGCTTACATTTCATTGACACGAGTGGCAGAAAAAAAACATAAAATAATGATTAGGATAGGTTCGCCTGTTCGCGTCCATCACCCTATTCGCGTCCATTTTGCGGAGCGCCTTATAAAAATCCTCTAAAATAAGTCAACTAACACACTTATCAAACGAAAAGTCATTACCGATTATACCTCAATGTATATGTGACACGCACGCACCTACAAAAGTTATGTGCATCAAACCAATCAATTTAAAAAAATATGTCAATCTCGGATGTTCAATAAGGAAGCGCATACGCGGGGGATTTTTAGATAAAAAATAGTGTGCAGAGGCGCGTTTGATAGTAAGTTTTTTAATGTTTTATATGGATTTTTACATACATAGCAGTATCTACACGTATATAGTGAAAAAAAGAATAACATTACTTATGAATTTGCTCATGTTTTTAATATTTAACGAATAAAATAAGGTGGACGCGAATTACTACATCGATTTTTACAAAACTTCCACTTTGCGTCCGCATTGGACGCAAACTATACCGATGTTGGATAATAATAAACCACATTGCGTCCACTATTTTTGTTAAACACTTGCTTGTAAAAATAATTAAAAAAAACCTATTTGTTTATAACTATACATTGTTTTTATTAAGACGACGTGTTTTTAGTTCTATGACGAGTGAAATGTTCTGTTAAATGTGACGACTTATTAAATTCAGATGTAGAAGACGATGATGAGAAAACATAGGCTCTGACCTATTAGATGGTGTCATCTAAAATGTACGCAATTTGATTTGGCCAAAGACAGTGATTTGAATGTAACTAGTGTTATTAATTGAAATTCTAAGGGTATAATATATATAAGCATAGCTATAATATATAATATATATATATATATATTATATATATATATATATATATTTTAGCTATGTTTATAATATGATAATTTATGTATTCAATAATTCTTTTAGTTGTATAATTAGACAAATATTTTGCAATAATTATAATCATTACCTTGTGATTTTAGTGTAAAGCAATCAATACCTACTTGCCTAATTACTTATTTTTAAAGTTAAACTATTTATTTAATTACTAAGTAAATTATTTATTTAATTACTGATAATAATGTTGATTTTTTAATATTAAAATATTCTTAAATATAGAAATTGTTAAAATACAATCATTCTTTATAAATTCTTAAAAATATTATCCCTTTAAAGGGGTGATATCCTTTTTTAAGCTGCTGGACGCAAACTGGTCCACGGGTGGACGCAAATTGGATTTTGTGGACGCAAACTGGGTAAAACGCTTAATTCCGGAATTTATCTATTTTAAAAGAAAACACATGATGTTTCGAATAAAATTGAAAGTTTATCTTAAAATAGACTATATATTGAATACATTACACAAATTTTTCATAGAAATTAGTGCTGGAGCTTTTTTATTATCGCCGTCAAACTTGCCAACTGCACTAATTGGACGCAAACTGGCGAAACGACCCTATATTATGTTTTTTTTCTGCCACTCGTGAATGATATAATATAATGAATGATAGCACACCTTGGGAATAAAGTAGCCCTCTACAAGGCTACTTATATATAGAATGTACTCATGTTATTTAATTTTATTATTGACATATTGATATGTAAATTTATACTTATTTAAAAAAAAGAGAAATTTTCCATCTTTTTGGTAAAATATGGTCCCCATGCGAGTTTCTTACGCCGGTTCTTCTTGCTGGGCTAGTTCCCAAAGACCGATTCGGGAACTAGCCCAGCAAGAAGATCATATAGAAACGTCGCTCAGAAAACATTTTTGTAAAAATTAATCTGAATAAAAATATTTTGATTTAATTTGAAAAACTCGCATTACAAATAGGTAAAACAGGAGTGGGCTTAAAAGTTTAACATCAATATTAAAAGTATATTTTATGAGATTTTGTGTAAATGGGTTACTAAAATCCTTAGGAAGAAGTTAATATTTCCGGCATCCTCACATTACTGCTAGCTACATCCCTGATGGGTCTGTTAGATACAGAACGGAAAATGTGAAGGATCAAACAATCTCAAAAAAATCTTATGCAATAAATAAACGTTGAATAGGAGTTTCATCGATACATTTAGATTTAAGATTTATTATAATGTGAGTTGAATCTTAGGGCGAGGTATAGGTAATGAGATACCTTGTTTATGACTGTGTGCTAGCGAGAAGCTGAAAATGGGAGTACCTACTTTGAAACCTTTTTTCAATATTTGTTTTATTGAAATAACGGATTATATGAAAAAAAATATATTTATTTATCTTCGTTATATTTACCAGAGGATAGTCGTTTTATAAATTGATATTATTATTATTTAAATATACCTCAAAACAATATGTAAATTTTTAAGTAAAAAAAGGATATTTAAATTTAAGAGTTTTCTCTTTTTAGATTAGTAACACGAGTATGATAAATATCTTATATTCTGTTTTTTGAGTGAGACAAGTCGTTATATCGTTTGAGTTTATGCAAATTTTGTGTAATTTTTTTTTATCGAGCCTATTGGGTAATTTTACAAGCACTTATTAAGCCGGTATTAGAAGTTAACGTATATAAATTAATCACTGTTGTTCAGTCGCATATCTGTTTTTATTCAGTCTTTACTTATAAACGGAATGAAATTTTCAGATAATGTACGATAGTGACGGGTCTGGAGGCGTGCAGCTGCGTTTCCTGAGACTACTGTCGAATGTCGCCCGGCAGAACTTTACTTATGTGTGTGAAAACACCAAGATGGCACAAAGGTATGCATTATAGTATTATCATCTTTTGACCGCAGCCTCCCCGGGTTCGCTCCAAAAACATAGGACTTCCCTACAAACTTCCAACCCCGCTTTCCCCTCTTAGGGGTGGAGTTTCTTAATATCCGATCTTAGCTACCCTAAAGTATTACCAACAAAAAGGCCACGTCTAATAACTACCTAATAATAAATTATTATTAGTTTTTTATTAATAATAATAACTACTTAGCTGCGCCCGCGACTTCGTTCGCGTGGTTTTTGAGTGACTTAACCCGTTTATGCAGCACATGCAACGATAGTCACCAAATGTGAATAATTTTCCCCGTTTTTGCAACCTTTCTCACTGACGCTTCGCTCCTATTGGTCGCGGCGTAATGTTATATAGCATAAAGCCTTCCTCTTTAAAGTGTCTATCCAACAAAAAAAGATTTTTCCAAATCGGACCAGTAGTTACTGAGATTAGCGCGTTTAAACAAACAAACTCTTCCGCTTTATAATATTAAGTATAGATTATTATTATATTACTAGCAGAAAAAGTAAAAAAACTCAAGATAGGTTTTATTTCTATACACAACTGTACTCTAATATGATAATATTATATTGCAGATCCGACATCCCCGCAGACTTGACGAGGACGAGCAAGATTAAACTATTTGGACAGAATTCCGTTGAGTTCAAGGAGCCTCAAGTTCTAAAAGACAGCTGCAAGGTATTTTGACAATATTAGATACATTTTTTAACAGAGTAATCTGTTGTCACAACGCGGAACTAAAGGGTTCATAAGTGATCCGGAGCACAGGTTAAAACGAGGTGCTAGCCCTATTGGGCTTTTTACTCTCACTCCCGGTTTCTCGGACGCTATTCAAATACATGATCAACTAACATGACCATTCAAATCTACAACTCATATTGAACGCTGTTTGGTGGAATATTATCAGACAGAAAGTAACGGACTGATATTTTTAATTTTATAATTACATCACGCTCGCACTTGCAAGATTGGTTAAAATCCCTCAGACAAAGTTGATTCAAATCGTATGACAACTAATCGGTATCTTTGGTGAATTATCCTTGCTTGCTTGCGGTGCTGTGATCGCGAAGGAATGTTGAATCAAGATATCCTATAAGGCCAGGTTTCCACTGACGCGGAGTGGGGATAGAGGAGCTTGCGGTGCCCGAATTGACCAATCACTATGCTGGAAATCTCCGGTCCGCTTCAACGGAAACAGCACGAGCATAGTGATTGGTCAATTCGGACACCGCTAACCTCCTCTCCGCCCCGCTCCGCGTCAGTGGAAAGCGAGCCTAAGATCCTCAAATAAATAGTGACTGTCGAGCTCTCCACGTCATTAAGCCTTATACAAAACGTTGGTAACACAATTTTATTGCGTTTGTCAGGACGGCGTCGGTGAAGTGGTGCTGGAGGTGAAGACTTCCCGCAGCGACCGCCTGCCGATCAGCGACTTCCAGCCGCTGACCTTCGTCGACGCCGAGCACAGGTTCTCCTTCAAACCTGGCCCGATCTGCTTCACCTGAGTCCACAGCTCATTTAATGTAAATAACCTTTGTAAATATTGTAAATAAATGTTGTGACTTCATTTTTTATTTTTTTACCTTTCGGTCGCCGGGAAAAAAATACTAGATACTTCTAATACTTCCAAGAATATGCGTAAATACAAAGTTTCATGATGATGGGTGATGTAGTTTTAAAAAGCGTAACAAACAAACGGATATTCACAATAATTATAATATTAGGGGTACCTAATCTTTTATTTTTTCATATTACCCATTTTCTTATTTGCATATCTTATGATTTAAATACATATTTGTAAAAACTTGTAAATTACTTTCAGTCTGAAATTCGTTAGTGTATAGCTGTATTTTTTTATTCTATTTTGCGTCATCTAAAGCGATCCCGCCCAAAGTTAATCGTTGATTAAATATCATATTATTTCTCTCGCTTTTCGTATTAAGGATAGAGAAGGGATGATATTTAAAGAGACGATCAACACTAACAGGCGTTGGTAAAATTGGGTCTAAAGATATAAAAAATATTTTAAGAACTAATCAGTTACACTGTTTAACTATCTAACCATAGTAAGTAACGTTTGGGACAAAAGCATAAATTATAATACATTATCCAACTGTGTTTATTTAAAAAATAAATTATTACATGAAAGAAAAGTCAATCATGGACCAATTATAAAGGGAACTTATAAAAATGAACGTATGTATGGCCATAGAAAAATAACACCTAGAAGCACGCATGAGAAATAGACACAAATGAAATGAAGACATTTTCTCCTACTTTGTTCGAATGTTGTAAGTAAATGTTGGACGCCGACATGGATTTAGTTGCTTCAAACTGTGTAGGCTTTAATAAAAACTCTACATCTAGGTGTTATTAATCTATGTATGTTAAGACCACATTCAGAATAATCAACCTCGCACAGACATTTTCAAGTCTTCAAAATCAGTGTTTAAGTAAAACAATGATTAGTACAATAATTGATTAATAAATAGGTATATTAATTTAATATAATATGTTTAATCAGCTCTTGTAAGCAACAAAACTTAAAATTTTATTTAATACACATTAGTGTCATCTTTGATTTTAATATATGTGATGATGATTAATATCTCAAAATAGCGCGTGTACAATTTTTTTCTAAATCACTAGAGATCACCAAGAAGTCGGGGGATGAAAATTAAAAAAAAAATTACAAGGTACATTGTAATGAACGGTCAGTTTACACCGAGGCGCATATTATTTTAAAAACCGACCAATGGACTCGGACTCACGAAACGAGGGTTCCGTAAAACTTGTACCGAGGTATACATTAAATAAAGCGTTGACATAGATTTTTTTTTTTTAATAAGATCTTTGTGTCATTGTAAAATTTATTTTAAAAAGACGGGCGCTAGTTGCGGTTATTCCTCGCCTTAACAGACAGATATACAGACGAACAACAAAGTGAGCCCTAAAAATTACAATAATTGTTAATTCTACTCAAAAAGTCACGACTTATCGGCATCTGCAACTTATTACAGAACACTAGCTGATGCCCCCGTGCCCACTTCGTAGAGCATAGAAACAGTTTGTGATGAACCGTTTAAACCTTATTTATCATTTATATACCGTATTTATATATATTAAAAAATAGTCGAATCGGTTCAGCCGTTCTCGAGTTTCAGCGAGACTTAACGAACAGCAATTCATTTTTATATATAAGAGAAGATATTTAAGCATTCTGAAGAGCCTCGTTGCGACGCGGTGTGAACTGACTGTAAACTGTTAAAAGATTACTTAATCATCATGTCACCTTAAAACACTGCGATATATAACATTATCTTAGTATTTCCGTCTTTATACTGTGTTCATATTTTTTTATGATTATCATCTGACATGGGCCGCATCGACTCGAAGCTGACATGTCACAATTTCTTCATTATTTATTGTTTATTCGAGGAAAATTAATGAAGAGCAGTATGGTCGTCCTAATAATATACAAATTATATAGCATTATATGAGCACTAGTCGATAATATTACCATTTTAGAGCTCCATAATGTCAATTGGCCGTACAAAGCATAATATACAGTAGAGATTATCTGTACAATATGTTTTTTTACACAACCTGGAGAGATCAATGCAATATACGGAAACTTGAAATAATAACTTAAAATTAAATGCTTTGCACAACTTTTTCTATAAAAAACTGAAGTCGTATCATAAGCTCAGCATGTTTCAAAAGTAAATTAAAATTTGAATCGAAATACACACCTTAAAACCGAAACTTACATTTGATAAACTAAAAAAAAGTGTTTGTAAAATTAACATGACTATAAAAATTTTGAATTTATTTTTTGTAGATCTGCCTTACTTTTTATGACATTTTATGACAACACATATTTTTTTTATTTTTCATAGTTTAAAGAAACTTGTCAAAGAACAGACAAAATATTGTGTAAGGATTACAATATGCAAAATTATTACTAAGTTTATATTAAGATTTTAACATTCATACAAATGAAGTTAACAGTTCTATAGATTGATAAATGCATAACATGCAAGACAAAGCAGGTTTATACAGCAAATGTCCATAGATGCAGCAATGATGAATGTGCATAAAACAAATAGAAAATTCAGTCTTTCAGCGAATGCTTTTAGCTTTTTGTTTTACTTTATTTATTTGCTGTACCACTTTTCAATATGTACACCTTAGTTTTAAAGTAAGATTATGCAGTCCTAGCCTAAATTACATATACATTTTTCTCAATATTTACACTATAATTCCAATCACTTTAAATACTAATCAATTTTTTTATACCTCACAAATTTTTAAATTATCTGTATTTCTTTCTTTTTCGGTAATAGTGTCAAATTCAATTTGCGCCGCGTCGTTTTCATTTGAAGTAGCTTGCTCACTCACATCTTTGGGTTCAATATCACAATTTGTTGTCTGAATTTCTTCTGCAATTTCCTTATCCAAAACCTTTTCATTTTCATTTACTTTGCCCATTTTGTCGACATCTTTATTGACATTGGTGTCCTCTCCTTCTATAACAGTATCTGTTAAAGACAACACATCATCTTTTAAATTTGTGCATGTTTCACTCTCCCCTAGGGTATTGTTTTTATCTGAAGTATTATCTTCTTCTGAAGATGCTAGAAATATATTTTCAATTACATCTTCATCATTAGTATTATTACTACTTTTATCGCCTGCAAGTTTGGTGTTTTCCAAGTTTTCAGCTGCCGGAATTCCTATACCGTTACTACTTATTTCTATTGCAACATTTGATAATCCATCAACTTCATCAGGTAATGCTTCTGATTCTGAATAGCTAGAGTTTTCTATACTTATGATGTCACTGCAAACGATTTTATCATTTTCACCATCACTTTCAGATTCCGAAGAATCTGATATTGCTATAGTGGAGTCCGAATCAGAAGACGAGGTAATTCTCTCATCTTCGAATCGTAATCTCTGCAAAAGATGCAGCTCATCTTCATCTGTATCAATATCTATTACATTGCTTTCTGTTTCTTTATCATCATTGCTTTTTAATTTATCATTATCGACATCCATTGGTTCAAGAAGTATTTCTTGGGTCTCACTTTCTAAATTGTCTTCATTTGCGCTAGCAACATTGACATCGTTACTCTGTGCTGATATATTTGATGTTTTAGCATTGTTTATAATATCCTCTGGTGAGGCATCAGCGTTTTTCCTCAATACCTTTCTATTTTTTTCTTTAATTAACCTTTTAAGTAATTCTTTTCTTTTTTCCTTATCTGCTAAGTGGGAATCCCCTACTTCTTCCTCTTCACTTTCGACTACAGATTCTTCTGCTTCTTTATCTCCAATTTCCTCTGCTTCTAGTTTCAACTGATGTTGTCTATCGGCATATCTAAAACAAAATTTAAATTAGAAATATTTGAAAAACATCATAATTTTATGTTTAATTTAATATTTTCTGTATTTTTTCTATTTAATATAATAAAATATGCTCAAGAATTACTGGACCAATTTTGACAAAATTTACACTGATATAGAGTGGAAAATACACATACGGTACTCGCGGGATTACGCGCGCATAAAGTCACAACAAGTCTAGTTCTAGTTTAATAGCAAAAAGAAATTGATTATTTTATACTATAGTACGTCCGAGATAATTTTAACCCAAACGTAGACAAACCCGTCTATGACACAACCATAGACTAGTCAGTGATGCCAATTGGCCAATATTAATACAATGATTATTGTTTGTTATGAATCAATAAAATATAGGCTTATATTCTACAATCGGCAGTGTCAAAATTGCGTATATTTTCTGTGAAAGATTTTAATTTGATGTTTAAACATATTAATTATTGTTTAATTGATATAAAATGTATTGGTGAAGTGTAATTTTTAAAAACTCCGGTGAAAGTGTTGATAAGTGTGTACAATAAGTAAATATGTGAAAATTTCGGTGCTTTTGGTTTGTTTACGTTAAGGTTAAATTTATCTCGAACATACTAATAGGTATAGTTTATTCTTAAATCTAGGTTAACAGATCCAAGTTGTAAGCATAGTTACAAAACGTATTTATTTACATTGGGCTTACTAATAAAACTTACTTGTTTAAGATTTCAGACTCCCTTTTAGCAGCGATAAGTTTATTTTCAGATAGCTTTCGTTTTAACACTTCATTATCTTCAGCGGGATCTTTCTCCTGGCTGTCTGTGATCCTTGAAGCCACTGAAATTCTCCATTCATTTTCTTGTCTTCGTCTTTTAAGTTTTTTGCCACATCTTTCAAACAAATCTCGAGCTAAAAATAAATATTTTATCAAAGTCTAATTTACATGATATTTAGATGTGTTTATGTACTTAATATTGACAGAAACTTTTTGTAAAAAAAATAGTGATATTATGTTCATTCAGTTATTTTTTTTTTGAGTTCCATAGATAGTAACTAGGTACACGGAATCCTTTTTGCTTGTTGCTCTGTCCATCCGTACCGTTTCTTGAAAACTTTAACGGGCTGCTGGAAGAAATTTCTTTTTAAAAATAGCAGTATGTCGTGTGTCATCTTTTTTTGTAAATTGTTCTATTGGAAATGTATCTTGTGTGCAATAAATTGTTAAATAAAAATAAATAAACTTTGATGATTGTAAATATAAATACCTAGGTAAAAAATTATATTTTCTTGTAATCAACCCCCAATTTTTTCTTTTAATTAGTAACACACGTTTTACGTTTAACACACATTACAGGACCCAGCCTCTATCCCAAAAATCACGATAGCTGCCTATTGTGCAGCCTGATGAAATTTTCACAAATTAAGAATTTCTGTTGCCGCTATAAACAACAAATACAAATATTTAAGAGGTCTCGCATACAAAGTCCGTGATTTTACCCTTATTTTCTTGATATACTTTAAGTATTTCAAAATACTTAATTGTATATTTACTTTAATAATATATAATAAAAATCAAACAGAAATTTGTTTAGGGCTCTCAATTCATATACAGCAAACATGATTTTGTTACAGTACCCTCCTTAAACAAGTCCTGGTCCATGCTCATGTCATGTATTATGTTGTTTCATAATTTTATTAAAAACTATAATTACCTTCTGCCTCGATTTCCATATTCATCCAACCCAATCCATCCTCTTCATTGGCTTCTCGTACACAATGCAACACATCATGAAAATCAGGGAAAGGCAGGGGCGCACCGATAGGAACTTTCTTATTAATAAACTTCTCTAACTTTTTAGCTGGTCCCTGCGGGCAGCCTGGCCTAGCTTCTACCACTATTCGTGGCTCTGATGGCATTTTTGTATTAGTCATTTGACGAAACTTTGCATGGACCCGGACCAATCTTTCCTTATATCTAAAATTGAATCAAGAATACAAATTAAATATAATGCATAATTAGTGATTTTGGCATTTAAAACTGATATTACTTGAACAATGATTACTGTCAATCATCAAGCAAATAAAATATGTATATAATAGTTAGTTGACTTTGAAAGTCAATTAACTTAAATAAATTAGCATAAATGTCAAATATATTATATCTAACAATATCCAACGAAATAGTATAGCCATAAACTGCGATAATATATGTCAATTTTATGTATATAATACAAACAAGCCTAGTGTTTCTAAACAGTGTTAAAGAATTATAACATTATATGTAAAATATACAGTGTAAACTCTATACAAGAACCCTCAAAGTACAGCATAATATTTCGACATTATACAGAGTTGTTGTTAAATAAAGAGAAAAAAACTGTATAAGAAATATCCATGACTCCTACTAACAATAATCTACACATCCAAGCAATCCCAATTTGTTAACAAAAGAAAGAATTTCTTAGAAAGTTCATTCCAATAATCAATTAAAAACTAATTGTAAAATGTATCTTTACCTCTCTGTCAGCAAATACATTGAATTCTCTTCATCATCTAAGTCTACTTCTTGCTCTTCTAACTTTTGTATAGCCCTGTGTAACTGCTTTATGGTTTTTTCTAATTTCCTTATCTGCTTTGATCTTTTAGTGTCATATTCACCATCTTCATCCCTTATTTCCATACTTTCTTCTGGAACTTTATACAAGACAAATTCATATATTGTGCAATATGGGCACAATCCCGTGCCTTTTGAGAGTGATTGTTTTTCAAACAATGTATGGCATTTAATCATTGAAAATTATTACAGAATGCTAGCAGCAAAACTACTCGCATACTATAATTAATACTGACCTATAATGTGCTCCTTTTATGTACTTTGTTTTATAAATAGAATATCATCAAAATAATCTATTACTTATGGTTATAAACCAAACCAAATATCTAACAATGAAAAGATTTTAGCATACAATACCTTTAGTAACATCTTCTTTCTTCACTTCCTGTGCCTTGGCCAACTTCCGTTGCATATTTAGTTCATCAACAATGTCTTTGATGTAAAGATACATTTTATCAGGTCCACTCTTTATGGATACAGTTTTACTAGTGACCATATCTATAAATTCTTCAGACTCTACATATTCTTTAGGACACTGTCTGTAATATGTTTTGATTTTTTTCTCAACAATCTTCTTCATGTCATCTGAATTTTCAACTTCAAAACATGTCTCAATAAACTTCTGATAAATAGGATGAAATTCCTGTTCCAGTTCTTGGTTTTTATTGTGACATTCATTGTCCAATTTTGTTTCAAATTTTTCCTCAGTCTTATTTTTATGGTGATCTTTTGGGTGTTCTTCAGAAATGTTGTTTTCATTATTTTCTTTTAATATAATATTTGTAGTCTGTATTGGGTCAATTTCAATTTCAACAATTTGCCTTACACTTTGTTCATTTGGATAGTTAAGCTTTTTTCTGCTATATGGATCAGCTCTTTCTTTACCATGATTTAATTTTTCTTCACCAT
This sequence comes from Celastrina argiolus, assembly GCA_905187575.2. Classification (NCBI taxonomy): domain Eukaryota; kingdom Metazoa; phylum Arthropoda; class Insecta; order Lepidoptera; family Lycaenidae; genus Celastrina; species Celastrina argiolus. The sequence goes on along the minus strand of LR994584.1, from coordinate 6,705,966 downwards.
CAGTTTTATTTTTACATGGACTATCTTCAATTATTACAGGAAGTTCTTTACCTATTTCATTAAAATGTCTTTCGGCTGGCTTTATGGGACTATCTTCAATTGTAATTTCAACATATTTAGGAATTTCTGGTTCTTTATTGTTCTGTTCCTCAAAGTTTATATCCTCACTACTATTGTCTACAATGTTTTTATCTATTTTGTGAGATTCTTCTGGTCTCATGTACCATTGCGGATTTGATGATGGTGACTGTTGCTCAGCAACTTCCTCGTCATCTAAATCAACTGTTGGAATTACAGTTACAGATGGAATGTGCTTTGACTTATTTTTAAGTTTCTTTGGTGTTACAAGTGATGTTGTAGGCAAATTAATTGATTTTGAAGATGGAGCCTTTTTAATTGTAATACTTGAAGGCAAATTACTCAAAACACTTGACCCTGACTGTTTTGGTCCTTGAGGTTGTACTTTCTTTATTTGTAGATTTGACATACTTCTATTTAAATTCTGAGATTTGATTATTACATGAGATGCCTTTTTAACAGGATGTTGTTTTACTGTCAGAGGATCTTTGAGATATACTACTGTACTTCCAGCTTTCTTTACTGTCACAGAGTTATTTTTTAATTTGTTTACCAATGGATTTATGAATACATTCGATTTTGGAGTAATATTTGGAATCAAAACCTTTTGTGTATCAAGTTTCTTGATGTGTGTTTTAGTTAGAATATTTTCTAAGGAATTACTAGTACTGTTCTTCGCCGGCTTTATAGATATCCCAGGAAGTCGCGACGGTATATGCACCATAGCATTTAACACAGGCTTCTTCTGCAATACAATGAAAAACGTTAACGTTAAGCAAATGCATCAATATTAAGTATTGATAAGACAAATCAATAAATTGTATTATGTTATATTCAAGTTGCTTTACTGTTACCTTTTTCGGCGGTGGTTCAGCTTCTTCATCAGACGAACCGACTTCAATAATTTCTTTGGTAGCCATTTTTTAGTTTCAAATGTAACTCCACGAAAATTAAAATGAGTCTCTACTGCAATACGCCTTTACAAACAGTTTAAGCATATTATTACAACTTTTTTAAGCTGCAATTATCAGAAAACACGTAATTAATACAAAATTAATTTAGGCATCATCTAAGTGCATTTCTTTTTCTTCCTCTTTTGGATTTGACAATTTTTTAACGTCATGAATATCTTCAACGTAGTACTTCTTCTTCATTCGTTTAATTTTTTTTTCTGCGGTCTGTCCGTTCGCTCCAGACGGAAAATGCGGAACTGGGCGGCGATTCTCAGGGCTCGAACTTTATTCCGAATATTAGTATATCCCGCTCGCACGCGCGCTAAATCTCATTTGCATGAGCGGGACAGACCGATAGTAAAAACTAAGTTCGAGGCCTGAGAATTGGGGCCCTGGAATACAATTCTGGATTTTCGGCGAGAGCGTGAGTATAGCTTAGCTGAAGACATTATTATCCTAGTCAACCAGACATAAGTCCACCTTAGAAACAGAAGACATAAAAGAAAGTCTACAAGAAAAATTAAAGAATCCGTTTATGGAAAATTTTATTTCGAAACAACCAAGCTGTAATTACAAATAATCTGTAAATCATATTATTTCTGTTTATGTAGCAAATCATAACATTAACTTATTACAAATCGCTCTAAAATTCGACGTGACGTTTCTTTGCGGTAAGATGACAATTTACATCACTAGTAGTTTGCAGCTACCTGTCAAAATAAATATCTCTGAAATCAATTTTTATTTTAAACTTTATTGAATAGGACAATGATTAAACTATTTTCATTAAAACAACAGAAGAAAGATGAAGAGGGATCATCAAGAGCAGGAGGTTCACAAAAAAAGGCATCAGCCGCGCAACTACGTATAACAAAAGGTATTGATGATTTTGAGACAATTTTTAACAAAGCTATTCCTTCCTTTACAAATTGAAAAAACATAGAAAATGTTTTATTTGTTACTTATATTAAGTGTTAAACTTTAATTATTGATTATTAGGTTTCATTGTTTTATATTTTTTTCAGATCTCAATGAGTTAAATCTACCCAAGACTTGTAATACAGAATTTCCAGATCCCGATGATTTGTTAAACTTTAAATTGATTATATGTCCCGATGAAGGTTTTTATAGAGGTGGAAGATTTGTATTTAGTTTTAAGGTAAACATTACAACACACCACAAAACAAAGCAACAATATTTCAGCTTGAATAATATTGTTCTTTGGTTTTTTATCAATATGCAAGACCAACAGCTTAGCTAAGATACAATAGTAATAAATTGGGAGACAAAAAACTAGGTAGTATATACAGTTTATGTTGAAACTATAGCTCCTAATAATTAGAATATAGTTTCAATGTACATGAACTGTATTTGAATTAATATAATTATATATTTATTAGAATCTAATATATAATTATAATGTTTATTGAGGATAGACTGTCTATGGCGAAAGCTAATATTGTAAAAAGTACATACATTTAATTTTAAATAGCTTGTCTTAATGTGTATGCATTTTGAGCTAAGATGCGACATAATATTTAGGTCAAGTTAGACCTTTTCCAACACTTAATTACTCATTCTAGTATTTATGGTAAAGTGTCTCATTATATTCTTTATAATCTAATTTAAAATCATATTTAAAGTTTTCCTTGAAAAGGTTGTGAGTCAGTGAATGTAACATTTTACAGGTAGGACCAAATTATCCTCATGAACCTCCTAAAGTTAAGTGTGAAACAGCTGTGTATCATCCAAACATAGACCTAGAAGGAAATGTATGTCTAAATATACTTAGGGAAGACTGGAAACCAGTACTCACAGTTAATTCAATAGTCTATGGATTACAATATTTATTCTTGGTAAGTATACATTTAATTTTCATTTATATAAATTAGTTAAAGTTAATATAGAAAAAGGATTGATACAATAAAAATAAATGTGTAGTATCACTTGTGGACTGCCATAGTAAAACTTGCGTATCATTTTTATCAACTTATGCAATTATAATTATTTGTTATTATATTATAAATATTATATACATATATATATATATATATTGTGCGAGCTTTGTACAATCATACCTAGGGATTGCAATCCGGCGTCATTTTCAGTCCGGCCGGATACAACCGGATTCCCATCAATCCGGCCAGATCCGACCGAATCCGGCCAGATTGATTAAATCAAGATGATTTTCGCTTTTTAGTACAAAATAAGTGGGTTAATCAAGTGTCACATACGAGTACGAGTAGCTCAGTCTTTCTAGATTTCACTTTCACAGATAGATCAATTTATAAGTAACAATATTAATTATTAAGTAAGTATAATATCTAATAGATACAATTAACTAGAATGAGATCAAAATCATTATTAAAGTATTTGAGAATGCTAACAAACAAGTCTTATAGGTATTTATGATTATGTCAGATACCATAATTATTTGCAAAAATTATCACAATAATGAGTTTAGAACTCTTTAGTTTAATCAACTTACGATAAATAATTATTTTAAGTAATAATTGTAAAAAAATATAAATTAAAATCAAATCAATATTGATTTTGAAAATAAGATCGTAGAAAACGCATGAACACTACGCACTACGCATTTAAAGTACCTACTCATGCAACAGCTATATTATTTTATTTATTTTCCCACAAACTGCTAGCACCGGATCTGGTCTTCGGATCCGGTACATTGGTCCCCATTAAATGTCCTCATTAATCATCCGGTACCCATTAAATGATGCCGGATCCGCCGGATTACCGGATCCGTTTTTCCGGATTGCAATCCCTACATACCATACACATTAAGCAATTGCTCGGCCGAGCTAAATGGTGAGCAGAGTAGGGGTGTTAGGTTTTATTTATGTTACGGAAACTCTTGATTCAGACGCCCAACCTCCAGCATGTTTGTATGAATGTTTAAAAGTGCCCAAATTTGGTGGCCATATGTAGAATGCGTAGTATGCATGTATTTAATATAGACTATAAGCCCATGAACAAAATTAACCTGTGAAATGAACCAATGAGATTAACGCTTAGAAGGCTGTTATTATATCATAAAATTAACTCTGAGCTGTAGACACGAGTAGTAGAGTAGAAGCTTTATATAGCAACCTTTAGCTTTTATCTCAAGATAAAAAAAATACACTTTAAAATCATAAAAATACAAAAAATAAAAATAATTTGTAGGTAGTAGGAACTTCATTTTTATCTTTTTTAGGAACCAAATCCAGAGGACCCATTAAACAAAGAAGCAGCTGATGAGCTTCAAAGTAATCGACGCTTATTTGAACAGCACGTGCAGAGAGCAATGAGGGGAGGATATGTTGGATCATCATACTTTGAAAGATGCCTGAAGTGAACCTGTTATGCATTAATGTAAATTATTTTCTGGCTACATAAATAAATCTCAATTCATTTTTTAGATTAATATTTTTATCATCTCAAATACTGTTGTTTCACGGACATGGCTGAAATCAGTGATCACCAAGCAGAAAAGAGGAGAAATCTCCTAAATTATTTGGTTTCACCATAGACTTCTCTTGCAGCATGCTATCACAGTCATGTGTTGGCTAATTGAGCATTAAATAACAGTATCATACTGTTATAAAATACGAGCAACATAATGTAAAAATGTAGATAAAAAAAATATGTATTTTATATTTATAAGTTCAAATGTTTGTGGATTTATTAGAACAGGTATAAAATGTTTGTTGTTTATGTTGAAACATGCAAAGATATGACAATTAAAGCTTATAACGCAGGTGATCTAAACGACTATTTGTATGGCGAGAAAAAATTATTGCGTCGACCGGAGCTTGTTGAAAATTTGCAAAAACTAAGGCCTCAGCCTCGATTTTTGCGGGAGCGGCAGGATCTTTTACGTAAAATCAAATGGACCGGTTCTCAAAAACAGCGGCGCGGGAGCGGGTAACGAGTACCGCACCGGCGCCGGCGCCGCCGCCGCTGCCCGCAAAATTCGAGGCCGAGGCCTAAAACAATAGTCACACTCGCATCACTAATATATGAAAAAGGCGCTAACTTAAAAAAGGAGTGCTATAGAAATATCAAATTAGAAAACTATTCTCCTCTGGATGTACTTATTGAAAATTATAAATTTTTTTGAGATTTTTCAATCCTGGTCGTATTATGTCTTAGTATTATGTAGAAAAACCGGCAGAATTGAGAACCTCCTCCTTTCTTTGAAAGTTGGTTAAAAAAAGTTTCAAAGTACTGAATACAAAAATTTTCAGCGTGCGCACGAAGCCATAGTAGGAAACACCACAGTCTAGAAAAATGCAAAATAGGAATCTAATAATTCTATTGCTGTCCCGCAACTGCCCGATCAAACCGATAGAGACAACTGCAGCTTGAACTGACATACTAATATGAGCACGAGAAACGACGATTAGGAAAGCCATATTTCCTCCTCCAAAACTTAACAGATTTGATACATTTTTCATTTTAAAATAAAGGTTTGAGCTATGTTCCTATGTTTCGATATAATCTTAAAATATACTTCAATTTTTTTCTGGATTTTTAAACACAGCCGATAAACGTGACTATATTTTTTAAGTTCAACGCCTCATACAATATTTATTTTTTTATGAGAAAGAAAAGTAGGGACGTACTTACTAATAATATTATGCTCAGGAAAAAAATTCTAGTGGCATTATCCAGGAAACATTGGTCGCGTTGACCCTGTTTTTGTATGGAAAAACGGCCGTTGTGTTTCCTTATAATAAGTAATTTTTGTTATTTTTACTAATGTAATTTTTATATATTTTTTCACCAGATTAAAGTAAAAAGTAACGTCTCTTTCGGTTCATACATAGAAACCAGAATGTGTTTGAAAATTTCGTTAATAACGTTATTAACTTGCAACTGGAATGCACCTACAGTCTTCGATTATTGTTGATCGAAACCTACAGTGTTCTTAAGCATTTTTAACCGGAATTCTATAAATGGGCACTGGCATTGGTAAACATACTGGTTTTGCCACGGAGCAGCAGGCTTACTCCCGACACAATCGAGAATCGAATCAATTCGATCTCAACGGCTTTTGGTGTTTTATTTGGTGGATCACTTTGAAACTAACCCGGTTATAGAAAAACGTTAGATCGTAACTTTTTGTACTCCCGACTCAATCGACTGAGGATCAAAGTACATAAACAAATGTCATTTTATTTATTTGGGAGTACGGGGCTCGATCGAATCTGAATCAAAATCAAATCAGTTTGGAGAGTAAAGCCGAAAGGTGATTTAAGCAACTGTATACTGTGATTGCCACTCGGTACTGACGTGATCCCAAAAACCTTTAAAAAATATTATTTTTCCTAAATATGGCGTAACGACTAATATGCTGGACAAAACATTTTTATCCGGCAATAATTTTAGCTCGTAGGCTATACTTCCTTTAAAAAAACAAAACGTCTATTGTGACGTTGACTTTGACATTAATGACTTTGACGTCTAATTTCCCTTCACGAGACCGTTTCTTTTTTTTACTTCTTTTTAGTGTCATTTTGTTCATTGAAGAGCGTAAACGTTTCTTTTGTGCCGACGCTTTCTCTACGAGTTAGTTCAAGGTAGAAGTTTCGACACGTTTTTCGGTCGACAGTCTGCGCGATGATATACAAGTGAGAGTTCATATTTTAGGTCCGGGAAAGGCTCATCTAACAAGGTGGGCCAGTTATTAGAACAAACGTTCGAAACTCGCTAACCGACGGACGGGGGGCGCGCGACGCCTTCGAGTCGCACACGCGGGAGAAACAATTCCGACTACTTAATCAGAGAGTGCAACAAAAACCAATTTTTAATGTGTCAGATTAGCATAGCATATTGCTGCTACGTCAGATCGCAGAACGCTTCGAGCAGAAACTACAAGGTTATGCAAATGAGTTCTGAACGCTTCTATACCAGGGGTAATCAAAAGACCATTCACAACTTTAATAAACTTTAACATTTTTTTCTATCCGTGTCCAAAGTGCTTATCTCCGTCGTATTATTTTCCTCTGCTATTGTTCGGTGTCACGATTGCTAATTGCTAATTGCCTACCTGGAACCGACTGATAAGGGCGCAAGATCGGTGTGCGAGTAGCTCCGAGCACGTCAGTCGCTAATCAACAATACGAGTCTGCGATGATGGCGGGCCAGCCGGAGGAGACGCTGCTGTCGCGCTGCGAAATACCCATCATTGACCTGGCGCATATTGGTATGTAAAGCCTTACTTTTCACTTTGATTTATAATACTCCCATTCAGATATTTTTCATCTATAAGTGACAAAGTTCTTTAAAGTCTGGCATAGCAATAAATCATTAAAAATGCACATAAACATAAGTATATCAACTGGCTGTTTGGCTTTCCAATATTTATGTCTGGTTTTGCTGATCCAGACTTAGGAAGTCTGGATCAGGGTCGAGTAAGCCTGTGTTTATAGGCCATTTTTAACCCTGACTTGACAATATTACAAAAATATTTAAATGTTTGTGTTACATACTGTATTTTTACCATTCTACAATTAATATTGATGAAAAATCTGAGAGAACTCTGTTTAATCATAATCCCTGTGTTCCAGGAGCTAATAGTAAACGAAAAAAACGTTTTTTTCATTCAATTTTGCGTTTCTTTAGCACTGTTTAGGGTCGTTTTGAACTGTTTTCATAGGCACTGTCAGCTGTCAATGTCAGCGTTATGAATGATCTAAACGTTTAGAGCGTCTCCTGGAACAGGCCCACTAAAATTCATTTATCACAATATGTATACATACAAAATTGGAATAAACTATAAAAAATAATGTGTTAATAACACTGCCTTCTTGCAATATTGAAATAAATGCTCCTACTTTTATGTTACATTTTTTTTTTTGGGTTTAACATTAGATTTTTGACCAACTCTAACCAAAGGGTAGAAAATCTTGGTGTTCTTTATAATAATAATAATACTTAGGTTAAAAATTTTGGAAGATGTACATGGTATAAACCAAACTAAACTATATTCAAATTGACACATTGCATAATTATTATTGATAACATAGAAGAATTGAACATGGAATGAAGGAAATATAATTTAACATAATAATGAATCATGTTTAAATTTTAAAATAGTGGACGTCCCTAAAACAGATTTACATTGAACTTGAAAGAATATTGCCATTTGCCAACATGTACCTATTTATCATTTTTACAGATAATCAGATTTAAATCAAATCAATCAACTTGATAACATTGAAACAACTAAATCCAAGGAGTGTTTTGATAAAGAATTAAAAATATTCTTGACAAAGAAGGAAATGACTGCCAATATGGTCAATGTTTTGGTAACTTAATTGTTAATACTTGCATTGCTCAAAGGGCATTGGCCAACCACTTTTCTTTGTGTCTCACGACTCACGCCGCGCGGCGAACCTGTCAATCCACCATATGTTTAATGGCCCCAGGACCCAGCTACGTTTATATGGGGCTTTAATAGCATGGGAAGATTTTTTCTATTAGGTACATACCTAGTTCATGTAACTCATGAATCCTCAAACATTGATTTGAATAGCCTTGAAAAATATGCTCAATGTACATTTGACAATTAAAATATGTCTTATTCAATCATTAAAAACTTCATGATATCATAAACAGATTTCGGGAAAGGGACCAGTCAAAACATTGGATGTTGGTTTGATGATGATAATACCAATTAGCTGTTTTATTACATTGAGAATGCATTGAACCTGCTATTTTCCATTCTTACAATTTACAATTAACAAAGTTCAATATCATTTCTTGATGTTGATTAGATTTTATGTACATTGTATTAGTACTATAATGTGTGATTGTCTATTTATCTTATTTACAATAACAGTCTACTATATTATTATCATGTGTTAAAATTTTCATCATTATTTAAGTTTCAAGGCTAATATTTAATAATAACAACCATTATATTTTATCAGTTTAACTTTTGCTATTGATTAAACATAGTTAAAGGTCTTCAGTTTTTTAATTATGATATTGGACTAAAGTTTAAGCACATAGGTTAATGCTTTTAGCAAAGTGAGTATATTCAAGGTTTACAATCTAGTGACCTTTTATGACACTGCTTCATTGTCATGTTATTATTTTACAACTAAAAAAAGTATGTAGGTACATTATTATATATTATGTGTCACATTGTTTGTCCGCGATTAATTGCTAAACAACATAACCAATTTTAATAAAATTTGCACAGTGTGCAGTTTGATCTTCATACTTTATATTGATCAAGACATTTTATAAAGATAGCTTACATCTTAATTTATATTCACTATATTATTTTATTGCAAATATAATTTAATTTTTACTATAATTTTTTTCTTAAAATTTACAAGTATCTGTTAACTCCAAACGATTTTAACAGATGGCGATATCTGTTGATTTTTTTTTATCATACTTATAAAAGTTAATTAATATCCCACCAGAAACATTAATGTAAAAAAGGAGAGCCAAGTTTGATACAAAAATTATGCTTGGCTGTGAGCTTCGCAAAAAGAATGGAGATCTAAATGAGTGCCAAGTTCTATTCAAAATCCAAATATGTATTTATAGGAACAAAATAACATTATGAACAAGTATTAAACTATTTCTTTGCTTTATTGGACACCTAAAGGAAAAGCTGTTATTTAAAAAAAAATTGAGACTTTAAGCAGCTTAGAGACTTGAATAAGTGTTGAATAACTTTATAAAACAACTGGATGTAATGAAAACTGGCCATTTCAATGCCCAGTAATAAGATCAAATGGTACCAAGATTTCTATGTTGAAATTGCTCTTGATAAACCTACTGATTGTCCTACGCTTATAGCAGAAAGCTGTAGCAAGTGTTCTAATGTACTTAACGAAATCTAAAGGAATACCTCGTCATCCCGCCAAATATAGGACAATTAGCGAATTTCCTACTCGGCCAGTGTCTAAACACTAGATTTACCAGTCTTCAAAATATTTCAACACAAAGGAAATCACCGCCGACTGCTCCCTGTGAGCGGGTTGCAAGTCCGGATTTTGTATATTACGTGTCAGTAAGTTTCATCGACAACGGCTACTTGTTTGAATGTAAAAAACTATACTATATCCATAACTGATTGAATGTACTGTTGGTTCTTGATGGAAATTCATGTTCACAATATTAACACACAACTTTTTTACACTTTTCCACTTTTTATTACGTTTTAATAAGGTTTTTATAACACGACCGGTTTCGATTAAATCATCATCATGTGTAAGGTGAAAAATATTTAACATAAGTGGGTAAATTGAAAATAATTTAAAAACATTACGGAATTAATGTTGCCCACTTCATGAAAAAAATTTTGCAACTATTATAATTGATTGGTCACAATAAATATTTATAAAAAATTATATTATTACTCTACTTATTATTACAACGAGTATTTTTATTAATAACTTAATGTGAGATAAGTTACAAAGTCCTGGAAAAGATACAATTGTCAAATGTCAGAGTTTAAAAAGTACAAACATTTTATTGTAATTTACTAAATTCCTAGTCTATAATAATTGTAATGTCCTAAAATTTGATAAAAAATGTAAAGTGTATGTCAATTGAATAATTTAAAATACAATTCTGAATGAAAATTAATTAACTTAATTAAAAAATGTAATTTTACAATTTAATAATTCAGTCTATAATAAATTACAATGTCATAACATTAGATAAAATCATAAAAATATGCCTATAAAATAAAATGTCCAATAAATTATATTAACTAAACTACTATATGTCCTCAAATTCATTATTAGCTAGTTTAAATGAAAGTAATTAATTAATAAAATTAAATGTCCAATAAAATAGAATTCGACAGACATGACTGATCATTAAGCAGATTTCCCTCTTTTTTATATCTATTTATCTCCAAGGCTTCCAGAGCATTCATTTTCTTGATTTTTGGCAGTACGTGCAAATATTTTATATATTTGCACGTACTGTATTTTTTTTTATCTGGGTCAAAGTAATGGTCATTAATAAAAAAAACCTTATTAAAACGTAATAAAAAGTGGAAAAGTGTAAAAAAGTTGTGTGTTATTATTGTATAAATATACTATATATCCCTTTAGCTTAATAATATTTCTGACTAAATTACATTGTTTAGTTTCGACAGAAGCTAAACCCAATAGAGGCACTACATATACACATTAAACACCTTTATTCTAACTTAACTAAAACTTATCTAACTGGTACACCTTGACAACCCATTACGTTTAATTACGGAGTGACACTCATATCATCCACGGTTAAATGCCTGACTTGGCCGCGCTAAAGGCTTCCAATCTGTGTCACTTACGTAAATTCGTCTAGACTGTAGACTAAGTCCAGTTATATAAAGTGAAACGGTAACAGTCTCCAAGACTTGTTAATTGGATGATCACAATACGCTGGGTACATGACCTACATAGATTCATTCATGCTTATATTGACCTACTTTTACAGCACAAAAACCTTTTGTGATTGACACAAATGTTGCCCGTTTTCTCGTAAAAAGCTTAATATCGGGACGTCGATAACATTTTATTACTTTAAAGGCCTTCGCGTTCTGTAGGCGAAGCAACTTAAAAGTAACGTTATCGAATGATAATAATTGGATGAAAAGCATTACAGCGCCAATTACAATTGACATTCGATAACTTCACATTTATGGAGCTTGGCTTAGAGGAGTAGGAGCAAATGACAGAGCTACGTGTTCGTAATAGCATGGACCAATATAATTAATTGGTCTATATGGTAATAGAATTGTATCATTATGACAGTGCACATACACTGTGTAAAGTCAGGAATACGTAGCCGTCAATTGTTCCGGCTGGCCTACTATTTACCTCTAAATAGTGAAATGTATTTTCGCTCGCTAAAAGACCGGTTACCGTCGTTCGCTCATCTAAAATTACAATCCCATTAGACTGTCCAAAGTGTTCTCGTTTATAATTCGAATATACTTCACAGGCGTGACGCGGGCTCCGCATTTCGGCCGACATTCGTTATCGTCCACAATTTGTGTCAAGTTCTCGCTGTCATAAAATGTGTCAATATTAAACGGTATCAGACCCACATATTGGAGGTGTGAGGACGTTTGGTATTGTAAAGCGGCTCGCAGCTCGCCCGATTTCGCAATTTGACTGACAGCTGCCCGAATAGCTTTCGCAGCTGCGTCGCAATGCATCAGTTTCGATTTATTCAGTTCAGTAATGTCCATTGTGTCGGTAACTCCTAAAAATGGCGGCTTTTGTATCTAACTTATTAGTTGCAGCAAATATAATTTCTACGTCTACAGTCCGACCCGACGAAGTGATCTATCTACACTTTTATATTAATATTATAAAGCAGAAGAGTTTGTTTGTTTGTTTAAACGCGCTCTTTAACTATTTCTACTTTACTTTACTTTCTCTTGAACTACCGATCCGATTTGAAAAAATATTTTTTTAAGGATAGTCCATTTATAGAGGAAGGCTTCAGGGTATATGACATTACGCTGCGACCAATAGGAGCGAAGCGTCAGTGAGAAATGTTGCAAAAACGGGGAAAATTACATTTGGGGAGTTAAACGCTGCATAAATTACGGTTTAAGCTACTCAAAAACCACGCGAACAAATTAATAAATTATAAACAAAAAAATTGTATTTGGTAACATTGCAACCGCCCGTAATCTTTGTTTACATTAGCATCACATTGACTCTTAACAGAGTATACTAAGTAGGTACTACTCATTTGAAGCCATACTTTTTACTTTTTAGGACAACGACCGCTACTGGTAAATGACTCGGTTTATATCGAGGACAGTATGTCGAGATAAGCGATCACCAAATTGGTAGTGAACGGACGATTCCTCGAGAAAACTAAAGAAACCTATCATTTACGTGATTTTTTCGAGGCCAGTCGGCCATCGATTCCTTGTCTGTTTTTGTTGAGAAATTCTACACGAATAAAAACAGTTGACTTAATAAATAGTTTATTTGTTACTCTAAAGTCTAACACTTTTTTGTTTTGTTGGATTCTTTGACGCTACTACGGCTTTCTAGGTTATATGTATAATAAAATAAATAAATGAATAAAAATATCTTTATTAAACACATAAAGGGACATAACACAGCCAAAGGTTAACAAAAACACTAACTTACACATCATATTACGAAAGAAAAAAAAAAAAGCAGATAATTAAAGTTTTACATCACAATTAAGTCTATGCAATGCCCACGCAATAAAGGGTAGCCACTAGCCACTCAGGCTTCGACCACGGCGAGCCATGGCTCCTTCCGTGGCCCTCCGTTATCATCATCATCATATTTCAGCTACAACGTCCACATGACAGACAATTTACTCGCTACGTTTGGCAGACGGGTTGGAGGGGTCGAGCGCAGTGTTAAAATAATAAGTTGTGAGAGTTCTGTGAGTCCGCGTAAACGCTGCTAACAGTGCTAACCATTTCCGTATAATAATATTCCCTCTGTCGCTTTCACCGGCACCCCACATGTTCTGTAATATATTCTAGAACAATTAAGCTTTGTAGTATATCATTATAATTTTTTTTATTGTCTAATTACGTATTACATAGCTAATATATCAAGAGTTAAAGACGTCATCAAACAAAGTATGTATTTAAAATCTAAAAATATAATATAAATACCTAGAAACTTGCGCACTTGCAATTTGACAACAATCTTATTATATATATAAAAATGAATTGCTATTCGTTAGTCTCGCTAAAACTCGAGAACAGTTGAACTGATTTGGCTTTTTTTGGTCTTGAAATATTCGTGGAAGTCCAGAGAATGTTTAAACGGTTTTTATTATTATTTTTTGCTCAACGAAGTGGGCACGGGTCAGCTAGTCTTCTTATATATAAAAATTAATTGCTGTTCGTTAGTCTCGCTAAAACTCGAGAACGGCTGAACCGATTCGGCTATTTTTACCCTTGAAATATTCGTGGAAGTCCAGCGAAGGTTTAAACTGTTTGTGTTCTCAACGAAGTGGGCACGGGTCAGCTAGTATTTTAATAATGATTTCTTTTGAAATTCGCTTATTGCATGGTAATAATACAAAACATACGTAGATCGTAGACATATTTTCTTACCATATTATGTCTTAAGGCTTGTACCAATTATCACGTGACCACATAACAACCGATCGTTATTCCGTCCTCATTTTTCCTCTTCAGCCTTTTCCCTCTCCAGATGGTCGCAGGTAACGTGTGTGTAGGTAAATCTGCTAGCTTCAAGGAAATGTTTATGTATTGTTATCTAAAGAACGCTGTAAGGTTGCATATCAATGCCATTAACATTTTATTCTTAGAGAGACCTTCCACGGATTTCCTTTTTCAGAATTTTGTTTCTTAATATCTACGATAACCTATGATTACCGACAGTGAGCCTCTACTAAAGGAGTATTTCTAGAAAATTATGAATTACCCAACACACGTCGCTGTTGAGTATAATTAGTGGTTATGTCATTGTAATTATAAATTTATTATATGTACCTATACAAGACAATCAAGTAACATTAAAGTGTATTGTATACAAAGGCGTAATTACCATAGATTTTATATTGGAGTGAACTTTTTAGTAGCGTGAAGCGTCGTTGTGATAAAATAAAACAGCGACAGGAAAAGAGATGGAAAACACTTATATTTCGAGATGATTCGAATGAAGTATCTAGTTAGTAACAAGGCTAATCCAAAGTTGGATTGTGGAAAAAGTAATTTATCGCGCTCTAAACCACAATTAAAGACAGAACAGATACATAGTAGTTAGCATTAGTGGTATTAGGGTACACTGTACCAATTCAATGTGCTTTAAAAGTAATGCTTTCCAATTTAAATGTCACTTATTCACCGCACAGTATAGGAAAATAATGAGACAGTTTGGTCGAAGTGGAAGTGCATAGTTTTGATTATTTAGGGCCGATTTTTCAATCGTCAGATAACTTTTATCTAAAGAATAAATATGTGACTTGGACCGATGACCCCCCTTGTATTGAATTGTGAAAAAATACATGCTCTAGTTTTAGTAAACAAAATAGTAACCTCCTTTTTTGAAGTCGGTTAAAATATGACGTATGTTGGGGTTAAATATGATGTATGGAACAAATGTCAAAGACACATGTATATTCAACAGATAAAAGTTATCTGACGATTGAAAAATCGGCCCTTAAGCTTAATCTGTCCGTCTATGATCTATATTATGTATATGTCGCAGTCATCTGATTGAATCCGCTATTTAATTGAATGACTAGCGCTTTCATTGAATCCTGTTTTTACCAACAAATTCTAGAATCCGAGACTAGGACAGCCATTTAATATTTTAGTTTTAAACTTCGAAATTTCCGAATGAGTACTAATAAAACGAACATTAAAGTAAATTAATCAAAAAATATATCAACACATTGCTGTCTGTACGAGCTGTTTGACGCCATTATATAACCGCCTAGTGATTCAATTAAATAACTAGATTCAATAAGATGACTGCGACATATATATAGATTATAGACGGACAGACAGCGAAGGCGACTTTGTTTTATATACAATGTAGTGATGTAGCGATGACTGCTATTGTATACATAACCATCTGTACAAACTTTCAGTTTAAATATTGTGTTTAAATATATACAAACGCTGATGGTATTGAAAATAATAATCGATATGTTTGAATATAAAGCATCATACCGAAAACGTACCAAGGAAGAGAAAAAAAGGTTATGCCTTGATCCCAATTTTATCCGAGAAACGTCATTTGATCTTCAAAGTATAAGTTACTGCCATGCGTCTCGGCCGCAGCTGCGGTAACCGTTCCTACAACCCGTAGATACATTTTTTGTGAGTTTTTTATAATGCTACCAAAAAACTAACAAAGACCTTATTTCCATCAGTTGTAAACTTTTAAAAAGATGATCTATTTAAATATAAAGTTATGTAAAATGTGTTTGGCAGTAATGTAAAATCATCGTTTAACAGGAACCTACTTTATCAATCATAATAAAACATTGGATGACGTCAAAGTTCTCTGAATTCTGTCCGACTTCAAATAATGGGAGATATTTCTTCAGTTCTGAATCACGCGATAGGATTTAGAAGCAAATATCTGACTTCCATGGTAAAGCAATAAAAAGGTAAAACCAAATGACAATGGGCTGAATACTGAAACGGTAGTTACAAGTGGCGCTCTATTCACATGCTATCCTTGTCATTTCGCCAAGCATTAACAGTGATAACCTGTGAAGAGGTGGATGGCTCCTAACTGGTTAGGTTAGGTTAGGTTGCTAAAATATTTGGTCAAGCCGAATACTTTTCAGTATTCGGCTTGACCAAATATTTTAGCAAACCAAACATACTATTAATAGTAGTTTATATTACGAAATGATATTTTAAATTGATTAAAAATAATAAAAAAATACATTTAAAAATAAAACGTGTGTAGTATTAAATGGTTAGGATAGGTTATGTTAGACATTTAAGATTGTAGTAGCGAATTCTGCCCGTTACACTCTAGATAGGGAAATGGGTAATTGAACTAAAATAGAAAGTTCTCAAAAATAATTTGTCGCAAACACACTATTCCCGCGCATTTTCCGTGGCTTATATGAAAACTTCAAAAATCTCATTGTTTAATTGCTTAGAATAAGATTTCTTACCGATAAATTTCGATTGATTACTGCCCACACGTAATGGCTCGCTTAATATTTTTTACCGCTCATTTAATTATTTATATTCACTGATCCATTTAATTATTTTTTAATGCTCATTATTGTTTACTTTTCTGCTGATTTTTAACTGTTTATTAAACATGTCATTTATAATTGTTAACTCACCAAAACTGCCTCTTTAAATCAGTGCCATTCAACAATTAGTGAAAAAAAAAACTAATTGTTGAATGTCACACCTCGAAATGGACTCAACCAAAAAGTTGCAATATTAATAAACACTTTAAAATATAACAAAATGATACCGCATAGGTTAGTGAGCCGTCTGTGAGTCATACTGTAGCAAATATGAGTAATAGGGTTTTTACCGAAACACATTTACACGGTGAAGATACTATATGTAACATATTATATGCCGATAATAATGGTCGTAAAATCCAATTGAATTTAGTAATTTTCACATTATATCTTGTTGCTGTTTTCCAAGACTATACCACAAAGTAGACTATACGAAATTAATAAAAATAAAAATATATTTATTAAACACATAAAGGTACACATAACAAAGCCAAAGGTTAACAAAAAATTAACTCACATATTATATAACAATACATGTATAAAAATAAAAAAATAAACAGAAAGTTAAAGTTTTACAACACAAACAATTAAGGCTATGCAATGCCCATTGCCCACGCCATGCGTTTAAAGCCACTCTGGCTTCGACTACAATGAGCCATGGCGCCTGGTCTTCCAAGGACCCCTTGAAAGTTTGCGATCTTACGATGGTACCTACACAAACACAATTCACACTACTTGGTACAAATAAAAGACAACACTTACATAGAATAATATAATTATTATTCTATGTATGTATGTGCTGCGCTAATTACTGAAATTAAATATTGTTAGTAATAAATGCAGCTATAGTAATGCTTCTTGTTTACATTTATAGTAACGGCAAGTGAATGGAGTAGAAATAAAGATTTATGCTAAATGTTCGTAGAGACACATTCTTGCTCTCGAAATCATTGAATCAATGTTTGGGAAACTAACCTAATACGATTGAAGCCAGTGAAAATGTTCAATCACCTCTTGACCCACTTGGCTGTCCGTTACAGTTAGGTTTGCCAAAATCGCAAGTCGATATCCTAATAAATTATAACGCTAAGGCTTATTTCCCACGAGAGGTTTTGTGGTCGTGACAGAAAAAACTGCACTGTAAATAAGATTGTTTATTCCGATTGCCAAGTCAATCTACTACATATTTATTTAAAACAATTTTTTTTAAATAATGTTGATATCATCACTACAAGATGTTGTTAGACCGACCGACTAAACCCAGACTTGGCATAACATGGAACTCACAAATTGTTACGGCAAAAGAACTAAATAGCCAGACTTGGCATTTTTACAAGTTATGCTTTTGATGGGATACTATAGTCTAGGGTTACTCTATGACATAATCGTATGTGTGTTTGGGTTTATGTCTACTACATATTACATCACAATTGACGGTATAAACACGTGTAACCAGTAAATTCAGTAATGCTTACTGGACAGACATCAGAAGAGTCATATTTCATTAAACCGTTGTGCATGATATCGAACTAGTTGATTTTACAGTTATTGAACTTTACAATGAGTACTAAGTGTTGTATAACAATTATGCACATAATGGTTAAGTGGACTCAGATTTATAATCCCAGTTACTAAAATCTAGGGCGCTTCACCTTTCTTTAGTCAATTAATAAGTGATAGGATATTTTACTGTCTACCATTTTACTGGTTGAGATTAATTAAGTTAATTATATTAATATACAATTTTTTTACAAGAGAATACATATTTATAATACCTACTTTTATAAGAATAACCTCATAACTTTCAAACCACCAATTCAAACAGAAATGTGTAATTCGACTTAAATGAATTTCACCATACGTAAGATTTGGCGCGTTCGTTACACTATTAACTGTCTCGTATGGGTCATTTATTACTTGGCAGCTCGTCTCGCAAGCCGTTCATTATATGTGCCAGTTGCCACTGACTCATGCCGGTTGAACAAGATTGATGCGTTACGTCAATCGACGTGAAAAACGTCAATATGCTCAACCAATACCTACGTAGAGTTTCCGCGTTTTTTGCATCAATCTTTCAAAATACGTAGAATTTAAATGGGATTTTCGTAATGTACTCAAACATTGATTCAGTATTTTTTTGTCACGTCGGCCATCTTTGTTTCAAAATGGCCGAAGCAAATGAACGAGTATGGACATTTCACTTTCATCCTTGTTGTGCTAATATTACTTTCTAAAATATTAAAACTGTTATTTGCATAATACAAAACATTGTAGTTTGCAGCTTAGTTGTGTATTTATTAAAGTTGGTACGTTATATTATACAACGAAGGTTTTTTTCGAGTATTTTAATAAAAAATCGGTAGCGTAGAGAGACATTAGTTAACACAACATGTCAAATTAAAGTAAGATTTCTAACAGCACGTTAAATAAGCAGGAAATGTAAACTACGCATATTTGTTCATTTGTTTTTTATATTATATATCAACACAAATCTTTATCAAAATTGATAAATTTTCGTTGATTACGATTTGACATATTATTACAAAAATCACAAATTTTCCGCGAAAACTGAACGTGAAACATTTTTATTATTTTTGTCTGATAACACTAATAAATTTGTAATCCCATTATCATCGATACAAACGAAATAACTTCGATACAATATTAGACTACGCATACATATAACCTCTCATAACATACATAGATAGTATACACAGATCTTCAGTTCAATTTCAACTTCATATTTTGTTTAGAAAGGCACATCAGAGATTTTGGTTGTGGGAATTCCTATTTCTATCAGCAGTTGCCAAAAATTAAAAAGTGTTAAATATAATATACCTATAGAAATATAGTGATTTGTAAAGTTTTAAGAAGTTTTCACACGACACCGCCCAAACGCCCTTTTCCAGTCCAGTTTTCCCTGTGGCCCTAATATCAATGCGCCATCTTAAGTATAACCATAGACCAATTATTATATACTTTGTCTATGGCACACGCTACTTAATTCCGAAGGACTAAACTATACCAAATTTGGCCAGCAGGCTTACTTAGCGCTAGCGGATACAATCGAAAATCGAATCAATTCGATCTCAATGGCTTTTGGTATCTTATTTGGTGGATTGCTTTGAAATTAACCAGGATAAAGAAAATCATTAAATCGTAACTTATTTGTACTCCTGACCATATCCATCTACTGAGAATCAAAATAAACAAACGTCATTTTATTGGATAGTGTGCGGCACGATCTGATCTGAATCAAAATCGAATCAGTTTAGAGAGTAAGGCCCCAGGGACCAAATACTAAAACTTCCAGTAGTTTTGTAAAATTCAGTTTCGTTGATGTAAACTGCATCACGGAAATCTATTACTACAATATTAACGTTATCAAATGTTTTATCGTGTTTTATTTTTATATATCACCTTCGCAACTAGCAAAAACTTGGTTACCAAAGAGTTTTGTTATTTCGATAACAAAGGTAATTCGTATTTATTTTAGGTAAAGCTCTGCTAAGGTCGTTGGTGACTAGTGAGAGGTGTCTTTACTAAAAATAGCTCTAGGCTCTATTGGTTGTTATTTTTACCCGACTTCGGCGAAGCCAAAAGGAAGGGTAATGATTTTGGCAGTCTATGTATGTATGTATGTATGTTTGTATGTATGTATGTATGTTCCCTCGTAGCGGTTAAACTACTGGTCCGATTTTAATAAATGAGGTGTCAATCGATTTGTAGTGGTCCCGCGAGTGACATAGGCTATATAAATTTTAGAAAAATTTTGGATTTTGAAAATTATACCCCAAAAACTATCTCAAAAAAAAATTAAATTAAGATAATTGTGTCGTGTTTGGTATCAAAAGATAGGTCTTGCCAAGCACATTACGAATATGTATTTAAATATTTTATTAATTATTATATTTTATTGTTAAATTCAAAATAAACGATTAAAATGCGGTACGACCGCATTAGTATCTAGGAGTTGTTTAGTTACTTTCTATGCGTTAATTTAATGAAAATATAATGTTATATTTGATGTGGAAACAGAAAAAATATTAAATAAAATAAAAGTTTAAAAAACTATAACCCGACTTCGCAAAAAAAAAGGGTCTAAAAAGGCTGAAACAAGAAAATAATTCAATTTAAAATCCAGATATGCTTAGGTACAAATATGGTCAAGGTAGAGCCGTAGTCGTACCCGCTAAACATATCTAGTCGTCACTTCATACAAAAATACGGTAGAAAAAAGATATTTGTCTGCTGTTGAAATATACTATCCCAATAGCGGGTACGACCACGGCTCTACCTTGACCATTTTTGTACCTAAGCATATCTGGATTTTAAATTGAATTATTTTCTTGTTTCAGCCTTTTTAGACCCTTTTTTTTGCGAAGTCGGGTTATAGTTTTTTAAACTTTTATTATATTTTGTTGAACTAGTTTTGATGTTTCAAAAATTGCTTTTTTTAATTTAGCAGCTTAGCATCGAATTAAGATGGGATGTATCTATCTAATAAAATAAACATGATTTTATTGACGTTTTGTACGGAACGCTTCGTGCACGTGTCCGACTCGCACTTGGCATGTTTTGTTTTTTTTAATAACAGAATGGGCCACGTGTTTCCAATCGGGCACGTGTGGGACGATAACACATTCATTCATTGAACCATTCAACATTCTTGCATTTAAACAATAATGCAAGGTAAGCAATTAATCATACCTAGAACAAACACATGACCCTCCTTTACGTCGCGCAGTCGGGAATATTCTATAATTTGTATCATATAAAATAGCGACATGGGGGGATATATGCTTGTTTATTACAAACGCGAAATGTTCTTCATGTATCTTAATATTAATGCTTGTGTAATGTAACGTTACAGACTCAAGTCATCATCAGTGAGGGAGAAAAATAGCGCGCACCCTATTACAGTACTATACTGTAATCTAATGCTAATGCTCTAATGCTCTTGTAAAAAAATCTAAATAAATAAATAAAAATAAAAATGTCGAATCTATAATGTAACATTACATTACACGTGAATGAATCCGGTAAAGGAGATTAGGTTGACAATTATGTATGGTGTACAGATTACTACTGCGCTGTTACATAATTGACCATAGACTGTAGAGTATGCTGTAGCATTGGCCTGTGGCCAACTGGAGACTGGCCTTAATTAGAATTCTTCACATAATATGTCAACCATATATGCTGTAATTACAATAATTATAGTTTATAACTCTTATAAGTCGCTATTGGATTAGAAGACTTGTTATATTATGTCTCCTACATTAATTGATGCAGTCTTTTCTACTGGGGCTTTACTCTCCAAACTGATTCGATTTTTATTCAGATTCGATCGTGCCGTATGCTTCCGAATAAATTGATGTTTTGTTTATTTTGATTCTCAGTCGATTGATATGGTCGGGGGTACAGAAAGTTAGGATCTAACGATTTCCTTTATCTTGGATAGTTTCAAAGTAATTCACCAAATAGAATACAAATGTAATTCAAACAAACAATTTGTATACAAAAATACAATTAAAATTATATGATATCGATTGTAAACATGTGAGGCAGACCCTTTTAGAGACATCACATCTTCAATCTTCATCTACCAAATAACGTACAGTTGTTCGCGGAACGTGTTTGTTCTGCAGCTCAATACAAACAAACACGCTGTTTCAGTAATTTACGAGCCTCGTTTAAACTCGTTTAAGCGCTTTTATTCGCCGAGCGCATGTCTCATGTTGGTATTCCTAACTTTATTATGATAAATCTTAGGAAATCCACATTTGTAGTGACGTTAATAAAATTGATTACGCTTGCTGGCTATTGTCAAACCCTTCCAGGGTTTCCCTTAAAGTTTAATATTTTTCCTGTATATCGTAATTAAATAACTAGAATATGCTAGGAAACTGCCTCTTACAGCTAATAGACGACACCTACAACTACATCCTTGTTTATTTAGTACGTAAAAATCTTGGAAAATACAAAACTAACTCAGATGTGCAAAAAATGTTTACTAAGAAATATCACTCTTTATTGAGTTAACTAAACGTGTTTTATTATTTGCTTTAAAAATAATATTTAATTACATATTAATACATGTTCACTGAACAAGGAAGAATTTATCGGTTATTTCAAAACACTGCTGCAATATTTTCTGATTGTTTTAACAATCAGAAAATATTGCAGCAAATAAGGTTTTTTGAGAATTATAGTAGTTTTAGAAATGATGGTTTAACCCCCCGGGTTAATATAAGTCTGTGCGTGTCTGTGGAACCGTTGATCTCTGGTGTTCTTCTTCACTGCTTGAAAATGTAGGGGTTTATTATTTTTTTTTTATTTTGTTAATTTTATGTTGGACTCGAGTCTAAATGAAAAACGTTCTTATTTGTAAAACATTTCAAACTTGGCTTACATCCACAAGCACTTAACGGTGTTTATGTCTCATTCGTATCTGTTGCTCTCGCAGCAGATGTAAAAAAATCGTTATGTTTTTACGATTGGAAAGTGTAGCACAAAGAATATTATGTGGCGGGTAATTGCGCAACACTAAAGATTTTTAAGTGAATACCGTGAATGACGTTTTCAATACGAAGAATCGACCATACAAATAAAAACCGATTATGGTGGTCGGACTTAAAGTAGGGCTGCCACCTCTGAAACCTGCCTCCTAGGACCGGAAGCGTAATTTCCCCGGATTTTGGAGCTTTCACCCCGGACATTTCAATACCGGACTACAACTGAAACCCAGCCCGGACGCTTCCCGGATGGCTTTCAAACTAGGACAAATCCGGGAAACCCGGACGGACGGCAGCCCTACTTAGAGTGACTTACGGAAGGGCAAAAAACCATACTCGTTTATTGTATGGTATCCCCACTTAAATATTTATTTTATGTTTTTTAAATTATTGTTGTTAAAATTTTTAAATTATTGGTGTTGTTTGCGGAAAAATTTATAGTTACCTACTATAATATAGGTCTAGCTATCACGGTTACAAACAGCGTAGAGAAGATAGTAAAAAAATTAAAAATAACTAAATAATATTACTGTTATTTGGGTCCAACAAAAAATGCTAAGGAGTTCAAAGGAAATACAAAAATCTTAGCTATTAAAAATACCTACCTAAAGAATAAATAGAATAAAAATTTAATTATCACATACGGAGCTCGTACACGTTTGGAATACGCATCTAACGTTGCACCGTTTCAGCCTCTTATAATGGTCATGCTACCGAGTGCCGACAAGTTACCCGTCTTCATTCTTGTTTGTCTACCATTACGACATAACGGGAGTTATTTTCCTTTCGACTCTGCAAACTGAGAATTTAAAGAACATGAAAAATGCATTATTTTGCAAATCCATATTGTAATTTATTGACTACTAAATTATTGGTTTGTAATGTTGCCTTCGCAGAAAAATATACGGTAAAGGTGGGATTATGTTGTGCGGAATCACCCGACCAGGAGGAAAAATCATATTGTTGGAAATATAACTCTGCACTAATACGATAGAGCTAAAAATCTAACACGAGTCGAGAGTGTCTGACTCGCTCGTGTGTTCGTAATTAATTTTAAAATCTAGTGTACTAGCCCAGAGTTCTATTCAATTCAAGTCCCGATTCTCGTGATTCGAATTTGATTCGATCGTCAGTCTGTCCTGCTCGCACGCGTGTAACATCAACGTTCATGAGCGGTTTAGACTGAGATTCGTAAAGAGGTTCTAGAAAATCGGGGCCCTGGGCCCTGATTACCTAACTTCGGTCGCTTTCCCGTCTCTCGGTATCATAATAACTATAACGTTGCAATGACAGTTGATCTCGAAAGACGGGAAAGCGACCGGAGTTAGGTAATCAGGGCCCTGGTCGTATAGTCACAGCCTTAACTATCTACCATTCTGACCCCCGGTTACTAGAACGCTATTCAAATGTGTGATCAATCATACGATTTGAATCAACCTTATCTGAGGGATTTTAACCAGCCTTACAAGTGCGAGCGTGATGTAATTATAAAATATCTGTCCGTTCCTTTCTGTCTGAGGATATTCTACCAATCAGCGTTCAATATGGGTTGTTGATTTTAATGCCATGCCATTAGTTGATCATAAATTTGGAAAACGTTTCAGAACCGGGGGTGAACTTCATCAATATTCGCCCAGTTGTTGTGTGAACGGTGAAAGATTAACATACACCCATGACCCATCCTTTCGCTTTCATTTTTGTAAAGATTATAACAAAGTTTTTATTATTGTATCTTTATTGTAATGTAATAAAAGTTTTATTTGTTATTGTCAAAATGACTTGGCATAACCCATGTGAATCAGAAAAACCACGTAGGTTTTTGGACTAAGTCATTTTCCTCTTTCCTTTTTGTGTTTGCTTATTGTTTAAACCAACTGTTAGTTTTAAAAAGTATTCGGTTATTTTTAACATTTTATGCATATTAAAATTTTATAGGTATAAATGTACAAACTGCGCTATTACACCTGAATAATTGGCTATTAAACAAAATACTTGTTACCTTGAGTGTTTCGTCACAATCCTTTGTTCTGCACATGACGCTGATTTAACTTCCTTGATGAGGATTTAACAATTGTTAATAATGTGTGTTTTAATAGTAGGTACGCACAATGATTATAATGGTCGAATGCGTATGTAGATTTCATGCTTAGAGATTCTCAGAAAATGTCTGCGTAGGGTAGACCGCAGACAAAAGAAGCACGGGTCAATGGTACCATCGTGAATACTTCTAGTAGGTACTGAGCAAAATTTCCCCCCAAGGCGCGCATGAGTGTGAAGTAAAAATACAAAAATTTCGAATTGTCATATAAAGTCAAAGACGAGTTATTGAAAAATAAAGAATGCTGTCGATTCTTAATGAATTGAAGTATGACGAAGAAAAAGGAAAAAAAATACAGTACATTTTTTTTTCATTCTACCCTGGTCGCAAGTTGCAAAAATAATAGACATTTTCTACGGAAATCTTTGGGCTTGTCTGGTGTGGGAACTGGGAAAAACTGGCCGGTATTATATGGCACCTCTGTAATTTCTCATCTTATTACACTGTAGGTTGTGAAATTAAGAAGAATGTAGACAATTTTAGCTTACTGACTCCAATCCCTACTGAGGACCGGGATCCCGATTCTTGTACCTTCTAAATTTCATTTCGAATAGCAGTCTGCCTCGCTCGTGGATGCATGATTTGTCGTGCGTGCGAACAGGGCAGACATACAGTTAAACGAAGTGTAGTAGCCTATTGAATAGTAGTGCCCTCCAGTAGAGTAGCCTATTGAATAGAGTAGGCCGTTTGTGTGCGACCTAGTAACGGAGCCCACGTGTAGTTTTGCACGACGTGTTGTTTTATGGTCTTGTAGCCGCAGCTAATCAAATTGTATTATGTAATAAGTCATTTATTATATTACCAGCTGACTCGACACACGTTAACGTCAGTGCCGGATTAACCACGTAGCAAGAGTAGCAATTGCTACGGGCCCCGCGCGAAACGGGCCCCGCATATTTCATGCACATCTTTGCCTGAGCGTAATTTTTTACGTTAAACTTATTAATATATTATACAAAAACGTGAAACGTTACTACTTTTCATTGAGACAATCCACGCCAGGCACTAGGTACCCGACTATTTCCTTGGCGTAAATAATTTCATACCGTAAACGCAAAAGTTCTACGATAAGTTGCTTGTATAAACGCGTAGAAATTCAGTCGGTAATGATAATAATCAGCTCTATAAAATATCTGCCGTATATGCAGGTCAGAGAATTTGCTACGGGCCCCGCGCTTGCTTAATCCGGCACTGGTAAACGTAACTAGTGACTAGTGACGAAGGTTGGGTCTCCTTTAGAGGGAAGCGTTGGCGTGCATTATTGTGGTTGTAAAACCGATAGCAACCCAACTGTTATTAACTGTAGCCTAAGCAGGAACATTTGAAAGTGTCGTAATGAAAAGTAATCGATTGGCGCTGTCATGCTTTTCATACAATATTATTATCCGTTCGCGTAACTTTACGGAGCTATCAAATGTTCCTGCTTAGTCTACTGGGGCCTTACTCTCCAAACTGATTAGATTTTGATTCAGATTGGATCGTGCCTCGTACTCCCGAATAAATTGACGTTTGTTTCTTTTGATTTTCAGTCGATTGTTATGGTCGGTAATACAAAAAGTTACGATCTAACGATTTTGTTTATCCTGGTTAGTTTCAAAGTAATCCACCAAATAAAACACTAAAAGCCGATGAGATTTGATTTCGATTGTGTCGAGAGTAAGCCTGCTGATATAATAAATAACTATCATGTGTGCAAAATTACCATAATAAAAGGGTTTAATTTTTTCCTTTCGATATACGGAACTCTAAATATGTACTTCAATCTTGCGCAATGTAGAGCGAGTATTCAGTTGCAGTCTTTTAATGGTTTTCTCGTTTTATTGAAGCGAACGTGCTTTATGAGATCATCGTTATCTACCCATACACATGCCAAACAAAAAAGTTGTGAATACGTTCAGCGGTTATCCATGTTTTAAAGTAGGAACGATACACACATTTATAATTTGGAGCAGTGGTTGAGCGCGTTGGTGCTCGAACAAGAGGTCGCGGGTTCGAATCCCGCCGAGGGAACAAAAAGTTTTCAATATTCCTGGGTCATAGATGTGTATTAAATTTGTGTATAATATCAGCTAGTAAACTATAACGTTAGATGCTATAAACCTTGTACATATGAAACTATGTGGTTTACCTCATATCTAGACAGTCGACATAAGGTTATGATATCCTTAGAACAATGCCTCATTATCAATATAACTTAGTCATAAAGTTTACAACCGCTGTTATAAACCGTTGTTTGAATACTCTGTCCTGTTATCATAGAGCGATCACCCAAGATGCTAGTGACACAAGATACCTTATCCGCGTTAAAAGTGGACTGAACTAGTCAGTAGGTTTAGTAGTAGTAGGCTGAGTAGTAGAATAATTGACAATATTTGCACACTATACATATAGTAGAATATTATGTAGAACTCAAATAAATGCAAACACCAACTGTACCATATTATATGTACCAAATAATTGAATTATGAATAGGTTCATAATATACAGGCTACAAAAATAATGAGTCATAATACTTTAGGGTGTATATGGGTCCCGTATACAAATAAAAATATAAAATACAAAGTTTACTGTGAAAGTTGAGGCATTTCTCATAGAAACATGAAAGCCTTTCACAGTAAACTCTATATAGGAGGCACATACATATAGGTACACCCTAAAGTATTATCACTCATTTATTTTACACCTTGTATTTATTGAAAATTATGATAACTATAAACAAAATTAAAAGTTTTAAGTAACCCTCTTATTGTCAAGCAGGGAGCGAACTGCTAGTGATGAATTTGAGCTAAGAATACTCGCGATGACGTCAGCGTTTAAAGAAATAAGTAGAATAGTAAAGAACTAGGTTCAACTTACATTGGCGCAAAGTCGAAGCGTCCTGCTTTTCACCCGTAGCATCATATTTATCTCTATTGTTACATAATTAAGGTACACACATTATCACAGAAACATGATAGCGAGTGTCTACTTTTGTAACCATATTTCGACCCGCCCCAACCTCGCACTGGTGGTATGTAATTTATAGTTAGTTAAAGGAACCTAGTACCTGTATATAAACTTGATTCAATCACTCTATCTGTAGCTGACATTAAAATCCGTTGAGTAGCTTAAAATTTAAGTCCCAATATCACCATATCTGTGTTAAACGTTTGTCTAAAATTCTAAGTAACATTCTTTCTCATTCATCAATAGGATAAACGATAGGGACAACATGATATTTAATTACGAACGATTACTTTAACAGGCGTGAAATTGGCACCTAATAAAAAACAATGGAAGGACTTGCATCTATTTATGTACTATCTATACTAATATTATAAAGCCGAAGAGTTTGTTTGTTTGTTTAAACGTGCTAATCTCAGAAACTACTGGTCCAATTTGAAAAAATATTTTTTTGTTAGATAGTCCATTTATAGAAGAAGGCTTTAGGCTATATAACATAACGCTGCGACCAATAGGAGAGAAGTGTCAGTGAGAAATGTTGCAAAAACGGGCAAAATATTTTTTACAGAAAAAACCAACGTAAGCCAACAAAAGATAATCGCGATAGTGTTTTCGACAACCACGCGAACGAAGTCGCTGGCACAGCTAGTTTTATATAAACCTACAATGTAAAGAAAGATATACCTATTTATTTCAACGCAGATTGCGAGCGTTCGCACAGGCCATTTATAAACTTGTTTCAAATGTTTTTTTTTTCTCTTTATTTAAAGGCATCTTAAGATTAAGTCAGCCCCGAGTTGTTTCAAATGTTAATTCGACGCAATTTAGTCGCTAAGTTATTCTTGGAGGGATGTCTTCCTAAAGTGTATTGAACCGATTCAAGTTAAGCCAATCTATTTCTAATGCGTTCCCGCTGATGCTTTGTAGCACTATGTTATATGTAGTGAATTCATATTGAAAACAGACATGGGGAGTATCCGATATCTCGCCGAATATACGTTTAAAACTTACATAAACAGATAATTATAAACCTTACTAAACCTATAAACGACAAAATCAGTGAGTAATGTTCGTTGCTCTTGTGTCAAAAACTGCTGAAAGAATTTAATGAAAATTCAAAATTATATCTTTACTAGCTGTCCCGGCAAACTTCGTATTGCCTTATTAATTAATTGCTTGACATACTGACTGCAGCGCCACCTATCGGTTCCAATTGTAAATCTAAACCATTCTCGAATCTCCACGAACACACACAAAAAATTTCATCAAAATTGGTCCAGTCGTTTAGGAGGAGTTCAGTCACATACACACGCACACAAGAAATATATATATATATTAAGATATAAATTACATTAATAATTTGTAAAGGTGTGCATTTATTATTATAATATGTCAAGTAAGTAGAAAAACTGTCATCTGTTATTCTGGCGTGAACTGTACATAACACGAGTTACTCTTCGATTTTTAAAAACTTAGTATGTGTATCCTCTTAAGAGAACATCAATAAACTGGTATTGCGTGAAGACAGAACATTGATATAACTTTTTAAAAATGGATTCTGTTCGTAACGGAGAAAACGTCAAATATTTGTAACAGGGGCCTTACTCTCCAAACTGATTCGATTCTGATTCAGCGGGCCTACTCCCGACACAATCGAGAACCGAATCCGTTCGATATCAGTGGTTTTTCGTATTTTATTTGGTGAATTACTTTGAAACTAATCAGGATAAATAAAATTGTTAGATCGTAACTTTTTGTACTTCCGACCATATCAATCGACTGAGAATCAAAATAAACAAATGCCAATTTATTAGGAAGTACGCGGCATGATCGTATCTGAATCAAAATCAAATCAGTTTAGAGAGTAAGGCCCCAGTTCCGATCGTGCCGCGCACTTCACAATAAAATGACGTTTGTTTCTTTTGATTCACAGTCGATTGATGTGGTCGGGAGTACAAAAAGTTACGATCTAACGGTTTTCTTTATGCTGGTTAGTTTCAAAGCAATCCACCAAATAAAATACCAAAAGCCGTTGAGATCGAACTGAGTCGATTCTCGATTGTATCGGGGGTTAGCCTGCTGTACAAAAAAAATATTGTGTCTAGTCCCTGTAAAGCCTGGTACCGCATTTGGCGTTTTGAACTAAATGTAACAATAAAATAATTAACACGCAACTTATCTTTACCCGCAATGATGGTCGAAGGACGTTATAATTGAAATGTTATTGCTGGGTGAACTGAACTGCCCATGCTTAAATATTAGTTGTTTGGCATTTGTAATAGTAAAGACGGGCCCAGTTTGATTTATTGGAAAATAGGTCAAGCAACTCATCCGAACCTCGATATAGACTTTAAACACATGTTTAACGGGCGTGTAAACGATTAAGACAACTGCATTCAGTTTATTGAACTATTTTGGGTAATAAAAAGATGTTCTTCATTTTATTTTGTATAGTCATAACTTTTCGGTATTTTTTGACATCTATACTTAATATTATAAAGCGGAAGACTTTGTTTGTTTTTTTGTTTGTTTGTTTAAACGCGCTAATCTCAGGAACTACTGGTCCGATTTGAAAAATTCTTTTTTTGTTGGATAGTCCATTTATAGAGGAAGGCTTTAGGCTATAATATAACATTACGCTGTGACCAATAGGAGCGAAGCGTCAGTGAGAAATGTTGCAAAAACGGGGAAAATTATTCACATTTGGGGACTTTCGTTGCGTGCGCTGCAAAAACGGCCGTGTTTCACCAAGCATGGTAAAGTTAACGCCATGTTAAAATACCATGCCATCGCATTCATTGACAGGAAATACGAGAGGGATAGCTTGATATTTAACATGGCGTTAACTTTAACTTTGCTTGGTGAAACACGCCCTAAGTCACTCAAAAACCACGCGAACGAAGTCGCAGGGCACAGCTAGTTTTAGATAATTGTTATTAGGTGCCTAGTTAGCCACATAATATTATGCATTAACCCTTTTACAAATAACTTTTATAAAATTATAACGTCTCTTGAGTACAGAGAATGATAGAGAATTTCCAACGTTCACAAAAACCGATAGTGTTACGAGTATACACTGTCCATTACCCGTTGTGTGTCGAGTACTTTTTTAAAGTAAAAAGATAGTTTGTCTTATAACTTCTCAGGCTTATATTCTATTTTCAAAGCAGGTATATTCGAAGTTCTTACCTGCTCTATATTTATTCTGTGCCTGCGACGAATCGTTTTTAAGCATCTTTTACGTGATCATATTTAGGATGCCCACCCACGGCATATTTGAAAGCCGATTGTTCCACCGTACAAATGTGACCGATTTAATACCTAATCAACTTTTTGTATGACGTGTTCGTTGCATTTAGACATGGGCCGTGTTCGGTGGCTTGCTTTTTGATCAATGCGCTTGTAATTTGTAAAGCACCAATCAAAAACCTTTATTTTCTATTACCTGTCAATTATAATTTACATAAATTGACGGGTTATTATAAAGGTTTTTAATGTTACAAGCGCATGCGTAAAAAATAAGCCACCGAACGCGGCCATGGGCGCCGAGCAAAATATTCCGACGGCGGCGGCGCGTCGTCAGATCGTGGTCGTTGTAGCAGCGCCGTCATCGTCTGCGGCCGCTGCAACGCATAATCCATACAAATCTTGTGTACAGATATTTTCGGCGCGTTTGTGAGCGTACTATTAAGTAGTCCCGTTCGAGTAATAGAAATACATGGACACTTGGCGAGTTGGTAGTAATAATTGTCATCGTAGAAAAAAACGCCAAAGAACCTTTCGGCGCGCCGAGTTGGATCTTCGGCGGCGTCGGCGCCTGCCAAAATCGGTCCGGCGCGGCGCCCATGTCTATTGTATAGGTGCACTATTAAAATCAGTATGTATGTTAATTTTGTCACCTACAAGTCGGCCACAAAGAGTATGCCGAGAGTGGGTGGGCACCCTTACTCGTGCACCGTAATATAGAAATTATAATAAAGTGTGTGGAATTTTTGCCATTGCAATGTAAACGAGATCTTCCGGTTGTTATAATAACAATGAGTCGGTATGTCGGTAACTACCTGTTTAAAATAAATGTCGCTCTTCCAAACGATAATATAGTTTGCAGCGAAGCGCAATATTATGTTTATACTAATATTTTTTTTTATCTCTTCTGTCTTTGGGATAAGAAACAACACCTAAATCATGTCAGATTATAGACTAAAACGAATGGGGTCTAGACTTGACGCGTCTAGTGCGTAGGCGACACCGTTTCACCAACACTTTCATTTAAAACTAGATTTGTCGATCAGATTTACTAAACGAGATTATTATGCAAATCTTACCTTTAGATAATGTTGAATTGAAAACTCTAAATGAAATATAATGAGTAGTTAGTAGGAAAACAAAACAGTTACTGCAAATTTTAAGCTCTTCCTGCAATTTATGTGCAATAATATCAACGGATATTTGAATATAGGTAATTATATAGTATGTTTCTTTTCAACCGACTTCAAGAAAGGAGAAGATTATAATAGGATGTTCAGCTGTGGATATTTTTGCTCGTCTATTCAAATGCAATTCTTTAAAATAGATGGGTTTTTATGAGCTAACTAGGGTGCGGGCGGTGGACAAATTCCTATATGAGAGAATGATAATGCGTATTGTCAGTTGCCAATTTGTTGAGTCGACTATTGTGTATTGTTATACATTACATATTGGTTTTGCATAATATAGTATTGTATTGTTGCCCTACCTGTGAATCAATATACAAAGTTTCATCGGAATCGCTAGCTAGGGGCGTTGTGGGTGAAGATTTATTAATTCTGTTACCTAGTACAGCTGTAACATTACAATAAAAAAAAGTAACATTAGAGAATATATTAGCAATAACAGTTCAAGAATTTCGACGAATATGTCAACAAATTTTGTCGTAAATATTTCATGTGTAGTTAACACAATATGAAATATTTACGACAAAAATCTCTATGAATTATTTATTAGCAATATTACGCAACGAAGAAATTTGCAGAATTAATAATTGAATACCTACGCTATTTCTAAGTAAATGGTCGATCAAGTTAATTAATTTCAAATTTACATTCATTAAATATACAATTTAATTAATATAATAATTATTATGTATTACTATAACCCGCATAAAAAGGCTGTATATTGCTAGATATACATAATATTAATTCAATTTTATTTCCGCAAAGTAACGCGTGATTTTATTAATTGTGTAGTATAATAGATTGTATGTGAGTAGTTAAGTTTGCAAATAAGTTCCAACAAACCCAACTAAAAATTTAGGCTTTTGTAAAAGTTTTTTTTACTTAAGCTTATATCATGTTTGTTCGGGCAAATCATCCGAATAAGATTTTATCTTCAACCGATTGTGCTGAAGTTTTAGATATTATACACCTTCAGTTTCAATGCATGGTTAAATATTATGTGACGTCACTAAATCCAAGATGGCAGACTGGTTATTTTTAATGTACTCCCTCATTAAGGGTTTCAAATACATAAAAATAACTTGCTTAGAAAAAACACGGTCGTGTCCTGTTTTCAATCGACTTCAAAAATAAGGTTTTATTGTGAAGTGGATGTACATTTTTGTTATTGTAAATTTAAAGAAAATGAGCACTCGTTGAATACATTTGTGCTTCGTCCGAAGCGTGTCACGGCCAAACCGTCGACTAACAAACACAAGTGTTTTATGGATATCAAAATATTTGTCGATCTGTTATGTCTATATACGGAGGGCGATAATGTATTGACATTTTTGGGGGCTCTTATCGCGAAATGGCGCGGTACATACGCGCAAATCATTTTAGTGTCACATGATCGAATTGTATTTGATAAAATTAATTTGGAGTTGGAAAAGGACAGAGTCGTTATTATAAGCCTTTACTTCTCCGACCTTTCAGTCCCTCGGTTCTTGACTCTTCGTACACCCTGAAAAAGTGCCAACTTCCTCCAAATTCCGTCATAAAACAACGCCGTAATAAAACAATTGCTATTAAGTAGTTAAATTGTTATCTAACAAACTCGATAGCGAAGTAAAAGACTAGATTTTATTGTTTCTGCTGTATGTTATAACCAAAATATATTGTGTCTCAAAGTACTCGATACATGGTGTGTGTGCATAAGGGTATGGTACTGTTGATGTATTTGGTGATGAATGATAAATTGATGATATAACGTTATTTTAATAAGTCAGCTATTTGAACATAAATCACACATTCTTGCCGGGTGATCACACTCGTTCATCTTAAAGCCCGTTTCGTAATGATGACACAATTTCTTTTTGCATGTTCACGATTTCGCAGCGACTACTTTCGAGTGTGTAAAATCTAAATCATAACTCCTAGTTAAGTACTACCTACTTCTACAATATTGTGTACTACCTAATACTATTTAATACTTTCTGATAATAATAATTATTATGACAGATAAAGAACACTTTAAGTAATTACAGTGAATATCTGATATAACAACTTTAAGGGCCCGATCATTTATTAAAGTCCTTATAACCGATATAAAAATGTTCACATTGTACCATTATAGTCGACAATTAGTCTAAGTATCGACATTATACCCGGCTAATAAACTATTTTACTGCTGTTGTAGGAAGTATACCAACTCCTTGGTCGTAAAATGAGAGTTTAGAGAGCAGGGCCCTAATCACAGATTACTAAATAGTTACCCCCTAATTCTCAGGCCTCTAACTTAGTTTTTACTATCGGTCTGTCTCGCTCATGCAAATGAGATTTAGCGCGCGTGCGAGCGGGATATACTAATATTCGAACTTTTTTCCACTGCCCGAGAATCGTGCTCCAGGTCACGAAAACAAACATACTCGATGTTTTAATACGTAGATTTTTAATGGTTGTGCGCATTCGTAAACTTTATTTACATTGTAAGTAACTTCTTTAGGTACGATTTTAGGGATGCTTGGACGTTGTACCTTCAAAGTTATCATTTTACAATTAGGAGCATTATTGGTAAAACCCTTAGCCCTGTGGCCAAATAAAATACTTAACCCTATAAGTGTAAGAAAACGCCAGTTTTTAATTTAATGTAAAAAGTGTGTTTGAAGTTAGACATCTTATATCACACCAGCAATGTATTAGGTGTCGTTTCGTTAAATGTATGTTTCATGACATATAGAGGCGTAGTTTAGTCTCACTGTGTGGCTCGCAAATTGTTTGAGCCACAGCTATGTTACTTTCATAATTTAAAACAATAGGCAACTATCCTTTAATAACTACGTTTTCTACTACGTACAAATGTTTAGGCTCTAATATAGATACGTAAGATTCGGTTTCCTTTAATAAATTGTTTTATAAATTTGTAATTTTGAACTTTGGCGTTCGAGACAACAACGGGCCGTATTATTATCTTTTATAATACGCCTGTCTGAAAGTGACATTCGGAAGCAAGTCAAGTGTCACGTGTCCGCTAACTAGCTGTCATCATGCAGTTATTATGTGATCGTTATACGAAAATTCCAGGCAGCCATGTTGTATGGCCTAAACTGGCTATAATTAAGAGCTTGTAATAGGCTCCCTGCTCATTGTAAACCCTACGTGGGTGATTAGCCCCCGGCTAGGATGTAGGAACCCAGATGTTAGAACAAACCCAATTCATGTATCATTTCTTTGTCACCAGGTACGGACGTGTGTCCCATGAAGTCGGTAGTGCGGCGCATCGGCCAACAGCTGTTCACGGCTCTCAACGGGAAGGGACTGGCGTTGTTGGTGAACCACGGGATTGCTGATGATAAGGTGGGTTTGGTTAACATTCCACGCCTACTCAGCAAATCCCGGGTCTCGCTAAGTGTGAAAAAAAGTTAAATACAATAACACGAACACGTCATCCTACTTCCTGTTATGTGAGTCCTTTATTAGATTCGCTAAAACACTATAACGCCGATTGCCTGCCTACCCAGCCAATCCTTGGGCTCACCATATACTGTGGCAAAAAGTTTCTCCTAATACATAAATATTAATAATGGTTCCCACATCGATTTGGGTGTCGGTGGCCGGTTTCATTGAAAACCAGACCAAGGTACGCAGGAGTTATTTTATAGTGCCCAAGTGTGTGTGCAATACACAGAAGCACTCTCTCTTCCGACACTCTCGTAGCCTAGTGGGACGGATAACCGACACGACTGGCGGGAGATCAGCCTAACCACACTTGAAAACAACAGTTTTTGTTGTTCCAACGCGGGAATTGAACAAAAGCTCTGAACCACTAGACTACGGAGGTGTTACTTCTAATACAAATAATTACACATAAATACAATGTGACATCATCTTTATTAGATTTGAGGCTAATCAGCTGATTATGATGATAATCAGCTTTAGTTTTATCTGTAGCTTCCGGCGCTTTAATCCTTCAAGATCCGGGAAATATCTTTCTTTCTGATTCATCAATGCTTAACTATATTATGGTACAAAGAACACAAGGGAAATAACCAATGCGGTTATGGCAATTTCGGTCGTGTTGTAAATTTTTTCTTTAAAGGATATACTTTTTATCTTTTTATTTTATCCGACTGTCAGTCATATTTGCAACTCATATCGTTTGATACAAAGTAGTAAAAGAATTTACAGTTAAACATTCGTCATAATAGCTCATCTTCATATGTAATGACTTACTCCAAGAAAACTTATCTGTCACGAAGCGTGCCATCTATATCACGGTATGTGTAAGTATTTTACACCTGATATATATTATTTCGATAAGATAGAGGAGTTTAAGGAAGTTGATGCTTGAAATCATATTTATTTTATAAGAATAATACAAATATCAAATAGTTGAATTAAACGTCATGGTAATGTTCCAACATTTGCATAAGCATCTCATCATACTGACTGTCATGATGTTGCCGCTATTAAATACAAACTGACCGTGTATGGGCCTATACTGCCGTGGTAATTAATAGAGCAGTAATTCAGAAAAGGTGGTTTCGGGAAAATGGCACTTAAAGATAAAGTTTTAAATGTCATTTTCTCGAAATCGTCTTTTCTGACTTACTGCTATATTAATTAGGTACCAGGGTAGTATATTGACTTGATAGTTTATGTCTGTATGGACGAAATGACAGTGTCATGTCGATTGGATGATAGGCAGTATGATTTATGGCTAGTAGTTATGTATTTTTTAAGAACTTGCGTGGCAGCATAATTCCATTTTTGGCTGTACTTTATAGTTCGTCCGAGATAAATTTAACCCAATCGTAAACAAAGTCTAAGCCAAAGCCATGACAGAACCATAGATTAGCCAGTGATACATTATTATTGTTGGCTACATGAATCCATAGACTATAGACTATTCTCCAGTCGGCAGTATCAAAATAGCGTATTTTTAATGTAAATTTTTTTTATTTGATGTTTAAATATGTTTATTATTGTTATAAAATATTATATACTTACTTACCTGTAAAAGTGTTGATAAGTGTGCACAATAAGTGAATATGTAAAAATTTCGATGTTTTCGGTTTGTTTACCTTTAGGTTAAATTTATCTAGGACAAACTACCTATACAAATTACAACCTACCGTTATACAATTGAGTGCAACGGTTATAATACAATTGATTAATCCAAACTCTGGCAAATGACAACATTTTGAAAGAACATCCTGTACTTTCCAGTTGAAAGCGATTTACGGCGATTTGGACAACTTCTGCGCTCTGCCAGAAGGCTGCCAAGCGCAGTACCTCCGCAATCCCGTGAGCAACCATGGCTACGTTCGTCCCGGAATGGAACAATTTGACACCACTAAGAAGGTAATTAATCCCGGGGTGCCGGAGTTACAATAGCAACTACATCACCCATCTTTGATGATGAAGAAATAGGTAGCAGCGTTTCCGCTGACATTTATTTATTTGTTCAATCAAGTTCGTCTACGGACTTCTGTCCGGATCCTTTTTATTTCTATTCATTACATTTGACTCTGTACGAAAATAAATCATATAACGGGTGTAAAAAAACAGTCACTATAACTTTGGGATATGAATATACTACCTTTTCTCATTCTAGAAATGTATTAAAAAATATATATATAATATAATAAAAAACTTTTGGTTTTTGACAAAAAAAAATACTTTTTCAAAATGACGACAGGCAGTTCAAAGTTATAGTGACTGTTATTTTTACACACTGTATATTTTTTCCGCCGACATTGTTATTATCTGCAAAACTGCGCCCGCCAACCCGCCTGAAAACGTGGCGAGTGTAGGCAAATATCCCCCATGAAATACTTTGAGGGCAGGCTCATGTCTGGTATTCCACATCATAGGTAAAATGATGAGGAAGATAATATATGATTTTTATAATATAGGCTTTTAAACCTTGACGTAACAATTCATCTATCTGTGAAGACATGACGGTATTTTTGATCACGACTTTCCTTAATTTGCGTAACAATCCACGTATCTGTTAGAATGTGTTGTGTTACAAAATAACGCTTAACTCTTATCGCTGCTTGAAAATGCGTTTATAATTTCGTCACTTTGGCCATGAAAAAATACGATAATATAGGTAATTTGTGTGACGTTCACGTTCCATTTCGATCCCGGCAACACTCGTTGCGGTAAAAAACTTAATATTTCAATATTTTTTTAATAAGAAAGAAGGATATCCCCCGGTTTCCCGTACGCTATTCAAATGAATGATCAACTAACATGACATTTAAATGAATAACCCATATTGTACGCTGGATTAATGGTTAATTTAAAATATAAATAGAATTAATGGTATAAAAAGAAAATGTTAAATTTTGATATCTGTCAGTCGTTCCACTAGCTTATGAATGATCTGAGCGTTCAGAGTAAAAGAAGTGCTTAGAGGAACACAAGGAATAACATCACGCTCGCTCGCTAATTCAAATCGTATGTCAACTGATCGGTGTCTTTGGTGAATTAACCTTATCTGTGGAATTTTAACATATTATCTTGCAAGTGCGAGCGTGATGTAATTATAAAATATCTGTCCGTTCCTTTCTGTCTGATGATATTCTACCAATCAGCGTTCATTATGGGTTGTTGGTTTGAATGCCATGTTAGTTGATCATTCATTTGAATAGCGTACGGAAAACCGGGGTACGACTAATGAAAATCTCTATCTATATTCGTTAGTTTTTTATGATTTGGGGATTCGAAAACCTTGTGACTAATTAAAGTATTTTCACATTTCAGGAGCTGCGTCATTCGTTTAACATCACGACGCTGTCGGCAGCGGCGATGCCGGCGCAGGAGGAGGTGCCGGAGTTCTGCCAACACCTGCTGCCGCTGGCGCAGGACATGACCAACCTGGCCAGGATGCTGCTGCAGGCGCTTGCGTACGCCTTTGGTCTGTACCGACTGTTCATCACACGCTGTCGAAGTCGTAATGTAAACTGCATGCAGTAGGCCTACTCTCAACTATCCTAGCGTTGGAGAGAACTGTCAAATATCAATCTCGATCTATTAAAATTAGATTCAAGAGTAGGCTAGGTAGGTAGCTTCTCTACATCATATAACAATATTTTTGACAATTTCGTCAACGGCGGGCGGGGTTTCATTGGAACCAGGCCAGCTACGTAGGAGTTATTTTATAGTGCCCAAGTGTGTGCGCAATGCGCTCTCTCTACCTCCACTCTCGTAGCCCAGTGGAGCGGATATCCGACACGACTGGCGGGATCAGGCCCAGGACCGACTTTTTACATGCCCATCCGACGCAAGGATCATCTTTCTTATCAGACAATCAGGTGATCAGCCTGGATTGTCCTAACCAAACTTGAAAATAAATTTGTTTTTGTTGTTCCAACGCGGAAAACAAACCCACGACCCACGTAGTCCAACCAGGACCACCTAGTCGAAAGCTAGGTTCTTAACCACTAGACCACAAACTCGTTAAGAACTAATAAATGAATCACTTACTGTGATGAGGTTGTCACTTCCCTATACTTACTTCCATTAATATTATAAAAAAATATTCTCTAATTTGAAATCCTGCGTATTTCAGGTCTGCCGCCGGCGGCCCTGCTCGGCTCCCACTCGGGCATGCTCAAGAGCGACGGCGCTAACCCATCAGCTATTCGCCTGCTGTACTACCCGCCCGTGCCGCCAGAAGACGGGCCGTGCTGCCGCGACGACGGCGGCACGTACACCCGCTGCGGCGCGCATTCCGACCGCTGCACCTTCACGCTCGTCGCGCAGGACTCCGAAGGCGGGCTGGAGGTGAGGATCTGAGATTAACTTATTGTTGTGATTTTGGAGATTTTTTGACTCAAGCCGGGCAATATTGAAACATCCGTTAATCTTTAAAATTATAGTATTATTTCCAGCTTTTTCGCCGTGATCGATATTCATGGCGTATGTAGACGAAGTAGAACGTAATACGTTCTTCGTCTAGATATTTTGTTTGTGCATACATAAATGCCAATC
This sequence comes from Celastrina argiolus, assembly GCA_905187575.2. NCBI lineage: Eukaryota > Metazoa > Arthropoda > Insecta > Lepidoptera > Lycaenidae > Celastrina > Celastrina argiolus. The sequence continues at coordinate 6,665,222 of LR994584.1, read as the reverse complement.
TATACTAATATTATAAAGCGGAAGAGTCTGTTTGTTTGTTTGTTTAAACGCGCTAATTGGTCCGATTTGAAAAATTCTTTTTTTGTTGGATAGTCCATTTATAGAGGAAGGCTTAAGGCTATATTATAACATTACGCTGCGACCAATAGGAGCGAAGTGTCAGTGAGAAATGTTGCAAAAACGGGGAAAATTAATTACATTTGGGGACTTTCATGGCGTACGCTGCATAAACGGCTTAAGTCACTCAAAAACCACGCGAACGAAGTCGCGAGAACAGTTAGTAATAAATAATGACAAAGTTATACTTGTGATATATTATGATTCAAAAATAATATTATTTAACTTACAGGTGAAATTGAACGACAAATGGCAGCCCGTAGGTCACCTGCCCGGAGCAATCCTCATCCAGACCGGAGAACTGTTGGCTTCTTGGACTACTAACATACTGCCGGCCCTTGTAAGTAATATTATATCATTACTTAATACTTGAAATGTTTGTTATCACTTAATATTATTGAGTAACTTTTTGCCTGTGTCTGCAAACGTTATTTATGTACAAATATTGAAGTGATTGATTGATTTGGGTTCTTTTTGGGTTCTGTACTCGAAGGGACCCTAATAAGCGTGGAACCCTTTGTGCGGGAGTTCGTCTCGCATTTAACGGTTACTGAGTGGTCAATCAACAAACCAGTAGACCAGCTTTATCTTAATATAACTCATTAGTTTACTTTGCACTTACAGATGCACCGTGTGGTCGTGCCGGCCGGTACGTACGCGCGCGCCCGTGGCCGCCATTGCGTCGCGTTCTTCTGCCACCCCGACGTGGACGCCGTCATCCCCCCGCTCACCGCGCGCCCCGCCGTCGCCCCGCCCCCCGCCTACCTGCCTCCGCTGACCCTCCACCATCGCCTGCTCAACGCCGCTCACCATATACAGAAGAGGTTCCGCGAGACGTACGCATGACTAGCGCGAGACAACCATGTTAAAAGTGTCGCCTGAATAAACAGACGCAGCGACAAACGTAATTGAAAATTATAGCGTAAAAGTAGTGACGTAATTGGATATTATTTACTTATTGGTATATTATGTGACTAGGTTTATTGCCTTAGCGTATGATAATGTTTAAGGGTACGTAACTTATTTTTAATTGGAGAACTGTAATGTTGGTAGCACAAAATTTAGATTATTATTTTTTATACTTCCTGCCATTTTCCTTAAATGTATTTCATGATAACAATACAAAAATTTAAAACAGTACCTGGACTGTCTCTTAATAAATGACACCAAATTAAAAGTAAGTTACTTGCCCCTTTGCCACATAACCCCAAGTAAAATTTGACAAAAATATAGAAACAACTTATGTTATATTTTCGTATTGATTAAAAGTTGCTTAAGTTCAAATATTGTATTGCGATGTTTGTATTATGTCGGCAATCTTTTTATAGATGATATTAAAAAAAAACATTTGTACATTCTTAACAATGTCAGATAAAAAAAAATATCTACTTAATGTGTTCAATAGCATAAAAAATTTTGATCAGTATATTTTGTACTTAAACATTTGTATGTACTTATAAAAATCACAGCTAACTATAAACCAAAAGACATTCGAGAGAGACTTGCAATGGTCGTTTCGGCCAACAATTCCATAACAGCTCAAATGTTTTTTTATTATTTTTGTTATACGTAAACTAGCATTCCCTGTGAAATTGGCGTTATGTAGGTACTCCTGATATTAGTTTTTCTTGCCTTGTCTTCGCGATCGTACTTTCAACATACATACATACATACATACCATCACGCCTCTTTCCCGTAGGGGTAGGCAGAGACCACTTCTTTCCACTTGCTACGATCCTTACACACTTGTTTCGCTTCGTCCACTTTCATTATTCTCTTCATACACGCTCTTCGGTTTAGGGTACTCTTGACCTGGCCTTTTTTCAAGACGTCTCTAATTTGGTCTTGAAACGTCCGCCTAGGTCTACCCCTTCCCACACTTCCATTCACACTCGCCTTATACACTTTTTTCGTCAATCGTTCGTCATCCATTCTCTCGACATGACCAAACCATCTCAGCATACCTTTCTCAATTTTTGTCACTACATCTTCTTTCAGACCACAACGTTTCCTTATCTCGCTATTTCTTATCCTGTCATTCAGTTTAACTCCTACCATACTTCTCAACGCTCTCATCTCAACTGCATTTATTCTGCTTTCATGTTTCTTCTGCCATACCCAACTTTCACTTCCATACATGAGTGTCGGAACCAACACCCCCTCATGCACAGCCAAACGAGCCTTGTTAGACACCTTCCGACTGTTCATGTGTATCCTTTGCTTTACAGTATTTAAATTTTAAACTCTTGCAGAACATTTAAAAAGAGATTTTGTAAAACAACGACGTATATTTTCACTTAACAAAGCTTATATAAAGTATTCCCTCTTGACATTTATTACCTATTATATTAGTTAATTAGCAATTAGCGACGTGGTGTCGCATTTATATAAACTTTTATTTTGTTTATTATACATATTGCCTTGTGTTCGTGCTTCTGCATTTTTAAGTTAATTTTATTTATTCTAGAAAATCTTCACCGCTGCTTATTCTTCTAAGTAGATAAATAGTGTGATAGTTTTTTTATATTTAGCTCAATTTGTATCCGTACTTGAAAGTTATTGTTGTAACTTTTTACGTCTGGAATATGCAGTACTTAATTAAGAATTTCTGAGTTTTTTTACTACAAATTTTTGAGCGTATCCATTTTACTATATTGTTATATTAAGAAGTGTTTAAGGCACCTTTATTTGCCGGTACTTAAGTGTTCCTATTAGATAAACTTTTTTATCCAGTCTTCCATTACCTTTCAATCCCCTTACTGATTGGTTCTGTTTTAGTGCCAATTAAATTCAGTTATACCATAAATGTTACCAGTACAACAAACTTATATTTGTTACTTATTTTTTTCTTTGTTTTACTAAATACCGTCCATTTTAATATCTGGATACGCTCGCCATCAAAATATTTACATAGTTTAAAAACTTACAATAGTATTCTGTCATTTCGTAGGTACTTAAATCTTTTTTTCTTTTTTGTTTTTTTTATTGCAATTATTTTTCTATGCGATGGGCCGGAGGGCAGGATGTAGGTTTTATTTTAAGAAGGTGTGAGTTTATTAGTTAATTCTTTTGAAGTTATTTGAGATTGCAAACATTGTATTATGTATTTTATTCCAAAATTATTTTGAAGCTTCTTTATATAAAATATATTTAATGCAACATAAATACTGCTTTAGATATAAAAACATGCTTTAAGATAGTACAACATATTGTGAATGTATAAGAAAATTGATTATTGCATAAAGTTTGGAAATTTTGAAATCAGTGTTGCATTACTAATAATTCCTAAAGTACATTTAATTTTGACAGTGCATTTCGTATGCTGTGAATTTACATACTACTTTTTATTGATAGTAAAAAAGCTGTGAAAAATATGTGTTTTATTAAGTTTTGCTGCTTTGATTTAAAAAATTTAATCCCTTGACCGGTTTCTTACCTCGCGCGGCTGGGGAAGTCCCACTATCTGATAACTGATATACCTTTATTATCGGCATGGAGTTATAAGCACGGCGCGCCCAGACTGACTTTGTTAAAATATAAACTAAAAGCAAGAATATAATATTGTCTGTGCTATTTTAAATGTCGTAAAAGTTTAATTATTTAATAAAGATAAACATTTATAACCTTTAGAAAAAAAAAACTGAATTGGATGAAAAATGTTTTCAGTTTTTAGGATAGGTAAGCTTCATTAAATAAAGGATTTTCTACAAAAATATTTCAAAAATATAATAAATATAATATGTTTAGTATGGTGATTGAGTATACTAGTACACTTTTCATTTTTTCAGTCCACAAGATAGTTTTCTAATTAGATTAGTAGATATACATTGTTTTATAATAAGGGTAATAAATAAACACAACAACAATGACATAACCGAATCTCTGTAGGGGGGAGTGTCCGTTTAGAAACACTGGGTTAGTGCCTATTTTAGAACCGCTACGGGATAAGCGCCGGCTATTTTAGACTTTTTATTTTGGCGTAGTTCGCGTGTGGTCTCACTATGATCTTTTGGCGGGAAAGCAAACGTCATCAGTGTCTGACCGATGATCGTTGAATTGACATCAATTTTTTTAAGTTTTATTTATAAAAGTGCATTGGATTTTAAATTATGGTATGTAGCATCTTAAAAATATTACGTGCGAAGCTAATTTATATATCTTCTAACTTTTAGGCGTAAGATTAAATTTTGCTATAAAAAACGATCAGTGAAATTAATTACTCAAAAAGTCGTATCTTCAGGAGTCAACAACAATGATTTTGGTGGTGGTTACCACCATAAAACCTACTCTCCACGCGCTATCAAATGTAGGATTAAATTATTATACTAATCATCCTTCCCAGAGGATGATTAAGTGTACTACCCTGACGCAAAAAAAAAAACAAAATTATATGAAAGTTAATAGGAGCAAGGCTATTTTACCAAGGTTAATTGGCCATTATGACGTCATAATGGTAACTAACTTTAATTTACGAGTCTATTGGCTTTAAACAATAAGACGCAATACGGAAGGGCAATAAATAGCATTAATCAAAATGATTAATTAAAAAACTGGAAGTACCTCAGATAGATTTTTAGAGCGTTTTATGGAAGAAAATAAACTGCTACAAGGGACTTTAATCAAGTATGTTAAGATCAGATCAGTATTCTTCAGATTATAAAACAATAGGCAGATAGACCGCACCAGTGTGTGTAAACCGGTGTACACCTGGGTGAAGCCATGAAAGCAAATATAAAATCAAAAGCGAATACAGCTTACAATGACAAACATTGACCTGAAAGACATTAAGAGGAAACACCACGAATTTTTTTCCATACAAAAATAGGGGTCTAGGGGATTTTTTATTTCCTCCCTGGATAATACCTCTAGAGTAACAATTTTTATCCTGAATATTTATGGATATTGTTTGTACGTCCCTATTTTTTCCTTTTTTTAATAACTTAATTATTTAAAGAGATATGGACGTTTAAAAACCTAAAAAAATGGCCAGACTCTTCGCTATGTTTAAATATCTAGGAAACAAATTTGACTACAATAATCAACAAAAGCAAAAAATAGGAACCTAGCTCAATTCTTTTTTTAGCTAATACAGAAAAAAATTAAACCGACTTCAAAAAAAATAACTAAAAAGCGATAAATAAACTAATGTATCTACTTAATGCATAATATATACCTACAATTATTTAAATATTTACAACTCAATACCTAATACTTTAACAAAGTCATCTTTAACTATTTAAATATTTACAGTTATCACTTATATTTGGAGTCGGTGCCAGCCTGCAGCCTAGGTAACATAGTCTGTTGTGTTGTTTGACGCGCGCGGCTGGCAAGCGCGTTGAAATAGATTATTTCAGCGCGCTTATGCAAATTCGTATTTTTAGTTTTGCTTTGAATTTTAGTGTCGGTCAGTATTCTTAATTACATTTATTTGTTTGGCTGGCACCGACTTCAAAAATAAGTGATAACTGTAAATATTTAAATAGTTAAAGATGACTTTGTTAAAGTATTAGGTATTGAGTTGTAAATATTTAAATAATTGTAGGTATATATTATGCATTAAGTAGATACATTAGTTTATTTATCGCTTTTTAGTTATTTTTTTTGAAGTCGGTTTAATTTTTTTTTTTAAAAGTCATTTTATTTCTTGATTTTTAGTTGCGTTGTGAACTTAAATAGATGCTAGTTCATTTACTTAAGGGTTTCAGTTTATTTAATATATAGTCACTAATTACAACGTCCGTTTGTCGAATTGGTCATATTTTTAGGAAGCTATAATTGTTATTAATAGGTACTTAGTTGAAAGAGTTTGATAATATAATACTTATTAGGTATTTATATTTTTTATTATCATGGGTAGACCCAACGACATTGACAAAGTTATAATATGCAATAACACACAGCCAAACCTGCTGCAGTTGCAATTCGTCAATGTCGTCCATACTGCATAGGAAACAGATCACGAATGAGAAAAATGAGAGTGTGGATAAATTGCTTGTTCTCGCGAGAAGGGCCGGCGAGACTTCTCGGCGAGATTTCTCGCCGTGAGTCTGGATGGTATATTACAAGTATCACGTTAGCCCTACATACATTCGATCAACCAATTGCAGTACTGCTCCCAACTCCTAACCGTTAAGGAGTACTGTAGCTTCATCATCAGCACAGCAGCATCAGATGTTGATTCAAGCATACCTCACAAGCAACATGTTAGCCCTACATACCTACTACTAAATAGTTTCCATCGACCAATTGCAGTACTGCCTTCCAGCTCCTAATCCTAACCGTTAAGGAGTACTGTAGCTTCATCATCAGCACAGCAGCATCAGATGTTGATTCAAGCATACCTCACAAGCAACATGTTAGCTCTACATACTACTAAATAGTTTCCATCGACCAATTGCAGTACTGCCTTCCAACTCCTAATCCTAACCGTTAAGGAGTACTGTAGCTTCATCATCAGCACAGCAGCATCAGATGTTGATTCAAGCATACCTCACAAGCAACATGTTAGCCCTACATACTACTAAATAGTTTCCATCGACCAATTGCAGTACTGCCTTCCAACTCCTAATCCTAACCGTTAAGGAGTACTGTAGCTTCATCATCAGCACAGCAGCATCGGATGTTGACACCCGGAAGCATATACCTGAGTAACACATGATTACGTAACAAAAACACCATACGAGCATACAATTTTCGGTGGTTGCCCTCGATTTCTCCTGGATCCCATCATCAGATCCTGACCTGGTGAAAATGGGACCACCTCAGAAGTGAACTCTATACAACAAAAAAAAATTTTTTGAAATCCGTCTATAATTGACGAAAATATCGGTGAACATACATAAAAAAAAAAAAATATTATACATACAGACGAATTGAGAACCTCCTCCTTTTTTTGAAGTCGGTTAAAAATATTTAAATCGGTTAAGTTTTGGAGGAGGAAATAGATATACCCTAAACGTCGATTTCTGCTACTTTTAATAGGTAATTTCAGTCCAAGTTGCAGTTGTCTCTATCGCGCTAGTGCTGGCTAGCTAAGGCACTGCGAGACAGCAATAGATTTTATAAATACCTATTTTGTATTACTCTCAACCGTGCTGTTTCTTGTTAAGGACGTAGCTTATTTATATTCTATATGTAGCTTATTTGCTTTATGACATTCGGTAATAATCATTTTATATTTATTTTAGTAGTTTTACGCCGTTTTTCGCTCAATCTGCCTATTGTTTTTCAATCTTAGCCAATTTTTAAAAGCTATACTTAATTTTTTCTACGTTGCTCCTGGCTCTCAGCGGCCATATATTAATTTAAGCATGATCAGTGGAGATTACACCTCGTCCAAACTGGATCGAACTGCGCGCGACATAGGGTAAGTTCGCCTGTTCGCGTCCATCGCCCTATTCGCGTCCATTTTGCTGAGCGCCCTATAAAAATCCTCTAAAATAAGTCAACTAACACACTTATCAAACGAAAAATCATTACCGATTATACCTAAATGTATAAGTGACACGCACGCATATATAAAAGTTATGTGCGTCAAACCAATTAATTTAAAAAAATATGTCAATCTCGGACGTTCAATTAGGAAGCGCATTTGCGCGGATTTTTAGATAAAAAATAGTGTGCAGAGGCGCGTTTGATAGTAAGTTTTTTTATGTTTTATGTGAATTTTTGGATACATAACAGTTTCTACACGTTTATAGTGAAACAAGGAATAATATTACTTATGAATTTGCTTATGTTTTTTATATTTAAGTAATAAAATAAGGTGGACGCGAATTACTACATCGAATTTTACAAAACTTCCACTTTGCGTCCGCATTGGACGCAAACTATACCGATATTGGATATAAATAAACCATATTGCGTCCACTATTTTTTAAACAATTGCTTGTAAAAATAATTTCAAAATAAACAATATGTTTATTATAATACCTAATTATACATTTTTTTTTACTAAGACGACGGGTTTTTAACTCTATGACGAGTGAAATGTACTATTAAATGTGACGACATATTAAATTCAGATGTAGAAGACGATGATGAGAAAACATAGGCTCTGACCTATTAGATAGTGTCAACTAAAATGCACGCAATTTGTTTTGGCCAAAGTTATTAATTGAAATTCTAACGCCCGGTTTCTGAAAGGCTGATCAAATTGATCAATTGATCAAATCAGCTAATCTGAACGCTGATTGGTGAACATCACTTCGCAGTCACTGTTTTCACCAATGAGCGTTCAGATTAGCTGATTTGATCAATTGATCAATTTGATCAGCCTTTCAGAAACCGGGTGTAAGGCTATAATATATATATTATAAACATATATGCTTAATACTATGTTTATGCTATGTTTATAATATGATATATTATAAACATAGCAAGGTATTAGATACCTTGCTATGTTTATAATATGATAATTTATGTATTCAATAATTCTTTTAGTTATATAATTAGACACATATTTTGCAATAATTATAATCATTACCTTGTAATTTTAGTGTAAAGTTTGTATACAGAACTGATTACTGTTCATCTTTAAAGTTGCAATCAATACCTACTTGCCTATAATTACTTAATTTTAAAGCTAAACCAATATTAAGAAGAATTATTTTTTTATAGTAAGTAATTTATTTAATTACTTATAATAATTTTGATTTTTTAATATTAAAATATTCTTATATATAGAAATTGTTAAAATACAATCGTTCTTTACAAATTCTTAAAGATATCATCCTTTTTTAAAAATTAAAGGGGTAATATCCTTTTTTAAGCTGCTGGACGCAAACTGGTCCACGGGTGGACGCAAATTGGATTTTGTGGACGCAAACTGGGTAAAACGCCTAATTCCGAAATTTATCTATTTTAAAAGAAAACACAAGATGTTTCGAACAAAATTGAAAGTTTATCTTAAAATAGACTATTTATCGAATACATTACACTAATTTTTCATAGAAATTAGTGCTGGAGCTTTTTTATAATCGCCGTCAAACCTGCCAACTGCACTAAATGGACGCGAACTGGCGAAACAACCCTACTTACCTATAGTATTATCTTTTCCTTAAATCGCAATCAATACACTCTTTATCTTTAGTTCACTCCATACACTCATGATTTACGTTATATTTAGAATTTATAGGGCCTATAGAAATAAGTAAACTACGTCGATTGGTTGTATCAGTATTTTATATTCACTAGGTGTCCCAGTGCCGGATTAACTACGTAGGAAGGTAGCAATTGCTACAGGCCCCGCGCGAAAGTGGGTCCCGCATATTATAACACACTCATCTCTGCCTAAGCGCAATTGAATTTCTATATGTCCGGAAACGTGAAACTTACAACTTTTCCTACTAAGACATTGCCCGTCAGTCACTCGGTACCCGACTTTTTTCTTGGCATAAATAATTTCATACGGTAGACGCATAAGTTCTACAAAAAGTTGTTTGCACTACGTTGTTTCTACAAAATGTCTGCCGTATGTAGCAATTCAGAGAATTTGCTACGGGGCCCGCGCTTACAGAGGTGTATTGTGTGACATTGACGCGTCAAACTGCGTACACGCTGCGGGCACATATTTAGCTGAACTATTTAAACCAAAATAGTTATAATATCAAAAACAAATACAAAATTAGAGCTAAATAAAATCTATTCATCTATTTGAAAAATAAAGCTTAAGTAAGTAAATAATATGAAATACCATATATGAAAAAAAAAGATTTTCTAATAAGTTTGCGGATGCTCGTAGCAATCAGCCACACGACGCGAATTCCGCTGATCTAGGATATAGAAATATTTCCTAAATCGATAACGAGCGATGTACTAGGTAATCCTTTATTTGATATAGATTGACAGGCAATATAAATAAATGCCGATTAGAAAAAAAATGTTTTGTAACATTACACAAGCAATATACAAAAAGCTAAAATCCAAAGGAATAACAGATTGGCTGTAGTAGGCGTACCGATTTTTTAATCGATTCTGCACTTTGTATGTGAATTGCAATCAAAAATACACACATCAATACATTCACGGCAGTGAAAAAAGTATTCTACCGACGATCCCTCCCTGAGCAATCAGGCTGTCCCACGTATTCTGGGGGGGACAAAATATTTTGCTGACCAAATGGTATCAAAAATCCGTTAGAAGTAAAAAAGAAAATTTAGAAGTAGGTAAGTAGGTACCTTATTTAATTACCTACATATTGGATTCTAATCATAAATGCACGACGTAAAGTGGTCATTCAAATATAATAATATATATCATTAGTCATCTATTCCAAATTCCAAGGATTTTCATAATTTTAGCATGTTGTAATAAAAGTGAGTACCAATCACGCGCATACCGCGTGGCAGCGGTCACATCGTCGGTGCTTACCTGATAAAAGATTATAGCGATATCTCTTAACAGTGTTATTGGCATCACATGATAGCACCGTCTGGTTCACATGCCAAAAATACAGAATGATTCAAACTGCAAAAGTTGCCCAAAATGCAAATTTACTTACGAAGGCACCGTATTACCGACAGATCAATGTTCGTCAACCCTTAACCGCCTCTTTCAAGATTGCTATCACATTGCATGAAACTTAAGTTTAATTCATAGATAGATAGGTCAATGAAACCGTTAAAACGGGCCGTCAATGTTACCAATCCAACATAGCCATAGTTATTATGTCTAAATGATGTCTAAAAACTTAAATATGGAAGGAAAAAGCAGATTGTTTGGCCTGGATATCCTTAAACTTTGGAGCGTCCAGGAATATTTAAATTTTAATAGTGAAAATTCGAAGAACTTACGTATACCAGTAGTTACGCATATAAGGAACTTAATCTATTTGAGAAGATATCTTCTTGTGCCCGTTGCTAATATTTATGCTAATAGTAAACATATACAGTACAAATATTCCGTATTTGCCACCACGGTGTATGTTGCATACATCAAACAGCGAGAACGTCTAAAACATATTTGCAGAACACGTCTAGGGGAATGGCACTTGGCAAATATTCGGCCAAAACACTTGTACAATCTATATAAAGTTTATTATGTAGGTACTAGTGGCGTAGGGTTCCTATTACTACATTCCAATCGGCTTCACCCACCTCCTTAGGCTAGGTTTTCTTCTGAAGGACAAATCAGCATTCGCCACTGTCAAGTACGCAGGTCAACGCCAAAGAAATGTACAAAGTGCAATGAGACTACCCATGATTTAAAATTATAAAATGCATCATTAAAAACTTCAAATTTAATACTTAGTTACAATTTATAAGTTTAAACTTTGAAACTTTTGCCTTTTAAATAAGAAAAAAAAAGTTGTGAAAACCACGCCAGTGTGAGTTCTTCTAAAGTACCTACAATGTGTCATTATGTTTATTATGCGCTCGCATCTTCACCACTTCAAACTATGTCAAATTTCATACTCCTCCCTTCGCACAATTCACCTAAAACTGTACTTACGGTTTTCGCTTCACTATATACGTATCTATACTAATCTATACTAATATTATAAAGCGGAAGAGTTTGTTTGTTTGTTTGTTTAAACGCGCTAATCTCAGGAACTACTGGTCCCATTTGATAAAATATTTTTTTGTTGGATAGTCCATTTATAGAGGAAGGCTTTAGGCTATATAACTTTACGCTGCGACCAATAGGAGCGAAGCGTCAGTGATAAATGTTGCAAAAACGGGGAAAATTAATTACATTTGGGGACTTTCGTTGCGTGCGCTGCATAAACGGCTTAAGTCACTCAAAAACCACGCGAACAAAAACAGCTAGTGTAATATATGTCTAGATACATCAATTATCATCTAAATAATTTTGAATAAAAATTCCATTCAAACACATTTTTGTACTTTGTTACGCATTTGCGAAGTCACCTTGACGATTATAATACATGTTTTATCGGTCGATTCGTAGCATTGTATGTTATCGATCACGAAATCAAAAATGATTTTAAATTAAGCATTTCCAATCCGGGTCACTTATACCCTCCGTGAGGAGCTGTAAGAATAGCACCTCCCTATCGATCATCTTTGCCGTGGGCACAAAGTAGATAATATATCACAGACACACGACCTAGTACTAGAAAATGGTATCACCCTAATACTGGCAATACGACTGGCGCAAGGGTGAAGTCCAGGCACATTCCGGAAACCGCCATCTAGCGCCACTATTGGAAAATACTAATTACTAATTTCGTTTCTTCTTCTTAATTAAGGAGTTGAATTTAGCTTAATGTGATGTTGTGCTTAAAAAATATGCTTATCTTTATTTTAATGTCAATATTTGCACTTAATTCGGCATATTTACATTTTATAATTTACAAACGTTAACAGTAGTGACATCTATTGTATTTTTTTTGTATTAAAGATAGATTGTATGGGATGGTAATTGGTAGGCCACGCCGTGGGTGACGTAGACAGCGACAGTGGGAATGTATTCGAAATGTGCGGCATCATTTTAACACTGCGCTCGCAGACCTGCCTGCCAAGCTTGGCAAGTATAGGCAAAACTACTCCCCATGAAATACTTTAGGTGAGGCGTATGTACGGCTGTGTTAACCCATGGGGGGTTAACACAGCAGTACATACGCCAGCAGCCAAATATTCATATGAGTCCTAAGCATATATAATACAGGTGTGATTTCGAAAACCCTTTAAAAAATTCTACATATTGAATATGAATTCATAGTCGCAAACAATAATCATTGTACTGTATTTGCATCAGTGACTAGTCTTTGGTTGTGTCATAGACAGGTTTGTTTGCGTTTGGGTTAAAATTAAACGAGACATACATGAAAACATATAGTAGATTAATAGACTAGAAGCTCTTCTTATATAGAAGGCGTCTACTGCTCATTTTTTTTAAACAAAGTATATTCCGATTCAATAATATGATCCACTTAAATGTAAACAAAAAAGTTAAATTCGACCATATTAATTTGTCATTGTGCGGTAAATAAGTGACATTTTAATTTGGACCACAATAAATAGGCGGAATATATGTGTACATGCGGATTCAACATTCGCAAAATCAAACAAACAATATCTTATTAATACGGATCATGATCCACAGACTGCATTAATTATTCTCATAACCACTGTTGATTGGCTGGCGACGTGCACAGATAACCTATAACCGGTTATAACGAGCTGCCCACTGGTTTAAATGCCCCCGCTGGACATTAAACGATAACAACATGAAGAAATAGTTCACAACTTGCATGGTATGTTCTAGTTATTTATATGAACTTTGAATACCTCGAGCAGACGCGTCAACGGTCAAAATGTGATGCAATTTTGCTGAGTCACTGCTTAATGTTCAGCTTCGTAGTGCTTACCCTCTGTTTTCTCTACTAAGAGAAGAAAATAACTCTTGAGAGAGAAGGATAAACAAATCAAATCAATATATTTTATTTCGAAATGAAACTTAACAAGCTATTTTCGGAAAGTCAACAAAATGGCTACCACCGGTTCAACCCTAGCCCGCCAAAAATATGGAAAAATGTTATTTTTAAAAAAGAAAGGAAAATTCTCAAGGTGTGCAATCGTCATCAAAATTACCAATTTTAGATAATCCCTGAGATTGTCAAGCAGTAGGCGATCATATACGAGTAATAAATAATAATGATGAATTCTCTCGGTCATGGGGTGTTTTTAAACAAAAAAAACTAGAGATAGGTACAAGGCCCCGGACACACGATAGATTGGTAAATCTTATAACAAGCTGCGTTGAGGGTTAAAAATATAATTCACAGCTTCTAAACGACATACCTACAACTTGCAATTTGCAAGTAATGCTCTTTCTATATAAGTAGGTGTACGTGAGAAATGACATGTACCTATGTGGACTGTAGATTAGACCCAGACATACTCTCGTTCTATGTTGGACAAATCAGTTTTCTTCCGAAATATTTATATAGTTAATGTAGGTACATCATATTATGTTATGGTTTCTAATTAAATCCTCGAAACATTTATTCAAAAGAAAAGTTTATGAATTATGACTAATGGCGCGTTTCAATTCAATAACCGATCTATCTCTCAAGTTACGTTCTTGATCACCTAGATGTCACCTCTGTCGCTTTTCACATCCAAAATACCACTTAATCGTCATGTACCTAAATATGTTGCATAATGATTATTTCTGTATTAACAAACATGTATGTTTACGCACTCGTCTTACTTAGTACATCATTCGCCTCGGTGACAACACGATAGCGAACCGGTGAGAACCGCTCTAGCCAGCCGCAGGGGGCCGCAGAGTTACACACATACAAACACACGCCGCACACACACATGCACGCCACATACACACATGCACGCCACATACACACATACACGCTGATAACACAAGAGTTTACTCGTTCAAACAAGTAAATAGCATAGGCTTGCATATTATATTGTATGGTTTATTTAAGCATCAAATACATACAGTACTGCAGGAAGGAAATAGAAAGGCTGTGCCAAAAAGATATTATGCCTTAAGGCGTGGACTAACCGCTACTAGCGCCACTCTTTTTAAAATAAATTTTACAAGGACACAAAGAACTTATTTAAAAAAGTAATCGGTTAAAACTCTAAGTAAATAGTTAAAGTAATTTATTGGCATTTAATTACAGCTCTAAATCCTATACTGTATTTACTCTCCTAAGTAATTGCTAAAACGGCCCCTTTTGGCGGTTTTTATGGGAGTTTACACTATAGGATTTAAAGCTGTTATTAAATGCCAATAAGTTAGTTTAACTATTTACTTAGAGTTTTAACCGATTACTTCTTTAATAAGATCTTTGTGTCGTTGTAAAATTTATTTTAAAAAGAGTGGCGCTAATAGCGGTTATTCCTCGCCTTAAGTATCAAATACATACTGTAATGCAGGAAGGAAATGGAAAAGCTCCGCCAAAAAGATATAATGCCTTAAGCAAATAATAATCACTATTATTAAATTATTTTAAGTTACCTACCATCATTAACTTTAATGCTCTCAGTAGTAAGTACTCTGGATTAAATAATAAACCCAAAGTTATCCCCTTAATATAAAGGAGAGTTATAAGCTACAATTTACAAGGCCTTACTAATTCTGATGATCATTACTACAGATGCATGTAATTATAAAAATGTTTACTTAATAAGTAGTTTGAGATATTATTAAATCGAAATAATCTTAGCCTTAGCGCTAAGTATAGAAAATACATCAAAATTGTACATTTTGTTTCTCGCTGTTAGAGAAAAGTGAAAACTAATGTTTTATTGATGAACTAAAGAAATATAATATTAATTATTATTATTATTATTTATAGTTAAAGTAGATCTTTGTATAAATAAAAAAATCGTAACAGTTTTTAAATTCTGCATTCAGGATTCGTATAATAGAGGCTTCACACTCTCATCAAATATTAGTTCAGGCATTTGGAATGATTTGGTGCTATTGCACCTAGTGTACGGAACGTGCATGCTTTAGCCTCAATCTTCATATCAGAACATACTTTTAAGCACTTAATTCCTATTGTAAATAATAAAAACATAGTTTTTACAAGTTTTAATGCAGTAATTCGCAGTATGTAAGTCTATGAAATCATTAAAATTTTGCTGAAGGCTGGCCAACTTAGTTTAGCTTAAAAAGGTATGCGAAATATTTTAAGAACTGTGGAAAAAAATAAGTTTAGTTTTTATTTGGCTTTTAATATATACCTTACTAGCTGACCCGTGCCCACTTCGTTGAGCATAAAAAAACCGTTTAAACATTCCCTGGACCTCCACGAATATTTCAAGACCAAATATAGCCAAATCGGTTCAGCCGTTCTCGAGTTTTAGCGAGACTAACGAACAGCGATTCATTTGTATATATAAGAAAGAAGAAGAAGATCATCACATAAAACACTTAAGATACAATCTACATCACCTCATAGAAACATGACCACTTTATAAAAATAAAAAAAACTAAATCGCTAGGTAAATTTCCTCTCGCACCGATTCAAACCAGTTTCCAGGGAAAGATTATGGCCGTCAAACAAAAATTGGTTGTTTATCGCGATTCGCGTTATCAGACCGCTGAAAAGTCCAATACGGCTCTCGCGAACGTGAAAATCATGTATTGATGAGTTGGTACGTACAGTCCGCGCCATAGATTGGACTCGATAAGATTACCGTCTGTTACATGTCTGAGCTAATTGGGCTTTTGTTATACATATAATACGTCACTATTGATCATTCAATCTACGTTCTAATTGGTAAAGGTTAGTAGGAACGTACGTTTTCATAACGTAATCGAAAGAGAACTGTATGAAAATCATGTTAGATCCCATTCATATTTTGACAATTGACATTCGATCATATTACGAATGCGTCGTTGACAATTTTTCATGCTTGGGCTAATAGTCTCGTGGATACAGGATACAAAAATACGCATGGTTTCTGCATAGTTTTATAACGCTAAAAACACGATTAATTGCATTGTCATTGGTCCCTGATAAGTATGCATAATTTCAAATTATCAGACTTCTGGAAATTGGTGAAAATTATGCTCAAAAATTCCGTAACATACATCCATAATATATACAACCCAAGCTTTTATAAGAGTGTTCAAAACAGGAATGTGATTTTATTTTTTAATAGATAACATCATTTATTTGCAACTGGAACGCACGTACGTACTGAATTATAAAGACAATAAGCATCGTAGAAAAATCTGGATATATAAGGCACTTACTGACCTATTTAGCCCTACAGGAGGGCACAGGCATAACTGGTGGCCTTGTTCGCACTTGACCTAATTTGTGTCATTTTTATGAAGCACCGAGCGACCGTGAATTACACTACGTCATGTCTACACTCGCCTCAGTCAACTTCAGTCGCCTTATTCTAGTTCCGGACCAGATAACAGTTAACTGCCGTGCATACTGCCTACTCTATGATCGACTCTATAGTCTATTGTACTAAAAATATACGGAGTTTACTTCACAATGGATCCTTTGGGCTAATCTCGCCTTAGTATTGGAGCAGACATAAACAGTACCTACCTATGTTATTACTTTTGGGTCCCAACCAAGACGTAGGAACGGACAGCTTCAGTTAGAAACGTGGCTAAAAACCGAACAGTGAGGTCAGTCGAAGTAAACACGCTATATCAATCACCTATTGAACTGACACCTATCGTACTGGTAATAACTGGACGGCGGCCGCGGCGGGCGGCTACTGATAACGCACCCACGGAGTACTGTAGCATACGGACGCGCCAAACGAATCTCCACCTTATCGCTTACATAAAAAGCGCTTCGAAACGTATGAAATCACGACCAAACGCCGCCGCGATAAGAAGGAGCGTATAGAGGTAATTTTTGTGGAACCGGAGGCGGTGTGTTCGCAGGGGACATGCTATCGGCGCGTCACTCGCAGACGTTTTATAAGTAGCGCGGCGGCGGTACGGTACAGAACTATATCGGACCGCGCAGTGATCACAATGCTAGTGTTTCCGCAGTGGAGAAATCAGGTGCCCGAGGGCTGTAGGGTCCAGCGGTGGATGCCTGCGGAGAGATTCGCGCCCTACCTCGCGCGCCCAGTACCGCCGCCCTTACCACTGCCGCCACAGGTGCGAATTTTACCAAAACGAACCTTCTTTTGTAATAAAAACAATTAAAAAAAAATAAAATCGCGAGTGTATTTTTAAAGTGGTTTTTTCAATTTTTTCTACAAAAAGCAAGGCGTAGGAATTGTAGTTGAATTTTAAGTACCTAATTTTTTTTGCAAGTATTGTAATTTTAGATCATAATAACTCTGAAAAGCAGACATAAACAATGAAATTAAAAAGTTTTTTAATAGAGCAAAATATACAACATTTGACGTTTACTTTTTTTCGCAGGATGACGACGATGAGTCTATGGGCGGTTCTTCCCCCGAGCGTGTGGACGACGAGAACGCGTGCGGCTGGCGCGGGTGCGGCGCGCGCTTCCCGAGCGTCGCGCGGCTGTCCGCGCACGTCGCGAGGGTGCATGCGCAGGCGCACAGCGACGGCCTGTTTTATTGCCGATGGATGGGGTGCTCGCGGCCGCAAAGGGGTTTTAATGCTAGGTATGTATTTATTAATTTGTTTTTAAAGCCTTCGCTGTTAAAAAATATTTATTAAAAATATGTTTTCACCCCGACATAACATGTATTTTGCTGATTAAATTATTAATTACCAATTTGCATATTAATTGCATAAAACCAAGTACTATGTTGTAACTGGTGACTAACAAGATACATTTTGTTAACAGGTATAAGATGTTAGTACACGTCCGCACACACACAAACGAAAGGCCTCACACATGCAATCAGTGTCACAAGAGCTTCTCCAGAGCTGAAAACTTGAAAATACATCTGCGGTCTCACTCCGGAGAGAAACCTTACGTGTGTCCATATGAGGTAAATATAATTCAACAATTTTACATATATTTATAAGTACTAATAAATTTAATGCATCATACAAAAAGTGTACAATAATAATAAAGATTACATAACATTAACTACAAATCAGTGTATAAACGTCATAATAACTTATACTTTGTAACAATATCACCCATAACACGCTTAATTGAACTTATCTATTCATTTTACTCATTAATGTTCTCTTTGTTCCAGGGTTGTGGTAAGGCGTATTCAAACTCCAGTGACCGTTTCAAACACACGCGCACACACACAGTGGACAAGCCCTACTGCTGTAAAGTGCCGGGCTGCAACAAGAGATACACAGATCCGTCCAGCTTGAGAAAGCACGTCAAAACATACAAACACTTCACGAGTGAAAGAGACACCCAAAAGGAGTCATCAGACGAAAGACAGAGCCCGGACAGTCCGCGGGAAAGCAGTCAGTACCCCCTACAGAATACGTCGCCGATTCGCCTGCACAGTCCCCTATCAAAACTACCGTACAGTATAAGCACGCCAGTACCTTACAGATACATACCGAAGTTGGACGTATCGTACAACTACGAACCGTACTACCCCCTAAGAGTACCCATAAGGGAGATGAGCTACGTCCAATACACACAGATGTACGACCACGCGTATAGAAACTACTACTCCACTACGTACCCCGTGTGCCCCGAAGCGAGCGACGTACAGACTGATGACGTCACTGTGATACAAACGACTGAGTACGATCCAGTGGAAGTACCTTTAAACTTAATCTGCGTCAAAAAAGACTGCAAGCCTATAGAGGAACTAGTCAGAACTGATTTACCTTTAGATTTAAGCACCAAGTATTATAAATAAAACATTAAATTATATTTGTTGTTTAATTAGCCATTATTTTCAGTTACACTTTGAGCAAATGTTTTATTTACTTATTGTACATTCATCTCATTCAGCGTTATAACTTTATCAATATTATCACTACGTAAATATTCTGAAATCAGAACATTAGGTAGTCTAGCGCTATTTTATACAAACATTACAAAAATAATGAGAGAATTTACAAAATAATTGAAGTTCTACAATTTACAGTCATCCAAAATCAACTTTGGTTTTGTTGGTACGAAAAGCCCAATAGATTAAAAGGCATATAATGATTACAGTATTTAATGCATAAATGTTTAAATCTCACTGACACGGGAACTAGTTCAACAAATAACTCACTGAGACTCACCGGAACCAGTCCAACAAACTCACAACTCACTAGTCACCGAACCAGCTCACTGTCACTGGAACCAGTGTACGTAGTTGGCCGAGTTGTCCAACGCGAAGGTGTGCTAAGTCCGCACCAACTTGGCCATTCCCTCTTGGATGGTGTTGAGGGCCGCGAGGTCCTTCTTGGCCGTGTCCAATAGATGGGCCATACCGCGCTGCTGCAGAGTCAGGAACTGTTTCACGTCTTCTTGCGCACCTAGTGAAAATAAAATGTTATAGTATTATAAACTGTTTCCCGTTACTTCGTATGAATATTTCGTAAAACAAATCCCCCAGGAACCGTACCCTTTTCTGCGGTAAAACGGCCTATGTGGTCATGCAGCATGTAAACTACTACAATTTTTAATTTCATTAAAATCCGTTCATTAGTCTTGAAAGAGAAACAAACATCCACTCATACTTACAAGCTTTTCCTTTATATTATAATATTAGTAGGACAATGTTAGATTTTATGTTCTTTAGATTCAATTAGGTATGGTTATGCATTGAGATAAATCAAGACATGTTTATAGTCTACGGCCTGAAGGTCGTGGTTTCTTGCCCGAAAGTCTGAAAATCTAAATCTTCTGACAATAAATAGGATGAAACCAAAACCTGATGTCCATAATATACATAGACAATAAGGGTAAATATTATTTGAATTAGATACACTCTTAATTGTGTTTAACAAAAGCGCTAACGAGGAACGAATTCGTGATAAAACTAGCGTACAAACGGCGGGTTTGAAAAAACTATACATAGTAACACAAGTGAATTACAACTATTATTATAATAGGCATTTTCCTGAAAAAATCGCTATTCTATAAACATTCTAGAACAAATTTTTGTAAACCTTCAAAAAGAAAGGTGATACTGACAATTAAAATTTTAATAAGAGTATAATCGCTATGTGACGTCATAATCTGCTACCGCCATACATTTTTTAACCGACTTCAAAAAAAGGAGGAGGTTCTCAATTGGTCTCCGCAAATGTAAGTTCACCGATATTTTCGTCAATTATAGACGGATTTCATTTATAACAAAAAGCAAAAGCATGTTCAAATTCTTTATAATAGTAGATTGTGCAAAAATAGATTTGCGAGAACATGATGGTAATTTTTTATACTTATAATTTTGAATTACGTCAACGTAAATGACTATTTATTTTGTTTTAGATTCATTTACCTCTATTGAACATTTTAAAAGTAAATTCGATGAACGTGATATTAAGTACTGCAACATTTAATTTTATATTACAAACATATAAATCACTTTTAGAGCTAATTATATTGATTGATAGAACAATCCATATAAACATTCATCATTTCAGCTACGACTTACGAGTCATGACGTAAGTATTTCATGGGGGCACGGCTCGCTTGACAGGCGGGTTGGCGAAACCCTACCATTTCCGGACATATATTCCCTCTATCACCGTTTATGACAATAGAGGGAATATATATTATATCCGGAATTCACGGGAAAGATGGTTGATGGGAGAGTGATGTTCTTGTACTGGGACCCAAAGGACTATTAAACACTACGAAATTTTTTCCATACAGAAATAGGGGTCTACGGGATTACTGTTTCCTCCCTGGATAATGCCGCTAGAGTAACAATTTTTTTCCTGAATATTAATGTACATTGTTTGTACGTGCCTATTTTTTTCTTTTTTTAATAATCCATATAAACATTCATCATTTCAGCTACGACTTACGAGTCATGACGTAAGTATTTCATGGGGGCACGGCTCGCTTGACAGGCGGGTTGGCGAAACCCTACCATTTCCGGACATATATTCCCTCTATCACCGTTTATGACAATAGAGGGAATATATATTATATCCGGAATTCACGGGAAAGATGGTTGATGGGAGAGTGATGTTCTTGTACTGGGACCCAAAGGACTATTAAACACTACGAAATTTTTTCCATACAGAAATAGGGGTCTACGGGATTACTGTTTCCTCCCTGGATAATGCCGCTAGAGTAACAATTTTTTTCCTGAATATTAATGTACATTGTTTGTACGTGCCTATTTTTTTCTTTTTTTAATAAATTAATTATTTAAAGAGATATGGACGTTCAAAAACCTAAAAAAAATGGCCAGACTCTCCGCTGTGTTTAAACATCCAGGAAACAGATTTGACTACATTATATAGGTAAGAACCAAATAAAAAAATAGGAACCTAGCTCAATCCTTTTTTTAGCTAATGAAGAAAAGAATATCTAAATCGGTTAAGTTTTGGAGGAGGAAACAGGAATCCCCTAAACGTCGATTTCTGAATTCCGAAACGTACTTTTAATAGGTAGTTTCAGTTCAAGTTGCAGTTGTCTCTGTCGCGCTAGTGCTGGCTAGCTAAGGCACTGCGAGACAGCAATAGATTTTATAAATACCTATTTTGTATATCTCTCCACCGTGCTGTTTCCTCTTAAGTATTACCTGGATCCAAATGGTATCTCTCATGTGGCGCGCCGGCGCTCGCGCTGCGCTGCAGCCGCACCGCACACAGCAGTTCGTTCAGACGACCCTGGGACATGATGATGGTTAAAATCATTTTATAATGATAAGTAATTAAGTATTAATTAGTCGTCGGTTCTTTGATTTAATATAAATTTTTGATGAGAAAATTCTTAACGAACATCTTTCATTTGTTATATTCAAAAATGACAGTTATTCTGTAAAGTGGCTTATGTAGCCCGGTTCATAAATTTTCGGTAAGATTCGAATACAAGAACCACTTGCATCCGTTCGGATTCACATTTGCCGATTCCGAATGAATTGATATAATGACAGCAAGCATGCTGTTCTGGCTGTCATTTTTCGTTGTATAGGATAGAATCACATTTTAACACGGATTTGACTTAAAGTTTCCGATCTCAAAATTTGTGGATTGAGCCTGTTACTTAAATAAGAATATCAGGAAACAGATGATCATTAAAAGTTCTGATCACATTATCTAGGCTGGTCCTAAATAAAAATATAGAGCAGCCTAGATATTGTTTTGGTTTTGTTTGTTACTTAAAATAAGGCAAGTAGTGTGAATTTTACCCTACTTGTAATTTATAATCGAATTATTTCGATTATAATATAATACATGTTATAATTTATATAATATATGTTATAATTTATATAATATAAGTTATAATTGAAACAATAATGTATTAATGTTTGTCACACAGGAAGCGGTACCATATGGTATTATCAAGTAGTACTTTCCAGAACTGTAAACTCACGATCAAATATGTTAGACATTACATAGTGGTTGTATCTAACAAAACGCCTGTATCGAACAATGTAAAAGTGTACACAGCGATAAGGCGCACGGATCACGGTATTACATGACATTGCACTGGGAACCGGTTCACACCAGATACGCTGATAAGAGGTAATTAGATTGATACACGTCCTGGCGTGGTGCGCGATAGGCGTTGCCAATTTTAGCTGTTACACAAGGCTTGTGGGCAAAACGTGTCGTCTGTGGGCCTCCTCTTGAACTCCGTTTCATGGATGTCAATCCGTTTGGGATTGGATTGGAATTTGACAGTTCCCAAATTTTAAACACGACGTAAAATTGAAATAAACTTGGCGCTAGCATCGTGTTTAAAATTCCTTATTTAGAATTCTTTTAAAAATTGTAAATCATTGATCTTCTCACACATCATATAAATAGATATATAACATGATATCCGTAGGTTGCTGTTTTTACAAGGAAATAGGTTTAGCGGAATTATTTCTACTTTAAATTTAGATATGACTAACCGACCCGTGCCCACTTCGTTGAGCATACAAACCGTTTAAATCTTTCCTGGACTTCCACGAATATTTCAAGACTAAAAATAGCCGAATCGGTTCACCTGTTCTCGAGTTTTAGCGAGACGAACGAACAGCAATTATTTTTTATATATAAGAAGAAGAAGATACGTTATAATATTTTCTATATAACAGGATTTTTTTCTTGCATAGAAGATACAGATATAGAAAATACTTTTTCTTTAGAACAAAAACAACTTTTTCAGTAGAAAGATTTAAAATAGGTAAATAATGTTTTATAAATGCAAGTAAAATTTGTGATAGGCTCACAGGCTAGGATATCACAGCAGTATTAAAACTAATCAGCGAACTGGTTTCTGGGTGATAAGAGGTCCATAGCTGGTACTTTATCTTTATAGTACACCATTAAAACATTATAAAAACATTAAATACTAAAATCCTAGTCATAATATTATATTAGTATTTTTATGAGCGTAAACGCCACAAAGGGTTTTTCTACAAACTTCATAAAATTATAAAACAGATCATATTTTGGTCTGGGTTTTTCTCATGAGCTGAACTAAAGGAATCAAGGATAAAAAATCTAACAAAAGCAATAAACATTAATCTAATACAAACAAGATTAAAAAAAATCACGCGATTCTACTATTTTCAAGCAGTGAGCGAATTGCTGGTGCTGAATCATATCTAAGAACGCCTGCGTCAGCTTTTAAACAAAAAAAAAACTAGAGCAAAATCGGTTCGTTACATTTATGTACACCTCTCCGTTTTTGTCGAGGGTTGGTAAAATAAAAAATACAGGACTCTTATTAAAGACTAGCTGGTTCACTTCGTTCGCGTGGTTTTTGAGTGACTGAAACCGTTTATGCAGCGCACGCAACGAAAGTTCCGAAACGTGAATAATTTTCCCCGTTTTTGCAACATTTCTCACTGACGCTTCGCTCCTATTGGTCGCAGCGTAATGTTATATAGCCTAAAGCCTTCCTCTATAAATGGACTACCCAACAAAAAAATAATTTTTCATATCGGACCAGTAGTTCCAGATATTAGCACGTTTAAACAAACAAACTAACTCTTCCGCTTAATAATATTAGTATAGATGCCATCGCTATTATCACTTCTTATTCTTCTTTAAAATAGCTTCCCATACGGAATAGCTAGTATCAGTCTGTAGTGTAGACGTTGACGGACGCCGCCTTTTAAATCTTTTTTTCTAGTTCAAAAACAAAAGTGTATGGGATTTGACATAAAGTTCGCTAAATGACAAGCGAATTCGTATGTCACTTAGCGAAGCTTATGTTTAATCCCATACATTTTGTTTTCGAACATCGTAAGTGATAATACAAATACTATGGTATCTTGATTCAGGCCTTGAAATAGACGAAACCTATCCTTCTCTTGTGAAGATATTTGATTTTATTAATCATACATCGTGAAGGCTATCTAAACGGAACTCGGGTGCATTGGAAAATTTTTGTACCGCAATCTTGAAATCTATATCCCCTGTGTCTAAAGTTTGTCTATAAACTTGTCACCAGATAAGACATAATCTGCGATAGCAGCCACGGCCCACGCGGTCGACGAGTGGTAGAGAACAATCGCGGTGCTTAGACAGTCTGGTACTAACGTAAGACTTATTCCTGCGTCTTTGTCTACCTTATGTATAACTAGCTGTTCCCGCGACTTCGTTCGCGTGGTTTTTGAGTGACTTTAACCGTTTATACAGCGCACGCAACGAAAGTCCCCAAATGTGAATAATTTTACCCGTTTTTGTAACATTTCTCCTTTGCTCCTATTGGTCGCAGCGTAATGTTATATAGCCTAAAGCCTTCCTCTATAAATGTACTAACCAAAAAAAAAATATTTTTTCAAATCGGACCAGTAATTCCAGAGATTAGCGCGTTTATACAAACAAACAAACAAAATCATTTATAAAAAATGGCTTTATAGCTTTAAGGTCTCTTGGTTTCGATTTTATATAAAAAGTATTACACAGTGAAAATGCTGCTTTATGTTGTCGATGACTACTATTTATAGGTATCATTCCGATCAGCTAGTCTTGGCTTTCCTACATAATTTCCTGCGTCGTTTAATAATGACCATTCGCCATATTATATCCTAAGAAAATCAGACTCCTGATTGTCTATACCTTACTCTGGGGGTTGTTGGTAGTGATAGAAAAGATTTAAAGAATTGCGCCTACTCACACTATCTCCCCATCACCCTAAGGTTGGCTGGTAGAGAATGCCGTAAGGCATTAAGCCCGCCTTTGTAAAATGCATTAAGTGTTGTAAATAAAAAAATAAAATAAAAGAGCATACCACAAAAAGCCACACCACATTGGCCGTGTGGTGACGGCATTAGAATACAATTATCACCACCCCCGATACTATCCTAGGGGAGTCGTAAGAGGCGACTAAAAGGAAACACACACACATCAACAGCTAGTGTGAGAGAAGGAAAACTCGAAACAAAACCCTGTACCAACCCGTCTAGCCAGCGTGGTACCAGTAGGCTTTAATACCTTCAATGTTAACGCACCAGATAACCAGGCCCCTAGTCCCCGGCGGCCCCGCTATTCCTGGCTACGGTAGCGGCCACGGTAACGGCGGGGCGGGGGGTGCTAAGAATCCCCGGAAGAGATCCGGCTACCACCCCCCTTCTAAACGACAACTGGCCCTGGTAACACACAACGTGCGCACTTTGAGGTTGGACGAGAAGCTCGTAGAGCTGGAAGAGGAGATGAACAAGTTGCACTGGGACATTATTGGTTTATCGGAGATCCGAAGAGAGGGCGAGGATACGATAACCTTACAGTCCGGCCACTTGTTCTACTACCGGGAGGGAGAACAAAAGTCCCAAGGTGGTGTTGGGTTTATCGTCCACAAATCACAACAACATTGTGTCCATCGAGAGTGTGTCAAATAGGGTTGCATACCTTGTACTGAGAATCTCAAAACGATATTCGTTGAAGATTGTACAGATATACGCCCCATCGTCAACACATCCAGACGATGAAGTAGAAGCTACGTATGAGGACGTCAGTAGGGCCATACGTAGCCCTAAAACACACTTCACAGTTGTTATGGGAGATTTCAATGCGAGGCTGGGCTGCAGAAGCGATGATGAGCTGAAAGTGGGGCCATTTGGATTTGGGCAGAGGAATCCCAGAGGACAGATGCTGGCGGACTTTATAGAGAAAGAAGGACTCTTCATGATGAATTCTTTCTTCCAAAAGCCGCCGCAGGGGAAATGGACCTGGTTGAGTCCCGACGGTGTAACTAGAAACGAGATTGACTTCATTATGAGCACCAAGCGGCAGATATTCAACGATGTCTCTATGATCAACAGGGTTAAGACCGGAAGTGATCACCGAATCGTCAGAGGCATGTTGAATATCAACGTCAAACTTGAGAGATCGCGTCTGATGAAGTCTACGCTCCGACCGTCGAATGCCCATATCCAAAACCCCGAGAGCTTTCAACTTGAACTGTCAAATCGCTTCCAATGGCTAGACAGCTGCGCATCAGTGGACGACATAAATAGCAGGCTGGTAGAAACTGTCCATACGGTGGGGTCAAAATTTTTCAAGACCCACCGTACAAATAGACCTCAGAAACTATCCGACCAAACCCGGAACCTCATGGCTAGTCGACGTTCAATGACGCTCCAAACTTCGAGTGACGCTGAGTCATATAGGCAGCTCAATAGACAGATTACGAAGTCCTTGCGACACGATATCCGTTCTTTTAATACCCAGCGTATTAAAGAGACAATAGAGCGGAACCAAGGCTCCAAAGTGTTTGCAAGAGACGTATCTATTGGGCAAAGCCAGTTGACAAAGCTGAAGACCGAAGATGGACGCGTAACGTCAAATAAGTCCGAGGTACTACGGGAGATAGAAAGGTTCTATGGACAACTGTATACCTCGGTCTCAGCTGAACCTGCTAGTTTAGCTGCAGACCCAAGAGCCAGGCTAACACGACACTATACCGAAGACATCCCGGACATCAGCCTGTACGAGATTAGGGTAGCTCTCAAACAGCTTAAGAACAACAAGGCTCCGGGCGAGGATGGAATCACTACAGAGCTTCTGAAAGCGGGCGGCACGCCGGTACTAAAAGTCCTTCAGAAACTCTTCAATTCCTCCTTACTCGATGGGAAAACGCCAGAGGCATGGAACAGGGGTGTTATGGTCCTGTTCTTCAAAAAAGGCGACAAAACCTTACTGAAGAACTATAGGCCCATAACACTGCTGAGCCATGTCTACAAGCTGTTTTCGAGAGTTATCACGATGCGTCTCGAACGCATGATGTGATGACTTACGGTTCTGAGACGTGGTGCTTCACGAAGGATCTTTTCAAAAGGCTCAATGTCGCTCAGCGTGCTATGGAGAGGGCAATGCTCGGTATTTCTCTACGTGATCGAATCAGAAATGAGGAGATCCGTAGAAGAACTAAGGTTGCTGACATTGCCCGTAGGATCAGTCAGCTGAAGTGGCAATGGGCCGGCCACATAGCACGAAGATTGGACGGTCGATGGGGCAAAAAGATCCTAGAGTGGAGGCCACGTACTGGCAAGCGCAGTGTGGGACGGCCACCTACCAGATGGACCGACGACCTGGTGAAAACTGCCGGGTCACGTTGGATGCAGGTGGCAATGGACCGGTCACACTGGAAATGTATTGGAGAGGCCTATATAAGCTGGACATAGGTCCAGCAGTGAACAAAATAAAAGGCTGAAACGACGACCACAAAAAGGTTTCTACAACACCTTTTGTAGGCCCTCATTCACATACAATTAGGGAATTGTCAAGTTCCACTCATATCCCAATTTAATTTAATGTTCATTAAAAATAATCTTACAACAACAAAGGTCACATAAAACTGCAAACTTATTTGACGTTGGTTGGAATAAAAGAATGATTATTATTATTATTACTATATTGGCGATCCATGAAATTATATTCAAGAGCAGGCCTACAGATATAAGTGGGGATTGATGGCTTCAAGTAGGAAGATCTCCAGTAGGTTTCGCCACACACACAAACGTAGGTATATGCATATACTTATAATGTACGAGCTGTAATTTAAATTAGTGATAATATTTTAGGGTGTGTATGGGTTCTGTACATAGAATTTACTGTGAAAGGACATGAAACACTTACTTTTTTAAATTATTGTATGGGAAAATTTATGATGTTGCGGCATTTCTCATAGAAACATGAAAGTCAAAAGTAAATCTTTAAGCACAGGTACTTTTACAGTAAACTCTAAATAGTAGGCACATACACACCCTAAAGTATTATCACTCATTTAATTTAAACCTTTTATTATAGTATAGACTAACTGGCAACCTAAAAAGCCTTTTAGACTTATCAATGTGTGCATGTCCTAATATAATTATTATCACTATGATTCACACTCCCAGTGATTAGCAGAACATTATTAAATTCAATAGTATTTAATAAAAATATACCACGATGTAAGCAATATATCCAAATAGATGTGCGCTAAAAAGTACCGACTTGTGTGTGAAAATGGTGGCGTTAGATTGCTATAATTCCTTAATAGATTTCTTTCTCATTCGAACGCTTCGTTCGCCTCAAGCAGGGATGAAGTGGATATGAAATTTCGGATACGGATATGGATATTAAATTATTTCGGATTATACGTTTGTTTCGGATAATTTCGGTTACGGTTATTACAGTTTTACAGTGGCAAAACTTTAATTAAGGATTAGGTTATGGTTATTTTTTAATATCCGATATCAGATAGTTTCGGATACGGTTACGGAGCTCCCTGACATCCCCGGTCTGAAGGATAATATTATAAGTCTTTACGTATAATATGTCTCACATTATATAGCGGTGGCGCGGACAGCTACGACGTAAGCTCCCGAACGCGCACCGACAAATCTAATTAAATGGATCGACATTAGGATTTAATTAGAACTTGAAAGTTCTCACGATGCTAGCGCCAAATTAGTATGAAATTGACACCGGCTGAAATTGTAATTGACATCCCATCCAATCCCAATTCCGACCTGTTAAATTTGATTTAAGGCGAGGAGTAACCGCAACTAGTGCCACTCTTTTTAAAATAAATTTTACAATGACACAAAGATCTTATTAAAAAAAGTAATCGGTTCAAACTTTAAGTAAATAGTTAAACTAATTTATATATATATATATATATATAATTACGAGATATAATTTACAATATTAGTTTAACTACTATATATTACTATTATAAATTAGTTAAAATATTTACTTAAGGTTTGAACCGATTACTTTTTTTAATAAGATCTTTGTGTCATTGTAAAATTTATTTTAAAAAGAGTGGCGCTAGTTGCGGTTATTCCTCGCCTTAAGAGTCTGTCTACAGATAATAATCATAATAATAATGCCTCCAACACCGATTTCGTTGACGGTGGCCGGTTTTATTGAAACCAGGCCAGCTACGCAGGCGTTATTTTATAGTGTCCAAGTGTGTGTCCGATACACAGGAGCACTCTCTCCTCCTTCACTCTGACAGATAACCGACACGACTGATCAGGCGCACGAACGACTTTTTACATGCCTATCCTCCGCGTGGATTATCTTTCTTGTCAGACAATCAGGTGATCAGCCTGCATTGTCCTAATAAAATTTTGTTGTTCCGACTTCCAACAATCAGGTGATCAGCCTGCATTGTCCTAATTAAATTTTGTTGTTCCAACTTCCTACTGTCAGCTGGCTTCCAATTGAAAGATCCCCACCGGGTTCCGGCGCACACTCACATATCGTCGCTTTATCTTCACAACCTCGTATATATGTCGCAGTCATCTTATTGAATCTGGTTATTTAATTGAATCACTAGGCGGTTATATAATGGCGTCAAACAGCTCGTACAGACAGCAATGTGTTGATATATTTTTTGATTAATTTACTTTAATGTTCGTTTTATTAGTACTCATTCGGAAATTTCGAAGTTTAAAACTAAAATATTAAATGGCTGTCCTAGTCTCGGATTCTAAAATTTGTTGGTAAAAACAGGATTCAATGAAAGCGCTAGTCATTCAATTAAATAGCGGATTCAATCAGATGACTGCGACATATATAAAACTACAACTTTTCAGTAGAGAAAAAAAAACTTAATAATTTTAGATTTTATTATGATATGGATTTTTATTCAAATGAGGTTCAGTTAAGTATTATATCTAGCTTGTATTAACCTTTTATATACTTTAGGATACTACAAGATACCGAGAAGACGATTGATATTTTAGATACGAGGTTGAGAAGGTAAAGCGCCGATATGTATGTCTCACTCACATTATACAGCGGTGGCGCGGACAGCTGCGACGTGAGCTCCTGCAGGCGCGCGCGCACCGACTCCTCCTCCGGCGCGAGCCCCACGCCCACACGCCCCATCACCTCCTGCCGGGCTATCACCTGAGGACATTGTATTAATTTAATGAAAAGTCGTTTCAGCTATTGAATTTTTTTTATTGAATTACGTGGTGGACGTAATAATTACGTCCACCACTGGACAGGAGCATCTCTTAAAGTATTTCATACCTAGACACACTAAGCTTGGGGGGAGGGTTGGCGAGCAAACGAATACAATAAACATAACGAAAAAGTTAAAGCAACACTTTTTCGACACAATAATTATTGGAAACTTACTTCCTTACTTCCTCTTTCTTACTCTCGCTAACCCGCAACGGCTAGTGTCGCGGCGCGTGCGGAGATCGCCCAGTGTGTCCGCCGCGCGCCGCAAACAGCCCGCCTGCAGCACCAACTCCTCCGACACTTACCGCGGAATTTACTTGTCTCTCTCTTCTCTCACACTGACCTACTGTAGCGTGAGACGCTGAGAGTGAAGACGCAGTTCGCCCAGCGTGTACAGCGCGCGCCGCAGTCAGTCCTCCTGCAGGGCCTCCTCCTCCGTCTGACACTACGCGCGGAACTTTCTTGTCTTTCTTTCTCTATCTCTCTTTCACTCACCTGCAGCAGCGTATGTCGTAGCGAGTGTAGACGCGCGGCGAGGCCGGCGAGCGTGGCGCTGCTGGCGGCGCGGCGCGTGCGCAGTTCCCCTAGCGTGTCGGCCGCGCGCCGCAGCCAGCCCGCCTGCAGCGCCGCCTCCTCCGACTGACATTTCGCGCGGAATTTTATCTGTAACACCATACAAGTATTTAACAATAATAAATAACTGACACAAAGGCACATTTGAGTGGGGTTCGTATTCTAGTAGCTGTCCCGAGGTACTTCGTACCTTTACTCACTGACAGCAGCGCCACTTACCGCGATCCTCGAAAAAATTAATACATTAAAACCTTTCTCGAAAACTACTCTATCCATTAATGAAGGTGCAGTAGTCTTAGAGTTAACACACATACGCAGCTGTAACCTTCGTTTAATATGTACGGATTGGTTTCTATAAATCTACTCCTATCGATTTTGCTTGCCCCTTACCTATTGGAGAACTTCGATCAAATCTCGAAATCGATACAGGGTAGGACTTGAGTACCATCCTTCGCCACAGATAGCGGATAAGAAAAAAAAATATTATTTAAAAAAAACATGTGCGTCTCGCGACGCCCAACAGAAGTCATGACTTAAGTCAGACAAACTGGCGCCGTAAAGTACTACGTAACGTAATGGTTTATCCTATAAGAAGTTATCACTTAAAAAATACTCATATTAGTACTTTGCAATCTACATAAATCTGTCTATCGTATGGGTTATCGGTTTTATGTAAAATATGTACCTCTGAAAATCCAATTATCGGAACTGGAATGTAATTAGCCGGGTCGGGGTTGTCAGCCTGAGCTTGTTTCCATAATCTCATGTCCATGCCTGTGAAAAAGTTATCAGTCAGAATAATAGCGGCGCGGCTTAAATCATCCCTATAAAATCATAATATTAAAAATATAATCAATTTGTAACATGTAATTTTCATACCCAGCTGCCAATTTTTTAATTGTCATTTCATAAATCAGAACACAATGTTCATTACTAAGTCTTTTGCCACAAACATTTTTATCATTCCCGTAGCGCATTTACTTCTAGCTTTATTTGTCTTTACAAATTTGTCTGTTTCCCACTTTGCCTGGGGGAGGGAAACTGGAAGACTTCCTACT
The DNA here is from genome assembly GCA_905187575.2 of Celastrina argiolus. Taxonomy (NCBI): domain Eukaryota; kingdom Metazoa; phylum Arthropoda; class Insecta; order Lepidoptera; family Lycaenidae; genus Celastrina; species Celastrina argiolus. Next base: position 6,632,568 of record LR994584.1, on the reverse strand, counting down.
CCTTCTACATACTTCTGATTAACTTCGTTGCGGGTCCCAAAACAGATTTAGCATGTGCCTTTGTAGCAGCTGAGATGATATCAAATGATTTGATGGTTACCACTATCGATCCTGGCTACATAGGAGTTGCGATGGGAATGTGTGATAGGTTTTTTTTGTTGGCTGTTTAAAAAAAACATACCTGGCGGGGGCGTAGCTAGGTACTGCTCGAGCATGGCGTGCGTGGGTCTCGTCACGGGCGTGACGGCGGCGCAGGCGGCGGCGGACAGCGACGCGCGCGGCCCGGGGCCGTTTAGGAACGTACTCAACTCGCTTGCGCCCACGTGCGTACCGCCGGCCGCGTTATTCACAACGTAAATCACCACCTGGAATAAATATGTTTCGGTTTACAAGGTGAACATTCAAAATGGACATGGTAAGTGGAATCCGGAACAATAGGATAGCTATAATACTGAAAGAAGTTGTTAGCTTTATTTTGACAATAATGAATACTGCATCATTACATTTTTAATAAATCGATTTCCCTGACCGGGAATTAAATTCGGCCATTAGAAATAAAACATGTGTATTATTAATTATACCCTACAATTATAGTGTTGCTGATAAGGAAAAATGCTGAAAATATAAAATGATGGCCGAGGTGCTTCCCTTTTTTAACCAACTACCAAAAAAGGAGGAGGTTCTCGATTCGCCGTTTTTTTTTAATTGTGTCATTACAATTCTGCTGTCTCCCACATTGTTTGGGGAGGGTAACTGGAACACTTCCTACTCCTCCATCATTATTCGCGAATGTGTGGTGGGTAATTTGTCCGTTTTAATAATAGCAATTATTCCCAGTCCTTTCATTCTTGCTTAAAGGCATTTTTATAACTAGAAAACGAAGTAACATTTACCTGTGTTTTGTTTTCTGTCACTCCCTTAATAGATTCAATATTTACAGCCAAATTGGGTTTGTTCCCCAATAGACTAGAGATAGATGTTGTTAGTGACTGCTGATTGGTCCTGTAAATGAAGTGTTTTCCTTTAATAATTAAGTTGAACCATCAATAATAATATCATACATACTTAGCATGGGGCCAGATTGACATGGTGTGAAGCGCGTCCATATATTATTATTATTATACATTTTTTTTGAGATTCTCTTTAATGTAGACCACTATTTTTACTAATTATTTCTACACAAAAACATTAAAATAGAAGTGGCCTGGATAAGTTTTTAAGAGGGCCAGTAAATAGTCCAATCACATCTTAAAAAAAAGTGTAGACCTAAGACCCTTAAGTAGAATAGTCCTAGTGGCTGGTAAGACATGGTCTGGTCCATATCTTACGAGAAGAGATTTAGGGGAGGCCATCGCCAAGGGATACACTAATACAGAGACAGTGCTAACATAGTTTATAAATTTAAAATAATAATTTAAACCAAATAAAGGCTGTAAATAAATACATAAACTATTTCTACTTATCTACTTAAATGGTGACACAAATTAGACTTACTTAATTTCTTGCTCTGGTTTATTAAATATCAAGGCAACATGGCCATCTTTCTCTTCCTTGCCACCCAGCCTAGAATAACCAACGGCTTTGAAACGACACAATGGATTTTGTTCATTCAACTCCAAAGCTGGTGCATTTCGACTGTAGTAAGCGTGACCTAAAAAAAGCTAATAATAATTATTATTCACAGTAAAAAATATAATTTGACACTACCACTAATTGATCATTGGTTATATGGATGAACTATGCTGCCGTGGTATCACTATAATTCCGTTGACTACTTAGACACGGCAGTATGGATAATCCTCAAAAATGGTATTTGTTTGTTTTTAATATGTATTTTTTTTTTATTTGCATAAGAGACAAATCCAAAGTGGTAAAAAGTGTGGCACCCCCTGTTACTACTAAAATAAGAGAATGATAAAACTAAAAAATAATATGGTGTACTTTACCATACAAACATCCACCAAAAATAGTTTTGAACAAGGCATTTAAAAAAGAACATTTAATTTCTTAGACATAAACCATATGCAAAAACCTGAACCATTATTTTCTATAGTATAACAACAAATACTAAAAAACAGAATAAAATAAATATTAAATGGGCACATACAACAAACATGTTCATTTTGCTTGTTTTATACCCTTCACGAGTTCAACTTGCACTAGACAAACTACTAGGCAATATATTTTATTGATTATAAGATTATTTAGCTTTTAGCCTGGTAGTAATAACTAGGCTAAATAATCACTCACCAGTTCCCCACTGAGCTTGCAGGAGGTTCCATTTGGCCAACACTTGATCCCGTTCATCTCCAAACACACAACAGTTGAAGACAGCCGTCACTAAGGCCTCGTGAGCATTTGTGGGCCCCTGTTGTTGCTGTTGCAGTTGTTGTTGCTGAAATTGTGAATTTTTAAATTAAAAATTCGCCTTTAGCTGTGGCTCTGTCCACATACTGCAGAAACATAAGTACTTTTTTTGGGATAAAAGTTAGTCTAAGATTTAATCTAAAACCTAAACTACTACCATATTAAAGTAAAAAAATATATATGTTTTAATAATCCTTAATTAAAAATTATAAATAATATTTATTATGTAAATATTTAATTAGTTATTAACAATGCTGTTTCAAACTGCAAAACATGACACAATATTGTGATCATTATATTTTGAATACAAGATTTAAATGTGTATTTTACAAAATTGGCAAAAAGAATACATTCGCAATTATGAATGTTGAGCAATATTACCTAGTGTTTTGAGCAAACTATTTAAACAAATCACACCTGTGGCTGCTGTCCAAAAGTGTTGGTTGTACCAAGCCCTGTTCCAAATCCTCCAAAACCAGATGTTGCTGGCTTATTACCAAAGGCAGTACCAAATGTGGACCCCGTGCCAAAGGTGTTGGACCCTAAAGTGTTTGTTCCAAATGCTGGGGCGGTACTACCAAATGTGGGTGCACCCGTTCCAAATGCAGGTGCAGTGCTCCCAAATGCTGGTGTTGTCCCGAAAGAGGTTCCTGTGGTACCAAAACTACCTGTCCCAAAACCTAAACATATGTATATATTAGTTCTAGTCCTTTAACAATGTGCGTGAGTATTGCAATAATTGTACCTTTTAATGAGCTAAAAATATTGAACCTGAAAACCATTTCTCTATATCCCAATGAAATGGAAACTTAACAATACAAAGGAGAATGAAAAATGAAAAAAGGCAATTATAGTCTGCCTTACAATTCATTAAAATCATTTTGCAAGAAACATTTTTATTCATTGGTTATATTTTTAATTACATGAAATAAAATAACTTTTCTTCTAGATAAAAATTTTGTCTATTCTAGAAGAATTTAATTTAATTTATTAGAATGTTATACATTTTGACCCTAATAAACTTCTCTTTTTTGTTTATTACTTTAAAGTTACATTTTTATTGATTGTATTATAAGCTAGTATAATTATCAAAGGTGAGAAATTGATAGTACCTGTAGTAGGCTTTGCAGCATTGTTCCCAAACCCTGAGAATAGTGAAGTGGATGTAGCTGGTGTGGTATTCAACACACCAAATGGTGCCGCTGTAAATATCAGATGCTTAAACTTTATACCCAAACACATAATTATGATAATGGATGATGACCAAACAAGATGGCACATGAGATAGGAGAATGTAGACCTAGAATACATAGCCTTGGTCTCAGTGGAACAGCTTAGGCTAATAAAACAAAAAATATAAATGAATTAAAAAACTGTTACTAGTTATTAAATACTTTGGCACAGCAAATTCACATTAAATGTGGCATTTACTGATTGTTACGTCTGACACTTCGAACGAATTTATGCTAAAAACCTGTGTTAGTGGCTGGTGTGCCGAAAGCTCCAAAGCCGGACGAAACTGTGGACGTTCCAAAGCCGGCACCGGCGGTGCTCGTGGTACTTGTATTAGCACCCCCAAACGAAAACATTGCTGAAAATAATTATACGATTATTAACTATTTAAATAACCCAAAATAAAGCATAAACAATGTGTTAGATACTCACGTTTAGAACCAGCAGCACCAAAACTTGTGCTTTGAGATACAGTGTTAGTAGATCCGAATGAAAAAGACATTTCACTAACAGATGCACTTGAAAATACTAAGTTATTTAACTTTATTTATGATCAAAAAACTATTTTATTTTATAATATCATCAAAAAATTAAACATTAGATTATAATTCTTTTTTAAACTTTTTTATTTTATTTTTTGACTATTATCTTCTTCTTCTTCTTTTTTTGGGGAATGGCTAATAGCTCCTTGGTGAATTGCCAGTGTCAGAATATGTTGAGAAAACATGTTTAACAATGTATTACCTAAAAAAAAACATTAAGGGTTAATACCATACATCTTTTATTTTTATTTTGTTAGTAAGTATATATTGACTATTATTAACAATAACAAAGATCATCTTTTGTAATGACATTTTACATTTGAAAGCAAAGATTAACTTCTGCGTTTATTTCATAAATTCTTTAGAGCTAAAAAAATTCTACACGTACGATACACATGTGATACACGTGATACAGTGTGCCAGGTCTAAGCTTTGACACGAATGCGCTAGCATAACCGAATGAATGCTATGGCGTCATAAAAAACTGGCGTAAAACGACATGCGTCACCAAGTGAGTAATCGTAGAAAAAGTCCAATGCCAGTTGAGACAACTCGAGTGTTTTCGATTTCGAGTTTTATTTTCGTAGCGGTAAATTATATCCGGCCTAACAGATTTAGGATTTTACTAATAGTTGCAGGCCGCAGCATTTGAAAACGTAATTTAATATTCAGACCGGTAACTAATATTTGGTTTAACTACAGCTTAACTGATGTATTAAAAAACCAAATGTCAAAAAATGTCCGCATTGGTATTTGGTATGTCATCTGTCAAATATATAAATCGGAAAAATTACCAGCGCACGTCCTAAACTTATTTAGACCGCTATTTTAAATAACTTTTGATTCCAAATTAATAAAATAAACATTATAATGTCTGATTGGGATACAGTAACAATCTTACGCAAGAAACCACCGAAAGCATCTGCCCTAAAAACTGAACAAGCTGTAAATGCTGCTCGACGACAAGGTTTGCCTGTAGACACTCAACAAAAGTATGGTGCCGGAACAAATAAACAACACGGAACAACAAAAAATACAGCTAAACTAGACCGAGAAACTGAAGAACTCAAACATGACAAAATACCATTGGATTTAGGCAAATTGATAATGCAAGGACGACAATCGAAAGGAATGAGTCAAAAAGACTTGGCTACAAAAATATGTGAAAAACCACAAATTGTAAATGATTACGAAGCCGGTCGTGGTATTCCAAATAATATTGTGCTTGGCAAAATTGAGAGAGCAATTGGAATAAAACTTCGTGGAAAAGATCGTGGCCAACCACTACAGCCTCCTGGAGAAAAGAAATAACGGGTTCCCTAGGAGGCGAAGACTAATCTCCGAGTTTTTATTGCATAATTTTTGCCGTTTTGCTATTTATTTGTGTTGTAATCGTAATAATTGTATACAGATTATAACCTAAATGATGTAAGCATTTAATTTCTCAATAGTTTCCAGAAAGTTCTGAATGTTACCAACACGAAAAAGTTGATAATAAAGAGTCGTGAATCGTGTTTTCGAATTGCAATAAAAATATTATTTACTAATTGACAGTATTATTTATTCCTTAAACTTATTTATTTTAATATTAAATTGTCTTCACCTGTGTTGCTAAACATTGTTTAAATATACCTTAACTTACAGGTATCATATAGTGATAAGGAAAAAGAAAACAATGAATATCATGGTAATATGATAACTAGAGTATGGCGTTTTTGTTATGTGTAATGTTTAATAATACGCGTTTCGATTATTCTAAAAAACGTCCTCATTATGTTAAAAAAGATAGGCACAATCTTTGTTTACAACATATTCATAGATAACAGATATTTTACCCCGGCTCCACACTACCCGCGAAGTTGAAGGAAGTTAGACGAATAGGATAGTTAGTGTAGAGATCCACTTCAGCTTACCTCGTCAAACTTTACTACGCCTCGGGTGACTTCCATTTATTGTCGGATTTTGGTACCGAGTCAAAGGGCCCGAAGTTGCACGAGTAGTGTAGTGTCGCACTTCGAACTGTTGCCAAAGTATTTCGAGTACTTCGCCGCGAGTAGTGTAGTGTCGTACTTTACGTAGTAACTAATACTTAATCTGTGGTCGTACTTCGGACTGTTGCCAAAGTAACACGAATAATGAGGGGTTTTCGAAGTGTCACTTTTAGGTACAGAGACTACCGTAAGATGGCGCTTGCATAATGTAATATGTCAAAAAATCTGTGATCTTTGTTGGGTGGTTAATAGTTGCCAGATGCTGTTTCATACACAAAAATAATCCTTTCAAATTCCTTTCTTAGTGATCTCCTACACTTCCGAGGAAACCTACATACATTATATCTCGCTGGCTTCGATATCTTTGATTTTTGAAACAAATAATTAATCACACTTTTCTCCCGTTTCCGTAGGGATTTCGGGAAGTTCTTGTTTAGTACTCCCCTATACTTAGATTCTAAGAAATATACATGCCAAATTTCAGCCTGCTGCCGAGTATTTTCGACTCGACGCTAAGATAAATATTTTACCTCTTGGGGCTCTTGCCAAATGTGATGACGGAGAGATGAAATCTGCTGGCGTAAAGTGAGTTGAACATAATATGAAGGATTTTTTTCTTATAGTTAATCCTGTTTTTATATGTTTGATAGCCTCTATCCATCTTGATCTCCGAGTTTCATCTTGGGGAAAGCGGTGGTTACCTATATTTTTACAAAATTGTACTGCGCATGGACTAGCCATGTTTAGTTTAGTTCTCAGGGGACAATTAATAAATAATAAACTATTGCAAGTGAAAGAAAGAAAGTTGAAAGGTAAACAAACAAAAAACAAAGCGGAAATTGACATTTTACACAGGACTTGACATATTACTTAAGTTTAATGCCATCTATCAGCAGTTTTCTGAAACTAGTAGAACTGTCAAAATAAAAACCGCTCATTCGCCGAGGAATTTCGCGAGTAGTGTAGAGGAAGCTTTAGACATAATCTAAATTTATTTTCTTCTTTTTTTGGCATATGCCTCCCCCTCTATAGGAGTTGCCATAAATTTATTTTTGTTTCAAACGAAAAAAAAATTTGACGTTGACATCATAGGTTGAGATTTGTTGACATTTGACAAATGGGCATTGTGATTGTGTATTTGTGTGTAAGTTGTAACATAATGTTTGTATTGTTCAATTATTGTTAACTTCACACATTTTATAAAAACCGTAGAAAAACCGTAGATTCAGCATCATGACTTCTGAAAATTCTGATTCAGAAGAAGAAATTTTAGTGTATGCGGAATTCAAAGACAATGTCGATATTGATAACCATAAAAACATACACGTTTTAGGAATTGATACAAAAAATCCTGTATTTCAATTAGATGATACTTTTTACATAGGTGAATAATACGTTCTATGAGGTTAAAATCTTTCTTTAATACTTAGCCATTAGCAAATAACAACAAATAATATAAAACAAGGGTCACTTTCTTTTAAAAAATATATATCGTTTCAGGTAAATTTGAAAATCCTATGGGTACATACATGTATTTTATTGAAGACCCTTCACCACAGAGCTTAGATCCACTGTTTGATAAATTGCCAGACAAAAGTCTTCAATACTTATTTAAAACTAGGAAGTTTATAAGTTTAGAACATGCATTCATAACTCCGAAGGAAGGCAAGTATAATTTTATTTTTAAAAGTGTTTTATATTCTTTTATTCTATATTATACAATTATTATAATTCAATTCCATCGTCAAATTTAACAAAATACTCTAGCATTATAATATTATTTACTATAAGTTGTTAATATTATGATTTATCACCATTTCAATTACAATTCACAGGCGAAGAAAAACAAAGCGAACAGACAGAACCAGAAGACAATGATACTACCATACCAATAAAATTTAAAAGTGTACCTGAAGCATTAGAACATTTTAAAAAAGAGTGGTCTAATAATGATGAATTAAAAAAATAATGTTAGTATATGTAATAGTACCAATTTGTTTTACTGTATTTTTGTATTTCAACAGCAGCTCAAGGGTGGTTTATTAATGAATTTCTTAAAAAATCTATTTTATGAAGTAATAATAGATTTTTTCATAATTCTTAATATAAGTTCTTTAATCAAATCAAAAAAAAGTTTGTTATTTTTCATTATGTTATTAATTTAAATTGAAACAAAGTTGTTAAAAAAGGTTTAAATATTAAAATCAACATCAACAGAATCTAATTAAAATACCTAGTTGGTAAACTAAACGCCCAACTCAAAAAAGGGGTGCAGGTCTGTTACTTATCAACAGATATAAAAAAACGATTATTTAAATTAAAAAATCTTAGATTATATCTATTAATTATTTTATTATAATTCTCTATGGAATATACTCATTAGGAATTAGTCTTAGCGACGATTTCCTCTCTAGCCGAGGAACAAGATTAAAAATACCTCTATGATATAATAATCTTTAATTAAAAATCTAGCGCATCCCTAAAAACTAATTGCGGAATCGATATATCTCTTATTGGCCTTAGATATAACTCTTTTCGCGACAAAAGTTGCAGCCGCCAACTCGACCGTCCGTAATCACAGATTAAGTATTAGTTACTAGGTACGTAATCCGTAATGTACATTTTAGCCAAGTTTTTTGACTCCACCCCTAATCTTTTACGAGTAATCTGTAATAATAATAGAATGATTTTTGTTTACTATGGGCGTGTTCCTTTAGGCGCTCTTTTTACTCTGAACGCACAGATCATTCATAAGCTAGTGGAACGACTGACAGATGTCAAAATTTAACATTTCCTTTTTAACCCATAAATTCTATTTATATTTTAAATTAACAATAATAACTACATTAAAAAAGAATCTAGAATAAATTTGCTCGATCCATAATTTAAAAATAACATCGAGATCAGTGAAATCTCTCAAATCTAAGTAAACGTCAAAAACAAGATGGGTAAAAATATGCAAAATGGCGTGATCATTCTGTGCGTTTTGAACAGTTTTTGACAGCTGACAGCTGCATCTGGAACACGGGGTATGAATCCACAGACTATAGGGTTGTATTCTACAATCGCCAGTGTCAAAATGGCATATTTTTTCTTTGAAAGATTTTCATTTGATGTTTAAACATATTAATTATTGTTTAATTGTTATGAAATGTATCGGATAATGAAGTGTAATCCTTTAACATATCTGTGAAAGTGTTGATAAGTGTGCACAATAAGTGAATACGGGAAAATTTCGATGTTTTCGGTTTGTTTACCTTTAGGTTAAATTTAGCAGGGACGAAATATAGTTATTTTAAACCTATAGCGAAGAACATCATGATAAGCTAGATTTTATCGTAGAAAAAGTACGGTTCCCGCACGATATTCCGTTTATGATTTTCTGCTGTTTATCTAAGTATATTAAAGTTTGTATAATTTTATATTATGTATTTTTGGGTTTCAATGAAATACAATTTTTGGAATATCGATAACATGTCGATTGATTTTGTATTATTCAATCCCTATGTTTATGTATTATTGTTTTTTCTCGTATACTTACACAGTTCTTTCATTGAGTTTCTTACTTTCAGTTATATTTGTGTGCAAAAATTGCGCTTGTGTTGTAATTTTGTAGAAGTGTGAGTTTGTAACGACACGATTTATTTTTGTGAATGTATGGTTTGTTTTCATAGTGAGAGTAAGAGCTAGTTCAGACACGACGGATTCCGCGCGGATGCAAATCGCGCGGTTGAACCGCGTGGATCCTAATTACATTAGCGCCTTACAAATCGTTCATAGTACCTATCCGCACGGGTTGACAATCCGCGCGGCTCCCGCCACTCAACCGCTAGAAAATGAATTCGCGCGGTCGCCCGCACGGTTTTATTTACTTGACGTACCTAGAGGGCGTTCAGTTGCTCCCAGCTCCGCGGAAGCCGCGCGTATCGGACGGTGACAATGGATCGCTTCGACACCGAGCTATTCATCGATGAGGTGGAAAAAAGACCTGCTTTGTGGGACATCCAATGTGCAGAATATTCTAATAAAACGATTAAAAACAGAGCTTGGCAGGAGCTGGTGGAGATTTTTGGAGAATATGAGGATTCTTTGGAAAAGAAGGTTCTTTTTGGTCAGTAGATATTTAATTATACATTTTACCAGAGGGTAGTTTACATGTTATGTAATAGACAGTCCACCCCAAATAACTGAAATGTGTATAACTTTGTTTGGCGGTACGTAACGAGCGCGGGAAAACTATCACGTTACCACAGTAACGGATAGCTACTATAATATGTACAACCGACCAACGCGACGCGCCATCTTGAGTTTAGTTATTTGGCGCGAACTATAACAATTTTAATTTCATATTTTCGTGTCTTGCCATTCTACAAGACCCTCATTCACAAAGTAATTAGCATATTTGTCTCTAATGTTTAATGATGATGGTGTACCCCTTCCTGCATGTAATGTATTAAGATTACTCATTGGCGCAGTATGTAAAGTATCTTCATACTGTATACCATAATATCTAGTTCCAACAAAATTGTGTAGCACGCAACAGGCCTTTATTATGTCTTCGGCAAAGTCTATATTCACGTTTAAAGGCCTATGAAAAATGCGCCACTTGTTTGCCAGAATTCCAAAAGTGCATTCAATAAATTTCAATATAACGTCGAGCTCTTGATAACCTGTAATTAAATTTTTTTTTTCGTATGATAGCCCTTTACCTGCATAGGGTCGCATTACAGTTTCGGATAAACCAAACGCTTCATCGCCAACTATGACGTATGGCAATGGTGTAGGATCTGTTTCAGATATTGGTTTAGGTTTTGGTATGTGTAATGACTTTTCTATTAACCTTTTATAAAATAGTGAATTTTTAAAAATTGCAGAATCACTACTTTTTCCGTAAGATCCGATATCTATGAAAGTAAAACAATAGTTACTATCACAAAGTGCCAACAGTACTATGGAAAAAAAAGTTTTGTAATTATAATATAAAGAACCCGAATCTTTGGGTTTGTAATCCTTTTATGCTTGCCATCTATGGCGCCTATGCAATTGGGAAAATTTGCATATTTTTCAAAATCTTTAGCTATTTTCTTCCATATATCTTCGCTGGGTTCAGGCATGACGTTTTTTGTGACTTTTTCCCAGAAAGCTTCACATACTTCACGGACAATTCCTGTGATTGTAGATTTGCCAAGACGAAAGTTGTAATGTAGTTCTCCCAAGGAACAACCAGTACCCAGATATCTGAAAAATAAAATATTGATCTGTATCGTTTTGAAAGTCTGCCGGGTCCGCTAGTTAATGCATAATGAGTGTCTTGAATTACCTAACCGCTACTGTATTTATATTTGTTAAAGATAGTGATTTCTGTTCCAGGTGTATCATTACAAAAAAAATGGAAGAACATACGTGATGCTTATAATAAGGAATTCAAGAAAGGCAAATCAATTCCTTCTGGTTCTGGTGCATGTAAAGGTTCAAAATACATGTATTTCGACCGGCTTTCTTTTCTTCAGAAGACGATAGAAAACAAAGAAACTATCACAAACATAGATGAAGCCAAAAATGAAGAAATTCGGAACATTGACCAAAAGCAAGATAATTTTGTAAATGCACGTGAAATACAACCGGTACCCAATAAAAGGAAGAAAACTAAAATTACTTCAGAAGAGCGATTGGCTGATATATTAGAAAATAGTATTGAATCTCTTGATTCAATACTATTTTCATAATATTGAATCAAGAGATTTGAATATAGATAAAATACAAAGACAAATACAAGAAAGTATGTCAAAGCAAGATGATGATGATAAACTTTTTTGTATGTCATTGTATAAAGAGTTAAAGAAAGTTCCAGAAAATAAACGTTTGGCTACTAAAATTGAATTGCTCCAGGTAATACAGAAAGGGCAGAAATTACCATCGCCTATTCATATCACGAGCCAGCAAAACACGCCTAATGCAGTATTTTGGCAAAACCAACAATATTCAAACCCACAAGGATATTTTACTGGATATTCTACAATCGTACCAGGAGAGTCTCCGTCGCCTTTATCATGCAATAGCACTGACGACTCACAGTCTTCTATAGTACAAAATATATATTCTGACGTATAAAATAAATATCTTACCTTAATGTGATCACGAGTTTTTCTTCTGGGGACACGCTTGACCTCATATGGGTATCATTAGATTCAATTTGTTCACTGATCATTTCTAATAATTCATCAAATTAATTTATCGACATTCTCAAATAATTGAAGAATTTTGGTTCAAAACTTCTTAATTTTGGATATAAAGTCTGAAACTGACCATGAGTAAACCGATCACGTAATATTGGATGCACCCAATATTGCCGTTTCTTCTTTCTTTCTTTTTTACGGAGCAACAAGTACACACTTATTGCTTCTTCGACTTCCATGATTGGACTGTCACCCTCACGTAGTGATTATATTCTCTTTGGTCACCCTATGCGAATGAGCGGTTTTTATTTTGACAGTTCTACTAGTTTAAGAAAAATGCTGATAGATGGCATTAAACCTAAGTAATATGTCAAATCCTGTGTAAAATGTCAATTTCCGCTTTGTTTTTTGTTTGTTTATCTTACAACTTTCTTTCTTTCACTTGCAATAGTTTATTATTAATTGTGCCCTGAGAACTAAACTAAACATGGCTAGTCCATGCGTAGTACAATTTTGTAAAAATATAGGTAACCACCGCTTTCCCCAAGATGAAACTCGGAGATCAAGATGGATTAAGATTACGCCAGCCTGCAGATTTCATCTCTCCGTCATCACATTTGGCAAGAGGCCCAAGATGGAAAATACATATTTATCTTAGCTTGCAATAAGAAATAATAATAAAGTTTATTGACATTAGACTTAAATTAGTAACATTTTTTTAATTTCTTAACCTAAATATATGTATGTACATATCTTTATGTTTGTTACCTATCTTGGGTATCATAACTTAATGGAAACATAATACAGTAGGTACCTATCTTAGGAGTTTATACCTAAAAACCAAACTTTTGTTTGCAGCTCATCGCCTAAAAATACTTAAAAGAAAAGCTGTTCCTTCTATATTCCCATGGAATGAAGCTTGTCAGCAAGCTAACCAGCTCCAGCAGCAGTCAGAGCCAATGTTTAATCCAACTGCAGTTCAGGCTACATATTCTCAATATACCTATATATACCAACCACTTAAGAGTCAAAAATACTCGGCAGCAGGCTGAAATTTGGCATGTATCTTTCATAGAATGTAAGTATAGGGGAGTACTAAACAAGAACTTCCCGAAATCCCTACGGAAACGGGAGAAAAGTGTAATTAATTATTTGTTTGAAAAATCAAAGATATTGAAGCCAGCTAGCTATAATGTATGTAGGTTTCCTCGGAAGTGTAGGAGATCACTAAGAAAGGAATTTGAAAGGATTATTTTTGTGTATGAAACAGCATACCTACAGCGACTTAACCACTTTATGAATAATTTCTCTACCAGAAAATGGATAATAGCTTTATTCAGGCAACCCTATTAACCACCCAACAAAGATCAAAGATTTTTTTGACATATTACATTATGCAAGCGCCATCTTACGGTAGTCTCTGTACCTAAAAGTGACACTTCGAAAACCCCTCATTACGGCACTCCGCATGTACATCCGCGCCTGTCTGAACACTTGCGTTTAGAACCGCGCGGAATCCGTCGTGTCTGAACTAGCTCTTACTCTCCCCGCACCAAAACCGACAGACTGTTTTGTTAGCACAGATTAAGAATTAGTTACTACGTAATTTGTTAGAAAACTTTCCTGCGTCACTTATCCATGAGTATAAAATCTAAGTAAAAAATCGATCATTTAAATTAAAAAATCTAATATTTAGAATGAAAGATTCCACTTTGTACATTTATTATTAGACCTAAAAGACCATAACTTTTAGTTAATTAATAAATTAATATTATACAATATTGCAAAAAATATTGTCGTTTGATTTGCTTGTCGTATGTTGGAACGTACTTTTAACAATTGTCTATGGCAAGCGTTGTCTTTGAGTTCTTGTCATGTCGCCATTTTATTTGTATCGCCATTTCATTTCGTCAGTGAGATGGAGAATTAGAGATCCCAAAGTGAGATAGAAATAATGTAATCGTAATTACGTTTTTGTGTTTTATTTAAGTGTATGATATACTTTGAATATACATGTGAGTTAAAAATTATAATTTTATGTTCTAAACACCAGCTAATTGTCTTCTAAAATTCCAAGCGTCTCTACTAGACGAGCTCTTGCTATAATAACAATGGCGTCTGTGATTATCTTGAAGCGCGTTTATAGACAGTCCGTCATCCTTTTCTTACATTATATCGGCACTATTTACGGAGACATCGCTTTCATCGAGCGGCTGATCTTTTTATGAGCACACTGATAAGAAATATTCCCTGTTACCTTCACACTTAATGTTTTGGAAGGTTTCTCTTTCTTCTGGTAGGAAATTAACCGCGATTTTGAATGTTACAGTTTACTTACAAAAATATATGTTTACAAATTACAGTTTCTATTACTACACAAAGTAAAGCTCGTTCAAGATGTTTACAACAAATACTGTTCAAGCCGGCACAGTGCCGACGTTACAATATCAAGAACATACCGCTCCGAAATCACAAGGCAAGAATATAGAGAATGTACAGCAGAAGACTACCCAACAGACTCAACCTCAACAGGTAAACATGACACGGTAAAATGCTATCATGCTATCAACAAATAATGTTAAATCCTAATTAAATAGACAAGTCAATATCTCTTTGAAACTTACTATGTCAATTATTACTTACAGGAATTCCCAACATTTTGCTACACAACAAATGTTAATATGATTGGTAAAATTGGAGCTGGTACTACGAGTGGGGGAGGAGGAGTAGCAGGCAGCGTCAATATAGCACAACTCACCACTAGCGATGACAAGACCTGCTATATAGCACAACCTTTTTCATATAACTATGCACTTGTTAATCAAATGCAAATAGCATCAAATGGTATTCAGAACACTATATCAAGTATAAGTTTTAAGTGTGATGTCTGTGGACTTATGTTTGGGCATTTATCTCTACTCAATGCACATAAAAGAATTCATGCTCAGGATTCAGGTGATTATATTTTGTTTTTATTGTATTATTTACTTAAGATGCTTATAAACTAAATTAATCTCTTTAGTACTTGTATAGACAATGGAAGACACAAATTTGTTACCTATACATATGTAAACTACCCTGTACTGATAGAAATATTTAACAATTGATTAGCAGGTGTTCAGTGTCCTCATCCTTTTCAAGCCAATATTGTGTCAGATATAAATTACACAGCTATTCAGTTGCATAAATATATGTATACAGGGTGTCCCAAAAATCAACGATAAACCGAAAACGGGTGATAGGCCAAGTCATGACAGTTATGAGAAAAATGTGAAAAAAAATCTTTGTCATGTATTTTTCACATTATAAGGACTTTTAAAAATATCGGAAAAACTGACACCCTGTGATGGTCTTTCATGTCCTAAGACTACAAATATTACTTTTTTGTGATTTTTTTTCGGTATTGTAGTCATGACTAACCCTTCTGTAAATCACAATTCATAATTTAAACATACCTGCCTCAGTTTTCAATAAAATGGTGTGTTTTGCCCAAGATTAAATTCAAAATAATTACTACACCCAACTTTAATCGTCTGTACTGTAAAAAAAAAATACTACAGTATTTTGGCAAGTAACTTTAAAAGATGGCGCATTTAATCTGGATTCCAAAAAGGTATGATACTTGCTGGATTACTTCTTTGTTGAGGAAAAAAAAATTTTTTTAACGGAACCGGATGTTAGGCCAACTCTGTTTAAATTTTTAAAATGTTGGTATTAAGTTGTTATGTGACGACGATGAGTGACGTCATCTTGTCTAGAGTGAGCGAGACAGACAGTGACGCTAAGTGCGGGTGCTTTTTTATTTAAAAAAATTGTATTGCAGTGTAGGCATTTTTAAGACTTCAATTTTCAGGTATGAATACAACGCTCTTTTGAAAATGTGAGTGGTTGAGATACAGAACAGACGCCACCTTGTTATCAAGTATGTAATTAGTTACTTTTGCAAAATACGATGTGCAGTACTTTTGGGCACTCCAATGTTCTCTTCAATCCCACGTACTGAGATACTCGGGTCTTGTTCGACCGCCTCGAGCACTTCGTCCTCGTAGGGTATGAAAGGCCTTCCCTCGCTGGTATTTTGATTAGGGAATCGACCCTCTAAGAGTGACCGATGCACGTTAATAAATACCCGATAATCAGGATGACGCTCAGCGTTTGGGTATCTCTCACGATACATTCTAGCTGCAGCATTAGCGTTGCATAAGCATTCTCCATAGATGAGATGCATATTGGTGTATTCTTGTGCGGTGTATCGAGATGGCATGATAACACACTACAATGGAATCACACACTACAACCGAAGATACGACAGTAAAACAAGTCCAGGGTCGTCAGAAACGGGGCAGATAAAACCAAATCACAAAGCAAATCAAGTCCAATAAACAGAAGCACAGTTGTAAGTACGAAGTCAATACGGATACAGAAAGATGCGCAATGAACGAAAGATCGTAACGTACTGCAGTTTTGCACGTTCATCACTGTGTTGTCGGGTTGGCGTCACTATCTATCTCACTCGCACTGAGCGTCACTGTCTGTCTCGCTCACTCTAGACAAGATGACGTCACTCATCGTCGTCACATAACAACTTAATACCAACATTTTAAAAATTTAAACAGAGTTGGCCTAACATCCGGTTCCGTTAAAATATTTTTTTTTCCTCAACAAAGAAGTAATCCAGCAAGTATCATACCATTTTGGAATCCAGATTAAATGCGCCATCTTTTAAAGTTACTTGCCAAAATACTGTAGTAATTTTTTTTTACAGTACAGACGATTAAAGTTGGGTGTAGTAATTATTTTGAATTTAATCTTGGGCAAAACACACCATTTTATTGAAAACTGAGGCAGGTATGTTTAAATTATGAATTGTGATTTACAGAAGGGTTAGTCATGACTACAATACCGAAAAAAAAATCACAAAAAAGTAATATTTGTAGTCTTAGGACATGAAAGACCATCACAGGGTGTCAGTTTTTCCGATATTTTTAAAAGTCCTTATAATGTGAAAAATACATGACAAAGATTTTTTTTCACATTTTTCTCATAACTGTCATGACTTGGCCTATCACCCGTTTTCGGTTTATCGTTGATTTTTGGGACACCCTGTATATATACATTTTATTAGTAGGAGATAGCAAAATAAAGTAATTTACTAGAAGAAATTAAAGTACAATAGAACCACAATAACAATGTCTTTTAAGATCAACAGAATGTGCTCTCACAAATTAGTCTTTTAAATGATTTTTTTTATTGTTATTATAGTCCCCTGGTAAACAAATAATGTAAGACTAAAACTAGTTAAGTGCCACTAAAAACAATGATGATATAATGTGTACAATTTATATATATTATATATCTAGCAATATCCCGCGAAACAATTATAACCACAACCTGCAAGCAGATGAGTGAGTGTACGCATAGGCATGCGTTTGATGCACCTCCCTCCTCCCACACTGCTTATGCGTACACTCGCAAGCAAAAAACATGAAAACACCACCACCACACAAGCAATAATGTTAACACGATCGTGCAAAGTCCCACCACCATGCAGGTTGCAAAACTCGACGCGCGTTTCGCTCCGACCCCGGAGCATCCTCAGGATGTTGACTCTGCGAACAATGTTCGTTAAGTGATGCCGCCCGCCAAAACACCGCCTTATATTCCCTACAGCTACTACCCCTACCAACTAGTACCCCCACCAAACAAGTTAATAAGAGGTGACGAAGTAAGGTTAGTTTGGTCATTCAACAATGCAATTCTATTGTTGTTCTTTACTTTAATTATTTCTAACTGTTCCAACACGCTCAGTCGAAAGCCTTTATCACATTTATGTAATATCTTATAGGAATGACCATCTGGTATATTGTGACTACTATCTAAAAGATGTTTGGCAAAATGTGATTTATCATGATGACCATTTCTATAAGCCGCGATATGTTCTTTATACCGAGTCTCAAAGTTACGTCCAGTCTGACCTACGTATACACTGTCGCATTCAGGACAATCGATTCTGTATACACCTGATTGATACTTTAAATCAATCCGGTCTTTATTATTACATAATTGATTTTTTAAAGTATTATTCGTCCTAAATGCGACATGCATATCGTTATTTTTCATTATTTTGGATAAACGTGCAGATACCTCACCCATGTAGGTCAAACTGGACTTATATCTAACTACTTCCTTATCAGAGGTCCCTGCGTACAAAAACTTAACCAATTCCTTTTTATTTTTAATATTTAACATATTATATATAAGTTTTTGTACGCAGGGACCTCTGATAAGGAAGTAGTTAGATATAAGTCCAGTTTGACCTACATGGGTGAGGTATCTGCACGTTTATCCAAAATAATGAAAAATAACGATATGCATGTCGCATTTAGGACGAATAATACTTTAAAAAATCAATTATGTAATAATAAAGACCGGATTGATTTAAAGTATCAATCAGGTGTATACAGAATCGATTGTCCTGAATGCGACAGTGTATACGTAGGTCAGACTGGACGTAACTTTGAGACTCGGTATAAAGAACATATCGCGGCTTATAGAAATGGTCATCATGATAAATCACATTTTGCCAAACATCTTTTAGATAGTAGTCACAATATACCAGATGGTCATTCCTATAAGATATTACATAAATGTGATAAAGGCTTTCGACTGAGCGTGTTGGAACAGTTAGAAATAATTAAAGTAAAGAACAACAATAGAATTGCATTGTTGAATGACCAAACTAACCTTACTTCGTCACCTCTTATTAACTTGTTTGGTGGGGGTACTAGTTGGTAGGGGTAGTAGCCGTAGGGAATATAAGGCGGTGTTTTGGCGGGCGGCATCACTTAACGAACATTGTTCGCAGAGTCAACATCCTGAGGATGCTCCGGGGTCGGAGCGAAACGCGCGTCGAGTTTTGCAACCTGCATGGTGGTGGGACTTTGCACGATCGTGTTAACATTATTGCTTGTGTGGTGGTGGTGTTTTCATGTTTTTTGCTTGCGAGTGTACGCATAAGCAGTGTGGGAGGAGGGAGGTGCATCAAACGCATGCCTATGCGTACACTCACTCATCTGCTTGCAGGTTGTGGTTATAATTGTTTCGCGGGATATTGCTAGATATATAATATATATAAATTGTATGCTATGGATTTCCGCAAAGTAACGCCTGATTCCATTAACTAACGATATAATGTGTGTCAACCTACATTCAAATATCATTTTGCGAAAAAGACGTAGATTATTTTATTTAATTGCATAAAACTTAAATGTTTTAAAACTTATACTAATTCTTATTTTACAATTTGTTCATCTTTTTGATTTCTGCGTAATGTGTCCAAAAGTAAATAAATTTAATATTCATTCAATTGTCTGGCATTTTCATTAAAAAAAAAGTTGCTTAAATGTATAATAAATCAATTTACTATTACAGATACAAATATCACAGTGGTGACAACAGGTGTTTCATCAGCAAATGAAGTTTCAATGCCTCCTCACATACAAATCCTGTCATCAGATCACACCGAACAACAACAACAGCAACAGCACCATGTTCAAATTCAAGATAGTAAGTTTATTTATGTTTTTAATCTAAAATTTTATTTTTACAAAAATTTTATATATATACCTTACATAACTTCCTCTACTTTTTTGATGAAAGGCATAAGAATTTATAATGGTTAAATGGCTAAAGAATAAAATCAATTTTGACCTTAAAGAATTAGGGATTAGGTCAGAACCAGCAAAAGCAATTTCAAATTCCACCCTTTTTATACATTCATTTATGATATTATCATTAAAATATTATATTAGTGTAATTAGATGTTTATTTATAGTAAATAAGTTTGAAATTTTTATATTTAATTATTTTCATTATAACATGATTTAAAAATTATTATATTTAAATAAATCCAGAGGTTGATTGAGATAGATAAGAACTCTAATATTAATATTTAATGAGAAATCTATTTTATAACACTAATAGCTTGCATTGGTGAAGCCTGGGTCTCCTTCAGAGGGATGCCCTGGCCTGTATATTAGGTAGAGAATTGGAAAAGGGTCTTCAAAAATTAATGGGGTAAGAAAAACCGACAGGAATGGAGGTGTAAGAATATTTTATATAATTAGCGAACTGTATTTTTTTCAGTAAGATATTCAATGTAGGATTCTCTAAATAGCATTTTTTAATCTATCTAACTTAATTTTGTTTTACTTCAGCTAAGCCAGTAATCATGGACAAAGCAGTAAAGTGCATAACATGTGGTGGTCCTATACCAAACAATCCCAAGAGAAAAGGTCCAAAACTCATAAGATGCGAAAATTGTATTGCCCAAGATTCTGTAGACCAACGAAATAATCAAAGTAAGTACACATCCTAACACCTAGGAAAGCTTATATTGAAAAAGCCTAACATAATCTTTTGTTGTTTGTCCAAGAAAAAAAATGTGTATTAAATGCATACAATTAAAAACTTATTAATAAAAAAATTAAATATTATTTAAAATGATTAGGCAGACACATACACATTTTTCTTATTCAAATTTTCAGTGAATGCAACCCAAATATTTGTGGCAACAGAGGGGAATGTGAAGTTTGAGGTTGGAGGTGTGAGCGGAGTGAACAATGTAGATCCCCTGGGAACTACCCAGACCAATCAGCAAACACAGCAGACACAGCAGAAACCATGTTAGTATTTTTTTATTATTTTACTAGCTCTGTCTTTTCCTGGCGTCCAACAGCACATACAGATAGCAATGTGTTGATATATTTTTTGATTAATTTACTTTAATGTGCGTTATAATAGAACACATTCGGAAATTTTGAAGTTTAAAAATAAAATATTAAATGGCTGTCCTAGTCTCGGAATTATTGAATTTGTTGGTAAAAATAGAATTCAATTAACACGCTAGTCATTCAATAAAATAGCTATTTACAACTCAAGAACGGCTTTACCGATATAGCTGAAAATTGGTGAGGAGGTAGCTTAGAGCCAGGAGTATACTATTTATTCAATTCGACAGTGTTCCCGTGTGACTTGACATAAAACATCAGTCACAAATAACAAAACGCAAGTGACAACAATGTAATGGACATATGACTGACAATATGATTTTTTAACGGGTTCCGCGTTGTGGGTTCCGTATTGCGGGTTGTGCGTTACAAGTTAAGTGTAAGTGGGCTAGGGTCAGCTAGTAAGATCATATTAATTCCCATGTTTTTTTTCCACAGTACCGGGTCATCATCCTGTGAAAAAGAGAAATTTGGCGTCTGTTACAAAATGTCAAAACTGCAACGGATCTGGAATTATATTTGTAGGCAATAAGAATAAAGTTAGTCAACCAAATGCTGAAAAACCATTTCATTGTAACATTTGCGGAGGATCATTTTCAAGATATTCATCACTTTGGTCACACAAAAAATTACATTCTGGTGAAAAGAATTTCAAATGTGGAATCTGTGGTATTGCTTTTGCAAAAGCTGTATATCTAAAGAATCACTCAAGAATACATACGGGCGAAAAACCTTACAGGTAGTTTTTCTTATTGTATTCAAAACAATTAAATTCATAATATTGTATAGGAAAAAATAAGTCATTGTTTTTACTAGCAAAGTTTGGAACAGAGAAGTCCAAAACTCTAGCTTCAAAACAAGAAATAAATTACAATCTTCGATGAGACAGAACATCTAGGTAATGCCCCATACAAAATAATATCCCCATACAAGGATAAAAATCTGTCCATGTGATATATGCCCAATAGAGTTACATTTGTTTAATTACAAAAAGAGAAAAAAGTTTTAAACAGTTGACATTTTTAAAGAGGTTTGCTGTTTTGTTTACAGGTGCAGTACATGTGGTATGCAGTTTTCACAGTCACCACATTTGAAAAATCACGAAAGGACACATTCTGGTGAAAAACCTTATGTTTGTGAAGTAAGTGTAATATTTTCCTAAATTAGTATTTGAAATAATTTCTGCCATCCCATCAATCGAAACCCGAAGGCAAAATCTCGTAATGAATAATATTTAATTCGCAGCATTCATTCAGGTGTGAATGAGAAAATATACATTAAGACGAAAATCATGCCAGGAACTGACCTTTTTTAGCTTACAGAATCATTGATTATTTATCAGTTTAATTTTCGTCTCTGTAAAATTTTAATTTAAATTTATTTTTATATTTTAATAATTTAAATAAAAAAATTTAAATTATTAAAATAAAAAAATTAACGGAGTTGTACTTAAATGTAGTATCATAATAAATATAAAACAATTTTCTTATATTTTTTTTGTATTCATAGGTATGTGACAAAGGGTTCGCAAGACACGCGACTTTATGGAATCACCGGCGGATTCACACAGGGGAGAAACCTTATAAGTAAGTTACGCATTTAACTTAATTGGCTCTTAAGTCTTTATGTATCTAATTCTATTTCATATCAATTTTGTTTTTTCAAATTTCAATATGAAAAAACTATCATATTTTTTTTCCTGCTATCATCTAATCACCCAAACCTACTAGGTCTCCACAATGCTCTAGTAACTATACATTTAGCAGTCTGGGCTTCCCAACTATTGCACATTGTAATCCACATGCAATCCTGCTTACATCTAATCTTTTGTCTTTGACTGCTGTGGTTAATTGTTTCTATTGTATAATAGATAATACAGCATAGCTTCCTAAAGTCCAATCTATAACAGTACTTTATATTTTTTAGGCAAGGTAATTATCCCTCACCTGTATTGACAAATTAATTCTAGTAGCAGTGATGACACATTTTTTTTCTGGGATGGTTATCTGAGGTTATTTATACCATTAAATATATTTGTATTGTAATGTGTCTAACAAACTGTAACTTATATTTTTATTTCTCAGATGTGAAACATGTGGTTCAGCATTCAGTCAAGCAGCACATCTTAAAAACCATACAAAGGTTCACTCGGGCGAGAAGCCATTCAAATGTGACATTTGTACAGCTGCATTCGCCGATAGATTTGCACTTAAGAGACATAGAGGAATCCATGACAAATATGGTATGTATTGTATTCCAACAATATTATTGGGATATTCAAATTCAACACTTTAACCACTTTATCCAACATTTCTGGCTTTCACATAGTGGTTAGTCAGTCGTGAATTACTCTCTACACTCACAGTGTGTAAATTCTTTTATTACTGAGGGGGTATGTGTATATTGTACTAAGATGTCATTTCTTTCTCAACACAGGGCAAACAGTACCATTGCCAGCGAGAGTCCAACAAAACCAGCAAGAGCAACAAAATAATCAGCAAGCTAGCGAACAACAAAACACACAAGCCACTGTAGAAGTTGTAGAACATCGCACTGAACAAACTCTATGAGTTTTACAATTATAAATGTTTTTCTTATTCATATACATATAATGCAAGTATGTTGTTGTTATAATATACTATGCAAATGCAAGTAGCAGTATGGCAAAACTAAGATAAAATTGTAATATAACACAGTTTTGCATAATGGCTGATAGAAATCTCTGTAGTTGTAAATATAATGACACATTTTTAGATTTTACTCTGAGGCAACAATCACTCGCATAAATATTGATGGTATATAAAATGTTGTAAATAAAGGTAAACTTACACACGTTTTTTTTACTAAAGGTAGATGAATTAGTGATTGCATGTCGGACACTGCCAATACATGTAACATATTAATAAAATAAGGTGTAGGAAAATATGTGTAATAAAATTATTTAAAGTTATTTTTACATTTTTGAAATGATAACTCGTAAGCAACTATTTGTGGCTAGCATTAAAGTATTGTATTTTATATAGCTAATAAGATATTGGCTGTGGAATATACTTAATGGTTATTATTTTATAGCAATCTGTTATTGCTATAAAATTGATAACTCAAATAACATCTGACCCTGTTCCCACAATTGTAAATATAGATTAGATGTGAAATTAATTTAATGAAAATATTGTATCCATTTGGCTATTTCAATGTGGCAAAATTGATACTAATAAAATGCCTACATAATATGTTGTTTTAATGAATTAACATTACATAATAAAACACATTGAAATCCTGTAGATAATATATTTATATTTTTTTGCTTCCCACTTTTTAGAATAAAGAAACAATTTATTTTAATTATTGTAAACACAAGTGTTTTAAAAACAGGAGGAATCCTTTATTGGATCCATAATGGAGAATGTTCACTGATTTTTATTTTTAGCTGTTACTAAACTCCGTTAAAAATATTATATTATAAGTGAAAAAAATATTTAAAACATTAAATTCACTGCGCGATGACGTCATTTTCCATCACTTTAATTTTACATGTAATTTAAAACCTCTATAAATTCGTTAAAACTTGGTTAGTTGGTATTATTCAATGAAATAAAAACTAGTGTGTGTGTTAGTAAAGTACAATAACATAATGAGTGAAAAAAAATAATTATGATAGGATAGTTATAGATTTTCAAGTTCTCGGCGCGATTACGTCATTTTCCAACGTTTGCTACGGGCTGAGAAATTTACGAAAGTCTAAATAAAATGTCTAAATTTATTAAATCGTGGTGTTTTTCAATGAATCATGTCTAAGAACACTTGCAATTATGTCAGCTTCTAAACAAAAGAAACTAGATCAAAATCGCTTCATTTGTTTGGGTGCTACGATTCCACAGACATACACACAGACACGTGAAACTTATATCACCCCTGTTTCGTCAGCAGTTAAAAGTACAGCCGAAATTATTGTTTAACATTTTTCATGGTCTTTGGAACAAAATGTGCAAAACCCCATAAACAGGATTAAATTAATTAAAATTTAAAACTGCTAATCTTGCAGCTAGCAATATTATTATCTATGAGCTATACTCTTGAACGACTTAGGTCAATTTAATAATTTGGGTTGTGCTCATTTTGATATTGATATTTTTTTCTGAACTAAACAAACTATGATAGATAGATCAACATGAATCATTTGCCAGTGATTTAGAATTAATATTGAGCGACAGTGACAAAAATGTATTATTACATTCATAGATTAGAGTATAATAATAATCTTATCTTATATTCTCTCTTCTCTTATATATAAAAATTTATTGCTGTTCATTAGTCTCGCTAAAACTTAAGACTGGCTGAACCGATTTGGCTATTTTTAGTCTTGAAATATTTGTGGCAGTCTAGGGAAGGTTTAAACGGTTTGTATGCTCTACGAAGTGGGCACGGGTCAGCTAGTCTTAATATATATCTTCTTATTCTTATATATAAAAATGAATTGCTGTTTGCAACGAAGTGGGAAGGGGGCAGCTAGTATTATATAATATAGGATTACATTCATTCATTATTATATGAGTTAATGAAAATTGTAATTATAGGTGTTAAAAAATATAAAGTATCATAATAATGTTTGAAATAAACTACATTTTTTTATACCAATAAATGTAGATATGTTTCTAAAAAACTAGCTTCACTTCATCATCATAAAATTCTATGTAGATTCAAAGAAAAAAAGTAATACATTTTAACATTTATTTGACTAAATACAATAAGCTTATTCATAGATCCATTTTTCTGCAGCTGGGGTCCATCCAACGACTTCTTTTTCTGTGAACCACAGGGCGATTTCTTTCTTAGCTGATTCAACACTGTCAGATCCGTGAAGAATGTTGCGGCCAACTTCAATGCACAGGTCTCCTCTGATTGTGCCTGGCAGAGAGTCAGCGGGGTTGGTGGCACCCAACATCTGGCGACCGGTCTTTACTACGTTGAGTCCTTCCCAGACCATTGGTACAACTGGTCCAGAGCTCATGTACTTCACTAGACCAGGGAAGAATGGGCGAGATGCAAGGTCGCTGTAGTGATTCTTCAACAAATCTTCGGAAGGCCAAACTAATTTAAGAGCAACTAATTTGAAGCCTTTTTGTTCGAAGCGTTGGATGATGGTTCCGACAAGACCACGTTGCACGGCGTCAGGTTTTACCATGATGAAGGTTCTTTCACGTGGCTCAGCCATTGTTCGTTTGATTTATTGGGCGATTTAACAAGAAACACTACCGCAATGGGCTCGATTTAAAATAAAATAGGATTTAACCGAGACCGGTTAATCTAATCGAAAAAAGTGAGGAACGACGGGACGGAAGAGGATATGTCAAGTACCTACGTCATCAATTTTTTTTTTTTTCTCTAATGGCATGCACTTTGTGCATAGCCAATGACAAACGTCATCAATTTGACCCGTACCTTGTGTTCCAGGACCTAATAGTAAACGAAAAAAACGTTTTTTTCGTTCAGATTTGCGTTTCTTTAGCACTGTTTAGGGTCGTTTTGAACTGTTTTCACAGGCACTGTCAGCTGTCAATGTCAGCGTTATGAATGATCTGAACGTTCAGAGCGTCTCCTGGAACAGGGGCCTGATTACTATACTAATATTCTTTGCTGATTACGCAACTCCGTGGGCATCAATTCTCCGTGGATATCTACTTCTTCTTCTTCGTCATACGTCATTATCAACCGTCATTGTGATTCTAAATCTTTTTAAAATACGTTTTAATAACATATAATCATTAAAAAAACCGGACAGCTATGTCAAAAAATTGATTCCCACTTTGCCACTCAAAGAACGAACGAAATGCACAATTGACATTAATTTGGCATATTATTGTTATTTAATGTTATTTAATGTTATATAATGTTATTTCCTTGCAAAAAATGGACCTATGGAAAGTCCAAAACCTATTTTGATAACTCAGAAAATAAGTAAGTATTCACTATGTAACATGTTACGTGCCGCGTAAGCAGATATGCACATACGCATAATGCATGTGTGATGTAGCCCGTAATGAGATGCCCCGCTTAGTCTTTAAGACTAATATTTTTATTGTTCAGTTCATAATTTAGTATCCGTAAGGGTATGTTGCCCTGTCGGCACCTATGTAATTACCTATGTGTACCTATGTAGATAATATGTATACGTGATAATATATTATGAAGTCTGAAGTGTAACTTTTATTTAACGACCACATATAGGGCACACCCCTACAACTATAATATGTAGGTAATTGATCCTTTTCGTTGTTTGGATCTTTTATATTTCATAATTGAATTGCTTCATAGCATTTTACGAAAACGTAAGACTAGCTGACATGTGCCCATTTCGTTGAGCATACGACAGTTTGTGATGAAATTCAGTTTAAAGAAAAACAAAACCCGAACCCGCAACGTGAAGCCTACAACGTAGAACTCTAAACGTGGAACCTGCAACGCGAAAACTGGTATGCGGAACTCGCATCTAGAGTACCTATTACAGTTATTCCTCTTAATAATGTAGGCCAACCGGAAACATTTGACAGCAAGGTAAAGTAACGTAAAAGGATGTCGACGAATGATAATAACAATGAGGGGTTTTCGAAGTGTCACTTTTAGGTACAGAGACTACCGTAAGATGGCGCTTGCATAATGTAATATGTCAAAAAAATCTTTGATCTTTGTTGGGTGGTTAATAGGGTTGCCTGAATAAAGCTATTATCCATTTTCTGGTAGAGAAATTATTCATAAAGTGGTTAAGTCGCTGTAGGTATGCTGTTTCATACACAAAAATAATCCTTTCAAATTCCTTTCTTAGTGATCTCCTACACTTCCGAGGAAACCTACATACATTATAGCTAGCTGGCTTCAATATCTTTGATTTTTCAAACAAATAATTAATTACACTTTTCTCCCGTTTCCGTAGGGATTTCGGGAAGTTCTTGTTTAGTACTCCCCTATACTTACATTCTATGAAAGATACATGCCAAATTTCAGCCTGCTGCCGAGTATTTTCGACTCTTAAGTGGTTGGTATATAAAGGTATATTGAGAATATGTAGCCTGAACTGCAGTTGGATTAAACATTGGCTCTGACTGCTGCTGGAGCTGGTTAGCTTGCTGACAAGCTTCATTCCATGGGAATATAGAAGGAACAGCTTTTCTTTTAAGTATTTTTAGGCGATGAGCTGCAAACAAAAGTTTGGTTTTTAGGTATAAACTCCTAAGATAGGTACCTACTGTATTATGTTTCCATTAAGTTATGATACCCAAGATAGGTAACAAACATAAAGATATGTATATATTTAGGTTAAGAAATTAAAAAAATGTTACTAATTTAAGTCTAATGTCAATAAACTTTATTATTATTTCTTATTGCAAGCTAAGATAAATATGTATTTTCCATCTTGGGCCTCTTGCCAAATGTGATGACGGAGACATGAAATCTGCAGGCTGGCGTAATCTTAATCCATCTTGATCTCCGAGTTTCATCTTGGGGAAAGCGGTGGTTACCTATATTTTTACAAAATTGTACTACGCATGGACTAGCCATGTTTAGTTTAGTTCTCAGGGCACAATTAATAATAAACTATTGCAAGTGAAAGAAAGAAAGTTGTAAGATAAACAAACAAAAAACAAAGCGGAAATTGACATTTTACACAGGATTTGACATATTACTTAGGTTTAATGCCATCTATCAGCATTTTTCTTAAACTAGTAGAACTGTCAAAATAAAAACCGCTCATTACATGAAAAGCGTAATAGCGCTTATTTCATTCACATTCGATAACATTACCATGGCGGAGAGTATAATTCAAAGGTTCATGTTTGTTTTGTTGACAGTTACAACAAAAGTAGGAATACGTAATACACGTATTCCTACTTTTGTTGTAACTGTCGAAGTTTTTGTAAGTTTTCTTATACGTGTTGTTGGCTTTTCTGGATTTCAAATCAAATCACATTTGGCTGTATACCGTTTTTTTTTTAATTTTTTTATCGATTTGGAACGCCTCGGCTCGATCTTGGCCAGTCTTTAACGTCTATAACGTCTAATAGTTGTCATGGTAACAATATTGTTTACAAATAAAAAATAAAAATTATGAAATGCTATAAATACTGTATTATAATCAGCTTAAACTATTTGGATTAATATTTTTGTAAATCCAAATAGTTTTAGTAGTTTAAACTATTAAATTCCTAGATAATTATTAATTATCCAAATTTTTTTAAAAGGTCTTCATGATGCACAGGCTAAGGTCATAGACCATACTGCCTAGTCCATAGATAATACAGTATATATGGCCTAGTCATTAGTTTTCTATCAATAAACGAACCATCACCTTACGGCTGCATTCACCATGTGCTTGTCTTGCCAGTCAACTTGCTATGGCTAATAAAATAAAAAATCGTTATAAGTGGGGCTAATTTTACCCAGCTAGGGAAATTAAATTCACCAAAGCCATAGATTAGAGTAATTTATTTAAAAGTATTACTCGAATACCCCACACACAATCCGCTGTCAAAACACTTGCCGTTAAACATGTGTTTGGCGAGATAATAGTGTATTATATTTAAGTGTAATTTTAGATGAATAAATAATTTAAAAAAACTTAATAGACTACTTTAATCAGTAAAAAAAAAATAGTCTGTGGTTGGAATTCAACCGAGAAGAAGAAGAAAGTAGTCATGAAACATCCAAGCGAGATCCAAGCCGGCAGCTCGATAACTGCCGCTTTCATTTGACAGTTCAAAGCTGTGTTCATAAGTCAAAATGCACTGTTTACAAGCATTTCGTTCCTTCTTTGAGTGGTAAAATGGACATCAATTTTTAGACATAAGTGTCCGGTTTTTTTGATATTTTAACTTTTTAAATCGTGTTTTAAGAAGACGAAGATTAATATGAGAAGATTTTCGCGTTTGCAGTGTCCGCATTTCGGGTTCCGCTTTGAAAGTTCCGCATTGCGAGTTTTGGGTTCTTATTTACTGGCAATTACTGGCAATCATTTATAAGTTACAATTTACTCACACTTTTTAGGGAAACTACACAAAACAGTAAGTTAATAATGATAAATACCTATTGTTTGTAAATTATTGTAAAAATTTCCAATCATGGAATCTCTTATGTCCTTTACAACTTATTTATTGTATATTATTTATTGTAAATAGCTATTTATATTCTGGTATCTGTATTTAAAAGTACATAGTATATAGTGCTAAAATGCTGTTAATATGTACTTATTATGTATCGTAATTGGTTAATAGCATAGAATTAAGTTACCATTACGAGATGCATATTGAACTACAACCACATTAGTACTATTCTAATCTGTGACTACAACAATAGTTCATATTTCAGTTCACTTGTCCGGTTTTATGACAGCCGGACACGTAAGAAGAAGAAGTAGATATCCACGGAGAATTGATGCCCACGGAGTTGCGGCCCCTGGCCCTATCACAAAAAAGTTGTACCTACCTACCTACTTTGTTACCTTGTATGTCATTTTGACGTTTCCGGCCTACAAAGTAAATTTATGACTATGTTTAGATTCCATATTTTTATGGTATTTAAATAATATAGTAATAAACTTTAATCCAAATAATTACTCTAATCTATGCTTTAATCTGTGATTCTGAACTACTAGTCGTCTGTGCTTAAATCTTTGGTTTAGATATATTAGAATAAATACAAAAATTCGTTGGTATAGAATAATGTAATAAAGGTATTTATGGAATTTTACTATTAAAACTTAAAATATTCAATTATTCCTATTGTCTTTATGCTTAGATTATAATAAACTCATATAACTTTTTATTATGATCTAACTTCATAGATCAATAAATTAAAATTGTTCATCTAACTTCTAAGTTCCTATTTTAATAATCTTACTATATTTTAATTTTGTACTTACCAATAGAATTGAAAACAAGGAGATAAATAAAAGTGCCTATAACGTAGGTGAAGTGTTCATCGTTCATGCTCGACATGTCTATAGATAATAACAAAAGGAGATGTAAATGGGTTACAGAAGATCCACTCTATATTGCTTACCATGATAAAGAATGGGGAGTGCCACAATATGATAGTTTAATTCTTTTCGAGATGCTTTGTTTAGAAGGTCAACAAGCAGGTTTGTCCTGGTTAACTATTTTAAAGAAAAGAGACAATTATCGCAAAATTTTCTTTAACTTTGATCCATATAAAATATCTAAGCTAAGTAATTCAGATATCGAGAAAATTGCTAGTGATCCAGGTATTATAAGACACAATGGGAAGATTTCAGCTATAGTAAATAATGCCAAAATGTATGTAAATCAAGAAAAAAGTGGGCAACAATTTGCCACATACATATGGAACTTCGTGGACAAAAAGCCAATTATAAACTATTGGGAAAATAACAATGATGTACCAGTACAAACAACACAGTCAATTGCACTCTCAAAATCCTTAAAAGAAAATGGATTTAAGTTTGTTGGGCCCATAATCTGTTATGCATTTATGCAAGCTTGTGGTCTAGTGAATGATCATATTAATTCCTGCCAATTTAAAAGTAAGTAAGTAACCAATTTCTATCAGATTTCTAATGTTGAATTTTTTAGCTTTACCACTGGTTGAAGGTATATGGTGTTTTTTTACTCTCTAGATAAGCCTATTGTTTTTACTAGCCCAGTGTTAGTACTATGGTCTAGGGTAGGCACAGGCAGATTTATATAACTTAAAAAAAATATTTGACTGGTAATATTGTAGTCACGGCTGGGCAATGATATGTGATTAATGTTGCCCAGCCGTGACTTAACTTCATTAATTGTTAATCCTTTACTAAAAAGTTAACTAAATTAAACCATTACATTTATTAGCAAAGTCAATTGATTCTTAAGAGTTTATGTCCAGCCACATGTTAAAGAGACTGCGCTCACTCTGTAAGGAGCGTGAGCTTTTTGATTTTACTAGCTGCTTTTGTTTCACTTGCGGTATGTGCTGTTTGTCGTAGAAACAACCGAACGTACCAAGTTAATGCCCAGCTATTATTGTAGTCTAACAATAATAAAAAAAGTTCAATAAGTACTGCAACAGTTGCTTCTATAGTTTATGTTTTAAAGTAAGATTTGCATCCAATTTACATTAAAAACACTTAACAATACAAAAGAGTAGGTTACCCAACACCATGTGAGCATGACAAAGAGGATTCTGTAGTGCAATAAGATTATCATAATAAAAATATGATTAATCTTACCTAATTAATTATTTGTAAACTACTAAAACTAAATCTAATGGAAAAAAAGAATCTAAAAAAAAAAAAGAAGTTTCACTATATATTATGTAGGAGAGGTGTCTTTGTTTACATGGTTAGACATGAAATTTCATCTTTATAGCACCAACCCAATTCGACGGTAAGTAGAAAACGGACGGACGGACCTTCTATTAAGAAATTACTCTTTTCTATGGGGCGGACATTAAAGGTTCTTAAACGTAAACTATTTAATTTACGTTTTGGGGTTATGGATTCTCAAAAAACTAGGTAATAAAGTGTTATTAATAATTACTATATGCAATAAATCTGAGCAGACATATTGTACATATGAGTTGAAATAATTGACCAAAACGGTTGTGGGTTTTAAACTAGTTTGATGGTTAGAAATGATAAAAAATAATATAATTTCATACATTTACTTTAAAGTGTTTGAAATCGAAAAGTAACTATATATATCAATATGAAATCTATATAATATCACTGACTCCTCACGAAATCTCAGTGCTACGAGCATTATATTTTGCACGGAGTTTTCTATTAAGACATAGGTAACTAAGTACTAACACGGGGTGCAATCACAAATAAAATTTCTTTCACTGTTTATAGGCTCAACGAAGTGGGATTGGGTCAGCTAGTATTTAATAAATATGATAAGAAAGCTTAATAAAGTAATTAATCACCTAATCATAAAGGCTAGGCGTATTTATATTCAAATAGCCAGTACAAAGCAACCATTTAGGACCACCGTAAATACGCGCGAGTTGTGATCGATGATTACACCTGTGAGGTTTCATGTAACGCCTAGATTGTGCACCGAGAAGTAACATATCCCTTACAGCTTTGTCCTTAACAATCCCCTTAGACAGTTGTTGCAAAAGGGGAAGATATTCGGGTTTGGAAAGTTCCATAGTTAAGTGATCCATCTGCAAAAGACAAACAGTTAAATATATAACAATTACTATGTTTAAACATTTTTTTATAACAACCTTTATTATTAGACCATGAAAACGATAGTATATAGACGTTAATGTACTCGTTTGTACAAATGAAACAAGTCCAAATCCGATTGGGTTGTGTCGTTTTGTTTCGGAGTTGCTATGGCCACCTTCCAGCTTTAGCATCAGATCAGCTCATATTGCATTATGTGTATGCGAAATTTTAACCCATTGGGGAAATAAGTTAAATTAAACATGCAAGGTCGTATAGCTGGACAGGTCAGCTAACATTGCATTTAATTATCAAGACAAATAAAATAATTAATACTCACGATGTTATTTAATTGGTTGCTGGGTAAGGGTTTGGCTATAGGCCCTAAAACTACAACACTGCAATTATTATTTTCGAGAATTTTAGGATTCCATGAAACCAGTTCATTGTTTTCATTTATATCGTCACTTAGAATTATAAACATATGTTCTTCGTTGGTATGTTGATTCGGTTTTGGATAGTGATCAGGTAGTCTATTCTTATCTGGTTTTGATTCCTTCTTAAAACATAATGATTTAAGTTGTCCTACTAAAATATCGAATAAAATTTCTTTTTCCTCTTCATCTAGATTCTCTTTTTCACCGTTTTTTAGCTGTGTCGGTAAATCAGTTAGTAAGTTATTTAATTTTTGCCATGATTTGTATTCTTCATTATTTTGAAGATGTGGTTTTAAGACATCATTCTCTAATCTGAACAAAGCATCATTTTTCTTTGCAGTATTTATTGAAATATTATCGTCGTGTTCTTTACGAGGCCTAATACGTTTATCATTTGGTGTTTCGTCCATGCTTATGAAATTCCTTCCAAAGTTTTCATTTTTATTGGTCTGCTCACTTAATAATTTCAGTAATTCATCATCTGATAATTTTGTCAATATATGAGCTTCATCATTCCCTTGGCAAAAAAATAATAATATGTATTTATAATTTGAATAAGATCGCATACCTTTATAGATTTAATGTAGGTAGGTCACAATTTGGGTACGCCGTTGGGTATTAAATTTATAAATATTTATTAATTTAAGATGGATACTAAACTATTTGGTTTGATTATAAATATTATTTTAGCTTCCAACCATTCAATTCAACATACATATTATGTAGAGATGTAACAGATATCCGGTAACTATCCGGTATCCGGCCTATCCGGCCATGTTTTCACTATCCGGCCGGATACCGGATAGTTATACAGTATCCGGCCGGATACCGGATAGTAAAATTTTAAAAAATCTTATTATGTTATAAAGGCAAATCATACTCCAATAGTTTGTGGACACCCTTTATTTTTATAATCGCACATCAAAAATGTTTGTTTTATTAATTATTAGTTTAATACTCAAAATTAACAAGTGGCAAATTGTAATGAACCAAATTTTACTCGATAACACTCGAACGCCCCCGAGTCGACCCGATATCCGGTTACGTGCGACCCTGCGAATGCGCCTGAATATTTCCGATCTCGTTCAACGCGCCAATATTCAAATCAAACTTATTATTAAATATTATCAAAAGGGCCGAATATCCGGCGGCCGGATATCCGGCGCTCCGGCCAAACTACTATCCGTTTCATCTCTAATATTATGTGTTTCTTCTTACATAGTTTTCTCCTGAACAACGGTCACTTAACGTACCCATTCTAATTCTAGTAGTACAGCTGTACTAATAGAATTCATCCATTTATGACTTCAATTAAATCTAAATACTCACTCATATTTACATTGTGATAGGTAGGTACTTATTTACTTACGCATTACTTCGGTTGTTTTATCTGCAATTGTTTTAACTGTACCTGGATCTTGCGAAATATAACCCATTGTCATTAAGATATCTGCGATTTCACTTTCCGTATGACCGTTTTCTAAATTTAATAAATCTTTGAAAGTAGATTTTGTAAGAACGGAAGGTACCTAAAAATTCAATAATAAACGAATTATTTACGAAGTATACCTAAACATCGCTAAAATCAATTACGTTGCTTTATATAGCTGAAATGATTATTATCGAACCATCATAAGCAGGTACAAATAATACATTTTTAGTACAATGTTCGGTATATACTAAAATTTTAATTTCCATTCAATCAATCTATCGCATTTATGTGCTTGTTTATAAAAAATACATTAAAAGAATAATCAAATTTTGTTTACGTGCGTCGCGATAAGCCAAGTTTTAGTTAGTATTCATAGCATTGTATGACCAACATCATCATCATCATCATTTTAAATATTACCTCCGCCCTACTGTACATTCGCTTCTTTCAAATTATTTCATTGTGGGAAGTTGGGGGCGACTATAGAATCCCCACACTTGCCGCCTGGCAGCGTGGGGACTCTGGGAGGCGAGCGCAAATTTGAAAGAATTCCCCCGACATACCACGAACCATTGAATTAATATTTTTATGGTTCCTCAAATGAAAAAAACGGAACCGACATAGGACTACTTTGTTATCCGTCTAACTGTCTGTCAAGAGCAAGACCCTTTTTCTCAAGAATGCGTGGAGGTATCAAGCATAAAATCATATCCATCAGACTTCTTAGCAAAGTCATTCAGAAGATACAGCCAAACATTCTAAAAATATTCGTCATTTTCGATACTCGCAAGAGAATTAAAACTTAAGTCACTTGCTGTGAACTCAGAATCTTTAAATTAGGTACGAAACAAAGTCTTAAAGTACAGAATACAGATACAGGAAAATTTGCGAAAACTGTAAACATTTAGTTATTTAATTTTTCAATTTTACTACCGCTTTTCGCTTTGATGATAAAATACTCTAAGGTTTTCCTCATGAATGCTTAGTATTAAATTTAAACTCACATCAATACACAGGTCTATAAATAAATAACTTTAAGCTGTATTAGGTACAGCTTAAATCAAAATTCTATGTCACAAGCTTTGTAGGTTTGATGTAGTGCCCAGTGGTTACAATTCTCTTCGGAACGGAATTCAGAACCCTATAGACCTAAAATGTTTATGTGGAGACTAAGGCCCGTATTAATAAAGAAATCTCAACCAAGACGTCAAACTCAAGACAGCATTTGAGATGACGTTCGAATTAATAGACATTACTTGAGCACCTAGCTCAAGAAAGGTGTCTCAGCCGGGGCGAGCATTGTCAACAGCTGTCAAACTGCTACTTGGATATGTCAACTTAAGTGAGTGACGTCACACGACAAACTGCTACTTGGATACGTCAACTTAAGTGAGTGACGTCACTGACGTCTAACCGTGACTTGAGTCTTGATTTGAGGTTCGGGATATTTTAGTCTGCTATTTTTTGTTTTTACTTTGTTGAAAACAATATTTTTGTGATGGAATTGATTAATGAAATTTACTATTACGACTGGATTGAAGAACATGAAGAGTTGTTTTGGCCGGATACAACTCGTATTCCAAAAACGTACATAAGAGATGCCAGTAATCCTTTTGAAATGCCTGTAGAAGAATTTAAAAAGAGATACAGATTTTCGCAGGATTCTGTTTTTTATATAACAAATTTGATAAGACCTGGTATGGAAAAAGTGAATAAGAGAGGTTTGCCGATTAGTCCTGAACTAGCAGTATTATTGACATTGCGATTTTATGCTACGTCATCATTTCAGGTGCGATTCTAGTTCTTATTTTACTCACTGTGTGATTAACGCATAGATTAGAATAATTATTTTAATGATTAACGGGACCGGCCCTACGTAGGCCCTACAGTTTATGCGACTGTTTATAATAGTATTGCAATATGTAAAATATTCTATTACTCTATTGATGGCAATAAGTCTTGTAATAGGTGACATTTTATGACATAAATATTAGATAGGTAGGTACCTACATATCTGTTTTGTCATTAATTGTTATAGTGTTTCTGAAATCTGAATTCCGTGTTTTTTTCTCAAGTTTTCAACGTTTCACCTGTTTTTCCATTACCTTGGCGTTTCTTTTTGGACTGTGCTAAACTGATAAAAAAGTTTATTTAATTTTCCAAAACTTATACCTACTCTATCATAACATCAAAATCAAATGTGTTTTGGATATTGTTTTACCTGTGAAACTACGATTTTGGCACCTGAACACTGATAAACGAGCACGATGTAGTCTACTTGGCGACTGCCAGAGCTATATGATTAAGCGATGATTCGCTAAGAGGCAGAATAGCGGACCTGCTTGAAAGTTATTTTAAATATGTATGGTAAATATTGTAAGAACGTCCAGTGAAACGGATTACTATTAGCATCATTCTCTGTGGGGAATTATAAGGCAGAAAATCGTTCAGTCAGACCATAATTATTTTAATGTGGGTGCCTAAAGAAATGAATTAAAATTAGTGGACATTACTTATGTAATTATTATGGTTAATAACTTAAAAGACGAATAACAGCAAGTGTATTTTATACAATGTGCCATTTATGATTGACAACAAAATGAAAATATTGGAGAGAGAAGCCTTCACAACAAGAGCCACAATACATAACCTATTAAATTAATAAGTTGCACTGGCTAAATATTGTGCAAATAATGGGCTACAAATTAAACTTATTGTTTACTCCTCAGCGAGGAAAGACTATTATGATCTGGCTGCTAATTCATAATAAGGGTCCTAAATAATTTTAGAAGTTAAATGTCAGTTGATTCAAATATATCACACCATTACAGAGCCATATTTGTTTGAAAGAAACAATAAACTACATCTGAAAACATAATCAATTAGCAAAGTGCATACATAATTATTATCATCAAATACTGGGCCAAATAAACTGAACAATAATTATACTGCAGAGATTTTTTTATATCATAATGTATATACTTCTAAGGACTTTGACATTCAAGAAATGATTCATTTGATGCTAACATTGCTGAACTCATTGGATTCATTTTATGAATGTTATTTAAAAGAAACGATTTTTATAAATACTTGTATCATAACTATGAAATAAGACAGAAAATAAACAAACTTTTAAAACTATTACTTTTTATTTCTACTTACAATACTATATAAAATATATTATAAAATAGCTTTATTGTGGGTACAAAATACAACAACGCCACAAAAAAAATCCAGTCGTTTTACAAAATATTTTTACCTTATATAGTCTAATAACTATTGAAACTTAAACCAATCTGTATCACATTATATCCCTGTAACATGTTTTCAGATTGTTTGTGGAGATCTACTGAGGGTATCACAACCTACAGCCTCAAATATTATTTCCCAGGTATCAAAATTACTGGCATTATTGCACAGGCAATATATTAAGTTTCCTGTAGGCAATGAAGAAACTACAAATAGGGAATTATTTAGAGAATCAGGAAGACATGGACAGTGGCCTGGACTGCCTGGCATTGATGGGGCAATTGATTGTACTCACATAAAAATTGTATCGACACCAGGCTGTCAGCATCACGAAGTTTACAGAAACAGAAAATCAGATTTTTCAATAAATGTCCAGGTCATTGTTGGTCCACGTTCAGAGATACTAGACATTGTGGCCAGATGGGCTGGCAGTATGCATGACTCTAGAATATTCCAAATGTCAAAGGTCCATATGCAGTATGTCCAAAATATACAGACAGGTAGACTAGTTGGTGATAGTGGATATCCAACCTTGCCATTTTTATTAACACCGATTAGGCCTACCCCACAGGATGCTCCATCCATTCGGTACAACAGAGCACAAATCAAAACAAGGAATATTGTAGAAAGGACCTTTGGCATTTGGAAACGAAGATTTCCATGTTTGACAAGAGGCCTTGGCAATAAATTATCTACAGTGTCAAATATTATAGTAGCATGTGCAGTACTACATAATTTATCATTAATTTTGAATGATCAGTTATCATTGGCTGCAAATAATGAAAGCGAGGAACAAGATGAGGAGCAGGAGAGTTTTCTTCCAAGCTCAAATTCTGGATTTTTGACTAGAAATATACTGATTGAAAATCATTTTCAGTAAGTGGAAGTTTTTTTGTTCTCTGTAACAATTACTGATTCAGGACCTGAAAAACAAAAACCATCTAATCAATACTATATTCTATAATAAAATGTAATTTATCTTGTAATTTAACTATAAATACTGCAATTTATACTATGCATGGGGTGCAGGAGATCTCACCTAGTTTACCTACCACTACCTACCTACCCATTAACAACAATCTTTCCCGTGGGTGTCGTAAAAGGCGACAGAGGGAATCTATAAATTGGGCTTTCCAACCCGCCTGACAAGCTTGGCGAGTATAGGCAACTACCTCCGTATCATAAAATACGTACGAGACTCGTGTCCAGTAGTGAACGTCATTGCTGAAATAATGATGATGATGACAACAATTTACTCTTGGTGTATGCACCGGAGTATTTTTGTTAAATGATTAACCGGACAACAAATTGATTTCATCCATTTGCTTGTCTGGTCTAGAGCTGCTTGATGTATACCTCCTCGGTCTCGATCCTCATTTTGTTTATTAACACTTAACAGAATTTAGAATTGTAATAAAACTCTGATAATTTAAATACTTACTAAAGTATCTATAATAATAATTGTAGTAATTTTATTTGTTTATTCAGATCAACAAGATAAAGAAGAAGGAGACGTCAGACGACCGCCACTTTTTTTTCTCGCTGGTTGACAATTACATGAAAAGTCTTACTGTTATGCCAACAGAATATTAGTACCTATATTTTATAAAAATATTTCTTTAATATAAAATTACTAGCTGTCCCGCCAAACTTCGTATTGCCTTATTAATTAATTGCTTGACATACAGACTGCAGCGCCACCTATCGGTTCCAATTGTAAATCTAAACCATTCTCGAATCTCCACGAACACACACAAAAAATTTCATCAAAATTGGTCCAGTCGTTTAGGAGGAGTTCAGTCACATACACACGCACACGAGAAATATATATATTAAGATTAAGTAGGTACCTAAGTAATAAAATATTAATAAAATAGTGAACACAATTTCTGACTTCTTTTCATTTGACAAGTGTTAACATATACATTACCAAAAATGTTGATATAAATAATAAATAAATATAAACGTCAAACGGATTACGAAAGGCAACACTCAATAGTAATAATCCTCTATTAAAAATTACTTTATTAAAAGGTAATAATAAAAGAAGAAGAAAACAATAAATAGTTTAGTTCAATTTCACTTGAATTTTGTGTTATTAATTTTTCAAGCTTTTAAATGTAAAAATAATTATAATGCAAAGTATAAGTTTTCCTGCAATAAACCGGAGCTACTCATAATATGAGTATTGGTTTCTGTGATCGTTACGTAAGGACAAAGGAGCTGCATCAGGTGCATGGCAGACTTACATTGTCCCGAAAAACGAATCGATCGTTACTGATTGTACATAGTACCCTACTGAAGACTTGAAGGGCTCATTCTGGGACTGATATTATCCTGTAAAAACAGACTTATCTTCTTAACCTCCTCCTTATTTAAAGAAATATTTTAACATAATATGTAAACTTATGTTACTAATAAAGTGGTAAAATTGGAAGTTGTGTATTATTACTGTGTAATATGAATTTCCACCCAGAACCTACAGTATGTTTTATAACAATACAATTAATTAGTTATGAAATATATTTTAAATAATTATTATGTTAATAATATTACTACTATCTAACACCAGTGGTGATGGCTGGTTCACCTTCAGCCCTTGTATGAACAATAGGCAGGAATTTGGACAAAGTCTTCATAAAGAAAGGGTGAATTACATCTAATAGGAATGTAGTTGTAGAACCTCATGACACTGCTATCCATATTATTATCATAGGCCATTAAGAGAAATAAAATAACATATTCATAATGTGAATTATTTTACTATCATAAAATAAACAAATGTAAAAATGTTACCTCCCCTGAATTGTCAAGCACACATGTGTTAACTTTATCTGAAACATAAGTATTGCTGAAAACACTGAATTACATCAGCTTCAAAAACTAGATGAATTGTGTTCATCCTTTTGGGATCCTATGATACCACAAATATACATACACACACATGCAGTAAAACATAATGGTTTTTTTAAATGAACAGGTTTAAACCAATAGTGTCAATACTGCTTGCTATAAGGAGTAGTCAATCTACCAGTGTGTATGTGATGTGACGGAAGTTCTCCTCCTCCTCATTGAGTGTCCAATGGTTAATTTGTGTCTGAAAAAATTAAGAGAAAATCATTTAAGTAAAAACTGTATAAAAGTATAAAATAAGAAACTAAATACTATTTCAATGCTTAAAATAAACAGCTTAAAAGTATAGTTAGAACATGTTTTCTAAATATCTTGTGTGATAGATCATAAAAGTTATATCTTCCACTATCGAGATTATACTCCACCTTTTTTAGGGAATGGAGGGAAGGAACAACATTGGACTTTAAATATTAGTAGTAGGAATTAGTTGGATTCAGGAGTTAGTATAGGAGTGTTAAGTTCAGGAGGAGGAGGATACCTGTTGCTCTTTGAAGCAAGAGTTCAGCCATGTCGGCTTTCGCTCTTGCTTCTCTTAATCTTTCATTAGATATTTTCAGTTCCATCTCATGGAGCTCTTCTGCCCGTCTCTTCCGGTCTCTGTATTCTATTTCTAATATATTTTTTTTTAATCTGGAAAAGGAGTTGGGGAGCGGTTGTTGTGGACTTGGTGTTGGTATGGAATTTTGTGTAGGTTGGCGAGGAGTTGGTGTTTGTAAATGTTGTGTTTGGGTTGGTGTGGAGTTGTGAGGAAAAGGTTGAGGAGGAATTAGGATGTTTTCAGTTGTGTCAGAGACAGGCATTGGCTCCATAGTGTCTCCAACATCTTCAATGTGTGGCTCCACGGTTACTTCTTCAATATTGAAATCTGTTGTGTATAATTATTATATGTACAGACATTCAAACTATAGTTTTATTTTATTGTTAATGTGAAGAAAACTTGAAAACCCAACAGCAATTTTTAATCAGATATACCCAGTATCACACTCAGTGTTAACTCAAATCTAACAAGATGTTGTATTGTAGGTGTCTCCAACAAAATACCATTGAGTCGTTCAGGCCAATAAAATAAGGCTGCAGTGCCCTAACAATTTATACCTACCTATATATATTTTAATACATACTTCAAAAAACATAACCCTCCTTCTGACACAGTCTGGTAACTAGCACACATCATTTAGCCCAATTAAAGCTTTTTAAACATAAAAATCTGATAAAAATTG
Source organism: Celastrina argiolus (assembly GCA_905187575.2). NCBI lineage: Eukaryota > Metazoa > Arthropoda > Insecta > Lepidoptera > Lycaenidae > Celastrina > Celastrina argiolus. The sequence goes on along the minus strand of LR994584.1, from coordinate 6,590,038 downwards.
GTGGTCATTCATTTGGTAGCTATAATGCAACAGACATTTTGAAACACCCCTCTGTTCTTGTCAAGAATAAAAAATACATATTTTCTATAATAAACAAACCCCATGCATCCGAGTCTATGGCACTCTCCACACCAATAATTAGGGCTGGAGCAATTTGTGCCACATCTGCGTCAATTGTGACGCTGCTGGTGGACGGTCCACCCCCTGTCGCCATTACATACCCCCTTTCTTTGGCTAATGCGTCTCTTTGACGTTGTTTTAAATTCGTCCAAAGCCGACGCAGTTGTTTACTTTGAACCTAAAACAATTTAAATAAGATTATTCCTTCACATTTGTGAATCACATATGATCTGCTCTGGTATAATAACATAAAGACAGACAAGCATCACTCTAAATGATTCTATTTTAGTTCTACAGATACCTAGTTGAAAAGGCATAATTTAATAACTAGCATAGATAAGAAACAAAAGTTAAAATAAATATTTACCGGTGTATATGAGTGGGGACTAGCATTGTATGCTGCAACTATTTTTTCCCAAGCTTCATTTTTACGTTTTAAAGATACCCCATCGGTATTTTTGTTTTCTATTATATGGGAGTAGTTCTTTAAAATACTTAGGAAAGTTTTTTTTTCAATGTCCGAAAAGATGTGTTTTTTTTGTGTAAACATATTCTAAAAACACAAACATTGCAATTGTATATAATATTTAGAATGAATAATAAAAGTACCACATAATAAGTACTTATTATGATTTAATATTAAAATGTAAATACTTACGATACAGTCAAGATAATTTGCTATCACAAAATAACTTTCGAAGTATTGGCGGTAAATTGACAATGACATGACAGGAAATCTTTTTTCTAGTACATTTACATACACATTAGATTTTATAAATTCCGAACATTCCGCATACGGATATTATGCATGGATAATAATGTATTTATTACTCTTATCTATGATATTAAGTGAAATAATGTTATATTTCTACCAAAATATTAACGAAAAACAGTTTTTTCACTACAATAATTAAGACTATGTTTCTTTTTGATATTTATACTAGAAAATATGTTACATTTATGTCAAGAAATTTTGAAAAAATGTTTATACCAATCTTAGGCTATTTTTAAAAGTACATAGTAATGAAACGGTATTTGACTAACGTAATAGATAAAAAAATTCAGTTTTCAAACTAGGCAGTATGGTCTACGACCTTAGCCTGTTCATCGTGAACGAATTTAAAAAAAAACAGTTTTCAAAGGTGAGGTGACGTTTCTAGTTGAGGCAGCGTTCCTAAACCCAGTTCAAGTCTCAGCTGAGATCTGACTATTAATCAAATACCACCTTGAGAAGCTAACCGTACTCGAGTAGGGGAACCGTCTTGAGTCCCGGTTTGAGACTTCTTTATTAATACGGGCCTTAATCACTCAGTGTAAACATGATGTATATACAGTGTGTTCCACGTTACGCTCTGAACGCTCAGAATGAAAAAAACGTTCAAATCGTTTTTATTTAGCAAGTGGAACGAAGGATAAGTGTATTACCGTGTTCCAGACGCAGCTGTCAACTGTCAAAAACTGTTCAAAACGCTCAGAATGATCCCATCTTGTTTTTGACGTTTACTTAGATTTCACAGATTTCACTGATGTCGATGTTATTTTTAAGTTATGGATCGAGCAAATTTATTTTTAGATTCTTTTTTAATGTAGTTATTATTGTTAATTTAAAATATAAATAGAATTTATGGGATAAAAAGGAAATGTTAATTTTTGACATCTGTCAGTCGTTCCACTAGCATAAGAATGATCTGAGCATTCAGAGTAAAAGAAGTGCTTAAAGGAACACAAGGTATAATAATATTATTATTTTAACGTTTTTTGGCCTTAAGATATATATTTCGTTGCACTAAACCTCAGAATAAAGAATCATATGGAACTGGCATAAGCATGTACTTTGCCTGCATACCTAAATAAACAAAACTGAATACAAACATGGCGGATTAGGGTTGCCCACTTTCTTTTTTTTAAGAATATTGCGGATTTTATACCCCACAACTGAGCTAACTCAAAGAAATTGATTTTTAAACACTATATAACAAATAAACTAAACAATAAACAACAATTTAAATAAATGTTAGCTACTTACCGGTGATTTTGCATAGGCCACAACTTACTACAGAGGACTTCGTGCTACCGAATATAATGAATTCAGAATTATTTTACAGTTTTGCGCAGTAATTAAATCGAAAATCACTCAAAAACCCTAAAAATCTCACAATAACAACGTTTGACATGTAAACAAAGTGACATGTAAAATGGCGTCGGTGGCAGCAGAAGTATATCACAGCCAATAAAGGGGGCGTTGATAAAAAGAGTGTAGATACTTATTTCTTACTTAAAACTCTTGTTGTAAGAAAGAGACAGGTAGTCTACTATTATTGCCGTGTGAAATTGAACTATTAGTACAGTTCCATATGATCTTTGTTCTGAGCACTAAACGCAGTAAAGAATAAAACTGTCACTTGTCAATGACATTATTCATTAAATTTTGTCAACATAAAATTCATGGACGTACTAATTATAGGGACGCGAAATACCTACAAAAAAAAACGTGCCAATTCTGTCACTAAACATGGCTGCCTTTGATTAGGGTTGTCACTTATAAAATTTGTAAATAACACTAAAATATACATGAATAATATGTTTTTTACAAAAATAACAATAAATATATATACCTCAAACACAAATTGATCGTTGTGATAAGTTTTACGTTAGCATATAAAGAATTTGATGTGTTATTACTTGAAAACGTAATACAAATCTGTGATGCCGCAATCGGGGCTGATTTTTGTTTTTCCGCGAACCACACTGCAAAATGCAACAGACAGGCATCTTGTAATGTAAATACTTCACATTCCTACGTAATTTGAAAATTTAATTTCTTGTTTTAACTTGGTAAATTGCAATTTTCAAAAACGTAAACAACCTTTTGACAGCAGAACTACCATGAAACTCAGCGCTAAAGATGGCGGATTGTTGCACGAACCACAAATTGTCGAAGCGCAGTGACGTTTGTTGCCAAAATTGAAATATGTTTATCTTTTTCGTTCTTTTTCGTCAAGTGCAAATGCTTACAAGAAAAAAAGAGATCGATATAGTTTTTCGGCTCTGTCGCTGAAATGCATCATATTTGAGCGGTTTTTATTTTGACAGTTCTACTAGTTTCAGAAAACTGCTGATAGATGGCATTAAACCTAAGTAATATGTCAAGTCCTGTGTAAAATGACAATTTCCGCTTTGTTTTTTGTTTGTTTACCTTTCAACTTTCTTTCTTTCACTTGCTATAGTTTATTATTTATTAATTGTGCCCTGAGAACTAAACTAAACATGGCTAGTCCATGCGCAGTACAATTTTGTAAAAATATAGGTAACCACCGCTTTCCCCAAGATGAAACTCGAAGATCAAGATGGATAGAGGCTATCAAACATATAAAAACAGGATTAACTATAAGCAAAAAAAACCTTCCTACTATGTTCAGCTCACTTTACGCCAGCAGATTTCATCTTTCCGTCATCACATTTGGCAAGAGCCCCAAGAGGTAAAATATTTATCTTAGCGTCGAGTCGAAAATACTCGGCAGGCTGAAATTTGGCATGTATATTTCTTAGAATCTAAGTATAGGGGAGTACTAAACAAGAACTTCCCAAAATCGCTACGGAAACGGGAGAAAAGTGTGATTAATTATTTGTTTTAAAAATCAAAGATATCGAAGCCAGCGAGCTATAATGTATGTAGGTTTCCTCGGAAGTGTAGGAGATCACTAAGAAAGGAATTTGATAGGATTATTTTTGTGTATGAAACAGCATCTGGCAACTATTAACCACTTAACAAAGACATTTTTGACATATTACATTATGCAAGCGCCATCTTACGGTAGTGTCTGTACCTAAAAGTGACACTTCGAAAACCCCTCATTAAAAATTGTATATGTCGACTGCGGCTACTCCTAACTATATATCTCTATGATAAAATTGTAGACTTGTCATAGATAAAGAATATACATAGGATTCTTTATCTAAGTAGACTTGTATGTTTTTCTACTAACTAATTAACATTTTATGTTTGTCTAGTTGTTTCAGGTAATAAGGAGATATAATTCTATGTAAATTTATTTTATTAATTTCTCTAGAAACTTTTTTTTTGTCTCTTGTACTTTCACAAAGCCCTAGTTGTGCGCAAAGAAATCGTCACCGGCGACAGTTTTTTATTTTAACCTCGCGTATACTGATACTGGCTATTTTAAAGAAGAAGAAGAAGAAGAAGAACATAAAATTCAACCATTCAACAAAAATATTTGTATTTTGTTTTAATCTGGAGAAAAAATGAATATACCTTTTCCAATTTTATATCCACGCTTAGTAGATCCGAAATGGTTTAATGCTGATAGTCCATGTGATGAGGATGCAGAAATATCTAGTTTGGAACAGGCTCACCAACAATATGTAATTTTTTTGTTTGAAATAGAAACTAAATTTGTGAGCTTATTGTCTTAACTTCGATCTTTCCGCTTACGTGATTTTATTTCATTTTCAGCTCAATAGTATCGGCCAACAGTATATGAAACGTGTTCCCATAGGGAAATCTGATCCAGAACCGATGGAGGAGGAAGCCGATTCAGACGAAGAAGGTATTTTATTAAACACTAGATGTTGTACGCTTTTCCGCGAAAGGAAATCCAAAAAAAATCATTTCCTTTTTCTGAAATATTTCACATTATATTATGGTTACAGATTATTTTAGTAGCTGCTAGCGTGTTAATTAGTGTTTGGGGGTTTAGTTTTAGATAATTTAAATGCAACAAAGACAAATAATTGTACCTTGTGGACAATGTGTTATTTTATATTTTAATGCATCAAAGACAAAGAATTGTACCTTGTGGACAATACAAAAATAATTGTGTTATTTAGGGATTGTTCCTTCATTTGTGTTACTGTCATTGTTTTATAGGGAATGATGAAACTGATGAGACGGAGGAATCTCATGATGAGGATGAAGAGGAGGAGCTGCAGACAACATACTCCACAACTAGAAACAACAATGAACCAGATTCTTTAGAAGATCTCAATGAAGTTCCTGACAACAGTACATCAGAAGCCCAATTCTCATATTTAGCATAACTTTCAATTAATTATAAATGCACTGCCATGTGCATAAACTGGCCTAACAATTGGAGTCATTCTACTACACAGTATAGAATTTAACTCTTGTATGAAGTTTAAGAATGTTAGTGTGACTGTTCCATTTTTGCCCCAATGAAACAAAAGAGTATTGCATAAAGAAAACAAATATTTATTAAAATAATATTTAACAACCATTTTAATTTAAATACATAACCGGGCCACTTATCTACTAAGAAAATTATATATTATATAATTTAACACAGTTAAATAAATTAAACTTGTTACAAATAATTCAATTTTAGATAATATTATTCATGCCCAAAGATCATTTTACTGTAGAAAAACACATTTAAAATGTTTATTTATTAATATAAAAATATTTACCTATAATTTATATTTGCTGCGACAAGTGGTTGTAGTTGCTTGTCAACTTTATTAATATGGTAATAAGGCTTACACATGCTTGTCGCCGACCATGCTTGTGTTTAATGTAGAACGCTTATTAAAGTTCTGTTTCATTAGATCACAAGCCATCAGTAACTTTGACTACTGCTGCTTCAGCTCCATTTAATATAACTACATATTGTTTCAGTATTTATTTATTAAATTAGTAAAATCTATAATAACATTATGTTAGTAATATCTATAACAACATTGACAACTCTTGTTAGTAAGGGACCTATTTTGTCCTTGTGAATATCATTCCACTTCTTCAATAAACACTTCTCAACAAATTGGTGTGTCACTTTCTTATCTGAAAACAAAATGAAATAGGTAATTTAAACATAAAATTATTGTCTTTTAAGTGTATTGCACAGGAAATGACTAGCCAGTTAGTCCAATAACCAATTATTTTTTGCTATCATTCTTGTATGTTATCTGGTATAGCTAGTTTTATAAATTATAGTCCAGTGGTTTGGAGAATTTTGGTATCTGAGAAATTTGGTTTCAATAAAGCCGGCCACTGGCTACAAAATTACTGGGGAGCTATTATTATTATTAATACATTTAATGTGGTTTGTAAAAATAAAATGCTAATATTATAATGCCATATGTTTTGACTTACTATGCAAACATGTTGCTGCATCAAGTGTAAAAAAGATGGCGCTACCCTTAACCAAGGGGTTGTATTCATCACAGTAGTAATGAAATGCCATAGCTAGCTCTGATGGGACATTATTTATATTTGGAACAATCATCACACCAGTTTTCTCCACTTCACTCTGGAGGGCTCTTAGTTCAGATTCTGTTTCAATTTGATCAGTATCAACAATCACATTTTCAATGGAATTGCTCTGATTACCTAAAAATAAAAAAGGTAAGTAGGTACTAAGTGAAAATGAATAAATCTAATCAAGTCAAAAGACAACAAAAAACTTACGTAAGTATTTAATAGTTTTTAAAGCCAACTCTTCAACAAAACTGTACAATACTTTTGAGTTAAAGCTTTCTGCTTTGCTATCATAAATAAATATAAATGATGCTGCATCCTGATTTTTTGACACTGTTGATATCCCTGAAAGCAATGTATATCAAGGAATAATTTTAAATATCTGTAAAGTACTAAATTATAGAAAAAAAAATAATTTTATATATTTTCATTAAAAAAAAATTTCTTACCACTTTTTATTCGTAAAATTGAGTCACTGCTGACTTTATATTTAGCACCTAAGCTTTTTATATCATCATAAAAAATTAAATCACTAGAAAATATATCATTGACTGTATCTGTTGTCTGTGAAAAATAGTCACTGTTAACACCAATTGCGACAACAGCAATTACAAACATTAATCCTATATATTTAAATTTGCTTCCTCCTCTTATTGTTGTTTCATAATCACTTCTCCTTATATTATTTTGTGTCCGGCCTATATTTGAAGGTTCTAAAGTGTGTTCCCTTGTTATTTGTCTGTTCTGTGGTGAGACAGGTGTATGCACATGACTTCTACGGGTATTTCGAATTGCTAATGGGCTATTTGTTGATGATTGAAATCCATCTCTGCTAGTTTTGCTATCATTTTGCGTTGCACTTCTAAATGTCTCATCTTCACTGGAATAAGGTAAGAAAAATGTGGCAGGGGAAGACTTGGATAACATATCTCTGCAAAAACATTATCAACATAAATTATAATGCTTTTTGCTATAGGCCAAAATATTAAAGAAAGTACTACTATTAATGGCAAAGCCAATATGATATGTTTGTGAGATGAGTGTACTATAACATGGCAATTTCAAAAAAAGCATTTTAATGAGATGATAATGTTAGATTTTGCAAATGAAAATAGAAAATTAATTTTTAAACACATGAACTTGTATGAGAAATCTTTTATTTATTTTAATATGAATGAATATACTTACTCATCAGTATCATCACTATCATTATTAGCTGGCACATCAATTGAGTTCCTTCTATTGACACTTTTACCAGTTGTGAAACATCTAGTATTATTAGATTGGAGTGCAAATTTGCTGCAAAAATATAAGAATTATGACTTAATTGTACAGATTGAAGGTATTTATAGAGACAGCTAATTTCAATTTTGTGTTATTGTAGGTAGATGAAATTAAAATAATTATTTTAATTTGACTTTGTAAAATTTGAAACTTGTTAAAATTCTGTACATATTATAAATAATACAAACCTCATTACATTATCCACTTCATCAGCCCCATGACTCTGCTCAGTAGTAGAAGCATTGTTTTGTTTGCCTTTGTGGTGAGCATAACATCCATATCTTCCCATTTTTTTATTTATAGTGCAAGTTGTGCAATCTGCATGAATACTTTTCCTGGCAGATGGCTTTATGTTAACCCCCCGATCCTTAAACATATAAATTATCAATTACCGTAAACAGAACTATAATAAAATGCTCAATAATACATTATCCAAGATAATGTTATGTCCTTATATGCACAACAGGTATATCATACTTACCCCCTCATTGGCAATACTCAACATGTAATCTTATTCCCTGCAAAAAAATTGTATGAAATAGAGCAAGTTTAAGAACAGTAACTAAATTAATATTTCATATTTAGCCGAGTGTGCTTGGATTTTGGATAGGAACATCAAAATGTTAATTTATTGCTTTTTGTTGGCTGTTATACATCTTAAGCTTCTAAATAATATCTTCGTATTACAAAATTATACTTTATCTTAGCTGTCGTATTTCAAATAACTTTTTTCATGAAACTCGTCACTTGTGAGACATGAATTTTTATTATTGAAAAATCAATCAAATGTCAAATTTTGACAGACTATAAATTTACCGACTTCGATTAAAAGAGGAAAGTTTAATCCTCTATTAAAATAATTACTCTAATCTATGAGTTTAATTACGCTTTAAACTATGGCAGCTTCTAAAGAAAAAGAAAGATGTGGATTTTTTACAAATGTCTGAATTTAAAATTGAAAGCTAAAGAAGTTCGAGAAATTCCACTAAAACTTATTTTTGGTACCATTTAATAATATGCAAAGATCTTTTCTGTTTTATTTTATATTAATACTATTTTTTATAGTAACTAGCCATGAATGTGAAAGTGCGAATGAAGCTGATGAAAATGAAGAATCCAAGGATGATGAAACCTTAGCTATTCCTTATGATGAAGATTCAAAAATGAAAAGTAATTGCTCTCAAGAATTACTGAACGTACACGAAATACGACCGGCAAGTTATGGCCAATTTCCTTATGTTACCGCTTTAATGTCGTCTGATGATAAATATGTTTGTGCTGGGTCAATTGTCTCAGACAGAATACTCATTACAACAGCTGAATGTGCTGATAAAGCAAACTATAGCCTTATTAACACAACAAATGCTAAGAAAAATAAAACACCGGATAGTAATATTATATTATACATAACACAAAAGGAAAAGTTTCCCACTAATGATAAAAATGTGGCACTGCTCTATGTGGAAAAGTTAATTGACTCGTTTCAATTATCAAAAATCTCAATAAGTAATTTTACAAAAGCAGAGGAATTTAAAAGTGCTGAAGCCATTGGATTCGGTCTAAATGCTGAAATTGACCAACCCAAGAAGTTGCAATATGTTGGACTATATGTGAAAAATGAAGGTGACAGAAGTAAAGCATTTTTAAAATGCATTGATACGACAATTCCATCGTGTTTTAAAGATAGAGGTGGACCTGTAATAGTTAATGATGAATTAGTTGGTATTGTCACTGAGGGAGCAAGTGAATGTGCATTAGAAATCACATCACAGTATGATATCAATAAAAATATGCTAAAATTTATTAACGTCTTCGTTTTCAAAGCATGGCTCGATGAAAAAATTAATAAAAACAATGATAGCCTGGATTCCGTTAAAACATATAACTCACGACGTCGTTTTACTCCAGTTGGTACTACAGGAAAAGCTCTTTTGATAAAAACCTCACCTGCACTTTTGACTTATTTATTGTTTACTATTTTATAACTTTAGGTATTCCAAATCTATAAACATACATTTCTTTAAACTTTTAATACATTGTTTTATTAAGTAAAAATTTTTTGATACTTTTAGTACCAATAGGTTATGGAATGTTCTTCACCATTTAAGACCCTGGGACTGGCATCTAAAGTTTTAAGAGTGTGTGCTTAAGCCGTAAGATTTTATGAATTATGAATCACCGAAACCGCTGGGGCAGAAGGGTCCACGAGAGTAGTTACTGCGGGCGGAACGACCGTAGATGAAGGTCGCAGGGAATCGGTGGATTTTGCCCTGAAAGACTGGTCGCACTGGAAAACTTTAACTGAGGTTTATTGATATATGGTTAATATTTTAGGCTTATTATTAGGACATCCACTGCTGGAGCATCTGAACATCCTAGCTGAAACGATGAACGACGACGATATTAGAAATTTTTATTATAATTTACGTGCTTTATACAAATATTAAATATAAATAGTAAATTCCACGAGTCAAGAACATAAAAAACTTGTTTAATCCTTTGACGGGATTCAAATACGTAATCTCCAGCTTTATCACCGATGATAAACCCAAAGAGGGAGTAGTCAAATTAGTATTATTTGACTTTTGTATTATAACTAGGTATCATTAATTTTTTAAACTAAGGCCGTGTTTCACCAAGCAATGTTAAAGTTAACGCCATGTTAAATATCATGTTATCCCTCTCGTATTTCCTGTCAATGAATGAGATGGCATGGTATTTTAACATCGTGTTAAGATCATGACTATTGGCTCAAATAACATAACAAAAAAGAAAAAAAAGTCATTGACGGATGTAAAATGTCAAATAATTTAATGTCATTTGTCATTGGCTATGCACAAAGTGCATGCCATTAGAGAGAAAAAAAAAAATTTAATGTCATTTGTCAATCGAATTTCTAAGGTTTACGATTTACAATTTTATTTTGCAAACGTTGGCTTGCTTGTTGTAATATTTAAGTTATTTGTTATATAAATATTTTGCCATGTCTAAAAAAAGAGGTAACAAAAAAAATCAAGACTTAGAAGATCTTGAAGAAAAAGTCATGAGTGTAGAATCGCAGGACATAACCTCTAAAAGTAAGGCTAAGGGTAAAAAGAAAGGTAAAGGCAACGTTGATGCTAGCGACGACGACGATATTGTAAAGAACAAAGTGTCTGATGAAGAAGATATTCAGAAACCTGTGAAGAAATCGCAGAAGAAAGGTTTGTTCAAGCTTTGTGATGTATAATATTACTTTTGTTTTTGCTTAGTGTTTCGTTATGTATTCAAATAATAATTATATTGCAGTCAAAAAGAAGGGTGAAGTTTTAACAGATAATGAAGAAGATGACGATAAGTCCATTGTTAGTAATGCAACTAGTACAACTGCAAAATCAGGAGCTAAACAAAATAAGAAGAAAAAAGGTAAATTGGATGTCACTGCAATATATAGTATAGATCATTTTAAACCTGTCAGAGTCCAGTGGCCACCAAGAATGTTAGGAAGTTCCGTAAAGTACAGTAATTGATTGTAAATTTTATTGGTGTTCATACAATTATTATTTGTTAACATTACTTGACTTAGCAAATGATCCTGCTTCGCCTACAGGTCAACCATTGTAGCTGTAATGTGTATTGTTAAGTAGTTTTTATACTTTTCTAGGCAAAGGCAAAAAAGATGATTGGTCTGATGATGAAAAGGACATAGAATTGAAAGTCGAGTCTGAGGAAGAAATTGTCCAGCCAGTTAGTAAAAAGAAAGGTAAGTAAAAATTTCTCAGAACACAATTTCTTTTTACCTGAATTTTAAATTGTATCTTTTAAATTGGCACACTATTGTGTTGTAGTAGAATTTACAGATACTTTATAAATTATTTTTAATTAAATAATTAAGAATTCTGAAACAACTAGTGCAATATTAATTTAAAATTGTAAATCTGACTATAATTATAACATAGTATACTCAATACACATACACTATAAAAAAAAACAATTGTTGTCAGGTAAAAATAAAAAGAAATCTCAAATAGAAGAATCAGAATCAGAAGAAGAGATGGAAGTGGATGAACCAGAGGAAATTAAGCCGGTGTCAAGTAATACTCGCTCCAAAAGTAAAAAAGGTATGTATATATACATATCTTTACCACCAATCCAATGTATGGTCAATAGAGAGGGTGCACAACGTTTTCATGTCATTAATTACTATTTTTACGATAATATGGTCCAAAAGGTTTGTTGGCGATTGCATGGTGTAACACTAGTGATTTTTGACAATGTTGATAGGAAAATGCTTGACAAAGAGTACTATAATAGTACAAAAGTTATAGTAGCACTATTTTATTTTTATTCTAAGTCTAAGATACAAGATGTCAAGTATCACATTAATAACTAATAGAAAATTAAAGAAATGAATTGACACAAATATTAATTATTTTGTTTCATCAGGCAAAGGCAAGAAAGAAGACTGGCCTGAGGAGGGGGAGGAAAGTGATAAAGAAGTAAAAGCAGAGTCTGATGAGGACATATTGAAACCCATTGTTAAAAGTAAAGGTAATCAACTGATATGTTTAATAATAATATGCTGGAAAAGAGGGCCGACAAAAACAAAGTTATTATTTGGTACGGAGATTCCAAATGTATAATTCCAAATAATAATAGTGAACAACTTAAGAGAACTAATCTAAGACATGCTGCCAAGAACATAACAAAAGCTTACGGCTTAATATATATTATGCTTTAGGTTCTTGTGTTTATTTATCCCTGTGATAGAGTGTTGTATCAGAGTCAATGACACATAGCTTTTTCATTTTTCATTCATATGGGTCATTGGCCATTGCCAGTCCTTCATTCCTAACAGCCAATGCTCCTTTACATATGAGTGGTAGATTTTATATCAAATAAAACTCAGAAATTAAAACAAATGCCAATTAAAAGTACATGTAACTTCATATAAGACCTACTGTTCTGTATTGTATATTGTTATTTATTAAATTTATGTGTGACCAATAACATATTTTTAAGATAAGAAAAAGAAGAAAAATAACATGGACGATATTGAGGAGGAGTTAAAGAAATTTGAAATTAAGGACTCTGAGCCGGAAGAGGAGATTGAGGACCAGGTAATTTTTTATTTATTATATGCTTCATTTTTGCTTCCTTTTCTGTTTAGCAAAATATTTATCACTTTTATACTTAGTACTGTTATCTCAGTTGTTTTTTCATTAAAAACTCATTTAGTCTTTTTAGGGTTTCATAGTTTACGAGGAACCCTTGTGGTTTTCCTATGTCTGTCTGTCTATCCGTTTTTCTATATCTGTTATAAATAATATAAACTGATGATAAGAAATTTTAGGTGGAGTTATATTATTGTGTAGAATGTTATGTATTATTATGTATATATTTTATTTCTGGCATTATATAAATGTAGAATTTTACCATTGTACCCAAATTGTTCCCTATTGTGTGGTATTAGCGAATAGCTATTTTTAAATAAAGCCTAGTTTTTTATATGTAACTTTCCATGCTAATAGGTAAATGGCAACTAAAAAAATAGCCTATTGTGCAATGATAGTTACTAAACCTTCCTTAGACATGCTCCTGGTTACATTATATTGTCATTTAGCTTTACATATTTTTTGATTGATGTAACGCAAACATTATTCAATAGGAAAAAGCACCCGAAAAAACCGAAGGTTCGGAAAAGAAAATGAGTCACAAGGAAAAGAAAAAATTAAAGAAACAACAGGAGTATGAGAAGCAAATGGAATTGTTGACGAAGAAGGGTGGTCAGGGTCACAGTGATTTGGACGCGAACTTCACCGTCAGTCAAGCACAAAAAACTGCTGGTAATTAAGCATTTCTAATTAGCAAAAAAAGTGGTTGTCTGTGAACTTGGTTTACGGATATCACCCGTAAACGTCAATTCTTTATCATGCATGCAGCCGGTGTGGGTGTTCATAGATTTATTAGACATTGTCACTTGAATAATTTTGTCCTTTAATTTTTTATATTTTGTTAAAAAATTACACTTCCCACAGCCACACAGAGAGTATTTTCTTAGTAATCAGCCAGCAATACCAGTAGTCTTAAGTAGTCAAGAAAAAAAGCAAGCACTCAATATTTATTAAACAATAACAAACAGAAAAATTCTCCTAGGCAGTATGGTCTACGACCTTAGCCTGTTCATTATGAACGAAAATAAAAAAAATAAAAAATATTCTCATAGTGATACAGTGGCATAAGACAAAAGAATTTATTTTTTATTTTGTTTTATTAGGTTTGTCAACAATTGATTACATGTAATTCATTAAAAAAATATACTATTATTATATATACAATATTATTATACTATTATTATATATATATACAATAAAATGGATACCAATTACTTATAGACAAACTCCACATTCACAATAAGTTGATAAAAAAAAAACACATAAATAAATTAGGATTAATATAGGCAAAAATTCATGTGTTACAAATTGCCTAAAATATAATAATACAATTATTAAATCAATATTTAAAAATAAGAGAAGAACAAGAAACAGAAAATAATGATTATTATTTCTTTCTTTTCACTACTGGTTATTTTATAGATATCAAACGTTTTCAGGTCAGATGGCAGCACTAGAAAATGCGGTAGACATCAAAATAGAAAACTTCTCAATCAGCGCCAAAGGCAAAGATCTGTTCGTGAATGCCAATTTGTTGATAGCGAATGGTCGCAGGTACGGTTTGGTCGGTCCAAACGGCCACGGCAAGACCACTTTGTTGAGGCATTTGGCTCAGCGCGCTTTCCCCCTGCCCCCTCACATAGACATACTGATCTGTGAACAGGAAGTGTCGGCCAGTGACATGAGTGCAGTGGACACTATTCTGGAGGCAGATGTCAAGAGGACAGGTATTTTTTTTGTCTTTCTAGCGATGCTATAAAGTTGTATTCGTTTAAAACACATAATTGGTTATTATTAGTGTAATTATAAGTTATTAATACTAATATATTCAATGAAAAATTGCACTAATTTGATACTATATTTCGATAATAAATTTATGTGATGATGTATTAAAGATACTTAATTTTTACTATAATTTTCTCATATAGAATATATTTTTTATAGAACTCTTGAAAGAATGTAAAGATTTGGAAGCTGAAATCGAAAAGGGTGATCTTAAGAAGCAGGACAGATTAAATGAGGTTAGTTATTTTTTGGCTTATCATATTATTGATAAACCCAGACTGGCACAAGTGGGCCTAAGCAATTAATGAATAACTTCTCAGTTTTACTTAAACCATTCTGTCTATATATAATACTAGCCGACCCGTGCCCACTTTGTGGAGCATAGAAACTGTGTGATGAACCGTTTATTCCTTCCCGAAATTCCACGAATATTTCAAGACTAAAAATAGCCGAATCGGTTCAGCCGTTTTCGAGTTTCAGCGTGACTAACGAACACACTTATTTTTACAATATATAAAAAAAAAACTTATGCTTGTGTATCTTAAATATATTTTATTTTTTTTAACTACCCCATATTATAGCCATCTTTTTTTATGCGTTTCTTTTTTCCTTATCTGTTCTTAGGTGTACGCAGAGTTGAAAGCGATAGGCGCTGACTCCGCCGAGCCCCGAGCGCGCCGGATACTGGCTGGTTTGGGCTTCAGTCGGGAAATGCAGAACCGGGCCACCAAGAACTTCTCGGGAGGCTGGCGTATGAGAGTGTCCTTAGCGAGGTACACATTCCTATGAAGCTTATTAAACTATACACCGTTTCTAATCAATGTGATCTGAATGTAAATAAAGCTTGGCATCGGCGGTTATTATGCTTTCTATGTATACGTTTCCGTAACAACGTAAAACGATGACTCATAAATTTAGGCGGATTAAATTATTTTGATTACATTTACATCATATTCATTTGAGCGATAAAATTCGATCGCGTGAAATAGTATAATAAAACCCCCGATTTTCACAGATTCTTTACTAGTGTTCTGCTGCTATTGGTCTCAGCGTGACTATAACATAATATAGCCTTCCCCGATAAATGAGATATTCAACGTTCTCCAACTCTTAAACGTTTTATTATTAGTAATGAAGGTTTTTGATATATTTTCTGCCGCTAGGGGACAGGTCTCAGTGTCAAAAAGACCCATCTGTTAGGGGAAGTGGTAACAAAAACTTTTATAAGAAATTTCAATTCTATTTCTGTCACAATGCGTCGGTTGGTAGCTCGACGGTCTTATGTCGTGTCAAACAACTTTCGGATAGTAATAATAATAGCTCCCCTCACCGATTTCGGTGTCGGTAGCCGATTTCATTGAAACCAGGCCAGCTACGCAGGAGTTATTTTATAGTGCCTAAGTGTGTGCGCAATACACAAAGACATTCTCTCTTCCTTTTACTCTCATAACCCAGTGGGACGGTAAACCGACGCGACTGGCGAGAGAACAGGCGCAGTACCGACTTTTTATATGCCCATCCGACTTTTCTTGTCGGACAATGATGTGATCGGCCTGCATTGTCCTAACCAAACTTGAAAACAACATTTTTTGTTGTTCCAACGCGGAAATCGAACCGAGAGCGAAGCTCAGAACCACTAGACCACGGAGGCGCTTTCGGATGTTAAAATAGAAACCCTCATTAGTTTAGATAATAAGATACAGCATATTAAAATTATTTTTTTGTTTCCAGGGCGCTGTATGTAGAACCGACATTACTACTGCTCGATGAACCTACAAACCATTTAGATCTTAACGCCGTTATTTGGTTAGACAAGTAAGTACAATAAACCACTCTATACACAAACTATTGTATGTCCCGTTTAATTGTAACCTAAACGTAAACAAACCCGTCTGACAAAACCATAGACAAGTTATTGATGCGAATACATTACAATAATTATTGTTTGCGATTATAAATCGATAGACTACGTACATTCGATAACACATATACATTTTATGTACCTACTACAACAACTAAAAAGTATTTTCTCAAGGATACCATCATCAGATCCATACCTGATGATTATGGGACCATCAGGATACCCTAACAAACAAAAAAAATAATCAAATCGGTCCAGGCGTCTTTGAGTAATCGGTGAAAATCAGACATAAAAAAACTACTCTGACTGAGGAATTGAAAACCTCCTTTTTTGCCGAGGACTATTATTAGTAGCGTCATAAAGTAGATAATATAGTCAGCGTGGTAATTCTGTATAAGTTATTTATTTAAAGTCACATTTTATAAGAACTTTATATCCGTCTTGGTTCTTACGCTCTAAGGCCCGTATTAATAAAGAAGTCTCAAAAAAGAACCTCACTTGAGAACCGATTTGACAGATAACACAACGTTTCGTTTCACTTTTAGAATTGAACAACTTTATTAATCTTTTCTTTTTATACCGTAATATTCATATTATTGATTACAGAACAATATTAAAATATTTTTTTATAAACTTTATTTTTACGCTTTAAAAGAAAAAAATTAAAGTATGTCACTTATGTATAGAATATAGATCTTCATATTTAAAAGTGAAACGAAACGTTTTTTTATCCGTCAAATGGGTTTTCAAGTGAGGTTGGGTTTGAGACTTCATTATTAATACGGACCTAAGATTGAAGACGATATAATAATCTATACTAATATTATAAAGAGGTAATGTTTGATTGTTTGTTTGTTTGTTTGTTTGTTTGTTTGTTTGTTTGAATGGAATAGGCTCTGAAACCATTGAACCAATATGAAAAATTCTTTCACCGTTGGAAAGCTACATTCCTAGCGCTGAACATAGGCTATATTATATGTTTAAAAAAAGTAGGGTTCCTTACTAAAACCCCAAAAATGTAGCCCAAAGTGTAAAAAAATGACCTCCAAAATTTCTTACGTCGTGTGCGCTTCGACAACGGCTTGACCAATTTCGCAATTTTTTTTACGGTATGTTCGTTATTGTCACGAAAAGGTTATTATGAAAGAAAATGTTGAAAAAAATAAGCAGAAAATTAGAAAAAAGAAGAAAATACGTGATGGTCACGCGGGGTTTGAACCTGGGCTCAATCGATTCACGTCGTTGCCAGTTTATATGACACTGGTGTCATGGTAACGACATTGTTTACAAATGGAAAATAAAAATTATGAAATGCTATAAATAACGTATTAACATAAACTTAAACTATTTGGATTCATTAAACTATTTGTCCACCACTAATAAATAGTCGGGTCATTTTAATAGGTAACATTTGACAGTTTATCAAAAATGAGCGACGTAACGTTGTAACGACGACATAATAAAATAAATATTTTCTTTTTGTTAAAACTGCAGAATTTACTAAACTTTATTTAATAATTATTAGATATTTATTGTCAACATAACCAATATGAGTTTTTTTACGATTTGCTTTCACTGATAAACGATCTTAAATATAATATACAAATTATGATTTAATGAAATAAACGTCGTGATAATGTTACGTCAGTTAACACTTTTTCTTATTAAACACTAGAGACTTACTCAAAAAATCGATTAATCTTTTAACAACTATAAATATACCTATTTAAAAAAAGTACTTAACTTATAAGTTGTAATAAGAATATATTATAAATGTTATTTTAAAAATCAGATCGAAGGAGTTAGATCCATGGTCATAATTCACGAACAATAAAAAAAAAATCGAAAACGTCATGATATGACGCCACTATGTCTTTTGTCGTCATTTGTCTTTGTGCGAAGTTAACGTCTGTCTGTTCTGTCTTTTTTTTTTTCTTGCTACTGAAAACGAAAATGCAATTAAAAAAAAAAAAATGTCTGTCTGTCTGTTAGCGTGTCTCTTTGCTCCGGCTAATCTCTGGAACGGCTGGACCGATTTTAACGAGACTTTCTCTGGTAGATAGCTAAAGTTATAAGGATTAATTTAGGCTTCTTTTCATCATCATCATCGTTATCTAACTAATGATCACCGAATCGGCTGGACCGACTGTGACGGGAGCATTCACCGGGCGCTTATGTTAGTTCCATCTATACATCAGCTATTTGTATTAAAGTAAGTCGTGTTAGTTAAATTATTTATAACTCAAGAACGGCTTTATCGATATGGTTGAAAATTGGTGAGGAAGTAACTTAGAGCCAGTAGACGGACATAGGATACTATTTATTCCATTTGACAGCGCAGAACCAGCAACGTTCACGGAAGGGTTTGGCGTTGTAGGTTCCGCGTTGCGGGTTCCGGGTTCCCGTGTTGCGGGTTCCGGGTTCCGCGTCGCGGGTTCAGGGTTCCCGTGTTGCAAGTTCCGGGTTCCGCGTTGCGGGTTTCGGGTTCCCATGCTGCGGGTTCCGGGTTCCCGCGTTGCGGGTTCCGGGTCCCCGCGTTGTGGGTTCCGGGTTCCCGCGTTGCGGGTTCCGCGTTACCGCGTTGCGGGTTCCGGGTTCCCGCGTTGCGGGTTCCGGGTTCCCGCGTTGCGGGTTCCGGGTTCCCGCGTTGCAGGTTCCGGGTTCCCGCGTTGCGGGTTCCGGGTTTCCGCGTTGCGGGTTCCTGGTTCCCGCGTTGCGGGTTCCGGGTTCCCGCGTTGCGGGTTTCGGGTTCCCATGCTGCGGGTTCCGCGTTGCGGGTTCCGGGTTCCCGCGTTGCGGGTTCCGGGTCCCCGCGTTGTGGGTTCCGGGTTCCCGCGTTGCGGGTTCCGCGTTGCGGGTTCCGCGTTGCGGGTTTCGGGTTCCCATGGTGCGGATTCCGGGTTCCCGCGTTGCGGGTTCCGCGATCCCGCGTTGCGGGTTCCGGGTTCCCGCGTTGCGGGTTCCGGGTTCCCGCGTTGCGGGTTCCGCGTTCCCGCGTTGCGGGTTCCGCGTTGCGGGTTCCGCGTTCCCGCGTTGCGGGTTCCGGGTTCCCGCGTTGCGGGTTCCGGGTTCCCGCGTTGCGGGTTTCGGGTTCCCATGTTGCGGGTTCCGCGTTCCCGCGTTGCGGGTTGCGGGTTTCGGGTTCCCAAGCTGCGGGTTCCGGGTTCCCGCGTTGCGGGTTCCGCGTTCCCGAGTTAGGGGTTGTTTTTTTTAGTTGAATTTCATCATAAACTGTTTTTATGCTCAACGAAGTGGGCAAGGGTCAGCTAGTATCTAATAAGCCATGTACTTCTCCGCAGTTACTTACAGGGTTGGAAAAAGACGTTGTTAGTCGTATCCCACGACCAGTCTTTCTTAGATAATGTTTGTAACGAAATCATACATTTGGACCAACAAAAGCTGTTCTACTACAAGGGCAACTATTCAATGTTCAAGAAAATGTACGCACAAAAACGAAAGGAAATGATCAAAGAGTATGAGAAGCAGGAGAAGCGACTTAAAGATTTGAAAGCACATGGACAGTCTAAGAAACAAGCTGTAAGTTTTGTAGTAGCTTTAAATCGATTGTATTTTAATTTTCTGTAACACCTAATTAGTAGCCACCATAAGTATCTCGTACCATAAGTAGTCGCCAACTCTATGGACATTTGTATAGGAGTACGCTTTTCCATTTGATTTTCGACACCGCGCCAAGTTTTAAATAATTATGCTTATTTAAACGTGTGCTTTATAAATGCACGTAAACTGATATACTTAATACTTGAAAGCTTAACAGTTTTTATCGAAACTTGACTGACTGTTGGCAGTCACAGTTTATTAGTTCATATTGTGTTGCTTTCTGTACACGCATGGGTGTAGAGATAAGGAGTGTCATCTGTGTACATGAAAGTGTCCGTAAATTAGGCTAGCACCACAATAGCATCAGAGTAAATTTAATAGGAAGTGTCAAATATTATTATTATTAGTGTAATAAGTGGTAAAGTGAATTTACGAGTGAAGTGTGTCTAATATCACTTCAGCATTTATTGCTAACTTCATATCATGAATCTTTGCAACTCCCACTACATCAAATAAAAAAACAGTCCGGTTCTTAGTTTTTTAAATTACGGAGTATTTAAAATGTTAACGCAGCAAAATGTGAATGACTTTTTTTATGTGTCTTTATTGTCGTTCACATTTTGATTTTGATTCTAAATATAAGAAGTGTCTCTCTGATTACCGACGAAATTACTTCATCTATAGTTTTAAAACTGGTTACTATTGTAACCAGTTTTAAAACTATATTCTAAATATAAGAAGTGTCTCTCTGATTACCGACGAAATTACTTCATCTATAGTTTTAAAACTGGTTACTATAGAAACCAGTTTTAAATCAAAATCAAAATGTGAACGACAATAAAGACACATAAAAAAAGTCATTCACATTTTGCTGCGTTAACATTTTAAATACTCCGTAATTTAAAAAACTAAGAACCGGACTGTTTTTTTATTTGATGTATCCAATGTCACAGTAAAAGCTAACGATACCTCTTAAGCTAAAATGCATTGAGCCATTCAGGCTGAAAAAAATTTACATACGAAAAACATAACCCACCTAGTAGTGCAGTCAAAAAATTCATGGGTCATTTCCTTCTTTCGTAACAGGAGAAGAAACAGAAGGAGGCTCTCACCCGCAAGCAGGAGAAGAACCGCGGCAAGTCGAGCCGCGACGAGGCCGCGGAGGGCGCCGCGCCCATGACGCTGCTGCAGCGGCCCAAGGAGTACATCGTCAAGTTCTCCTTCCCCGACCCGCCGCCGCTGCAGCCGCCCATACTGGGCCTGCACAGTGAGTACTTGGAACTTGCGACACGCGCATGATAATAGACATTTGTATAATAATAGCTCCCCTCACCGATTTCGGTGTCGGTAGCCGATTTCATTGAAACCAGGCCAGGAGTTATTTTATAGTGCCCATGTGTGTGCACAATACACACAGACACTCTCTTCCGTTTTACTCTCATAACCCAGTAGGACGGTAAACCGACACGACTGGCGAGAAAACAAGCGCAGGACCGACTTTTTACATGCCCATCCGGCGCACACATGTTAGGGTTTGTGAACACACGTATATGTTTGGGTTTGTGAACACACGGAATGTGAACACACAAAACTACCACCAGCTTTAGCTGCTAACCGCTAATTACTTGATAAGTGGTGTAAATTAAATATTTTGACTTTTGGTGCTCCGCTACTATTGATCTTAAACTCTTCACCTTTATGATTATAATCAGGGATGTTAGGGAGCTCCGTAAACGTAACCGAAACTATCCGATATTAAATATATCCGTAACCGTAACCTAATCCTAAATGAAAGTTAAGCTACTGAAAAAAGGAAACAAAAATTTAATATCCGTAACCGAAATTATCCGAAACAAACGGATAATCCGAAATAATTTAATATCCATATCCGAATCCGAAATTTTATATCCATTTCATCCCTGATTATAATAAAGAGTATAGATAACATTTTTTATTCATCTTTTTCATCATCTCATCACCTCCGCAGACGTGAACTTCAACTTCGCCGGTCAGAAGCCGCTGTTCCGCGGCGTGGACTTCGGTATCGACCTGAACAGCCGCATCGCCATCGTCGGCCCCAACGGCGTCGGCAAGTCCACCTTCCTCAAGCTGCTCGTGGGCGACCTGAGCCCCGTGCAAGGAGATCTCATCAGGAACCATCGATTGGTGAGACGGATATTGTTTCTATACTAAATAACCCGGCCCTAATGCCACAGGAAATTTTGTTACACTGACAATTGATAATTTCGTCGCTTTAACTTCACAACTTCGTATCTATAAAACTATAACTTCTCAGTAGAGTTATAAAAACTAAATAATTTTATATTTTATTATGACATGGAAGTTTATTTAAATTTGTTTCAGTTAAGTATTATTTCTGGCTTGTATTAGCCTAAAAAAAAAAAAATAGTTTTATATACTTTAGGTTAATACAAGCTAGATATTATCGAGAAAACATTGATTTTTTAGATACGAGGTTGAGAAGGTAAAGCGAAAAATGGTGCCTAACCTACTGTTATTTTATACAACACACATAAAGGTTGAATTTTTAAAAAGGGTAGGCGATATCCGAAACTGCAGGACAAAGCGAAAAATGTCAGCATTTTTCGCTGCATTGTGTTGCGAGCTCGATGTCGATATAAACTAAAACAGCATCATTCGATTTTTAATAAACCAATCGAGCCGGGAATCGAACCGACTGATTTAAAATTATAATATTATTACTTCACTCGAGTGATGCTGTTAAGGATAAAATCCTGGAAAGCATTCATTGAAAATTAGAGGAAAGTGATCCTTTTTG
The DNA here is from genome assembly GCA_905187575.2 of Celastrina argiolus. NCBI lineage: Eukaryota > Metazoa > Arthropoda > Insecta > Lepidoptera > Lycaenidae > Celastrina > Celastrina argiolus. Next base: position 6,567,245 of record LR994584.1, on the reverse strand, counting down.
AACAAAATATTTTATCTTCACACAAAAATTTTGTACAAGTTTATACAGGAATAATTCAATTTGAATTGTGATTTTAAATTGAATACTTTTTCAACAGAGGATAGGTCGTTTCGACCAGCACTCCGGGGAACATCTGACGGCCGAGGAATCGCCCGCCGAGTACCTACAGAGGCTGTTTGGCCTGCAATACGAGAAGGCTCGAAAGGCCCTCGGGACTTTTGGCCTGGCCTCGCACGCACACACCATCAAGATGAAGGACCTCAGCGGAGGACAAAAGGCCAGAGTGGCCTTGGCCGAGTTGACGCTGATGGCCCCCGATGTGGTTATATTGGTATGTTATTTTTTAAGATTTAAAGATATCTACAGACAATATACAGCTAATTCAGCAAGAAATCCTTTAAGTACATAGGTATTTTTTGTAGACTATATATAAGTCTATAATACTGAAATATTCTAAGCTACAATTTTAATTGCACAATATTCGAAACAGAAATCAAACATTTTTAGTAGGTAAGTTATTTCATTTCAAACAATTTTTTTTAACTTAATATCTATACATCCCCTGACATATGTAGAATACTTTAAAATGACTTACTTGTTTGTGTCATTCTAATTACTCTTGTATGTAGCCCTACGTTTTGTGAATGTTATAATATAAAGTATCTTCATTGTGCAGGACGAGCCGACGAACAACCTCGACATCGAGAGCATCGACGCGCTGGCGGAGGCCATCAACGAGTACAAGGGCGGCGTCATCATCGTCTCCCACGACGAGCGGCTCATCCGCGAGACGGACTGCACGCTGCACGTCATCGAGGACCAGACCATCAACGAGGTGCGCGTCATATACTTTACATGGTTTTTGAGATATTCGTATAGCATATATGTCGCAGTCATCTCATTGAATCTGCTTATTTAATTGAATGACTAGCGCGGAAACTTAATGACGTCAAAAAGCTCGTACAGATAGCAATGTGTTGATATATATTTTGATTAACTTGCCTTAATGTGCGTTATAATAGTACTCATTCGGAAATTTTGAAATTTAAAACTAAAATATTAAATGGCTGTCCTTGTCTCGGATTCTAATATTGTTGGTAAAAACAGGATTTAATGAACACGCTAGTCATTCAATTAAATAGCGGATTCAACCAAATAAATGAAGCGTCCATAGATATTATTATTATTATTATATATAATATAGTACGGCCGAGATAAATTTAACCTAAGGGTAAACAAACCGATAACATCGAAATCTTCACATATTCACTTATTGTGCACACTTATCAACACTTTTACAGGTATATTAAAGGATCGTACTTCATTATCCAATACATTTTATAACAATTAAACAATAATTAACATATTTTAAACATCAAATAAAAACCTTCACAGTAAAAAACGATATTTTGACTCTGCTGACTGTAGAGTGTAGTCTATAGTCTATGGATTCATGTAGCAAACAATATTAATTGCATTAATATTGGCCAATTGGCATCACTGATCAATCTATGGTTGTGTCATAGACGGCTTTGTTTACGTTTGGGTTAAATTGATCTCGGACGTACTATACTACGACTACTACTATGACGACCTCCGTAGTGCAAGTGCTTGAGGTAGGAGTTCGAATCCCGCCGAGAGAACAAAAAGTTTTCAATGTTCCCGGGTCATGGATGTGTTTTAAATTTGTGTATAATATAAAAAGTAGAGAGAGAGCCTCAGCCGTACTAAACTTTCATCATGTATATTTTTAGAACCAGTGATCCTAGGGAATCATAGTAATAATATCTATGGATACCACTCACCACGTCCAACTGGCCCCATGCTAAGTATTCGAAATACTTCTGTGAGGAATACCCGACAACAATATTTAAGATTTTTATTATATTGTACATACATCCATGAATAATAGAACATAGAATTTATTGATTCTGAGAGAACTTCTGACTGGAGCCGTCAACCAGTGAACTACAGAGATCGCCCACTATAAAAGTATTACTTAAAACGTTATATATTATTATTTAAAAAAATTGCGATATATTTGCGTACGTGTCCCTAGCAAAATAATAACTCCCCTCACCGATTTCGGTGTTGTTAGCCGATTTCATTGAAACCAGACCAGCTACGCAGAAGTTATTTTATAGTGCCCAAGTGTGTGCGCAATACACAAACACACTCTTAATTTTACTCTCATAAACCATTGGGACGGTAAACCGACACGACTGGAGAGAGATCAGACGCAGGACCGACTTTTTACATGCCCATCCGACGCATGGATCATCTTTCTTGTCAGACAATCAGGTGATCAGCCTGCATTGTCCTAACGAACCTTAAAAACAACATTACTTGTGGTTCCAACGCGGGATTCGAACCCACGACCTCCGGGTCGAGAGCGAAGCTCTGAACCACTAGACCACGGAGGCGATATCATCTAGCAGAAGAAGCTAAGCTAGCTAGCTAAGAAGGGCTTCTTACAAATATATTTGTTCCGCAGGTTGACGGCGACTTCGACGACTACCGAAAGGAACTGCTGGAGAGTCTGGGAGAGACCGTCAACTCGCCCTCGATCATCGCCAACGCCGCCGTCCAACAGTAGACCTTGTGTACTCGAAATAAGAACTACAATTGAACATAGACCAACATGGAATCATTGCCCCATAAGTCCTTTGGATTTTAAGAGATTTTCAGTTTGTGTTTCTTCTTAGGAATAGCTAGGAATTTTCTGTCTTACAATTATACTTATTATGCAAGCTATCAGTGGCAACTAGCTCACAGAACAAAACCCTAACATATATAATATTATGTAGGGATTTGAATTTGGAATCTTCAGAGGTAAGTGAAGCCGATACGTATTGAGTTATAAACTAAATTAAAATTAAATACATTCCGGGATCTCCCCCGGAACCGGAACACCATATGCAGGGTGATTCACGGTTCATATATTAAGCCGAATATAGTGTGAATAGAATGACGCGTAGAGCATTTTTTGTTTTGGCGCCTCATATAAATTACATAATATAACTCAAAAAAAAAATTCAAAGATCTAAAAAGTAAGGGGCTCGCGGGATCCTAGTATAGACTAAACATACAAACGTACTGGTCGTTGACCTCACACCTGACCAGGATTGAAACTCATTTGTTTTGTGACTTTTATGGAGATCTTTAATAGTGATTTGTCGCGTTATGGTAAGTATGAGGTGCCAAAACAAAAAATGTACTACGCGTCATTTTCTTCACACTATATTCGGCATAATATATGAACAACCAATCAGCCTGTATAGGAACCCCATGCAACCGCAAGCTATATAAATACCTAACCATCATTATCTACACAAATAGTATTTTACAATTGTATTACGAAAAATGTAAATAAAATGTAGATAGCTATTTCAGTAGGTCTTTTTCTTCTGGTGCTTTACGGTATAAGTAAACGCTTAAATTAAATTTTATATAAATGTTTTAAATACTGCGTTTCCGATTTCTCGATTATAAAAACTCATTCCATTGTATTGGATATACTACTGATTGTTTAAAGTACTGAATTAGGTACTTTAAACTATTAGTACATTTTTAAATTAAACTCGATTATTATTGTTAATTTTATAGAAAATCCATGTACCAACTGCTGAATTATAAAAAATAACGCTTTGCTTTCATTACGATATTCAAATAAAATCAAATTTTTAAGACTGCCAAAAACATTAATATGTATAGGTATCATTATTATTCCATGTAATTGTCTGTTTCATAAAATAAATATTTATATTAAAGTTTTTATACAAAACTTGTTTTATTCCTTTTAGAACTAGAAGTAATTCTTTCGAAGAATTATTTCTCCACTTTCTCAGAATCTTTCGTATTTTTTAAACACAGTGATAAAGTTGGCCCTGTTAAAACGTTTAACGTAGACGCGAGTCAGCTAGTTCCTAGGGAGTTATCAAAACTTAACTCAATATGACAAGAACTTTTATCAGGGAATTTAATACATAATGAGGTACTTAAACTTTCAAATAATAAGACCCCCTTCCGCAAGTTCGGGTTATGTTATTAAACTCAGATTTTGCTTTTAAATTTCCTTTACATTGCCGAATGCCAGGGTAACTTCGATTATTATAACCCTGACTGGCATTGAGTCTAAATTCCAATAATTTTATTATACCTAGGCGTCTATGGCCCAGTTGGTAGACCGTTGATTAGCACTCCAAAGGGTGCAAGTTCGATTCTCAGGTTGTGGCATGTTGCAATGAGCCTTGGGATCTCAAGTACATTATACGGATGCTCTACCGGTGCACGGTGGAAGAAAACATCGTGAGGAAAACCTGCACATGGTTGGCTTCAGATCTATTGATCAGTTATTCCTCTGCACTAGGCCCATTATGGTGTGAGAATGCCGTATGTGCTGGGCAGCCATGCAATATTTGAAACCGCCGTCCTAGGTACTACAGGGGCCTATTACAAGCTCTTAATTCCAGCCAGTTTACGCCATACAACATGGCTGCCTGGCATTTTCGTATTACGATCACTTATTGACAGCCAGTCAGCGGTCACGTGACACTTGACTTGCTTCTGCATTGATACTTGGGAGGTATTTTCGTATTATGACCGTACATTTGACATTTAGCTGGGATGTCTTTATGTCAAACAACGCCGTTCAGTTTACGCCACAAAATATTAACAATAACTGACTAGTTTTATTTATAATATTCTCTTTTATGATTATATCGGATATTATGTGTGACGAACTAGAAATCTTCGATTTTCTCGAAGGTGACGCTTCCGAAGAGCGATACCAAATTAAACTCCAAAGAAGACTCCTCAGGGACTATACGGATCCATTTATGTCGGATGATATGGATTTTATTAAAAGATACAGACTTAATAAAACTTTGGTGCTCAACTTGTGCAACGACTTGAGGCCATATTATGGAAGTGGAAGCACTAGGGCTTCGGATTTATCTCTCGAGAGAAAGGTAGTAATTATCTGTTAACCTGGTAAATGAAATTTAGCATTTACTTACTTTAATTTGATTGTTGTATGTTTAAAGTAGGTTAATGTCAAACATTTAAATATCAAATATTATTGCAGATGCTAATAGCATTATCATTTTATGCCACTGGATCCTACCAACGCCCCGTTGGTGAAATATCTACAAACTCGGTAGCTCAGCCTACTGTATCTGTTATAATACACCAAATTACACAGTTATTAAACTTGCCCCATATACAAGCTAAGTATATTAAGTTTCCAAGAAGTCCAGAAGAAAGAGGTGAAATTAAGAGAAGGTGAATTGAGTATACTACATAGAACATCCATTGGTTTTGTAATTGTTGGTTTATAATTATTATAATTGAAATGAGTAAATAATAGATTATAATTTCTTTTTTAGGTTCTTTAATAAGTTTCAAATGCCCGGAGTTTTAGGGTGTATAGATTGTACACATGTAGCAATTGTACGTCCCATAGAAAATGAGGAGAGGTATTACTGTAGAAAACAGTATCATTCACTAAATGTCCAATTGGTAAAATATACTTTTAATTAACAGTAAATGAAATAGGTACACATGTGATTTATAGTAGAATACTAAAACACTAATTAGAGTTACAAGCAGTGGCACAACCAGTGGGTTGTCACTATCACTGCTTGGCAGAATGACAAATATTGCATAAGACATGAGTGCCTCTTAATTTAAGTATTGTTTTAGTATTCACCATTTATTTATATGATTCATGTAAAAATCAATTTTGTGATAATCAGTAAGTAGTAATTTTTTATCCAAAAAAATATAGCAACTAAGTAAGTAATTTGAATACAAGCTGTTATTTGAAACTTTATACAATTTGAATTTTAAAACATATATACACCACTAGTATTAAGTACTTGTATTTATATAACAACAAGCTGACCCTTGCCCACTTCGTTGAGCATAAAAAGAGTTTATGATAAAATTCAACTAAAAAAAAACAACGCGGGAACCCGGAACCCGCAACGCGGGAACCCAAAACCCGCAACGCGGAACCCGGAATGCAGAACCCGGAACGCGCAACACGGGAACCCGGAACCCGCAACGCGGAACCAGCAGCATGGGAACCGGAAACCCGCAACGCGGAACCCGCAACGCGGAACCCGCAACGCGGAATCCGAAACCCACAACGCGAAACCCTAACGCAGAACCCGCAACGTTCACGGAAACGCTGTCAAATGGAATAAATAGTATCCTATGTCTGTCTACTTGCTCTAAGCTACTTCCTCACCAATTTTCAGCCATATCGATAAAGCCGTTCTTGAGTTATCAATAATTTAACTAACACGACTTACTTTTATACATATAGATGTATAGATTACTCCTACTAACATAAGCTAACGCCCGGTGAATGCTCCCGTCACAGTCGGTCCAGCCGATTCGGTGATCATTAGTTAGATGACGATGATGATGATGATGATGAAAAGTAGCCTAAATTAATCCTTGTAACTTTAGCTATCTACCAGTGAAAGTCTCGTTAAAATCGGTCAAGCCGTTCCAGAGATTAGCCGGAGCAAAGAGACACGCTGACAGACAGACATTTTTTAAAATTGTATTTTCGTTTTCAGTACCTAGATATCGTTGTCAATGCCAAAAAAAAGAAGAAAATGTCGTTTAAAATGTCATATGCATTTAGAAAAACGTTGCTAATTGAAAGATACAAACTGACACTTCAATACGCATACATTAATAGATTTCTGAACGCATAGTTGTTACATCATTTGACAACAAATGTTTGACATTTGATGAACAAAATATGAGCATTTATTTATATGATTAATTATTCATTACACATCAAGTTTTCACTATTTTTAATATGTATTCTGCTATTCGGGGAGGAGACAAATCCAACGAATCAAAAACCATGAAAATTGGTTCAGCCGTTCTCGAGTTATAAGTGTTGTAACAAACACGACTTTCTTTTATATATATAAGATTATAGAGAAAATATAATATAAAAAAGTAACAATTCAAAAATTAAATATTTCATAATTAGTTTTCATTCTTTTCATGGGATTAATCTGAAACAATATTTTTTTTAGATATGTAATGCAGACATGCAAATTATGAGTGTGGATGCTAGTTTTGGAGGAGCTACCCATGATTCTTTTATTTGGTCTAACCATCCACTAAAGGAACATATGGAGCATATTAGTATGAATGAGACAATATGGTTACTTGGTATGTAATATGATTTTATATAACTTATTTTTACACTACATACCAGCTCCAAAATACACATTTTATATTTTAATATTTTGATTACTTCTAGGCGATTCTGGGTACCCTTTGAGAAGGTACATGATGACACCAGTTACTAATGCCAATCCAGGCACTCCAGAAGCCTACTATAATAGTGTGCATATCCGAACACGAAACATAGTTGAGAGGACAATTGGCCTCCTCAAAGCTAGATTTCGCTGTTTACTTGTCCACAGGGTATTGCATTACTCTCCCCGAGTAGCTGCATCAATTGCAAATGCATGTATTATATTGCATAATATTTGCAATATTGCTAATATCCCTATAGATGTGCTTACTGAAGAAGAGCTTATGTCGGAATCATCTAGGCAGGTTCAGGGAGACACTCACCAACATGCACATTCATCAGCTCCCAGCTCCAGTCAAAATACAGAGCTGAGAGAAGGCTCACCTGTGCGACGAAACCTCACCACTCGACTCTGGTCTTCTCGGACCCACACTTCTGCAAATTATTAAATAAAAAATTATGCAAAAATCATGATTGTATTTAATTTAAGTATAATAATATTTAAATAATTAGTATTACAAATTTGTTAAAATTTTCATTATGCTAGTTACTGCATAATTAATAAATAAGCTAATATAAAAGTATATAATTCTATAAAAATTGTATTAGTAACATAAAATATGAAGTGAACATGGTAAGCAAAACTCAATTTAAGGAATAGAAAATTATTATGGAGTCAGCCCAATTTTTCAACTTACCTTTCAATAGCCAATGTTATTTCATTTAATTTGTTCAATATTTGTCCTTATTATGGCTTTCTTGAGCTTGAATAAGGCGCTCCAATGAATTGGCTATTCTCTGGTGCTCCACTTTTTCTCTTTCTGCTATTAATCTATTCTGTGATGTATGAACTAAGGTTTCCCTAGCCATAATATGATGGCTAATAAACTGTCGTCTGCTTTGTCGACATCTCCCTAGGTTGTTATGGTGCCGGTTTTCAGGTGCAACATTTTGGTCTCCAGGTTCAAGCCCTGGAGCAGTCTCTGGCGCAGGCTCTGGTGCAGGCTCTGGCGCAGGCTCTTGTTCAGGCACTGTTGCATGCTCCACTGTAGGTTCTAGTGTCAGCTCCATTAAAGTTATTTGTGCAGGCTGTGGTGATTCTGGTGCAATATGTACCAACTGGCTTAGCTAAAATAATTTTTACATAAATTAATTCTTATTTACATTTTTTTTAATAAATCTTAAAAGGTGTAAAAACACTCACATTAGGAAATGGGTCCACTTGGGTATTAGCCATTAGGTAACCCACTTCCAAAATCTTCCCCAAGTATACTGAGCATTTTCTGTTCCATGGTGGTCAAGGGCAAAACTTCTCTAGGGCCACCACCTGTGCGATTTTGGGCAGCACGAATAGAAGCTACTCTTTTCTTAAGTTTAGCCTTGTAATCTATCCAATACTAAAAATATATATTATAATCAGTAATTTGTGAATCAAATCAAAGTGTGTGTTTAGACAATAGATACCAGCACTACTCACATTAGACCATGCTTTCCAATCTTTAATAGCCCCCTCTCCCATCGAGTTGAGACTTTTTGCGACGGAAGTCCATAATCGTTTCGAGTATTCTCTTGCCTGCGCCGATTTATTATATCCAACAGCTATATAATATCCCTATGGGAGTTTAAAAACTCCCACAAAGATTCTAGCTGGTTGAATGAAACTCAGCGACGACTCGAGAATACCTCCTGTGAACTAAAGATAGGTTTTAGTCTCATTGTTATTTGTTACAAAATATTTTACTCCCACTCCCATAACTTTGCTTTGAATGATGCTAAATAGTTGAAAATTTCAACATATAATGACAACAGTAAATACATGAATTATACAAAGTTTGAATGTCGTAGCTATTATACTTTTATTATACTTTAGACGGCGCTGAGCGTCGGCAGGCGTCGCGGCGCTCCGCGTCGTGGCGCTGGGCGTCGGCAGGCGTCGCGACGCTGGGCGTCGGCAGGCGTCCCGGCGCTCGGCGTCGTGACGCTGGGCGTCGGCAGGCATCGCGGCGCTGGGCGTTGGTAGGCGTCACGACGTTGGGCGTCGGCAGGCGTCGCGGTGCTTGGCGTCGCTGGGCGTCGTGGCGCTGGGCGTCGGTAGACGTCGCGGCGCTCGGCGTCGCGGCGCTAGGCGTCGGCAGGCGTCGCGGCGCTGGGCGTCGGTAGGCGTCGCGGCGCTCGGCTTCGCGGCGCTGGGCGTCGACGGCGTCGCGGCGCTGGGCGTCGGCGGCGTCGCGGCGCTGGGCGTCGGCAGGCGTCGCGGCGCTCGGCGTCGCGGCGCTAGGCTTTGGCAGGCGTCGCGGCGCTGGGCGTCGGCAGGCGTCGCGGCGCTTGGCGTCGGCAGGCGTCGTGGCACTGGGCGTCAGCAGGCGTCGCAGCGCTCGGCGTCGTGGCGCTGGGCGTCGGCAGGCGTTGCGACGCTGGGCGTCGGCAGGCGTCCCGGCGCTGGGCGTCGTGGCGCTGGGCGTCGGCAGGCGTCGCGGCGCTGGGCGTCGTGGCGCTGGGCGTCGGTAGGCGTCGCGGCGCTCGGCGTCGTGGCGCTAGGCGTCGGCAGGCGTCGCGGCGCTGGGCGTCGGTAGGCGTCGCGGCGCTCGGCGTCGCGGCGCTGGGCGTCGGCGGCGTCGCGGCGCTGGGCGTCGGCGGCGTCGCGGCGCTGGGCGTCGGCGACGTCGCGGCGCTGGGCGTCGGCAGGCGTCGCGGCGCTCGGCGTCGCGTCGCGGCGCTAGGCTTTGGCAGGCGTCGCGGCGCTGGGCGTCGGCAGGCGTCGCGGCGCTTGGCGTCGGCAGGCGTCGTGGCGCTGGGCGTCAGCAGGCGTCGCAGCGCTCGGCGTCGTGGCGCTGGGCGTCAGCAGGCGTCGCGGCGCTCGGCGTCGTGGCGCTGGGCGTCGGCAGGCGTCGCGACGCTGGGCGTCGGCAGGCGTCCCGGCGCTGGGCGTCGTGGCGCTGGGCGTCGGCAGGCGTCGCGGCGCTGGGCGTCGTGGCGCTGGGCGTCGGTAGGCGTCGCGGCGCTGGGCGTCGTGGCGATGGGCGTCAGTAGGCGTCGCGGCGCTAGGCGTCGGCAGGCGTCGCGGCGCTGGGCGTCGGCAGGTGTCGCGGCGCTCGGCGTCGCGGCGCTGGACGACGGCTGGCGTCGTGGCGCTGGGCATCGCGGCGCTAGGCGTCGCGGCGCTGGGCGTCGTGGCGCTTGGCGTCGCGGCGCTGGACGATGGCTGGCGTCGTGGCGCTGGGCGTCGGCAGGCGTCGCGGCGCTGGGCGTCGTGGCGCTGGGCGTCGGTAGGCGTCGCGGCGCTGGGCGTCGTGGCGATGGGCGTCAGTAGGCGTCGCGGCGCTCGGCGTCGCGGCGCTAGGCGTCGGCAGGCGTCGCGGCGCTGGGCGTCGGCAGGTGTCGCGGCGCTCGGCGTCGCGGCGCTGGACGACGGCTGGCGTCGTGGCGCTGGGCATCGCGGCGCTAGGCGTCGCGGCGCTGGGCGTCGTGGCGCTTGGCGTCGCGGCGCTGGACGATGGCTGGCGTCGTGGCGCTGGGCATCGCGGCGCTAGGCGTCGCGGCGCTGGGCGTCGTGGCGCTGGGCGTCGTGGAGCTGGGCGTCGGTAGGCGTCGCGGCGCTCGGCGTCGGCAGGCGTCGCGGCGCTGGGCGTCGGCGGCGTCGCGGCGCTGGGCGTCGGCAGGCGTCGCAACGCTGGGCGTCGGCAGGCGTCGCGGCGCTGGGCGTCGGCAGGCGTCGCGGCGCTGGGCGTCGGCAGGCGTCGCGGCGTTGGGCGTCGTGGCGCTGGGCGTCGCGGCGCTGGGCGTCGTGGCGCTGGGCGTCGTGGCGCTGGGCGTCGTGGCGCTGGGCGTCGGCAGGCGTCGTGGCGCTCGGCGTCACGGCGCTCGGCGTCGCGGCGCTGGGCGTCGGCAGGCGTCGCAGCGCTGAGCGGCGCTGGGCGTCGGCGTCGCGGCGTTGGGCTTCGCGCCGTTTTGCTACAGTTACGAAGGTTTTATAGGTTATATTCATTTATATTATATTCATTTTATAGGGTATATTCATATTTTATCGTGTGTGAAATCCAAGGATCACGTTTTAATTGAAATGTATGAGTAAGTGAAGCTAAGCCTAGTAAAGTAAGGGCGCATAGATCAAGAAGAGGCCTTAAAGAGTGGTGATGTCGCTCGGAAAATACTGTATAAATCCTAACGGATACAATAGTTTACTTTTTTATTATACGTAACTTATTTAAAATACTAACAACTTATTATGACCGCTTAGCATGACCACCGTAGAATGACTGTACACGAAACATATAAAAAATACAGGTTTCCTTTATCATTCTGTCCCTTGTCTATTCTACCGTAGAAAGAACTCACTCCTAAGGTGGTCTAAGATGAATGAGCACGATGCGGGGTGCTTATGAATTAGATGTAGATTAGGTACTACATTACTTAAATATAAACTAAACCATTAAAATTACAGAACTTACACCCAATAACTGGTAAAGCCACAATATACCTACAACATCAACAGCGAATACAATTTGGGAATTCAAAAAAAAACGACGATTATCGAAAGACATTAGGAATGCAGCTTTATTATATACTAGCTGACCCATGTCCACTTCGTTGAGCAGGGAAACCGTGTAAACTTTCCCGGGACTTTCCACGAATATTTCAAGACCGAAAATAGCCGAATCAGTTCAGCTGATCTCGAGTTTTAGCGAGACTAACCAACAGCAATTGATTTATATATAGTCTATAGGTATGTTACTCAGTGATAATGTAGCTTTCTAATGAAAAAAGAATTATTTAAAATCGGTCCAGTACTTTTTGAGTTAAGTCCTTACATACAAAAATACAAACTTTCCTCTTTATAATATTAATAATAATAATTAGTGTTGAAGTGTAGATATTCTATGTTTTATTTTAAATCTTAAGAAATTGACGTTTTTCAGTGTGATACTGTACCTATTCGATTTTGATTTTGTATTTTTAGGCTTTTGTCAGTTGTTCGGTGTGCTCTTTATTATGCCTATTGTTTTACAATCTGAGAATAAACATTTCTTCTTCATTAAATTACACAAAACTGATGCCGATGATTACTTACCAGCTAGAAGCTAAAACATAACTTTGTCTTTTAAGAAAGTTTTAAAGCGATTAAGAACCTGATATTTTTATTCACGGCCGTGCCCACTTCGCGGGAGTTTTTTCCTCAATTTGTTCGCAGCCTTTCGCCCCTCCTCCTCGCAAACTTCTCAGCTTCATTAGAGGATTTAAAACGCAAATTCCCTTTTCGATTGTAACTTTTTTCCACTTCTCGAAAGTAAGCTTCTTTAAGTCTCGAGAGAAAATTAGTGTCCTTTCCTTTGAGGGGAAAAAATGTGTTTTAGAGAATTTTAATACCTACCCGACTAAATCTGGTTAATATGAACGCTGAATATTTATTCCAGCTGTGCTGCGATTGCAAGTCTTATTTTAGTATATCAGTTCAGACCCACTTGCGCCGGTTTTTAATAAACCCAGAGTTAGGTAGGTATATCATATTTTTTCTATTAATTAAGGGGCTAACTTTATTATTAAACTGACACAACTTGGCCTTAAATAGTTACATTTAGGTAACAAGTTATAATTATTGGCCTCTCTTTACAATCATAATATTGACCCAGAAAAGAAGTAAGAAGAGGCGAGGCACCTTTAAACGAAACAGTCTGACTAGCCATTGGAGTGATATAAGTAACTAATTTGAAATTTCTTATATTACAAAAATATCTAAAAATCTAGATGATGATCATTGCAGCCCAAATTGTTTAAAGTGCTGTCAAAATTATTTCAAGAAATTCCTTAAATGGAATTAACGTACGCTTACGTTCCTCCGTTATTAGATAACGCTAAGTAATCTCGTAACAACCCTCAGATTTGTTGCCCGCCGTACGACGCCCGAGTACATCAAACCGAATTACCCGCTAACAAGCCAACAATAAGAGGTATGCATATCACTCTGAGAGCCTATTACGTCTGGAGAGCGACCCCGCCCCGCGCCATTATTCGTCACATACAACCTTGTCGCACTCACCGCTCCCGGGCGAGCGCACCGGGATTTATGCGCTCTCACTGTGACAGGGTCGCACAGCCAGCGGCGGCGTAATATTCTACAATGTGTACACAATAGAAGCGATTACGGTCCCCCGCGATTTTATTTGTGCAGTTATATCTGTCGAGGAGATATTTAAATTTCATTAGGTTTGTTTTACAGTTAATTTGAAGGGGCGGCGAGATGAGGGGCGAATATTACTTCACAACTTGTATCGTATTGCCTCTAATGTATTGTGCTTGGGTCTTGGGATAACACGATGGGTAAAATGTGTACTTTAAAATAATATAATAAGTACTGTCATAGTTCGTTGGGTGTGGTCTATTTCTATGAAACTTGATTGTTTGTTTAATTTGTCCGCAATCGCCCATAGGTTACCCACAAAAGCAGTTAATTGTGGATTCTATTTTATAATAGAATACCTACGGACTACCTACCACTACCTATATACGTAATGAGAATTGAGAGTACCAACGTATAGGTAGTGGTAGGTACTTTCTACCCGACTGCGCGGCGCAGGAGGGAAATTTGTTATCTACATTTTCCTGAATAATGTATCTATGAACCATTGGTAGAATTATAGCAACAGTCTATCTTTGCAGAGCCTTTTTATTTATATAAATCTCCGATCAAAATATATACCTACACTAGATTAGGTACCCCATACAAAAACAAGGCTAAAATCTCTCGTAGTCTATGCCAATAGAGCAAGAGAACATTGGTTAAAAAAACGAACTGAGACAAAAGTCGCAAAATAATTATGTCACTTCAAATAAAAAAAAACTAATTTTAAACACCGCAATGTGTGTTTAAATTCTGATTAAAATAAATAAATTGAAGTGACATAATTAACGATTTCAAATCAAGCATCATCAAGCATCGTGAGTCGTGACACGTGTGGACATTGGCAGTGTTCCAAGCAAAGTAGGTAAATGAAATAACAACTCACTTTTCAAATGAGCTGATATTCGCCGATACGCATTTCTTGCGCTGACACTATATCTATAGTTATTGTGGATCGAAGATAAGAAAGCTCAAAATAATGTATTAATAGCCACTTAAAAGAAAGTTATTACAAGTAATGAAATCTATTAAGGCACGTTCACACTGTCGGGCATACCGCTGGACGTATTCACCGCAGCCTCCATTAGCGCCGCTCGCCGGACTGTCACAATCATTTTTCTTTCCCTCCAGCGCTAATTCTCAGTACCACTCCACTGAACATACACTGCGGCGGCCAGTCTTGATATTTCTGAATATTTTTTTGCGTTAGTCATAGTTAAGCCTATATGAACATACATATTATACTGAACAATAAAGATACTATAACGGCCATTCCTAATAAAATAAGGCAATTAGCAATACCTTCCGATACCAATAATATATTATTATATTTAATTAAGTATTTATAAATGCACCACAGATTCGTGGTAAGTTCTCGAGAAACTTTTGGAACCAGATAACAGAAACATATTTACCCCCCGTTTATGAAAAGCAAATCAACGCTTAAATCAACAATTCCGTGTTAAAGTATCTTGTCAGTACAACACCACTGATTTTAACAGTCATGTTAAACCGGAAGATAATCAATAACATGTTAAATTAAGTGGCGCTCAAGTCTAATGCGGTCCTTGTTTTCCCACCAAGCAGTGATAGTAGGAGGGCTCTTAAGGCCATAACAGCCGAATATTGAAACGCTTATTACACATTCTATTTACAGGCTGTTACTGCTTAGCGAAATGGCCAAGACAGCATGTGACTTGAGCTTGAGCTTAACCTACTGCTTCAATATATTGCTATGTTCTAAACTAAATACTTAGTCATAAATTAAAAACTTACTTTAACATTTATTGATACAAAAGCTGTTGTTGTTAAATTTAAAACCTAACAACATTATGTATGTTAGTATAAATAATATTATGTAAGTATTGTAAACCATTATAGTTTTGTAAACCGAGCGCTAAACTCACCGACAAACTGCTACGCAGTTTGGTGGGCTGCATGATTTAAAATGTAACTTAAAAAAAATAAAGTCTTTTATTATTATTAATATTCACCCGATAGCCCTTCAAATTTCTAATATAAGTGCAAGTATCAAGAAGTTTCAGTAGCGAGTTTCGTTGATATCGACTTTTATTACTGCGGTGGGGTTGGTCATTAACGAGATAAAGCGGCTGCCACCTGATAAAGTGCGTTTTGTTGCTCGCTTACTTGTTACCGTAACACTATACTTATCCCGGAAAGGCTACCTTCTTCTTATATACTTGTTATTATTATTAGTAGTGCTTATTAACTTATTATTATTGCCAATGTACCTACCTATTAGCAAAGTTATTGGAATATAACTGCACTTTCGGCTTTCTGAAAACGTAATGCTGTTCGTCTTTC
Organism: Celastrina argiolus; assembly: GCA_905187575.2. Lineage (NCBI taxonomy): Eukaryota > Metazoa > Arthropoda > Insecta > Lepidoptera > Lycaenidae > Celastrina > Celastrina argiolus. The sequence goes on along the minus strand of LR994584.1, from coordinate 6,551,514 downwards.
ACCATCGTTAATTATAAATCATAGGAGCTTCCGAGATAGATATATTATGCATCCTAAAATAATTATCAGTCATTTATTTTACACATTGTAGGTAAGTACTACTTACATAAAACCAAAGTCTCTGTCGCATCCGTCTGTCTGTGAGCTCACAATAAACTCAAAGATACCTGCACCGTTTCTGCTGTTTTCACAAATGAATAGTGGTTCTCGAGGAAGGTTTCGGTGTATTAATTAAATCCGGTAGGTGGCGCTTCTGTGAGTGCGTCAAGGTACAAAGTTCGTCGGGACAGCTAGTAATTATTATTTGTAGGGTGGGGCGGGTAGGTAGTTAAATTTGTAGGGTGGGGCGGGTAGGTAGTTAAATTTATTTATTCAACTAATATAAAATTCTGCTCGATCCGATTTACAAATATTACAATGATTAATATAACGGATGTAAACATAATAGTCAATGTAACTTTGGGATATGGTTATATAAACCTTTTCTCATTGATTCTCTAGTTTTCATCTTACAAAAATATACTTAAAGAAGTAAAAAGTAAAATATTTTGACATAAAAAAAAAACATTTCCAAAATGAGGAAAGTTAGTTTAATCATAACTCAAAGTTATACTCTCCTTTTTACACCCTATAACCTATATTAAACACTGAAACATTACACAAACCCGTTACACAGAAACACAATATGACACGTAATATGATAAAAATTATCAACTAAAGCACCAAACAATTGTTTTATTACGAAGCTTTAACACCGTACAAACAATAGTGGTGCAATTACTAACACTTTACCTAGCGTTTCGTATGATTGATGACAGCGCGACGGTCGCGGCGCGGCGGCAGTGCGATGTGCGATGAGTAATAGTGTGCCGCCGCCGTATGATACTATGAGGCTTAACTAGGGTTGCCATCCGTCCAGGTTTCCCCGGATTTGTCCTAATTTGAAAGCCATGTGTCCAACTCCAAGTTGTCCGGTTGAAACCCGGACTACAACTTGCCCGTTCCCCATATATTAATCAAGATGTAAGTTAATGAAAAAAGTATTGAAATGTCTGAAAGCTCCAAAATCCGGGGAAATTATGCTTCGGTCATAGGAGGCAGGTTTTAGAGATGGCAGCCCTAGGCTTAACTCACATTGACGCACAGTATCATGTTTTTCATCTATACCAAATTCTATAATATAATTAACTAGCTGTGCCCGCGACTTTGTTCGCGTGGTTGTCGGCAACACTATCGCGATTATCTTTTAATTGCTCACGATGGTTTTTGTTATTATGATTATTAAAAAGGTCTAAATCTTTCATACATATTTTTTGAGTAACTTATATATACCGTTTATGCAGCGCACGCAACGAAAGTCCTCAAATGTGAATAATTTTCTCCGTTTTCGCAACATTTCTCACTGACACTTCGCTCCTATTGGTCGCAGCGTAATGTTATATAGCCTAAAGCCTTCCTCTATAAATGGACTATCCAACAAAAAATGTTTTTTTTAAATCGGAACAGTAGTTTATGAGATTAGTGCATTTATAAAAACAAACAAACTCTTCCGTTTTATAATATTAGTATAGATAATAAGGTACAAATTTGTATAACGGAAATATGGTTACGGTAGACGCGCGTTACAAACAAGGAAGCGCCGACGCGACGCTCATTTATATTATATTTATAGCTATTATACAAATTTGCACTCAATAATAATAAAAATATACGTATATAGAAGAGTATAATTTGCTAAACCTGAATAACATGACAACTAAACTGCACCAATGTGAGTTGAGGCTTAGGGTGCCGTCGGAGGTCGTGTTATACAAAATTATAACATGTGGATGTTCTAACTGATATTTTTGGAAAAATAAATAAATAGAACTTCAAACATAGGTCATGATCATTTAAAAAAGAAGCGTAACAATTTCGAACCCTTTTTCACAAGCTTTTGTTTCCCTTCACCTGTGTGTGTGTGTTATCAAATCATGCGTGTACATATTATGATCAACTTCCCCTTGTCCGATTGTGCTGAAGTTTTGTAATACCATAAGAAGGAACGCCGAACCATCGCTCTCGACCTTGAGAATGCAGCGAGCCACACTAGAGAGCGTGAGCTCCCACCCTAGCACTACCACGAGATCATGGCGCTGCATGGCCCAACGATCGGATACGTCTCGGGTGTGCTTGGCTGTGCCCTCCGCAGTGCCGCAATTGTGGCAGGCTGGCGTAGGCTCTCTCCTGGCAGATGGACCCATCCTCGACTGCGCCAGGGCGTTACTCCGCCTCCGCAGCAACCTCTCGTCTTGCCCTAGCCTCCACACTCGCAAGAGCTCCTCCAAAGTCAGCAGCAAAGCAACGTAACTTTCGTCTCTAAGAATATTGTTACTGATGTGAACTGTACATCTTTAATGCTAATATTACAGCATGTAAATGATGACACAAGAAAGATGACATATAAAACAATTTATTAGGAATGTTGTCTGGGCCCCCCGAGCCGCTCCGCCCAGCAAACGCGATTAGACAAACATTTCCTGACGCGAGCCACTTTTTCCGAAACTTGGCGAATAAATCAGATCGGCGGTGCGTCGCGTTCGCGTCTTGCCAAAATTTATGTACCGTTCGTCCCTTTCGTATGGAGATGTGGACCGCTATTTACATATAAATACCTCGATTATTTGAATTATTCAATCGAGAGGGGGCGGCGCTGACGAATCACTTCCTCAGGAGATCTGTAGGCTCGAGTTTGATGCGACGTCTTACAAGTTTTTATAGTTTATCTTAATGTAACAGTTTTATCGCCTAACTTCGGAGTTATATATTGCTTTGTCGCTCTACTTGTTACAGAGTAGAGCGACTTCCAGTTTTGTCTACCTTTCAAATAAGTTATGTTGTATATTTCTAGTCTAGTAAGTAAACGTTGAACTCTAAATTCGGTTATTGTGAAGTCACTTAATATGTAGGTTTCTCTCCCGTTACCGTACAAGCTGTTAGATTTAGTCAATCGTAATATCACGTATCACACCTGGCCGTGTGGTGACGGCATTAGAATACAATTATCACCACCCCCGATACTATCCTAGGGGAGTCGTAAGAGGCGACTAAAAGGAAACACACACACATCAACAGCTAGTGTGAGAGAAGGAAAACTCGAAACAAAACCCTGTACCAACCCGTCTAGCCAGCGTGGTACCAGTAGGCTTTTTAACCTCCTATGTTTACGCACCAGAAGACCAGGCCCCTAGTCCCCGGCGGCCCCGCTATTCCTGGCTACGGTAGCGGCCACGGTAACGGCGGGGCGAGGGGTGCTAAGAATCTCCGGAAGAGATCCGGCTACCACCCCCCTTCTAAACGACAACTGGCCCTGGTAACACACAACGTGCGCACTTTGAGGTTAGACGAGAAGCTCGTAGAGCTGGAAGAGGAGATGAACAAGTTGCACTGGGACATTATTGGTTTATCGGAGATCCGAAGAGAGGGCGAGGATACGATAACCTTACAGTCCGGCCACTTGTTCTACTACCGGGAGGGAGAACAGAAGTCCCAAGGTGGTGTTGGGTTTATCGTCCACAAATCTCTCATCAACAACATTGTGTCCATCGAGAGTGTGTCAAATAGGGTTGCATACCTTGTACTGAGAATCTCAAAACGATATTCGTTGAAGATTGTACAGGTATACGCCCCATCGTCAACACATCCAGACGATGAAGTAGAAGCTACGTATGAGGACGTCAGTAGGGCCATACGTAGCTCTAAAACACACTTCACAGTTGTTATGGGAGATTTCAATGCGAGGCTGGGCTGCAGAAGCGATGGTGAGCTGAAAGTGGGGCCATTTGGATTTGGGCAGAGGAATCCCAGAGGACAGATGCTGGCGAACTTTATGGAGAAAGAAGGACTCTTCATAATGAATTCTTTCTTCCAAAAGCCGCCGCAGAGGAAATGGACCTGGTTGAGTCCCGACGGTGTAACTAGAAACGAGATTGACTTCATTATGAGCACCAAGCGGCAGATATTCAACGATGTCTCTGTGATCAACATGGTTAAGACCGGAAGTGATCACCGAATCGTCAGGGGCATGTTGAATATCAACGTCAAACTTGAGAGATCGCGTCTGATGAAGTCTACGCTCCGACCGTCGAATGTCCATATCCAAAACCCCGAGAGCTTTCAACTTGAACTGTCAAATCGCTTCCAATGGCTGGACAGCTGCGCATCAGTGGACGATATAAATAGCAGGCTGGTAGAAACTGTCCATACGGTGGGGTCCAAATTTTTCAAGACCCACCGTACAAATAGACCTCAGAAACTATCCGACCAAACCCGGAACCTCATGGCCAGTCGACGTTCAATGACGCTCCAAACTTCGAGTGACGCTGACTCATATAGGCAGCTCAATAGACAGATCACGAAGTCCTTGCGACACGATATCCGTTCTTTTAATACCCAGTGTATTAAAGAGACGATAGAGCGGAACCAAGGCTCCAAAGTGTTTGCAAGAGACGTATCTATTGGGCAAAGCCAGTTGACAAAGCTGAAGACCGAAGATGGACGCGTAACGTCAAATAAGTCCGAGGTACTACGGGAGATAGAGAGGTTCTATGGACAGCTGTATACCTCGGTCTCAGCTGAACCTGCTAGTTTAGCTGCAGACCCAAGAGCCAGGCTAACACGACACTATACCGAAGACATCCCGGACATCAGCCTGTACGAGATTAGGGTAGCTCTCAAACAGCTTAAGAACAACAAGGCTCCGGGCGAGGATGGAATCACTACAGAGCTTCTGAAAGCGGGCGGCACGCCGGTACTAAAAGTCCTTCAGAAACTCTTCAATTCCTCCTTACTCGATGGGAAAACGCCAGAGGCATGGAACAGGGGTGTTGTGATCCTGTTCTTCAAAAAAGGCGACAAAACCTTACTGAAGAACTATAGGCCCATAACACTGCTGAGCCATATCTACAAGCTGTTTTCGAGAGTTATTACGATGCGTCTCGAACGCAGGCTGGATGACTTTCAGCCTACCGAACAAGCCGGTTTCCGAAAAGGCTATAGTACCATAGACCACATACATACGCTGCGGCAGATTATACAAAAGACCGAAGAGTATAATCGGCCATTATGCTTGGCGTTTGTGGACTATGAGAAAGCCTTTGATTCCGTCGAAATATGGGCGGTCCTTAGATCTCTCCAGCGTTGCCGTATTGACTATCGGTATATCGAAGTGTTGAAGTGTTTGTATAATAACGCCACCATGTCAGTCCGAGTACAGGAGCACTGCACGAAGGATATCCCTTTAAAGAGAGGAGTAAGACAGGGGGATATCATATCCCCGAAACTGTTTACCGCTGCTCTGGAGGATTCCTTCAAGCTCCTGGAATGGCAAGGACTTGGCATCAACATCAATGGCGAATACATCACTCACCTTCGATTTGCCGACGACATAGTAGTCATGGCAGAATCGCTGGAAGATTTGGGGCGCATGCTCGGTGGCCTCAATAGAGTTTCTCAACAAGTGGGTCTTAAAATGAACATGGACAAAACAAAGATCATGCACAATGTCCATGTTGCACCCACCGCACTAACTGTTGGGAGCTCTACTCTTGAAGTTGTTGACGAATATATATACCTAGGGCAGGCTGTCCGATTAGGTAGGTCCAACTTTAAGAGAGAGGTCAGTAGACGGATCCAGCTCGGCTGGGCAGCGTTCGGTAAATTACGCAACGTCTTCTCGTCTAAAATACCTCAGTGCCTTAAGACAAAGGTATACAACCAATGTGTGTTACCAGTGATGACTTACGGTTCTGAGACGTGGTGCTTCACGAAGGATCTTTTCAAAAGGCTCAATGTCGCTCAGCGTGCTATGGAGAGGGCAATGCTCGGTATTTCTCTACGTGATCGAATCAGAAATGAGGAGATCCGTAGAAGAACTAAGGTTGCTGACATTGCCCGTAGGATCAGCCAGCTGAAGTGGCAATGGGCCGGCCACATAGCACGAAGATTGGACGGTCGATGGGGCAAAAAGATCCTAGAGTGGAGGCCACGTACTGGCAAGCGCAGTGTGGGACGGCCACCTACCAGATGGACCGACGACCTGGTGAAAACTGCCGGGTCACGTTGGATGCAGGTGGCAATGGACCGGTCGCACTGGAAATGTATTGGAGAGGCCTATGTCCAGCAGTGGACAGTAAAAGGCTGAAACGACGACGACGACGAATATCACGTAAAATGTAGCTTAGAAGAATTACGTTCTTCTTATTTCATCTTTAGTATTCTGTTTGCTTATCTCGAAAGCTACATTCGTAAATAAATTTATAGTAGCATTACCTAATGGCGTCATAAAAGTTTTGCACACAAAAAATATATCGGAGCCTTTCGCCAATGATAAAGTTTTATGAGGCTGTTACGGAGTCACAATAGGCGGAGCGCGCTGGAGCTCCGAAGGCTTAGTGCATCCGATTTCCATACAAAAACTTCTATTTCCCGAACTAAATGGCACGTGAGAGGACATAAAACCCGGCACAACTAGAAGCTTGTTGTTGGACATTACAGTTAGTATTTCGTCGTTGCAAAATGGAATAGGCGAGCAGTGACCGCAACTAGCGCCACTCTTTTTAAAATAAATTTTACAATGACACAAAGATCTTATTGAAAAAAGTAATCGGTTCAAACTTTAAGTAAATAGTTAAACTAGCTTATTATAGTCATATATAATAGTTAAACTAATATTATATAGTATATCTCGTGAGTAATAACTAAAACGGCCGTTTTAGTTATTACTTACGAGAGTAAATACGGTATAGGATTTAGAGCTGTAATTAAATGCCAATAAATTAGTTAAACTATTTACTTAAAGTTTGAACCGATTACTTTTTTTAATAAGATCTTTGTGTCATTGTAAAATTTATTTTAAAAAGAGTGGCGCTAGTTGCGGTCACTGCTCGCCTTAATGGCTGCCGGCGGCCAAGCGATCGGAATTCAAACGAAATTTATTATTTCTGGAAATACGCATATATAATTTAGGATTTGTTATTTTCAAGTCTGATTATGAAGGCCGACCTGATGGTCAGAAAAGCATGTATAAAGTCCGGTGTCTAAACCTGTCGTGTGTCTCACATTAATGTAAATTTGCTATAGTTTTTACTATGGTTTTGAATAGTTAATGGAATCAGGCGTTACTTAGCGGAAATCTGCTTGCAGGTTGTGGTTATATTTGTTTCGCGGGATAATGCTAGATATAATATATTTAAATTGTATACTATGGTTTTGATATTCTACGAGTTTAAAATTTTGTATCGACGAATATTTGATTCAATCTACATTCCACATAGTTATAAAACAAAGGTATTACTTGCATACATAATACTTGTATTGTAACAAACACGTTACAGACTGCTAAAGCTTTTTCGTCTGTCTAAAGGTATTACAAATTATATCGAAAAACATTTGCTATAGTTTTGACTATGGTATTTACATTCTATAGGTGTAAAATTTTGTATCGACAAATATACATGATTCAATCTACATTCTACATAGTTATAAAACAATTGTTAACACGACTTGTATTGTAACAAACACGTTACAAACTGCTTTTCGTCTGTCTTATTGCAAATTATATCGAAAACCGCGCTAAAACGCCCGCTATCGCGCACGATCGGTCTGATAGCATCGGTAATTCGCCAAATCCCTCATTCATTCGCCACTAATCGCGTTATTGTATAGTAAGTGCACTGCCGGCTGTGTATCATCAGATAAGGTATGCTAATACAAATGCGAGTGTGCGCCGGGGTTTCCAGTTGCAAGTATAGTTTAATAATAGTTAAAATCGAAATATGATTGTATGAAAGTCCAGTTTTAAAGTTATTAATATTAGATCGGCAGATATAGATTTGTTTAACTAATAACTGATAAATATTTATTGCAACAAAACCTAGTTTTAAATAAGTTCATTTTAGGCAATATAATATAGGTAATAATATAAGTTATATTCTTTAACTCATATAAGATGCTAAAGAGCGCTTGTCGCTTCATTTTAAAATTATAGAGTACTGTTACGAGTTGCGACGGTGTGATGAAAGCAGTAAATTAAATAAATATATAACACACACAATATGGAAACCATTGTAGACTCGTCACGTGCGTTTGATTCGATGTCCAATGTGTCTAGCAGATTTCAAACTCCTATCGATCTTTATCATTGCGATTAAATATTTAATGTTAAAAGTATATCGGTAATCTGTACAGTGTGTAGGGTTGAAGGGTGGGCGTGTGGATTACGATGGTATCGCGACCAACACAGCTCCGGTAGCCGCTAATGTGACGTAATGCCTTTGTTCTCGCGCACACCGCATCCATCATGCTTTTATTCGTAAAAAGTAAAAACGTTCCGTTTTACACGTTTGTGTTGTTTTTCATCTAATAATCGAATTTTCTCAAAAATAGTAAGAAACCTAAATACGAGGTGTAAAATAAGTGAGTGAGTAATACTTTGGGGTATGTATGGGCCTCCTGTGTAGAGTTTACTGTAAAAGTACCAGCGCTGAAAGACTTACTTTTGCCTTTCATGTTTCTATGAGCCCCATGTTGAATGTCACAACATCATTAATTTGCCCATACAATAGTTTAAAAAAAGTGCCTTTTTAGCGTTGGTACTTTCACAGTAAACTCTGTATACGGGACCGATACATTTAGGGTGTATTATCACTCATTGACATTATAGTATATAAAAAACATAGCACCCCAAGCCCGTAAATAACAATACGAATCAAGGAAATAAGTTGTAAGTTCCAAATACCTATCGAACTCGAATATCTATGCTGAAAAGCTACCCTCGTCTATCTGATCTATTAACATTTAAACTGCGCTATCTACAAATGTTTGATCTTGTGCAGTTTTAAATTTCATTGAATCGCAACGTATCGATCGGGAATCTCGTTGGCTACTTCCATCCCCTCCGAGTAAATCGCATTTACAACGTTTCAACCTCGCTAACATGTTAAAACAGAACTAATGGACATTCGTTTCGGAGCCAGCCCGCAAGAGACGAATAATACAAGTAAAATGGTCCCATCTCCACGCTTCATTAATTTTATTGCCCCGAGGCGCTCCGTTCGAGTCGGAACGCCGCCGGCGAAAACTCGCGTTGTTGTAACTTAAATTAAATATGAGCTATTATGCGTATTTCGGAACGCACTCTTTTGTTCTATGACAACTGTCACTTTTGGCGCGTAATCCTTTGTAGATGTAATCTGTGGCACAATGAGCCGGCGTAATGGAGATATCCGCGAGCGTGGCGGAGCGACTCGGTCACGGGTTTTTTGTGTCGCGCGACACAATGGGATTATTCCCGACTGATCATTGCTTATCATAAGTAGTAGGGGGGTGCGTAACATGAAAACTAAATTTGGTTTATCGGCTATTATGGAAAGTAGGTGTTAATGTTGGCACAGTTATTTATGATGCGAGCGTGACTTCCGAGTTTTCTATCAACTTTTACGGTTATGGCGGCTCAAGTATCACTTTTTATTAATATTAATTCACCCGCATATTTATATATAGTAGGTCCAGTCGATAGCAGGTTTTAAGTTTGGTTCGGAAGACAAATTCCTTTGTATTGTTCACATACTTGGGCACTATATGACTTCTGAGTCTGAGCTGGCCTACTTTTAACGAGGCCGGCCACTTAGACCAAGTGAAGTTAAGAAAAATAATAAATAATTGTCAAAAAGAACTTTTTTAAAACACTTTTATAGTGCCCGTTTCAGGTCATATGACAAATTAATTACAAAATACGTACAATAAACGTAAGCGGGTTTCGCGTGACCAAACGTTATAATTTACCTATATTTCAACAGTTTGTTTTTGTACCATAATTATTTAAGGAAATAACAACAATATTTCTTTTGAGTTTTGTAATTAATTTCAATTTTAAATTATAATAAAGTGTAACTTTTAATTTCTTAAAACGGCGCTAAGCGAACATTTTCTAAATTTACATAAACAGCATGTTATCGTTAAAAGAAAAACAAACAACATTAATAAAATCTCAAAGAGAAACAAAGCATCATGGCCACATCCGACCGTATTAAGCCAACAAATAGATTTATATGGCAAAAGGAGTTTTTATTAGAGACAAAAATATACGAAACAAACAAAAGGTTGTAAGGGCAAGAGGAGGTAACCTCTCGAGCACAAAGCCTCAACTACTAATGTTCGCCGACAAAGGCCCGGAACTATTGTTTGTTGAGAAAGCTTTATTTCACTACCCCAGGGACCCGCGACAGTAGGTTGACTTAAAAATATATTATAACACTACACGTTGGAAATTAAGGACATTTTTGTTTGTACATCACAAGGAACACGTTATTTTAAGTTTAAATGAATATACTATGTTAAGTTGTGATTTTATTGCTTAATTCAGAGTGTAAAAAGGACAGTACTTTGAGATACGATTATAGTACCTTTCCTTATTTTGGATTTTTTTTTTGTAAAAAACTAAATTTTTTTTTATTTTTTACTATTTCTTGTTTTTTTAGAAACAACAAAAAATAAAAAAATATTTTTGAAAAAAATATTATATATTTCTAGAATGAGAAAAGGTATAATCATTTCCCAAAGTTATAGTGGCTGTTTTTTTACACCCGTTATATGAACTATGTATAAGTATATATATTATGTGTATAGTATAAAAAGTATTAAATATATTTCCGTTGTCTGGTACCTGTAACACAAGTTCTTCGGATACTTAGCACAGGGCCAGATTGACGTGGTGTGAACCGTCCATAGATATTATTATTATTTATATTAATTATATAACTGGTGGTATGGTTATACCACTTATACCACTTATGGTAAGATTAACTTCAGATCAGACGCGCGTCTACGGCGTAGCGGCTACACAGTCTGCGTAGTACGTAGCACGGCTACAACATACTACGTACATATAAAAAATACTGTACCTAATGATCGATATTATGTAATCGTAACTTTGGTATTTGATATTGATAATAATTTTAAGCAATATTTAACAGTTGTAGCATTCATATTTTAGAGGAAGACAACTATATTATATTTTTCTCTAGGAAAAATAACACCCACGTCCACACAAATCTTACAGGGCGGTGCGCGCTGGGGAGTTGAAAATTATCCTTTTCACAAACGGCCTTAAGCATAATAGAGAAAGCACTTAAGCCATTTTCTCCGCCTTTAAGTGGCGTAAGCGCGGGCATTTGGCGGTCGGCTTCGCGAGCTAGAAAATCAGCCATTACATCTCAAAAGGCTAATTCTCTTAGGGGTGGGAGGGGCGTATGGGGTGCGGGGAGCTAATGTGGCCGCTGGGCGGCGCTAGGGGCAATTAGGCTACATGCGAGCAAATGGATCGTGCATTACCGACGACGGGATTGATTTATAGTGACCGGTGACGTCACCGATCGAGCCACCTGGATAGTGGGCGATACAGCCATTATGTCCGTCGTTTGATGTGTAGCGTGACACGATTGGTTTCCAATTGAGCACAGGTGTGCAATTTTTGTATGTGATACGAAATGTTATCTGTTGGCATTTCTGTTTACAATTGTTTTCGAAATTTGTTTTTCCTATTTGCACAGAACAATTGAGCTGTTAAGGTTTTAATGTCATTATTTTGTTGAATTGAATATCATGTATTATTATGATTGTGGGTCCCGAATTCATATCTCAATATGCGGATCGGCCTTTCCCCACTGAAATCCGCAAGTTATTATTCATGTAGCAGGACTCATGATCCTTTTACAAGTTATTTTTGATAAGTTTCACGTAAAAGATCACATCTGTTAGCGGCCGGGCGTCTATGTAGTGATCTATGAATAATAAATGCCGCCGGCCGATTGGGGAAATTGAATTTTATAGTTGGCAACACATTCGAGAACAGATGTCACAAAATGGCCGCCCGCCTGGGGCTATATGTAATCGAAATGTCAAATAGAAATCAAAATTAGGTCGATTGTAGTGTTAATAATTAAATAATGGCATTAAGCGACGATCGACATGAGAAATTAGTACGGGATAAGGGTGAAGACTTATTTATGTTTGAGCGCATATGAAAACATTCGAACACCGGAATACTCGCCTCTTTATGTCTTTACTCTAAGAACTTCGATTCGATCGCAATGGTATAGGCAATTAAAAAGAGTACCTGACCGGTAAGACTTAACGACGATGGATATATTCTACTTAATTCGCTAAAATACAATATTAACTTCTTCTAACTTAAGAGCTTCGCTCTTGTTGATGGAGTTTTCTCCATTCCTCTCTGCACTCCGCCCTTTTCTTGACCTCCCGATACGACACGACCATCACTTTCTCACCAATATTACCATGTTATTACAATATACATAATATTACAATATTGCCTACCTAATTAAAATTAACATAACCCATCAACATTTCGATAACAATTATTAGAAATAGTAACTGAAAATTATAATATACCTCCTTCTACACAGCAAATTGACTAACTCGTGTGGATCCGAAGCTTAATGTATAGTCAAATAGCACGCACCTCGGTGCGAGCGGGCTATTAACGCCTGTGTTTGGACATTAGACAGTTGTCGGTCCATTACGTGGACACAAACAAGGAGGCATACATTATTAATGTGACAACGTATTCCAATTGACTAATTGATATTAATATTTTTAGGGTTCATTAACATGGGATTGCAGTAAAAAAATTGTTACCTACTGATATTTCCCTACCATAGCGTAAATTCTAATTTCTTAGAGAAAAAAACTAGCGTTAAAAACCGCACAGTAACACGAAAAAATAAAAAATATAGATTACATAAACTTGTTTTAATATTTTCCTTTTTACAGGGTGTAAAAAGAGTAGTCGTGATTAAAATACCTTTTCTCGACTTAGTTCTTGACTCGATTTTTTGTCATAAACTTTTTTTTTACTTTTTACCATTTATTACTTTTAGACGCAGAAGTAGAAATACACGTTTTTTAATTTATGTAAAATACACTTCTGGAATGAGAAAAGGTAGTAACTATAATGACATTATGACCAAGTTATAGTGACTGTTATTTTTACAATCTTCTATGAATATTACGTTTAAGAAATAAAAAAATATAATAAGTATGTACCCAATGTAAAGTTGTCCATTTTTAAAAGTGAAACAAAACGAAACGTTTTATCTGTCAAATAGGTTCTTAAGTAGAGGTTGCGATTGCAATTCTTGAGACTGTGTTATTAATACGGGCCTAAGTGCCTACTACAATAATATTCAATCTACATTCAAATAACAACACGCGTATTTAATACAGGTTAATCTATGTACTTTGTTACAAGCTTAGCATAATACCATTGCCAACTGACAACTCAATTTTAAATTAACAATCTAGATCTAAAGTACAACAATCGTACAATAATTCAATAAATGTCGGATACATAATCGCCCCTCGATACAGAAATTCGCGCTATCCGTTTACATCATTAAATTTTATTAGTCGCCTCACAATGGAGGGACTTTCCTCCGACCCTCGCCAATTCGTATTTCCTTTTGCGCGAATTAATCAGGCTATTAAGTCGGCTTCGAGTCGTATGACGAATGTAAGCCGGATGTACTGTAATACTATGTTAATGCATTTCAGTGTTGCCAGTTTTTTTCAAGAAAGTAAGTTTTGTTGATAAACTTCCTTAGTTAAAAGTCTGACGGCCGCACATAGATACATTAATTTGAATGATTATTTAAGAAGTTTATTTATTTTAGACTTACCAACAGAACATCATTTGGTACATTAATAACAATTCAAAACAAAATTATGAAGTTATACATATAATAACAATAGACAATATTGCATCATATATTTTGTTGAATATTAAAACGCGGTAAATAAGCTTTTTATATTTTAGTTTAGTATAGTAGGACAGATTTGCGTCCTTGTATATTAAATAATTAAATATTTATATTGCACATTTTCAATTAACAACATAAATGAAGTGGATAGGCTATTTGAATCGAAAATACAACTGCGACTCGATAATAACTCGATTAATAAATCGAATCAGTGTATCGAGCGTCACTAATACGCGGATAGCATGTCTAGCAATTATTACTATTACTGGTCAATCTGTCATAATGTCATAGTGATGCGCCTATTATTTCACATCGTCGTTTCAATTCCGGTTCAAGTGGAGAATTAGATAATCACGCGATCAGAACATCGGCCACTGTGATTTAGTTTCAAATTGCTTTTTTGTTACCGTGATTATTTTTAGTGAAAATTGCTTTAGACACCGTTATAAGTAGTTCGGATAGCATAATTAAATGTCTTTAAAGGTGGAATATAATGACGAACGTGACATCAAACATGAGATAAGTAGTTAATAATCATAGTTTATTTTGTATTCGTAAATCGAACAGCAAGTATCGTAGATCGTAGACGTGGCGTAGATCTCTACGCGGAGCCTCTACGAGACGCTTGCACGCAGCTGCTGATCTCATCGAGACGCGATATTTTGTTGCATTATATGTACATAATTCCTTAAAATTGTTCCCCCTTACTAGTAAAATATTTACACATGTTGTGTATGTTCCTCTAATGTATAGTATACTGTGAATGTCATTATAAATAATGCTCTAATTAATCATCTGATCCATAACATTTATAATACGTCTCACGTCACTCACACATGATAGCGCGATCCAGGTAGTAAATGTCACACTAATTAGAATTTTATTAATATTATTATAACTATAGCGCGCCGCGGACATAACGGAGTTGAACTATTTATATCTACAGTAGTAATAATTGATGTTTACAACATACGTTGAGTGTAACACATAACTTGAGTGTAACGAAATGTAGAAATAAATGAAAACAAGTTTATAAAAAATAGAGCTGTAGCAAACCGTATGTATTCGTTACTGAGTAACGGGTACGCTATCTAGAACCGAGTAACGAATCGTTACACACGAATATTTTACGTTACTCGCATTGTTTCGTATCATATCCATATACACAGTTTCAACCACGCAATGTACCGTTTTCTTGCTGATTGTATGTCTCGAGCATACGCGCTATTCTGTGAATTTAAAAACTTAACAAGTTAAAAAGCGCCTAGTACATACATATTCTTATATCATGTGTGCCGCGCCGGAACATATACTGTACGCGTACGTAATACGACTCGATTCGTTACTCTCGCACAACATACATAGCTAGCATGTTATGAGGTATCAGAAGTAACGAGTAACGATACGAAAGTAACGAGTACATGCGGGTATGTTTTTTTCGTTACTTTTACACCTCTAAATTAAAAAATAATATACATTTATTACCATACACTATAATATTATTATTTTATAAATCATTAAGAGAATTTGCCTCGTGATATTTCCTTCATTAATAGCTTCACTAAACTGCGTCGGGCCTCACTATCGGTATACCATCCAGCTTGGTGATCTGCTCCAGACGGCGGCAGGCCTGGTTGCGCCAGGTCTCCACGTCCGGCTGGTTATCGTAAAGCGGGTTGCCAATGAAAACCAAGTCCCTTAGCAATGGGAGTTCCTAGAAAATTATTTGTAGATAAATTCTAGGAACGAAATACATAAATACCATTTTAAATGTGAGTCAAAGTCAGACTTTTACCCGACTACGGCGAATCTAAAAGGAAGGCTGATGATGACCATATGACTATAGAACCCCTATACGAGATGCAATCGCTATAATTACTTACGAAGTTCGAAAACAAAATATATGCATACGAATTTGCTTGTCGTTTAGGGAATACGTTAAATACTATACATATTTGCTATCGAACTTTGTAAGTGATAATAGCAATAGAATCTTATCTGAGAATGTATGTTAGAGAGAGAGAGATATGTTTCATTGAAAAAGACCACGAATTGATGAATTTAAAGACATTTTTTTTTTGCCGATGCCAATTCATTTCTTTTTAATTCGGTGGACGTTTAAAAATGTTTACGATAATTGCCGAATGCACGTGCCGCCGTCGTGGCTCGCGAGTTACATTTGTAAAAGTGCAAATTAAATAATATGGACAAGTACGAGTTGGACTACGTGTGTCGTATACTTTGGGACACAAATGAGAAGGTTTAATTACGTCCACGTCACTATATGGAACGAGTTCTAAAATCAAAAATATTTTATTTCCAAATTAAAATTATAATTTTAACATTTGAAATTCTTGTAAATTTCTGCAGCTTCAGAAAAGACGTCATCGCGTCGAGAATTTGAAATGATTAATCTCGGAAACCACACGACGTATCGTAATTTTTTTACTAGTTTTTATTCATTAAAAAAATCGATGAAATAAAAAATAAGATGACGTTATATTCCAACACTTTAAATTCTTCTAAATTTAAAGTGTTGGAATATAACGTCATCGCGTTGAGAAATTAAATTAATTGTATACCTACACATTTTTTTGCACAGATTTTTTTTTCAACAGAGTTTACGGAGAGCTAGTTATAAAATTTGTGAACATTCTCCACTACTTCAAGTCATGTAATTAATAACTTAAACACCACAGCAGTTTTTTACGAATGCTGCACATAGGTACGTCGTATATGTAGCGTACAAACATTTTTACATATACCCACATATTATTGTATTCATGTGTTGGTGAGTCTTATATAAAATAAATACCTGAAAGAAATCTACCTACACCTGCGGTGTAATACACCTGATGATGACTAAGTCGAAACCGGCCGTGTATTTCAATAAATCTAATGTTTAACAACTAATAATGTGGAAAAAATGCAAGTCATTAGTGTATTATTACTGTGTAACATATATTTCCATCAAGAACCTACAGTACATTCAATGTGAATACCTGAAGCCGATTAAATTCGGCCCACTCCTTGATGTTATTGTTGGACATGTACAGCACACGCAGCCTCTTCAGCGCCACGACGCCCCGCAGCTTGTCCAGGGGGTTGTAGCTGATCCAGAGCTCTTCCAGCGTCTCCGCTACGGTCTCCTAAGATGTAAGAGAACACCAGAAACGCATTTGATTGTCGAAAATTATAGACCGTTAGATATGAGTTGGCGCTTACTGCATGTGTGTTGTGGGCGATAACTTCAATCAAACTTCTCTTGACTAAAAGACATATTTTACATAACTTCTTAAAACATTGTGTTTATCTTAAGAAAGGTATAACAATAATAATATACAGATGATTCATGGTTCATATATTAAGCCGAATAAAGGGTGAAGAGTGTTGTTTTGTCACCTCATATAAATTACTTGACCACAAGGAGTGAATCTTACTATGCTGGGGCTCGCGGGCTCCTAGTCTACACACACGAACGCCCCGGTCGTTGATCTAAGACCTGACCAGGTTTGAAACTCATCTATTTTGTGACTTTTATAGAAATATTTAATCGCGATTTGAGGTGCCAAAACAAAAAATGCTACGCGTCATTCTCTTCACACTATATTTGGCTTAATGTATGCACCATTAATCAGCCTGTATTTTACACAATAGTGTTCGTATCCGAATTAAAAAGTAGAGTATAAAGAAGAATTTAATTTTCTCGCATTACGTAAATAACATACCTGTATGTTACATAATGTACTTACAACACCAGCTAAGGATTTAATGTTATTGCGTCCCAGTGACAGTATCTTCAGGCTCCTCATGCCAGCGATTCCTGCTATTTTCTCAATCATATTTGATGATAAGCTCAGTTTCCTAAAAATATAAGCTCTAACAATATAAGAATAAGCATTTCGTTTGTTAATAATAATTAAACGGGGGATAGAGGTCAGATTTCCCAGATAATGTGACAAATCTTTCGTTACGTTTGTGTGCTAAATAAGTGTTACAGGATTGCTCACCCTGGGAATAGAGTAGCTCCCTGCAATGTAGGTACTTTTTATACTTTGTCATTTAATCGTAATAAGTTTTGATTAGTATTAACATTTTTGATGATGATAATATGTCGTGTTACTTACGCCGCGCACCGGGTCCTCTCGGTAGATAAGGGCAGCGAACCAGTGTTAGGCTTTATGGTTTGAATTTGCATAATCTATAGTTATAGAGCCTACATTAGCTAGCTCTACATTTCTTATATATGCACGGGGAAATTAACAAAAGCTTATAAAAATGCGTTGTTTTAATGCGCTGCATCTACCACACTACCAGTCATCGGCTGTCCATTAAAGCTTGAAACTTACTCGCAATCCGCGAGGCTGGACAGCGCCCCGTCCATCTTCTCAATCGGCGGCCACTGGAACTGCAGTTCTATGACCCTCGCCTCCGTCGCCTTCTCTCCTGACTCGCGCTCCCATCGCGCGATCGCCTCCTTACATGTTGTCGGTTTTAGTGCCATTGTGCAGGTATTATTGTGGAATATATTAAACTTTTTTTTTATAATATAGAGGTATACGTTAAACTGCTTCAAACTATTAACAATCGGATAATTAAATTGTAAACATTGTTTACATAACAGTTATTTTGACAATAATTGTCAGTGGTAGATATTTTTTTATAACGGAAGTAGTTACGTGGTACTTACCACGTAACTAATCCTGCTTAAATCCTGGCTTTTATTTGTGGCACAGTATTGTAGTGTCCTTTGTATGATAATTTAGAATTAAGTTATATTACCTACTTGCAGTACTTACTTGCCATATATTAATTACCATTACTTATCATGCCGAGAATAGACCTGTGTCATCAACAATAAGGGCTAAATAAAAAAAAAACAATCAAAAATCCTAAAGAAGAAAAACAAATATCTGCACAGTCCTCAATAACCTACACAATCACATAAACCACACCCGGGGGTCGTCCCGGTCGCCGCGGCGCAATCACGTCGCGCCTCACACCTCACACCCTCTATGCGCGCTGAATTTCAAGCGCCATGTCATCTGCGCCCAGGGCTGCCTACATAAGCTGCGTTCCAGTGGCAAGAAAATATAATTATCACTGTCACTGGAACAAAAGTTTTCAATCACATTCCTATTTTTATGTATGAACTTAGCCCGATAGAAACAGGGATGTAGTTGAAAATTTCGTTTATATAACGTTATCTCCTTGTAACTGGCATGCACCGTTATCGTATTGGTATATAGTATGTAAAGGTAATATTATGTTGATACTGTATCCAATGTAAAGATATAAAACGTGACCAAATTCAAGTGTCGTTGTATTTCTATATTGCACGCTACATGCCTATCACCTAAGTGCCATTTAAATAGATAGCTTAAATGGTTCACATTGTTGACATTAGATCTAACACAGTCACAGTTGGTAATTAAATGTAGCAAAAAATAAGTTAGTCTAAGACGTGTTCCAAAGTTTTGAGAGCTGCCGTAAAATAAAAAAATTAAATTATAAATTGATTTATTCAACAGACACATATATTTACATTACCTACACTACATCACAAAGTATTGGCAAAATAGAAAACTTGCCTTAACTAAGTTCTTATTGTATCTGCAAAGTATTTAAAAGAATCATTTGAATAAGTATAGACAATAAAACGTTGATAGATATAATTTTGGCAACCTTATTGTTGACGGCGACGGATATCTACCGTGACGCTAATCCTAAAAAGTGTTAACCCCATAAGTCTTGAGGTCCAAACGTGAGACTTAAATAAAATTACGAACAAGTACCTACTAACAACTAAAAAAATATAGGTACCTATAATAATAGTGCATACCTAGGTAGGTATCCACTTACTTACTTAGGTAAGTAAACCTAGACAGAATGTTTGTCACTTTACTGTTGCATGCTAGTCCATAAACGTACCTACTCGCAAAACACCACTTAGGTACCAAGGGATTTCTCTTAGTAAATAAATTGCTTGAATACAATTTTCTAAACGATCAAAGAGACCTTTATTCGACTTAATTACGGTATAACAGATTATTAGACTACACAAAAAATGTTCAATCGATCGAGCATTATCCGGTTTATTGTTAGGATAAATTTTATTTCTAGCTCGTAAATGATACTATTCGTACCGAACAGAGGGCACTTATAGTATAAACATGGGTTTTTACATGGCAAATATTTATTCCACCCCATAGGCGTCACAAAGTAATGTTTTGTTGGCACGCGGCGGCACGTGCGCGCTTCAAAACTGCATCCGCGACGTGCGCTCTCGCTCTTTAATGTAATTCATGTATGATATAAGCAAACTTAGGATTAAGTTTAGCGTTTATAACGCGATAATGGCTTTTCGAATTAGGGATGTTTGTTTGCGAGACGCCGCGCGGCGATGAGAGATTAAGTAACATTTTATTATTAAAATAACTAGCTGGCCCCGCGCCCACTTCGTTAAGCATAGGAACCGTTTAAACTTTCCCTGGACTTCCACGAACATTTCAAGACCAAAAATAGCCGAATCGGTTCAGCCGTTCTCGACTTTTAGCGAGACTAACGAACAGCAATTCATTTTTATATATAAAGAAGAAGAAGTAGAAAGAAGAAAAGTTTCAAAGAACTTACAGAAACCCCGCGTGAAACATTTTTTTATCTGCTGTGGTGAGTAGGTACCTAGGGGTAGGCCCAAATGAACAAGTCTCTATATTAAGTAGATATTAAGTATATACTAGAAGTTGCCAGCGACTTCGTGCTCGTAAAAATAACCGCAAATATTTATTTTAGTCTCATAAACAGAAGCATAATATAGGTACCCTTTTTAGTTAAATAAATAATATTTTTTATATCCCAATCTGTCCAATAGTTTTGGAGCCTATTCAGTGCAAAACAAACACACATTTTGCCTCTTGATATTAGTAGTATTGGTAGCTACTAAACTTAATACATCGAAAACAAAACTCTCAGTATTAAGTGGAATGTTACATACTTAAGTACTAATTACTGAATGATTACAATAATATGTATAGTAACTGTAGGTGTGGAGTACTCGGATATTATTTTAGGATTTTTTTTATTTGAGAAATTATGATCTCGAGAACGCACAATTTGTGCGTAATCCGTATTTAAGAATTAGATACAACTTTAAAAGGCGTACCTACTGCTTATTGTCTATTCTCCAAAACCTTACTCACTTGTTACTCACTTACCCCATTGCCTCATATATGAAATTTGGACTTCCTACTAAAACAGCGATGAATATTCAAATTTCCCGCCTTTCTAAACTTGACATTGACAATATTTTTAAGCTATAGATTCTTAATAAAAAAAACTTGCTGTCACTGGTCAGCTGACAGTTAAAGTTTGACAATTGACAAATGACAGATTTTCGTAATGACACAACGTGTGGATAACCTACAAAAAGAAGTGTTTACTTTTAGTCATTAATATTATTTGGCGATAAAATGGATGATTTACAACTAAATATAAGTGTATCTAAAAAGGTATTTCTTTGCTTCTCATATACGTGTTTATAAAATCTATTCTGCTTACTAAAGGTTATTTTCTTTTCATATCTAGAACAATAACAAACCAAACAGGCAAAGAACAGATCAACAAAATAATGGATATAAATTCAAATCAAAGCCCGATTTTAGTGGTAAAATATTCGCCAGAAAACGACACATCAATGTCGATCGTTCAACTCTCAATTACAAAAAGCCTGAGGAACCGCAGAACAAAAAATTTAAACAAAATGAGCCACAAGTTTCAAATGTTTCCGCATCTGCGCTAGAGAAAAGAGATTTAGCATCGAAACTGCGAGATCTTAGTGAAAATAAAGGAAAATACGCAAATAAAAATTATCAAGATATTCACGATGAATTGCAAATCAAACAGAAACCAAAAGGAAGTTGGATATCATCTCTCTTCAAAAATAATCCAGAGGTTCCACGTGTCGGGCAGAAAGCTGTAAAACCTGTGGTGGAGAAAGTGTTCTCTGGGACTACTTTTGCCGATTTAAATGTACATCCCCACAGCATAGCCAATTTGAAACAAAATCTCAACTTAACAGAACTTATGACAGTGCAGCAAAAATCTATACCAATAATATTACAAGGAAGAGATGTACTGATCAGGTATTAATATTATATTATTGATTACTAGTGGCCCGTCCTGGCTTTGGATGGGTTGACATTTATTTTAATTTTTATTTTGTTCTATATCATAAGAGTTTTTGCAGCGCATGCAATGAAGGATATTTTTTACACCTTGGGTAACGTTATTGTAGTTTTAGTGGGGTTCCTGATTTTTTTCTTGCAATTAAAATGACCCATATTAATCAGTGATAATGTAGCATTCAAATGGTGAAAGAAATATTATGATAAAAAACAAACATACTTACATACAAATATTTCCTCTTTATAATATTAGTAAGAGGGTTCCTTAAAAGTAGTCTGAAAAACTTATTTAACTTTTCCAAAACAAAAATTGTGTGTTCAAACATTTTAGAAGAAATTGCCAAAAATGTTCTCATATACAGATGTGTATTAAAAAATAACATAAATAATGTGTATGAAAACAATATTTCTTTATTTAGGTCACAAACAGGTTCCGGAAAGACTTTAGCATATGCATTACCGGTTATTGAGGGCTTGCAAGCAATAAGGCCAAAAATAAATAGGCATGATGGTGTCCGAGTGGTAGTGGTAGTGCCTACGAGAGAACTTGCTGTCCAGACATATGAATTGTTTGTAAAACTTGTAAAGGTAAGTAATTTATTGCTTTTGTATTAACTATTATTTTATAACATTTGGTAAATCAATTACAGAAGACTTCATTCACACACATGTCACATGGTTTACAGTAACATTTAGGGCATAAACTGAGTTAAGCGGGCTTCATACAAAAGTGACCCGTCGCGGAAAGCCGCGCGGGAGACCCGTCGCGGGAAGGCGGGCCGCGCGCCCGCGCTACTGAGCCCGTCTCCCCGCGACGGGCACCCGCGCGGGTCACTTTTGTATGTAGCCGCGCGGGTGACAGCTTCATGTTTCAAATAAATAAGTAGATTGACTTGGCAATCGCATGAAAACAACATAATATTTATCTCACAGTGATACGTATATTAAATCAGATCTTTTAGTGCGATTGCCAATCAATCTACTATTTATTTTAAATATGAAAGATTATTAATAATATTGATTTTGATCACTATAAGATGTTGTTAGACCGACCGACTAACCCCTACTTGTCATAACATGTATCTCTCAACTTTTTACGGTAGAAGAACGAAGTAGCGAGACTTGGCACTTTTTACAAGTTATATTTTTGATAGGAACTGATTTCTTTTTGTAGAAAATTTACTAAAACGCGTGTTTTTGTTAAAAAGTGCAAATATAACTTTGTAATCCTATAGGTTTATTATGGATTACAAAGTTAATTGTGCAGTTAGCGTATTTAGATAACTAGACAGAAATTCCAAAATGTTTAGGTTTTTCCGTCATTTATATACTAAACGCTACTTGTATTCCAAATTTGAAGCTTCTATGTCTGCTAGAAGTGCCTAATACTTTTGATGCTCGGTCAGTGAGTGAGTGAGTTAGTGACAAAATTAAGTTTGACAAGTTATAATTCTTAAACTTCTGTTTCAAATTGAATGAAATTAGACTAAAAATGCAGGCTTCTCTGGCTTTAACCCACAACTAAGTTATAAGTTATAGGTTGAAAATGGCCTGAACTGCTTCGAGAAAAGGAGGGTACGACCGTGCTTAACTTGGCAGATTATAGACGTACATCCTCACCCTGTCATTTGGAACCAGGCGAATGAATTATATAAAGACCAAGGCGCGCGGACGGCAGCATGGCTCTAAATTTGCAAATAATTATAACCTATTTGAAAATTTCGAAAATTTCAGTGACGCAGAAAAATCATAATATTAAGTTCTCCATCGATACGACTGTTGAACGACGTACATGCAAACTGTTAAAATTAAACTGGAGACACTGCGTAAGTCGGGTCTCCGCGACGGACTCCGCGACGGGCCACGCGACGGGCCCCGCGACGGGCCCCGCGACGGGCGCCCGTTTAACACAGTTTCAGGCCTTAGATAGGAAAATATATTCTTTAATTTCTTTTGTAATTATACTAATGTTCTATGCTACAGCCAATGCTAAAAATAAAAATTATTGTGCACTAAATCATCTATTTTATTTAAGCCAAAACTGTAAAATAATGTTTTAAGTGTATACTGTATATGTACTTGCTTTAGAATAGAATAGAAATAGAATAGAAAATCTTTATTTGCAAAAATATGGTACAGTAGGATGGTGGATGGTTATTTATTACAATTTTAATTTATTATTTCTAAAATGGTTTAGTAGATCACTGGACTACTCATCCAATTTAGAAACAAGAAATAAAGCAAGTACTAACATAAGACATTATTTTACAGCATGGATCTAATATTTGTAGAGAGTAATCATGGGATAACTCCCTACAATGTCACAAATTTTACCTCTTTATACTAATATAAGTATAGATATTATAAATATTGCCAGTTTAGTAACATTTTAATAACCAATATAAAAATATAAATTTATGTAAACCAATGTTTCTATTTTATTTTAGCCTTTTATTTGGATTGTACCTGGTCTTTTGAGTGGCGGCCAGAAAAGAAAAGCTGAAAAGGCGAGATTAAGGAAAGGTCTCAGCATATTAGTGGGCACTCCCGGCAGAATAAATGACCACTTGCGACACACACATTCATTAAACTTTGCTAAGACTGGGTAAGAATTTGTTGAAATTACACAAATATATTTGAATAACTTATTAGAAAAGGGGTTTTTATAAAAAAAAAAAATATTATGTTTCTACTAGGATATTTTTTTCATTATTTGACTTTTTTATCATATTATTAGATGCCTTATATTGGATGAGGCTGATCGTTTATTGGACATGGGCTATGAAAAAGATGTTGCAGCAATAGTAAAAGCCATTGAGGATCACAAAAAAGCTGCAACTTATGATCCTTTGGCTCTTGTTAAACAATCTTTTAACCAAAAGCCTGAAGATGAATCTGAAGAAAATCATGCAACTGAACTAGAGGATAATGAAGGTGCTGATGTACCTAATAACACTGAACATCCACTTACACAAGTGTTTATGTCTAAAGAAAGGCAAACAATACTGCTATCTGCTACATTGACAAAAGTAAGTTAGCTCTTCATTACTTTATACAGTGTGTAACTATTACAATATAGTTCGTATCTAAGGAAATTGTGTGATAAATAATAGTATAATCATCAATGTGATCTTTTTTTTACATTTAGGCAGTGGAGAATTTAGCAGGTATCACAATGAAAGATCCAGTCTTTGTTGATACATCTGAAGGGAAGGCACTTGTTGCAGATTCACTTCAAAAAAATAAAGAACAGATAAAAAGTAAAATTATAGGAAAGCCAATACAAGAAGATAGTAAAAGTATAACAATAGACAATAGTAAAGCTGAAGTTCCAATATTAATAAAAGAAGTTGTTAAAGAGACCAAAGTCAATGAGATAGAGGAGGCTAAGATAGATAGTAAATCAGTGATAGAAATGAGAGGAAGTAAGTGTATTTTTTTTTGTGTTGCTGCAAATTAAAATACTATTTTAATAATTTTCTTTTTTCTATATTATTTTTTAGAACTCAAAGCTTTTAGTGGTTCCTTTTTCCCTGAGTTATTTGAAAATAAAGAAAAGTCAGAAGATCCTAAACCACAAAATGTGGCAAGTAATGTTGGGAATAAAGATGACAGTGATAGTGATTCTGATTATGAATATTTCAAAGTACAAAATCTAAATGACAATAAAATACAACCAGTTACAAATGGCAAGAAAGAAGAGTCTGAGGATGAAGCTGTAGAAAAACCTAATATTTTCCTACAGGCTGTAAAATCAGCTGTCACAGAAGATGAACTTGTCTTACCAGCTACAGTCAATCAAACTTTCCTGGTTATACCAATGAAATTGCGACTTGTAACACTTTGCTCTCTTATCGTTGAACACTGCATTCTAAACAAAAAAGGTGGTAAAATGATCGTTTTTATGGCAACATTGGAAATGGTTGATTATCACTCTGAACTTATAGAAACAGTTTTAACTGGAATGAAATTTAAGAAGAAAAAAGATATAAAAGGTAAAGAGGCGAAAGGAAAAAAGAGAAAAACTGACAATAGTGATGATGAGGTACGTACTTACTAACTAACGGTAAAGTTTGTAATGATTAAATTACTTTTTGATTATTATGCTATTAATATTTCTTTAGGACTCCGACTCAGATGGTTCTAATTCCGAATTTGAGGTAGATTATGAAATACCTGAAGAAGGTGGCTTAGTCCCAGTAGATTTAGATGTGTTCAGCTTACACGGTTCCATGCCTCACGAGAGGAGAATAGAAGTTTTCAAACAATTCCGAACTGCAAAAAGAGGACTACTTATTTGTACAGTAAGTATATTTTTAAGCTTTAATTTAACTTCTGGTTAGACTTTATGTAACCCACCCACTTCCTTGTATCCAATTGAACTTAAAATTTGAAAGTATGTATATTATAAGTCACGTCATAATGTAATATTACCATTACTAGATGCAAGATGCCATTGTTATTGCCACTTACGAAGTTCAGCTTCAGAAGACAAGCTAATTCGCGTGTCACTTAGCGAAGTTTATGTCAAATCCTTTATAAATATAAAGCTACTTAATGTTTTTATTTTGCCCCTCCTTGTTTTGTAGTTGCTTACTTACTTTCGTAGCGTACCGTGCGTGTCTGTCTGCTTGCTTTTGTTATTGTTTGCGATCTAATAT
The DNA here is from genome assembly GCA_905187575.2 of Celastrina argiolus. Classification (NCBI taxonomy): domain Eukaryota; kingdom Metazoa; phylum Arthropoda; class Insecta; order Lepidoptera; family Lycaenidae; genus Celastrina; species Celastrina argiolus. Next base: position 6,524,853 of record LR994584.1, on the reverse strand, counting down.
TTTACGCCTTAACTTGTGTAGGATGTAGCGGCGAGAGGTTTAGACGTGCCGCGCGTGGACCTGGTACTGCAGTACTGCGCGCCGGCATCCGCCACAGATTATGTACACAGGTATGTTGTAAACAGGGATGAAATGGATATGAAATTTCAGATACGGATATGGATATTAAATTATTTCGGATTATCCGTTTGTTTCGGATAATTTCGGTTACGGATATAGCAATTTTACAGTAGCAAAACTTTAATTTCGGATTCGGTTACGGTTATGGATATTTTTTATATCGGATATCCGATAGTTTCGGTTGCGGTTACGGAGCTCCCTAACATCTCTGGTCGTAAGCAGAAGGACGCTTAACAATATTTGAAGACATGAATAGATGAAGGGTATATGTTGCAAAATTCTGATTTTGAGAACTTGAGTTTAAACTGTCACTTGTAAGAATATATCGTAAAGTATTAAGTTCATTAATCTAAAGATGCGTCTCTAGAATCAATATTCTTAATACGTTAAGTACTATTAAGTACATCTCCTAAAATGTTTATGTGACAGTTTAAACCCAGTTTTCTGGGTATTTTTTTTTTGCGACATATCATCTTTATCCGATCATGTCCACATTTAAAAGGAGATTGAGGTGGTTGAGGTCCATATATACGTGTGATTTGATCTTATGCCTGGTAGGTTCTAGTTCGATGGTACATGCGTATGTTATATGTATAATGACGGAAATGAGTATATATGTAGGTATTTGTGTTTAGGGTTCCCTACACAGCAAATGTGATTTGTACAGAACTATTCGTGCGCGAGTCCGACTTGCCCTTGGGCGGTTTTTAATTGTACTTTTTGTATATAGTTATTTATAAATTTTTATAAATATGAAAATTAATATTTTTGCGTGATATTTTTCTATCTTTTCTGGAACCCATCATGGTTTTAAGTTAAATAAAAACCTTTGTTAGGGTCGGTCGCACGGGTCGCGCGGCGCACGTCGGAGCTGCGGTGATGTTCCTGCTGCCCAGCGAGACCGAGTTCGTCAGACATTTGGAGCAAAAGCGCATTAGGTATGTTATTATAGTACGTCCGAGATAAATTTAACATAAACGTAAACAAACCAAAAACACTGACATTTTCACTTATTTACTTGTTGTGCAGTGTGCACACTTATAAACAGTTTCACCAGAATGTTAAAGGATTATACTTCATTATATAATACATTTTATAACAATTTAACAATAATTAATATGTTTAAACATCAAATGAAAACCTTTACAAAAAATACGCCATTTTGACGCTGCTGATTATAGAATATAACCCATAGACTATAGTCTATGGGTTCATAGCAAACAATAATAATTGCATTAATATTGGCCAATTGGCCTATGGTTGTGTCATAGACGGGTTTGTTTACGTTTGGGTTAATTTTATCTCGGACGTACTATTCTATGAGTACTATTAGAGTGATATAATTAAAATTCGCTATGTGTAAACAACTCTTTTAGCGTTTTTACTTAAATAGTGAACTCTATACCAGGTATTTGTATATTTATATGCATCTTTATATTTATTTTACACGTTGTATTCAGGGTCCGATAATATAGGTTGTTATAAATAAAAAAATGTAGTAGGCATTATTTTTAAATACTTAATAATTTCCGTAAAAAACCGTATCACGCCAAACTAAATAAATGAGTGATAATACTTTAGGGTGTGTATATGTGTACAATGTAGAGTTTACTGTGAAAGTACCAGCGCTGAAAGACTTACTTTTGACTTTCATGTTTTATGAGAAATGCCCCAACATTATAAATTTGCAATACAATAATTATTAAAAAAAGTTATTGTTTTAGCGCTTGTACTTTCACAGTAAATTCTATATACGATACCCATACACACCCTAAAGTATTATCACTTATTAATATTATAGCCCGTATATACGAGTTATAAATGAAGTGTATAAAATTTACATTCTCTTTCCTTTTCTCTCAGGCAGCAGGCGATCGATCTGAAACTATTTTTTTATAAACTTTTTCTTCTACCCACTTTCATCTAGGTTACGGCAGACCGATGAGTCAAAGTCCTTGGAAGCGCTGCGTACAGTCGCGCCGAGTGCGGCGACAGTACAGCGCGCGGCTATCGCGGTACAGTCGCGACTGGAGTACACTGCACACAGTTCCAAAGAGTGGCTGGCTAGAGCTAGCAGGGGTGAGTTATAACTCTACCTTCGTTGATGTATAGATTTGAAGCGAGATTATTCCTACTGCTTTTAATGTATGGATTAGAAGTGACATTATTTTTACTCCCATTGATTACGGATTAGAAGCAAAATTATTCCTACTTTCATTGGTATAGATTAGAAACAAGAAGCTGAGTTGTAATTTAATGCTAATGTAATGTATGGTGGTAGTAAGTGCATGTGCAATGCATTTGTTTTAAATCGGCAAAACTCGTATATTATACGAATGCAGACAGTAATCATTTGCTGAAATAAAAAGTTACAGAACTTTAAAAAAAGTTGTTTGTTTGCTTGAAAAATTTAAAAACGAATATTATCTTTCATATCGTATTATAACAATTATAATATTATAATAATTATAACAAATACAAATAAAAGAAGTAGTTCATAAAATTAATTATCTACATTGCCGTCATATTTTTCGTCAGCGATTTCAATGTTCACCAACTATCTCACTTTCAGATGGCTTTATTTCCTCAATTGTTGATCGGAGATATACCATACTAAGAACAGTACTTCACTGCGTATTATTGTTACATACAAATTATACGTTATAATAATACGTTATATACTTTAGATACAAAAAGCTAATAAAAATGCATATTCCCTTCAAGCCGACCCGAAGTGTCGCATTTCATTTGGTACATTAGATATTATGTTTTTTAGCCCTCTAGGTAGGTACAACCAAAACTAAATATAGTCTTATCAGCAGCTTTAGCTTCATTTTTATGGATCACTTACTAACGGTAGCTTTTTTGTATATTATACAGTTTACATTGTCCTTGTTAAGAACATTAATAGACCCTAGACAGTTGATATACGTAATTAAGTTATAAATATTTTTATTACAACTTCGGTGCAACTAATTATCATAATAGCGTTATTTTATTGTTATGCTAAATATAATGAGTATGTTATATTGCTTGATGCACTTGTTTAAAAATAATAAATATGTAAATACGAAATGAAAATGCTAGAAAATTTACAAAAATTCCATCTTTATGCAGCACAGACTTGCGTCGGTTTTATATCAGCATCCTCCAGATTTTGAACAACATTTTTTTCTTTTTTTTTTCTATATATCGCGGGATTCGGGATCTTGTTCGATACACACGGAGGCGATAGTTTCAAACCACTGACATCTATTATACCTATAATATTAATAAGTGATAATACTTTAGGGTGTGTATGGGTCCCGTGTATAGAGTTTACTGAAAAAGTACCAGCGCTGAAAGAGGTACTTTTTTAAATTATTGTATGGGAAATTTTATGGTGTTGGGTGGGGCATTTCTTATACAAACTCATTACTCATGAAAGTTAAAAGTAAGTCTTTAAGCGCTTTCACACTTTCACAGTATACTCTACATAGGAGGCACATACACACCATGTATTATCACTAATTTATTTTACACCTTGTATAGACCAGAGAAAAAAAGAAAATACGATTAGCTAATTACTAAAGTAATATTTTTGTTACAGCCTTTACATCATGGGTGCGTTTCTATTCCGGCTACCCGCGTGAAGTTCGCGAGATGTTGGACGCCAGGAAACTTCACCTCGGTCATGCGGCAAAAGCCTTCGCTCTTCGAGAGACCCCTGCCGCCTTGGCAAAAAGGGCCAGCACCGATCCCAAACTGAAAAAAGAAAAACCCGTCAATAGGTTGGCAGTTCGCGAAGAAGATGAGAAGAAACGACCAGGGTAAGTTTAAACTACCTGCTATTTTAGCTCATGTCATGACTTTGCCTGATTAGTTATTTCAATGTTTAATAAAAAAATTATTGGCAAATAAATAATTATATTAAAGATATAAATAGTAATGTTACCCCCTACCTAGTGGTAATGTTAGTCCTAAATTAAAGTTTTTATTATATTTTGTCGTCTTTAAACATCGAGACTAATAAATAAGTTTTTTTGTTTTTATATTTGACGTAAATTATATTTATGTAATAACGTTACAGTCTGAATACTTACTATTTTTTTATTTTAATGAATTTAATTACTACTCGGTGGCCATTTTGAAAAGTTGTTTCCACTCAAAATAGAATTGCGCAATTAATTCTCAGGTTTCTCATAATACGAGCGTAACTAATATAATTTATTATTAATTACAGGTTCCCAAAAATGAAAGTGAGTATGTTCGGAAGTAAAGTGTTCAACAAACAGAGTTCCATGCACACGGCCAGCGAATTCGACAGCGGCCTGCCGCCCGTCGACACCTACACAAGGAAGAAGAAAAAGAATTGACACTAATATTTTTTATTGTTATCATTTTGTGTAACGTCCAAGGAGTTGTACAGATAGGAGGTTGTATATAAAATACATTTACTTAATTGACTATTAGTGGTATTATTCATCAACAAAAAATAAGTTATGGCCCCGCTAATGAATCGTGGAGCTGATCCAAAAATTGTAATCGCAGAGTCGAGATTAATGGAGGCGGCCGATGGCTACCGTTTCTGACTCACGAGTGACTCGAATGAAAAATGAGTTTAAACCATTACCGTGCCCCGTCCGGCCTTTTGATATTTAAATTTTTTTCAAGCGGCCATCATTACGAGAAGATGATTTGCGAAATTCGCCCCAGCGCGGTTTTTTGTTCGTCGCCAAAGTTGTCGTTTTCATTTATGATGTTTTTATTGCTGCATAATGAAAAATTAAAAGTGTATTGTGAGGCGCTTTCATGCTCTCATCTCCCGCATTTATATCTCCCGATATTCCGTGGTGATATTTTATTTTCGATAAATTAATTTGACAAAGATAAAGAAGACTTAATATTTCATCCAATTATACGGACTGGCTTTTGGACAATATTATTTTCTTTGCCTGCCAGCTTTTAGTAGGTGTGTGCAGTTTCTTGATTGAATTTTGTGGTAACAAGGTATCAGAACTTTACTAAATAGCCAATCAAAAATCACTTATATAGGTAATAACTAATAAACACAACATCAAATGCTCAGTTAAAACGCCAATAGCATTATCACGTCATCCGAAAAATATAGATTTGTGTACAATTATTCGAGTTAATCGAATTCAAATATGGAATAATTAAAATAGCAAACAGCAATGGCGGCTCGTTAATTGTACCGCTTGTATTCGCGGTTCACGCGTCATTACCCCGCGTATTTACATGTTGGGCGCCAAACCTCGTGAAAAGGCCTTTTCATTAACATCAGCTAAACTGAAAAATTATTCTGCCATATAATACGCGGTCGAAACTAGCGTATCATGAATGTAATATTTGTAACAGAGAACGACTGAATATGATAATAATAACTATCGGTTTTAATCCTTAACTTATAGGTATATATATCCTTTTGACCCCTGTCGAAACATAGGGGTGTTATGTGCCTGTTTGTGGAAACGTAGCTCCCAAACTTTTGAACTAGTTTTTTGTGTGAAAGCTGAGAGTGTTCTTAGCTATAATAATAATTTATCTTCATAAGTTCCAGGGTCACTTAAAATTTTTAATTCAATTTATTTTAATTTATTGCTCAACCTAAACCTGAATTAGTTTAGTTACGTTTGAGCAGTATAGCTTATGCCTAAAATGTTCGTTATTAATTATAAACTTTATATAACATCGACGTTTGTACAAACATAGATACTTTAGCTGATGATCATGCTGGCACGATTACTTTTAGTCAATCAAAAAGTTAATCAAGTTTATGTAAGCACATTTATATTGTCTTTAGGCTACTGCATCGGCGTTCGATTGATCTCCAATGCGATAATAGATAAAATCATTAATGTCCGCACAGTAGGCGACTTCTTACACGGCCAACTTACAGTGGTGAGCGGTTTGATTCGGTATACAATAGCTATCGAGCTCGGCGGGCATAGAGTTTATTATTGTTGTTCAATAGGTTTTTACCTATGCGACTGTCTCTCTCAGAGTCTTGTGGAATACAAGACTGCTAGTTGCTAGTAGGCACTCTAGAGGGTTTCCAGGCTGCTTAATATAATAGTGTATTAATATAATAAAAATCTTAAATATGTGTATAGTATTAAAGTATTAAATATATTTCCATTGTCTGGTATACAGGTACCAGACAATGGAAACACAAGTTCTTCGGATACTTAGCATGGGGCCAGATTGACGTGGTGTGAAGCGTCCATAAATATTATTATTATTATTATAAACACTTTTTAAGCAACATACGGTTTCGTGTGTTTAAAGTTTTATGTCAAGTGGTGCAATTGGTGTTCCTCTAGATTCAGTTGTCTTGTTTTGCACCTAATGTTCATGATGGATCTCCAGACAAGACATGACACTCCTACAGGTGTTATTACAGTTGATCTTTGGCGGCGGCGGCCTAAAACGCGCAAGTCACGACCTACCGAATTATGCCCACAAAGCGCCGTTGATACCGAATATTCCATATAAATATTGAGCTAATCGCCCTTTCAATGAGTCGGCCCGCTTTTTATTAATAATTGATCGTAGAGCGGCGAGTCATGTCTGTATTGTGAAGCGTTTTTTGCCTGTGAACTCATTAATGTAGACTACATATGGTACAGAGGGCGTGAAGCTCGCCCGAAACTAATTCTCGATGAGTATCAAACTAAATGGCACGGAACGAATCATTGTTTGTCCTCTTGTCACATCTATTTTCATTGCGAAATTGTTGCGTTTACCCCATTTTGGAATTTTAACATCTGTGGCAGTAAAGTTCGTTAACCGCAAACGAAAAGCATATCTACGTAGTTATTGCGTTTTATTTTATTTTCGGTAATAAATACTTACGAAATGTAACGCTCGAAACAGTAATAAGTAATATAAATGAGTACTTGTAAAAAAAAACTACCGACTTAGCTGTAAAATTCCTATTACACCTAACATACGACCTGATAACCTTGAAGACCTGAACCGATTTCCACCAAACATAGCTAAGAACACTCTCGACTTATATACCTTTCAAACAAAAATTTAAATCGGATCATCCGTTTGGGAGCTACGTTGCCACAGACAGACACATACTGATTTACACAGATACGTAAAACTTATAACACCCCGTCGTTTTTGAGTCGGGGGTTAAAAATTGGAATGAGTGCTCAGGCTACCTGTTTGTTCATTGAAAAGTAGAGCCATTCTCTACATAAACTTTTGTTCACGAATACTCTACCTTATTCCCACTGCAACATAGATCCGTATCTAAAACATACTTTTGCTCTTTACACGTCTCAAATTATATATTTTTATAGTAATTAATTGTTATTATGTACTTTCGTCTAAGTGCCGCCTTCCCTTCGCTTACTTATCTAATTAAACATTCTCACACGAAACAATAAGTTTGAAATTTAGGAATTACGCGCACGCCGCGCCGCCGCCGCCGCTTATAGGTAGTTAGGTTAACAGTATAACAGCTGCGTGAGAAGTCGGTTAAAATGAGGTGGTGACCATGATTTTTTCTTATCAATAGAGGCTATTGGCTACACCTATCCCAATGAGGGTGAACAAAGGTAATAGCTCCCTCACCGATTTCGGTGTCGGTAGCCGATCTCATTCAAACCAGGCCCGCTACGCAGGAGTTATTTTATAGTGCCCTAGTGTGTGCGCAATACACAAAGACACCCTCTCTTCCTTTTACTCTTATAACCCAGTGGGACGGTAAACCGACACGACTAGCGAGAGATCAGGCGCAGGACCGACTGTGAGTGGACGGCAGGTACAAGGGTTACTTCGTACCTACTACGTATGACTGGGGAAATATATAGGACTTCACTCACGTGGATTGATCGACCCATCAAGAACTTCTGGCTACAGTTACTTTCTTATTGATAAAATGTGACATTAAAGTAATATAATTTTTGTATCTTTAATGTGGATAGCTAACGTTGCATGGTCGTTTTCCCTGCCACATACTTACCTAATATGGAAGATATGAAGCATAACTACGGTCTTTCTCTCTGAAATGATGCAAAGCGCTATGCTAGCTCGTTTAAATTTGTCTCTGAAATAACAGGTCGTATGTAAGTTATCTAAAAAGGAGTCAAGACTAGGGTAACAGAAGGTTTTGAGGAAGGTTTTAGTGTATTAATTGGACTTGGTAGATTGGAGAGGTGGTATGTCAAGGTAAAAAGTTCGCTGGAACTGATACTTACAATAGGGACCTATATTATACTGTAGTTTTAAGTATTTTAAATATCATGTATGTTAGTAAGGTATCTATACTAACATAATATTATAAAGCGGAAGAGTTTGTTTGTTTAAACGCACTAATCTCAGAAACTACTGGTCAGATTTGAAAAATTATTTTTTGTTGGATAGTCCATTTATAGAGGAAGGCTTTAAGCTATATTACATTACGCTGCGACCAATAGGAGCGAAGCGTCAGTGAGAAATGTTGCAAAAACGGGGAAAATTAATTACATTTGGGGACTTTCATTGCGTGCGCTGCATAAACGGCTTCAGTCACTCAAAAACCACGCGAACGAAGTCGCGGGAACAGCTAGTATAGGTACTAATAATATAAAGCGGAAGAGTTTGTTTGTTTGTTTCTTTAAACGCACTAATCTCAGAAACTACTGGTCCGATTTTAAAAATATTTTTTTTTTGTTAGATGGTCAATTTATAGAGGAAGGCTTTAGGCTATAAAACATTACACTGCGACCAATAGGAGCGAAGCGTCAGTGAGAAATGTTGCAAAAACGGGGAAAATTATTCACATTTGGGGACTATCGTTGCGTGCGCTGCATAAACGGTTTAAGTCACTCAAAAACCACGCGGACGAAGTCGCGGGCATAGCTAGTAAGTAGTAATATTATACTTAGTTAGGACTAATCCGCACAGCAGCTGCCGTGTGGGCGCCGCAAGAAAACGCCATGTCATTGTTCGCGAGATGTACCTGATTATCGTTATTGTTTCAGACCGGGAAACGGCAAACGTTCACTCCATTTAATATAATTGACTGAGTGCGGTGCTTATCAATTATGATCATAGCGCTTGTTGTTCTAACGTGTTTTACTCTCATTATGGCGCTAATTGTCGCTTTTCGGCGTTTTTTGCTTTTGTGTTAATTAAAAATATACGAAGTTCCGGTTTATGTAAGATAAATAGAGCCGCTTAAATTACATGTGCCCATTACGAAAAATGATTAACTTATTTTTGCCTTGAAATGGGATTGCTTCCTTTTGTGTTTGGTGGCTTGCGCACTAAGTATATTTATTGTTCCTTATTTAAAAACAATTAGAAAATTGTTAGCCAAAGTAGTGAATAAAGTTGAAGTGTCCGTCATTAGAACCTATTCGTTACATGAACCCAGATATTACCCTAAGTATTCCTTGTGTAATGAAGCGGTAAGTATAGTAGGTACACAAAAACCTCAGTGTTGCCATCCTCTTTGTAAAACATTGAATAAATATGGGTTCATTTTAATACACAATCGCGGTGTGAAAAACGCAAACTGTTAATAACAGCGTTTACTATTCATTAGCTAACGGCAATTGTATATTAACAATGTTCGATATTTCTTACTCGATATTCAAATCTGTCTATAATGTATGTTCGTCTGGGTTTCACCGTCATAAATATATTAATGATTCATGTCTGAGGAGTGCAGTTTGCAGTAAAGTGGGCAAAACGAGAAAATTGTATTCATTATTTACACAATAATTATTGTTCTATAGCAACGTAGAGCGTCAAAATATGTATCACATATTATCATTACAATCTAGTGATATGACACATTTCCATAATAAAATCACTTTTGTATAGTAGTAGAATCGATATTATTTATTCCTTTCATTACTAGTTTCTATAAAGCTCGCTACAGACGATAACATTGACACTTTCGATCACAGTGCACAAGTTACTTGAAATCACATTAGTGGCAGTATGCGACGAGTGCACAAATTTGGGCGGTCTAGAGTATGAAGATGTAGAGGTCTTTCAATAAAAGTTATTCGTTATTCCTATAAATAATTAGTTAAATACTGGCATCCAATATGTTACATAAATAATATTTTTTTCACAAATTGCCGCGAGTCTCTTTTACTGAAAGAGTCTAGGCTCCCAGTGTGTATGTCCGAACTATGCAGTTCTATCGATTTCGTCTAGATTTTTTCGTCTAGATTTCGTTTCGTGTAGATTTGAGGGATCGTGATGGTACTTAGGCCATAGGTACCTCAATATCTGGGTCTTTGTGATCTTTTATAGTGATCTTTTATACTGTAATGTGATTGCAGATACTTACTACCCCGTTCTACTCTAACGGCTAAAACCACACATTAGAGCTAGTCTCAGCGTAGCTTAGCAAAATAACAAGGACAACATTCGAGAGTTTTTATGACGCTACCCACTGGGTTATGAGAGTAAAAGGAAGAGAGAGTGTCTTTGTGTATTGCGCACACACTTGGGCACTATAAAATAACTCCTGCGTAGCTGGCCTGGTTTCAATAAAATATGAATTCGGTGACGGGAGCTATTATTATTATTATTTATGTCGCTTAGGCATTCGTCAGATCCTTCCCCAAATTTCCACCCCAGAACCCGTCTTGAACGTCACCCGCAGGGGGGTGACGTGTCAGCAAAAAAGGACTATCCATTGGCAGTCATAGACCGAGGAAACTAAAATGCCCTTTGGGCATTAGCACAATCCCATTCGAAAAAAAAGCCAGATCCTCAAAATATTATATTACGTTCTTTCTGTAGAGTTTTATAATGTAAGTGCCCATACCTACCCAATATCCTGACCTACCCTTAGGCCCCGGTTGAAATTGTTATGTTACTTAAGTTAATCTATGCTCGAATGACAAGCATATCATATGACGTACTTGATGCCGCGTATTGGGTCGTGTAAGGCGATTTTCCTTTTCCGTAGCGTTCTCCACCTTACCCCGTTGACGTTAGTAATTACATGGCCCGGTGATCGCGTAATCAATTCCAACATTATTCCAGCAACAATGGAGCTATGTGAAGATCGCATTACACTGCCTCGTTGCTGGAAACATGAATATTCATACAACATTTATTAAAGCCTGTCGATGATAAGAACTCAAGGCGTCTCGACGTGATTATGTTAAACGTTATTTACAGCCGGCCTCGCTTAACAAATTATGTTAAAAATAATTACCCGCCCATTATTAATGAAATTATGATCTATGATAATACTTCTCATTGAACTTAATAACATAATTGTGAGCCCTAGATTTGTCTCGGAGAAGGCGGGGTAGCACGCTACGTTCACGTGAAATCGGGCGATAACTAGACACCAACACCTTTCTGTTTATAACAAAAGAAAACTCAAACAAATAGCTTAATCTTTTTCATTAGAATCATGCAAGAATTTTGATACCTTCTTTTTATTGATATTTGCTCCATATCACAGGTGGTGTACGATTCGCGGTTAACTTTTTATAGCCCAGTTTTTGACGGCAAAAAGTTCACACGTGTTAAAAAATCAACGTTTCTAATGATTGTGAAAGAAAAAATGTGGTGTCAAGTGACGTAAACGTGTGTAACCCGGAGCCTCCGGCCCGCCGCCCGCCGTGTCTCCACTTACCGATACTGTAGCCGATACGTTTAAGTATCATTTACAGTGTTGCTCAGCCAATTTTGAAATGGACATCGACCGGTGCTGTGTGGCAATTTTTGGTGAAACGAAAATATATATATTGGTATTTGATACCAATATACAATAGTTTTAGGGGTAATTTTTCGTTTATCATTTATCTATTGGCTCTACAATCATGTTTGTAATGTTAATACATTTTAAGGATTGAGTACGTTATGTGACGTGACAACTTCAACGTACAGAATATTATATTGTTTTAAAACATAATTATTGTAATAAACAGGTGTATAATAAATGAGTGATAATACTTTATGGTATGTATGTGCCTCCTATGTAGAGTATACTGTGAAAGTATCGCTGAAAGACTTACTTTTGAGTTTCATGTTTGTATGAGAAGTGCCCCAACATCATAAATTTTATTATGCAATAATTTAAAAAAAAAGGACCTCTTTCAGCGCTGGTACTTTCTCAATAAACTCTATATACGGGACCCATACACACTAAAGTATTATCACTCATTAATATTATAGCATGTAATTTCATAATAACAGAACAATTATTTTTTGTACAAATCTTCGGCTCTACAAGACAACCGCTACGTGGCGCGTCACATCGCTACAAACTTTTACATAAAATAAAAAAATATCATCAAATATCATCAAGTATTGTAATGAGTTAATGACCGTTCTGTAGGACGGTCACTGACGGGTGTTTAGCGCAGATAACCGTCCGTTTACCGCGGGGCCGCGGTTACCGCAGCGCGCCTTCCCATACTCGCTGTCACAGGCAGTGTAAGGTTACATCTCGGGCTGTCGACCGTACTATAATACTACCAACACCTCCGAGGCCCAGTGGTTCTTGGCTCTCGACCGGGAAGCCGTGGGTTCGATTCCCGCGTTGGATCTACAAAAAATGTTGTTTTCAAGTTTGGTTAATGGAAGCGAACGCCTGATTGTCTGAAAGGAAAGAGACGATGAAGAAAGATGCGCCTTTTCCCTCGCCAGTCGTAGGGGTAACGCAAGTCGTGTCCCACTGAGCTACGAGAGTGAGGAAAAATGGAATGCTTCTGTGTATTACGCACACACTACGGCACTATAAAAACTAAATCATGCCTCCTGCCTGGTATCAATGAAACTGGCCACCGTCAACGGAAACGTTGTGGGAGCATATGATTACTATATTACGTTTGCTAATTATTGTACGATACATAGTAAAGTACTCCAAATACTATATTTTCATCTCTTATTATATACTAGGTGTGCCCGCGACTTCGTTCGCGTGGTGTTTGATTGACTTAAACCGTTTATGCAGCGCATGCAACCAAAGTCCCCAAATTTGAATTATTTGTTTGATTAAACGCGCTTAGATTAGTCTCAGGAAATACTGGTCCGATTTGAAAAATTATCACCCCGCTCGTCCCGCACACGCGCAGTCCACACGCGTCGAAATTCGTCCGACTTACTTCAAATTTATCGTCACTACTCGGCTCCTATATGTCTCAGCGTTATGTTTTATAGCCTATAACCTGCTCAGGAGTATGGACTACAATCGTACTAAGTTTGGTTAAAATCCCTCAGTAGTTTTTGTTCCATGCGTGCACATACAGACAGACAGACAAAAAATTTATTGATTGCATTTTTGGCATCAGTGTCGATCACCAATCATCCTCCAATAAGAATTTTGAAAAATATTCAATGTACAGAATTGACCTCTCTAGAGTTTTATTATAAGTATAGATATAGAAGATTTCGCTCTCTATTTGGATTAGACACGTGTGCCGAAAAAAAAAATCCGACGGCGGCGCGCCGATAGACCATGGTCGGCACCGGCGTGGAAATGATCATCGTCAGCAGGCCCATCAGCAGCAATTCTTAGTACAGCGACGTCACGAGATCTCATGCGTATATGAGCGTACAATCAAAGTAGTCCCGTTCGAGTAATAGAAATAATACACGGTCATTTGGCGAGCTGGGCCCCGATTCTCGTGCCTCGATCTTTGTTTTGAATCTCAATCTGTCCCGTTCGTATACGCATAATTTACTGCTGGTGCAATCGGGACAGACTGACGATCGAAACGAAGTTTGAGCCACGTGAATCGAGTGAAAAAACGCCACTAGAACCGTTAAGAAAGTGCGCAGAGCTGGATCCTCGCGGCGGCGCCCCCGAAAACGGAGTGGAGTGGCGCCCATGTCTAACTTGGATGGAGAACTCTATGTGAAATTTCTTGGTGGTGAAAGAATGATTAAATAAATAAATATTTTTTTCTCCTTTCCTAAAATACATTATATATTTCTCAACTTTTTTAGGAAAATACATATATAATTTTTGCTTTAAAAGCTGGCAACCCTAGTTACATCAGGTGCCTACAGTTGTGAGGCAGATAAATCATTATAATCCAATTAGTCCTTAAACATGCTACTAATTGTTTTTTGCTTGTTAAGTTATTTGTGTAGGTATAGCATACCTACCTACACCTTACCGGTCTACTCACATAGAAAATCTTAGATTTGCATGTTTGCTAATAGAAGACATTAAAAGTAAAACTTAAGGAATGGTAATCAACATATTATATTAGGAATTTATATATATTATAATTTATTACGACGATACAACTCAAAATTTCATTTGATTCGGTTGTCTAGTGCTAATAATCTCGGCAACGGCTAAATCGAAATTAACAAATCTTAGCACTCAGAAGATTATAGGGCTATATATTTTATTCATCTGTGTTTCTAGACAGAGTCTAGACTTAATAAGGGTTTGATTCATTTAATGGCGGTTATTTTTTACGTGAACGAAGTCAAGAGCGCGGTTGCATCTTTTGCTATTAAATTAACAAAATAAAAATTTTAAGCATTTTGAAATGTTTTTGACATCCTAATTAAAAATTGAAAAGAAGTAAAATATAATAAAAATCTCTGCTTATAATGTCGTTAATCATTTAAATTAAGTAATTAGTTATTTATATAAATTTAATTACAATATAAAATGATGATCATAATAATAATAGGTAGGTACTTAACAATTAGCTTCTTGTTATTTCCATGGAAATAAACTATAAAAAAGTAACTAGGTACATACCTACCTAAGTATTAAAATAAAAAGGACTTAAATTACATGCAGGTAAAATGTAGTTTGTTTGATACCTATACTTAGTTAATATTATGAAGGTTGTTGACGAATACCTAATAAGGTATAAAGAAACGAACTAAATTAAATATAATTAAATACCTAAGTAGGCCAGAAAGTTATTCTCAAGCTAAATAATTATTCCATGAAATTGAATTCTTGTCTAATGTTACAACGATTGTGACTTTGTAAGGTTACAAAGGTTTTGTAATCTGCGGATCTAACTAAACTGATTTAGCCGATAAAGAAACAAACCAGACAAGCAAGCAAGATTATTTTTTTGTGTTTGGAGCTTCAACGCGAAAAAAGCAGGCCGGCGCGCGGCGAGCAAGCGGCGGCAGGGCAGCTCCTAAGGTCCTTAGTTCTAACTCCTATTATGTACGTTGGACAAGTGATAACTATAAATATTTGGAAACATGGATCAATTTTTTTTATATATTTATATTAGGTAGTAGAAAGTATTTGGTGCTTTTTTTTTAAGTCGATTAAAATTATCTTGATAAAATAGAATTTTCTTATGAAATTATTGGGTTAACCTACACTTTTATTTTGGACTTTTTTAGGTAATCGTATATTCAATTACGCACATTATCTAGGCAATTGTTAGGTTAGGCTAGTGGTAGTTAAAGGATTTTCCTATTCCTAATTGTCTTAAGGATTAATGTACTTTATTTTAGATTTGTTGGTTTGTTATTCTCAACACTGATCTGCAACAAAAATCGAGGTCTTTGATATATAAGGTATATGATTTAAGTTTAGCATTAATTATATTAACTATAAATTGTCCTTTAACTATTACTACAAACCTGGCTTCATCTAATCTATACCTTTCTGTTTGTTCTCTGTTACTTTTAAGCAGTTGGTTTTAAATAACAAAAAATATAAATAAATATTATGCTTATTATTTTACTACCCAGTTTTACCCAGTTTAACTACCCAGTTAGGTACTGATTAGTAGACCCCTAGTATGTAATATAGTTATTAACTACGATTTACTATAGGAAACAATAATTGATAATGTTATGAAATACTTACCTGTTTAGGATAATAAATTAATGTCAAATGTAGTTTATGATTTACACGCCAAAGTCACCGAGGCGGTAGATAGGAATTTTTATTTACTCATGATTTATTTTGCAATTAAACGTGATATTTCTGCAATATCGCTAATTACGATATCTTTATTAATTAATCTTAATATCTTTATTTATCTTATTCGAATAATTAGCTGCTAGCTGTATTCCGAGGTCTTTGCGTTAATTAAAATAATTTTACATTCCTATCAGTCATCACCTCATTTATAAATTAATTTATTGATTTTATAAAAGCTTTGCTTATGTAGCGTTAGACTCTAAATCAACTCTTAAGTAAACATTTCATAGGCAACTTAATACAATAATTAAAACTACAATCTACTCATCGAAATGAGTTCGTGAGTAGATCAAAACCATGAGATTAAAAATCTCGATCACTCGTGTCTTGTTAATAATCTCAACCAATCTCAACTGACTACTGAGTCTAAACGTCCATGCGGTCGAGGAATCCGGTATGTTTATAGTGTTTAATAGAGTATGTGAACACGGCAGCAGTCTCGGGTGCACCCAGTGGGCCCACGTCGAGTCTCGGGTGCACCCGAGACGCGATGTCCCCGGTGCACCCAAGACGTTTCTACGTCGGGTCATCGTATTAGTCCACGTCGAATAAACATGATGAGAAGGGATTACTGCATACTAAGTAGTCACTGCCTCTATGCGGTCGCCGTGTACGAGTTTAGTAAATATCAAATGTTTAGCTGCTGATGATAATAGAATTGGGTCTAATTAAAAAAAAAAAAACTTTAGTCACAAAGTTATTTTTAGAACCTCGGTTATGAACAAATATAAGGAGAGTACTGCTTATATCTGTTCATCCGAAGCTAGCGTATCTATTGCGGTATTAGAAGTATAGTAAAACTCAAAACAAAGAAGTCCATTTGAAACAGCGTGCAAGTTTCCCCAAAAAATACCGTCCGTAACAACTAACAACCGTTTTAGGTGCGGAATCTTAATGGAAAAATAAAATGGTAATATTTTAGCCGCAAATCGACCGCAGGGTTTCTAAATTTTAGCGGGCGATTTTCTCACAACATTGGCTCGCCATTAGAGATAGTTGGCATAGCTGTAACCCGAGCGGCTGAGAGCGCGCGGGCGCAGCCGACCGAGAGACACCTTCCTACTTCTCATTTTACCCGTGCCCAATGGAGATTGACCAAATTGTAATTGAATTAATCTTATATTTTATTGTGACATGCCATCGAAATTGTCTGAAGTAATTAAAGATACGTCATCAGATGCGAAACGTCGAAGTTGTTTTGGAATAAGCTCTAAGCCACTGGACCACGGAGCCAATACAACACGGTCATAATATTTACCTCTTTAGCTTTTAAGTTGAACGAAATTGAACAACTGAGACAGAAAATATAGCTTTGTGTTTTAATCGCTGAGGAAAGTCTATTTTAAAGTAACTTAACTTAAGCACCATTTTATTACATCTACAAATAATGTGTGCTAATGACAAATAAATTACGTTGTTTCCAAAACATAATTAAATTAAACCAAATAATTATCTTCTATGGTCAAAACAAACCAAATTTAATGACTATAATTTACTAGGTATGTGGCGTTTTATGGCAGCGCTAAAAACTTGATATTGTACAAATTCGTAAGTAAGGTGTCAGGTAATTAACAGAATCACGATTAAAAAGGTAAGTAATTATTTATAATTTAGACTAGTTTTCATTTTGAAAAGTGCTCAATTATAATTATTTTTTAATTGGTAAGTAACGATTAACTGATTTTTATCGTTTTCAATTCAGTGAACAGAAGTCGATGTTAGTTTGAATTAATTTGCCGAGTCCAAATTTTAAGCATCAAAAACTTTAAAATTGAAAAACTATTTAGGTTAACTTACGTATTTTGAAATATAAAAAATAGTACCTAAATATATTTTAATAAATACAATATTGGCCATTCGGTCTTTATTAAAATTAGTTAAAGTTGTTTGCAAAACATAAGGAATGTAGTGCACGGCAGTAGTTAGTTTAGATTTTTAACTGCCTACACAGACAATACCTACTTGTAGTGGAACTGGAAATTGTTTTCAGGCTGAAAAACAAACTTAAATATGAATAGTTGCCACAAATTGTTATGGAACACATTCGCCCGATGTACATAAGTAGACATTACCTGCATATTTTATTCAGCAAACCATCAGCGAACTCAAAGCGGCTAATTGATTTAAAGTATCCCATTCGCCGTGTTAATTTTAATCTGAATATGACGCAGTGTTAAACAGAGTAAGAACGCTTTTATTTCCATGATTTGTAAACATAAAAGGGTAAATTTACATTTTGATATTTGCAAATGCTTTGGGGACTAAAGCGGCGTTCGCTCCCTAAATTTTAAAACATCGCATTTGCATACGCTTTGAGTAAATAAACGACACTTCTGCCGCTCTTACCGTTCGATGAGATGGGAGGGGCTCATGTAAAAACCCACAACGTGACGAGCCTAGCGACTACTAATATTAAAAAGTATCAACTACCAGATAGGGTTTATTTTTTGTTAAATTTTTATTAGTTTCTTGGTCACTTTTCTACTCCTAATGTCCTTTCGTGAAGGGCTTGCGATCTCAATGTACTCTTTGAGTGATATCTCATGTCTCTATTACTTTGTTTCTCAACATATAAATCACGTTTAATGCACGTTTCGATCCAGAGACAGAACTTTTACAAGTAGAGATGATCCTATTCGATAAAATGAAAAGAAAAGAAATATATTACAAAACGAGTAGAGATACCTAATACCTACAAAGCTCGTACAAATTGTTTTCATCGAGTGCATTTCTTCTAAAGCCGTGGCAATTTGCATCCGTTTACGTAACTTTTTAGGGGGAGGTTTGGGCGGGCGGAGAGCCGGAAAGAGGGGGGATATAATCAGCGTAATTCCAATCATGCAAATGGCGAGATCCGACTGAAAGCCTAAGCTTGTTTCAGGAGTTAAAATGGAGATCCACTTAGCGAGCACGCACCTCACATACGTAATCTGTGCGGGCCAAAGAGTAACTGGATGTGTCATGTGACACTACTAGTAAGACTTAACCCGATTTCACCAACGCCTGTCTGCATACCATTATCTGTATACCAAATTTCATCAAAATCGGTGCTTTGTTTCAAGCGTTTTAAAAAAAGAGAACACTTTCTCAAATTTTTTTAAGCGTAATAACTGCGTTCATGCTTGATCTCAATAATACTATTGCCTTAACCAATTTTTTCATGTTAGTAAAGTTGTTTTGTTTGTGACTTAATGTTTATGGCTAACCATACATATTATAGACCATTTATTTATTAACTTATAGTCTTCCTAAATTCAAGTCAATTTCCTTTTAAATTAACAGCAATCGGTTTCTGCTGTAAACTCTGTTTATCGAGCTACTCTATGTTCTACCACGAACAAATACAACATTACCCTTGTCTAACGAATTCAAACGCCGGCATAAACTGAGCCGTACTGGTAATTGGGGTTTGTAACTTCACTCTGCTTTGAAGAAACGTATTAATTAATAAATATCGTCCTTAAAACCCTTTACAATTTTAAATCAATTATATAGTCATATTATAAATGAATGCGTAACGAAAACTTTATTTAGGAATTGTAATTCTACCCTAGACACATACATGACTAATTTGTCAAATTTCCCGCAATTTATAATTTCTATATATTATGTCTAGGGAATTATTTAAATACTAAAAAATATATTTATACAAAAAAGAATATTACGTCGACAATAACAATTTAAATAACTAAACTATTGCATATTTTTCCTTGTCACGAATTTGGCCTTTTGCACAAAACGCAAATTATATTTACACAATATTTACTATTATATTACCAAGTATCAAGTTTATTGAATTTGACTTGTATGTCACTAAATTCGCGTCGTAATAATCTCAAATACTTTCCATTAAAGGGCGCTAAAAGCAACATGGCCGCCAGCGCTTTCCGCGTTAATTTCGTATTCAAAACATGTAAAGGAGAAGCGAGCGCGAGTTAATGCCGACACTTTTAAATATTAAAATTAGATTATTGTATCGCGACAGAAGTAGCATAAATTGACTCTAACTACATCGTATCTTCACAAAGAGAACACGTTTTATGTAATGGAGTACTTGCTTATGGAACGATGTAGGTATATAGGTATCTAATATTTACTTCTTGTTACTAATAAATAATTCTAGGTAAGTACTTGTTATCTGAAGACTACACTCCGTTCCGATAGAATGTAAATGTAAACATGGTTCAAGCTTTTAAATGACACATATTCAGCGTGCAAAAAGCTATAACACATAAGTTTCGGTATGTTATTAAAAGCTTTTATTCAACTTGCCCTGTTATCAAATCTTGCGGCTTAAATTAGGACCACTTGCTTGCACAAAACTACATTGTGTTAAAATTTGGTTTAACAACGTAACTTCGGTGACAATGCAATTATATGGTACCCTGAAGCTGGCCTCAAGATGGAGTCGGAAGGTGGCCATAGGAACTCCTAAACTAAACAAAATAAATCCATCTAATTTCGACTCGTTTGAATAGTCTTTCTTGACCAGCACTCTTATGCTACATGACATCATCTCAGGGTCTCAAGATTGACGTCGAAAGGTGGCCGTAGGAACTCCTAAACTAGGAAAAACGTATAAAAACTTAGGTACTTTGTTTTGCATTTTTAAGTACTACGAACTTATTTCTAATTCAATATCTTTGCTGTTGTTTATTCAAGAGTACTGACACTGTTAGTTATACCGTTATACTTACATTAATTCATTCATTAGGGAAATAGGTACTTTACGAAGTTTATAACACAGGAAATCGGCCATAGGTAGTGGTAAAGCACATAGATGATAGAGTACATAGTGACGAATCTACTTCCAACGTCGCGCTTACTCTTACCGTAAAAGAAAAAAACACTGGCCAAGTACGAGTCATCCTACGCGAAGGGTTCCTTAATCCATTTTATTTAATTTTCCATACAACTGTTAGTACTCATATCGAAGACTAGGATTTACCTTAAACAGAAATGGCAATACATATTGTGTTGTATAAATATTTATCTATTTTAGAACAACAGAAGTAGGTACATCTCATCATCACAAAGGTTCATGAGTGTTACATATATGACACAGACAGACAGACAAAGAGACGAACGGACAGCAGTCTTAGTAATAAGTTTTTACCCTTTATCCTTCTGCTTAAAAATATACCGAACAGTATGTTAATAAATTAAAGTTGTCAATACTCGTAGTTTAAATGTGGAACATCAATAAAACTGAATGCATCGGCGATGCGCATATAGAGCCAGTATAAAGGCGGGAAAGCGTCGGGCATTACCATATCAAACGCGGCTGGGACTGGGGGGTGGGTTTATTAACGACACTTATAACGAAACACTTCATGCTTTCGACTGCGTTTGTGAAGTGTGTTGGGTGAAGTACGATTACTGGAGGTCGCTCTGTCGAAATTAGATCATACTCATATCAAACTTTTTAAAGGTTCTCTCTAGCTTCTTAGATAGAAACGGCGTTGATATATTTTTAGTATATATCCTAATTGTAAAGGACAAATGACAATGTAAAGTTGAATATTTGAATGGGATTTTTGTTTAATAGTATCATTTTGATTCGCAAAACCAATTTTTACGGCAAAGCCAAAATGAAAGGGAAATGATTTTGGTAGTTTGCGCATGTATGCGTATATAAGCATTTACGTTTGTTCCTTTGTAGCGCCTAAAATACTTACCCGATTTTAATAAAAGAGGTGTCAATGGAATCTTTATATTGGCCCGTAATAACATCTATCATCTATACTTTACGCAGTCACTCTTCAGGTAAATGTTTTATATAAAAAAACATGGTTATTAAATTATTATTAATATAAATTCAATATATAAAAATGAACAACGCAGATTATTTTTATACCCTCGCATTACATCTATATAAGTAGGCATTACTACCCTAGTGGGTGTGTCCTCAGTACCTTCAGGCTTAAAGTTAAACGGTCGCTAAACGTTTGGGCGGCCCGCCCTAAGTGATTTGATGCGACAAAACGTTTCTCACATTTTCCTATTACATAAAATATGCTCTATTGTAAGTGACATAAGATTGACTTTACCTTTCCCAGCTTTTTCTTTAGGCCTCTATCTCGTTTCACATACATACAATATGTACGTTAAACGTTTTAGATATTATTAAGGGCGTGAATTTTCTTCTACATAAGTCTTGCACGCCTACATTTTCTTTTTGATTTTCCTGTTAGTAGGTACCTATATTATTCGGAACACAACTAAGACAGCAAAGTGTTTTTTGATTAAATATTTAGTGTTCAAAGTTTTTAAATAATAACAAGTACTGTGAGGTGGATCTCCAGCGAAGTTTGTGTTTATAGAAATAAAAAGTATTACCTTACGAAGAATGTACAACACAAGACCCTTAATTGCATTCATACTTCGTAGCTCGTGCAGTCAAAATGAAAATTAAGAAAGTATAAAGATGAGGGGGTCAATTCTCATTGTATCGGTTACAAACTCATATTTTTTGAGGCCCGCACGCGCTTTCACTATTTTCGATATAATCTTCGTTCGGTCAACGCACGTGCGACAGAAACTGAGAGAGAGAGAGAGAGAGAGGGAGAGGGATAGAGAGAGGGAGAGGGATAGAGAGAGGGAGAGAGAGAGTAAGAGAGAGAGAGGAGGGAGAAGGAGGGTGGGAGAGAAGGAGGGATGGAAGACGGAGAGAGAGAGAGAGAGAAAGAGACATGGAGATAGAAAGCGAGAGAGAAAGAGCCCTCTCTTTAGAGAGAAATAGAAAATAGGAGAATTGGGCTAATAAAGTGGTATTTTAGGTTTGTAAACGTGAATTTGTGTGATGCTTGTGTGGTTGTGTAGCCAGTAGAGTGTGTTCGTGTAGCGAGAAGCCAAGTGGGGCTCCCCAGGGCAACGATTAATAGTCTCTCTGTAAAAACACAGGTACGGACTCAAGTGAACGAAAAGAAACATTGATGTGTTGCCATTCAATAAATTCTTTACTGACTTACTTTATTGGATTTTAAAATTGAAATTCAGTAAGACTATAGTTGTAAGTAATTTGCTTGTAATAACTAAGGTGTTTCTATTAAAAGACACAAATTTTATCGCAAATCTCCTATCAATAATACTTCAATCCACTTCTAATTTAATAAGATCGATTTTGGCAATAACTATATATAAATTACATACAAATGTCTTATTTAGGTACCTACTTAAAATACAATATATAATCAGTCGCCAGAGCTTTTTGTTGCCTAAATGCGTGGGCAAACATTTTGTACAATACGGCCCTGAGTTTTCATCCTGCAAATTGCAATACACGGCCTGAGCAGCTATGACTTTTCGCATTTGTCAGACAGGCACAACCTTTTTCATATTGAATCCTGAATATTTCTTTTATAATATTTGAAGACATGAATGAATGAAGGTGATAGGTATGTCGCAGATATTTTTTACCCAGAAAATTGGGTTTAAACTGATGCAAAAAATTTTTAGTATATTATGTAACGTCTTAAGTACATTGATTCTTTAGATTAATGATGTACTTAATACGTAACGACGTATTTAAAAATGTTTAAGTGGCAGTATGAACTCAATTTTCTCGAAATCATAATTTTGCTACATATCATCTTCATCTATTCATGTCTTCAATTGAGTATTTTAAATATCAAAGTAGGTAAGTATCAAAAATAAGTAAGTAGTATCCAAAGGTGTGTTACGGACGTGAATAATAGGCAATGCTTCAAATATAAATTTATAATATTTAATCGGGCAGAGTCTCTGCTTATAACAGTATCAATCTATTCTTAAGTCTGGTGACACCTACCTATTTGCATCTCACTCACTCCTAGCCCGAGTGGCCGGGAGCGGGGGAACCACGACCAGAGGCTCATGAGCCCCTCTACGTGGGGTCGAAGGACCCGGTATTGAGGATACCGAGCCGTATTAGTTGCTTCTGTTTTTCTAGGGAAAACCCCCCGCGACAGAACGCAGGGGAAAACCGTGGCACTAAGGGAAAGAGGCCTTGGAAGACTTATTCCTGAATGGCGAGACGACATGTGGTGTGTGGAGGCCCCGGTCCTGGGACCGAGGAACGTGTGTGGTTCCACTCCTCCGAGCGCCGCGCATCGTCCCGCGGACCAAAGCCCTAACCAAGGTGGGATTGAAATAAAAACAGACAAGACGTTTTTTTGAAGGCAAAACCCTCGCGTCAGGGCGCAAGGAAAAACCGTCGTAAAAAACCACTTTATTAACACGATTACCTGAAGGGCTAGACTTTGACGAGTGGTCTTTAACCAACTCGCGGACCCAGCCAAACCAGGGAGTGGGAGGGGCTCCGGGAGCCATGATGGTAGGGAAGGGCATGAGGATGCCAACGGTAAACGCCCGAGGACGTTGCTAGAGGGCGCTGGTCGCGCCCGCGCCGTACAGCCATAACTCTCCAGTAGGCCGGGCGGCAGGCGGCGTCTGGCGCCCTCCGTGGTGTAAGGCGGCGTTGTCCGGGGCCGCCGTGGATCCTTGCCAGTCACCCAGGTTCCTTCCCTCAAGGAACCTTCGGATGGCGCGGATATCCACAGGCAGGCGCGGGACTTTGTCGCGAGCGGTGGGACGTCGCTGAATGCGGTCTTGTTTGGCTGCATGGTGGCAGCGCGACGAGGCGAGGCGGCGTCGCAGGTCCAGGGCGGCGAGACCGGTAGATCCAGCCCATGCTAGGAGAGCGGTCGAACGGCGCGGCGGGGCCGGGAACTAGCCCCTCCCCCAGGGGCCAGTTGATCCAGCGCGGCGGGGCCGTGACTCTACTCCACCTGCAGGGCCGGTTCCGCCAGCGTCAAGCGGGCGAGGAGTGCTGAGCGAGCCCCAGCGACGAGGCGAAGGTCAGCAGGCAGCGGTAGTGCCTTGGCGGCATGATGGTGGAGTGGGCTGCGGTGGGCAGCGTTGCAGGCTGGATGGTCTGCGGTGGTGGTCGGCGGCGATTGAACGCTCTACCGACGGCCGAGGACGTTATGAGCAACGGCAGGTGCGGCAGATATGACTGCCGGGTGGTGGGCAGGCTCAGGCAGGTGCCTGAGGGCGGCGGTGCAGGGCTGCGTGTGAGGCGCAGTCCTGGAGGCGGCGCTCTGTGCGCTGTGGTCAGCCCGAGCACTTCTCGGCTGGACGGGGTGGGATCCGGGACGCGCAGCAGGTCTCGGCCGGACATTGGGGCGGGGGGCTACCACAACCCCCCCGCGAGAATGCCGACGGGGGCCCGGCGCGAACGGTGTCCTCTCCGTCACAGCTAGGCTCGGTGTCTTGATGGTGGCGCGCCTTCTGGTCGGCGCAGGGCGGTCTTCCACGTCGGGACGCGGACGGCCATGGTCTTCCGTTGGTGTTGGTGGTCTCACCAAGCGGGGAGCGCTTGGGGGAACTGGCCTCCCGTGACCACAACGCTGGGATAAAATCCCAGCGGGGCGGGCGGGCAGCTCATCTTCCCGGCAAGGCGGCAATCCACACTCAGTTCACAAGAACCAAGCGCGGATTGCCGATCGCCCTCAGAAGGTGGTGTTCGGAGCTGCTCCAGTAGAAGGTGGTCGGCACGGACGCGACACGGAACGGAAACGCGGCGCGATCGGGCAGCGTAACGACGTGCGCGCGCTTCGGAAGCCAGGACGATCCCGTCTGGTGACAACGAAGAGTTACACCCTTATATATCATTGACAATCGTTAGGGCAAAAATCAATATGAGAACTATTTAATATCCGGTATGATTATAATTACCTATACCGGATATAATAGAATATGATTATTAGGTAAACAAATATTAATCTTATATAATATTAATCTTAATAACAAATATTAATAACATATATTTAATCTTATATAATTATTCTTACTTTAGTTAAGATAATAAATTGTATGACAATTTAATATTATGGAAGTGACGTCATGGGTTGCCATATTTAAATATTAAATAATTTAAAATAACTACAATAATATAATCTATAACAGTCAGTTGATTGATAAATTATTTATTAATAAACAGTTCAATGAAATTAATACTAATATAAAATAAACACGCATAATTGTAATATCACGGATCTAGATGTGGGCACTGCCGAGACTGAAGATGTTTGTAACAGGTGTCTTCATATTAGGTACCTGTTTTGTATGTAAAATTAAAAATCACAGCTCTTTAAAACAAATATATATACTACATAAATAATATGCTGTAAGTGAAACTATATCATGCTAGAAGTTAGAAGGAAAGCGTTGAATTATTTAACGCGATTAAAAAAAAAACGAAATATTCAAATATTTTTTTTAGAATAGAATAGAATAGAATCATTTATTTGCTTAAATAAGGTACAATATTTTGGTGTTACAGGTTTTGGTACATCATTCTCTTATTTTGCCTTTTTATGGCGTGCAAATTTTATAAGCAGACTATTTGTTATTATTTATCTTACATAATTATTTATTAATGATCTGTCAATTTGCTATTACTATAAAATTAAAATTATTTATTAAATTGATTATAATTATATGTGTTAAATAAAAGTCCACCATATTAGATTATTAAATACATGTCAAAATATAAATAAAATTAAACTTAATTATAAAATAGTCAACATTTTAGAGTCCAAGGTAATGAAAAGTAAATTTAAAAGAGCACTACAAGTTTTTATTGTAATAAGGAATTAGTGGTCATCAGATAAAAATTCATTTATGGAGTAATAGCATTTAAAAATTAACATTTTTTTAAATTGAATTTTAAAAAGATTAATATTAAGGTCCCTTATATGTTTTGGTATCTTATTGTATATTTTAGGGCCCATACAAAATATACTTTTTGCCATTAATTCCTTTTTACATGTATGTACACATATTTTATCACCATAACGTCGGTTTCTTATTACATTGTCTGATAGCCGTGGATAGAGATGAGAATTACTCTTTACAAATAATGCAACCTCAAATAGATATAGGGATGGAAGTGTCAGAAGTTGGTTTTGTTGTTGTTGAATGTTAAATTCTCAGGAAATACATCCACTTTTAATTTTCCACGAAAATAAAAAGGTTACAGGCCCCTGGCTTGTATATTTTTTGCACGCCTTGTTAATAAGCGTCTACTGGCTCGTGAAATATTACAAATTGCGCCTCCACATTCCCCTGTCGGAGCCTCCCACATTTTATATTGCCTTTTTCGTGCTTTCCACTGTATTAACGCATTATGCCAGTCCTTGATCAATTTAAAAATAAAACCACTTTGAAATTAGAACGCGCCTGCCATTTTGTTTTAAGATGCTTAATGATGAAGTTTAAACTTTAATGATTTGGTTATCGTTGCAAAATATTTAAAAATATTACTTTATTACGGTCGGTTAACCAATGCAAATTCCTTTTGCATATATATTTTTTTAAATGTTTATTTTATACGTAATATTATTATATTTCGTATTTAAATTTATATGATATTCCAATTTTCCTTGGTAGACGCAGCGCTATGCAGACGGTCGCATCTCTAAAATCGAACGGCTGCAATGAATGACGTCTTCATATGTAGTAAATTTGGAAACGCTATCTCAAAAATGCTGTGCCGCATCTCGTTTCGGTGTGAGCTGACTTAATCTTTAATCTAATCCTCACTTTTAGAAGCAGTTGCATTTAAATAAATAGATTGTATATTATGTGTAAAAGATTTTTCGTTGAAATCAATAAACCTTCATTTCTACGATCAACAAAAAATATTGGTGACACCAATGTAAGAATTGTGGAAGCTCTAAAGGGAGATCTCTGACCGAGCAAATCAAAGAATTCGGATGTGGTTGGTCAGGCCGAAGCCTGTCGTAGTAGTTCATCATCTGACGATGTTGTATTAGTAGTTAGTACGTCCCTTTTAAATTTAACCTAAACGTAAACAAACCAAAAACGCTCAGATTTTCACATAATCACTTATTGTGCACACTTACCTTCACCGGAATACTAAAGGATCATACTTCACTATCCAATATATTTTATAACAATTAAACAATAATGAACATATTTAAACATCGATTGAAAAACTTTCACAGTAAAAATACGCTATAAAAAATGTCTATGAATTATATTGTATTGTAATATTATATTGTATTGGCCAAATGGCCTCACTGGCTAGAGTGGCTAGTATAGGCTATGGTTGTGACATAAACGTGTTTGTTTACGTTTGTGTTAAATTAAAACAGGATGTACTATACCTACATACAGCGCCGAAATTAAAAAACTTTGATAGCGCGATGCAGGATTGTGGCACTAATTGGCCCGCCACAATACGACTCTAGTTTATTAACGAGTAGAAAGTTAAACAGTTCGCAGTGGTCGGTCAACCTTAGCGCCCTAGCTGACCTTGCCGTGTCATCATTAATTATACAGAGAAAAATGTAATTAGTGTAGTTTCAAACAAAAGATTCAGCAATTATACACATTTTATATTCATATAAGTGCACCTGCATAATAACATGATTAATCGTAATTTTTATTTATCTTGGCGCCCACGGCCGTCTAGACTAGAGATGAAACGGATAGTAGTTTGGCCGGATACCGGATACCGGATATTAGGCAAGCTACTAGGCCGGAGCGCCGGATATCCGGCTGCCGGATATCCGGCCTTTTTGATAATATACAGTGTGTAAAAAGAGCAACTATAACTTTGAGACACGATTATACTACCTTTCCTCATTTTGGAAATGTATTTTTTTTATTATTAAAAAAAAAAAAACTTTTCACCATTTCCTATTTTTTTGGCGCAAAAATTACAATAAAGCAAAAAAATTTAGTTTTGTGACATTTTTGTAAAAAAAAAACATTTCTAGAATGAGAAAAGGAAGTATAATCATATCCCAAAGTTATGGTGACTGCTCTTTTTACACCCTTTATAATAATAAGTTTGATTTGAATACTGGCGCGGTGAACGAGATCGGAAATATTCAGGCGCATTCGGGTCGCCGCACGTAACCGGAGATCGGGTCGACTCGGGGGCGTTCGAGTGTTATCGCGTAAAATTTGGTATTTATTCATCACAATTTGCCATTTGTTAATAAAACAAACATTTTTGATGTGTGATTATAAAAATAAACGGTGTCCACAACCTATTGGAGTATGATTTGCCTTTATAAAATAATAAGATTTTTTAAAATTTTACTATCCGGTATCCGGCCGGATACTGTATTACTATCGGGTATCCGGCCGGATAGTGAAAACAAGGCCGGATAGGCCGGATACCGGATAGTTACCGGATATCCGTTACATCTCTAGTCTAGACTCTAGACGACATACGGAACTTTTTTTTGGATTGACGATTTTGAAATCGATTCGAATGGAAATAAGAATAATCGATTTGTCACAAGTGAATTTCGAATAAGTTCCTTCTTTTTCTCTAATCTCTACTGTTACAACAGTAAACTTGACTGTTGTTGTATATTTTGTAAACGATTCGAACTTTTTGGAGTATTCATTTCAAAATCACAAAAATGCATAAATCAACTTGGTCTCGAGCTGGTTCTTATAAGACGAAGACAATGATATTAAATAAAACAAGATGCTATATTAATTTTATTTTATTATAATTTTACGAACTAGTATATAGCATATAGTATTTTCGATGCCAAGTAGTAAGGTAGAAAAGTTTAGTTTATTAGAGTTTAGTCCAATCCTAATAAAATATCCTGATAAAAAAAATATATATCCTATTCAAGCTTGAAAAACTAGCCTCGTGTATCCACGTTCGTCGAGGTCCGACTCACAACACAATTTTTAATGCAACTTTCACTATAATAGCGATAACAGAACCCTGTAATTATTTCCGAGTTTTGTAACATCAAATGACATTTAGTAGAAGTTAGTAGTCTACTTGGCTACTAGAAAGTTGTAAGCTTAATTTAATATGCGCTATATAAGTATTTTTTTAAATACAATAGGTATTAAGAGTTCTGTGGTAACTACGGAATATTTTTATTTTTAAAAGGTAAGTAGGTATCATACATTTTAGAATAATGGACCTATTAAAGTAGTTTTCAAGTTTGTTTCATTGTGGTACTACAAGTAGAAACTTGTAACTTTCCAAGATAAGAGATCCTGCTAAATAATCTTTCTTTTAAATTGAATGAAACCTGACAGTAAGTTTAGTAATTTGAAAAAATTGTGCGTTACTGAACCCTTCTTAGATATTGTATGTGCTGAAACGCTTTTCGTTCGGTTATTAAAAAATTAAAGAGACAAATAAAAACTCACAACTCATAATATGGCCTTTTAGGTTTGAATTTTGAATCATCGGATTCTAATAATACAACTTAAACTTGTAACACAATATATGTTTACGTACATAGTCCCACGCATGAATAAACATCATTCACTTGACTTATACTTTTTGTATTGTTTTCGATAGCGCGATCTACATTAGGAAAAGCGCTCTAGATAATAGTTTTAATATTGGTAACTAAAATTTACATACAAATTGGACTAAAAACAAAACTGACAATTTTAAATTGGACAAAATATACTTAGTAGTTCCTATATGAAACGTTAAGGAATCTTTCGTGAAGAAATCACAGGCAACAGCTATTGCTGTATTTATTTGCCTATAGGCAATTATGTAAATAATAAAGTTAATAAGCGTCATTAAAGAAACATTAAAAATGTAACATCCACAAGTTTTAATTCCACATCGGTAAGTATAATTTATAATTAAATTAATTGTTACCTACTTATTCACGTGAACGAACCACATTAGGGATAGGTAGATGGTGGAATTGTTGTTTCATAGACCAATTGTATGATAATTAGTTTATGGTTTTATTTTATTTTTATTTAAAGGCATCATAAGATTATGTCAGCCTGGTTTATGGTTATATCTACATAAAGTAAGACCGTCTGGCAAAAATATGGCGAAGGGACAAAGAGTCACAATAATAGACTTTCCAGAACAAAAGTTGACGTGCTTGTTTGGCTGTGTGTGTGTGCGTGCGTGTGTGTTATCGTAGCTCCCAAACGGATGAACGCTGCCGTATTCGAGAGTATTCTTAGTTATAACTGTCATCTTTTCACTTACTTTTTAACCGACTTCCAAAAAAGGAGGATGTTTCTCAATTCGACCATATATATGTTTTTTAAACTTCTTTTGTATTATTATGTATTGGTACACTAGAGGATTTTACATTTATCCACATGTGTATCTTACCAAAAACGTGTCCAACCATAATTATACGGAACTCATATTTTAAGTTACGGTCCTACGATTTTTGATTAATTCCCATTCGGAATTACCAAAAGCACTTATTCATTGCTGCAATGATTATAATGATATTTCTGACACGTTTTTCGTGTTTTTGGTCATGATTAAATCCACTTAACGGCTGCTTATTAAATATTAAAGCTTTATCAATTTTGGGGTAAACCCTGTGGTAACTCCTCAGGAATCGACGATCGCGCCCCACAAACTGGTTATATCAATCATAAACTTATTCGATTAATTACATTTTGCGGAGTTAATAGCGACATCTAATATAGGGAAAGGGTTGGCGGATGTTACTTAATTTATATCGATATTCTGATTTGAGAGTACTTTGAAAATTAGTAAGAACGCGACAACTTATCGAACTCACTGCCATTTCATTGGGAAACAAAAAAAAAACTATACTACATGGCGTTAACTTTAACATTGCTTGGTGAAACACGCTCGTAGTCTTTCAATCTGACACACTGATAAGACAAAATCTTTATATTGCAGCTGTTATTGTTTTAGAATAAACTAACTCACCTGTGCCCACTTCGTTGAGCATAGAAACCGTTTAAACCATCCCTGGACTTCCACGAACATTTCTAGACTAAAAATAGCCGAATCGGTTCAACCGTTCTCGAGTTTTAGCTTTATATATATAGTTCATTTTTATATATACCTATAGATAGAAGACAGATTAATAAAAAATCAAACATCGACAGCGTTTTTTTAAGCTTGTGAGCCGTGACTATATCATTATACTTAAGAAACTTAAAGTGGTAAAAAAAGTATGATATTATCGCCCATCTATTAATAATCGACTCCAAAGCTACGGTAGTCAAATATCAAAGGTGTCAATTAGTTTAGGCGATAGCGGTTATCGATAAGTTACATCCCTATGACCATTTCGGCGGTGTCATTAGGAAGGCTGCGTTAATGATTAATGCGGCGCCGCCGTCCCCTCCCTAGCCCGAACACTTAATCGAGCTACCCCTTTTGATGGAGCGCTCCGGCCTGGGATGGGATTATTTTTATTTGCCAATAAACTAGCGTTTTATTGCCGGCAGCACTTGTATCGATTGTAAGAGTTGGTTATATCATCATCGACCTTACAATATTTTTTACAAATCGGAGAATTAGAAATTTAGAATACAATCTGTCGATATCGAACGTAATCGAATCGATAGCGACGTGGTTGGGCGCGTCACCTTCACAAAGTCGTGGGTTCGATTCTCGCCAAAGTTTTCTGCATTCCAGGATCATGTATGTGTATAAATATACTTAAAAGTATTAAATATATTTCCGTTGTCTGGTACCTGTAACACAAGTTCTCCGGATAATAATTGCAGGGCCAGATTGACATGATGTGAAGCCCAGACAAAAAAAATACTGATTGGCCTTTTGTCTTTCAAACTTTCATTGCGCACATCGAGTTTTTTATGTTAAACATCGATGCTAAGGTAAAAACTTTTCCTTTCCTTATATATCCACTACATTATTTTATATGGCTTGCTTTAACAACTTTACAGTACCTACTCAACCGTACGAGTCTTCTCAGCGCTAGGTCCAAAACATGCAATTATAGCACAGGTCAGGAGGGATGGGATACGCCAGTAGTCGTCAACCTTGTCATCCTAAGGGCGTGTTTCACCAAGCAATATTAAAGTTAATCCTTCGTTAAATATCATGTTGTTCCTCTCGTAATTCCTATCAATGAATGAGAAGGCATGGTATTTTAACAAGCCGTTAACACTAACATGCTTTGGTGAAATCGGGACTAAATAGTGAAATATCGTTTAGTGATAAATCATAATAAATAAAAAACAGCTGATACATTTTTTATTATTATGCCTATTTTTTAGCAGGAAATTACAATTAAAAGTAAACAATAGCTTGTCTACCAATTTCGGCGACGGAGACTGGTTCTATTGAAACCAGACTAGATACGTTATAGTTATTTTATAGTGACCAAGTATGTGTCATACACAAGAGCATTTATTCTTCCTTAACTCTCGTAAACGAATAGACCATTATTAGTGAATGTGAGATCAGGCGCAGGACCGAGTTTTTGCATGGACCATCATTCTTATCAGACAATCAGAGTACGATTCTCCTATTCTGACTAAAAATGCTTTTCTGACGCGGAAATAAAACCCACGACGCTGGAGAAACGAGAACACTAAACCACTGGACCTCGGAAACGTTTAAATAATAGTAAGTAATTATACTATCTAGCTAATTCCGCAGTCGTAAAAGAGCCGCGGGTTGCCGACCACTGGGATAAGCGAAGCATCAGGCAAGGTAGCGAAGCAATTAGTCCTGGAGATGATGGATGACGCGGGTGACGCGGGCAATAAAATCTCATAAGTCATTATACGCCGTTGATAACGCGGCATA
Source organism: Celastrina argiolus (assembly GCA_905187575.2). Classification (NCBI taxonomy): domain Eukaryota; kingdom Metazoa; phylum Arthropoda; class Insecta; order Lepidoptera; family Lycaenidae; genus Celastrina; species Celastrina argiolus. The sequence continues at coordinate 6,491,242 of LR994584.1, read as the reverse complement.
GGACGTTCCTTAATTATCGCTCTAGTGACACGGGAGATTATGGCGGGAATATAATATAATTATGGCGCCGATATTAGACTTAAGATAATGTTACTCGTGTAAGCTTACGGCTTTATAAGGTGACGGCGGATGCCTTTTTCCGCTCTGAAGATATCAATATAAAGATTCAGAGATGCATCTTGTTATGAGGCAAATAACAATGTATGTTTTAAACGATGAATTAGTGTATTAATATCATAAAGATTTCCATTCTTATTTTTATTTTCTAACTATAGCTAATTCAATTCTGAGCAGCATAGAAACTTTCAATTTTAAAAGTAGCTGACCGTTTTCTTTACCTAAACTATGACCAGAAAGCTCGTTTTTACTTTGAATTTAATACGCACTTAATGCAAAGACGTGAGTCAAAGTACTATAATTGGTATATTATTACTACCTAGTAACAAGCTCATTGCGTCTAGAATCTACGCGCAAATTGTTTTTCGTACTCCAGACTGCTATAATTGGTTTTGAAATGTAAGAACTAACCTAACACCTTTCGACAGGGTAGACAGAAATAATTACGAGTACGTAGTTTTCAATTGTTCCTGCTTGATCTAATGGAGAAGGTCTAGTGAATTCAAATCTATATTCTTATTTGACTTTTACATTCTATACTTGAGATTATTTCAAAGCGGTAAGCTTTTGTAGTGCCACAGTTAGGTGTTAAAGAATAAGATCAAACGTTGAGCGTGTAGAAAGTTATGCTGTTATGATTTATTATGATGTAATGAAAAAGATGGGCTATTAGGGACATTAGGACGCAGGTGCACTTCGGTCACGCTACTGTCCGGCAGCGGTTAGCCTGTAACCACGGTAACGGTTGGATGACATTAGAGACACTTAACCCACCTATGCTTCTTAGAACATATCAAGTTGAAAGTTGAAGGAACGGTTACGAAATAGCTCTTACAGGTTTCTGATTTCTTATAGGAAGGCTTCAACAACGTAATATGATTAGGAAAACTCTGACTACAGCGATTTTGGTACAGGTTTGTATAATCATAGGCAATCAATAATAATCGAAATTACCCAAGCCTGAGCGACTCCAGACCCGGGAACTACCCGTAAACTGACCAACAAGGCAATGCTGTTAGTTTGCTAGGAACTGTGCTACATGGAGACGACTTTTTTTTGTAGATAAGTAGTACCTAGTATTAGTATTCGTTACTTTCATTTATTAATATCGCACACTTTTTTTTCTCAAGTAGGTAGTAGGCTCATTAACTTACAAAAAAAAAACCAATTGCGGACAAAGGGGGTACAAGCTAGTTAAATAATAATACGCATTCTGTAGTTTTTACATTATATTAATTGCAGTTTTATGGTATCGTCATCATCATCACACTGCACAGTCATAAAATTATTTTTAAAATGTAAAATAATATAGATCTAGCTGCTAGAGTTATGTTTCCAACAAGTTTAATGAAATGCCGCCGTATATTTAAATCGAAACATCTTTTACGTCCGTTTATTACTTTCTTCATCGCGTACAGTAATTGACACAAGACGGTAAGTGTATGTTATAAAAAGGTTTCATTCATATTTATTTCCCCCGCAAGTACTCGTCGTTAATGTGTAGGTTATCCATAATAATAGCGAAATGTTAAGGCTCGACGTACACTAGCTTCTAGTGATTAATTTAAAAGATAAATAAATACCATTTATACCATAAAGCAAAATTATATATTCAGATAAACCCGACACCCCTTGGCAAGCAGTAATAAAGCTGATGATAGTATATAATAGCTCTAAACACGTATGACAGCTTCAGCATAGAAAAAAAAGAAGCTAAATCGGTAAATTGGAAGCTACGATGAAGTATGATGCCACAGACAGACTCTCACCCACAGAGTCTCGAGAAACTTATAACCTCTTATAACACCATCGACGTTCTTTCGTCTGGTTGAAAAAAGGCTCAGTTAAGCCCTATTCAGAAAGGACTAATTTATTGGAAAAGTCATAATTACGTCTTTCTTATTAGAATTTTTACTTGCAAGCAGTTGGTATCTATAATTGCTTATCATATTTCTCTTTGAACTAGTTTTATCTGATGTTTTCATTTTCACATTTCTCCACTTAGTGCTAACTCTACCCATAGATGAGATGAGAGAGAGATGAGAATATGAATTTCTATCAAGAACCAACAGTACATTTAATCAGCTATATCTACCCATAGAGGTAGATTCGGCGAACAGTTCTATTGGTTTATCGGGTTCATAATACCATTATCCTAATACCACTGTTTGTATGGATGAGACCGTCCAATTAGCGACAAGAAGTTGTCATCGCTAAGAAAGAAAAGTTAAAAACATAATAATATGGTTTCGAAACCTGTCACTATGGCGCTAGAGTCGCGACGGTGTATGAAAGAAGCAATAAGTGATGATTTTGAGTTAGGAGCGATTATAGCGCTTGCTTAACTTATGCGTAATACTTAACTGTCAATTTTTCATGTAGTACCTACTCAGATGACACTCCTTTAGTCTCCATGTAACGTATAGCAAAAGCCCCAACCAGGTTAATACAACATGGAGTAAAAAGTATGCGTCGCTCCCATCACATAAAAGGGTACTTAGTAGGTATGGACTTTAACACTGCTAACGCGGAAATGACGCGTGGAGAAGTGGACCGGTTATGCACATGAAGCTTCCATCATTACGTAAACACAACTGCAGTTCACTGGTTATTTTTTTAAATTGCATCCGATCCCATACAGTTTGTTTAGTTTTTTTTTATGCCAGTTGAATAGGAAGTCGAAGAGTTTATACTTTATATGCATTGAAAATAATCTTTTCCTTTAGGTATAATTCATGTCAATTTAAAACCTTTTAAAATCCGAATTTGATTTATGAGTATCTCATTAAAAAAATCTGCAGTCTCTAATAAAACACTTTAACTATTAGTTAGTATCCTCAAACTTTTTTTTCAATGTAACAAACAAATACTAATAACTAATTACTTTTGTTCGAAGGCGTTTGAGGTAGGAGTGCATGTCAGTGAATGTAACTGTGTATGTATGTAAAATGAATTATGCAAGATTTATAAAGATTAAAGCAGTGTTGTGTGTTATCATCCAAATGCTCTGTATCTGTGCAACTCGCAACAAAAGGAAGAACTACACAAGGTGGTAAATATTTACCACTATCCCAACAGATAAGCATCTACGTTTAAACGATACGGGGCGTAGTAATTCGAGTTTAATCAGTACCAAACGCTGCAGCCGTGAAGAGGACTGATAAAGGAGAAAAACTGTCTGGATTTAACATAATTCACGCTCACTATCGGCGCAGGCGCAGGCCGTGAGTGCCGGCGATAGCCCGCAGATTGTGTTCTGCGGTAAAGCGATAATTCAGCTCAATCTATGTCGTGAGCGCGCGCGCTTTGTTTTATCCCCGGCTTCTGTGCGCCTTTATTTAGAAAATTGATGAGAAATGGTCTCCATTACTGCCCGCCTTATAGATATTACCCCGGATTACGAGTTCCGATACGTAGGAAATGAACGCAAATTTGTTTTCGTGATTGCCTTCGTATTGACTCGAATAAAATCATCATTGATAGCAATTTGGTCGAACGAGTTCCGTGAGAATGCGTTGCAGTACGAATACGTCGGCGGGCACCGTGTTTAGCGTATCGTTTGCGGCAATACAGACGTGGATTAAAAAGACATCGGCTCGGTACAGTTATATATTAGATACCAGGAACTGGTCAGCCGTTATGAGGTTCGAATAGGGCCGTTTGCGGGCGAGGAGCCGCCGACCAATTTACGTGTGGCACGGACAATCGCCCGCAAATTGCGCGGCCACTGATTGCCCATCGATATTCTGATAGCTTCCTCCTGGCTCCTTTGTGCGGATGATAAATTAATAATATGATGTAACGCGTCCAACCGTGACGTTATAATCAATAATTACAAAACGATGCTACGTAGATGCGGAACTAATGCCACTTTCGTATGGCGTCCCGGCGGGGCACCGCAGACAAAGCCGGGGTCAGCGCACAATACGCCGCGTTTACCGACGCGCATCGTATTCATAGTGGTGCCGAAAAAAATATCGATTTCCGTAAATAAACGAGTGTAACACATTTATAATAATGTTGAATGGGATCGGGTGTTGAACGCATGTCGATACCGCGTGGCGAATCGCGGCCGAACCGACTGCCGAGGCTCCGACGCCGAGTGCCGACCGTAGCGCCGCGACATCGAGGGCTAATTGAATAAGAATTATTATTTGCTACTTATTATTTCCTCAATAAATCTAATATTAACTGGGGCGTTGTGGCTGTTACGGGAATTTATTGCTTTCTTAAGGTCTTCCATAAATCTTCGGTTTTTGTATGCGAATCGCAAGCGGTAGCGAGACATTTTAATTATATGTATCTACACGCAAAATGTTCCCATAAATATGTGAAAATTGTAGTCATATATTTTGTGCCTAACAACCCTTGTAAGTTGCAAAAGTTGCACTGAAGTTGTGTTTTTGTTTAATTTTATAAGGAAAAGGTGATATTAATAATATAGAGCTGCCTCTACCACCCTACCTATCTACATAATTTTCTTGCAAATGTAATGTAATTTCCTGTACAATATGATACAATTATGTACTATATTATACTTTTCATGACTTAGGTCCCTAACCTTCTGCTATTTTTAGTTCTTTAAGAACGAATAATGCAACATGCAACATTTATTTTATTCAGCAATTTAACGATCCAGCTCCTAATAAGTAAAAAATAATAATTAAACGTAACTTGAAACTTCTGCGTAGTTGCTAGAACGTAGCAATTTATTTCGCTCACAAATGTATTCTAGTTTTACTGTAGGTAACGACAAATAAAGTACATTTAATAAAACACGAAGGGCATAATACTTTTTTAATATCGTGAACATATTAGAGTAATTTGCTGGGCTTTGCGGTGTTGCGTGCGGTGGGGTGTGGTGGGGTGCGGTGGGGTGCCAAATGTCGGCAGCCCCGAGCGAGCGTGGCGAACGGTTCACCCCATTGTTGCACAATACTAATGGAATGTTATTGGAATTAAATAAGCTTCGACTGGAGTTAATGGATGTAGAGCTAGCTGGTCTAAGTGGTAAAGATAGAAATTGTTATACATGTGTGTTTACTTTTTTTTCACATATCGTTTATTCACATATCGTTGTGACGATATTCAATAATGGTACTACTTAAATTTATAGCTTTTTTTGTATTTTTAGTTACTTATACTTGGTGTAAAATAAGTGACTGATAATACTTTAGGGTGTGTATGTGTTCCGTTTATAGAGATTACTGAGAAAGTACCAGCGCTGAAAGAGGTACAATTTTTTTAAATTATTGTATTGGAAAATTTATAATGTTGGGGCATTTCTCATACAAACATGAAAGTTAAAAGTAAGTCTTTCAGCGTAGGTACTTTCACAGTATGCTGTACATAGGAGGCACATACACACCCTAAAGAATTATCACTCACTTATTTTACACCGTGTATAAACGAAATAAATCACCGTGTATAAAAAATATCAATTATACGATTCTTAATTTATGTTGAATGAATAGAAGCAAGAGTAGAGGAATTGCCTCGATATAAGTATGTAAAACGAATAAAACTCTTCTGCTTATATTATTAAAGTCGAACAATAAATACCTACTAATTTGCAAAAAATGTACATGGACATTCAAATATTTACCCAAGGCAATTAATTGCTACGTTATTAATATTTCAAAGAGCATGACTTTAGAAATGTCGCAGCTAATGTGACGGCGCCGGGAATGCGCGCTTGCATCGCTCGCCATTTTTTCCCCCATAATTACGTAATGAGTGTCGATGAATTGGTCTTTTGTGCGCCCGCGCCGACTTTTGTTCCGTAACAGCTGTTGCCTTTGCAACTTTCAAGTTGACAGCTCTTTTTTACATCAATTAGCTCAAGAACGTTTGTTAAATGTGATGGAAGTTAATTATAATCGAACCTTAAGCGCGATCATTGTGTTTACCCGTATAATTTATATTTTGCCTGCCAACCAACATGAACAGGTTCACAACAAATGTTAAAAAAACTAGTTTTAAATAAGTAGGTAACATTGACAAACAAATATGAGAGTCCTCAAAACTAAAATTAACCACTTATAGTTTACCTAACTATTTTAAAATTCAATATTATCTTATTAAAATATTGTCCATACTAAAGTTTTATGCCCAAACAAACCAAAAATAATAAGTGATATCTATGATAAGTAGATATTTCTGTAACGTTTTAAATAGTAAGTAGGTATACAATTACTACACGATTTGGACTGTGGTAGCATTTGTTTATTTTTTTTTTGCACTGATTATACAGTGATATCCCCTTATAAATTGTGTGTATTAATTTAAATAAAACAAAGGAGATATTAAAACTAAAGCAAAGAAAAATAAACTTTTAATGTAAAAATTTGTAGTTAATTAATTATCTTTATATCTGAATAATTTTAATTAAAGTAAGGTGTACGTTTTGCACATTTTGTTTAGTTATTTATATTTTAGAATGGTCAAAGTACTTATCTTTCTTTCTTTAATTATTTCCACAGACATTTTTAATTTTGTTTTTATTACATACCATATTACGGTTTTATATTTAACCATCAGCTATGCTACGTTTTTTAGCGTTCCGTATGTAGTAGGATTCCTTTGTTGTCCGTCTGTCAGTCTGTCTGACTTTTTCGACACTTCGCAAGTAAATCAAAACCTAAGAGAAACTCAGAATATTGAAATTACGATGCAACGTGAAACGTCTTCTACAAATTACTCAGATAAAGGAAAAATTACGAAAACTGTTAAATTTTTAGTTACATCCCTTTCAGTCTTACCTACTACAGTTTTCCTCATTAACGCTAAAGGCGTGTTTCACCAAGCAATGTTAAAGTTAACGCCATGTAAAATATAATGTTATCCCTCTCGTATTTCCTGTCAATGAATGAGATGGCATGGTATTTTAACATGGCGTTAACTTTAACATTGCTTGATGAAACACGTCCCAAAGGTATTAAATTGTAATTCATATTAAATACTACTCTCTATGTCAACGCCTTTACGCATGTACCAAAAAGTTTGTGCGGGACCCTTGGTGTGTGAGTCCGACATGCACTTGGCCAGTTTTTATATAGTTCTGAATTCTGAGTCTTTGGCCAAGTTGTCATCGTTGGCAATTTGGCTGGAGGCTCTGTAAAAGTGATTTTACTGGCGTATTGTTGCGTAGAAAAATCTTTCTATCCTTGCTAGGATAGACCATGCCAACTGTGTAGTTGTCAGTAAAAAAAACTTCACAAGCTATGGCCGTGCTCAAAGTAAAAAATAATATTAAATTCTTTGATTGAGTAAGCTTTTAATGTGCGTCAGTTAATGAGAAAATGGAAAGGTTTAATTATATTTTCATTTAACACTTTCAACGCCGTCGTCATCTTCGGCGAACTTTTTGCATGTCGTTAAAAATGTTAAAACTCGAATCTCTCATCTCTTTTCTTCTCACTTTCTCTCTCTAGGCGAATTCACGTGTACAGGGGACTGACATCTGACGTCGGAACACGGAGCTCGGAACAGACCGCTTCCGCCGGACGCGCCGATTAGTGACGCACACGACACGCACATAATATTATACTGATGATAATAACAGATTCAATACACAACTGACCAGGTTCTGGGCGCCTGGTATTATTTACTAGATGTTTCCCCGTTCCCGCTACTTTGCGTAAAATTAAATCCCTCGGGAACCGTATCTATTTATGCGATAAAGTAATGTGTGTTAATACAGCATGTAAACTACCGAATTACATCAAGATACGGTAGTTTTTTTTCTTTTTTTTCATACCTATGAAATCTTCGTAACGGTAGCAAAACCGCCAAGTATCACGTTTTGACTGAAATGTAGTGTCTGGTAAAGGAAGGGCGCATAGTATAGATCAAGAATCTTGGCTCTACATGAGATCTGATAACTTTTTTACATTGGTAGCTATGTAGACTTGTGTTGGCAACATTTTTACATGAAAATGTTTTTGGTGGGATAACTAATATTAGTTTGAAATACCTAAAACCTATTATTTAACATTAAAAATAATAGCAGTGAAATCGAATTCCATATTTCTGTATCTCAATTCTAATCTCGAATGAGGGCCGATGGGCCCTAAAACCAGATTATTATTTAATAAACAATTTATAAATATTAAAATAATAGGCTAAGATAATAAAATATAAAATAAATAAACGTTTATTTGCAGCTCTAACCACTAATTACATACTATTTAAAATTGTATGACAATAGTAAAAAAAAAAAAACACAAAAAATCTAAAAACACACCTAGTATGTCCAGCACCGGTCTTCCGCTTAACCCAAGACATAAACAATTTCAAACTTAAATAAAGTCGTGTCTACCTTTATATTAAAATTACTAGCATCTATGTTAGATTTACTCTATCATATAATAACTCTATTTCATAACCAATTTTCCTTAACAGTTACAACAAGTAATACCAAAATTATAAACTAACAATTTAGTATTTCCACATAAATTTGACTCCATATTTTTAATCAATAATTTTATTCAATTTATTTTCAATTGATTTGCTTACATTAAGTACAAAAATCGTGAAGCGTAACTAAAAAGAATGGTATTTTGGCGGTGCGAAAGTCCGGTGACCACGGTCGGCTTAACAGGGGTGAAGCAGGGCTGTGAGCTGTGAGAAATTGCTCATATAAATGTGTAATGTAAAGGGAAAGAAAGGTGCAAATGTGGCAACCCTAGGGTGTATGTGGGTGATAACATCATTATGCGCAACAAAACGTTTCATACCGTGTTTATGCTAAGGTGATGTAGCATTATTAACAGATAGATTATGTGCCATAGGGCCGGTTTCTGAAAGAATAATCAAATCTATGATCAACTAACATTCAAGTTGACAACCCACTTTCAACGCTGATTGGTGAAACATTTATCAAAGAGAAAGAGTGGGACATATATTATATAATTACATCACGCTCGCACTGGCAAGGCTAAGTCAATATAAACCACAATTACTATGAATGAACCCTACGACTAATTAAATGTAGCCTGTTTACCCGGGCTAATTTACGAATCTTTTAACACCAATTTCATTCAAGTTGAATCAGTAGTTTACGATAACAAACATAGATAATTAAATATATACACTGCAAAAATCATTAGGTACACTTTCTTGTAGTTTTATCGTAGTCGGGTAAAATGAATGGCAACATAAATGGAAGACTATTTTATGCTCAATTATCACGACTCATAAGCGATCCTTCCTTCAGCCTCGATATTTTAATTTGTATACCGTAATCGAGCACTAACCATCAAACCTTTACTTTTTTTGTGAGTACATTTAATGGTAAAGTACTATAATTTTGTAAAGCAGCCGAGTGTGTAATTCAGTTATATAATAAACAATAATTGCGAGTGGCGTCCACACTCCACAGCGACACAAACTCACATTATTGTTTTACGTGAAAGTAATAGGCTCGTGTCGACATAATCTAATGGAATTGGAGGTACCTAACCGAAAAACATCCATTTTGTATAATTTCACAAAATGGCGGATCGAAACATAGGTACAGTGACACACAAAAGTGACAGCACAATGTCGCTTTTCTCGCATTATCTAATTTCCTTGTCAGTTTTGTTCTATGATTGTGAATTCCCTTATTAGCTTAATTGAAACTTTCTAAACAAGAGCTAGAGTAAAAGTTTTTGACTAACCAATATTCTAAAATATTACTTGAAACTTTGGAAGGTAAAGCATCGATGCTTATTCGTAGCTATGTATTTACCAGGCTTTTGTTTTAATATCGATAAATCTTTATAGGTTAGAATTTTTTTATTAATTTATATTAAAGCTACTAAGCATATTATTCCAAATAATCCCAGAAACAATCCAGTGCACAAACCCCTTTGGTATTGTAGTGTATCGAATAATTTATAAAAAAACACGTCAATAAACTTAGTTGATGATAATAATCGTTTCCAGAAAGCACACAATGTTACGGTGTTTTACTCAAACAATAAAACGCATCTCCTACAATATTACTATTAAAGCCAGTGATCGATATAACAGAATTAATTATGGAAAAAATGCACACAGAGCGTGCAATAGAGCTATCGGCGAACACGGGCGAACTAATTACGGCGATACCATCTATTTCGTACGCACGATACTGGCAACTGCAACTTAGTCTGAACAAAGAATATTTGATTGGGCATTTAAAATGAAGAATTGCTACGTCATTTTTAAGTAATTGGTCAGACTCCTGTATGTTTCTGCGGTCAAAGTCACTCAAGTGTAGCATGCGGTATCAAGTGCTAATGACCTTTAATTTTATCATAAAAATATTTTTTAGCTTCCGATTTTTATTTTGTGACCTTCGACAAAACAAAGGGGTAAGTTTGACGTGTCTGTCTGGGTGTTTGTATCTGAGTATGAGCTATACGACCTTCCGAATGGATAACCTAATTTTGATCTACAGCGAAAACTAATGATTTAGTCTGTGTTTGTTTTGTTTGATTCACCGTAGTGTAGCTTCTAGTTTAATGATCCGATTTTAATGATGGAGGTAAAATTATTTTTAAATTGGAACCCGGGTGAATAGGTACAGTGGCGAGGGATATCAACTATCGATTTCACTTATTCCTTACCTTTTGAGGACCATCATCTAAATGTCTACCAAATACACAAGTTAGGGCTTTCTAGAGAAAACTCTAAAGTAGAACCTATGACTCTGATGTATTATGTTATAGTGTGTTATTGCTGTCGTGTTTGTGTAAAATCTGTGTGCTAGCGTTTACGGCGTCAACTAAACGGTACGTTTAATTACACGATAGCATCGCATTCGTGTAAAGTAAAAATGGCCCCGCTTTGCTATTCAAATCGACTTAATTACGTATCATGGCGAGACTAACGGCCTTAATAATTGTTTCTAACTCACTCGCGTTTAGATTCTATTTTGTTTTAAACGTTCTATTGCTTATAGTAGTCGAATAGAGTAGTTTAATAAGATAGGTGCTTCTGTGAAGCTTCTGAACGATTGACCATTAAATTTTTCTGCAATTGATTTTTAGCGAAAATATTATTAGAAAAAATTACAGCCATACTATTTTGAATGGGCAAGAACCTTGTTATTATTCAATTCAGCGAGATCAATTCAATCAAACTAAATCAATCATTAAAAATGTAATTTAGGTTGGTAATTGATGTTAATTAAGATCTAAGATAAAATATACGCAAAAGAACCTTGCTATTTAAAAACCCATAAAAATATATAAAAACCCATATAAATATAGGCGAGATCATAATAGCGTAAAAATATTAAGTAATTAAATACAAATGATAATTATATCAAATTATAATAATGTTAAGTGTAACAATTATATGATTCTTATCCGAATTAAGAGTCAAATATTTTGTTGGTTAAATTTTCGTGTTAAAGATAGCGTGTCTAAGCCTTTTTGTGTTTATCAGATACAAGGTAACCCACGCTGTTTTATTCCAAAAACGATATAGAAACGGTCGTCAAAAACCCGGTGGACCATTTCTATACCTTATTAACATACTAATAAGGTCGATAAGTGCTACACCGAAATTATCGGCGACCGTGCCTACTCTATTTCAACAATAAAAATTGTTACTTATGTAGTAAAACAGCAAATATAAATGTAAATAAAGTTATTATAAAATAAACCTAAAACAAGTTTTCATTAATGTACTGTGTGACAGAGCAGGTTTCAGAAATAACAGCTATTCGTCTAAGAGCCCGTGAATGCCAGACTTTCTTCATTTTATAAAAGCTGAAAATTTCTCAGCTCATGCTCCCAACACAGGCAAGAATGATGGCCAAGTATGAAGTTTATATGGGTATAGTTAAGATATAATGTAATCAAAACTCTTCTCCCTTCCCTTATTTGCCGTGTAATAAAAAATCCGACCAAAACATAACTAGTAAAAATGCAAAGTTGGGAGATCCATAATTGATAATGTTATGATACCAAGTCGGGGTTAGTTGGAAGGTGTAACAACATCTTATAGTGAACATATAAATATTGACAATTCTTTTATTTTCTAAACATGGAATAATTATACCTAGTAGCCAGGTACGCGTGGGAAATTGACGCAAATCAAACTAAGACGTTTTGTCCCAATTTGTTTGAACGTGGTTTGAACAGTCCGTCAGTCAGTAAATTGTACGCAAACGACGCACACCTACATGGATATCGTTGCTTTAGGCCGTGTTTCACCAAGCAATGTTAAAGTTAACACCATGTTAAATATCATGCCATCTCATTCATAGACAGGAAATACGACGTCCCGATTTCACCAACGCGTGTTAGTGTTAACGGCTTGTTAAATTACTTTATAATATTAATCTATGGTTATAAATAAGTAAATATACTTGGCTATTACCCCTCGGGCCGTGGGGTGCCGGATTAAGAATAGCACCTCCTCATGAAACCTCCTGCATCTTTCCCGTAAAGGGTGAGAGGGAATATATATATCCGGAAATGGACAGCTGCGTTTCCGCGGACATTATTATTGTTCTTACTGCGCTCGTCAACCTGCCTAGCATGGCGAGTATGCCTATACTCTTTAATTGCCTAACTTACACTTAGGAAATGCTTTGGGGGCACGTCATAGCTAAAACGACGATTTGGCAATAATAATTTAAATATGACGTTTGGTTACGTTACTCCAAGATTTATAACTTAAATGCACTGGTACAAAATTTTAACTGTGCCAAATAACATACTACTGCGTTCGTAATCTTTCTCTCGTAAAGGTTTTGCTTTACGTACAATTCGTATTATAAAATAATAAAATGGATGTAAGCGATTAGCTGCTATTGAATTGATAATAGCTTATTAATATAGATAGTTAAGAACAAAATATGTTAATATAGGAATGATCTCTACATTTTCTACCTAGTAAGTACATTTATTGCCATTAACGTAACATAACTCATTGTACCTTAACCGATGATTAATGATCAGAGTTAATCGTTATTTTTTATAAATCAAACAATCAAACCGCTATTTAATGTCCTGGCGGTGCGGTGTACAGCCGCGTACGTTCGCCGACTTGTAAAGTGTACCACGTTAGAACTTATTACTTGCGAATAAGGTTCAAACTGGTACGTCGGCTTATCGGCAACTGTACATTCGTGGTCACAAAGCCTAAAACCGCTGCTTAATGAGTAATTATGAGCGGCCGGATGCAGATACTATCTACGGCTGCGAGGGGCGACTGACCATTGATTTAATGCTAAACACCCGTTAAATAACACAGTTAAAACTCGCCATTAAAATTAAATAATGGAATATTGTGTTTGTTTTTGTCATTAAACCCAGCTTTACTTACGTTGTTTCGGCTTATTTTTAACCAACGAACTTCATTATTTTTAATTTCACTAACGTTTCATTTGATTTCACGAAGTATGAGAAAGACAAGTCCGTACTGAAATTTTATAATTCGGAATTTGAAAGTCCGGCGTAAATTCAGAGCACTGAAAATAGAATTCCAATAGTAACAATAGAGTTCAAAATTGAATACACGGGTGTCGAGTAGTGAAATTTGACATTGATACGTATTTGGTCTTCCTACAGGAATTGGTTCGTATTATTCCATTTTTTATATATTGTGTTTATTCATACACCTATAAAAGAGATTGTCATTCTGGATTTCTTCTAAAAGGTATCATGACAAGGTTGTACTGATTCTGTGGAAGTATGTGACATCAGGTATCTGACTTGTGGGCTTTGATACTACTTTATAGCTCTATTACTCAGTTTCAAAGCTCTATGCCAATTAAGATAGAAATTTAGTTTAGTTTAGATGTCACATTCGTAACAATTACTAGGAGTTTTGACGTAACGTACAACAACGTCACACCTAGAGTGTGACGTTGTTGTATGTTACGTTGTGTTTTTTTTGTATTCTCTCCAAAGCTTCCTCTCCAAAGACTTTAGACTCGACTAATCAGAATAAACGGTGTAGAAAACTATATAGTTATAAGCTATACCGCCACAATAAAAAAAACAATTAGTAGAAACAATCGCAAATGATAGTCGATTATGTAAATCTATTTTACGAGTGAGGCTAATGCGATACTCGTGATTAGCGACCGTTTAGCCGCCATCAATATTTATATTGCGTGTTTGCACGGTGTTGGACTTTTCTAGCTATCTGTACTCTGTAGGTACATGTCCAATGGACTTAGGAAACTATTCTACATTTCCATTACATTTATCTTAGATAGTATCTATCTAAAGTTCTTAAGTAGCTTCTAAATTAAATAATCAGAAAGATTTTGTTTTGACTCCTGACTATCTAAATACTGTAGGTCAAGCAGAAACAGTGACAAATCCGTAACATCCGTAAAAAAGAAAAATTAATGCCAACATAATATGAGATCGATGACGGTACCAAAACGCATTTGTGAATTATTATTCCTGCTTGGCCTATTGATATTCGTAGGTGTTTGGGAATAACCTTTCCAAAAAAGTAACAAAAGAGGTGTATGACATAAATTATTATGATGTGACGACAATAAGTGTCTTATAAGAATTATTCTATTCAGAATAGGTAGTAAGAATTTCTGTGTATAATAATTATGTGTGATAATGTTAGTTTTTGAACTAAAATAGATGATGACTGATGCATAGATATAATTTATATGTTTTGTAAATTAAACTAATGTTATGTTAACTACTAAAAATGAAATATATCTATTATTCATCAGGGTACCTGAGAGAACATAATATAACATACAACAAAACAACATAATTACGTATTACATATTCGAAATCATTGAGCTCTTGGATTAATTTAGTCACCCACGATGGTATTTTAAAGAATTTTTTCAACAAATTTTTTGAATACGCTAACAACAAATCACATCGAACTACCAACATTTTCTGATCGTATCACTATTGATCTTTGAACTTTCATCGCGCCGGTGTAAATACGCATTATTTTATATTTGAGTACACAAACAACATTTTTTGTCAGGAAGGTTAAGCATAATGTAAGGCATGATAAGCACGCGATAGTTTGTAAAGGCGATTCCAGAAAACGGTCGTTTTGCGATTAGATCAAGTCGGCCAGCGGCTAGCTGCCCCCGTGTTGTGGCGTGGGGTAGCGCGGCGTGGCGTGGGGTGTTGTTAATTGCGCCGTTTTGTGAACATGGAGTAGCGTGCCCCGCGGGTAATCAGCGCCCGCTGACTGATTGCTTTTTAAATAGGTTTTATGTTCGGTAAAAATATTTCATACTGTAAAGGAAAATTGCCGAATGTCAACGGTGTTTAGACGGCTACGGAGCGCCACTGTGAAGATGTTAAAAGGACCTGACGATAAAGCCGAGTGCATGAATTGAGCGTCTGTAGCCTAGTGAGTATACCGCAGGCTTACTCCCGACACAATCGAGAATCGAATTAGATCGATCTCAACGACTTTTGGTATTTCATTTGGTGGATTACTTTGAAACTAACCAGGATAAAGAAAATGGTCGTAACTTTTTGTACTCCCAACCATATCAATCGACGGGAAATCGAAATAAACAAACGTCAATTTATTAGGAAGTACGCGGCATGACCTAGTCTGAATCAAAATCGAATCAGTTTGGAGAAAAGAGAGAGGTCCCTGTATACCGCTTGATTCCCGCGTGTGTGGAAGCTGTGATATCCCGGGTCGTTGCGTGTACCGAATGTACTGATGATTTTCTGGTTTCTCAACTCAGCTCCGCCTACTTAACCTAATAATCGCCATCATCATTTCACCTATAACGTCCACTACAGGACATAATGCTTCCGTAAAGTATTCTATGGAGATTGCCTATACTTACTACGTTTAGCATGTGATTTAATGAGCGCAGTTTTCAGATAATAGCAATGTCTGCGTAAACGCTGCCTCCATATTCCCTCTGTCACCCAGGGGAAAGATAGTTGATGGGCATTGAGATGGTGCTATTTTTCGACACCCCACGGATAAACCTCATAGGTACACACAGTTCGGGAAAGAAATCATGTCAAATATGACTACCATCGAATACCGGTAAATCTTAATCCCGCAGTAAGCTAGCTGACTACAATCTTATTGATAAGAGAGTACTCCAGAGGAAGTATATAAGTACTGGGTACTAAATACATCGGAATAAGGATGTGTTTCACCAAGCAATGTTAAAGTTAATCCTTCGTTAAATATCATGTTGTTACTCTCGTAATTCCTATCAATTAATGAGAAGACATGGTACTTTAACAAGCCGTTAATACTAACATGCGTTGGTGGACTTAGGACGTGTTTTACCAAGCAATGTTAAAGTTAACGCCGTGTTAAATATCATATTATCCCTCTCGTATTTCCTGTCAATGAATGAGATAGCATGGTATTTTAACATGGCATTAACTTTAACATTACTTGATGAAACACGGCGCAAGGTACACAAATAACCAAAAAATTTAACAATAATACTGTTATGTATTATTAAAATAATCTACTTAATATGTAGAGTATTTACGTGAGTAATACACACAAAATATTAAGATGTTTTAGATAAGGTGTAGTTACAAGTACAACAATCTGACTGTTCATTAATCACTTGCCATAGAAAATTACATTTTTTCTGCATGTGTGGGTTTAGGGTTATGCATGTAATCTAATAATATACATGACTAGAATTTCTCTCCAAACATAACGTTTGAAAAACAGTTTTTAATGTGTCTAAATTGTACTAAATTCGTTAGTTTGTTATCTACAATTATTGCAATTATTAGCTACTAAAGTGATTTCGTAAAAAAATATTTTGCAAATTATATTAAACAATAACCCGTTTCCCGTACGCTATTCAAATTAATGATCAACTAACATGGCATTCCAATCAACGAACCATATTGAACGCTGATTGGTGGAATATTATCAGACAGAAAGGAACGGACAGATATTTTATAATAACATCACGCTCGCTCGCTGATTCAAATCGTATGTCAACTAATCGATGTCTTTGGTGAATTAGGCCGTGTTTCACCAAGCAATGTTAAAGTTAACGCCATGTTAAATATCATGCTATCCCTCTCGTAATTCCTGTCAATGAATGAGATGGCATGGTATTGTAGCGGTACTACTAGCGCCACATCCTGCATCGCGCTATCGAAGTTTTCTAAGTCCGGCGCTATATATACGACATCTGAAAACTAGTACAGTGGGCTTCGGCCTGACCGAGCATACCATCTCGCTCGGTCGGAGATCTCCCTTTGGGGCTTCCACTAGTACTCCCACATTTGGTGACCCCGTCAGAACACGCCTCCTTCATCATCATCACTCCCCGCCCCTCCGCACCACGCCAGCTAGCTTCAGCCACTTCGGGTACTTTGTCCACTAGCCGCAACGCAGCGCGGCCTGGTCGAACCCTCATCGGCTTCAACGGGCACTCTCACTACACGACCGGTCAGCAAGCAGAGCACATCTCTCCTGGTTCAGCACGTAGCATCGGCCCGCGCGGCAGCACTCCGACTCACTGGAGCCCGTGCAGCAGCAGCACAGTTCCGACTCACTGGGACTCACTGGCACTGGCGACTCAAGCACAAGACGACTCAAGTTTCGACCTCCGGTCTTCGGGGGGGAGTGATGTAGCGGTACTACTAGCGCCACATCCTGCATCGCGCTATCGAAGTTTTCTAAGTCCGGCGCTATATATACGACATCTGAAAACTAGTACAGTGGGCTTCGGCCTGACCGAGCATACCATCTCGCTCGGTCGGAGATCTCCCTTTGGGGCTTCCACTAGTACTCCCACAGTATTTTAACATGGCGTTAAACTTTAACATTGCTTGGTGAAACACGGCCTTAACCTTATCTGTTCAATTTTAACAAATCTTGCAAGTGTGAGCGTGATGTAATTATAAAATATATGTCCGTTCCTTTCTGTCTGATAATATTCTACCAATCAGCGTTCAATATGGGCTGTTGATTTAAATGCCATGTCAGTTGATCATTCATTTGAATAGCGTACGGGAAACCGGGGGTTAGACATTAAAGTTCAATATTACATACGGAACTTCATACAGGACGTAGAACTATGGCACTTGGCTGACATTTTTCTTGAATTAAAATGGAGCAATTATGTAAAGATGCCAAGGATTATATAAGTGTTATTTACGATAAAGGTGGAGATTATTTGCATTATTTATATAAACGTTCATAAAATTTGATTGCTTTGTATTGTTCAGTTCGTGCTCAATACTACTCCCACGGGAACTAATAATTAGATTACTTATTTATACAGAAAAATGTAGTTAAGACATTACAGTTATTGATTGATATAGACATGGAATTATTATTATCATTGAATGTATGGAACACCAACAAAGTTCTATTACAAGCTTTTAAAGTAAAGTTGCTTTGCTTGCTTGTTTGTCTGTAATCAAATCTACCGAGTTAAATTTAAGCCTCTACACATGAAGCTGACCAGATGATGTGATGTAGGAGGAAGATGGCCAAAGGAACTCAGTAATTAAACGACATATCCCCATCGAGTTGGGGCGCGTTCGGTTCGTTTTGACGAGTACTATGCAAACTTTGATGGTATACCTAGAACCCTGTTTCAGGGCGGGACTAATGTGCCTAATCGGAGCTGAATTCTTACTGACTTACACACAAGTAATGCAAGGGTAAAACATTATTTTGCCGAAACCCTGTTAGTTGTTACTAAACTTCTTAACTAAAATTTAAGATTTTAGATATTTTAAGATATTATGACTTCAACTGTATTATTGATAAGATACATTATATATACAGTTGAAGACATGATTGGATTAAGGTGATATGTAGCAAAATTCTGATTTCGAAAAAAAATAGTTGGAACTGCTACTTAAACATTTTAGCATACGTCGTAAAGTATTAAGTACATTAATCTAAAGATCCGTCTCTAGAATTAACGTACTTAATACGTTACGACATACCATAAAATGTTTAGGTGACAGTTTAAACACAATTTTCTGGTTAAAAAAATGTTTGCGACATATCCCCATCAACCGTTCATGTCTTCATTTGTATTATTGCTAAGATAATATCTTACAAATTATCGTAGTACTTTTTATCAAATCTGTTCTATAGTATCATAGATCAATTGATCTATGATATTATAGAACGAAGAAAATACGCGCTTTACGTTGGTAATAAATAGTACCTACCTTCTACTTAATTGTTAATTCTAATTGAGATCACTAGAGCATTTTCTTATTAAAAATAATTATTGACGAGTTACGACGCTGTCAATACTAATGAATAAATATTATTTAAATACGATAATAATATTTTCCATGAAATTTAATTAGAAAACAAGGATGGACCTACTTGTAAAAGAACCATAAGATTGATAGCAATATTGCATGTAAGATCTGGAAGCCTGCCGTTTCTAAGATCAGTAATGATGATGGTATTTAAAAAATTAAATAATTTATTTTAATATCACACTTCATTGTTCTGTTTTAATCTGTCATATTTAAGCATAATGATTGACTTATTAATTTATCTATCATATTATTCTCAGAAAGCTAACTGCTCCATTATGTAATAAATTTTTAATGTTTTTTGTAAAGTTAGGATACTTCAACGTTGAAAAATATACGATGGCTAATCTATATTATATATAATATATATAAGTAATAGCTAAAACGGCCACTTTTGGCGGTTTTTATGAGAGTAAATACACTATAGGATTTAGAGCTGTAATTAAATACCATTTAATTAGTTTAACTACCTATATTTACTTAGAGTTATAACCGATTACTTTTTTTAATAAGATCTTTGTGTCGTTGTAAAATTTATTTTAGAAAGAGTGGCGCTAGTAGCGGTTATTCTTCGCCTTAATACTTTACGACGTATTTTAAAATGTTTAAGTTCAACAGTTTGAACAAATTTTTTTCGAAATCAGATTTTTGTGACACATCACCTACACCTCTCATGTCTTCAATTATGGTACAACGCACAAGTGAAACAAAAAGTCGGACGGAATTAATATGAAGGAAAAATCTGCCAGATTGACGGTTCTACAAAAAGTAGGTCGTGGATGGGCACCCTTAAGTGATTCAAAGACCTTTTGTCAACATTTCTATTGAAGACAGTACATTTTTCTGCTCAATTAATGAAAAAATAAGTGTAACAATTAGCTATGTATACCGGAAGTGGTACAGTGAGAAGCCTCGCGAATGAAGATAGCACACACAATTTAACACGGCCCTAGTGGTGGGATCCAGTTTTCATTTCATTTATTTGCTTTAAATTTAAATTAGTGATTTTAAAAGTAATTCAGTAAAATATACTTTATACTTCTCTAATATAAGTATAATGATACTTACAATGAACTTGCAAAGTTCATACTGTAGTTTACAAAGGTGCGGTAGAGTGGCGCTTCAACGCAGAATTAATTTTCCTGTCTTCATTACCTTAGTCTGAAATTCATGTTGTCTGATCTATATTAAATTTGCAATCGCTAATTACGATGAAGTTCGAAAAAGTCTTTGTATTAACATAACCATCGTTATGATTCCGATTTTGTTTTACTTCAACTTCTGTCTTCATATCCCAAGTCTGAAATTGATGGCTAATAGCCTGAGCCTTAGCCGAGTTGTCAGGTTCGAAAATAAAAGTATTTGCTTCGATCAACTTAAATATATTCTTCGATCAATGTAAATACCATTGGTTTGACATAATTATTAGAGGTGGTGCGTTTTTATCTTCACAGGTATTACTAACTGTTATTTAAAAATAATACATAACAGATGAAAAATAGAACATGCTGATTGCAGTACAAAAAGTCGATAAGAAATTATATGCAACCAAAATCTGACCGATTATTATCGGTCCTACAAAAAGCAGGTCGTAGGTACTAGTCGTTTACAAAGATACACTCAGTGACCTTAAGTGAGGACCCAGAGGTCCTCAATTCCGGAGGATCGTTATAGTGAAAATTAGCTGTTATTTTTAACAGGTAGTCATAAACGTATTTTAATATAACAGTAACAGTTATAACAGATGTTGAGATTGACCTATAACAGGTCAAGGTAACACACATCTATTATGTACCTAACGCTAAGTTTCAGTATGATTATGGCGAAAACATTGGTGGCTTGTCTTAACGCTCTGTTACTGAACTATTTACGAGTAGTACAGAATTTACAATATTATGCGTCTACTTGTTAATACTAGCGTAATAATAGGTATCAGAAAAGTACGACAAGTAAACGATGTAATTTTGGACGATGGCCCTGTGTAAAATGTAGAGATGGCTATAAACACCGTTTATAAATAGGGAAATTATAAACAGATAAATAGAGTAACCTAGTGTCGAATATTCTATTTTCACAAATTTTCTAGATCTAGTAGAAATATATATTTAGGTTGATGCGATTAAATATACATATATAAGCAAATAAAAATAGTGTCCATCTCTTTATCACAAAACGATTTGTTGTTACTGCCACTATCTGCCATCATACATTTGTCATTAAAAATATATGGTGGTAGAAGATTGTGACACATGCCTATAATATTCTTCTCTTCCTATTTCTTATTGTATTTAAACTGTTTGTATATTTTGAAAGATTTTTATAGGGGTCTAGATTGTTTATTATCATGATGTCTACATTGAATAGACGAAAAAATTAGGCAACTTGCCTATATATTCAGATTATTAATATATTATCTCGACTTATCCGATCATCGGAGCTTGCAAGTGGAGTGCATCACTAGGCCCTATTACCCGTGAGTAAGTCATAGCGTGACCGAGCATCGTTAGAAACGCTACCGACTGTTTAACGCTAGTATTTATTACTGCCAGTCTCCGAGCGGCATTATGTCGAACAAATATCGTGATTATTGCGCGTAATTAGATAATTGTTTTGCACTTCCCTTGTTTTTATTGATAATTAATTATCATTTTAATAGTTGTCCGATTAATGTAATAAATTGATTGTGGTTACTTCACGAACTACCTTTGATGTGAAAGCAATTAGGCAGCAAAAGTTGAAAAAACAAATCTACTGCTATGCCTACGGCCAAGCAGGAGCAATTGACAACTCAACTATTCATAACGAATTTGAATGAAAATGTTTGGTCGCTGTTACTTTGTTCATACAATTCTCATTCAATAACATTAGGAATATGGAAGTATCTAATTGTTTCTGCTACTGCTTACTGCTTACTGTTTGTATTTTCCTAAATTAGTATATTTTATCTTTTTGCCATTTTCTACAAGCACATCATTTAATCTGATTTACCTACCGGCTACCACTTTCAACTTTAGTTTATTTAGGGCTGACACTTTGCACCAATTTTTTTTTGCTTTGGCAACAATATTGGGCAAACAACATATGACCTTTATTATATTTTGTTTGCCTTGTGTGAAATAGAGATTTCTTGCCCACATTTAAGGTATACAACAAAAACTTCAAAATAATTGACAACATTTTAATTACAAAACACCACAAAATCTATCTGGACATAAAATGCCACTTTTCAGATTGCATAAGTACATTTCGCCATATAACTATAATAGCTTTAGGTATGTTACCTGTTCTTATTATTATTTTTTGTATTTAATACTAACAAATACATATTAAATTAAATAATCTATAATATACACAATCTGCACATTGTACCAATTTTTACTTTGTATCGACACGAAACTATATTCTGTACAAAACCATTGAACTGATATAATCCATTGAGCGCATACCTAAATTAGTAACTATTTGTTTGAACCAATAAATATTGCAGATATTGAAAAGCATTAACAACTGAATTTGGAAACTTAAGTTTCTCGTACTGCTATTATTTCTGTAATGTAATAAATTATATCGTAGTATTTATACAATAAAAAGCTAGTCTATATAACGTAGCTACACGACATCCATATCTATTTTACATTAGGTTACAACTAATTCTGGGTTTATAATATCACATACTGGACGCCTCGTCCGCTCCTTAACATGACTCCAACGCGATACAGAGGAATGTGCAACGAATAAATAAGTCTCAGTTCACTTTCGACAACCCTGAACACGCACGATGACGTCACTGGAATTCACTAAATGTCACTGTCACTTATACGTGGATGGGTTCATCGTCATCGTCGTCGTCGGAGCGCCTCTCGACCGAGGGTTCTCTGGGTGATCTGGGAGGCGGTGCTGGGCTGCCAGGGTCTACGTCTGGTGAGGGGGAGCGCCTCGCTTGTGCGTAGTAGCCCAGAGCCCCTAGGCCAGGTCCTCCGAGGGACCCCAGGTGAGCGGATGGCCCCGGCAGACCCAGTCCCAGAGGCGGGACACCACCTAGTGGCGCGCCAGGGTATAACCTGCAACAAGAGAATAATGTAATTAAAATGTTTGTACACTTATGGGGTAAACTTAAAACTGTGGTGGGAAAATTTCGAGTCTTAACTATCTGATTCCACTTTCATACGATGTCAAGAAATAAGGTGAAAAATATTACTTTGTAAGAGCTGCGACGGTTTACTGTCCGAGCCAACATCAATTGCAGCAAAAATGTTAATGTAAAAGTTATGATGGGACTGACAATATATTCATTCGCGTTGTGAAAAAAGTCCCTTAAATAAAAAAGAATTTAAAAAAAGAGCTGCGACTTGCGAATAAATTTTATATTGTTATGCATGTTTTGTCTAAAGTACATTATTATTTGGCACAAAGTAGTTAGATAATAAATATATGAAGTAATCAATTCATAATAATTTCAAAATTATTACAGGTAGCGAACGGAGCTATGGAAAGCCTAAAAGCCTTAGTCCGATCGCTTCTGAACAGTTGACCAGTATGACTCTTTTTTCGTGTATTCAGAACATTTTTCTATGCCAAATGTATGCCTTTCCTAATAAATATTGTGTATTTATGTGGTCTCAGGTAGGTATCATATTTATGATATAAAAACAAAATTGCATTTATATAAGTACTTAACTCGATGGGAACAAAATGACGTGAAACGGTTAAATAACTAGGTTTTACATACAATAGTCCAATGAGCACTCAGCTAAACACAAAAACAATATGTGTTAATTGTGTATTCTCGGTCATATTGTAATTCAATGCAAATTATTGTAATAAAATTACTTTTACCATTCGTTCGAAATGAGAATACCTACGTTAACGATCCGCCATTTTGAATTGCTTGCAAATTAGTTAATAATCCAACATTAAAAGTCGTAAACTGTGATTTTTATCGGTACACTTTAACTAAATGGATTTTCATCATCCATTATTTTTATATTTTCAGCGAGCGCAAATTTGTCCATGTGGATATGAAAGCGATTAAATAAATGATCTTTATGGCCTTTTCATTTGATTACAAGCGACCAAGCTAATGTTCTCTCAGATTCTATCCCTAAAGTATAACGGATGGTATTAATAACCTATTTTTATATATCTAGAAGATTAAAAATTTGTCAATGACAGGGATCGCTTTCTAACTTTTAGTTTTAGGTTATTAAAACCAGCCGTTATACAAGGTGTGAAATAAATGAGTGATAATACTTTAGGGTGTGTATGTGCCTCCTTCCTATGTAGAGTATACTGTGAAAGTATCAGCGCGGAAAGACTTACTTTTAACTTTCATGTTTGTATGAGTAATGCCCCAACATCATAAATTTTCCCATACAATAAATTAAAAAATCACCTCTTTCAGCGCTGGTGTTTTCTGAGTAAACTCTCGGGGACGGGATACGGGACCTAAGTACCTAACTAACTAACTAACCTAACCCACCCTAAAGTATTATCACTGATTCATATTATAGCCTGTATAGAGTATGCCATGGTAGCTTCACGAACTTACCGATATGGCAGAGGTTTCTGTAGCGTGTTAGCGGAGGCGGAGGCGGCAGCGGCGGCGGTGGCGGCGGCCTGGCGGTAGTACAGGTCGGCGGCGGCGGGCGCGGGCTGCGCGGGGTAGGCCGGCACGCCCGCCCAGTAGCCGCCGTACAGCCGCTGGAACGCCGCGTAGTTGCCCGCCTCAGCCAGCAACTCGAGACCCACAGCCGTTTGCCGCTTCCATTTCGTCCTGAAAAAAAAAGAAAAGTTTAGTCTATTGTTATTAACGTCGACCAGTATGCCAAGCAGAAACATTAGGAAACTCCGTTAAAGTAACGTTGTTATAATAATATACGTATTGGCGCCGTCATGCCTTTCATACAATCATTCCATAACTTTTACTGAGTTTTCAAATGTTCCCGCATGGTTTACAGATTTCATAATTGAAATGAGAGAAGCAGGCAATATATTCTTTAGAAAGTCATCAATTCAAAGAGTGTGATTAGCGAATATGGTTCTATTGTTAATACGTAACTTTCAAGCCATTTTTTCTCAGAAGTTGTTCCCATAAAAAGTGCCATTAGAATCGCGCATACTTTTGTTGCAATAAAAAATATTCCGATATCCGCTATAACCGATCACTTAGCGAAACCGACAATCGTTTAAGGATCATTAGGCAATGGAATAAATGCGTACAAACGATCGCTCCACAATACTCTACAAACATTCATATTGCAAATCGACTCTAAAATTTTTAACTGTCGTCGTAACCCCTATCCCATAGATCAAAAACCCCAAATCCTGACCCCAAATGTCGTCAAATTTGTCACAGACCACTCTAGAGCACAATGAGGATGGCACAAAAACTAGGCAATAAAAAAATAAATAAAATAATAAATTTGACAAAACGTCTTGGCCACTAGTTCGCTCAGCGGAGCGTGTTTGATGATTTAATTTGATTTATTTGAGTCTGTAAAGGGGTGAACTGTGTAGTTGTGTACAATACGAGTTCTATCCCGCTGCTTTATCTGTGAGTTTACATAAATAACTAATTTAAATTAAAACTGCTGCATGTAGAGATCCGATCATAACCTCTACATAAGGTTTTAGTTCCGTTTGAACACAATACCAATAGATTACACCTATTTAATTTAATATATAAGCATTAACTATCATTTCCCGAAATTAAATGAGATAATATGCAAATATAAGTAATTTACAAATGTTATTGATTACAATAATGGAATTAGGAAGGCTTCAGGATCTAGCAGTTGAATACCCTAATCAATTCCTAATTACACATTCAAATATAAATTCCTTAGAAAGTTGAATTTATTATAATTAAACTTTTAAATTCGACCCGTTTTATGTGTTACTTTGTGTGTTCACGTAATTATAATAATTTAATAACAATGCTATCGTAATTAAATTAATTTCTTGATGTGTTTGTACGTGCATAAAATAACAGTTATTTTTTATTAAAGTTCTACTTCGTATTCAATATAATTAAAATTTTAACATTGATTAAAATTTTTCGTTGAATTTTTCTAGCTTATTAATAATTTTACTAGGAGGGGTGGGAAATACGAGAAAGGCTTAATGTAAAATAATATAATACTTAAAAAAACATATTATGAAAATATAAGAGCTTTTATTGTTTTTCATGTAATTTTAAGAATTTTTACGATACTATAAGTACGATATTACCAAATTTCTGATAACATTTCATGAAAATATAAAATATGTATTGGAACCTAAAAATATTTGCGTTAGTCCCTAGTTCCCCTTCTGGAAATCGAAAACATTAAAAAAGTTAGGCAAATATAGAAAAATTCAATTATAAAAATATAATTCACGAAGTATCGCCAAAGTGGTCTATTATTGTCATTGAGTGAGGTTTTTATTAATTCGAAGGGGATCATTATTGCGATGCGCATTGTCATTTAATAATAATAATCCACGAGGGCGCCATTGTGCCGCGGCTGTTAGAAGACGCTTCACTGGTTATTTCCTTAATTAATTTCTGTAAATGGATCATTTAATTTTATTAAATGTAAATTAGGGGTTCGATGTAAATGTCATTAATAATAAATGCTAATACGACATGTGTACATATGTTTTGTAATTAACTATCAGTGTTAGTATTTCCAAAACTTTAATTTGATTAAAGTCGTAATAAATCAATCTAATGAGCTTATGTCTCGTGAACTAGTGTCAAGAAAGTTGATACATGTCTACCGGCTTCATTAAATACATTATTAAAACAAGAGCATTTTAAATAATAAGTTGTATTTATTTATAGCCAATTCACTACTCTACATACATGCTTAATCTTACTTCTATTTTTGTTAGTAGATAGTGGATACAATTCCTTGATTAATATTTGCACATATCTAAACATTTACTTTCTCTGTAACAATAATCGACATAAATAGCACTTCAAGTTGAAACAGACGACACAGCGCCCACGTTATTAAGTACTCGGCTACGGTATAAAGGTACTTTATTTTAAATGCTATAATAATTATCGGTAGCCGACACTTGATCGATAGAAAGCGTCTCGTCTCCGCTCGCATTAATCATGTGTTATGACGGGTCACTCGGCGCTCGGGGAGCGAACACTCCGCAGCACTTATTTAAATGTCAAGTGCTGAATGAGAGGCAATCTGTTCAGTGACACTATTCTTTTATTGCGGCCGCGGGCGACGAACAAAAAGCTCTCCAAGCGCACTTAAATTCGGCTCACCGTCTCGAGACGTCTTCGGAAACGATATTCCGTCCCGCTCTATCGCGTGCCCCACTCCGCGAGAGCGCTCGCCGTCTCTATCCTTCGTCCCCCGGAGGAGTCTGAGATCGCTCCGCCCAGTGGTTTAGTGATTTGATGCTGCGTGAACTGATTCAATTGTTATTTGGAAGTGTGCGCTCCGAAATGGGCTCTAACCGGGCAAGTTAAAGGCGAGAATGGCACGATAAAACGGTTCCACTTACGGCGTCTCCGCGGGGGAGGTTGTTTATCTTGATTTGAGTTTTTGGGAGACGTGACGCGAATTCGGCTTGTATAGCAAACAAACAAGGAGTAAATTCATCGATCCGAATACTTTGCGTTTACATTTGGCGCTTGAGCCGTTCGGGCGCGGGGCTCGCTCGAGTGCTCGACGTCGCTTACGCTACTTAGAAAGTTTGATGACGTGTTCGCAGCGAGTGTCCTTATGGGAATTGTCTGCGAGCGACTTTGTCGTGAGGGTGGCAGTTTCAGCGCTACAAAGTATTTATGCTCAATAAACTAACATTGTATACGACACTTTTATGTCTATGTTAATATTATTTTATAACTTTGACTGCGAATAAAAGGGAACAAATAGCAAAGTATTTTTTATGTTAACCATTATCTAGCGATTTACGAAACTGAACTTCGCTTTTTAGATATCTTCAAATATAAGATTGTCAAAGAACTATTTCTCGAAACTCTTTTACTTTATCGAAGGATTTCGTGAGCTTGCCGTGAGCTTTCGATGCCAGGATCAGTCATAACGTACACGTCATTCTTACTTGGTATATTTAGCAACCCGGAGAGTTAGTTATTATCAGAAATAAATTAATCCTCAGAAATAAATCACTAGCAATAACACCATATCAAATGAAATCAAACATAAACATGTATTCAAAAAGCATGAGAACTCTGGTGGACATTGTAAAACCTAGAATTAGCCAACAATCTGGTAGCAATCTTCGAATGATATCATCGGCCAACCATAAAATCATCAAATTACTAAGCCGCTCGAATTATAATCTAAGCCGTAGGATAAAAACTGAAATGGCATCCGTCGTAATGGTTGGCTACTAAATGATCAAGCGGGCGACCTCGGTGTCCTTGGTTCGATTCTCGTGTCTCTGCGAGGTGTAATTTGGAGGGTTCGGTATAAACGATTAGCTGGTTCCCGGGAGCTGGACCTGGCATTATGTCATTAGTACTCAGTACTCTACTTTAGAGTATATAAATATCTTTAATAACACTAGTTTCTAGTTTTCAGAAAAGCCGTCGTGCGATTTTGAGGTTATGTGGGAAGTGTAAACTCTTCTTGAATGTTTCCTTCTTATAGAATACTAGCTGACCCGTGCCCACTTCGTTGAGCATGGAAACCGTGTAAACCTTCCCGGGACTTCCACGAATATTTCAAGACCAAAAATAGCCGAATCAGTTCAGCTGATCTCGAGTTTTAGCGAGACTAACGTTGATTTTTATATAGCCAATGTTACTCAGTGATAATGTAGCTTTCTAATGAAAAAATTATTATTAAAATCGGACCAGTACTTTTTGAGTTAAGTCGTTACATACAAAAATACATATCTTTCCTCTTTATAATATTAGTGTAGATGATGTTTTGTTAAACTACATATTATTACGACTACGGTCGTTGCTGAAAACTAAGTCATCATCAGGATGGTAGAGCAAGGGTAGGTTAGAAGAGAAAGGAAATTGGAAATGCAATTCTCCGAAAGTTGAGTAAATTATCTTCTACATAAGCATAGATTGTTGACGAAATCCAAATAACGTCACTTTAGAAGTGGTCATTGACATTTTTGAGATTGAAATTGACCAAATAACTACCGTAGTAATGACGTATTTGCGACCGCAAAAAAACATTAGCAGTATACCTTTTCCTGAAAGCAAAATATACACCAGCAATTCTATGTGGTACTTTGTCCGTTTGCGTGGTTTGACTTACACAGGCTGTAATATTAATGAGTGATAATACTTTAGGGTGTGTATGGGTCCCGTATTTAGAGCTTACTGAGAAAGACGAAAGTACCAGCGCTGAAAGAGGTAATTTTATTTAATTATTGTATGGGAAAATTTATGATGTTGAGGCATTTCTCATAGAAACATGAAAGTCAAAAGTAAGTCTTTCAGCGCTGGTATTTTCACAGTTACACTATACCTATGAGGCATGTGCTCCTATGTTGAGTATATTACACCTTAAAGTATTATCACTAATTTATTTTACACCTTGTATAATTTGTTGAAACTTTGTTTTATTTATAGTATGTAAAAAGAACAGTCCAGGGGTATGAAACTTAGGCAATCGGATTATAGACGTTCGAAATTTGCAGTCTGTGAAAATATTATCCCGCATAGCTTCTGATTGGATAAACAGAAGTTGAAGAAAAATTCAAATTTTAAACTACAATATTCTATTCTTTAAGGTACAAACTCTAATATCAAGAATTTAGGGCCGTATTTAAAAATAAACAATCTCAAACCCAACCTCACTTTAAAACCTATTTGATAGATAAAAAAACGTTTCGTTTCACTTTCAAAAATGAAGAACGTTACATATTATGATACATAGATAGGTACTTAATTTATTTTTCTTTTTTAAAACGTGAATAAAAAGATTATAAAAATATAGATTTTACTTATTTTAAATTTCTGTAATCTATAATATGAATTTTACGATATAAAAATAAAAGAAATTAAAGTATTTAGTAATATTAATAAAGTTGTTCACTTTTTAAAAGTAAAACGAAACGTTGTTTTATCTGTCAAATAGGTTGGGTTTTAGATTGTTTTATATACGGGCCAGAAACCCTCATTGTTCGCATTTTGGTTCGTATATTCCTAATAACGTAGTAGCGACTGTATGTACTGTAATGTCATTATATGGTATGCGTCATGGGATAATCGCGGTGGACGGCACACCGCGCCGGGTAAACGCCGCTAAACGGCACCATCGGAACACGGCCGGCCGCCATTAATATTTATAGACAATTGCGACTGATATACGCTAAACTACCGTATTACGTGGTATTACCCTAACTAGTGGCCTAGCAATCTGTGGTATTACTGCGTCCTCAATTAATGTTTGTAAAAAGTGATATTGTAAAAGCAATGTTGTTTTTAGGGCTAACTAAAGAGAATAGTTGCTTGATTGCACACTGCAATGCATTTTATTTGTAGGTGTGTAGCGGTAAAACTTACTAAGTTATCTATTTGGTAACATAATATTATGATAGACTGACAGATTTCAGCCATCATCTTTTCTAATTTGTAAGAATTTCTATAAGTAATTCAAATTATTCAAGCAGCTACTAAATATCTGGTTAAAATTTTATTTCAACAACAGTTATAAAGATAATATAATAATTCCTGCTAGTGAAGAACATTAGCTTATTTCATAATATTTTAAAGAGGGGGAAAACAATTTGACAAATTTGCATATAAATAATCTAAAATTATGGAAAACTTTTCAACATTCTGTTGAAATAAAATGGAAAAATTATTCGTCAGTTACCTACTTTGTTCTTGTGAGAAAAAAGTTAACAAAATGTTCATTATTAGCATTATGAGTATGAAGGAAATATGTTTTGCATGTTTACGTTAACAAATAGGTAATAATGTTTCCAAATTTAAAACGTACAAAATGTTAGCTTAGTAAAGAATATTTGAAGAGCTGGCTAATCAAAACATCTATTGAGAAGAATAAGTAAGTACATATAAAAAATTTGACAAATTCAATAGATTATTAAGTTATTTTTTTCATTCCAGCCAGTCGAGTCGTTCCAATTTCAAATCTCAAGTACCGATATTATAACTCAATTCCGCGAGGCACGTCGGCGGATAAAAAAGCATAAACGCTATTATTGAGAGTCATCGTTTTTTGAGAGGTTATAAAATTAAGTAAATAAAGCGATGGAAGAGTGTCGTAAAAAGTATCAATTTGGTCGGCAGAAGCTTAATAAATGGCCAGGCTTGGCGCCGCCGCGGCCGTGACTTGCCGCTCTGTAGTCTGTGGCCGCCGCGCCGCGCCGCACCGCCCGGGCAGCTTCACACGTCCAGACTCCAACCGCTCTGTTATACTGATCTGTCTGTTAATGGCCTCAAACGGAAGGAGATGAGACATTTAGCGCAGGTAAAATGATCCATCGTATATTACCTTACAGGTATTAAAAGGTTTTCTTTTCTTCTTTGTTTACCCTCACCTTTCAAACTTTGTAATCTATCGACTAGGTTTTAGAATATTATTCGTATCTTCCTTAAAAGATGTGGCCATAAAGTACGCGCAACCTTGGCTTAGTGATTTAGGTAAGTACTAAGTAGGTACCTACTTACGTTAGATCTACTAGCAAAACCTAAGGTTTATTAAGTAACACAATAGCATTTGCAAGGTGATGATAATTTGCATTTCCTTTACTTATTATGTCATTAATTAGCTTAATTTATAATATTTTACTGGCATCAAGATAATGTACATTGTACATGATTAGTAATAAAATAATGTAGGTATCTAATATTTATTTGATGGTCGACTTAATGACTCTTAAAAAGGCATTCATAGTAAATTTTATGGTCAATAATGATATAAAATATTTTTTATTTGAATAATATATTACAAGTTTTGTAATACCCTTTATTAAAATGCAATAATAATAAGTATAATAAGAATGAATTTATTGCGTAATTATGTAAACTATCCTTGGCAGAGTCATACAACGATGGTTCTACAATTAATATGTGATGTGCCGCGGTACATTTAATATTATTAAAAGAAACCATAAATTAGTAGCTCACTGATGTCGGTTCGGTGAAAACTTTTTATGCAAATTAATTTTATGGTTCGTTGTATTCGAAGTGCGCCTTAAATTTTTTTAGTAAACTGTATTTGTAATAGCTTAAGGCTTTATAACCCAATTAGTGTTTTAGCACAATTTTGTTCGGTTTAAGGTACTGTATTACAACATAATATTATAGTTCCTTATAGACTCGCTCTGTTCATACGTCTCTATCTTCTGTAATATAGAATATTATTTGACTAACTATAGCTTGAATGCATATTATGGTTTTGGCATCATTAAATATTTATTATTTTATGTTTATGTACATAGATCAGGTCCAATTCTCGTAAATAAAAATGTTCAATTCGCCATAATATGGCTTCAGTCTCGGCCACATTTGCACACGCATAAAAAAATGCGTATGAACAAGACGAAATATACAGTGACTAGCATTTTGCGAAAACAACAATATTTTATTACGAGAATTACGGCTGAAACTGATAGTTAAATTAAGGGGCGCTCAAGTCACATGCTCTTCATATCATTACAAACAGTAACAGTGACAGCTAGTGTATAGGAGGGTACCTAGTAATTTTACGCATTTCATTACCTGCCTTAACCCGCAAGAGGTAGCAGTACAAACAGTAATTAAGTATCTAAGGCGCCGACGTCGCCGCGTGCAGGGCGCAGGGCGGAGAAGATATAATTTGTTTGAACTATTAAATGTCCTACAAAGTGACCGCACACAAAAGCTGTCTCATTCTATTCTATTAACTCCGATTTCACACTCTTTCACGAACCGATAAATCGAAGCCCAAACATTGGTTAAACGAAAATTACCGAACAAAAAACACAACAAAAACTTGTTGATACCGAATATTACTTAGGATGATGGTTTTAGATGAGGTTTTCCTGTCGTATATTGATTTTAAGCCCCATAATACTGGCGCTTAGTAAAAAGTAAACAATTGTTTGTATTTTTAATTTCTTTAATCGTGAAACTGGCTAAAAAGTTGTCAGTCAGTGGAGCAAAATCTTAAATATTTTTACAAAACTATCCACAGTCTCATATTAACATTTTTTCAAAAGGGATTGGCCGGTATCAGATCGTCAACAATTTATCCATTCAATATATTTTATCAGAAGTTAGTCATGAACAGTTCAAAGAACTGAGTGGGCGGCTTGAACATCTGCAGAAACTTTTATTGTTCAAAGACTTAATAAAATATTGCACATAATCTTTTTATTTCTAGCTTTCAGTTCATTCATACTATGCTTGTTCTTTAATCACTCTGACTAATTACGAAAATACCATTACAATAATTTTTCTACATGTAAACTCATTAATTATGAAAAGAGAATTACAATTTCTCTACATGTAAAGTGAAATGTCTTCTTTTATTGAATCACTCTGACTAATGTTGAAAACAATATGTAAATGAGATTTTTGTAAAAAAAGCGAGGGTAGATTTTTTAAATCAATTACAAAACCTTGGCAATCCTAAAAGCTACATAAAAATTAAAAACCCAGAAATATTCTACACATTCATATAAAATTGAACCTGTATATTATTCAAATCCGTAAACAAATTTTAAAATAATAATGATAAGGTTTTTGCTAACATAATAGTTTGAGCGCAGTAGGTATCCCAAGTATTTAAAATTGCGCAAAACGAAATTATCATAATTAAATAAATATAATTACGTCTCATATATTATAAATAAATTAGTTTTTATTTTAATTAATTTTAACTAAATACAAAATGGTTGAAAACACGCAAAACGGTGAATTACTTTAAATTCTATTTTGATATGCTAATACATACGATACGTATCAGGTATTTCCCTGTAAGTAACGTTGAGAGTTAATTATATTTTCATCTTATCGCGATTATTATTTTGTATAATAAGACGATCTTATATTACTGAATAATAATTCAGCAACATTGCTTTTTGTTAACATTGAAATTTGGATATATTAAAAATATCCAAATTTTAATACTTCGAAATATAGATTGTAATAAAAAAACGCAACAAAAATCTATAATCTAGTTCGTCTCATAGCTATAATATCGGATAAGCCTTCAAAATTAAAAAGTAGCCGAGGCTGGTAATTACAAAAAAATAAATAAAAAAGAAGCTAGATTACACATTTCATATTTTAATACGAAGTCATTAAATGTTTTTGTGAGTGTTTTTGCTGTAAAGGTGGCAGCAGCGACCGCTCGATAATAATAGGCGTTGTTTTTCAAATGCCTAGTTCCTTTGGGTACAGTTGACTAAACCCAATATTTCTTAATGCCGTATCTTAAGTTTCATTCATGATTATTATAACAATCAACAGACTTCCAAAATTAAACAGGTATCTACGGGTGGGTCTAGGTATAGGGAATATGCAAAACCCAAAACTATAAGGAATAGCGAAAAAAGGTTCGAACCCGATTTCAATAGAAACTAAAACTGGATCATTAGATTTCTGATAAATGAATTTCGCAGAAATCTGTCTAACTGATTTCAGAAGCATTAACATCCTGTATTATTACAATATTTCATTGTAATACTTGTTAACAAGGAAAAGTTCGGGCATGTAACACCACGTGGCAAACTTCTTGGATTTTCCAACATAATTTTTTTCAAGATTTTAATTTAGCAATACTTATTATAATCGGTACAAGTATGTACCTATATAATTATTATCAAACATGTTTACATTTTTAATTTATTTTTAATTAAAATCCTTATCTGACTAACTAACATTAATTTAAATATTAATTGTAAGTAGCATGTAGAGATTACTTGTGAATACCGAGTGCAATTATTTTTGCAATATCTCATAGGTTTAATCGTACTGTTAGTTATGTTTAATATTATTTTCACCGTGTTGTTATGGCTCTTAACTGCTGCCGTTAACTTAAGTTACACTCAATAATTACGTTTGATATCTTAGTAATCGTAGTTAGTAGTAACTGCAAAGCCATAATTTCTGTAATTAGGAAAATTCTAGATTCTACATAAAAACTACGATGCTAAGAGAGAGGCTGCATGCTACCACATAGGTGTTGCCGCTCAGCTAGGTTTGAAGTATTATTTATCCATATAGAAACATATAAAAACAGATTTATTCTCCCAATTAATGGATTTTATATGTTTAATTTGTACACTACCTGATTGTGTGACAGTCGATACTGGTCGCAATGTATGGTAAGTAACGTTCAGTAGTATATCACAATATTATTTATCAAAGTTTTTTGTGGCTGCGTTATCTCTTATCTCTACCAAACTTTATCACTCGAACACCTTTCTTGTGTTTCTCTTCAATCATCCCAACTTCTTGTCTCTGCTATTGACAGAGAATAGACAATCGTTCATTATTTCTATTCACAAGGGTCTAGTTAGATGTGGCGTATGAAGGCATTATCTTCATAAAAATTCAAGTTTTACGTAGTGGATTTTTAAAAACTGCTTGTCAACATTATATAGCTCGTAAGTTTAGTAGCAGCTTACGTGAAATGTGACATCCGACTTAAGTGAAGCCAAAAGGAGGGGTAATGATGTATAGAACGTTTTCACATGACTAAAGAAAATTAAACAATCAGCGGTTTCTTTAAATTGATCATGATACGTAGTATACAATTCCCATTGTAAGCTTACTTATTTTGCGGGCTCCTTTAAATTTATGTATGTAATAAAAATAATAATAAAAAGTGTTTGTATAGTGATGATGATGATCATCGTGCAATATGTGAAGTGAATGATCGCAATAAAACAATATTATAGATATTGAAATGGCACAATCTACGGTATGATGTGATCGCTGACGAGGCGTTATTCGATGTTAGCTGCCGACTATCTCACGAGTAAAATCATACGGCGTGAGTTAGAGGCTGCAGCGGGATACACATCATATATAATAGATATATATCAATGACCTGAAGTTAGCGATAAAGATTCTGAAATACGAACTCAGTGATTTTATACAAAGATCAGGATTCCGAGGTTACCGAACCTGGACTGACGCCAAGAACCGCCAGGTAAAATACTCTATTTTTCATCAATACCCAACACACTGCATCAGGTTTATTGACAGTCGTCGGTCGGGGTTTTAAATTGCGTGGTTGCAGACTTAACTTTGATATAAAATAACATTGCTTTAAATTTTTACATTTAAAACTTTTGAAAAAAAAGTAGCTCAACATAAGCTCGACACGACTACTTAATATTGTATTACATAAGTATGTATAATTAAATTAGCAACAATACATGATCCCTTTAAAATAGTTAATTAATTAAGCTGAAGGCAAAATATGACTTTCTAAAAATGTAATCAAATACGCATTCGTTTGTATAACTCTACATCATTGCGAAGTGAATTAATTTAATTTGATTGTTTTGATGTAGGTCGCAGTCGCTTGTGACTTGAGCTACGTAGTTCGGTAATTGCTTTCTTCGTGCCTGTACGTATCTATTATTACGAACCTATTACATTGTGGGAGGTAGAATAATTAATATGATTTTTCACAATTTTCTTTGTAACGCGATTCACATTTTATGACTTTCCACGAATCGCAAATTACTAGCTTAATTGTTCGAGTGGTTGCTAAGGTGGGGCAATTATAGCGTAGACAAAGTTGATTGCTAAATTACTAATGATATTTATCATTATTACCCAAATATAATATTATTAATCATTTTAATGTTTTACCCTCTTAACATGTGCGAATCTTTTGTCTCTAAATTAACGATCTTGATTTTGGCAACAAATAAGTATGGCTTGAATTTTAAATGTAAATCCAGTCTTAATCTAAATATATTATTTATTTATAGCCACGGATAACCTAGGACTTTTCACCTACTAATCTGAAATTATGCTGGATAATAGATTTCAATGTCGTGGAGTAGGTACCTTTCTTCACTCACTTCTTACCCTTTAAAGACCTTCTGGGCGAAGGAATTTATACAAGTCAGGGCTTTCCTCTGAAAGAAGCGTTCACCACGAATAGCTATCTCCACGTTTTCTTACCTTCTATTCTGGTACCAGGTCTTGACTTGCGTGTCCGTAAGCCCCAACTTCGCCGCCAGCTCCATGCGATCCTGGACGCTCAAGTACTTCTGCCTCTCGAAAGACTTCTCCAGGGTCTGCAGCTGGTGGTCTGTGAAGGCGGTCCTGGCCTTCCTCTGCTTTTTCGCGAGGCTGGCCGCGTCCCCACAACTCTTGCTCGATACATCATCGGAGTCGTCTTTCACTCCTGCAAGAAAAAATGTGGCTTAAAGATTTTTCGTTTGTTATGTAAAAAGCTCCAACTTTTTGAAGAAAGTGAGAGCTTTTCAAAAGCTCTGAAGTGTTTTTTCGCGGGCACGAATATATTAATCACGATAAATAGCAATTAATCGGAAACACTAACATAACTATGCACATAAAATGCGGTCTGTATATTACAGCATATTTGGGATGATAAAATGTCCAGTTTCAGAAATCTAACAATATTTAATATACAGGGTATAAAACGAAATTGATGCAGATTCGATCGTGCCGCGTAGGTACTTCCAAATAAATTGACGTCTGTTTATTTTGATTCTCAGTCGATTGATATGGTTGGGAGTGCAAAAATTTACGATCAAACGATTTTCTTTATCCTGGTTAGTTTCAAAGTAATCCACCAAATAAAATGCCAAAAGCCGTTGAGATCGAACTGATTCGATTCTCGATTGTGTCGAGAGTATGCCTGCTGGTCTTCTTATACTCGGTATAAGGTTTTTAAAAAAGCCAGAGATTCGGAAACTTTTTACTGTTAAGGACCTTTTTGATATTTTACTAGTTCGGGTGGGTGGGTCAACTGCGTGTTCGAAACAATGTAATTTAAAATTAGAAAAAAAATGTTGTTTCATATTTTTTTACCTAAACGGTTGGTGTCTTCAACTGTACAGTTTTCCAGATTATATAGAACATATTTGTTAGCGAAGGCGCTGGATTAGTAACTTAAGTAGCGTCGTTTCTCTCCGGCCCGCGCCGTTGTCCGGCTTCTGCGGTCGGGCCCTCACTTCCTCAGATATTTCTTGTTATGCTTATTAACCCTAGCGTAAACGATGTTTTGCTACATTTTTAAGTTTTCCTTTAAGATTCTTAAACACTGCTTTAATTTTACTTTTTGCAACAAATATTATGTTGTTGTTTAGGCACATTGACCCTTTCATACGAGGTCTTTAGGTAATATATCCAACTACATACGTAAAAATACATGGATATGTATAAAATTTTCTTATAGGCATAATATAGGTATCATCCCCATAAGATAAAATTTCAGTCTTCTAATATTTTCATTCAACGATTAAAGTGCAGTGATTTGAAGTCCAAATCTCTTATATTTTATAGCGTTGACAGCAAGTTTAGTTTGTATAAAGCTTATCTAAAATACCTACTTAGATATGAATCACGAAGTCTAATTTAAAATATAATCCGCATTATCGATAGTATAAGTAGTGACCAGTGAGGAGCCAGCGACACGAGATTAAAGCTATAATGCGTAGGGAATTAGTGCAGCCGAGTGTAGGAGCGGTTGTGGTTTACCACCCAGGCACTAAGTACACCCTACTACTTAGTGTGCGTTTTATAAACACGAGCGAATTGTTTATTATTCGTAGTAATAGTATAATATCTACGGCCGCTTATGCACGTCAATCTTGTGCAAATTCACGAAGAACTTGTGTGAAGATATCAGACAACGGAAACATATTTAATACACATCCATGAGCTAGGATCATTGAACGCTTTTGTTAACTCTTTGTAGCAGGAATACTCCGGACATAATCAAGAATCGAATCAGTTCAATCTCAACGGCTTTTGGTATTTTATGTGGTGGATTACTTCGAAACTAACCAGGATAAAGAAAATCGTTAGATCGTAACTATTTACGCCCGGCCATATCAATCGATTAAATAATCGTCAATTTACTCGGGAGTACGTGGGATGATCAAAGCTGAATCAAAATCGAATCAGTTTGGAGAGTAAAGCCCCAGTTTTAGTGTCGATGCGAGCTATATATACATCGATATATTTTTAATATCGAAATGGGACTTAGCGTTCAACTATGGAACGATTTTTGGGAAATTTTATCCTTTATTGTAAGATACCAATAGTGCGTCACTTAACTATAAATTATTATGGCATTTTACACTACCGCTTTCGTATGGAACCTTGACAATCACCGGCTTGCCCGCCCGCAACACTCACTGCAATTATGAGACTCCATTAGGGTCGCCATTAATTTATCATAATAAGGTCCAACTGCCGCATTTACTCGACCGTCAGATATTATATTAATCGAAATACCTCTGTTTTCTCTGTAAACTGTAAGTACCTATATATAACACATAACTACAAGAAGTTGTGGGTATATCAATATTATTTGCTAAAATGTTTTCATAAAAACATACATAGAGTGTAATAAAAAGGGAAATATGTTTTATAATATTTTCTAAAATGATAATTGCAAACTTAATCTAATATTAAAAACCCCTAACTAACGTATATTCTGTGTGTCTAATTTCAATGATTAAATACAAAAAAATCTAAATTATAATTAGTGTCTGACTTTTGTACCCAAATCTTTTTTATTGGTTTTGACTGTACACATACATTTATCAGTTAAACGAAAACTGTGGTAAAGCTGGTACCCATAGTTGGTTCAAGATAAACTTATCTCGGGCTATAAATTATCATTTCGAATGTTCAATACTGAGGTGGGTTTACGTTTAAGGATAGTGCTTTTATGTTTAGGATGAAAATTGTTTTGACATTTTTTGTAAAGATTCTATAAATTATTTTGTTTCTCTTCCTTACTTATTTAATTTATCCCTGTATACTTATATTCTAAACTTTTTTTTCAATGCTATTTCTTTAACACGATATATACAATAAGTTATTATACGTTTGCGTTAATTTTAATGCTGAAAGAAAATTTATTTATAATATACAATACAGTACTCATTCGATACGATACGTTGTTGTCAATAATTGTTTGTGCTAAGCCTACAGGTCTCACGAATGCTACGTAGTATATGTAATCTTTCCAAGTCACAAAACCATAGAAATGAAGCCATTATATTATTACAACAATGTATAATAAAAAGCCTGACTTGACCCTAGTTCATAAAGACTGTATTCCGACATATTTAATAGTAATTCGTAATCGGACATAACACGTTAAACGAACACGGCCGTTTCAACACTGATTACTCACTCTACATTTGCATTGATTAGCTGAAGGTTTTTGTCATACCTGCTCGAGCTGTTGTCTATTAATAGATCCATTATAGCGATATCAATTATGAAAATGTCGTTTATTAACACTTATCGTCATTGATGATTTATGATGTTGTTTGTGTTGTATAATGCATT
Source organism: Celastrina argiolus (assembly GCA_905187575.2). Classification (NCBI taxonomy): domain Eukaryota; kingdom Metazoa; phylum Arthropoda; class Insecta; order Lepidoptera; family Lycaenidae; genus Celastrina; species Celastrina argiolus. The sequence goes on along the minus strand of LR994584.1, from coordinate 6,450,421 downwards.
ATTTGATGACTGATAACACAGTTTTTTCTATTGGTTAGTAGTAATTAGGAAATATACAGATATTACTTAATAAAAAATGAGTTAAATGATCGCCGAACGCAGGCACTTAGGTACATAATATGTACACCTACGAATTTTATTGTTCTGATATTTGCTTGCATATATTTCTAACATCTTTAAATTATCCTGTTAGTTACTTATTTAATGCCGTGCAGAAAAACAGTGACACATTAATTTGGTCGGATTTAATTTTTCTGTTAAAATGTAGGTGACTTTGAATCGGAATAGACAAAAAAATTTGTTTGTTTTAGTTTTCGTGAAAAGGTATTATTACTGTGTTTTATTTGTTATTTTGTTTTGAGATATAATAATAATCTTTATTCAATCATAGAGTATGGGCTACAACTAACCCCGATGAAATACTTAGGGGGAGGCTTATGTCTAGTAGTGGACGTCTAAGCCAAAATGATGATGATATTCGTTATCGGCTGCCCCGTTATAATATTCAATATCCAAAACGATATATCATGTTATCTCTCTCGTATTTCCTATCAATGAATGAGATGGCATGGTATTTTAACATGGCGTTAACTTTAACATTGCTTGGTGAAACACTGCCTAAATCTCTACATTATGCCGGTAAACGTTGCGGTGGGTAAGCAAGTACTCTTGCTATTATGATCTATTGACACCTCATTAAAATCGGATCAGTAGTATAGGCAGTACGATGGAACAAACACCTCCTTTGCTTTCGACGTGTAAAATCTCCATTTTAACGGAATGTATGAGCATCATTTTCACCAATTTCCACAAGTTTGATTAATATTAAATTTTACATACGAATCAAAAACCAATGACATTGAAATATTTGATAATGGTTTTCCATTGTGAGTGTTATTTTTACTTTTTTTAAATCTATTAGTTTATTTTAAATGTTGTTGTCATAAGTAGCTTTATAATATAAGTACTAGACAATTGCGTCATTTTTATTAATCTATAAAATAATTACCATAAGCAATAGATAAGTATTCAGGCCCCGCTTTCGACCTTAATATTTAATATTATGTATTCGTGTACCGAAATTGATCAATAAAATATTCAAGGAATCAGTCACGCAGTCATAAGTAAGTTAATATTCAATTATGAGCTTAACTTATTAGTTATCTAATGCGTGGGGCGTCCTCGGACTTCGAGTGACAGGCTGACGAATAAGGTCGTTAAAGAGTATGTAAATGATTGTTGATTGAAAATATTTGTTAACTGTTTATTAATACCTTCGACCAACAATACACTTGTGGCGGTGCTACTAGTGCCACAATCCTGCATCGCGCTATCGAAGTTTTCTAAGTCCGGTGCTATATATACGACATCTGAAAACTAATACAGTGGGCTTCGGCCTGATCGAGCATACCATCTCGCTCGGTCGGAGATCTCCGTTTAGGGCTTCACTGTCAGCACAAGAAATCCGTCTCGGCGAATATCAACTCACATGAAGAGTGCCAACGGCCATAAGTGTGACAATGCTTGATTTGAAATAACTAATAACGTCAATTAAAAATCTAAATTTAAACTCATTGCGGTGTTAAAAATATTAAAAAAAATATATTGACATAATTAGCAAAAATCAACTTTGAAATTTTTATAACTTTTGTCTAAGTTTGATATTCAACAAATGTAGCTCTATTAGCTTATGCCACGCGGACATATTTTAGCCTTGTTTTTGTATGGGACGCGTAATATAGTGTATTGTTTATCGAAGAATAATAGGTACACGTTCATTTAATATTAATTAACATTTTATCCCGCACAGTACATTAGGTGTTACTTTACAATAGTTACCCGCGTATTAGTCTGGTTATTCTATTGATATTTAACATACTACTACTTGCCCGGTGATCTGATATAGTGCTACACTCTAGCGCAGACCCCAGTCTCTCATCATATTAATTGTCTGTACAAGAAAACTGTATTTATTTTAGATTGCTTGTAATGTATGTGTTTAAGAGAAGATAAATAAATTTTTGATTTTGATTTTTTCGACTACGCGTAGCTCGAAGTAGGTACGTCTACTCGTATTATGATAATTAACAAAAAAAATAATAACTTAATTAATAAAAAACATAGTAAAAATTCAAATAAAAATCTTAATGCGCTAAATCCACTAAAAGGAACCATTAATTTATTTAGTAAATATTTGGGTGCGATCATTAAAGATAGTAAGTTCGTGAATTATACAATTTATGAGTTTAAATTTCATTTACGCTCGATAACACAAGTGATAAGACCTTTAACCGACAATAAAGTTTGCGCGAGCTTTTGTCTTTGTTCCTTTTGTGGATAAAAGTAAGCTTTTCGACACTGATTAGAAAGCTTGATAAAGAAAACATTTGCTACAAAATTTAAAAGAGTGGCCTCGATGATATCAAGATAGTGTTAATTTAATTATAATAATACATATTTATTTTACTACATTTCTAGTGGCATTTTAATTATAAGGTACTGTAATTACTTTTTAGGCTTGAAGCACACATTTATTTAAATGTAGCCTGTTTTTCTATACTTATTTTAGATTAGATTATATTTATTGTCTATTTGACTATGTATTTTAATTCAACTCGATTAATGCCCCATTGTCTGTTTTCACAGGTTTTCACATTAGTTACTCACTTTAAAATACAACGATTTTGCTAAAATTCCATCAAATAATATATTTTACTATAGTGTTAAAATAATAAAAGTTATTATGTTGTCTGTAAAAAATGGATTTAAATTATTTTATATTTTGGTCTTAATTACCTTAATAAAGTTTTTACTTTATAGTATTTAATTAATACGAGTATTATTTAATTGTAGATATAATATTTGTGAATACATGAAGTACATAAATTAATGGGTTTCTTCAGAAAAATAAAGTCCATTTGGGCAAATTAAAACAACATTTTGTCTCTCCACCGACTTAAATACAGTAACCCACAGGAACACTGGCCTATTTTGAAATAAAATGTATGTAGCCTATGTTTTAAGCCAGGATAAACAAATATCCATCCGTTATAGGTTTAAAATAGCAGCAGGATATTATGAAACAATATATTATGACTAGTATAATTGTTTATTCCGAAGGATCGTTTATTTCGAGAAGTACTAAAGCTTTAACCATTTAATTTCGCGTGACGATGGCAAAAGACCAGATGGAATTACAGTGGTTCCTTGAAGACTGGGACGCTACTTGCCCAGTCCTATGTACATTCAGCGAGGAAACATTATAAGTATTATAAGTACTCTGATGAAGACCATAATCCAAAGACTATGGACATTATACATATAAAAGGAGTTAGCAATAATATTGTGTTGACTGTTTTATTCATTTCACGTTTGTAGAAATACAAACTAGGACTAGATATTTAAGGAAATAACTTATTGTAACGACTAGTGTATATTTCGAACTTTACACAACCTTAGTTAGTAAGACGTGAGTGTATGTTGCCAATAGCTAGTTCACGATCTATGGGAGCACCTACTTGTTAGTGCTAACGTTCCACTTACAGCTCTATTTCGCCATGGGCGAATGTTTCATGATTTAGAAAGGAGTTCCGTTTCAAATGGATGGTTCATTGCCTCGATTTTAGGAATTTGCAAGTTTAACCTGGTTTAGCTTTAATTTGACTCTTGTTTAAAGCTAATCTCAGTTTAGGTATACCTTAGGCTACCTCGCCGATTTTAGTGTCAGTGGTCGGTTTCGTTTTACAACATTTTTAGTTGTTCCAACACGGGAATCGAAACCACGACCGTTGAGTCGAGAGCCTTGCTCGAACCTCCCGGACCCCAGAGCCGTTAGGTAATAACTTAAGTAGTAGTAGTAACTTAACTGAGGTAAAAATGAAGAAAAATATCTAGTGAATCGCACTACATCTTCATAACATTTTCTTGTATTTATCTATGATGAACCTATTATATATATAACATGTTTAAAAAACACTACAAATTTGTTTGAAAATTTGTATAATATTTTGAAACACAGTATTCAAATCTTAATAATCGCGAATTATTTCTGTATTTTTACATAGAACTTTGTAGTTAAACGCTTAATGTCATGTTGACGTCGCAATTACGCGTCATTAGCCGACATTTTCCCGTAATTAATGATTGCACAAATTATTACCGTAAACAATACTTACGCGACGTATGATTTGTGCAACGTAGATAGAGTTGCGTAATCGTACGGACTTATACGTAAAGTCGCGTAAATATTTTTAGATTAACGACTTTGGCTTTTTCCCATGGGAAATAGTAAATTATTTTGATATTCATGTATAATAACAAGAATCCACATATCCTAACAGACCGCATTTATCATATTATTATTTAGTTTACTTACGCCTCATCGAGCAGAAAGCTAGGACTCGATGCGCGCCCATATCGATGTTAAATCGAATGAAAAATCATGCATTTTCCGATTTCGTACTCATATCGAGCACGGTCCGGAGAAACAAATTGCGATTACACGGCTTAATTCACTCTCTTATGTAGTTATATTAAACTTTTACTATAAATTACCGTTTAGTAACTCTAGTATAATATACGTTAATGTTATGAGTAAATAATTAATTTTGTCTCCTAGACCAAAAACATACCTAACTTATAAGGTAATATATTTAAACAGGTTTCCCGTTAGTACGTCTCGATAAATTACGTTATGTTTAATAGACATCATTCAACATATTTTGACGATTGGAATCTTCAATTGAAAATCTTAAAATGAAACCTAAATTATTATAAAATTAATTGTATCCCAGGTAGCAGTGAACACACAGGACTTCTGGAGCGAGAGCCCTGCAGTACACCGACATTGTACCTCACATAATCCGCGCTCGGAGCGTCACAAAAACGTAATCTTTTATAATTTTAATCGAGCTTTATAGAACTCGCATCGCCTGTCAAGCTGACACAAAGCCCGCCTGGGACCTTATTATAGGAGAATTTAAACTGAGCCCTGTTTATATCGCAGTATATTGTCACCGTTTTGATCGACGAAAGAATTGTCACGACCTCATCGCGATAAAAGTCACGGAATTAGTGTGCGATTAAAAATCGATTTTGTAATCAACGTGTTAAAGTTTATTTTCGGTGATTGTGTTTGAGGTTAGGTCTGTTAATCCGTGAAACTTGATTTGTTTGTCGTAAGCAATTAACCTTGCATCATCGTCAAGTTGTCGGTTGTAAAACTTAATCATTAACCTATCTCTAATTTCTAATCAGATTTTTTAACTTCATTAGTATTTCCAGTTCCTATAATGTTTGTAGAAAAGATCCAACAGTGACCAACTTAATCGTAATAACTGGCTTAAGGCGGGCTTATTCTGAGAGTACCTCAATCTGTGGTTTCAAGGTACAAATAAAACCACAATTAATTATAGGCTACTAGTAAGTAGTCGCTTACTTTACACCGAGTGGTAGGACTTGAGCATTTAATATTCAATCTTGTTTCAAATACTTCTACTGAGAATGCTAATACGCATTAATTATAAACTATTTCTAAATTTATCCAAATAAATATTATGTAAAAATTATTCAAACTGGCCGAGTGCGAGTTAGACTTGCGCAAGTAGGGTTCTGTACTAGTATATTAAACAAATAGCAACTAAAAAACCAGTTTTTTGTATGAAATCCCCACATGACACAAATAATATTAAACTTAATGTTTACGGGGGATTGACATGATTGTACATATTAGGTACATAATATGCGTAGGCTTATATTCTTTATACAAAAAATTCTGTAGAAACTAAAATGTAATCTTTATGTACTTAGTATGTATAATATAGGTAGGTCTCTGTCTATATTTGTGTCTGAGACCTATGACCGCGACCTGCGCTATTACTAACATAGATTAATTGTGTTTTGTTACTCACACTTAAATACACAGTAGTCGTATTTTTATAATAAAATCTTGTGAACCTGTTTCATTTCCTTGGAATTAATTATTATTTGTATGCACAATCTTGTTGTTGCAACCGATTAAAATAATATTTTAATGTAGTTTAAATAACGTTTCCAGTAGGTTTTTTATTCTTACAAAGAACTAAAAAAGATTTTTCGACGAAATTCGAATGAAATCAATTTTTGGTATCCTTTAACTACCGATTGCCCTACCTAAACAGTGTAAGTAATTATAATATTTATATTTATTAAAACGTATACTGCGCACCTCTAATCGAAAAACATTTACGATTTCAGTAAGCTGTTTAAAAATTTTAAAAGGGCAACTTGACGTTTGACAAAAAGCTGATTATAACGTCATTTTTTTCTTTGAGCAGTCCTTTGAGGATTAATTTGGTTCGTTTCATAAGGGCTCGCTGCTCGCCGCTGAGGGTTTGAACTTGTATTTATAGTTGACATTATACGTTTTATTATTTAATTTATTTATGTTTATCAACTTGTCTACCAGTAGGTATTATACAAATCGTGGCTTTAATTATAAATTTATAAGCTTTTAACACTTGGTTATTGCTTATTTTGGACTGGTATACCTGTTTTTTAGTTGCTTAGTTTGCGTAGATAACTTTTACAAACTTATTTTTAACACAATCACCCATTTTCATTTTTGTATTTGAAAAGAATTGGGAAAGGAATCAACTTTCAAAACAAGTTTCAAATAACATTACTTCCGGTTCCTAAAATCCAAAATAAAATGATAAAAACGTAACCAAACTAATTAGTTCAAAAAACGAAAACCAATTTTAGAATGTATTAAAGACGAAGGTCCAAAAAATGTAAGTCAAATAACATTTGTGACGGTCCAGCGGGCCCGTGGTGTTGATGTGACAAAAGCCGTCGTCACAGATCATATTGCATCTACACATACACATACCTACACACATATCCATACAGCTACACGTCCAGGCATCTCTACACCAGGTAGGTAATGGTGAAGGCCAACACCGAGCGACATGTATCTAATTTGATTTTGACCACTGATTTGACATCCGATCTCATCATCTCATACAAGCTATGAAGACAGCGTAAGTGACAGCTAAATAGTTACAAACTAGATATTAGTAGGTAACATCCAATTTGATTGAAGTAGGTAGGCGCTCTAAATATTATGTACCTTGTATTGTGTAGATATACCTTATAGGTTATGTTAGTTAGCTTGTATTAGTCAGCCTTATAACAAATTGAAAAGCAATAACATTTGCAAATTTTATAAAAAAACAACTTTGCAAATTCTTCCTTTTACTTAAAAGATAAATGACTACTTTACCTTAGCTTTATCTTACCGTTACTTACATACTAATATTGTGTCATACACACTTAATATAACATTACTAAGTGATAATAATTGATGTATCTGTCGAAGAATCAATTTATAACGATATAAGAATTTAAGAAACAATTAATTATAGTGAAAATACAAAGGCATTTAATCACCGAATGATTTTTAATTTAAATCATTATCATGACAGTATTTTAACCTAAATACCTATTTAAGACAAAAGATTCTTGCTACAACTATTTTATTACAATAGATACAAATCGCAAATATTTTTTTAATAATAAATAATTGTATAGAAAAAAATATTGTAATCACAGCATAATTACAAGGCTCCATTAAGGAATGTACTCTTTATAATCGATCAGTCTAAGAGTATCGCGTGTTCGTTTACTGTGGTTCTCAGTACTGGTGATATCGAGATGAATAAATACATAAAATATGGGTGTTAAATAGTTACTCTTTTTTTATCAAAAAGTCATCGATATATTTTCAGGTCAAGGCGCGTAGGCCTGCGTCTGCCGCGTGCTGGCCGCTAAGACGCGGGCGAGCGATCGCGTTGAACTCTTTTTCTAGAATTAATTGAAACGTTTAAATTATGTACGTACGAAATTCAAATTTAAAATATACATTTTACTTGGACAAAATTTAATTATAATTTTATATTAATTACGCACATATTATGTATTTATTAATTAATTATGTGACTACCACACTCGCATTACAATGACTAAATTTATATTACTTCTGAAATTATCCAAATATATTGTAATTAAAAGCCTTTTATAATTAAAAAATGAATAATAATTTTATTTATTTTATTAATTAACTTTTTTATCAAGATTTGACCAACAGTTTTTGTGGATTGTTTAAAGTACTTAATTAGTAATTGTTTTTTATGATAACCAGATTTTAAATTATTTATTTTATAGGGTATCTATCTACCTATGTATTAGCCGTATTAAATTAATAGTAAAATTAATAGAAGTTAATAGGTATTATTTAAGTTTTTGGGTGAATTGGTAAAATATGCATATAAAAAATTATATACAAATATAAATACAAATATAAGCACCTACCTATTTGAAAACAGCACATATTTTAAGTTGTAACAATATTTTCACCCAATTAACAATATTCATTACATTTCACTTCAAATGTTTAGCGGCCGGTTAATATTTGTTAATTTAAAAATACTTACCTAACCTTTGTTTGTCCCTAATTATAAATATTATTTCAACTACCTTTGAATGTAGGTAGGTATAAGATATAGTTATCTACATATAAATTTATATCCAATGATTGCAAACTTACATAAGTACTACATACCTACACAAACAATTAATATTGATAAATTTTAGATGTAGGTATGTAATATTCGAAAATGATTTAAAGACTCAACCAGTTTGATACATATAACTTATTTGCCTATAAGGTTTTTGACAACTGTGAGGCGAAAGAAAGGGTGATAACATTGGCAGTATTTGTGTTCCACTGTAGTACCGACCTTTAGGTGATTTATCACTGATCCTACTTTTCGGCGATTACTGCATTAAAAGATTTTCCAAAAACATCAATTAACTGCATAACTTATTAGGTACTAAGACAAGATATAAATGGTTATCAGCTGAAACATACAATAACTCATACTACATAGAAACTAAGGACATTAATTGATCCAGCTGTTCTGATCAGTTTCTGATATCCACTGTGCAACATGTGAAGTGTATTTGCTAATGAAGGTTTAGGTAGTATTTTTTAATTTCAAGCTTATTACTGTTAAGGTACTATACCTATATCCTATCATTGAATCTTACAATCAATAAGAATTATTATACTTCTTTATTTTCCCACGGTTAAATAAATATATTGGATTATACCATATTGTCCGTATTCATCAAGTAACATGTTATTTTAATATATAGTTATATCTAGTAAAAGCGCTAAAAAACAATATACCTAGTCTCCAAGTACATTATACTACTACACATCTAAACTTGTGGATTTCAATCAGCGCTTATCGTTTTGTTGTTACATCAATTGGAAGTTATTATTATCTATGGAAATAAAAAAACAGCTAAGTATGTAATGGTAATTGACTAGGAACTTAACTAAGCGTCAGAAACAAGTGGTAACTAGGTATGTAAATGGCTAGTTGAAATGTGATCATGGTTATTCATAACATGCATATTATGATATGTAGCTAGAGAATTGCGTTTACTACCTATATATGCAAAGTCACTTTGCATATAGTAAAATTACTCATGTTATCACAGTTGAAAATACGCTACGCTTTATATAGCAATTAGAAAATTAACTCTACATAGCGATGCCTCGATCATTGGAAATTAAAAATATCATTATTATGGCAATCATTACAAGCTACTCAGTCTATCTACCTTCATCAACCACAACTGGACTGACCTACTGAGCCACACATTATGACTATCCCTAGCTGGAATGTCCTCGAGAGCAACATGCAATGCTCTCTAGCTGGACTAAGATATTGAACTACATATTATGGCTCTACTTTCATCTACCTGGCGAGCGACATAATATGGTATCTCTTTCTCTCTTTATCGACGCCCTATGTACGGGAGCTGGACTGACCTGGTGAGTCGGTGGCGGAGCGGTCGGAGTCGGAGTCGCGGTGCGCGCTGAGGTCGCGGGGCGCGTTGAGTATGTCGGTGATCATGAACCGCGTGCGGGGCGCGCGCTCGCGCTCGTCGCGCTGCACCGTCATCGCGCCGCCCGCCGCGCCGCCGCCCCACCCCAGCTCGGCGCCCGTCACCGCACCCGCATCACAATCCTGAATCGTGGAGACTCTAAAATGTTCTAACCATTTATGCACTTTGACTGACAGTTTGACACTTTTACAGAAAGTTTTTCACTCGATGAAAATGTTCGACTTTTTCACTCGATGCAGCTACGGTTTCCTCACAAGCGTATCGTACGTAAACACGATCGGCTGTCAAACGAGCTGATCGTCTGTCGCGCAGAAGTAACACCGGTGTTGTCGCGGTACGGCGCTATTGCTACACTGGTGTTCGTCGCGAGGTGTCGGCGGAGACTGAGCGCGCACGGCGCGGGCGGCGGGAGGCGGCGCCGCCGGTGGGCGCGCGCGGCGCCGACCAATAGCGAGCGCGCCGGGGGCGTGGCGCTGCCATGTTGCCGCGCGGTGCCAGCGGGGGGCGAGGGGCCGCTAATGCTCTTTTTGCCGACTCGCTGAGAGAAAGCTCCGCGCGGATTTAAGCTTTTATACGTGGATAAAACGCTTTTATAGGAAAATAAACCGTTCTCGCTGTGGGATGTCGCGTTTTATGACGGTGTTTTACTCGAACTTGGCGTCTCTATACGGCCTTAATTGGTTTGTTTGGCCTAAATTTAGTCTTGTAAGTTTTTTTATATTTTGTATTCTGTTCTTTTGATTCGATTTATTATCTTCAATAGTTTTATTTATTGTTCACTTTTTATAGCAGGTATTTGGATGATATTTCAGTAATTTTGTCGTAAAATTTTCTTAATAACTCAGATTTTATGCCTAGTAGCTAGAGTAATTACAAGAATTCTTATTAGTTTCCTAGGCCAGCATAAGTGCCAAGTATGTACTTTACTGACTTAGATATCTACGTTCTACCTACATGTGACACAAAAAGGCAAACATTATTGTCTAGGAAGCTTTTGAACTGCTCTACAATTTGATGTTAGGTATATTAAAATTTCGTACCTTACTGTAGTTGTATAAAATACACATCTTGTATCTAGCTCGTACTAGTCAGATAGTACTTTATATCTTACTCATACAAGTAAACTTAGAACGCTGTTCCGGCTAATTAGCTAGTTAGATAGTACCGACAGCATAAAGTACCATGACGTCGCGCTACTTGTTCAAAATTCATAGTTCTAAAGGTTGTCGCGCTAACTTTGATGCAGATTCAGGAAGAATAGATGTTCTTCATGAATCCTGTATCACCTACTTCCATATAACTAGTTATAGTTAATACGAGATTTTACTATATCAATGTGACATTTTTATTAACAATGAAAACCTTAATAACCTATATCTTAATCTTTTTTACTGACTTCACATAATATACACTATAGACTAAATGGTAAAAAGTTTATTGAAAAACATTTTAATGTTGCTAATAACAAAAGTATATTGTTGTCGCATAAATCTGCAGTGTGTAGCTAGCTTATGTTTTATTATCGCTATGTACGGCGGTATCGCATGCGCAGTGCAGCTCGTAAAGAGGACTAATGGGCGCGAGTAAAAAACTGCAGTAAACGGCAATTACAGTTACGTCACACTGCACTGACTCCGCATTTCGCCGGTCTGCATTTCGCTCAACAGTCAGCCGCTCTGCATTTCGCTTAAAAGTCAGCGGCTCTGCATTTCGCTTAAAAGTCAGCCGCTATGCATTTCGCTTAAAAGTCAGCCGCTCCACTCGACATTTGCCTATGCGATCGGTATTTGCCGCTGCGATAGACGTTTGCAGATGCGCTTGACATTTTGTGCAGGTTCGCTTAATATTTCCGAAGCGTCGCAGCTGCAAATATCGAAATCGCCGTGAGTGGAGATGATCGAAATATTCGACTATGACTGTCAATAGGTAATCGTAGTAACCATCGTCACATTTTTTTAATAATCCAAAGCGTTATTTGTAAACACTTTAAAACTCTAAGAAGAAAGATTCTTCATCTTTCTTTAGCTCAAGTAGTTGTTACTTGTTAGAACACCGAAGGAAATAAATAGAAGTATTTTCCGCTCCGCTACTCTACCGCTCCACGTGCGCCCGCGCAGCAGGCGGCAATACTACTTTAAATAATTAAAATTATCTACACTCGTTAAAATGTGTTGTTAATTATTTACAATAAAATCAAACAGTACCGCCAAAGTCAGTAAAAATGTTTTATTGCGCAAGCTAACAGAATAAAATTAACTAACGTTCTTATGACGTCACGATTCACGTCTTACTTTTTATGTAAAAGCTGTATACAAGTGTGTTACATATTCGACATCAAGACGTTTTCTGGATTAGTGAGGCCATATTGCAGGACGATTTTGTAATATATATAACTAGCTGACCCGTGCCCACTTCGTTGAGCATGGATACCGTGTAAACCTTCCTGGGACTTCCACGAATATTTCAAGACCAAAAATCTGGGACTTCCACGAATATTTCAAGACCAAAAATAGCCGAATCAGTTCAGCTGATCTCGAATTTTAGCGAGACTAACGAACAGCAATTGATTTCTATATAGCCTATGTTACTCAGTGATAATGTAGCTTTCTAATGAAAAAAATATTATTAAAATCGGTCCAGTACTTCTTGAGCTAAGTCGTTACATACAAAAATACAAGTCTTTCTTTTTAATATTAGTGTAGATATTATGTAAAATAATAATACACAGAGATAACAACGATCCACATTATTGACGACCTCTATAGTGCAGTTTCAGGGTGAGCGTTAAGTCGCGGGCTCGGATCCCGTCGAAGGAACAGACAGTTTTCTGTGTTCCTGGGGATGTGTATTAAATTTGAGTATATTATAGTAAAAATCTTAAATATGTGTATAATATAAAAGTATTAAATCTTTTTCGGTTGTTTGGTACCTACCTGGGAACACAAGTTCTTCGGATACTTACCACGGGGCTAGATTGACGTGGTGTGAAGCTGATGAAGATATTAATATTATTACACTAAAAATTTAAGTAATAAAAGAATGTTGCTTATTTTTTTTATTATTCTTGTAAATCTGTAGGTTTTTAATTTTTCTACTACCGAGGTAAATTCAGATACTAAGTTCCAATTTCCTACCTTTGCATTATTTGATAAATTTATTCAGTATAAATAATATGTTCCGATATAGGAATGTCCATGTTTTGGTAAGGAAGCTGATATGAATGGTGTTGCCAGGTTTATGAATATTTCAAATGCCCTAGAGATGTAGACATTCCGTTTAATGTAGCCTGTAGACGTAAGTTACTTGAATTAATAAAATTTTTAGTTTATATCTAGAACTTTGCCTAGAAAATCAAATATAGTCTTCGTTTCATAAGATGATTTTTATAATTGTTACTAGCTGACCGTTTGTTGAGCATAGAAACCGTATAAACCTTTCCGGGACTTTGACTTTGACAGCCTTTTTTATATATAAGAAGACTAGCTGACTTCGTTGAGCATACAAACCGTTTAAACCTTCTCTGGACTTCCACGAATATTTCAAGACTAAAAATAACGAACAGCAATAAATTGATTATTATATATAATAATAAGATAACAGTAGTAATTAAACCACAGACATAGTAAAAAGACACCCCTGTGGCCTTCGTGAGGCATGTGAAGTGCCAGTAGCAGGCTCCAGCAGTGTGATACGAACGGTGGTCGGCCCCTATAAATCGTCAAGTCCAGCCAAGCGTCAGCGGAGGAAACGGAGCGTTGTTATCTCTCGCATAATCTTGTTCAATGCTATAAAGTTTAGTTAACAATTAACATAAGCACTTCCATTTACTATTTATCATAAAATCGTAATTGCTGAGTCATAATTGAGTAAACTCACAAAATCCAACAATTAAAAGACGGGTCAAGATAACCATTACCGAGTTTATAACAAATAAAAAATTCTCGACGTTCCTTTCGCGTTCGGTATTAAGAATTTTTCATTTCACGCTCGCCTAAGTCTCTAATAGTTGTATATTTATAGAACACTTACTCACGGACAGACCATTGAATAAATACAATTCCTGGAGCCGATAAAAATGCGAGTTACTGTTGCAATGGTAATTTCACGCTCGCCGCCGCCGCTGATCGGTGAAAAACTGTAAAGACTGCACCGGAACAAGCTTCGCGGTGGACTCGAGAACTATTCTAACGCGGGACGATGATTGGTAGATCGATTGTCACATCAGCGTCTTGACTAATCACGTCAATCCTTTTCGCGACAGGAGCGCCGGCGTCTGTCGACCGCTACGGTCTTTATTCAGACTATTGTCTAGAGACATTGCAATTTATTGTACAAATATGATAATGTGGAGTCGTAATAAAATTATTATCCGTGATAAAACAGTGAACTAGAGCGTTTATCGGCCGCTTCCGTTCCCGGTATTTTCCAACTCTTTTTTGCTATCGATTTCTATAGAATTGTTTTAATTATAATCCGACTTATCAAAGCGGTGTTTATTGTTGAGCGAAGTTCTGGGAAACCAATTTACATTTACATAATTACTGTAGCGATTAATTTGACCAATGGTAAGTTAAATGTTTTTGAAGTTATACTTCTTTAGGCGCGTTATGAAAAAATGATGAGAGTGAAATTTTAAGATGCGCGCGCACCTGTGACACAAAATTAACAGTATGAAGTCGTCTGCTTAACCGCTCATTAAGTCTCGAAAAAATTATATATATATATAAAACTATTTTTTAATGATGCTAAAGAAGTATAACTTCTCACGCGCGTACATAAGTACACGCACCCATTTTTTTTTTTTCTATATACGGCCACTTAGATACGATCTACTGTTTCGTTAAAGGCAACAAATGGCCAGGAATAAAAAATAAAAAAAACATTAGATTTTTTTAAACCTAATCGTACATGTCTTACATGTGATTTAAATACGAGTACTTAGGGGTCATCCATAAATTACGGTACACATTATATGACGTGGGGATATCAAACACTTCGTGACCTCAAATGTTAAAATCTATAAAACGTTTAAACGAAAAATTGTATTGACTAATTTGGACAAAAATGAATATTTACCAAATTTTCAAATGTGTTATGTTACATGAATATGGAAAAGGTTTTTAAAATTTGACAAACATACTGCGTGTGTGTGATGAAAGTTCTACAGTTCGTGTTGCGTAAGTTATAGGTGGTCCAATATGATTACTTATTAGAACTTTTTTGAGTGTTTTCTAGAGAGGCACACACCTGCATCATCATGATGATTAACTACAAAAATGAAATACAACAGTTAATATCGGTTGTAAAGTTGATCAATGAATAAAAACATATTAAATTCCCACATCAGAAATCACCGATTTTCCCCCATTCCGTTATGAAAAGTAGCGACGGCAAAAAAACTCAGACTGCCTTCCTATTTTGTCAGCTGTCAACTAAAGTTATGATGTTTGATGTATTTTGGAATTGTACGTAGATTTTCTGTGATTCCTAGTATTTGAAAATTCCAAAACAACACTGGTCATTTTTATGTACCTAAGTAAAATACTTTGCTTAAAAAATACTTTTCTTATACAAAACATGAGTAACTAAATAGTTTTGAACTAATTTTTTTTTTCTATTTTCGTACACTAACCAGACAAAAAGTCGAAACACCCAAAAAAACTATAATTACTCCAGTTCGGTGAATTAGCAAAAAAGTTTATTTGCAGACCGTACGTTAATTGCAATAATTACTCTTATCAGGAAGTTAGTGGTGCACATTAATTTAGTAACGTTTTTATTCGTAGCTTAACAAATACTTATTTAATTACACTCTTTGTTCCAGCAAGATTATGATGACGTAACCATGGGTACAGATCTAACCGTTACGATCGTTGTGCAACTGGTTACCAGTGTTGCCAGCAATCGTTTACCCCACTTTATTGGAAATTTCTCTGGAATTTTTTGTATATGCTTTTTCTATATTTATTATGGTATTGAGCGATAGCATCTCTGTTGTACCAGAATTCACAAGCCATAGATAAGAAACTGTATGTATCTGTGTTAATACCACCACAGATAATATATTTGTCAGCTTTTCTGCTGTAAGTTCGCCAAATGCAGATTACATTTATTTTGGCTTTACAAAATATAGGCATTTTCTGCTAGAGAACTATATCGATCAAGTGAATTATTCATAAACTATGAGGTAATAAGACAAACTAATCTCGAGTATATAAATCTTATTGGTTTATTACTTTTAACGGGTGTAAAAAGAACAGTCACTTTAACTTTTTTACATGATTATACTACCTTTCTTATTTTAGAAATATATATTTTATATAAGTATTTTTTTATTAAAACCTTTTATTTTTGTGAATGTGGTAAAAAGTAAAAAATATTTTTGATTTAGTTTTTGTCAAAAAAATACATTTCCAAAATGATCGAAGATAGTAGGTATCACAAAGTTATAGTGACTTTTTTTTACACACTGTATAGGAGTTGGGACATTGGAATTAAAATGTAGCAAGAACAATGATGTGTAGTAAAAACTTAAGTATTTAAGTGCTCATAATTGTTGCGCATGAGTTTGCGTGTCTGGGATCAAATCTGATTTGTTGGGATTATGAGGAACATCAGTGTTGCTACACAACGTACTTTGTTATCGAACTACCAATTACTGGCTTGTTAGTAAAAATACATCAATAGTTAATTATTAGTACAAACTAATAAAAGACGTTACATATAGTTGCAACTTGCAGTATTCGTGACGTTAAAACTTTAAAGGGTTTATTAGCATTCTAGTGGTAAGAAAAAAAGGTGTCTGCGAAACTCTTTCTCCTTCTTTTTTTACACAATAATATAAAGAAGAAACATGTATTATTTACATTAAATAGTCAACAAACTATTGGACCAAAATAAAATCTGGCATAGATGTAGATAATCATTTTCGTTTATTATGAACGATCTGTCTCAGTAACAAACGTGCTTGGTCGGTTTTGTTTTTAAAAACTTTTCGAATTGTCTCATAGTGAAAAATGTCTTATAACTTTTGATAATAATGATCATGATTAGCGGTAATTACTAAGGTTGGTCGCTTCACAATATGTTGTGTACGTTGCACAGAGATTTGTTGATTAATTCATCACATTAGCAGCAACGTATAACGAAATACTTGAATAACTGCGATGTATGCACAAAATATGCATACGTATTATGCATATTTTTTCAACAATGCTTACAAATGGTTCTCATAACATTTTTTATCAATATCACCAAAGTAATACATAATATACTATTTTAGGATAAACATACCAATGTTTGACAAAGTTTATCTTACAAGTTGATCTTACTATTTATAAATGCGAAAATTTGTTCGAATGTATAAAAAAACATAATATTTTCTCCTTCGATAGTCTTCAGCTGGATAGTTAAATGCAACATAGCAATATTTAAGTGTAAAAATATACAATTAATAAAAATAGACACGTAAGTTGTAATTATATAAAACATAAATTGATTATGTATGTAATAACTAAGTTTCCAGTAAACATTATAAAAAGGATAGTCAAGTGTTCAATAAATAACTAGTTTATAGATGTAATTAGTTACGTTTTTGTTTAGCTTTTTATTAGTTTCTCGAGAGAAAGACTTTACGTAAACGCTATTAAGTGTTTAATGTTAACTAAACAGTTAGGTCTCGTTAGACATGGCGCCGAGCAGCGCCACACCGATTTTGGTCGGCGTCGCCGCAGCCGAGGATGTAACTGTGTAAATTTAATTTCAAATTTAATCATACCGAACCTTACGATTGAAAGTATTTTTTTCCCACCATAACTTTCCCGCGAAATTGTACCTTCGAAGTACAGTGCTACATGAACCGTATATTATATCCGTGTTTCAAACGTTTTTTTTTTTTAATTTGGGTTATAAATTTCTTAAAAATTCAGAGCCTATTCAATCCAATCAAACAAACGAATTATGCTGTGGGAGTTTACTCATAATACTCAATACCTGAAAAATACACGTCTATCTGAAAACTGCTCTATATTATACAATGTCTGAAAACTGCTTGAGTGTGCTATACACCAAACTCGCGGATTCAAAACCAATCTTTCTATTGGTATAGATTTGAATTATGCAGTCATAAACGTAAAACAAATTTGGCCAATCGTACTATATCATAGACACGTAAGTTTTATAAATTTTTCAATGTATTTTGACTTATTATGTATGTACTTGGTTGCTAATAAAAAGTTTGAAGTTTGAAGTACTTTATCTGCGGTAAACATACTATGTTCTTGTTATGTGAAGATGCAGACTGCAAAGTAAAGTGTGAAACAATTTGTAGAATCCGCATCGACCGTTTAATAGAATTCCGTAGCAATTACGTCCACGGTCGGCAGCATGAGCTACAGGTATGCACATTACAACGGACCCATTATATTTTCACGCTCCAAGACTTCCGATTGCCCAACCTGTATCGTACAATATTTGTTTGTTCGTTATCATGACTTTTTATCATATAGTTTCGAGAGAGGATAGTGAGAAGTGAACTTGTACAGTAGAAACGACTCTTCAGTAACCCATCCTGGGTTCGATCTCGATCGGGTTTTAATCGGGTGAGGCCACAGAGAGGACTGTATGTTTAAGGGTGCCCACCTACGAGCGTCAATCTGTGATCTACTTTTTGTAGGTGTAAAATACAACCTATTATCTACTGATTGCAATATACACGGCGTACAAAAACTCAGTCAGAAATAATATGAACGGTAAATCTGGCTTGTTTGATTGTCTGTCCTGAAAAAAGTAGGCTGCCGGTGGGGGTAGTACCCTAAAAGTTATAATCGAGCAAGACAGAAAAGGTACTTTATTATCAAATAAAAAAATCTCCACACTCTGAAATCGTTAAAAAAACTATTGTACCTAATCAAGATTGCAGTCTATTCTTAAAAGAGTACAGATCACTTAACACTTATCTATATGAGAAAAGGATGTAGAATTAAAGGTATACATAGATCTACCTAGAACTTAAGCAGGTGGTTATCAGGATCCACCTGCAGTATGGGTTGGCGTCTAGAGCCCGCCCACAAAAAATCGAAATGCAAGCAGGTCTTACAAATGGATGAGTCAGGCCAAAACTGAAAATTTCTACAAATAAATATGTAAGAATACTGTAGAATATGTACCATTTACATGTAACTAACGAGTATCAACGCAAGGCGACGTTTACATTTCTTTGATAACTACGCGCGTTCTACCTCACTGGTACTATTAAAATATTTATTTTGTAAGGATCTATGGTTGGGACGGATTAGATGAAATAATTTTTTTTTAATTTCTTTTAGAAATAAACAGTATTTTTGTCGTCTTTCTTTGTAAATTTTACTAACTAACCCGTGCCCACTTCGTTGAGCATAGAAACTGTTCAAACCGGGAAGGTTTGTGGACTTCCACGAACATTTCAAGACCAAAAATAATCGAATCGGTTCAGCTGTTCTCGAGTTTTAGCGAGACCTACGAACAGCTATTAATTTTTATATATAAGAAGATATAGATTATAAATGTTTTTGTGTAAAATAAATTGTTAAAATATAATATTTTTAATAAGAAATTTGATATGGCAATAGTACACTTAATTAGCATAGACTTTGTTATCAAGTATGTAAATAAAAAGGATAGTCCAAAATAACTTACACAAAACGACGATTTCTGAAAAACCTACCTTTTTATTTCTGACTCTAGTTCAAAAGTGTATCTACTGTTGTTGTGACGTCACAAACTTTAAGTGACCTAGCCCTGAGCTAGCCAGCGTGACGGAAGAGCAGAGTCCATTGTGTTTGTGCAGGACAAATTCACAAAGAAACAAGTACTTAAGGACATTTTGTCTCGAAGTAAAGACAATATGGCGTGGAAACCTAGACAGCTTACAAAGTGACATTATATTTTGTGCTCTACCGCCTACAGCAGTGTAGAGTTCTTTGTTATTATGCCTAAACCGTCGAACCTGTTGAATACTTTTAGTGACAAGATAAAGATTAAAAAACTAAAACCCGACTAATAAATTCTTGCAATTATCAGGTAATTGCAATCAAAGCTGTGAGTAACAGCTAATAATATTTACATATTTGAAATGTGCTAACAAAGCTCTTTCATTTAATATCTTACACGACACCGTAAACATTTTTTTTTACTTTATGTCCCCTAGGGGTCGCTGTAGCCACTTTAACATAACGTTATGTAGTCTACACTAGTGAACAATCAAGGGGCTTCCAACAATACTTCATTTGTCTAATTATCATAATTAGTTTAGAAGTTACGAGGAAACAGATGAACCATAGCCACATACATGCATACAGGTCAAAATCATAACCCTCCTTTTTGCTTTGCCATATTTGGGTAAAAATTTAAGCTTTGTCATTTAGTTATCTCTAACTAGCTGACCCGTGCACACACAGGGAAGGTTTAATCGGTTTCCATGCTTATCGTTGAGCATAGAAACAGATTAAACCTTCCCTGGATTTCCACGAATATTTCAAGACTAAAATTAGCCGAATCAGTTCAGCCTTCTCGAATTTTGGCGAGACTAACGAACAGCTTTTAATTTTTATATCTAAGATTAAATGACTAAACTACCTGTCAAATTATGAAAATCTCCACTTATAAAAGTAGCTCTACCAAGAATAAAAGTCTTCATGACACGTGAAAAGAAAGAAAAAGAAGTCATTAATAATAAGTTTTACAGGCTTTATTATATGTAGAACAACCTGCCTTTAAAAAGAGATAGATCACATACAATAAATCGTTTAGATTAACGTAAATAGTTTAAAACGGCCAACTTACTGTAGTGGAAAATGTTAAATTCGTTTTCCAAATTGAGATCATATTTAATAATAGCGGCTGACACCGTGAAATTGTGCCATGACACCGGATATATTATACTCGTATACTCGCCATACGAGCACGAACACTTACAAAGAGATTTTTTTATAGAAATGTTTACAACATTTCTTTATTGTATACACATTAACTAAAAAATATTATATGTCAAAAAGTATAAAAAATAATTCTACTTATTTCTACTGTTGCTGTTATTTATTATATACTTTGTGGTTGCGGTAGAAAAGTGGCAGGTCATCACGAGCGAATTTCCAAAAAGTAGTTTTGGGCTAATAATATGATATAATACGTAGACACAAATTAGTTCGATCGTAGATATATTCATGGTAGATATCGAACTATCTAGTGTGACATGATTTTTTATGAATAAATAAGATTTTTACCTAAGTTTTTATGTTGTTTTTTTTACCTAAGATACATTTTTTACATTAGATACTTACATAAAAACAAGCTCAGCGCAACATAAACCCGTAGGTCCGTACACCGATATTCTATTATCAAATACCCAAATCATAACATAGCTAATTATAACTTTTCATATACTAAATAAAATATTATTAAGTTTTTCCTTGTAAGTGTGTTTGGTGTAGAAACCTTTGTTTTATATTGTACCAGTAATTTATGTATGAGTATCCAATGGTAAATATTTCAAGTCTAGCGTAACCACTTGGCAACGCAACAAAAGTACAATAATTTTTAATTATTAAGCCCATTTAAATAATAATAGCCTATTATGAGATCTCAAATATGACTGTCTCAGGACAGCTCTTTTGTAAAGGAACTTGTAGTATTTATGTTTATTAATATTCCACATTGTTTATGTAAAATGAATTCAATAGATAAATTTAATTCATTTAAATATCAATATTGTAATTTCTACTTATAAATTAGTATTGTTAACATAATATGTAAAACATAGATAGATTATAATAATACATATTCGAATAATGTATATAATTATAATCAATATAGCATTTATCCCCTATTATTTTAATATCTTATTTCATGTAACAACTTGGATTGTTATTGATATTTTACTATTTAAAATAATAATAATAATAATAATTAGACATTTATTCAATTATTGTACATTCATATTAAACTTGACAAGAAAAAATATATTATAACGTTAACACAACATAGACACAGCTCACACAATTTGAAAGGTGACAATTTAAAAGTACAAACGATGCAGCGACGAAATCAACACTTTTTAAACTTTAAATACGATATTGTTATATATGGCAAGAGGTGATTTATGTGGCACTATCAATCTATACTTCGTTCCAAATCAGTGTGATTGAGATCATAATGTTAACACCTAAACGAAATTTTGACCAAATTAGATTAGAAATTGTTTAATAGAAATAATAATAATTATAATTAAATTATTAATTTTATTAGTAATAATTATTATTAAGTACCATTTAATTATAAAAATTAAGTTTATATCACGTGTGATGACGCGTGAATGGACATAGACAATGCCTTAATATCTTGCCAGTTACAAAAAGGGTTTCCAAATCTCTATTTACGTATATATAATTTTTGCAATTGGCAATAACCATTTAAATTGAAACACGGAGCTATGAAATTACATTAGAGGCGCGATTATAACACAACTCCGCCGGGTCGGGGCAGGCTCGGGTAAACATGGAATCAGGGTACTTATTACACTCCGCGTTAGTATGCATGGGCTGGGAGTTGGCCGCCCTAGCCGCCCGCCGCCCGCCGCCCGCCCTAGCCCTGGCCCGCGACTGAGTGCGGCCCTGCATTATCAAACGTAAATGCCATTCAAATATAAATTGGATTTATACTTATGTCTTCATTGAACAATATTATTGCTACATAAATATGATGTAGATTAGTAAATAGGTACATAAGAATTTAAAGGGTCTATCTTAAGAATATGCTACGATATATTTTAAAATGACCGTATGTAATTTCAGAAGACTTTAAAATTAAGTATACCTTAACTATTGACTATAAATTACACTAGAAGTAAATGACAAATACACAAAAAGCGACGTTATCCACAAAACCTCTATTTCGGATAAAAAAATATTAAAGTATAGCTATCGCACGATAACATGTGTTTTAAATTACATTTAAGGCCATTTCATTTCACTTATCAAAAAAACCATAGAAAAAGGATGACAATTCGTCGTTTTCTCAGGGACATTTTCTTAAATTAGACTATTATTAGTCGCCGATCACGTCGGAGGATGCTTTTAATATTGAATTAGGGGACCCTATGGTTACTTCGCCCTTAATCGGTCTCGTATTAGCGTTGCCCGGACACGTAATGCCACAAGTAATAATAAAGGCCAAATGACACAAAATATTGTCAAATTATAGGCTCGAAAAGCACGAGTGCCCACTTACCGCCGTTGATCCCTGGTACAGTCGCCAACGAATGTTATGGGACGAAAATATTCTTAATAAACTTTGTTGATTGATTGTACAACATATTATGGTATGTTACACAAGGTATAAAAGGTTTTGTAACACTTTTTTTTTAATTTACAACAAATTTTTTATAGACGAAACTAGTACTTTTACGATTTACAAACGATATTTTGACCTAAAGGTGGACTAACGGATTTTGATTGTAAATTTTAATTACAAATAAACTAAAGATAACGTTGTAATTAAGATTATTTAAATATTAGAAGCAGGTTATAATCTGTCGTCGATACGTTTTTCGATTACTTAATTATTATTCTAGTACCTACGCTTTAGTAGGATACATATTATTAATTAAAGATCGCTAATCTAGTTCAAGTCCTATATAGTATCCTTGAATCGTCAACGTATTATGAAAATGAAAATATTTTTCATAAAAAAACAAAGAGTTTTCCTAAAAATATTAAGAAGAGAGATACTGTTTGCTGAAAATCTTGCAATATTGCCTAATAAAACAAATTATTTAATTATTATATTTCAACTTAAATTAATAAGTAGTTTAATTAAATAAGTAGCCCCTAATTTTTTTTCTAATTTTACCTAGATATATTCTTACTTCCATTTTTTTTGGTAAATACTTTGTATTATATAATAGGATTGTTATAAAATACACTTCTTTTAAATAAGTATTTACTTACCAAAAAAAAAGTAATATCTAATAATAGAAGGATACATCTAGGTTTAATTAGAAAAAAATATAAATATGAATTATGTTCGAATTTTCTACCATAATTCATATTTATATTTTTGAAATTTATGTTTATAAGGTGCTGTTGCCTCTGATACGCATATAACTATATTCTTAAATGTCGTTTACGGAATCTAAAACGAAGAGGAAAACGTATTTTATACCAATATTTTATTTTGAATAACATAGTGGAAGTAACGATTTCTAATATAGTCTAATAACAATATCAAATGACAAAGGGATCTAATTGATACTGGCACTCACCTGCCAAGTTTGTAAAGCAATGTATTATGTCAGTACATACTACATACCCACTGTACACAAACCGGCAGGTGGACCGTTGGACATCTAATGTCCGTATTAATGTGGACGGCATATCTGATATATCTGATTGTAGAGTACTTAATGATAACGTTTATTAAAAATTAAATATATATATTTATGTACTGAACTGTACTTGTACAAGGCTTTATATTTTTTTATTATTTTAAATATAATTTTGGTAGGTTCAATAGTTAGGTAGAGTCTTTGCCAGTTCTATTTACTACTTAAACAGTTAATAGCATTTTAGGTTATAAAACCAATACCAAGAGGAGTCAAGAGTTAGACGCTCACTGAAGAGTTCCGTACTAGAGCTGTATCAAACCGTACGTATTCGTTACTGAGTAACGGGTACGCCATCTAGTACCGAGTAACGAATATTTACACACGAATATTATTCGGTACTCGCATTACTTCGCATCATATCCATACACTGTTTCAACCACACAATATACCGTTTCGTTGATGCGTGTATTGACACATTTCTTACTGATCGTATGTATGTGAATTTAAAAACGTAACATATCGAACTTAAAATGTTCAAAACTGCCTAGTATATACATATTTTTATGTAATATGCGCCGCGCCGAAACATATACTATACGCGTACGCAATACGAGTCGATTCGTTTCTCTAGCATAACATACATGGCTAGCATATCATGTGGTATCAGAAGTAACGAGAACGATACGAAAGTAACGAGTACTGACTGTAATAGTAACGAGTACATACGGGTATGTTTTTTTTCGTTACTTACACCTCTAATCCGTACATAATTCTACGCGTCTCAAAAGTTGTTATTAGTAAGTCGTATAGGGTTTACACATTATTTTCTGAACATCCAATGCTCCACGTTGCATTGAACAAGCAATTCCCAAACATACCTACTCTAGCTTCAATAAATTCTGCCCATTGCCATTCCGTATGATATATTCCCCGCTATTACACGTTTAAAAATGTTTAAACAATTTAATTACCTAATTAATTATTATAATGTACGTAATTCAAAAGTAGCCGAGTTTATTTTCCTATATTTACGTAAAACAGCCTGTGTTAATTAAAATTTATGAGTCGTTATTATAATAAAATTAAATCTACAATATATTTTAAAATAACCGCTTTATTTTTATTTAAATGTCGCTGCAAACAATATAATTATGTCTTAGTCGACTGCGGACGGGCTGGTCGGCGCGGCGGGAAGGAAACGGCTGTGTCATATTATTTTAGTGGTCGCCGATCACATATCAGCTGCAAGTTACCACTTGATTGTAGTATTTAGGATCAATTCGAATCGATTTCATTCGGTTTATTCGAATGATCCGATCGTAAAATCGATCCCGACGTTTCGGGCACGATGATTTACTTAGTACGTGACGTGCTTATGTGGTAAATTAATCGTTTGATTCGCATTATGATCGTTCGTATTATTAAATGTTCCATTCTGTGAGAATTTCGGATCATTCGGACGTGGAGGTATGCGAAGACCTGTTTTTATGATCGTCTACTACTTAATTTATATTATACGTAATACGATGTTCGTAGACGTTTCATATTGGTAATGTTCTTCATTTAAATTTAAATCACACACTCACATAATCTTCCGGCGCCAAACAATATACCTTTGTTTTGTGTGACTTCATCATCGACGTCATCTTCATAACCGTATTTTGAGTTACTTTCCATTAACCTTGCTGAATGTAGGTGATAGAAATAATATGACCGCCAACCACTAATGTCTTTTCCAAACACCGCCCATCAGCCTGCAAGACGTATATTCTAAATTACGAGTAACTATTTTAATTTTTCAAATTTTCATACACTTTGTTCTTTAATGCCTTTGTTAGTTTTCCCATATCCATGAGGTCAATTTGACGATCGTGACCTCGGTAAATTACAAAATATGTTAATATTATGTCTGACAGAATTAGTGATTTATGTCGTCGGAATCGAAAACTAATTTTCATCATTTAGCTTTTAAATGACCGATTGGCGTATCGAGTGCACGACAGATTAAACGTTCAGCGAATTCCCGAAGTTTAATTTAAATAAATTATACATTTAGAAACTCTGATTGGGGACCGATTCATAATATGATGGAGACAAATCGTAAACATTACGGACGTTCCTATCGCATTAGCATATTAATTGCGTTCATTACGTTTTACCTCAAAGACTAAATTATCCGATCGGTAAAATATTCACTCGATTAGCTGACACTTATCAAACACTCGCCCGTCGGGGCTTAAATAAAATCGATTAATTACCGATCGCCGATGACAACTATTATCGATACGATTTCTAAATATTTGACACACTTTGCCGGAGATAGGTACTGGCATAATCGACAGGGTCACAGAATGACGAGATAAAAACAAGATTTCTAATAAACTGTAACACTTGTGAAATATTTTAATAACTTTATGTTGGTCACTTTCGAATATTACATAGACAATAAATAAAAAAATGTAGATATCATTTTTAAGTTAGAACTTTGTAAGGATTGTTTTGCCAAAACCATTTAAAAAAAGAAGTGTTATTTAAAAGTAGGTAAGTTAAGAACCGCATCGTTCGTTGTTCAATATTTTCTTAATAATGCGTCTCATGGGAATTTTAACCCTCAACAAAAAATTGTATTTTGGTTTCATAAGCCGTTTACCTAAGCATTTAGCCGTAGCTGCTTATTGCTAATATTGACAATATTTGCGTATCCATTAAAAGCATAAAAATATACAGTTTACCCCCAAATACGGCATGCTGGTGTCAATGTTAGGAAATCGATCCCTTTCTATGTAAACCCTACTGGTTTATCGTCAGCCCGATACAAAAAACATTGCCTTAACAAATATTTTGTTTTTTTAATAAAAAATCAAACCTCCTTGATGTTCGATAGCCTAAAGCATAAGGAAATTAAATTGAAGTTTAAGAAAATGATTAAGAAAAATTAAGATAATCTGATCCTTTTTGTGTATTATGTCGCAAGGTAAAAAAAAGGTGTTACGCATTTAGGCGTTTGAAGTTTAGGCTAATTGGAATGATCTAAATAAGTTACTTCGCGATTACTTTAGAATAGAATGTGGATCATAATTATAATGTAGGTACTAGCAAATAATAAACGTAATAGGTATAACAACTCCGTTCCCATTCAATAAGAGCTAAATTCTAAATGGAAACAAATTACACTCTCATACTGCTTCAGATTAAAATTACACTAATTATTCATCATTGAATAAAGAAAAGCAATGACACATTATTTTGCTCGCATTACAATTATTTGTTTCCACATGAATCACATTGAATTGGAACGGAATAAGGATAATAGGAACTTTAACCATAACAGCCAATATATTGGAACGCAAATTTTTAACTTGAATAATAATTATATAAAATTCACTGCGTTTTCTCCTAAATACTAATTATACAATGCTTTAATATATAATTAAGGTCCACGATATATTACAAAACTAGATGTTAATTAAATGTTAATTTAATTAAACAACGTCATGGGTCAGTTAATCATTCTCTATTCTTATTACCATTGTTTTGTTTAAATTTCGTTTGAGCCTCCCGCATTATATACACACATAAGCATAGAATTGATAATTATAATTAACAAAATACTTACTTCAGGACCTAGGTTTACTTAGGCTTGTGTCTTCGTCGTTTCAATTAATACTTTGCAATAGCCGTTTTTAGACAAAACGTGGTACGTTTACAATCACAAAAAAGCCTTACCTTTAAAGGTTGGAAATTATCTTCCTGTAATAAAAAAGTATGAATGATATTTTTTTAAATGGTCACAGAATGGGTCGGGATGTAAAAACAAAAGTCCGAAACCACAATCTTTTAGCACCGGAAATGACTCGCTAAATAAATCAAAATTGCACTATTAGGGTTACGCCCCTTTTGTCGCAAAGACACCGGCCGTGGGAGAACCGTCATTAATAGAAATAAGTGTGGTCATCAGACGTAACTCCAAAGTCCCTCAAATTATTTTCGTCTTTTCGATTTACGTCAATGATCATTATTGACTTCGAAGAGTCCCCGAGGAAAGACTTTCATAGGAGATGGATTTTAAACATCTAATAAACGGAGGCATTAATATAAATATACTGATTAATTTATGAATACTTATCCACGTCCAAACTTTATACCGCAGATAAGAGTGTTTAATACTTGAGATTATTTAGAATGGAGGAAGAAATATTCTCATTAACAAACATCAGTAATAAAAATAATAATATTTTCAAACCAAACTTTATAAACGATACATAATAATATATCACCCAATAAAATATTTTATATTGAATCGATTCGGTCATTTTATTCGGTATTTATAAAAGCGGAAAGCGATAAATAACGCGGAGATAACCGTCTCACCGAACCGGTGAAATGTTATAATACAAAGAAGAAATATTTACAACTAGTCCATCATAAAGCCGGAACCGGTCGCTATTAACGAACTAAAAATCAAGATGTTCAATTGTGATAATGTAATCTCTGTCGTAAACACTAATAAACTTACGAAAACGGTTCATATATTTATAATTAGAGTTAAGGTGCTAATTTGGGTCGAGCTAATGAAAATTTATCGTAACGATCCATACGTAATATAAAGACAAATCATAAATAAAGCGGACAACCGAACTCAATAAAACGTTTAGGGCCAATGGGTTTATCGGTTCACTTCCTATGACCGCTCTAATGACCAAAACAAACAACACGACACGGCCAAATAAAAAACCGTCCAAAAGTGCTAATACAAAAAAGTATCAGTTTTTGTAGCGCCTCGAGTGAGTGTGAGGTCGGGGCGAGGAATGTTGGCGCCCGTCTGAGTACGTATACCTGTCCGTTTATCAATGAACCGTGGTCCGTGGACAATAAGGCGAAAAACAACACGAAAAAATATCAAAAACGCGCGTCATCAATCGTGGCGTCCGGCGAGGGCTGGCATGTTTAGTGAAAAGTCTCAAAACATCACTTAGTACGCTGAAACGCACCTTTGCTGAAAAAAGATCTGACAATTTGGTACCTGTAAAAAGACTATTTCCATGCCTATTTTCTTTCATTTTATTCTCTAACTATAAAACTGTTGACCGTAATTATATTCTAAATATCAACACAGTTATAATTTAATTCAAGTTTACCTCCCTTTTCAAGTACGACTTATTCGAAATACGTCACCTGAAACATTTCTACCTTTACCTTGTTTATGTAAAATTCAATTTATTGTTAAGTTATCATAATATTGTGTCACAATCTATATTTAATAAACGTAATGTAGATCGTAAAACTTTATTTTATCAAACAATAAACCTCAATTCGGCCGTATACTCCGGTCTATTCTTATCGTGTATTAAAAGTTTCATTCAGGCGTGTATAGGCAATAAGTTGGGGGTATTGTCACACACGCCACCCGGCGAGAGTATATGGCGGAGTAAAGGGTAACAACTCAAGATGAACACGACAAAACTGATAAGGCCGCCTCGCCAGACATCCCAATTTAGTGCCGGCCGGCCGATAACACTATTATACAGCTTTTAACTATACTGCCGATAAGCTAAATGTATTTAAAATCACCTCATTGTGGAGCCTCGATAAAGTGCCCGAGGGTTTTTGTATGATTGGGAATTATACACAAATTACATAAAACGCTAATGTGTTAGTGTTAATTGCTCGATAAAAGATTGTCCCGAGCTTTATTAGCATTGAATATATTTAATATATTCGATTGATAAGATTTTGTGGTAATAAAAAACCGCCCAAGTGCCGCGACGATGTAGTTTCGTATTTAACCACGTTGCCATTTTGAAAAAATGTGCTGGCGATTTTAAACCGATATATTTGCTTAAGGAAACTGGGGACACTCGATCCCCGTTTTGTTTTTACAATAATTCCCATCATCTGGATAAAAAAATTATATAGCCTATGTTACTCGCGGTATCATCACCAATCGATTGATACCTCATTTATTAAAATCGGACTAGTAGTTTAGTCGCTACGAGAAAACATACATACATACATAGACTGCCAAAATCATTACCCTTCCTTTTGGCTTCGCCGAAGTCGGGTAAAAAGTTCTTAAAACGTGTATGTATACAACCATATGAGACAAAAAACGAATACTAAGTACCTACTGTTCTTGTATTGACTTGTGATGTGTGGTATAAACACGTCTATATCTCAAATTTTATGCCTTAGGATTAATAAATATTTAAAATTAATTTTATATTAAATATTACAAATAAAATAAAATGTCAAAATTAAGTAATATTAATTAATAATTAAAAAAAAAGATAGAAATAGAAAAGATCAAATATACCTTGTGTACCTAGAAGAAGGTATATTAAATTTATTTCTCTTCTATCTGGTGTCCTTTAACGAAATATCCATTATCCACTGTAAAACTAGATATTTCCCATACATATAAATATACAATACAATACAATACAATACAAATATACTTTATTGTGCACACAACAAGTTACAAAAAAAACAAAAAAAAATATACATTACAAAAATCAGACATGCACACAAAGGCGGCCTTATTACTAGATAGCAATTTCTTCCAGACAACCTTATGGTGTTAGAGAAAACAATGCTAGAGAATGGGAGTTGCGCAAAAGTATATTTAATAAAATAAAAGTAAATAAAATAAAATAATACATAAACACAATAAATATATAATATATGTATACAATATAATATAATATATATATCTATATATATATATATATACAATAGATAAACCTACATGATATTTTAATTTATAATAATAAGTGTTAGTTACATAAGTTACGGGTTGACACAATATGATTCCAGATAATGATTTTTTATAAGAGTTTTAAAGCGATGTATAGTTTCAGCCTGCCTTATATGGATAGGTAAAGAATTCCAAAGGGAAATGGATTTTACAATGAAAGAGCAATTAAAGTATTTAGTGCGGTGGATAGGAATGTCAAGAAGAAGATTAGATATAGATCGTAGTTCCAGTCTGTCAGAGGTACGGAAGTTAAAATAACTTTTTAAATAAGTGGGACAATGGGAGTCAAATAGGATGTTATAAAGGAAGGAGAGAACACGAGAGTCACGGCGGTAGCGGATTGGCAACCACTTTAACTTGAGGCGATACTCGGAGATATGGTCAAATTTACGTAAACCGAAAACAAACCTCAAAGCCAGGTTTTGAAGGCGCTCCAATTTGTTCAGTTGTTCCTCCGTCAAGTTAGTGAAAGAAGCGTCCGCATAATCTAAATGGGAAAGGAGTAGGGATTCAGCCAAAACTACCTTAGTGGGTATCGGAAGAACATATCGTAGACGTTTTAGGGAACGCCAGGTAGAAAAAACCTTTCTACTAATCTCTTGCAATTGATGCGTCCACGATAAATGTTCATCAAAGTACACTCCCAAGTTTTTAACCACTTTACTGAAAGGTATTGTTACACCATTTATAAGGACAGGAGGTAAAGAATCATGGTCAACTCTAGAAATTAGCCCGGGGCTACCAATTACAATTAATTGAGTTTTAATAGGATTAATAAGAAGTCCATGATTCTTGCTCCATTCACAAATATTCGACAAATCGTGATTCACTAGATCAAAAGCGGAATTCAGATTGTCCAAAGGAGACTGTGTGTATATTTGAAGATCGTCCGCATACAAGTGGTAGGATGATGAAATCGATATTGTTATAGGGTTTATAAAAATTGCAAACAGAAGAGGAGATAGCACACCACCCTGAGGCACGCCGGCATAGATATAACTCCAATCGGAGAAATAATCAGATGATTTAACTCTCTGCCGTCGTCCTACAAGGTAGCTACGAATTAAATTAATTATTGATGGTGAAAGATTTAAAGATGCAAGCCGGGCTAGCAGAATATAAGCAGAATATACTGTAAGTCCTTGATGGAAATACATATTACACAGTAATAATACACAAATTACTTACACTTTTTACACTTTATTAGTTATTTAACATCCAGATTTAATAAAATACACGACATTACTTTAATTTATACCGTTTTTGAATTACAGATCTTATCTTCTTTGTTTTTATAATCTATTTTTAAATGCCAGCGGATGTAAGAAACTCAATTTAGGTAATATTGAAACACACTTACCTTCCTGAAAACTTTATCGATATATATTTATTAAACCTAACACTTTTCATAAGCGAGGTCAATGGTTATCCTTACTTTAAAGAAAAATAATGTTTAAGTATTTTTGTTAGGTCTTAAGTCTTCAATAATAACTAGTCTTTTAATACGCGTTCAATATATTTATTATTTTCAATACAGTTTATTTCTTCCTTTTATATGCAAATATAGATAATGAAATCCTTATGCTTATAAACTTATCTTAATCAATGGTTATTGGTTACCCAAATATAATTCAGTGTTGCACTCTATAAGCAGTTTTTTTTTTAATAATATTTTGGTGCTTTATTAATTTATCAACTTTTATAGATACCTAATATGTAAATTGTCGATTATATTTTTTAAATAAATATTAGTTGAAATTATATAATTATCACAGTACTATTTACCAGGGATTTTGGCACAGCCCCACTGACGTATATCACCTATGCCGTTGTAACTTGTAATCCAGATGCAATTGCCCTACATCTGACCTAATATGCCTAATGAGCCTAGTCCTTTCGTACAGCTTATTGACTTGAATTTCTTTTCTCTCGTAAATATAATAATTAAATGTATAGTGTAAATATGTATTAAATAATAAATACAACTAATTGATATAGCATGATATGTGCGAGACGAAGTTTCTTTTTAAAATTTTAATTGTACAGTTAGGTAACTAATATTGAGTGATTAGTCGTAAGTCTAGACTTTCTTTTAGCTTTTAATTTAATTTATTGACGCAAAGCAAATATTAATAATCAATACAACTTAATTAATTAAAGCGAGGCATGTGCGACAAGCACGATTTCCGTTTAACTAATTGAGCGAAAACGACACCGGACCGCCAAACTAATGAATGGCCCGCAAGCAATTTGTAGTTTTTTTACTTCAATTTGTGAACCCCAAAAAAAGTTCAAACCACAATCGAATTAGTGTCCCTTGTTTGGGAGATTACAGCAGTGTCCGCTTATCTCGCTCGTTCGTTATTTTATTGCCGTAGAGAGTGAGTCGATAAACACGACCGGTAATGGCCCATAATGAATCGTCCCTAGCTTTGGCTAATCATAAAGGTGTCCTTAAATTCTCCTCGCATGACGCCATTTTTGTTTTTACACCGATTTAAAATTTAGTATTTACAATGTAACATTTTTACACAATACCTACATTAGGTATATGGGGAAATATAGAGTTCATTAAGCTCCATTAGGCTCTAAAATACAATAAGTGGTATTATATGAGTATAACATACCCCTTATTCTTTGTTCGCTTAATCTTGGCTCGTCCTTCGCTTTTATTCTTTACATAAGTTATAACTCGAAAAGTAGCATGCTTAACGGTATCTATTTCGTTTTATAAACATTATATTACTGGTGAAAGTAAGCGTTAATTCAATTTATAATTGCAATTATTGTTAATTTATATGAGACGTTCATTGTTTAAAAATATAATAATCATTTTTAAATCGTGGATCGTACATGTAAAATGAAAATTTGTAATTTTGATTTAACAAGCTATTGTATTGTGATACGCCTTAACGGGACGGGTTAAGTGCCTTATAAACTACCTTCGTAATGTATTCGTCATTAAAAAAGGAAAATTAGTACTGTCGAGTTATTCCAGATATTTGGGACGTAAGCACTCGGAAAATATTTTTAAAAATATGGAATATTTGCTTAAAATTATATTTTAAAAATGTTAATCACAGACATGCATTATACGGGAATAATTCCTTACATAAGCAATTATTTAAAGTTAAATGCGTAATCATGTTTTCCATTTCTTAATGCCTAAAATATGTTTCAGCTTAATTACGATTTACGATAAGAATCTAAATTGAGGAAAATAGCTCCGGTAAATTTCAGACAAATATTCTAATCAAAAAATTAGGGATGGTGCACAAGTAAGGAGGTGGGTTTCGATTTTTTTTTTAAATAAAAAATGGTTGAGAATCAAAGATTTATCTAAAAAAAAAGTTATTGAGGTTAACGCGATTTAAAATTAATGCTACGAATTAAAGAAAACTATAATTACGTGTTACATCACAAACTGTTATCGACATACTATTTACGTAAAATGTATACAAAGTGTAAAATAAATGAGTGATAATACTTTAGGCTGTTTATGTACCTCCTATGTAGAGTATACTGTGAAAGTAACAGCGCTAAAAAACTTACTTTTGAATTTCACATTAGTATGAGAAATGCTCCAATATCATAAATTTTCCCATACAATTATTTAAAAAAAGTATTCTTTTAGCCCTGGTACTTTCGCAGTAAACTCTATATTATTTATATACGGGACCTATACACACCCTAAAGAATGATCACTCATTAATATTACAGTCTGTATAGCGGTAGCAGTTTTTGCATAAAATATATTTTGAGGTCTATTTACGTCAGTCCTCATGACTCTACTTGTCACATTTTATTTAAAAAACACTCGTGTCAAGCAGCACGCGCTACTAATCTTGATACTTGAAGTAATTTGTCGTTATACACCAATTTGAAACAATGGCAATCTAAATTGATCACAAAACGTCTGCAGCGGTTTGTCCAGCGCGGGGCTCGCGGCGAGGGGGGTAATTGGCGTATAAAAAATAACAGGAAGTCATTAGTGACAGAGCCAGTGGTATCTATTCCACGACAGCGGTGGGATGTATGACGGCCCGCCGTCACACCGTACTGAACTGTTTCAATTTACAAATGTTATGGCTCACGTCTGAAATAGAGAAAGCCGAGCACGGGCGACAAAATTGCCTTTGTCGCTCAAAATGTGTGTTCCGATTATTTACTTTAGCGCAATTTTTTTTCCACAAATATAACTGTTCAAGTCAATTTACATGTTTTTTGAAGAAGTAGACTGACTATATTTTGCACTATAACACTACCAGAAA
This sequence comes from Celastrina argiolus, assembly GCA_905187575.2. NCBI lineage: Eukaryota > Metazoa > Arthropoda > Insecta > Lepidoptera > Lycaenidae > Celastrina > Celastrina argiolus. Next base: position 6,415,080 of record LR994584.1, on the reverse strand, counting down.
TGCACGAAACAATTGTCGATAATTTTGAAATAGAAATATTAATTTCCAAATAAAATGTTATATTCAAAATTGGAAGCTAGTGTATAAGTAAAAATAAAATTGCTTATTAGATGAATCGTTACGGGGCGGTGTGAGTGGCGGCGGCGATATATCTAGCTAATAAGCCATCCGTCCTCGCAATTTGACATTTTAGACATTTTAATACGCTTTTAATTCGCCTTATGAATGGGCCTTTTTACGCGGTTTGTATCATTTTGTTCATTAATATAATATTTATCTGCGCTCGTTATCCCTGCGCAGTCAACGGAAGATCTGTGCCATTGTTCAAACGATTAGTGGCCTAGTGAGTGAGGCCTCGGTTCAGTCATGAGCGCTACAAATAATAATAGATACCCACCATATTATAATATCCAATTTCAGGTCAACAAAAATTACACTGACCAATATTATATTATATTATGCGATTATAAACGCCGTCAGCTAAATTTCTATTAAAATGACAAATGGAAATATTTAAGCTTGTTGTGTTCTATTTAAGGTGTGTTTAACATATTAATATAACTCGGAGTGGATATGTTTGCTTATAACTTACAAATTGTTTTTTTTTTTTAAGATAATCCAATTAAAACACTATAGATCTACAGATAGATGGTCTTAAACATTTTAAAAGCATTTTTGGGTAGGTATACACGGCGGACTTTTGTAAGCAATTCTTATGCATAGAACAATACTTCTTTTCACCTCTATTATTTTAATAAATATTTAATTATGTACATAATAATATGTCATCCATTTTAACACAAATATTAGATAAGCTAATTAATGTTTATTAAATGTTTATATGTTTATCGGATGAAGAAACGTATGTAAAGTAAAGCCAAGTTGCTATTAGGTAGCGGAAGAATTTAGTGATAGACAAAAATAATGAATTATTCAATAGATGAAAATAAATATGGATTTCATACATTTAATTGTAAAATCCAAATGGCATTGATATAATATTATAACGGGTGTAAAAAGAACAGTCACTATAACTTTGGGATATGAGTACCTATACTACCTTTTCTCATTCAAGAAATATATTTTTATTATTATTTTTTTTTTCAGAATAAAAAAAAATGCTTTTCCGTTACTCTTGTGACAAAAAATGGTAAAAAGTAAAAAAATATTTTTTACTTTTTGACCAAAAAAATTATTAAAAAATACATTACCAAAATAAGGGAAGGTAGTATAATCGTATCTTTAAGTTATAGTGACTGTTCTTTTTACACAATGTATATAGAATATCATATATCTAGCCAACAGTAATTGCCGTTATAGACGAGAACGATAAAACTACACTGTTCAGTCACAGTAGACGTCACTCATCATTATTATCATCATCATTTCAGCTGCGACGTCCCCTACTAGATATAAGCTTCCTTCTATTTCATGAGGGGTACTTGCCTAAATTGCTGCATTAATATAATAAAAATGTCCGCGGAACCGCTGCTGCCCATTTCCAGATATAGTATTTCCTCTTTCACCTTCTACGACAACATGAAAGATGGTTGATAAGGAAGTTCTATTCTTTTCTTAGCACCCTACAGTTCATTTAAATTTATTATTTAAAAAGTATGGTAGGCAATAGGCATGGTAGGCGAAATCCGAAACTAAAGAAGATAGCGAAAAATCCTGAAACGAATTGAAGACATGAATGGATGAAGGTATGATATGCCAGAAAATTCAGATTTCGAGAAAGTTGAGTTCAAACTGTCACTTAAACATTTTAGAATACGTCGTGATGTACTCGTATTAAGTACATTACTCTGAAGTCTTTAGAATCAATGTAGGTACTTATACGTTACGACATATTATCCTAAAATGTTTAAGTGACAGTTTAAACTCAATTGTTTCAATAATTTAGCGACATATCACCTTCTTCCATTCATGCCTTCAATTGCGAGTTCTATTTTGAAAGAAAATAAAACTGCGTAATTAGATAACTGATAAACCAATTGGACACCTCCGTGGTCTAGTGGTTCAGAGCTTCGCTCTCGACCCGGAGGTCGTGGGTTCGATTCCCGCGTTGGAACAACAAAAATGTTGTTTTCAAGTTTGGTTAGGACAATGCAGGCTGATCACCTGATTGTCGGACAAGAAAGATGATCCATGCGTCGGATGGGCATGTAAAAAGTCGGACCCGCGCCTGTTCTCTCGCCAGTCGTGTCGGTTTACCGTCCCACTGGGTTATGAAAGTAAAAGGAAGAGAGAGTGCTTCTGTGTATTGCGCACACACTTGGGCACTATAAAATATCTCCTGCGTAGCTGGCCTGGTTTCAATGAAATCGGCTACCGACACCGAAATCGGTGAGGGGAGCTATTATTATTATATAATAAACCAATTTCTCTAGCCGGAATACATCATAATACTAGACAGCCTATATCGGCGCACTTCATGTGGCTGCACAGTTTTGCCGCCCGAGCCCCAACTTGAGCGGGCCTCCTTGGGTTGCGGGGCTTGCAGCAACAGTAGTGCCGGCTAGACCCCTTGTGGTCAGCCACCAGAACCCTTCCGCCCCGCTCCGATCCTTGCTGCTAATGTATCTTCAAGTAACCCCTGTAAGTATTTTTATTATATGTAATGTTATTTACGAAAATCGTGCAAATGTAGAAGAATGAAATTTAAATAAAAGTCTAAATTGTAATATTACACAAGTAATGTAGTAGTAGATAGTATATAGTATAAGTATCTGTTATGCCATTGTACACCAATAAATATAAATGAAATCAAGGATAAGTATGTTTGTTTGCATTGAAGATTCGAGCAAGAGTGGGGGGTACGCTGTACGAGTGAGGAGGGTAGCACATAAGACGTTTTTATCGTTTATTATAAATTTCCTTTTAGACGGTCAAAATCGCGGGCATTATTAGTACAGAATAAAATAGTATATATAATGATATCTATAGATGCTTCACACCACGTCAATCGAGGCCTGTGCTAAGTATCCGAAGAACTTGTGTTACAGGTACCAGACAACGTAAACATATTTATTACTTTTATACTATACACTATACACATATTAATGATTTTTATTATATTAATACACAAATTTAATACACATCCATGACCCATGACTTTTTGTTCCTTCGGCGGAATTCGAACCCGCTACCTCCCGCTAGAGCACCATCGCACCTGACCACTGCGGGACAGAGGTCGTCAAAAATAACTTCGGGTGATGGAAACAACGGACACGGTAAATGAATTATAACAAACCGGAGCAGCAAATGGCCGAGCCATGTCGCCGCCCACGCGCCGCGCGCCCGCGCCGGTCGGCCCGACACCCGCGCCCAAATATTGAATCTGATCAATAATAATATTATATTTAAATAATATTGGGATGAGACGTCTAACCACTAAAACTGCTATTTCACCTCCCTGCTGCAGTTGAGCTCTATAAAAAACCTCTTGCTGGAAAGCTGTGAAAACGCGAAGCTAGCCTGGCGATGTGTATTAAAAAGTATTAAATAATTATTATTTATTTATTTATATAGAAAACTTACAGCTTATGAAAAATTACAGTAAGAAAAACGTAAATATACAATAAAAAAGCCAATTAAAAGTTTACACTAATAGGTAACAATTTTTTCGGTTATTAATTATTATTTAACGACTAGGTATTAGTTTTAAGTTGAAACACAATTAATCAATGCCATTCCAAACAGAACTTAATCTAAAACAAAAATAACAATACTATACTATGACAATATAAAAAGAAAGAAAAAATACGATGTCATCAAAGAAGGTTGAGAAAATATTTAACTAAGAGTTTACGGAGATTATTGCTTGCTTGCTCTTGGTGGGAAGCTCTGAAAACACGAAGCTAGGCTGGCGTTGTGTAAAGAGAGTAGTAAATTGATGAAAGATTTGGGATCTAGTCACCAATGCAAGGTCTGTGGTCAGATTACTTACTGCTTAGTGAGACTTTACGTTACTAATCACCGTGAGAAAGTTACAGCGATTTGTATGGTGTCGAATTAGTTACTATAGTTTGTCACTAGTGGCGTTGTATTCATGTGCCATACCACAAAGTAGTTTCTCACGATGAGCGACTGAGCAATGACTCTCTAAGCACAGAGTGGTCACATTCTTGACATCTCTCGGTTATTCTGCCAGGGGCTGGACCGGATCCGTAAACTTACACTCATCCTAATCTGAAATCAGCTAATTTAATATTTAAATTATAACTTTTAAAAGATTAAAAATCTCTTTAACATAAAATATTATAAAAGTAAAATGCTTAATTATGTTTCATATTTAATGTGCAATGTCCCAAAATTTACGACTTGATACGTCTTATTACTTAAAATAATGTAAAAACAACGTAAGTACATAATTATTACAATGTAAGTACAAATATAAATATTTAATAGATACATAATATGTTTAAAAACTCTCTGTAATTACTATTAATTACATTACAAAGTAAATAAATTAATTTAAGTTATTCGTATTTTTTCCTTATGAGTGACGCAAGACCAAATAGGCAAGTTATTCACTTGCTACAAAACTATTTATTGTTGATTTTAGTAATTAGAGCCTTTGCCCAAGTTGCCATAGCTTATACAACGAGAAAGTTTAAAAACCGGCGAAATTGAGAACCTCCTCCTTTGTTGGAAGTCGGTTAAAAATAAAAATATAGTTGACTGAATATGTTTAAGTCACGCTATCGCATTTATGTTTTCGTTTATCTTAAAAATACGAAGTACGAAATCGCTGACGAAAGGCTCTAAAGGCTTAGACGATATTTAAACGATAACTAAATTCGAAAGGAATGTAAGAAAATGTATGCAATTTACATATTTCGTCGCTAAATCATGTGGTTTATCTCCAATTTCGTTGGTGTACTTCATTTAAGACCGTACGAGTCTAGTTTGGAGCAGTCTTCGGTAAACCTTAAATTTACTGTAGATAAGCACTGCAACCCAAAGTTTTATAAGAACTAATTTATTACTAATTCCAAATTTAACGCTTATAAAATAGTGCCGCTTTAGGCCGTGTTTCACCAAGCATTGTTAAAGTTAACGCCATGTTAAAATACCATGACATCTCATTAATTAACAGGAAATACGAGGGGGATTATAAACTTTTATTGGTAAAACACTGCCTTAGTACAAAGGTTACTTACTTACTAACTTACTTAGTACAAAAAAACGTTTCTGGCTAACTGTAGCTTTTTCCAAACATTTAAATTATGAATGTCTTAATTATATCAATGCTTAGAATACGAATTCAATGACTACTTGGAAAGCGACATTTTGCGATAAAAGGCAGAATTATAAAAATTACATGTTTTATGTAATTGCTCGCATTATAGAATTATTTGCGATGGGTAACTGTTACTGTGCTTTGGGGGTGCCTAACCACAGACAATTACGTATTATTATGGGGAAAAGTAAAATGAGGACATACGTTGCATATCCTCTAGCAAGATGCCGTTTTAAGGAAATATTTTATGTAGGGCAAGTATTAAATAATATAACCCAACATGTAGGTATGTCTCTTTAATCGCAGATCATAAGCACACCGAGGACTGATGAGATTGTTTTTTTATATGCGACCGGCTTCAATAACCAATTTATTTATACTTAATAATAATTAAACACTACCTTAATTAATATACTAGTTATTGAAACCTGCCGTTAGTTAGAAGTGCTATCGCGCACGGGAGACAAAATTTTCCTTCTCTGCATTCCGATTATTGACTTTAACTCGCACAAAATAGAGTCTATTTTTTCACAAGACATGGAAGTTTTCCTGTACTCGGATCATATTTTTGAAGAAATAAATCCTGAATACACGATGCAATTGTGAAAACCTTGAGAAAGTCCTGGGCTTATATGATCCGTAATCCGGAAGTCCTAAGAAAAGTCACAGAACTGAAAATAGAATTCGGCACTACTACAACAAAATTGAAAATTGAACACACGCGTGTCAAGTTGACTCGACGCTCGTGTGTTCGATTGACAGCTTTATATGTTCTAACTATAGTTATAATTATAACTAGCTGTGCCCGCGACTTCGTTTGCGTGGTGTTTGATTAACTTAAACCGTTTATGCAGCGCATGCAACGAAAGTCCCCAAATGTGAATTGTTTGTTTGTTTAAACGCGCTAATCTCAGGAACTACTGGTCCGATTTGAAAAATTATTTTTGTTGTTGACCCCAAACGCCGCGACGCCGACGCCCGACGTCGCGACGCCGACGCCAGACGCCGCGACGCCAGACGCTGCGACGCCGACGCCAGACGCCGCGACACCAGACGCCGCGACGCCGATGCCCGACGTCGCGACCCCCAACGCCCGTCGTCGCGAGGCCACACGCCGCGACGCCAACGCCCGACACCGCGACGCCCGACGTCGCGACGCCCGACGTCGCGACGCCCGACGTCGCGACGCCGATGCCAGACGTCGCGACGCCACACACCCGCGACGCCGCACGCCGCGACGCCGACGCCCGACGCCGCGACGCCGATGCCAGACGCCGTGACACCACACGCCCGCGACGCCGCACGCCACGACGCCGACGCCCGACGCCGCGATGCCGACGTCGCGACGCCAACGCCCGACGTCGCGACGCCAACGCCCGACGTCGCGACGCCGACGCCAGACGCCGCGACGCCAGACGCCGCGACGCCAGACGCAGCGACGCCAGACGTCGCGACGCCGATGCCAGACGCCGCGATGCTGACGCCCGACGTCGCGACGCCGACGCCAGACGCCACGACGCCAGACGCCGACGCCAGATGCCACGACGCCGACGCCAGACGTCGCGACGCCGACGCTCGTCGTCGCGACGCTGACGCCAGACGCCCGACGTCGCGACGCCAGACGCCGCGACGCCAGACGCCGCGACGCCGACGCCAGACGCCGCGACACCAGACGCCGCGACGCCGATGCCCGACGTCGCGACCCCCAACGCCCGTCGTCGCGAGGCCACACGCCGCGACGCCAACGCCCGACACCGCGACGCCCGACGTCGCGACGCCCGACGTCGCGACGCCCGACGTCGCGACGCCCGACGTCGCGACGCCGATGCCAGACGTCGCGACGCCACACACCCGCGACGCCGCACGCCGCGACGCCGACGCCCGACGCCGCGACGCCGATGCCAGACGCCGTGACACCACACGCCCGCGACGCCGCACGCCACGACGCCGACGCCCGACGCCGCGATGCCGACGTCGCGACGCCAACGCCCGACGTCGCGACGCCAACGCCCGACGTCGCGACGCCGACGCCAGACGCCGCGACGCCAGACGCCGCGACGCCAGACGCAGCGACGCCAGACGGCGCGACGCCGATGCCAGACGCCGCGATGCTGACGCCCGACGTCGCGACGCCGACGCCAGATGCCACGACGCCAGACGCCGACGCCAGATGCCACGACGCCGACGCCAGACGTCGCGACGCCGACGCTCGTCGTCGCGACGCTGACGCCAGACGCCCGACGTCGCGACGCCAGACGCCGCGACGCCAGACGCCGCGACGCCAGACGCCGCGACGCCAGACGCCGTGACACCACACGCCCGCGACGCCGCACGCCACGACGCCGACGCCCGACGCCGCGATGCCGACGTCGCGACGCCAACGCCCGACGTCGCGACGCCGACGCCAGACGCCGCGACGCCAGACGCCGCGACGCCAGACGCAGCGACGCCAGACGTCGCGACGCCGATGCCAGACGCCGCGATGCTGACGCCCGACGTCGCGACGCCGACGCCAGATGCCACGACGCCAGACGCCGACGCCAGATGCCACGACGCCGACGCCAGACGTCGCGACGCCGACGCTCGTCGTCGCGACGCTGACGCCAGACGCCCGACGTCGCGACGCCAGACGCCGCGACGCCAGACGCCGCGACGCCAGACGCCGCGACGCCAGACGCCGCGACGCCAGACGCCGCGACGCCAGACGCCCGACGCCGCGACGCCGACGCCAGACGCCGCGACGCCAGACGCCAGACGCCGCGACGCCAGCAGACGCCGCGACGCCAGACGCCGTGACGCCAGACGCCGCGACGCCAGACGCCGCGACGCCAGACGCCGCGACGCCAGACGCCGCGACGCCAGACGCCGCGACGCCAGACGCCGCGACGCCAGACGCCGCGACGCCAGACGCCGCGACGCCAGACGCCGCGACCCCAGACGCCGCGACGCCAGACCCCGCGACGCCAGACGCCACGACGCCAGACGCCCGACGCCGTGACGCCGACGCCAGACGCCCGACGCCGCGATACCGACGCCAGACGCCCGACGCCGCGACGCCAGCAGACGCCGCGACGCCAGCAGACGCCGCAACGCCAGACGCCGTGACGCCAGACGCCGCGACGCCAGACGCCGCGACGCCAGACGCCGCGACGCCAGACGCCGCGACGCCAGACGTCGCGACGCCGATGCCAGACGCCGCGATGCTGACGCCCGACGTCGCGACGCCGACGCCAGATGCCGCGACGCCAGACGCCGACGCCAGATGCCACGACGCCGACGCCAGACGTCGCGACGCCGACGCTCGTCGTCGCGACGCTGACGCCAGACGCCCGACGTCGCGACGCCGACGCCAGCAGACGCCACGATGCCAGACGCCACGACGCCAGACGCCCGACGCCGCGACGCCGCGACGCCGACGCCAGACACCCGACGCCGCGACGCCGACGCCAGACGCCCGACGCCGCGACGCCAGCAGACGCCGCGACGCCAGACGCCGCGACGCCAGACCCCGCGACGCCAGACCCCGCGACGCCAGACGCCACGACGCCAGACGCCCGACGCCCGACGCCGCGACGCCGCGACGCCGACGCCAGACGCCCGACGCCGCGACGCCGACGCCAGACGCCGCGACGCCAGACGCCCGACGCCGCGACGCCGACGCCGGACGCCGCGACGCCAGCAGACGCCGCGACTCCAGACGCCGTGACGCCAGACGCCGCGACGCCAGACGCCGCGACGCCAGACGCCGCGACGCCAGACGCCGCGACGCCAGACGCCGCGACGCCAGACCCCGCGACGCCAGACGCCACGACGCCAGACGCCCGACGCCTGACGCCGCGACGCCGCGACGCCGCGACGCCGCGACGCCGACGCCAGACGCCCGACGTCGCGACGCCGACGCCAGCAGACGCCACGATGCCAGACGCCACGACGCCAGACGCCCGACGCCGCGACGCCGCGACGCCGACGCCAGACACCCGACGCCGCGACGCCGACGCCAGACGCCCGACGCCGCGACGCCAGCAGACGCCGCGACGCCGACGCCAGACGCCCGACGCCAGCAGACGCCGCGACGCCAGACGCCGCGACGCCAGACCCCGCGACGCCAGACCCCGCGACGCCAGACGCCATGACGCCAGACGCCACGACGCCAGACGCCCGACGCCCGACGCCGCGACGCCGCGACGCCGACGCCAGACGCCCGACGCCGCGACGCCGACGCCAGACGCCGCGACGCCAGACGCCCGACGCCGCGACGCCGACGCCAGACGCCGCGACGCCAGACGCCCGACGCCGCGACGCCAGCAGACGCCGCGACGCCAGACGCCGTGACGCCAGACGCCGCGACGCCAGACGCCGCGACGCCAGACGCCGCGACGCCAGACGCCGCGACGCCAGACGCCGCGACGCCAGACCCCGCGACGCCAGACGCCACGACGCCAGACGCCCGACGCCCGACGCCGCGACGCCGCGACGCCGCGACGCCGCGACGCCGACGCCAGACGCCCGACGTCGCGACGCCGACGCCAGCAGACGCCACGATGCCAGACGCCACGACGCCAGACGCCCGACGCCGCGACGCCGCGACGCCGCGACGCCGACGCCAGACACCCGACGCCGCGACGCCGACGCCAGACGCCCGACGCCGCGACGCCAGCAGACGCCGCGACGCCAGACGCCGTGACGCCAGACGCCGCGACGCCAGACGCCGCGACGCCAGACGCCGCGACGCCAGACGCCGCGACGCCAGACGCCGCGACGCCAGACGCCGCGACGCCAGACGCCCGACGCCGCGACGCCAGACGTCGCGCGCGTTTAAACAAACAAACTCTTCCACTATATAATAGTAGTACCTATAGATCGGCGGGTATTACGCTGACGTCCCGATTTTGGGTCATATAAAGTGTATAATTAAGAATTATGTATGTATTACAGTTTACGGGCTAACGCCTGAACGAATCAAAGCATCTTCAGGCAGGCAGATGCTGAATATTGAGTCAGCATATGAAATAGAGTCCAATGGCGAAAGGTTGCTATAAATTTTGGGATTATTTACCCCCTTGCCTTTTGAGAATCCTAATTTCTACCTATTATACAGCCTAAGGCTTTCCTCTAAAGGAGAAACAGCCTTCGCCACTAATAAATAATAGCTCCCCTCACCGATTTCATTGAAACCAGGCCAGCTACGCAAGAGTTATTTTTATAGTAACAATATTATTTGTTGTTCCAACGCCGGAATCGAACCCACGACCTCCGGGTCGAGAGCGAAGGTCAGAACAACAAGACCACGGAGACTTCGCCACTGGTAGAGCCCACAGCTATAAAAAGTCGTTTAGACTTTTTGTATAATAATGTAAATATTCTACCCTACCTAATGAATATAACTAAGTGTCTGTACTATTTTGTCAAAGTATTGTGTAACCAAGCCAAAGCTTGGTTGCTAATAAAGTTAAAGTTAAGAATAAAACATAATTTATGTAATAATTGATGTATTGTTTTTAACCCAACAAAGTTGACATTGTTTTGAGTTTGCGAATAAAAGTTGTACATTTGACAAAGTGGTTTCCTGTATAATTTATACCCTTAAGAAATAATCATTTAGTCACAAACATTTGGCTCGGCAATTTCGTACCATCCGGTCGCACCTACGTTTCATTTGTTTATAATATTTTACCTGTGCAACTAAAATAAGTAATAATTATATTATTATCGTCTGATGTTTTTACAGTTCAATATTTTTAATACCTATAATGATCCACGAGCTGTTGTTGTTCGTGGACAAAAAAACTGTCTTCGCAGCATATTTTGCAGGATTAGTCTATGTTAGGCTACCCACCTACCTACGGCATAGTATTTTTGGGCCCAATAATCGGTAAAATAAATAGAACATATTAATTTTTGCCATGTTGCACATGTCATACAAAATCTGCGCGATTACCGCTCCTACAAATGTATGGCGTGGTCAGCCTTAGTCCACATTTTTACATCCTTTGCCGACCACGGTAGCGCAACGGTTCAGCGTGTTGGTGCTCGAGCGAGAGGTCGCGGGTTCGAATCCCGCTGAGGGAACAAATAAATGTTCCTGGGTCATGGATGTGTATTGAATTTGTGAATAATATAATAAAAATCTTAAATATGTGTATAGTATTAAATTATTAAATATATTTCCGTTGTCTGGTACCTGTAACACAAGTTCTTCGGATACTTAGCACTGGGCCAGATCGACGTGGTGTGAAGCGTCGATAGTTCGAATATTATATTATACCTAACACGACTCCGTTTTGTTGAAGTGTATGTTGAAGAACTGTCATTAAGCTATGTACCTACAGATAACTTATGGGTGGTAAAATCTTAACTTCAAAAGATCAGTTTATAGAAAACAATATAAAAATCTAGTTAGGTAGGGTATCTTATCGGTATTTCAACACTTTCTAATAACGAGTTTATATAAATAATAAAATGTAATGTCAGACTTTCGTCGATAACGCTTTACGATCTTTTTCTCGTACCAAATATAAATTTGGTCTGCGACAGCCATAAAAGTCGGCGGCGACAAATAGTTACTGTCAAATTTACATTCTGTTGACAAATTTCAATTAAGATTATTATTATTACAAGCAGTCACATGTTTTGACTGTCAATACTAATATGAATGACAATTTGCTATCGAAAAATTGGATATCGATAAAATGAGTTGTTTCCGATAATAATACGACTGCCGTATGCCTTGTTACAACTTACAACTGAGCTTAAAATAGACAAAACAAATTGAAATTAATAAAATTACTTCTAAAATTATTCATGGGTGACGTAGGTAAGTGACGTAACTATTTTTGTAATCATTTAAGCATAGATTAATAATTGGTCGCTTTGACTAGATACCGTCCAGCGTATTGAAAAATGCGGCAACAAATAATACGCCGAATTCGGCGTACCCGCGCCAGTCGCGCTACAAGCGTAAAGTGAAGTAGACGTCTCGATAATTTGTCAAAGATTTGTGTGAGAGCGAAGCAAAATGCCGATTTGCATAGTCAAACTATGTAAAAATAATACTACATGAAACAAGAAAAATACTGGCATCACATACCATTAGTAAGTATTGTATAAATCTTCTAAAACACAGTCAAATAATATAATCCTAAAATCTCCGATCGGAGTACCGCTTTGTGTTCAATGTTGCCTTGTATTCAAAAATTTTTAACCATATTTAGTATCAGATTACCCGTGTTTGCCACGTCATGTCATGAAACATATTGTTTACGACTTGACAGGCAAATCAAAAATGTTCAAATATTATTTCAATGATGCGAAACGGAACGTAAACTTTATGCTTTAGTACAGTTTTCAAATTTAATTATGTGAAAAGGTGAAACGAAACGCAACTCGCCATCTCGGATGGAGGATATTATCAGCTAATGTCTAATTTGTGCGTTATTCCTCTGCTTCCGAGTATAATATAACATAATATATAATATAATACCTATACTATTATGTTGGTATACTCGGAAGTATATTTCGTTCGTATCGACTTCTGCCCGATTCACTCTAGTTAAGGAAAATAGGTGATTGAACTAGAATAAACAACACACTTTTCCAGCGCATTTTGCGTGGCAAATAAAACTTCGAAATTTATATCTCAAAAACTGAAGGATTCGCGGGGGGAAAGAGGCGGGTGGGGGGGGCTATATTTGACTAGTAGATAGGACATGACTTTTAAGGCCTTATTAAAATTTTGTATCATGAACGTTTCCTTGATATATAATATAACATTCTTAGTAAAAATGTTGTCACAGCGGATTTGTTTCATAATATATACAAAAAGCATAAAAACGAAAAGAAAATTATACCGAAATATTATAATGAACTTAAAAAAATCTGTTTGACTTTAAACTTCTATTCCCCATCGGCATATAATTACGCAAGGAGTAAATTTGTCATCATCGATGGCGCTCCAGGATTTACTGAAGAAGCGTTTACTTTATTAATAGTTTTAGTAAAGTAAACGCTCCTTCTTAATGTGATAAATGTAATGTTGTTTGCGCGCTAATTTCAGATGAAATGGCCATACGCCAGAAAAGTATGTGGGACCAAAATCAAACTCGTATATTGACATGGGCACTGGTGTAAATGACACTTCTGTGTTAGCTTCAGAGGCATATGTCCTCCTATTAGTTTGTTTAACTGAGCACTGGAAACTGCCTATAGGATACTTTTTAGTGCATGGCCTAACAGGGTTCTATATATATATATAATTATAGTATATATATATATAATTATAGTTAATGTTGTGTGACTTGGCCGTTGACAGATGGATTTCTAATTATTGACAGATTTTATAGCTTATTGGATGACCAAAATTTCTGCGTTCTGGTCTTATCCGGAGGTTCTCAAATAGGGGCTTAAGAATGCGACAAAATGGTGCCTGAAAAGGATGGTACGGCAGTGTTTGCTTCGCGCTCGACTTGGCGGGGAAACTGCCGTGCTCCCAGATACTAAAATAAAAACTCTTTTTGAAAATTATGCCTAATAATTATTTAAGATTAAGAAGAAGAACCTTCATAAAAATGATTATGATTTCATGTTAAAGATTTTTTTTATTTATTAATATTGATAAATTACCACACCACAGCGACGAAATATTTTCCCTATTGATCGGGCACTAGTCAAGTAGCTGGCAACACAATTATAGATGCACACTACAATCTTTGCGCATTGTTTTACACACACTACAATATTAAGTTGCCGCATTCAGGAATCTGTCATTTCTTGACATCGCTCTATCTAGTCGAAGGCGCTGAGACCAATTAATAATCTAAGCATTTAAGCTATTTTCAACTAAAAAGCTAACTTACGTACGAAGTAATAATATTATGTGGTTAAGGCCTACATATTATAGTGATGAATATTCCCATCTAAACAAAATTTAGAGTGCTGAAAATGGAACTCTTTGCTAATTTTTGAGTTCTTCTTCCACCACTCCTATCTCTATATTATTTATTATTACAAGATTATGTTTTTAATAAAAGTAAATATACAAATCCAGTTGTATTATAGGTTTGATATTAGGGTTGTCTCTAGTATTCACGGTTATGATTTATGAGTTTATAACGCCGCCGCCGGTTCTTCTCGGCTTGCTTGGGTTGAACCGGTGGTAGCCTTTTTGTTGACTTTCCGAAAATAGCTTGTTAAGTTTCATTTGGAAATAAAATATTTTAAATTTTGAATTGAATTTTTATGAATACTAGTGACAACCCTAGGTTAAAGCTTGTAACGGAGCTCCTTCCACCTCAGCTGCGGCGGAACTGTCGCATGAAGTCGTACCTCATCTCAATACAGTCTCATTTCTCAATCACATCTGTTATAATTCACCTGTAAATTATATTTGAAAATCAAAGGTTGTTCTCATAGAACCTGCTGCAAATCACACTGCAAATCTATGATAGTTTGTGTGTTAAATAAATAAATATTTTATTATAAACGCAAAAACGACGGGGTGTAAATGTGTGTGTCTGTGGCATCGTAGCTCTCAAACGGATAATCCGATTTTAATGCGGTTTTTTCTATTGGAAAAGTTTATCAGTCGAGAGTATTTTTAGCTGTAGGTATATGTTTGGTGGAAATCGGTTCAGGTCTTCAAGGTCATCAGCAGGCCAATCGCGTTATTGTACAACGTTTCATTTGAGGTTCAACTTAGTTTCGTTTGTGTTTCAGCTGCGTTTCGTTTCCAATCCAGCTGAACATTTTTGGTCCTTTACACAATTTAGATTCAAAAACTTAACTTATAAACGATCACTTTGTTCCAAACGTTCGAGCTGCGTGCGAGTTACACTAGCTCCGTATGAACTTTTTGTTTGACAGCGTTTGAGTTACAACTACGGTCCAGCTTCGTCTCACCTAGCTGTCAAAAAGATAGCGCGATACCGAATACGTCATAAAGTCGAGTAACGTTTACGTTTCGGTTGCGTTTCAGCTAAAGTTTTTTAGCGCGATTGCCCTGCAGGTCGCTTGTTAGATGTTATAGGAATGTTACACGCTGATTCGGAGGTTTTTTTTTTTATTTTAAAAATAAATTAGAGTACGACTAACAGTTATAGAGGTATATTTTAATTGTTATTGACTATTACATAAGGTTGTGCGCGCGATAAGATAATAATTAACTATATTTACCTATTATGGGATAGTAGTTTTATATATTTTTTAATTAATATATCTTAAAACATGATGCAAACTACAATATAGTTTTATACGATTTCTACACGCTCGCTCTTCATACAAATAGTTGTATATAATATGGTATTTAATGCAATAGATCAATGGTGTTATACAAAGCCTAAAAAGAATTTCAAAAATATTTGTAAGTTTTGTACTGTTTGTGCTCGCGACTTTGTTGGCGTAAAATAATGTCCCTGTTTTTAAAACATTCTTCATTTGTGTTCTGCTCTTATTGGTCTTAGCGAGATGATATATAACGAGCCTATAGCCTTTATCGATAAATAGGATATCCGACCCTAAACGTATCCTTCAATTCTGTAGTAAGGACATAGTTAAATACACTAATATTAGCACGTTCAACTAACAAACTCTCAGACTCGTCAGATTTATAATATTAGTATAGATGGTACAACTTACACAATCACTATCACTACATAGTATAAAACAAAGTCGCCTTTTCTGTCCCTATATACCTATGTGCGCTTAAATCTTTAAAACTACGCAACGGATTTTGATGCGGTTTTTTCCAATAGATAGAGTGATTCAAGAGGAAGGTTTATATGTATAATACATGCATAATATACTAAGGCAACATTGCTAATTTTAGAGGTTTCTAACGTGATGTCGTAAATTAACCTATTTTAGCAAAAACGCTGCCTAAACCCTACGAGTTAGATCAAATTAATGTACTACAGTATTGTACACCATAACAAGGTCTACAAAAAAGTCCGCGATGGTATATGTTTATCTTTTAGGGATAACCCACATTAACCATTTTTATTGTTTACTTTTTACGTGAAAAAATGGCTTATTTACGAAGCTATTTTAAGCAATACGGCATTAATCCTTATCGAATTAAGTACCTTAAATACAGTGTGCAATTAATATAGATCAATATGGTTCCTTACAGCATGTAAACTAAACAAATATTTTCGGAGATATTACAAATTTAAAATTTGCGTTTGCGGCGGGAGGTACCGGCCGGACGGGGAGGCATGCCTATAAATAGAAATAAATACCTAGGTAAAAATGTAAAAAGTAAATAAGTAAAAATGTGTAATGTAATAAAAATTGTATGAATTTAGATATTCCAAAGATAGCAGGAAATCTTCATAGTAAGTATAGGGAAAGAGGAATTGTTTTACTCCAAATTGAATGCGTGCAGGCCAAGGGCAGTAATGAATGAATCAAAAATACAGGATCGATTTTAATCATGTTTTCATTGAGTGACATAGGCATATATATTTTATGCCCGTACAAAGTCGGAGCGGGCCGCTATGTTTTTATATACAACGTTCATAGTTTTTCTGTGGTGTATTTAATTTAGTATCAGCATTGCACCCGTGCGAAGCCGGGGCGGGTCGCTAGTATGTAATATATTATACCAAATTGTATTATTTATTTCCTACGAATAGCATTTTTTGCATCTGTGCCTCCTTTGCGCTTACCCGCGCATCCGCATAAGCCATTTTTCCATCCGCCTCGCTTCCGCTAAAATGCTCTTTGTTAAAAAATGAGAATTATTCTTATTTTAACTTTTGAATGCAATGAAATTATAAACTACCCCCTTGTTTTATTGAATATCATTGTTTTAACGTATTTTAATAAGTTTAAAATGTAAAGCAGAACAATTATTTTTTTAAGTGACAATCCGACCATAGTTGTCAACTTAAAATAGTGGATGGACAAAGCCGAAGGATCAACTAGTATTAAATAATAGTTCAATAGAATTACAGAATACCGAAGGCGTCCCAAGTGTAAAGGGCAATTTACACGACCACATGGCTATTACGTTCGTAATGAGTGTTCCTACATATGGCGCATTTAAAGCCTACCACAGAACAACAAATAAACAGATAGGTAGAGCCGAAGCGAATTAAGTTTGTAATTGGAATGTTAATAACTCTCAAAAATTACGTAAGTCTGTATTTACTAATCCATTAAAATTAAAAGGAAAAGTTTAGTAACAGTATTTCCCTTCTGGGTTTAAAGTTGTTTATTTTTTTATAATAAAGTACGCGCCCTTTTTCCTATATTTCATTAATTGTTGTTAAAACTTAAAATATATTCAGATATCAGCAATCGGAAATATCTAGATTTATTCCTTCAAAGGATAAACAGGGGAAGCATTTGAGGTTCGTTCCCTGTCAGCATGATTTATTGAAGAACAAATTAAGACTTTATGGTATATCTATACATAATTTATTCTATGTTACTTCCCCAGTACCTACTGAGGAGTGCTGGAGGCACGTACAGAGAAGAATGGAGATCTGTCGGCTGTTCGTGGTACGTGACTGCCGTACCTACAATCTAGACTTCATGTGCACTAGGAATGACGTCAACGCACATAATATCTAACTAAATTCCAAAAAGCTAAGCCTTCTAAGTCCCGATTTCATCTAGATTCTCTTCCTCATTCGATGTTAGAACGGAACAGACAGTTCGAAAACCGTAGCGACAGTGTTGATTTTAAGACATGGGTGGAATTGGGGCTACAATAAAGAAAAAAGCTAAGGGCGTGTTTCACCAAGCAATGTTACAGTTAATCCTTCGTTAAATATCATGTTACCCTCTTGTAATTCCTATCAATTAATAAGAAGGCATAGATAGTAGTTCTAACAGGCCGTTAACACTAACATGCGTTGCTGAAATCAGGACTTAGGCCGCGTTTCACCAAGCAATGTTAAAGTTAACGCCATGTTAAAATACCATGCCATCTCATTCATTGACAAAAAATACGAGAGGGATAACATGATACTTAACATGGCGTTAACTTTAACATTGCTTGGTGAAACCCGCCCTTAGTCTCCCGCATAAGATTGATTCTCTGCTATTTTCAGGATGACACGCACGTTTTGGCTTCATTTTCATACGATTTTCCTACAGTTTTTATAAAATTACCTATGTTACTTTCTAATACCCAATTCAAGCAAAACAGATAAGACCAAAATGAATTCGATTTTTAACTTCGGTAGTGATCCAACAATTAAAATTAATTACTATGTTAACGTCATATTATGATCAACTTGTTTTGTTAAAAAGTGGGAAAACTAGCAAATTTAATAATATGTAATAATAATAAAAATAATACATAGAATGATTGCAACACCGAAAGTCGCAAGTAATTTACCGGCCTGAGACAACTTGACAAATACTCCTCCTTCTTAAAGTTTCAGTCCTGAAATACCGCTGGCGATATTTTGTTACAAAGTTTAGGCACAGCAGAAAGCACCGGGTAAATCGCACGATTGAGGCCACTCATTAAGGTGATGAAGATGGAAGTTTTGTCACCAGAAGAACAGAGGCCAGGGGCTGCAGCACTTATAAGCTCACAGTTCTTAACAGTTCTTCCCCATTATAAATATGTTGTACCTACAGAGCTCAAATTCAGACACTAGTTTGTTATGAATCACAACGACATTTACCCGAGAAATGCTACATCTTACATGTTTTATGTAAATACTTTGTATAATGACTTGATTCATCAATACCGGTTTTTAATTTATACCTGAGACATTTTAATAGGATCGTCACAATAATTCCATGCGAGCTTTTATGTAAAAAAATAATATCACATTAATCACTAACAGGTGGTGTTGATCAGGCTTACTCAATTCACTAATAGCCTTAGGAATTATTAGAATTAGTAACATAGATTAATGACTGTTTACGCGGCGATCGATCAAATGAACTGGTCAAGTCCGAGGCTATGCAGTTTGTAGGATTCTGTATTAGCCTTTCAGAACCCTACAAACTAGCGATTGAATTTAAGTAAGCGATAAGTATCAGCTATTTCGCCAGTACCGAGTCATTCTCTAAGATTCAACTTCAGCAGGACAATTAATCTACAGAGACGAGACGCTTGACACTAAATGATGCCAAATTATTCAAGACAATAACAGATAAGAACCATTAACTTCGCTTATTACATACTGTAAAATGACGGAAAAATGTAGAGAGCAACTACGCTTACGAATACGAAATATCAAAGTAAGATAATAAAACGCTACGGTGGTCCCACCATCGAAAGTCGACATTATACCTTTCCATTTTAATAACAACCATGAAGAGATCGAAGCAACGTAAGTGCTTTTCAAAGCTTAACATCTGAAAAATAGAATAATCATAGTTCGCGGTGGTATAATTAGCTTATCGTCAGTAGATCGGCTAACCGGCCGGTCGTGCGCGCGCGCATTGGTGCGCGATACACCAATCGTCAAACGCCGATCCGAGATCGTTAGAATCATTCTTTTTGGTTATTACAATAATTCCGACACGATTCCATCTAATTGCGCCGGTTTCCGACGGAGGATCTACAGATAAAGCCTCGCTTGGAATTAAACCTACTTCGCAATTATTGAGAAATCGATCCTTGTCGATAGAATCACGTCTTATAATCCTAATGTCGAGTTATTATATTATTTTGCCGGACGTGTTTTCCTCGTGTCTGTTAGTTTTAATGAGACTAGTAACGAGAACTGGTAATTGGTGTATGCAAACTCGCAGGTTACCGGCGACGACTTGACTGCAAATTACGTATAAACTTATAAACACAAGCCAGCAATATGTTATAATCTTGAAAGCTTACATTATGAGCTATATTTTCAATCAAAACTTAAACAGTAACTGAGCTAAGTTATAGCTCAGTTACTTATTTTATTTTATTTTATTTATTCAGAAAACTTACAGCTACTTTTACAAATTAATCAACTATATACTAACTATAAGCCATTTACAAGTTTTCATATAGCAACTACATATAGAGTACACAAATGGTTACTGTAGTATAAAATTATCTTTTCATCCATTTTAGAATGATGAACCTCATATCAAATGTCTTAAAAATTTCACAATTCAAACTTCATTTAATAAAATTATTTACAATACCAATACTGTATTTCCTGTTGCTGTATTTGTCTAAATAACGACTAACTACAACATATAAGACCACTAATAACACACACTATTTGTTTATTTATATAACTGCAGTGTGTGATATGGGTTTTTTGCCTGAAATAAATGCGATTTGATTTGATTTGATTTTTTGACTAATATAGATAAGAGAAGCCGAGGTATTTTTTAATAAATAATAGATACCTTATTAAGTGTAAATTATTGTTAAAACTTAATAATTAAAAGTCGTAAAATCCTTGTAAGACCATTATAATGTAAAGCTATTATTACGAATCATTTTATATTTCGTATATAACAATTGGACCAATTTATAGGAGCAGATTAGCCGCTATTACGGAACAAACATACATTGCCAAAGTCATTACCCTTCCTTTTGACTTTACTGTAATCGGGTCAAAAGGAAAACGACAACATAGTTTGCATGTTCGAATAACATTAGTATATTTGGGTCTTCCTCTCGTAATTTTTTTACCATTAAGAGCGAGCGCTCACTTGAGAGTTGAGATACGATAGTCTCAAGACAGTCTATCGCATTATAACATGTTCAAACATATAGTATAAATAATAAATAAGACAAGAAAACGTATTATTAAAAAAATTAAAATATTTTTAGAAGCGACACAACAGGCAACCACAATTCTAGAAAAACGTATTGACTGTCATCTCTTAATTTTTGCCTAGTACTAGCTTAACGAGGTGCTGGATTTAGTCGTAAAACAAGCTTGTCTATGTGAGAATAAACTGTTTTAAGACGATTCGCTGTCGTGTCGTAAGTGAGCGCTTGCCTTAACAGATACAAATAGTTAAGATACAAAAAAGCAGATGATTATAGTGTAAAAGCAATGTAACAGTCTATTCTCATGACTATAATTCAACTTAATTTGTAACAATAGCTCCTAATGTCAACGTCAATTTACCAACGGAAGCCTAAAAAGTCGCGGCGGAGGCTTCAGTGGATGGCGGGCGGCGGGCGGCGGGCGCTAGACAGAACGAAATCGTCGTACATAATCAAACCACATGCGGGGCGGTAATTGCCTCCACATTCAAAGCCTTCACATCACGCCGGATAATGACAAAAATAGTCCAAAAAATGGCCCCCGCATATGAGATGTTTTTTTGAGAGTTCGCGCTGAGCTAAATTACGAAATAAAAGATTAACTTAAAAGATCAATAAACTTAATAAATGATCTCAATAATTGTTGTATTACGGACACAATGGAGCGGCGTCGGGAGACGTCATTAAGGCGCGAACATCATTAATTTTATTCGCGGCTCTCTGACGTGAAGGCGCTGCGTGCGCGGCACCGCCACCTGTTGGCGGCGCGCGGAGTTCCCGCTGGGCTCCACTTGATACTGCCACCGGAATGACTCGCCCAAACCACAATAAAAGCAAGCACAAAGCGTGCTAATTAAAAATTAAAACGTAGAAACGTATTCCAAATGATGATGCGAAACCAAAATTCAAATGTCATTAAACTAAAATTTCGACTCTACAATAAAAAAAAATCCGACAACTAAATCGCGTAGTCTTTTCCTGAATAATTTCGCACATGCAATTTCGTAGCCATATTTTATTACACTTATGTGTGAAATTAGTAATCCAACTCCACATTAACTGTCAAATAAGTTCCAAAAACCGGCGTGAGATTAGATTTGGTAGCTAATTGCGTTTATCAAATGAGGCGCGCCGCGGCCGCCATGATTGATCACCTGGCACAGTAACTCTTCTCATTTAAACCTATATATTATACATTCACACCCAAGTCTTTTAAATTAAATTAAATGCTTACATTCATAGGTTTAATTAAAAAAAACTATTCCGATTCGTATAAAAAGGTAAAACTATAAAATAGATATCCATCAACTAAAGTAATTATTTCGGAAAATAAGAAGGCAGTGGGATGTTTCATGTTATATCTAGAAAACTGTAGTAGTACAGGATTTGAAAGTGGTATAGTTTATATGTGATATTTTTTTAATACACTAAAAGGTTGGTAATCAATTACCCGACTGCGCGACGCAAGAGAGTGGTATAGTGTTGAACAGCCTCGATGTAAATTTTTTTTTGTATACACAATCGGGCCTACATTAGTTGTTTAAATATTTTAATATTAATTATGTTCTCATGTAAGTGACAATGTCTTTTTGAGAATAAAGATCTTTATGCCGAACAGTCTATATATGTATGTATTTATGTTCCTTTTTTTGATATATTTGGGCTCGAACGTAGCCGGAGGCTGGCAACTTCCAAGCTGCTACCGGTAGAGGCAATAAATATCAGACTAATAACCATGTAGGCACATTGCTCATAAATAAAAATTCGTTTCAATATTATGACTCTACAAGAAAACAAATTTTGTTACGAGACGTTTATAGATATAAAGCTCTAGACTTTGCCCGTAATTTTTAGTGACACGCAGGAATCGCGCTGATACAGTTATTTTTGCTCCAAAAAAATTAGCCTTATTCTTAGAATCACAATCATTCCTATATCATAGAATAGACCACGTATGTACTCTATATCTATGTCAAATTTCATCAAAATTAGTGCTTTGATTTCGGAGTCTATTCAATGTAAGTAAACAAATAAATATTTCCTCTTTATACAGTTATTATAAAAGTAAGGTGCTTCTGTGCTATTTTAGTAGTCTGTATCTGTCGCTGTATTTATTCATTTGTTTTGCATTCATGACGCTTAAGAGCTTTTAGATTGCAAAGCACTAAGCAGCGAAGACAGATACTTTATTTTAGAAGTAAAATCTACAAAAAGGTGTACAAGTTATAACATAAATGAGTGACAATACTTTAGGGTGTGTACATGCCCTTATGTAGAGTTTCCTGTAAATATACCAGCGCTGACTAACTTTCATGTTTCATGTATGAGAAATGCCCCAACATCACTAATTTGCCCATACAATAATAAAAAAAGTAACTGTTACAGCGCTGGTACTTTCACAGTAAACTCTACATATTATATACAAAAGGACCCATACATACCCTAAAGTATTAGCACTCTAGCAAGTATATAACATTAATTATTATATCTCAAAGCATCACAAGAGTCACAGACAGTAATAAACGCCGAAGTAAAAGTGAAGTCAGTGGTAATTTTCGAATTACCAACTTCAAGTCAGGTAAAAGTGATTAGTGGGTTCCATTACACGTTTCAATTTCACACAGCACAATCAGGGGCGTATTGTGAGTACAGTCGGGTACATTTCATTAGGCGGGCAGATCGAGAGTGGGTACGGCCAAGTACAGTGCATCCATTTCAATCATTAGGGCAGGCGGCGCGCTCAAAGCGATGATCGATGCGCGCGCTTACGGACACAGTGGCGCGCCGTAAAAAACGACCGCTTAATTAACTCGTTTGGCACCGCACTCATTAGAAGTATTAATCAAAGCGAGGCGGAGATAGTGCGAGTATGATGTATCGAACTTTGATTACATTAATGTATTCGAGTAATTAAAAAACGCCGGGACGTCTGCGCCGCGAAACAACGGGCCATTATGAGATTTAATGATTTATATGATATATCGCCGGCTCCGGCAGGTGACCGTATCCAGGAAATTAGTAAATACTTTTTAAACGCTCGCACCTGTATTGGGAATTGATCGTGAGCGTAATTACTGCAAAAACTCCTAGAGAATAATTATAGAAACTCCTTATTTGGTCTGATTGATTCAGCACCGACATAATTTCCCTTACTCGGGGATAATACTTACGCGAAATTGTGTTTACGACTAATTACACGACACCAAGTTTTTTCGTCCCTCTGTTTTAACCTGTTCGATTTAAGAATCGAAAATATTAGCTATTAAGTGTCTTAAAGCAATTGAAGACATCAATGGATGAGCAAAATTATGATTTCGAGAAAATTAAGTTCAAACTGCCACTTAAACATTTTAGAATTCGTCGTAAAGTGTTAAGTTCATTAATGTAAAGATCCGTCTCTAGAATCAATGTTACAATCATATCCTAAAATGTTTAAGTGACTGTTTAAACTTAATTTACTGGGTAATTTTTTTTTCCGACATATCACCTTCATCGATTCATGTCTTCAATTGTCTATCCAAACACCTTTTGTCAACAACTTGAATAAAGTTTACCTTACATACTACTCACCAATTTCGTGGGGTTCTTATAAAATATAAGCCTATCTTCACGTACACCATACCTTTTGGAGACTCGTTCAAATCTCCGCATAATATTTAATCTAATGCTTTTCTCTGTAGGAGAACCAGCGTTCGTCTCAGAGAATCTCAGCTATACAGTGCACAATACACACCTATATTCTTAACTCTTATACTGAAGAGTCAACATTAAAAAGTCAATACTAAAAAATAAACAGCTACAAAAAATATAACCTGGAGAATCAATAAAAAGGAGTCAGGCCATGGCTTAGAAGGGTTCCGTAACTAATAACTAAGCTGTCGCTAAATTTTATTATTATTTTATGATGACAAAAAAATCTATACACAAACAATCTATAACATTTGATGACCTCCGTAGCGCATTGGTTCAGCGCGTGGGTGCTCGACCGAGAGATCGCGGGTTCGAATCCCGCCGAGGGAACAAATGAATGTTCCTGGGTCATGGATGTGTATTAAATTTGTGTATAGTATAAAATTATTAAATATATTTCCGTTGTATGGTACCTGTTACACAAGTTCTTTGGATACTTAGCACAGGGCCAGATCGACGTGGTGTGAAGCGTCCATAAATATTATTATTATATTATTACTATGACTAAACTAATCAATTTATATACATTTCATAATTACATGCCTTTGAAGGGCGGGCGGGCGGGCGGGCCGGTTTGATGACAGTCAGTTGCGAGTGTTGCGACGGACGGATCGAAACTAGAGGGATTCTTTATAGTGACACAAAATCTTAAAAAAGCTCCTATTTAATATATTTGAGTATCATTTGGCGAGATCATTTGTTTAGTTTTTTATATTCGTAAGTCGTAACCATGGATTATCATATACAAAGTAAACAAATGAACATGAACATTTATAATTCAGTGTGATTATATAGTTGATACAGTAATATTATATTATGTATATATAATATTATATTATATTAGATATATATAATATTATATATCTAATCTACTAATCTCCCACCTATGCAATAGCTTGTATCTCCGCAAAAAAAACTAATTTAATATTAGGAACGTGACAGTGATTTTATATTTTCTATCTCTCATTGTTTTCCTTAAGACTCAGGAGCATTTACTGCCTAGTAATTTCTGTAGACATTTAATTGAAACAATTAAAAACCTGATCAGATTTCCAAAATTTACGCTCGTACGGGGGAAGCATTTTCGGTATCAGAATCATCAAAACTACCTTAATACCTACTAGTGATTTCTGTAAACTCTAAAGTACTTGCAAACAATTTAATCCTGAGTTCCGTGCATATTGCCATAATCTACATCCTCGTGCGGGGGACGCTTAGTGTCAAGATCAACATAATATGCTAGTAATCAGAATTAGGTATATGTATGTGCTAGTGATTTCTGTAAATTACCAAGTAATTTAAGTTAATTTTTTTTGTAAAATTTTTACCAATCATTAAAGTACCAAGGAAACAATTTTAAACCTGATTCCCCGTAGATTAGCAGAATTGATGTCTTCGTGCGGGGCACAATTTTTACTAAAATTACCTTAGTGCTATTTATTTCTATAGATAGTGAAGTAGGTTCTTGGAAACAATTTGAAATCCACGAGCGCATATTGGCAGAATCTACGCCCTCGTGCGGGGGACGCTGTGTCAGAACCACCACAGTGCTAGTAATTGTGTGTATACAAGGCATAGCTACAACTTCCTAATAAATATAGAGGTAGCGATACGGGTATAAATCGGGAACACGCTTCATAAAGCAGCCTGCGGCGTTAGCATGTACCGAGGTGGGCGCTGAGATATGCCCGCCTATCGCCAGATAGCGTGGCGATCGTAAACCAAACCGCTGACGAACATTACCCAGCGTTTACCGATATCGTTTTGAGATAAACAAGAAATTGTTTTGTCACTTTACATAGTTTATAAATTTTATTAGGTTTTTTTATGTTGTTGTTTTACGAGGTGCAGATAGGAGTGTCGTTATGTTGAGTTTTGGCCTGTTGAGCGTGCGTCTCGGGTGGTACAGCTTTCCAGTTATATTAAGAGATTGTGAATGTAGTGCGACTCAATAATATGACTAATATCTTCGAGAAGACCATATTGCTAATAGTTCGGGGCATCATCGTTTTTATAAGTAAACTAGCTGACCCTTGCCCACTTCGTTGAGCATAAAAAGAGTTTATGATGAAATTCAACTAAAAAAAAACAACGTCGAACCCGCAACGCGGGAACCCGAAACCCGAAACGCGGGAACCCGCAACGCTGGAACCCGGACCCGCAACGCGGGAACCCTGAACCCGCAACGCGGGAACCCGAAACCCGCTACGCGGAACCCGCAACGCGGGAACCCGAAACCCGCTACGCGGAACCCGCAACGCGGGTACCCGGAACCCGCAACGCGGGAACCCGGAACACGCAACGCGGAACCCGGAACCCGTAACACAGAAACCCGGAACCCACAACGCGGGAACCCGGAACACGCAACGCGGAACCCGGAACCCGCAACACAGAAACCCGGAACCCGCAACGCGGAACCCGGAACCCGCAACGCGGGAACCCGGAACCCGCAACGCGGGAACCCGAAACCCGCAACGCGGAACCCGGAACCCGCAACACGGAAACCCGGAACCCGCAACGCGGAACCCGGAACCCGCAACACAGAAACCCGGAACCCGCAACGCGGAACCCGGAACCCGCAACGCGGGAACCCGGAACCCGCAACGCGGGAACCCGGAACCCGCAACGCGGAACCCGGAACCCGCAACGCGGGAACCCGGAACCCGCAACACGGAAACCCGGAACCCGCAACGCGAAACCCTAACGCAGAACCCGCAACGTTCACGGAATGGAATTTATTCCATTTTACAGCTTTTTAGTATCCTATGTCCGTCTACTTGCTCTAAGCTACTTCCTCACCAATTTTCAGCCATATCGATAAAGCCGTTCTTGAGTTATAAATAATTTAACTAACACGACTTACTTTTATACATATAGATGTATAGATTACTCCTACTAACATAAGCTAAGCCCGGTGAATGCTCCCGTCACAGTCGGTCCAGGCGATTCGGTGATCATTAGTTAAATGACGATGATGATGATGATGAAAAGTAGCCTAAATTAATCCTTATAACTTTAGCTATCTACCAGTGAAAAAGTCTCGTTAAAATCGGTCCAGCCGTTCCAGAGATTAGCCGGAGCAAAGAGACACGCTGACAGACAGATAAAATTTTTTTAAATTACATTTTCGTTTTCAGTAAATATCGTTGCCAATGCAAAATAAAAGCAGAAGATATCGTTTAAAATGTCATATGCATTTAGAAAAATTAATTGAAAGTTACAAACTGACACTTCAATTTTATTTATTTGTATAGATGTATAGATTTGGAAAACCTCCCCAATCTTGGCGTTTCCACTGACGCGGAACGGGGCGCATAGGAACTTAGTGGTTCCCAAGCGGAGTGGAGCAGAGATTTCGAGCATAGTGATTGGTCAATTCGGGTACCGCAAGCTCCTGTCCGCCTCGCCCCGCGTCAATGGAAACGCAGCCAAACGTCTTCGTCGTCATGGTAACAACGTTGTTTACAAATGAAAAACAAAAATTATGAAATGCTATACATACCGTATTTATATCAGCTTAAACTATTTGGATTCATGTTTTTGTTAATCCTAATAATTTTATTAATCCAAATAGTTTAAGCTGATATAAAAACGGTATTTATAGCATTTCATAATTTTTATTTTCCATTTGTAAACAATGATGTTACCATGACACCCGTGTCATATTTAAAACTGGCAACGACATGAATCGATCGAGCCCAGGTTCAAACCCCGCGTGACCAACACGTATTTTCTTCTTTTTTCTAATTTTCTGCTTTTTTTTTTTCAACATTTTCTTTCATAATAACCTTTTCGTGACAATAACGAACATACCGTAAAAAAATTTGCGAAATTGGTCAAGCCGTTGTCGAAGCGCACACGATGTAAGAAATTTTGGAGGTCGTTTTTTTACACTTTGGGCTACATTTTTGGGGTTTTAGTAAGGAACCCTACTTTTTTTAAACATATAATATAGCCTATGTTCAGCGCTAGGAATGTAGCTTTCCAACGGTGAAAGAATTTTTCATATTGGTTCAGTGGTTTCAGAGCCTATTCCATTCAAACAAACAAACAAACAAACAATCAAACGTTACCTCTTTATAATATTAGTATAGATAGCATATAAGTAGTATGACAAAACGACAAAATGTCTATAATAATAATAGCTCCCCTCACCGATATCGGTGTCGGTAACCGATTTCATTGAAGCCAGGCCAGCTACGCAAGAGTTATTTTGCTGTGCCCAAGTGTGTGCGCAATACACAAAGACACTCTCTGTTTCTTTTACTCTCACAACTCAGTGGGACGGATAACCGACACGACTGGCGAGAGAACAGGCGCAGGACCGACTTTTTACATGCCCATCCGGCGCATGGATCGTCTTTCTTGTCAGACAATCATGTCATCAGCCTGCATTATCCTAACCAAACTAGAAAACAACATTTTTTGTTGTTCCAACGCGGGAATCGAACCCTCGAACTCCGGGTCGAGAGCGAAGCTCAAAACTATAATAACTAACTATTATAACAGTCTATACCTACAGGTATGACAGGTATGACAGTTACTTGTAAATCAAATTCTTCAGATTGACTTGGTGTGGAGGTGTTATTTGTGGAGCATCCATAATATTTCCTATTTGGGTAAGTACACAACGTGACATTCTAAGCACAAAGACTTATAACTGATAATCAAACGACTCTTTGTCTTAAACATCGATCGGTTAACGACTAGTTTAATAAAATACACCTCGATTAATGAATATCTACTGCTCATTTAAAATATACCTACTCTATCGAAGGTGTCATGTTGCGTACACGATATAATAGACCGCAGGGGGTTTAGCGTCCTGTGCGGTTAGGGCCGCGTATTTTACCATTGTCCGTCTTAAGAAACAAGAGCCCCAATCTTACTGTTTACAAATAAAAAGGCCTCGAGCAAAAAGTTTAAAAGTGAATTTTGTTGGAGAAAATGCATGAGTTGTTTAAAATAAAGGGGTTGTGGTTGCGAGCACGCGCGCGCCCAGCGGATTCGGTTGCGAACTTAACGACAACCACCTGCCGAGGCCGTCTCATCATTACAATAACGGACAAAAAGTATTAATAGCTTAATTTAATAGATTTTGGATATTTATAAATATAATATAATATGCCCATATAAATTTTTAAGAGAAATTGCTTTGAAGATTGAAACACCATTAGTTTACAGTACAAATTAAAAGGACATAAAATCTTAAAAAATTATAAATATTAGAGGTCTTCCTGTGGTCAAGATTTATTCCAAAATTCATATTTGAAATTTTTTCGGGTTCTTTTAATTTTATTCGATTCCTACCTTAGAATCTAAGGTATCTTATCTCTGGAACAATGTTATTACTTATGATTAATTTTATGTACCTACTTCAAATTTTAGGTATTCTTTAAATATACATTAGCATTCGGCTAACCTTACCGATACATAGATAGTGATTAAGTTACAATTAATATTAAGATACTCCTTAATTGCCACAAAAAGTTTTTTTTAATTTATTTATTTAAAATAAAAGTAACTTTTAAAACTAGTTTCTAAAAAAAACAAAAAACTCAAAATTGCAGATGACTATTTTTACTTTGCACCCGTCCGCGTCGTTTTGTGTACAAATAGGAAAATACTAATCTTACTACATTGTTGGCGCAATTGTTTATTAAAAGCTATGTCGATTGCATATCTAGATTTTTAATGCGAAGCCTCACGTCATCGCCAACAATTAGACAACAGACAATCGGCGTTTTTGTCGACTTTGTTGTGGCGGTGTCCGGCTAGTACTACATAGTAACTAACCTCTCTACTAGTCTGCTACAATTAGTAGGCAGTAACTGCTCGCGTGTAATGTGAACCGAGACAATAGATTAGTGACTCGATAAGTGACTATTATAAGCAGTACAATACAATATACAATTTATATCACTTTTACAAACATTTGTTTGAAAATAAGTGATATCGTCGCTTTACCTTCACAACCTCGTATCAATAAAACTACAACTTTTCAGTAGAGTCAAAAACTTAGCGATTGTAGAAAAGTAGTAGAAAAATTGTAGTTTTATAGATACGAGGTTGTGAAGGTAAAGTGACGATATGTATATATTTATTTTTATCATTTACAGTTTATTCTAGGTATTAACTTTCGAGAAACTTACTTAAGTTATATGATTTGAGAACTTAGAAAGATAATAATCAAACGAATACTTCCAGCCAATTTCTCCGACGACCACGCCTTCTACTATTTAAAATAACAATATGACTTGACTAATATTATTGTCTGAGTTTTGGACTTAAATTAATCAAGACCCTCAATTTCTGATTATGATTCTCTGTTACTTAACATTCAATTTCGCAGGCAATATCGCTGCAGTCGAAGATGGCTCCGGCCATTGTTAGACTGCCTCGGGTAATAAATCATATATTGATTCAATTAAGCGCCACCTTATAGAGTCTACACGCTTGCGATATTGCCGACGATCTAACGCAAATAAAACGCAGCTGCAATATTAATGCGGTCTTGATGCGTTATGCTTTGTCTTAACGCCATTCCAGTGTATCTGCTAGAAAAAAGGGGTGCGTTACGATTTTACGAGTATCGAAACCAAAAAAATTGTCGAAGGGAACAAAGCAAAAAAAATTCGAAGTAGAAACAAAGAAGTTACAAGGATTTTCAGTAGGCCGCGCGAACGTAACGTGTACGATTCCGCGGCCATAAAGATCTCAGAAATTACGTTACGTCAAAGATGTAATTATAATTCTTTTTCGATAACATTCACGTTATGTTCGCGTGGCCATTTTTTTGTATTGAAAATTTAGCGAAGCGATCGTAACGCACATGATAAAAAGTGGTAAGTATAATTAATATTCACGGACTATATTTTTGCATGACAAGACAAAACAGTTATGTGCTACTGCAGTATCTCTTCCACGCGGCCGGGACGAATCGCAGTCTCGCTTCAGCCTCAGCTTAGGAGCAACGTGACATGAGTCATGCTTTTTCGTACGTGTGATCGGCGTTCATCGATTTATTTAAAAAAAATGTAAAATTTTATTGACCAGAAGCACATGCATACTATCTTAAGTCTACTACTGGTCTCTACACTAGAATTCTCTGTGTCGTGGGCCAGTCAATTAGACTATATCAAAATATGCATCTCCATACCTCATAAACTGTGTTTATGCTTATTGCGTATGTCTTTCCAACAAAAGGCAGTACTATGTTATCGCTGTCGATGCGAAATTTCAAGTGTGACAAGACTCTTACGTGATCGTCTGATGACGCTAGCAACAGGCAAGTGAGCACAGGACGCCGCTGATTATTCAGTTACGCTGCATTCATCTACTCAAGCGCACTCACAAAGACCAAGAGAAATCGTGGAAACGGCACTTTCTAATATTATGACACCAATGATATGATTAATTACTCGTAATTACACTCAAATTAATTGCACCTATCAATGTAATTAATTTAGTATTAAAATAATTATTGAATTTTAATCTTGTCGTGTGAAATCATTAGTAATCATTTGTTGATACGAGTTATTAAAAGTATAATTAATAAGTAACTTATTTTTCATAATGTCTAAATTAACTTTCCTATCTTATTAGTAGGTAATTGGTAAAACCCTCTAAGAATGCTGAGATTTACTTTTCTCGGTAGCATGATAAGGTTTTTTTTGATGAAAGTAATAGAAATATCTCGGAACAAGCATTTTCCGAGTAGGCCAACGGCTTAAATTAGTTTTACTACAAAATTTAGAGTTTTGGTTTGGAAGGCTTAACCCACTTTTTAATAAAAAAAAGTTAAAAACTATAACCCGACTTCGCAAAAAAGGGGTCTAAAAAGGCTGAAACAAGAAAATAATTCAATTTGAAATCCAGATATGCATAGGTACAAAAATAGTCAAGGTAGAGCCGTGGTCAAGTTCAGATCCATCCAGAAGTGGAGTACTTACTTTTATCCCACCTCACCTCCTGCATATATGCAACTTATACCGTTGTACGCGTTTTTAAAAACCTTTTTAAGCTATATGCCATCTCTGCGGCACCTTCTAGCCTGTGGTCCATAATGAGCTGTTAAGATTATCCTTTCGTCCCGCTCAATCAGCCTCAGTGTATCTGCACTGTGCTTCATCATGACACTCATGACTCCTCTATTACTCCTCGGCTGTTTCGGTGAATATAAATCTAGATTTATCTATCGCCTCTATTTCAATTCTGTATTTTCCAACCTTGAGATGGAGAATTATTGTTTGGACTAAGAGTGTTTTACTTCGCTATCTATATAATCGTCAACGCCACTTCAATTAATATTATAATTGGTGTTACATAATTAATTTATTGACTATTTTAGTAAGTAGGTATAAAGGAGAATTATTATTTACAGATTTATCTAGAATAATTGGTCACTATTCTTATCAGCTTCACTTACCTCTTACCTTTTAAGATTTTTCAGCCTAAAAATTTCGCCACTGCTGTATTGTACCTAGTATTAGGTGCTATATTCGAAAAAATAATTATGGTTTATTAAAAAAAAGGTTTTTTTACAGCATTGCTGACCGCTCCCGTGAGAGCTAGGGGACCAAGTTGCTACGAGTTCACAGCGAATGTCACCTTCGACGAGAGCCAACCCCTGGGCATCTGGCACCTCATACACTTCAGGAACGAGAAAGCCAATGGCACGGGCAAGCCGCACTGTTTGCAGTTCTCAGTCGTTGATGAAGAAGTAAGTCAGATTATTTTACATTTTAGTAGTTATATTTTACCAGTAGATATTTTTAATATTTTCCACTATGGATAAAGAATAAAGTCGAAATATTTTCTAGCTATGCAATTTTATCTAGAGGTTTTATTTCAAGCAGGTGAAGACGCGGACATTAACCACGTGTAATATAATCCTGAATGTGAAACATTATTGTTCTACTCCTTTTGGCCTTAGCGAACCTTAGGGCGTGTTTCACCAAGCAATGTTAAAGTTTATCCTTCGTTGAATATCATATTGTTCCTCTCGTAATTCCTATTAATGAATGAGAATACATGTTATTTTAACAAGGCGTTAACACTAACATGCGTTGGTGAAATCGGAACTCTGCCTTCTTTGATAAATGTACATGCCAATATTGACTTTCTTTTATTGGACTCGTAGCTCTTGAGATTAACTCGTTCAAACAACCCCATTAATCCCAGGCGCAACTGTAAACAATAGGGTTGCAAGAAAAATATTTACTTGTTTCAATAATTGTGATGAAACATTATAATATCTACCTATACTTCGTTCTGATTCAATGTGTTGTAAGTGGAATGGTAAAAAAATCGACGGAATTAATATTTCTCGTTTAAGTACAATGCGCCATATTAGATAATTGCGTATTCTTCATTTTGACAGTATTCTTTTTATGCCAGTATTATTGTGTATATATCTAAGATTTGCGTGCAATCCTGCGAATATGCCTGTAATGTGTGGTATGCGCTATTAACGCTATTTAATGTTTTATATCAGTCCTTTGTCTACTATACATTTCAATTAATCTATTTGTAGAACAATTTATTCTTATTTCCTTTATGTATTTTAAACATGCACACTGTAAATACAATACCTAATTATTCTACAAATTATGTTACGTACACTTTAATAATTATATTATAGTTATATCCCGTAATATCCATGTGTAAATATTTTAATATACAAATTAAAATATTTACACACTGTATAAGCTACATATACAATGTTTTCTCCTAGTCTGTTACGTTGGAAAAGTCACTTAACAGACAAGGTTACGTTGGAAAAGTCACTTAACAGACAAGGTCACATTGAAAAGTCACTTAACAGGCAAGAATACGTTGGTAAAGTTTCGTAATAGACAAGAATAAAACATTTTATAATTGGTATAAGACGACCACCATCATCAGTAGGGAGGTTTGAAGGTTTGAAGGGGGGATTTTGAGCATCAGGCTTTACAATAACTGTTTCATAGTAAAATAATAACTCTTACGTTCTCCAGGATCAGGACATCCTCAAGGACAGTGTGGGAAAGCACGTGAACGGGGTGGACTGGGGCGGTATCAGCCTGAGGATGACCATACCCTGCCAGGAGCTGGCGCAGGTGAAGAAGAGGCACTACTACTTGGAGAGGATACAGGGCGTCGGCGCCTACAGGACGATATTGTTCTCTTCGTCGAGTAAGTGCCTATTATGAATCGTGCGTTTAGTGGCGCACTGCCGTCCTCAAACTGAAAGGCGGATAAGTGACAAAATCAGTTTTTGAGATAGTGCCAAAAAACGCGAAATAATTTTCAAATTCAAATCGATGCTATTGATTTTCTATACCTAAACAATTATTAATGTTATCATATATTATGTCAAAAGATAGAATTTTTTTTGCACTTATTAATTAGGTTGTTTTTGTTATGTAACTGCAGCTGTTCAGTGTTGTCAATTAATTTTATTTGGTAAATAACCGCTCTTTTTTTCGAAATGGTAAAAGATAGAAAAACCGTTCCTAGACATATCGATGGAGATTTTAAAATGGTTTATACTAGCATTGAAATGTGAAAATTGGCCAGATGTCATTTAGCCGCCTTTTAGTTTGAGGACGGCAGCGCAGGGTTCCTATAAATTTATTCCCTTCACTTACCTTTTGTAACTGTCATAATAATATAGGCTAGTGCTTCCTTATGTTAACTTTGGCTTGAATTAGCTATGCTATGGCAAAGGATGGTTCTCTTTCAGAGGAAAGTCCTGGTATGTATAAAGTAGGAATTTCGACGAGCATCGTCAAAAGGTATATAATAAAACTAGCGTTTATGCAGCGCACGCAACGAAAGTCCCCAAATGTGAATAATTTTCCCTGTTTTTGCAACATTCCTTACTGACGCTACGCTTCTATTGGTCGCAGCGTAATGATAAGTAGCCTAAAGCCTTACTCTATAAATGGACTATCATAAAAAAAATATTTTTTCAAATCGGACCAGTAGTTCCTGAGCGAGTTTAAAGTTTAAACAAACAAACTCTTCCGCTTTATAATATTAGTACAGATAAATAAGAAAAGCCGACAGGAATATATATTTAGAAACCCCACGATACTGACACATAGTTGATATGTAGTAGGTACATACATACATACAGGTACATTTTAACAGTTTATGTAAAATTTCTTTTTATTTGTATTTTATTAACTTGGAAATACGACACAAAGGTACTGCTTATTTCTAAACAAGAAATCTCTTACTGCATTCTGTATTAGGTAATAATTGACTTTAGCACAGCTGTAATAAGTACTCGGAGAGCCTTGTGTCTCTCCCGTTTTTGAGTATCTAAAGAAACCAAAGTACATACCAAAGAATTATTTAGTTGTACCGTGTACGTGCCAACTTTTGGACACAATAAAATAGGATAGTTTATTAATAACTAACTCACTCACATATTCTCTCTCTCTCTCTCTCTCTCTAGCAGTGCCGTGGGGCTCCTGTAACTCTATTCCTATTAGTTTAACTTCATACGTTTTGAAGAGCCTCAGACAAATCCCTACGTATTATGGGTAAAGATTTGGTTATCCATGGGTGGAGAAGATACAAGCAAGGGCTTCCCTTTGTAAGACGGAAAGGAGAGCCATTGTTCATCACCCTTATCATATTATAATTATATCCTATATATTAAAAAACTTAACAACTACTTTTTAGGATTTTCGAGCCCATCAAAACTTAGTCGCTACGATCTCCGACTGAAGCTGGTACAGGACAAATACCTCGTCATGATGGACTGCCATGACAAGTACATCTTCGTCTTCAGCAAGCAGTTCCCGACTGGCACTGACATCGAGAAACAACTGTCGAAGATGGTAGAAGACTATTGGGAGTTATAACAAAATTTCATTATAAAGTCGGCATGACGATAAAAAATATTGTTCCTAAATCCTATTGGTAAATTAAAAAAAGACATTATTTTCAATCCAATAAAAATAATTCTATTTTACAATATGTAAGCATAGTTTAAAAAATAATATAAAGTTTATCTTTAAAGAAAGTGCAGAACTGCATATAAAATTGCTAAAAATAAGTAATAGTTAAGATAAAAATATATACTTATAACCTCAAACCATACCAAAGAAGTTTTATTCAAATTTCTGGAAAGCTGGAAAAATGCTAAAACAGTAGGTAATTACACCAACAGTTACATTTATACACTCATTAAATTCCCATTTATCAGGATAAGAGTTAAAATTATCAGGCCATGATTTTATTGCCCCAAATGCCTCTAATATACGTCCTAATTGAAAAAGTTTTCGATCGAAAGTCACCAAATAGCCGAAAATTACTGGCGAGAGATTGATATCTTCCATTTCGACCGTTGGCAATTCAAACTTTTAATTCCTCGGCCTCCAAGTTTCTCTAATTGTATAGAATTTGATATAATGACATTCC
This sequence comes from Celastrina argiolus, assembly GCA_905187575.2. Taxonomy (NCBI): domain Eukaryota; kingdom Metazoa; phylum Arthropoda; class Insecta; order Lepidoptera; family Lycaenidae; genus Celastrina; species Celastrina argiolus. Next base: position 6,378,043 of record LR994584.1, on the reverse strand, counting down.
CGAATCGAGGTAATTTTACATACAAAGTGAACACATTGTATAGATTTAATGCGTGCTATATTTATTGTGAGCGATCGGTAATTGCACATCGGCGAGCAATCAGTGACAATGTTAAGTTATCGATTATGCACTCGGGATCGTGAAATCATCAATTGCAGACTTTAAACAATGAAAACGCTAGCGGTTAGCGAATAACTCGAACACTTCACTCGAGAATCGTTTTAACTTTTTGTAAAGTGCAACACTTTTCCAGCCCTAGTGGAGGGCACTTCAGCTACTGCGTTTAGACAAATGAACAGCGTAGCGCCCTCGCAGGCACACGCCATTGTTGGCCCCGATATAATCAACTCTAGAAGCAGTTTATTCGTTTATAACCGACTTAAAATAAAGGTATCTTCGACCTTTGTTTTTCCGCGATTTTCTCAAGAACCACTTATACAGTGAGCACATATTTTATCAGATACTTCTTGATAATTAAATAACGCAAGGTTTTTAAACACTTAAAAACTTCTCCCGGAAGACAGAAAGTCTATTAAGGTATCAAAATTGTACTTACTTGTTATTTTTTGAATAATTATAGGTACTTTTATCATAACAAGAGGCAACACGAGGGAACTTAAGTATTTACCCTACTTATACCTTAATTAATATGATTGCGAAAACAATGTAATGTGATAGTTACGTCGTCGTGTTACGTATTACCTGTACTTTTTACCCATAGTAACCAATACAAAGTTAGTATTGTATTGGTTTTAATTACATTTCTTTTGGAGAGATCAAGTAGACGTGTGAAGACCTACCAAATGTCATTTTCTTATACTAAAAACCGCATCTTCTTCCTTTGAGAACAGTGATTTTTTTCATACATCGTCTATTACTTACATAGAAAAACTAAAATACCGAAAGACAAGGACATAGTACTGTAAAAAAGTTATCGTCATTATAAATAATATCTTTATTAACATAATATGGTATGGTAAGCGATGTGGTTGCAGTGAAATTACTAATTTGTGCAGGTAGATAAATCACCAAAGTATTTAAATTTCTCTCAAATGGCAAGCTCTAGCTTTCTACTTCTACGAAAATCAATCAAATCTCCGAAAAGAATCCTAAAACATTACGGCTACATAACTATTTAATACATGGACATAAAGTTAGACTAAAACTCTACAAAACAATGAAATAATATTAATACAGGACACTAAAATCGAATTAAAATATCTTTTGTCTCATAGATCAATGTAACACAAAAGTTTTGCGTACAATGGAAGTCGAAGGATACAATAAATCAATTGAAGTGGGTGGTTGACTTTTCACTCAAATGTGTGGTTAATTGTAACCGAAATGACTGTTGATCGAGCCACACTTAATTTGAGTGGTGCCGTGGGGTTGCGGGGCTGTGGGGCTGACGCATGGGGATGGGGTGCGGTAATGGTTCGGTTGCTTTTATGATTATTTGATATTTGTATTTATCTTGTACCTACGCCGGAACTTACAGCAATTAAAATTTGATTTCGTTTATACCGACTTTAGTTACACACCTGTCCGAAATCCGCTCCGAAAATATTTGTGGATTTTGGGTGGATTTTAAATTACCTTTTAAAACGATAGTTCTTTGATATTATATATTTTAATATTCACTCAGTTCGAATCCAATTTAACCTTAAATTAAATTAATAAATATTAAAAACAATAGAAGCATATAATGCTAATTGATTTATCAATTAAATAACACACACGGTAATAAATACTGTATCTCTCTTCTTTAAATATAAAAATGAATTGATGTTCGTTAGTCTAGCTAAAAGTCGAGAACGGCTGAACCGATTCGGCTATTTTTAATCTTGAAATATTCGTGGAAGTCCAGGGAATGTTTAAACGGTTTGTATGCTTAACGAAGTGGGCACGGTTCAGCTAGTACTATATAGAAATTCAAAAGATTATGCTTACGTTTAAATTAAAATGTATTGAACCAAAGTATAAGCAGTTAAATATTTTTTCTATATTATGTATCCGATAGAATGACAAATCAAAGCAGAAAACTTCCATGGTGATAATTTCGGTAAGTATACCTAGGTACTTAGTTTTAACATCATATTTTTATCGTACCTTCAATTTCAGTTTAGCATTTATCCCTAAGGCCCTACTTATTGTATCGCTATGTGACTTAGCGACGCTAATGCCATCCCATTTTTATTATCGAACTTTATCGTCGTTGTTAACGATGACAAATAGAAAAGACTCTGCTTCCCAAACTCTTTGACCAAATCTACGGGCTTACATCTGATAGGACAGAAGCTTATGTCGTTTATATTTTTTATTACCTGATAGTATTATTATTAATTATTAATAGGCTAGATTTATTATTTATTAATAACAATTAATGTACAAGATTGAGCTCATAATTACGTGGCCGCTAATTGCTGAGGACTGGACTGTACTGGGGAGGGACTGTGGGGTGACTCGTGACGTGTGGGAACCCGCGTATTGCCAATTATATTAGACAACTGTTTCATTATATCGACCTACAGATTTCCGCTGTTCACGCAGGGCTGGTGCCTTTTGAGAGCTTGTATTAAACGACAGCATGTGTTTGAAGTTTGAACATACATGGAAAGAGTTATTTTTTTTTTTATTTAATAATTTATGTACACACAAAAAGAAAAAAAAAACAATAGAAACTTAAATTCAGACACAGAAATTATGTACAAAGGTGCTACTTATCCCAATTTGGAATTTCTTCCAGTAGACCTAACAAAGGAAAAACTTAAATTTAAACAATTAGGCGCGTACAACATACTTCAATACTTAGTTGGTAAGAAATATATATATATAGTTAAGTATATAATATATATAATTAAATACGAATACATAAATAAATAATACTATAACATACTAATATATAATCATTACTATTGTACATACATATTATACATAATCATTATATTATACTAATAAAAATTAAATATATTTAGTTTAAATCGGGGTTTGCTGTCAGGCTAAATTATGATAGTGTTCACGCAATTTTTTTTTGAACAGTCCTAGAGTCTTACACTCTCGAATCTGAGCAGGCAAAGAATTCCAGAGCTTAGCAGCGTGCACAGTGAAGGAGTAGGCAAAGAAGTCAGTGCGATGGGAAGGGATATCGGAAGGCGAATAGGAAGCCACTGCAGCTGCTTTCTGTATTGGGATACGTGATCTCGTTTCTTTAAACCAAAGATAAACCTTATTGAAAGATTCTGCAGTCGTTCTAATTTGTTTAGAATCTCTTCGTTTGCATCTAAAGAACAGACATCAGCGTAATCAATCAATGGTTGTATAAGGGCTTGTGCTAAAAGAATTTTTGTAGGAGCTGGAAGGAAGTTTTGGAGTAACTTGAGTGAATGGAGGGAGTGGTAAACTTTCCTACTTATGTTGTTGGTATTCGCATTCCAAGATCTGTGAATCAAAAATAACTCCTAGGTTTTTGGCAGAATCGGAAAAGGGGATCTGAGTACCATTTAAAAATATGGGAGGAAGTGTTGCCTTATTTATTAATGCTAACATCCGTCTGCCACCTATCAATAATGCCTTAGTTTTAGTTGGGTTTACAAGGAGTCCAAAAGACTGTGCCCATTCACTAATTCCTCTAAGGTCATCATTAATAAGGGCTATAGCGGATGCAGCATGAGGAATGGTAAAATGACGGTATATCTGAAGATCTTCTGCGTAAAGATGATGTTTAGCGACTATAACTTTGGTGAGAAAGTTAATAAACATTGAAAAAAGAAGAGGAGACAGTACACCTCCTTGGGGAACACCTGCATCAAGATGATGCCAATCAGAGAGATCACCATTCATCTGTACTCGCTGCAAACGGCCCCACAGGTAGGAGTTAAACCAAGATAGGACAGAAGGGGACATGTTAAAGGATTGGAGCATACCAACTAGAAATTACTAAAATCTAAAAGGACAAGGACAGTAAGAGATTTATTTTCCATGGCCCAACGAATGTCATCAGTTACATTTAAAAGCGCATTTAAAAAAGAAGTGGGGTGAGGAACTTTTGGTAGAGGAAGGATATTCGCCAATTTCCAGGATTGTGGGAAACTGTAAGAAGATAAAGAGAAATTAAAGATATGGGTTATTATAGGCAATAAACAAGGGAGAATCAATTTTATCATTTTAGAACAAATCTTATCACAACCAGCGGCCTCTGAAGAAATTGATAAAATTGCCATTCTTACGTTTGATTCAGAACAAGGGAGAAAGGAAAAGGAAGGACAGTTAAAAGGTTGATTAGACAGTGCATGTAATGTATTTAATTTAGTGCAATCATTTAAAGTCATAGGGGGCTGAGAAAAATGTTTATTGAGGGCATTCAGATCAACAGAAGAAGAGGAAAAAGTAGTTTTGCCAATTCCGACAGTTTTTAGAAACTTCCAGACATCTCCAGTGCCACGGTTCTGGAGAGAGGAGTAGAAATATCGCCTCTTGGCATCACGGCAAAGGTGATTGCAGTGGTTACGTAAAGTTTTGAATTTAGAGTGGTTGGCTTCATTAGGAAAACGTTTAAATTTCCTCTTGGCCTTATCACGTGCCGCCATTTGCTCCTTGATGGATTCTGTCAGCCATGGAGCCGGATTATGTTTTATTTTAACTCTATTGACAGGTGCATGGAGATCGTAAAGTTTTAAAATTGTACTGTTAAACCTGTCAACTTTGTCGTTAATATTTGAGCTTTCAAGCACAGGTGTCCAATCTAAATTTTTGGCACCAATTTCAAGCGCTTGTATATCTATTTTATTAATGCTGCGTAAGAGGAAGGATTGGGGTTTACGTTTAGGGGGTTTTATTTTGTAAGACAAAAAAACAAGGTCGTGATAGGAAAAAGGAGCATCAAGCTGTCCATGGGTGGCTACGTTATTAGGAGAAGAGACAATCATGAGATCCAATAAGGAGGGAGTACAGTTAGGAAAGTAGTGAGTGGGACCAGAAGGAAGGACTTGTAATTTATTTTATAATAAGTGTATGGATATCTAGAACACACTCCTAGCTCGGGGTATTTGCTACATATCCCTAATACGCCTATTGCAATAAGGTGGTAATAAAAAGAAAGTACGTTAAAAAACGTTTTTATAATATAGTTACAATTAATGTTCTTTTTTAAATCGGTGTCAGCATTTAGCACAGGTTTATTATTTACTTTGTGGCACAGGTGAGTTTGTAACTACATCATAGGACACCAACTTAAGGATGTTCTTTGCCTGATACCGACTCCAAAAAGAACATTAAATGTAAAAAGCTTAGAAAAAATATATTTAATACATTTTAGTTGTTGAAGTCGGTTTCTTAACGTAGTTTTTTTATTACTTTTTAGTGTCTCTGAGTCAAAGTACGTACGTAGTTTACTTAGTTTACTTTGACTTAGAGATATATACAGCAGGATAAATCCGTTTGGTAGCTACGATGCTACAGACAGACTGACACCACACACTCCATATTTACAATTTCCACCTCCTATTTGTGTCAAGAGTCAATAATTATAAATGCAAAAGTGAAAACTCCTAAATTAGCCGTACTGAAACTACGTGACACATTATCTACCTATGTAAAAAAATTTCGTACACGCCTGATACACCTCTGGAAATTGGTATAAATGTTCAAAAATAAAAACTACAGAGCCAAACTATGTAAAATTTTTAGGGGATGAAACGAAAGCGATTCTGCATCGAATAAAAAAAGAATAACGCAAAACCTCTGAGTAATCGGTTTATATACATAAAAAAAAGGCCGAATTGAGAATTCTCCTTTTTTTGGAGACGTTTACAAATGGTAAAAGTTTAATCGAAATTATTGATAACGCAGGGTTATATTGACTTTGTGAAGAAGAGGAAATAAATCTAAGACGGACAAGAGGTTGCTAAAGTGAGTGATTTAAGGGTTAAACCCGACAAAATTTACAAGGCGTGGTAAGTTAAAGGTTTTGAATGGACCACATTTTAGAAGGGCTAAATGATTGATGATGTAAGTGACCGCCAACTTTCTTTATATTATGTACATTTTGTGCTTACGCTGCAGTAAATATTATGGTATACAAAGCCCGAGGTACTTTTTAAATATGAATTCCTTTTTAGCCGAGTTCTGAAGGTAATGTTGTTAATTTATGCAGGCAAAATAGATATATTACGTCCGAGGTAAATTTAACCTAAACGTAAACAAACCCGTCTATGACACAATCAAAGACTAGTCAGTGATGCCAATTGGCCAATATTAATGCAATGATTTTTGTTTGCTATGAATCCATAGACTATAATAGGCTTATATTCTACAATCGGCAGTGCCACAATGGCGTATTTTTTCTGTGACAGATTTTCATTTGATGTTTAAACGTATGAATTATTGTTTAATTGTTTTAAAATGTATTGGATAAAGAAATGTAATTCTTTAATATACCTGTGAAAGTGTTGATAAGTGTGCACATTATGTGAATAAGGAATTTCGATTTGTTTACCTTTAGGCTAAATTTATCAGGGACGAACTATAGTTTACTAGGTGATTGACAACCCTATGCGTAACTAGTAGCACTTACGCTACTTGTAATAACTAATTAGTGATTTATATAACGACGGCAACAGTTCTGTTGTAATTAGATTTTTTCATAAAATTGGAAGTTAATTACGTAATTAGTGGCTTGATACTACACTTATCATTCTTTAACACATTTGAGGCGGATTAAGAACTTTTCAAAAATAATTGTTTTAATTTCTTTCGCTGTTTTACATTTTGATTCAAGTGCATCGGTGTGTATTTTTTTAGGTGTCAATTTTTTTCTTCAATACAAGTTAATATAATATAAAACTTGGCTCTATATAGCGTTCGTTTGTGCTTCTTTACCACTGACTGATTACTACAGTTAGTCTTGCTTTTAGAATCGTATATTTATACTTACTAAAAATAGCAAAACACTTCCAACTAGGGAAAGCCTTTATAATAGCTCTACAATCAAAGAAATAGCCCGACATGATACCGAATAGTTGGTTGATTACAGCATAAGTCGAAACAGTCCGGAAGCTCATAACTAATCAGTACTGTACTACTGTACCTGACTTTACTGTGTTCACGATAAGGGGACTGGCCAATGATTAATGTTCAAATTGCACCTATTAACTCTACTTGCCCTAAACAGGGAACGTATCGTTAGGACCTATGTAAAACTGTACGGTTCCGATTCCAATAAACTATGAATGTGGTAGGTAGAATGAACTGCTCCTAGTAATAAGTAGATCATATAAATACAACATTTGAATTTTAGATTTGTATCTGACGCACAACGGTTTAACCTTAATTTGACGACCTCCGTTGCGCAGTGGTTGAGCGCGTTGGTGCTCGACCGAAGGGCGCGGGTTCTAATCCCGCCGAGGGAACGAAAAATTTTTAATGTTCCTGGGTCATTGATGTGTATTAAATTTGTTTATAATATAATCCCACAAAAAAACATTTTCATGTAAATATGTTGCCAAGACGAGTCTACATAGCTTACCCTGTGAAAAAGTTATAAATATAAAAGATAATATAAAGATTCTTCTTGAAGAACTTCAGACACTCTAGATTTTAGTCAAAAAATAACGGACGGTTTTAGACTTTCTTTCCTGCCCCCCTTACTCTTGAAATAAATAATTCTAATCGATTGAAATTGGAATTTGTCAGTTAGGTATTTGATAGCAGGTTAAGGCCATGTTTCACCAAGCAATGTTAAATTAATCCTTCGTTAAATATCATGTTGTTTCTCTCGTAATTCCTATCAATGAATGAGAAGGCATGGTAATTTAACAAGCCGTTAACACTAACATGCGTTTGTGAAATCGGGACTACCCACGACACTAGCTCAAAATCAGTTTAAAAAAAAGTGTCCATTGACCTAAATGAAATTAAACAATCCCGTTTACAATATTGTTTTCAAGAGTAGCAAATGATACGATGGCAGAATGAACATTGGAATTTCAATCCGTAAAATTAAATTTACTTTCATGACATACCTAAATAAATTAGACATGCTAATTGTAGCTTGTCTAGTGTTCTTGTCTAGTGTGCTTGTCTAGTGTGCTTGTCTAGTGTGCTTGTCTAGTGTGCTTGTCTAGTGTGCTTGTCTAGTGTGCTTGTCTATTGTGCTTGTCTAGTGTGCTTGTCTGTGCTCGAAAGCCGCGTGACATCATGTCACGCGGCTTTGCTGCGCGGAGCACTCTACGCAAATTTGAGTTTTGTCATTTATCAACCTTGTTTATTAATGTTTCACCAATTTCGCAAATATTTTCTGCAGGCATTATATAAAACACATATACCTCTGTAACCTGTTCCATGTGTGCAATTACTGGAGCTGTAATTAACGTTTCAAGATATTTTCTAATGGCCGCCCTCTGGCCGCGCGATTATCCATCATACCGTCAATCGGGGGTCAAATGCCAGTTTGTGTCGTTGGGACTTAATGGATGTTATTAAAACAGTACACAGTAGCATTTAATCGTACCGCTGAGAGTAAACGCAGTCTTTAATAATATGTTTACCTGCAATAGGCTTCCTGGAAAAAAACAATCTTTAACCCTTGAACGTGGAAGTTATTGAAGAATAAACATGTAAATACTTACCTCCATGTTTGTTCTTTGAGGAAGTTATTAAAAATAAAATGTGGGCGTTAACAAAGCGTTTTCTATATATTAGCTACCTACGTACAAAGCGATATTGTGAATAAAAAACACTAGGTAGATATCTATTACTTTTAAATCCTTAACCCGACGTCATTTACGTACCTAATTGTATAACCTATATTGTTACCCAGGATATTACAGGCGCTACAGTGGAACGAAGAAAAAAACATACATACATATAACATCCATAGACTGCCAAAATCATTACCCATCTTAGTCGTCTAAAATAAGCTTCAAACGCTACCTTAATAGCGTTATGAAAGCAATATCCTGCCTTAATATGCTGACCATTGAAACTGTAGTAGCAATCATTTTTTGTGACCGCCGCTTCATTACACGGCGACCACGGATCCGAACAACAAAAACAATGTCCATTATTACAATTTAATGAAGAGAGAAAGCCATTAGAAGTGCGACTTGATTAAATCGTCGGAGATGAGCAATTGTCCGCTTGCGGCGCTGCGGCGCCCTCTGTCGGCGTAATCACCGACACGCGGAAAAACTTGTAACCAGTAAAGGTTTATTGTGCCATGTAAATCGATATATGGTCGCTCAGTGAAACGATATCAATGGCAATAGTTTACTTCATCGCGAACTTTATTTGCATGACTATATTTGTAAAAAGTAATATACCTACCTAAATACGGTAAGTAGGTATCCTATAAATATTTCAGTTAACCGTGTCTTATATAATCCTGGGAGTTAATTTATATTAACGTGTGTACGAAACACACATGAGCACTCTTTCTCCCTCTATTCCTTTACTCTCTCACCTACACTGGGATGGCCCAGAGATTTCTTGTCAGACAATCACGGCGGTCCACGCTTGCATTGTCCTAATTCTATCCAAAACTTGAAAACAACATTTTTTGTTATTCTAACGCAGGGATCGAAGCCATGATTGGAAGCCAAGTCCAAACCACTGGACCATGGAGGTGTCAAAATGTATTGTTAAAATGATTTTGTTATTTTAATGTTAGTTACACATTATATACTTGTTCTGTAGAAATACTAACGTGTGAACGATATAACTACTTAGAACGTAATGTTTCACATGCTGAAACCATCTGCTCTAAGTATCGTAGATATGTATGTCCAATCCTGCTCAACCTACTTAAATAGGAAAGAAATATTTCCTTCCAGCATTTTCAATATGTGGCCTGAGATGTCTTGCAATTTAGAGCAACTATACTTGACAGTGGCTTTGATAAGTTCTTCATAATATGATAAAAAGCTTATAGAAGTAAAACTTCAACAAACAGGGCACAAAATCCTGCACATACCGGGCGACACAGTTAAAATAAGATTAGGAAGCCTTACTCTTCAAACTGATTCGATTTTGATTCAGATTCGATCGTGCCGCGTACTTCCCAATTGACGTTTGTTTACATTGATTCTCAGTCGATTGATAGTCGGGAGCACAGAAAGTTACGATCTAAAGATCCTGGTTAGTTTCAAAGCAATCCACCAAATAAAATACCAAAAGCCGTTGAGATCGAACTGATTCGATTCTCGATTGTGAGGGGAGTAAGCCTGGTGGACTAGTAGTAGACACGGCATAAGGCCGCGACGCAATATGGCGCTTACAAGTTACAACGTTTCACATTCAAAGCGATAGGTGTGATTCTATCAATCATTTCCCCTATCAAATTATTCAGTAATTCTATCGCCTGCCGCCGCGGCCGCTACGGACGGAAACTCTTCTACCGCACTTAGTCTCGGTTTGTTACGCGATAGATTGAACTCTAATGCTATTACTGAAGAAAATTGGTGACGAAATTAGCTTTGTCATTGGTTATTACATTTCGAATTATGAAATTTGAGCTTCCGTTTCGAATGGAGTAGTTATAGTAAGTAGACAGTTTATTTCGACCTTAACGGTACCTAATATGGGCGTAATGTTTCATTTTGAAGAGGAAGTGTTACGCATGCAGTACAAATGAGATGATCACTTAAGTTTTTTTTAGCTTGAACTGTTGCTTCAAATATTGAGGTTTTAGATCTAAGTTTGAAATATCCTACTCATATTATAAACGCGAAATTTTGTAACTTTTTAAAATTTGATAAGGTAGTAGTTTAGATACTGGATTAACACATGGGCTACTTTTTACGGTAGCAAAATATACGGTTTACGTGGCATTTCATATTGCGCGTACGAAGTAACCACTACAAAATAATATCATGACTATAAGCATGGTTACCGCTAGGCCTGTAGTAAATACAAATCAACCTAAACAAATAAAATCAGTAATTATTGGTGGTTAATTTGTGTAAAATGGCGGCTTGTTTTCGGAAACGTTTCATATTGTTAAGTGCTCCCGCGTCATGCGATCTAACAATTACCGGCAAAGGGAAAAGGGCCGATTGTGTTCACGAAAAAATTAACTTCTGTCAACCCTAAAGTACCACGAAATTACCGACCGGTGTGTGAACTATGCGGTCAGAGTCAACATAATTACGTAAAACAATGTGAATTATTATTTCCCGTGGCGCATGATATTCCCTAGCTTGTATTGTTTCAATCTATACTCAATCATTACCTACACTTTACCAGTGTTTTTCTTTTACCTGAGAGGCACCACCCAAATTTAGGGATAATTATTCCAACTTGTTTACAGAGTATTGCGCTTGGTCGCTGTAGGGTTTGGTTTTGTCACGTACAAATAGAGTAAAGATTTTCAATTTATTATTTTGGTTTACAAAAAATATTTTTAAACTGGGGTCTAACTGCGGTCTTAGGGATATACTAGGGAGGGACTATACATCCATGGGGGAAGAGTAAAATAATGGTAAAAAGCCACTTAGTTTAGGTTAGTTGAGTTGTGAAATATTTGTTGTAAGAGTGCTCTATCTTGTAAGTTATAACTATCCCCACTTAAAGGACTAATAAAATATAATCCATTAGGTGTATCCAGAGTAACGTTTGTTACAAGGATTTTTTCTTCGTTGGTTTTTATTGCACAACTTTCGTCATATAAGCAACCCTTTAAGAGGCCTCATAAAAATAAATTACCGGGTGATTGTGTTGATTCATAGACCGTTAGGGAAGTTGCAAATGATAGAGAAACTATTTTATGTACATTTATTCAACTTGTAAAAACAGGTCGACATTTTATACATTTATATACACATTAGGTACAAAATACCTACCGCGTCAACAATAAGAGGAATATGTATTTAAGTCAAACAAATATTTTAAGAACTGGTGGGGTAAACAATGTTTATTAATTTATTATTAACAATATATAAATTATTTTGGCACCATTAGGGGCCATGGAGTTGGAACTAGAAAATTAATGAAAAAATAAAAATGTAATATGACATTACATAAGAAATAATTAGTACTAGAGATTAGTAAATCATACTTTTCAAAAGTCACTGCATGAATGTTAGCACTAGCAACATACTAACGCACTTAGCACTCACTATTTTGTTGACGAGGTAGGTGAAACTAAATGCAACATAAGACTTGAATAGAGTCGGGGTGAAATATTTATAATAGTAAATGATACATACGAACAAGTCAGTATTATTGTTTAATAGTAATTCAATAATACATACTTATTGCAGACTAATAACAAAAGGGCAGTCTCACAAGCAACAATTTTGGTCTCTATATACTTATATTACTTTCATAGGACAACATATAGTTTTACATAATATGATCTGACAAAAATAATATTATGTACAGGGCAAAGTGGAACTAACTGGCCTCCAAAAATACTTACAAGCAAAAAGGCCCTTTTTCTAAATTAACATTTTGCCCCGATCCCATTTAGTACATCCATTTTTCAGCTGCTAGGGCATTATGCGTTACAAATATAACAGCACCTTTCACTCCATATAAACACTAAACATTAACTACTCTAAGGCTTGCTGCGTGGTTACATACACTTTCGTTATATTCCTTATCTATCCTATTCGCTTTCCAATAATACTAAATAAGTCGCAAATTACAATAAACTGACTACCGATACTCATTTATCACCTACTTGGTATATACAAATACAGTTCATAATGTTGACATAAGTAAATTAGGTTTTATATTTTTAATTAATTTTATGAATTAAATAATTTTAGTCTATTAGTCTCACATGTTACATACATTTTAACTGTAATCGTGATGTACAATATTCGTTCGTAATTCCAAAGTACAAAGCGATATGCGAATACCAATTCATATTTACATTGCGGCACTATCACAAGATGGCGATGGCGTTCAAAATGGCCGCCCATTCTGCGGTCGGTCGGGCAGCTTCGGCGGCACGTTTGGCACGGGACGACTGTACAGAAAATAAATATTAATATTTGAATAGTTGGCGCCAAATATTTCTAACAGGCGATTATAATAGGAAGGAACTTCTTAAAGCATAAATGAGCTCAAGGTAAGTAAAAACATGGTCCTTTTCGCCGGATATAACCGCCTGCACGAAACTTAAGCTAACGGGTGATGTATTTATAATGAGTGTATTGCAGACAGAAAAGTGAAAGCTAATATTTACAATACAAAGGTTTAACATACAATATTCGAATAAGCTAGGAAATACTTATACATACGTATCAGTTCCAAAAACGAGCATGCATTCCATAACAATTTTTCTACTACTTCTATACTTTGATATATCTTTTTTGGTAATAAAAATTGGTATTTTTTCAGCATACATTGTTTATAAGAGCAAGTAACCTAAGGCGTATAGTAAAACCATTTTGTTGATGGCCTTCTACAATCTTCGTTTTTCTATGGAAATTACAGACAATGTATGAAATACGACGATTGCGGAAAGACATTGAGGGAATGGTCGTATTTTAAATAAATTAAAAAAAAAAAAAAATACTCGTAAAAGTTTAAGATTGTTCCTAATTACAAAATTAGTATTATGTAAATTAAAGCGAAGTGTAATTATATATTATTATGTTAAGCTATAAAAACATGCAGTGTAGCTTAAGAAGCCAATAATAGTCTTAGCATATTTCAATAAAATAATAAATTATTGCTTCTTACTAATAAATAACATAGAAATAGCTTCTATCATTTTGCTGATATATTATGTATTCGTAAAAATGCAAATACTGCTTACCTATAAATTCCTGATGATTATAGTTTTAGGGGGAAAGCACACTAACATTATGTAGCTTTGAAGCCAAATGGACGCGAGTAAGATTTTTTTAATAAGTCAAGAGATAATATATAGATAGAATATTAATACATAACACATGAAATGTCGTATTTTTTTAAAGTTAAATTATTGTTTAATAAAAAAATAATACTCGCGCCACCGTGGGTTGCATTATAAAATACAATATTATAATGTGATTTTTTAAATGAAATAATAAATTGAACGTAAATGAAATCAAACGACCCGATACACATATAGCTTTTAATTAATCTATTTATACAGAATAAGATTAACAATATTCATAAACTATATCAAATCCAACAATCTGTTCTATACCTTTTGTCGATGGTACTATCGCTATTAACAAGAGAGCAAAACGTATGATATCGAGATGAGCTAGCTACAGCGACTGTGTAGGAACTGTTTAACGACGCCGGTTCTAGTTCGTTCACAAATACCTCCTACCTAACATCACGGTCTAAGAAGCAATTCCCAAACAAGGATACGGTAGTGTTGCCAATTTTGCACAGTATTAGTAATGACCTTCCGTGATTTCGAAATGTTTTATTCGTCATTGTAAAAGTAAATTTTAGAAAATAATATTTTAATGTAATCGTCTGATCTGGCAACACAGGATGTGAAGTATCCTTGCTCGCGAAGAACATGGGCGAAGTATATTTTATTTAAAACGCCTGGTATTATATTTTGTATGATAAGGATTTTTAATGAACGCAGTGAACCCGACACTTTGAAGGCGGACGCAATGTTGGACTGAAATGAGTAAATATACAAATTTTCATACTAAAAGACTTTACGGAAAACCCGTTTTTATGTTGGCATTTTCAGTCTGTGGCCATGTAACAACATTCCGTCCCTATTTACAAAGCCGGTCGAATATGAAACTAGTGAACGAATATCGTAACAGCTATAAGCATAGCCACTACGTGAACGTTTAAAGATTAAAATTCATTAACGATTTAAATTTCATCATCACTTTGAAATCTAATAATTGACCAAAGATATTGCTAACAGCAACAATATAAGACATCCGCTTTGGTCTTACTCGTGATTATAAACACCATACAAACTGTAAATATTTTGGCTAACAACCTGATATACGGAGGTCGCGTAAACGGTAAAGCCCGAATATATTTCAATAGTACCTTATTTTATACGTCACTACAAGACGGAGAAAAGTTTCGGGACAACGTACAGTCCCTAAGCTACTGAAACATCTAAACATTGACGTGAAAATTTGTTTCATCTGCTACGTAGCTAAGAAAACTTGTCTCGATGTGTACGCACCGCGGACGCAACCTACGTACGCGTACGCACCGCAGACTCGAGTGCAACATCAACAAATATACTCGAAACTTTAGTGTATATAATCCTAGAACACTTATAAATCAATATCCATGATATGCTGATTACAATCTGTCGCTAAAATCCAAACACGGCACCATCGTAAATAATACGACTCGATAGTCTGCACCAGATGCATATGTAACAAATAGCTAACTCTTGTCAGTTCCAAACAGATAAGAGACCCACAGCGCGTAAGTGTCGTAATAAAGGCTTGATTTTCCTTGATAAAGTATTTCACAGGTAAAAGTTGATACAAATATCAGATGACAATACACACCCGTATAATTTTATATAAAAGCCTTGCTCTCAAATGTGAAAAATTTACGGAAAGACAAACTTGTATTTTCATATTGTACAAACTTGGGTTAGGTCACTTGTGCGCTATCGGCTGCATTGAAACTCTAAACAGCCATGAGCCGCATGTCCCATACGCCTTATCTTATAAGCCATTGAATCTTAACAACATTTAACTTAGTAGTCCCATTTTATAACAATAAACCACAATCCCCTGCTCGGATTAATTTCACATCTTAAAGCGCCGCATAAGTATAATTCGCTGATAATACTGACATTTACAAAATATCATCTCTATACCAATTTTAAACTAATAATATCTTTGACAGAAAAATAGACATAGACGTAGCAACACTGCAATAGCAGGTCTTGTGTGGTCTTCGAGAATTTCGCGTTTAGGCTCCAGAAATTATAAAACAAATAAATGCTTAAGCAAAAAACTTATATTTTAGTTAATTTATACATGGTAACACTCAAAATAAAATATATTACACAACTTATACGAACTGCGTCGAAAATTACTAATGACTTAATGCTAAAATTAGGTATTTAAAACTTGAAATTATAAAAGGTATATTATATAGGGGCTTACTTAAATCCTAAACCTATTAATAATAACAATTAATTCTCTTAATCAGTTCTGTATTGGTTCCATATCCGGAAATAGATTACAGTTATTTTTTTTATGTTAGTAATTAATCAAAATAACAATATTATTGTGTCACAGAAAAAAGGAATTGGTTATTTTTTTAATTCACCAAATATAAGCAAAGATTAGTTTATTAAAATAAATGGCCATTCGTCGGCACCGTTTTCTAGTCACACAAGAAACAATCTTACAAAAAATGTGTTAAACCGATTAGTCATTAGATAACTTTCAAAGCGTTATATCAAAATAAAAAACAACATTAATTTTAAAGCAGAGATCGCTCAACTTAATGACCAATAAACTGTTACGGATTACTATCTCATTGAACATGTTTTATTTACACAGATAAAAGCACGACGCCGTTAGGTGTGTTACAAACACATTACAGCAACATTCACTTTATCGACAGTTACAAAAGCGAACGTCACTCATCACTGGTCCTTGTAGCCGCGGCATGTCTCTTGTCAATGTTTTCCATGGTCAAACAACACGAGTTTCAATCTAATATTTTTATTTCAGATTAATGTCAAATAATGTTTGACTTTTATTTTACGTTAAATTTGATGCACGCAACTCCACACGCATACGGCGGGCAAGCGTGCGTACTACAGACGTTGCAAAATGAGCCAAGTAACAATCACAAGAGACAACGCCATGCGTCTGCTGTCTGTTTACTTGAATCTGGCGAAGGCCGAGCTGAGTTCGTTCATGGCCGCGTTGGTGACGGCCTGTCCCACAGCCTGGTTGATCTGTTGCCGCATGTGCGGGGGCAGCTGGTTGATAGCGGCCGCCGCGCCGCCGCCGCCGCCGGGTCTCCTGATTATGTTATGCATATTGATAATCCATCAAAGTTCTCGTTTTTATGTAAGGAAATAGATTTATATTAAGACAACATTATCAGCCAGTTTTAACATTTTATTTTTAGTATGTGATTTTCCTTATTAGTCATTTTCACGACGATGTCGGCTGGCTAGATAATTTTATTCGTCATAAAATTAAATTATAATACTTTAAATATATGGAGGTCTAAAAATAACAATATGGTAAATCGACTGTTATAAAAATTTATTTGTGATTCATTTATGGTCATTTAATGCCATATGACCTAATTTTAGGCGACATGTGGGTTTTATCATATTTACAACGAATGTCATATATCCTTCATTAAACAGCCTAGCCACACATGGTGCTAATAATTCTTTATTGGCGTAAAGCCTAGCACTTAGCGAAGATCGCCAGTTGGATAATAGAAAATTATATGAGTTTATGTTAATTTGTTGAAGACATTAAGATAATATTAATTGAGAAACTTTATTACACCTCAAATGTGTTATTTTATAGGCCTAAGTGATTAGGTAAACCTATAAAAACATTACCTGGATATAGAAAAGAAATTAAAAAATACTTCATAGATACTTATAATTTTCGAAGACAGAGATATACGCTACAAAGAAACTATTTCCTCACAGCTTCTCTGTAAGAGCTATTTGTGTAATGTAACTGCCATAATATTACACACTCGTGCGTTTAAGTTATAATAATCTTACAGGGCAACTGTGAAAATGAAATTAACAATAGGCGTATAGATAGTAGATACTATTGACATTACATCGTCAGCGCAAGTGACCAAGTACTGCATCTTATTTGGGACAACATTATAACATAAGAGAGAAAGTATAGCAAACCGAAATAGGCTACTTAAGGACTTATTGCAGTTAGGTCATTTTGCACTTACGATTATTTTAACATAGGTTACATTATACGTGATTTAAGTAATTATTGAAGACCACACATTAGTGACAACTATACATGCAGTGCTCCTACTTTATACACACAGATAAATTGAATATATTTATGATTACAACATATTATAAACATACTAACAAAATAGTTTTATTATGAGAAAAATAATTTACATCAATATAGTGTCCCGGAATTCGTCGATTGCGCATTACCCAAATAAAGTTGGTTAAATAGAGGCCATAATTGTGCGTTTCTAAATTTTTATTCACTTAAAATGATTGAAATTTATTTCAATTATAATCTGATTTATTAGATTTTTAATTGAAAAAAAATATTTAGATCATGTCCGATTATTCAGTATTAGAATGGTTTTACCATTATAAAGATAAGTCGGGAATATTCCATGAAATTTCTAAATTAGAACATCGATAGTAAAAAAAAATCTTACTACGGTGCTATAAGGTAATGCTCAATCGCCATATTAGAATGTTGGAAATCATTTTATACCACGTAAATGAAATTTCGATGAGCGCACAACCCTATACTTATTGCCACAAAATATACGTAAAATGCGCATTGGATCATAGTACATAAAAATGATTTCATACAGAACTGTTGGTTCTGTATGAAATCATTTTCATGTTCATCAGCGTATAAATCCACATAAGATTTTAATAAAAATTGTTATGTATGATCACATACAAAAGAAAATTCGCAACTCAAAATTCTAAGCTAACATGTAATAAAATTACAGTTTTTAAATAATTTATACACTGATTTAAAAAGTTTCTGCATTTTACTTCAATCTGTGTCCGGTTAAGCACTTATCATACAATATCACTACCATAACTAGATTTAAATTTCCGCTATGTTTATATAGTTTTGGAAGCAATATTTTTTTAATATATCATAAGTATTCATGTTTCATTAACTATACTTGTATATAACATATGTATAAATATTTATAGTTCTACTGGCCGTTGTTAACTTTTGACAACAATGTTTTTATAAAAAAAATTGGGATTTATATTTATGTACCATTTCAATAATAATAATTCTGTAGGTGTTTGAAATTATTGGTTAATATTAATGCAATAAACGTTTCAACTTTAAATAAATTTAATCCTAAGAACAATACAAAATAATAAATGCGACAGGTGTTAGCTTTATGTTATCGTTAGGAATATGCCAACTGCTTTACGGACCGAATATATGCCAACAACAGTTATCGAATGTTGTCACCAGATGGCGTTTTTACTTACCGGTCGATAAAACAGTCGCACATTCAATGCCACGATCTCTCTGACCATATGTGTTATGCAAACCAATTGTACAAGTTAACAATCACGCCAGAGTTAGTACCTTATGTTCGTATATAACTTATGTTAGTAACGCGCCGCCTCCGCACGCTTAGCGCCGTCTGCGAAAACAACCACATACTCAACTCGCTTAGTTCACCAAAGCCCATCTATGTTATACTACTGCCGGCAATGGGGAACGTATGGACCTATAATATTACTTTCTTGCTTATTATATAATTTTTATTTTTTTATAACGGTATTTGATCTCATAAAGTTATTGTTACAATAACATAGCCAATAACATATTGAGTGGCAATTTCACCAACATAATAATTATATTAAAGTTAATCCTTCATTAAAATAGCATGTTATCCATCTTTTATTTCCTGTCAATGAATGAGAAGGCATGATATTTTAACAAGCCGTTAACACTAGCATCGTTGGTGAAATCGGGACTAAAGGCTACAACTATAAAATAGGCAAACACGAATATCAAATAAGCTTATTTAAATATTTACTCGACTGCGCCACGCAAAGGAAGGTATGTATAACATTTTTATAGATCCATACGAATACCAATCACCGGACATGCTTCACACTTCTAGTATATAAATTGTATCAGTATATATATATTCAGCACACAGATATATATATTTTGGGCCCACACTATATGCATATTATGGCTGTTACATCACCCAAATAACTCAAGATATTTTATCTAAATCATAAGAGGTTAATCACATTTAAACAATTTGTGTTAGATAGCATATTTTATTTAAAAGGCCATTACTGTAAGGTCATTACTCTTTTTAAAAGAGTTAAAACATTTTTTGTTCATTTAACAAGTATAGTCCGTTCAAAACACGCAAGTAATTTGTATGTGAATAAATCTCAAGAGTTACATTGGTTAGGAAAGGGCTATAACTTGTATTGTACGTATAATAGGTGTGCGTGCATACATTATACATGCACGTAGACCTGTTATGCGTACGCGCATGTGTTTTGCGTGCGTCAACGTTTACGTACGCGTCAGCGTGTAGGTATGCGTATGACGTTTCCATGTTCACATAAGCGTGTACGTATATATTGTATTTCCTATGCTTATGTACTTACGTGGGTATGAGCGGGGCGGGCAGACCCTGCGCAGGGTTGGGACGCCCAGCGGGCGGCGGGGGCGCGGCGCCGCCAGGGCGCGACGGCAGCGGGGGCGCGGGGCGACCTGCGACCTGGCCCGGCACAGGCGGGGCACCTCGCTGACCTAGCGAGCCTGTGACACAGGTAAAATTTTGTGTGTTCTGATATAAAAAAAATAATACCTCACAATGTATCTTTCCCATGAGTGTCGTGCATTGCGACAGACGGAATATGAATGGCAGCAGCGTTTCTGCGGATTGATCTCTTAGGAGAACGACTGACGAATATAATATAATAGCGACGAATTTTGACTCATAAAAAAGGAATACATTATATAATTTACAAAAAAGAATAATTATCACAGTCTTTGAATTATATCAGGTTTTTTGTAATATAGTATAACAATATCTAGTGTATATTTCACATTGTTTGCGATTTTAAGAATAATTTGATTCAATGTATCTTATACCTTGCTGCGCAGGCGCGGCGCGTCGCGGGCCTCCAGGCGATGGCGGCGACAGGCGCGGGTTGGAGTCGAGGCGACTCTCGAGCCAGTCGTTCTTGACGGGTGGCGGTACGGGCGTGCTGACAGTTGCCATGGAAACGTCGCCAATGATGTGCAACGCCTCCTTGCACGCGTGGTACATGCGGAGCATCTCCTCGCGCTTCTGAGCCTCTTCCGGCGATTCCTCCATCATTTGTGACTGCAAAGCGACGAACGGGTTAAAATAATGACGCATTTATCAGAAATGAAATCGCTGGAATAATAAAATCATCTTAATTGGTTACAAATTAGCCATAACCTTAAACATAGTCAGGTATTAATGGAAATTAAATTATTTACCTGATCGCCAGACGCATACAGGTGGGCCAACAGTTCACCGTTGATGAAGTCTTTGGCGTTATTAATGATCATCATCATGATGGTCTTGGGCACGAGGTCTCGCGTGGTCTTGGTCACTATGCGCATGTAGGAGTCGACGAGGTTGCGGATGGTCTCGACCTGGCGCTCGAGTTGCGGGTCCATACTGCTGGCGGCCGAACTGTCCGAGCTCTGGAAATAAAGCACTCAAGTAGTCAGTTCCAGTTGCTTCTTTGATTTGTGTTGAGTGAAGTAGATGTTTGACGACATGAATCTATGAAAGTGATATGTCACAAAAAAATACCCAGAAAATTGAGTTTAAACTGTAACTTTTACTAACAAAATTTTAGGATATGTAATATATGTACGACATATTCTAAAATGTTTAAGTGACAGTTTGAACTGAATTTTCTCGAAATCACAATTTTGCTACATATCACTTCATCCGTTCATGTCTTCAATTGTTTACGTTCCTCTGTTTTAAATTTATTTTCAGAAACGTTTATTAAGAACCAATATGATGAAACAAAATTTTTTATTCCAAAATTTTGTATTGCTGATGTTGATGAAATATAGTTAGTTTCATATTTTTAGTATAAGTAATCATTGTTTTTGTTATAGTCGCCGTTATTTCATCTAAAAGCTAATTTAAGCCTCTACTGCACTCTTTGTTAACGCTAGGAACACAATGAGGTGAATGATTAATATTATATGTATCATGTTCTACATAAATAAGAATTTACAAGCTTCATAGCTTACTTTAGCTGAAATAATAGTTCCAGCAAAATTAAAAGAAAACTTTTCATATACTCATGTCGTAGATTAGCTCATAAGGCGTTGTTTGTGGCGGAAAATATATCAATACCACCCCTCGTTTTCTCTTATTAAAAATAATCCAGACACAAGTTTATGAAAAATATCTTAACGCATACTTTTTGTAAAGCATGCAAACTACACTAAATAATATATTATATACCGAAATAATGAACCTCATCTAGCTAATATCCTGCCACATTCCTATTTTCATTTTTGTTTACTTACCACTGCTACATTGTTTATTCAAGGAAATACAACTGCTACCACATACTTCAAATTTTGATCTCTTCTGTTACATCAGAAATTGTTAGCCCTAACCATCATACCTTCAAGAGTAAGCATAAAATAAAAGCAATGTATAGCGAGCTGTAATGTTTTTTTTTATTGTACAGCAAATAATAAATTATAATAAATATGAGAAATGAGAAAAGTATTACGAAGAAAAGAGCAAATCTTTCTGTACAGGAAGAATCTCGAAAAGTACGCGCAGGACACAACCCATTCCACCTATGCAATTTCAATCAAATCTGTTAGTACAAAATCACCAACTCCAAAATGCGATTAGTTCAAAGACTCTGTGTACAACTTACTTCTTTATTTACACCAATCGATGATAAAGGTAGAAATAACTAAAAATAGAGAAACAACACTGCTAAAACATACTGTTCACGATAGTTGATGTAAAAGCACATCATATAGCTCCATACTGAATATGTCGATTATAAATTGTAACATTATCATAATCGTTTGAACAAGACACAGCATACAAATGAGTAGAAAGTGATGTAGTGTAAGCCCTCACAAGTGCAAGAATGACTCACTGTTAACTTAGCGAAGTAACTCTACATGCCATGCTACATATAATTGCATGTATTTCAAGAATTTCAGCAATTTTTTTTTAATTTCATAGCATTAGACGCGTAAAAAAATTTCATTTGTAAACAGAAAAATTTGAAGTCAAGATCGTTTGTGTTAATCTATGTAAAAGAAGTATTTTCCAAATGATGTAAATAATAGTTAGCAATTAGTGTATGCGCTAGTGGTGTATGATACAAAATTGCGTAGAAATAGGTCAATGAAATGTTAAAACGTTACTGTACACAAAAAATTCTTTACGCGTCTCTTTTACATATTAGTATATACTGGTATTAAATAATAATATACAACATTTTCTTGAAATTCACCCTGGATATTCACACAATAGGATGCGTAGTGAGCTATGTGAACAGTAAGGGTATAATAAGCCGTCTCGACAAACCTCGTGTCCTTCGCTCTGTATCGCATGGTGGAACAATATATTATTGGGTAATTCAAATACACAATGATCATAATAGTTTAGATATAAAATGGTGTCATGAACACAAAACACTGCTCATAATATAAATAATTAGCCAATGAATGTGGATGTAAACACGACCTTACCTCGTCGCCATTGGACGCCTCGGAAGTTTTCTCTGGGTAGACGCCGGCTCGCAGGAAGGACGCCTTCCACGAGTCCACGTCGTCTTGGTTCTCGCATGACAACTCCAGTTGTTTGTAGTCCTGAAACAGTTTACGATAAATATTATACAAAATTTCAATAACATCGGATACCATAGCAACAATGACTAATTTTGACGAGTCACATGAGCATCGCGCGATCGTTCGATGAAATAATACATAAGTTTCCGGTTTCCTTCCTTCTACATTCGGAACTAATTCCCGAACCGGTGGTAGGTATTATAATATAGACAAGATATTCAGAAAACATTTGGTATTCAATATATTTGATGGATAGCGGCAGCATGAACTTCTGCATTCGGAAATAGGTTCGCCTACCTTGTACACGTTGCGGCCCTCGGGGTTGAAGAGCGCGAACATGTGCCGGCGCGACATGAAGCCCTGCTCGAGGTCGCGCAGCTTGAGCCCGTCCAGCGGCAGCATATACTTCTTCTCGCGCTCCTCCTCGTCCTTGAACCACGAGATGCTCTCCGACGTGAGCACGAACCAGTAGTCGCGGGAACCTCCTGTGAAAATATAGTTTGGGATACTAATACAATTACATGTAAACATAAGCAATGTAAAGCAATTAAAACTTAGTGGAATATGCTAGCTTCCTGAATCACCTGAGACGTGATTTAGATGATAGGAAGTTGCTCCCTTTAGACGTTGAATAAATTATTTGACAATATGTAATAGGCCTCTGATAATGGTGATTTAAGAAAATAGTAACATTCGTTACCGATAAGTATTGTACATCACATTAAATGTCGGAGTGTGCATGAATAAAAGTCTACAAATTAAAACATAATTTAAGCAAATAATAATTTATACTTTAACATACCTTTCATGATTCCCAGATTGTGTATGCACATGAAACCTTTTCTTATGACTTGGTTTCCAAGAGCCGATCTCGTCTTGTTTGCGTTTTCAGATTGGTTCTGTGCACTGAAAGTCAAACTGATCTCTGTCATAGGCGTCACTAAATGTAGACTAATAATAATACTTAATTCGTCAAGAGCTTATGCTACATGCGATTGCAATCATATACAACTGGAGTCAGAATAAATATAATAAAAAATAAAAATAGTTTTATTTTCAAATGAAATTTAACAAGCTATTTTCAGAAAGTTAACAAGAAAAACAAGCTACCACCGTATCTCCAACTATGGATTTGAGCCACTTTATCGATCTAGACAATTTACAGTTTACGATAAATTTTGTACTTTGATCCCAAATAAGTGTTGAAACACACATCGATAGGATCGATGGCGACTGGCACTTATTTTTATTGGTAAATTGACTTATTTTGTCACAGCAAAAAATATTTACTTGGCGAATCCAATGAAGTCCTCGTGGTTGGTGTTCATGTACGCGAGCTCGCAGTCTATGAGCATCACCAGCTGGTCCTTGCACTGCTGCTCGCGGGAGCGCACGTGCGACATGATGATGCGCTCCGTCTCCTCGCGCAGGCGCGGGTACCGCGACATCTAGGGTTAAGTTTATTATTAGTTAAATAAACATTATTTCAGGCTGGTAAGGCCTACATTACATACTTAAAACTACACACTTTTTAGCGTGTGGAATATACGTCATGTAGACTACGATAAGCATTATAGGGCCCATTTAAAATACACGCTGCCTTTCAACACTATAGCGGGGATATAAAAATTGTGGAATTCTACGACACTGCTGCGCATGCCACGTCCGTACGTACCTCTTCTGCTGCGGCGGCTAGGTGAAATGCCACTATCTGCCTTACCATGATACTTTCATACTTTTTATTTATTAATTCACGATTAAGGTAAAAAATATTCCATTGTGATGGAAATCCGTAAGAATTCTGTATGTACATATCGCGTCTAACCAGCTGCAACGCGTATCGCCTAGACGTATATCCGGCGAATTAATGCGATCTTATCTAGTTTTTACTTACTCACCCTGTCAGTGCACACGCGCACCACATTTGACAGTTCTTGCACGACCAAATCGACACACTTCAGGCATGGCTCTTTTAGTCTGGCGATTTGTTTCTTTACTATAGCCTCGAACGCCATGTCTGGTGTGAAAAGACCAACCTGGAAAAGAACAAATTATAATTTATCAAGTTTAGCAGATATTGCAGGCATTCTTATTGATATCATTGTTTCAGCTTATACCTAGTGGGAGGTAGTCCAACACTGCGACGCTCTGCCGACCGTTTCCACTCGAGAACCTTTCTGCCCCAGCGGTTATCAGATCTGCTAGCCTAAAGCTTATGTCCAGCCCACTGCGACTTCAACTTGCTAATGAACTGGGCCATGTTGCCAGTTAATTTGGTTCTGCTACGAGCATAGCTTTTTCCATAGCATTGATCGATACGAAGTTTAAGGATAAGGTCCAATGTAACTTTTGGGAGACCAAGTTTCAGACCAATGATAATTTTCAAACCGTATAATATGTATCCTGATCCTTACCCTAATACCGTGGATATTTCGGATGGCGAATGCGATCTCTCTACGCAATTCTTTCTCGTCGAACTCCATTTTGACAATCTCGAAGGGGAACCGTTCGTGGAACAGTCTGTTGATTTTGGCACCGCCCGACAGCTCGATCGTGTTGATCTGCGCCGATCCAGAACCTTCGATGGTCCTCTCGAAATCCGTCTGTAGAGTCTGGATCATTCTAGAATGATGAATTGATTTTATTAAATAGGTGTGTAGCCATCCAACGAAAAAAAAATATAATAGCTTTGTAGTTAAATATATTCAGATTGACATTCTCTACAAAACTACTACATTTTTTTATTGGCTGGCTACTTTAATATGTGGCCCAGACTTGTACGAAGCGTAAATCATGTCCTTTTATGAGCTAAGACACTCACTGTAACATAGCCTTGGTCTTGATGGAGGGGTCATCGGGCCGGAAGTGCTTGTACTGGTCGACATCCTTCTCTAGCGTCAGCAGCTGCTTCTGCAGCTTGTCGCGCAGGCCGGGCAGCGTGTCGCGGATGTGGTTGGTGAGCTGCTGGTTCAGCACGCGCTGGAGGTACGGCGTGCCGAGCCGGTCGGCGATGTGGCGGTAGGATGGGTGGCTGGAATTGATAAGGTAGTTTATTAGTGACTAGGTGTACCCGCGACTTCGTTCGCGTGGTTTTTGAGTGACTTATACCGTTTATGCAGCGCACGCAACGGAAGTTCCCAAATGTGAATAATTTTCCCCGCTTTTGCAACATTTCTCGCTGACGCTTCCTCCTATTGGTCGCAAAGTAATGTTATATAGCCTCAAGCCTTCCTCTATAAATATCCAACAAAAAAAGAATTTTTCAAATCGGACCAGTAGTCAAAAAAACAAACAATCAAACAAACAAACAAACTCTTCCGCTTTATAATATTAGTATAGATTTGAAACTGTACTCAAATACTATATGAACGCTTAAAAGTATGGATTAAATATAATATGTTTCATGATCCTAAAATTACGTGTCATTGGTTGAAAAGAAGTTTAATACATAATTTTTGACCGAAGTGGCAAGAGCTGTCAAAACAATTTAATAAAATTCTAATTAATTTTCTTATTCGTTAATTAGATGTTGATTGTTGGGTGAAATTAAGCAATAACCTTTCAAGCAATTTGAATATCCTCTAAAGTCTGATAACGCTGAAAACAATTTGCCTCGAGTGTATGTAGGTTTCTACCTCTTTTACATAATTTGCAAATAATGGAGAAGCACTCATTAAAATAAATATTTTGGAAACTTACAGATCCTGTATCGAAATAATTATTTCACGCGTTTTTTTCAACAGAGAATAAGTTTACATTTAAAATTAGACAAAATTCTCAATTATATAGGTATCATGTAAAACCCAATTTACCGACAAGCCGCGGGTAAACCCAGTGGTAAATATGTTATGATGTAAGAAATAAAACCACATTATTTTTCACCTAGTTGAGTAATTATTATAACTTGTAGTGGTCGTAGCTTGTAACCTCGTAAGAGACGTGACTTATGGGATATTCTACATTCTATATTATTTCAATATTCACATTACATAATAATTTTTTTATCTATTTGAAAATTGAAACGTAACAATGGCCAAACGAAGAAGTATTCAATCAAAGATGAAAACAAGTAAACATTTTGCGGCTAGGAATGTATGACGTCATTATAAACATATGAGTTCACCTTGTAGCGCGAACATTATATTTTAATCCTATCAAGATTACCTGTGATGTATCAAATTTATGTGCAACAAATAGACTGAATAGTTGAAGAATAATTAGAAAGTACATACATCGGAAACTTTAACTCAAAATGTGAGTAATCCCATACAACGCTACTGTCA
This sequence comes from Celastrina argiolus, assembly GCA_905187575.2. Taxonomy (NCBI): domain Eukaryota; kingdom Metazoa; phylum Arthropoda; class Insecta; order Lepidoptera; family Lycaenidae; genus Celastrina; species Celastrina argiolus. Next base: position 6,350,274 of record LR994584.1, on the reverse strand, counting down.
TTATGCCAATCCGCATTCAATCGGATTAAATATGATCAGCATTTATTTTCAAAATATATTCCCAATCCATACGTAATCGGCATATGAGAATCGATGCCCTGGTACTCGCTATTAAAAATAATTTTGTTTTTTTCATGAACATTTTTTCTAACGTACTAAACAAATGACTTGTTTACAAATACGAGGTTTAGACTTTGTACTGCATCAGCCAAGTGAGGTTATTAGCTTCAGATTTTTATAGTTTTTACTAATGTCACAAATAGCGTTCTTACCAAAAAACGACTATTATCTATGTAACAATTCTAAAAAGTATTATGTCAACAGGTACAGTTATTAAAGAATAAAAACAAATATTATGATGCTAGCACTCTTTTGTATTGTGGTAGTAGTAAATAGTTAAAATAATTTATTGGCATTTAATTACAGCTCTAAATCCTATATGTATTTACTCTCATAAGTAATAACTAAAGTGGCCGTTTTAGTTATTGCTTATGAGAGTAAATATAGTATAGGATATAAAGCTGCAACTAAATGCCAATAAATTAGTTTAACTATTTAATTAAAGTTTTAACCGATTACTTTTTTTAATAAAATCTTTGTGTCGTTGTAAAATTTATTTTAAAAAGAGTGGCGCTAGTCGCGGTTATTCCTCGCCTTAAGACTAAAATAAAATAAGTAATAAGAGGTCGGAACAGCACTAATATTTTTGATTATATCGCTTAAACGTAACACGCACTATCTCAGATCTATAGCTTACACTACCATGCATTTGTTCAATAACATGTGATGGTTTAACACGTCGGCCAATCTTTCTTTCACATTCCAGACACAACATTTACATACTTTTGTTGGGTATCTAAGAGACATAATCTAAGCGACATTAAGTCTTTATAAAGTTCTAAGATATACAAAAGTCCTGGCGAACTTCGATGTTGGAAGGCAAAGTTCGAGGTGCATCAACACACTCACTCTCTCTGCTAGCAGGTTATAATTATAATTAGGTTGTGGTTATCATTTTTTCGCGGGATATTGCTAGATATAATATATTTAAATTTTATGTTATGGATTTCCGCAAAGTAACGCCTGATTCGATTAACAATCACTTTTAATCAATTTTTACGAAGTACTCAAATTTGGTCCAGAAGCATTATAGCGGATTTTGGTTTTATCTCTCAATTATTATCGGACGTGAGGGGCCACCCTAAATTATGGTCACTAGTGGCACCAGCCCACTCACCTGAGGAAGAACTTCCTCTCGGCGGCGAGCGCGGCGCCGATGTCCTTGCGTCCCTCGATGTCCTTCTGCGAGCGGTTGACGACGCCGATGTACCCGCGCCGCAGCGGCAGCAGCTTGTTCTCCAGCACGTCGCGCGCGTCCGTCCCCTCGTCCATCAGGTCCAGCTTGGTGATCACGCCGATCGTGCGCAGACCTGGAAACAGTTACTCTATCAGTATTACTGTACAATTTACCGCCTCCGCGGGTTACATTGCGTACATACTTGAGCGCTATAAAATTACTCCTTATAGCATAGCATTGCTTGGTATAATTTCAATTAAACCGGCCATCCAAACTACAATCAGTTTAGTTGCTTTCACAGGAACGTAAATATTAAAAACGAATGGTAACAAAATCGGGGTCTAAAATTTAGCTTTGCTATTTGATATTTTTTTTAGATATATGCATATAAGTATATCATGCCCCCGTCCAAATTTCAATTATACGACTAGATAGCTAAGGAATCAAAGAACTTCTTATGCATTTATTATTTATTTAGTAAGGACTGTTTTATTGGAATTTAGGCCTTCTATCCACTGGGTTGACCACGCGATGGACATAATGGGACGCGTGATTTGGTCGTGCTGTTGTGTAGAAAATATTGAAGTAAGTAGGTGGTTCCATGAAGATTCGTAATACATAAGTAAAAGGTTGTGTTTTGGACGTTTATTGTACATAAATACTGCCCCTACGTAGCATAAAAATTATATGATTCTTTAGCTATCAAATGATGTCATTGAAATTTGGACAGCGATGCTAGATATATTGTAGGCTGCGAAACTTAACTGTATACCTAGATTTTTTTATATTTTTTTTTATTGCAACGGAATAATACAATAAAAGCAACTACAAAAACGTCTTCACGACAAAGTCCAAACGATAAACTATAAAATCATAGAGTTATCTGTTTTTTCTTGTTGTAACTATCGTTGGACACGCGTCAATGGTGAATTAGACAAGTGACTAATTATGGCGTGGATAATGTGAGAAAGTAAACTGGTTACCACGTAATAGTATTCCGATCGTTCATGGACAATGTTAAAATTCAAGAAAATCAATTCGATCTAGCCGAAACAACCTGTTAGAAAATACGACATACATGCCGAGTACCGACATAATATAAAACCTGCATAATATGTTATCAAGGACTTTACAAATATGTTCGTCTGAAATATGTTAAAGTTATCCAGAGGTCCAGTCCCTGTATGAAGCCATCCATAAATTACGCCACACAAATTTAATTATGTTTTTTACCCGTCACATTTGTAAAACGTTTTATATTTTGCAATTTTACATCTAGCAAATAATAAAAAAAACACTAGTTTTGAAATTAATTTTATTTTCGTCTTAGGCTTAGCTTCGTCGTCCAATAACAAAAAGAAAAAAAAAGATTTTGAATTATGACGTAACTAACTTTAGGACGCCTCCCACCCCCTTACTTTAACATGTGACGTAATTTAAGGGTCATCCAAAAACTACATCACGTGTTAAAAAGGAGCCCTAAAGCCGGGTTTACATTTACCTTGGGGATCCACCTCCTTGGCGAGTTTGAGCGCATCGCTGTTGGCCAAGTCCGTGTTGGCGGGCGTGACGGCGAGGATGAGACAGGACTCGCGGCGGATGAATTGGAAGATCATCCCCTTGATCTGCTGCTCGATGTCCACCGGCTGATCGCCGATCGGCACCTTCGTCAGGCCCGGCAAGTCGATCAGGGTCAGGTTGAGCACTGGGGAGGGAAAATTTATATGAGGCCATAGTATTAAGTTTATTGTACAACAAAATAATATAATAATAGTAATATCTATAGACGCTTCACACCAGGTCAAGGCAAAGAATGTAATGTAAAGCACTAAGCACATTGGTCCCCGGAACTTGTGTTACGGAGACCAATGTGCTTAGTGTTTTTTCAAATGAAATGAACAATGTTCGCTATTGGTATCTAACTCCTGTACAATCGCAGAGGAAAAAGTGTGTGAATTACAATATGTTGCTTTGGTTCTGGCCCTACTAAATCTAGATGTCATCGCTTTTACCACTTACGAAGTTCGAAAACAAAATGTATGGGATTTGACGTAAGCTTTGCAAAGAGATATACGAATTCGCTTGTCATTTAGCGGAACTTATGTCAAATCCCATACATTTTGTTTTTGAGATTCGTTAGTGATAATAGTGATGACCTCTCGACTAAGGGCTCAGGGCTCTTTTAAAATGATAGTCAAATTCTGAAGAAGACCAAACGATAAAATGTATTAGTTGTGTATTTTTAGTGCGGTAATGCCAGAGGTATAATATAAACAGACATCGTGAACGCTATAAAAATCCATTAAGCCAAGACGCGATATAATGTAGAACGGAAAACGATCGTTGAAAATTGCAACACAGCCTTGGCCTTATACGCATCGTGTTCAACGAAGGTTGGTTCTGGAAGACGAGAATAAGGCGATGTACAGTCCACTAAATACATAATAATGTGAATGAAACTATTATATTCCTTACGGCCGAGTACTAAAACGATAGTTACATTACGCTCAAGTCACATGGTATCCCATGTGTAGAAGGGACAGCCTGAGAGCCTGTGAATAGGAGGGCTCTATCTTTAAGTAGCGTTTCAGTATTCGGTTGTTAGATCATTAATACTCGATATCGATACTTGCAAAGCCAAATTAATTACAGATTTAGAAAATATCGATTTACTACAGGCAAGTAAAAACATTTTTACACTAGTATGCGGGCTACGATGCTATAAATTGAATGAGTTTGACCATGAAACGATTGAATATGAAGGAAAGTTAACAGCGAAGGTTGGCTTGATAAAAGTAGAGTAAGTATATATATTATTATGTATATCGTCGCTTTACCTTCTCAACCTCTTATTTAAAAAACTACAACTTTTCAGTCAAAAAACTTAATAATTTTAGATTTTATTGTGACATGGATTTAGTACATATAATCTCATTTAAAACAAAATCCATGTCATAATAAAATTATTAAGTTTTTTGACTCTACTGAAAAATTATACCTTTTATAGATACGAGGTTGTGAAGGTAAAGAGACGATATATTGTTATATACCGAAGAAGTAGGTACGAGTACAAATTAAAATCTGCATCTCGTTTATAGTCAACTGAGCCCAGACAAGCCAGTAGCAAAACTACCGATGCTGTAAAGTTTTACTAGAGGTTTATAATCTAATTAGAAAGACACGCAAGACGCGTAATTACATTAACATGCGTAAAAGAAAGGGACCTACTAAATCGCGCATCCAAAACAAAAAGATAGCTGAATTTAGTTGGTGGTAAATTAAATTAATTATTGCAAGAGGTCGCCCTATGGTCGAAATTCGCCCAAAATAATAATTAATAAAAAAAATAACTTTATTACATTTCTTTTGTCTCTAAAGAAAATAAACAGTGTAGATACCTAACGTTACGCTTTGTTAGAGCTGATTGTTCAATCGCCAGTTAACTTGTTCCTGAGGAATAAATATGCGACTTTGAAAGATTTTGTACGAAACAAATATCAGTCACATGTGTTCCACAGATAAAAAACTGCAATTAATCGTTCACAATATTTTAGCAAGCAACTGCACAAAATAATCAGACAAGACAAGTAGCCGTAGAGTAAGTAGTGCGAATTACAGAAGAGACAAAACATCGCACGTCATTTTAAACTGCATATTATTATTTCATTCACATTTTACAATAACACGGCGCGGGTTCACGGTGGTGATAAGCCGTCGAGTCGTGGGCGTTGACAAGTTCAATGTCTTTTCCGCGCCGCTGACTAGTGAGTTAGCCACTCGTCATGACGGATACAGCGAAAATTGTCTGCCGCGACCGGTAATGTTTAGCCCAGAACACTGATTACGAAAAACTCATCACCAACAGAATTAGGTTAGGGGATCGGGATTATGTTATGACCTTTCATAAATAGCTCTATAGACATTACATGTCATAAAACTATTTTTTAATTTATTATGCAAAAAAATTTGTCGAATTTCAATTTGAAATAGGAAACATTCTCCATCTTCTTCAAATATTCTTTCTTACAAAATTGTTTACAAAATCGGTACTAGTTCCCTACATAAACACTATCGTTGTAATCTTTAATATGGTCGCAAAAAGTATTGATACCTAACGTTACGTATCAAATCAATCGTGTCCGTTTCTGTAATCATTTTGGCGGTGCCTCGCGCCCTATTTTTCTATTATTTATTGCTTATAGACAAATATAGTGGTAAATACAAACACACGTATGAGTCAAACACAAAGGATTTCTAGATAAGATAGAGCATCGAGATTAAATTATCTCTATCGAGACTTGAAATTAGGGCATTCGCGTTAGGCGACTGCTTAGATATATTCAGTACAGCGTGCATTTTATTAAATCATCCAATTTTTTACTAGGCTACTCTAAGCTGCAGTGGTAGAAATTAGACTGGTGAATGGTTAGCAGAAACAATTGACATCTATGTATTCGTAACGTTACCAAAAGATTATTTATTCAAGATGTCTTCGCTAATATCACGTACGAAGTTCTATAGGTAATTAAAATAAATATGAATTTGACATAAGTGCTATTCTAAACATCGTGCCATACGATTTCTTATGTCATTTATAGAACCGTATGTCAAATTCCATACATTTTTGTTTTTGAACTTCGCAAGTGATAATAGCGGTGACATCTTAATAAGAACTCAGCGCCTGTAAAAATGACATTTGGTAAAGTAACAAATACGTAGTTGTCAATTGTTCCTGCTAGAGCTATAGAAATTGTCCTGAAATCACCTACCGGACAAGGCGGACATTATCTTACCTTAACAATGAATAATATTTTATTATATTAAAAGTAGGACACGTGTATACAACAAACAATAATCTTTTTTAATCGCATTAAGTTGGCAAGATCGTCTGTACACGGGCAATGTTCAAGATTATATTACAAACACGTAAGTTATTCAAATGCTATTGGTCACGCATAGTAAATTATATTTTCTTAATATTTGTTTGTCCGTTTGTTTTATAGTAGTATTTTCAAATCTAAAAAAGACGTCTCAGACGAGTTATAAATGGTCTTAGATACGGTATAAGGAATGTCATTATTTATCATTATCTGTGATAAGATTTATATAATAGATTTATTGTGCGAATAACTAGTAGTAACTAGATGGATTTCATATTTATCTTGTTTTAATTTGCTATAATCGACAATTTAACTAATAATTATAATATTTATTTTGGAGTGAAATAGATCGCTTTAAGTCCCGATTTCACCAACGCATGTTAGTATTAACGGCATGTTAAAATATCATGCCTTCTCATTCATTGATAGGAATTACGAAAGGAACAACATGATATTTAACGAAGGATTAACTTTAACATTGGTTGGTGAAACACGCCCTTAGAGTTTAAACAGGGTTAACAAGAAAAATATATTTTTTACGTGAAAGCGTCATCTATTGATATTTCGTATGAAAACTATCTGATTTCATAACTCTTAACACTGTTACTGATAGATGGCGGTGTATAGCGTTTAGTAACATAAAGGGCAATGTAAATTTATATTGTTGTCTTTACATAAGCAAGAAAGCATATGCCCAAGTTTCTGTAGCCGATTTTGCAAAACGTTATATAAATGGATGTGGTCTGTACTCTGTAGGTGCTATAATAATATATCATATAAATTATAATGTAAAAAATAATGTAAAAAATGCGACGGACGGAAGTGTACACCCTGATGCGATGATAAAGTTGACACTTATTGTCTTGTGATAATTGTCTTGTGTATAAACATTACCACTCTTTTGCGACGCTCAGTCGGCTAAAAATGATTGAAGTCAAACACATAACATACGACTACTGTAATTCGTTTATAATCAGGATAGCACCCTGAGGATACAAATGTTGCTACTAGCTACTAACGCAAATTACATCTACGTAACTATTGATGATTGCTGATCGTGCGAAGAATAATTGTCGGTAGATGGAGGTTTTTTTAGTAACTTCCAGTAAATCGTAAGTGGCTACGTCCGGTCAATCTGTTGAGGCGAGTCACGTGAATGGCGAAAAATAAATGCAAGGAAACTCGAGTCAAGATTCTACGTAGTATGTTTTATATTGCAGACAAGTATGACGTTCGTAGAGACGCCTCTACCTTGTCCAGCACTTCAACAGAGCAGAAATATTGGTGATAGGAAAGCACTAAATCCCTACCGCAGAGATTTGCAGCAACAACCACAACCATATAGTTGAGTTCGTGAGAAATATAGAACTAGGGTTAGTACTAATTGAAGACATGAATGGATGAAGGTGATATGCATTCGAGAAAATTGAGTTCAAACTGTCACTTACACATTTTAGATATATATATTTTAGACGTATTAAGTACATTAATCTAATGATCCGTATCTAGAATCAATGTACTAATACGTTACTACATAATATTATTATGCTAAGTCCCGATTTCACAAACGCTTGTTTGCGTTAACGGCTTGTTAAAATACCATGGCATCATTCATTGGCAGGAAATACGAGAGGGTTATATATTGTGTTGGTGAAATTGGCACTAAAATGTTTGAATGACAGTTAATACCTAATTTTCTTTTTACGTAATTTTTTTTGTGATATGTTCCCTTTTTTATTTGCGATACCTTCATCAATTCATGTCTTCAATTAGGTAGGTACTACCTATAGCGCGAAGGAGTCACAATAGATCCAACGGGTAGCAGCAGTGACGTAATAGCTTTGACATTATGGCGTTTCCGGTCCTAGAACTCAAAATACATACCCTGCGGTATACCTATTCCCTCACCCGTCGTCGTCGTCGTTTCAGCAATGACGTCTACTGCTGGACATAAGCCTCCCCCAAAGTATTTCAAAGGGGGGGTTTGTAGTTCCCTATACTCGCCACGCTCGGTGGGTTGGCGAACGCAGTTTTAACATGAACAATGTCCGGATATATTATATTCCCTCTGTCTCCTTTTACGACTCCAATGGAAAAGACGGGTTGATGGGGAGGTGGTATTTACTCACTCCCTAGATAAAACAAACTGCAAGCGTATAAATACCCCAGTTTTCTTTTGGACAATATTATTTTCGAACAGGACTTACATAATATCTACTAAGTCATAGCTCTTCCACTACATAGTATTATAATCTGCCAAAGTCATACTTTATGGCTTTAGCTGCGTTTCCACTGACGCGGAGCGGGGCGGAGAGGAGCTTAGTGCCCGAATTGACCAATCACTATGCTCGAAATCTCCGCTCCGTTTCCACGGAAATAGCACGGGCATAGTGATTGGTCAATTTGGGCACCGCTAAGCTCCTCTCCGCCCCGCTCCGCGTCAGTGGAAACGCAATCTTATCATGTCTATGAATATAACAAAATGAAGTCTAGCATGCTTGATAAAATATGATAAATATTACTATTATGGATAAAATATCTAGAATAGCTGCGTGTTTATTGTTAATCAGGCAGTTATCTCGGCACTTGATCAACACTGACTCATAAAATAATTGCACTCATGCCTCATACGCAATGGCGTAATATATGGCAGCAGGACATTTCCTTAAGGGCGAACTCATGTCTCCTTAGGCTTTATAATATGTACCTTTTATCTTTGGTATCGGGTCGTAAACTGGTGTTATGGCCTTGATCGTTGACCGTTGAAGATTCGTACACGCTATTTTAATATGAATTTTCCCGGTGATGTGACCCTATAATATATTCCATACATTTTGTAACTAAATAACATTAGGTGTATCTATTACACAATATAGAATAAATAATAAGAATGGTAAAAATACAAGGTGATAATATTTTAGGGTGTGTAATGTGTATGTGCCCCCTATGTAGAGTTTACTGTGAAAGTACCAGCGCTGGAAGACTTACTTTCATATTCGTATGAGAAATGCCCCAACATCTCCTAACTTTGCCCATACAATGATTAAAAAAAAAGTACTTCTTTCAGGTGCGCTTACTAGTAGGCTACATTATAGGCAGAAGAAGGCAAATTAGTATTTTCATTGGCTATGTATATGCACTATCCTTTAAAAGCACCCGACACAAGCCTATGTCAACCTTATGCGTCGGCGTAATAGCGATTACCGATTGTACAACGAACTTTCTTATACCGTTTAAGCGAATCCGGAACTAAGCCGATTTGGATCTCCAGCAGGCTCACTACCGACACAATTGAGAATAGAATCAGTTCGATCTCAACGCCTTTTGATGTTTTATTTTGAGGACTACTTTGAAACTAACCAGGATAAAGAAAATCGTTAGGTCATTACTTTTTATCTATAGAGATAAAAAGATCGATTGATATAGATCAATCGACTAAAAATCAAAATAAACAAACGTCAATTTATTCGAGATTACGCGGCACGATCGAATCTGAATCAAAATCGAATCAGTTTGGAGAGTAAGGCCCCAGAGCTCTTTGAATCAAATCGCCACTTATCAAACAGAAAAAGATTATTTCAGAAAGTAAATTTTAAATGCTGTAATATTTTTTCGGATTCTTCGTGATTATACATATTTCTGAATCAAAGAGAAAATCTTCATGTATTAGTATTTTCATATTACTGAACAATAATAAAAAGCATAGGTACTAAAATACACGGTTAAATAATCGCCTACACCTTTGACCTTTCCGCAAACTTGAGAACAAACTCTATCAATGAAACTCAATCCGTCTTGTAGAGACAGCTATCTTCTATTGTAAGTAATCAATACCTGAAAGATAAAGCTTACTTTGGGATAATCACTTATTTACCGATCGGCTTAATACTGTAAGTAGATATCAAATGTCTTCTTCTACCTGAGTTTTATCCAAGCTTCTAACTTTCATCATGAATATCTCGTAATTGAAATCAGAAACTAGGACTGCACTTAGATATAACTAAAACAAAATAAAAATTTAGAATTAATTAATTTTGTAAGGTTTTTATTTATTTTCTAGCAGTAAGCGGATGATGAATTATACCTAAGAAGTAAGAACACTCGTCAAGTCATCTTTCCAACAAAAAAACTAGATCAAAATCGGCACATGAGTTTGAGAGCTACGATCCCACAGATTCTACACAGAGTGTCCATACACACATACACACTGATCTCTTCGACAAACATACAACACACCACTTTCGTATAGGATTAAAAACTAGGAAATACGATATTGAGATGCGACATAATGACTACATCTTCAAAAACAAAGACTTTTAGATAGCTCTACCCGTCCACGTGAATAAGCTAGCTTATTCATTCAACCTTCGCTTTTTCCTCAAATGATACGCATAATTATAGCCATCATTAACAAACAGACACTCCAGACGATATGGTCGCTAGTACACCACCCAGTATTTTCATTCACAAATGTCGTCTAAACAAAGAGATAATACTAAGGGCGTTTCACCAAGAAATGTTAAAGTTAACGCCATGTTAATTATCATGTTATCCCTTTCGTATTTTCTGTCAATGAATGAGAAGGCATGGTATTTTAACATGGCGTTAACTTTAACATTGCTTGGTGAAAAACGGCCTAAGGGTAGTTTACAAGTATTGAATATGACACGTCGGTCTATTTATAATAGACAAACTCATCTGTAAAACAAATTTGATTTCGGTTTACGCAATTATTATTGGCTACCTAATAAGTAAATACTCTTTCTAGTAAAACGACCAACCAACCGTATTTCGCTCTTTCGTATTGCAAATATTATACTATAGGTACGTATAGTAGTATATTTTTTTTGTATCTTGGTATTTATTAAGAGAAGAAGAAATTCTACACAATAAACATCTGGTCTTTTCTTGACTTGCCTTTCTTTTTTTTCTTTGCTCGGCAATTGTGCAATTTTTGTTCATTTTCACATTTATGGCAAATATCGGTCGAGGTAATATTCAAATCTATGGCAGGCATTCATTAGAACTATACAATAATTTAAGCCCTCCTTATTATAACTCAGTACTCAGTAGCCAATAAATGCAGCGCAGGCGCAGAGGTCAATAAGCTAACGTGTTCTTAATTTGATTTAAGGGGGATCGTGTTGACAGCTCACAATTTGCACAGTACGTGCTATACAGGTATTTGATATGTATCTGCTGTTCAGTTTATTCTTACCTTGTAGAGAACTACTACTCGAGAACTTGAAAGTCTAACCAAAAATGCTTTTGGAACAAGCCTATTTATCCGACTACGGAGACAGGCAATGATAAAATTTTGACATTGTATGAATGTTTGTTGCGCCTAAACTGCTGATCAGATTTTATTAAAAGTAACGTCAATAGATTCATTATAATAGCCCGGGAAACATAGGGTACCTATATAATTTATGTACTCGTTAAATTATTGTTCTAAATTGTTGTTATTGTTATTACGAGATGTAATAGAGCTGATGATTATGATGTCAATTTTGTTACTTGGGCATAATTTTTTTTGTTTATTTGGACAGTTAACACAAACTATAAAAAGTGTATGTGTACTTATGTACGCACAGATAGTGTAGCTAACTTCATGGTGTCGGGTTTTCGTGTAAGTGTGCGCGCGCATCATTAAAAAAGAATCTTTTCATTGTTCTTACGCGCCAAAAGAAGTAGGTATGTAAATAAAAATCGAGAATTGAGACATGAGCAAAAATGTTACCATTGGGTGAGTAAACGCGCAAATTGATGGGCACGGGAGAGATGCCTTTGTTGGAACCGGTGATGCGGTCCGTCTCCCCTTCGATCTCCTGCCGCACTTCATTGAAGTCGACAAACTTTTTCCCCTTGCAGTGCAGGAACTCGGCGTACTCTGCAACAAAATACACATGCAGTGATCTGTCGTCGGACAAGGAAGTAAATACTAGTGGTATCCAGATTCGGCGGCGCGGGAAAGTTCACTGATTAAGGGCGCATTCAACTTCCTACAAATTTTATGTGATATATTATCTAAACCATAACACAAATTAGGTTCCTATTCAACTTTAGCAAGTTTGATTGTTTATATTTATAAAATCTTTAAAGTCATGTTGTAAATATTTGTGATTAATGTAATATGAATACTATAATATATCTATAATATAATAACTAAAATTTAATCAGAGTTAAAAGATATAGCAATAATTAAAACTTTATTGAATTGGTCAATTCAAAAACCTCATAAATCAACTAAGTAATTAGAATTTTTCCAAAAGTCAACAAAAAACTATTTTAATACACTTAAACAAATGAGTATAAAAAATTGTTTCAATATAATTTATATAAAATATTATAATTAAATATAAAATACTAAATGTATTTGAGTGGTAAAAAATAAGATTAGGCCATCGCATACACTAAAATCTTCAGATTTGCAAAAATATGACAACATAATATATTTCAAAAATATGTACACTATGTTATATTCAAAGTGAATTGTTTAAAATTATGAATACCTTTTTTCATAATGAAGTAAAAAAGTTATATAAACGCGACAAATTTCAATAAAAAGTAAAAATTGTTTATTTCAATATAATGTAAACGTTAATTTTATGTTTCTGAAAAGGTTTGACAAAATATGAATGTAGACATATTTTTGCAAATTTGTAGATGTATCCATGTTAGTGCATGCGACTGTACATAATTGTATCCAAAACATAGCGCATATAAAGGAGAAACCATATTTGTAATTGCTTATAATAGAGCACTTTAAAATAATCTTATTAACATTTTACATGTTAATAAGATAATTAAAAAAAACATACAACCTAATTTGTCAAGTTTTAGTATATTTGTGGTACATAATTACTTATATTCTCCATTATTATCATCTGGATTATCTTCAACAGCCAAAAATGTTATAAAATGGCATATTATAATCTTCTACAATTCTTCAATCAAAAGCAGCAATTAAAGCCTTTTCGTTGTTTTATTCAAAGAGGAAGGAATATTCTAAGGAATAATTTTCAGCAAAAAAAATGTGATTTAAGAGGTTCTTGAAATAGCTGATGCAATTATGGTATGTAGGTATATTGACTTACTTAATCATTTGTGTATTTTTTTGTGTCAGACATATTAATTAATAAATCTATGTCATAGGTTGATTATGCTATCTATAGGTGTGTCAAATCCATAATATGGAACTGATAAGAAATCAAAACAAACACGTGAACAAGAACAAGTGTGTAAAGTTCCAATAGGATTGCACAAAGTTAAATGTAAAAAAAAAGCATTGAACAATAAACAGATCATATTGAAAACCTGGTTTTTATGAAGTGTGTTAAAATTGGCTAACAAGAATGGGGTGGTTTAATAAACAATTAAAAATGTTATTACTTATTACACTTTTGAGGCCATAACATTTTTTGTTACAATAACATTTTTGACACTGTTAAATACATATTATGTATAAATTAGTAAAAGTTTAGAAAAAAAATCTTTTTTTGGAAGTAACAAATATCAGTAAGGAAATTCCTGCTTGTCTATCTCAAACATTTCACAATTTATCAGAATTATAGTACAGGAAAAATGACCTACATAAATTTGAACAATAACTAATAAGACATAAATAAATATTACATACCTGCTTGGCCATTGATAAGTTGCAGAATAAGTGGGCGTCGGGTTACAATTCCCGATCCTCTTGGAAGAAAATCTCTGAAACAAAAGGTTCAATAAATTCTAATGCCTACTAAATATGAATCGACATACAGATTTAAATTATCCATTACCCTAACTTCTTAGGTACATTTGTCAAAAATTATATCATACAAAATAAAATAGTAGATTACAGTGACTGCGTCTAGTAGCTGAGGTCACAGCAGGACTGTCACAGCCAAAATTTTGGAAAAGTAAATTGAACTGTGAGTATCATAAGTGTATACTAAATATTTGCATAAAAATCAGATCAATATGAGCCAGTAGTTGCAGTGCTTTACACAAGGGGTTACACTAAATTAGATACCTAATGATACTAGACTCTAACACCAGTACCGCCAGTAATCTTGAGTTATGAATATAGTTATTTAAAGCTTCATTACTTAAACATAAAAAATTACACATCAACAATTATAATGTTGGAGGAATATGAAATTTTATGTGTATATAATTTAAGATTTAAGTTATAGTTTATGGTGTGCAGAAATATTTAAGTTATATTTTTCCGAATGCTAGTAAATACTAAACTCTATCTCAGATTATTATTCACACTGGTAAGCATTTGATAAAATTGCACACCATAATAAATTATTATGTATTATATCTAAGTTTTTTTCTAAGATAGCTTAGAGGCAATAGAAAACATTTAAGTGTAAGACTAAAAATATTTATAATATTTATATTCAATAATATTATGGGAAAACTTAAATGTCAAAATAATGTAAAATTGTTTTGGTGCTATTTTACTTCAACTGATTACTTATTAAGATTACTTACCCTTTTCAAATAAGAAATTAGTCTATGATGTACCAAATAACCTAAAGTAAATAATCTTTACAGTAAACCAATGATTAGGAAAAATATTTATTATTAAATTATTCATAGAGAACACAGCATGTTTCATTCTTACAACTATGACTCATAAGTTAAACCAGCCAGTCAATACACCATATTTTATGTAAAACCAAACACTTTTGGTTAAAGTTCATACTATTTCAACTTTAATAATAAATCACAGTTGTGATGGATCTATTTTGTTCTGTTTCAGTTTGCTATATTAATAAAGACACATTTAGAGTAGGTTTTTAAATTTTATTTAACAAAATAACATGTGGGTAATTAACTTTATGGTATAGCTAATGAGTTTAACATTAAAGACAACTGTGAAAATGATTATGACAAACTGTATGTTAGTAAAGAGCATAAGGAGAACTAGTAAATCACTACAAATTAGTGTACAAGAACTATGTAAATTATGAAAGGTACATAATGTTCATGTCTTTGTTAAAATTTCAAATAGTACCCAGTATGTAATATGTATAAGTGTAAAATCATGGATGTTATTGTTTTGCATTATTTTACATGCACGGATAATGGTTATAGTTATCAGCACGACTGTGATATGCAATAAATATTTCAAATATAGTCTTCGGCTGTTATCATCTCTAATACCTTTCAAATAAATGTACCTAATAAAAACTAAGCATAGGCCTTCACGAAACGAGGAACTAGATTCTAGAGTTGCTAGAGTACTTACCTGCCGACAAAATTTTCTAGAACCGAACTTTTTCCAGCAGATTGACTACCTAAAACTGCAATTTGTGGTAAGTCCAAAGACATATGTACGCCCATTTGCACAAATGCATCTTGTAATTTGTTAACGATGGGAATCAATTGTTGCATCCCATAATTTCCAGCCATTTTGTGAGATATACATCAAATTTTCACCGTAAATCACTATAAATGCACTGTTTTTGTCTGTACTTCACATCATCAATACACTGCTACTGACTACTTTATTTTTCAATATGGTGGTTGACTGGTAGGTGGTTGGTGATCGTTGGTCGCCAGACGCGAAATGTCAAAAAGACTACGTTCCGTTTTGTTTAGAATTATTGTCAAACTAACTTGCTTAATATGCTACAGTGCTACAGTCCAAAGAGCTACAGAATACATACATTTAAGTATGAAATTTTAATGTGAACTTAAAACAAATCGTTATCCAAATTAAAATGATCTTTTAAAAAGTAATAACATCAAACCTAATAACTATTTAGCTTAAAGCGTCTATGATAAAAATCGTCCGACGCAAATTATGTGACTTACTCGACTTACCACATTTAAAAGTACCTACAGTACCTACTGTACGTCTTAGCCCCAATATTGTAATATTATTATAAGCCCTTGTCCCTGAATAAGGCTTCAAGAGTACAACATCTTTTTTATAATTTTACTTAGGTGTATTGTTAATTAATAGAATGTCATTTTATACAAAGTGCGCTGCCAAACTTTTTTGATGGAAACCTTGTACCTAGGTATTATGTTAAAAGTCTACCTAATAAAAAATGGATTAAAAAATCTACTGTAGTAATGTGCTCAATAATAGAGCATATTTATTTTATGTACCTACCTAAGTACACAAAGGTTTTAATCCCAATGCTGGGTAACTTCGTCCAATATTTAAGATTCTTAATTTATAGAATATTATAATATTATGTTCAGAATTGGACTGGATGCTTTTTATTTAGAGTTGAGAATACGTTAAAATATAAATACAAGTTAGATAACAAGATCAATACCGTGTGACATGCGCATTAAATGTGGGCCATTTTTACTATCTTGGTATAGTCTTAATAAACCCATTTATCATATTAATTTATCTTTAAGCTATAATGAGAATAGCTTATATTAATTCTCGCTATAATATTTTTGTCTAAAACTTTTTGTCATAATAATTAATCTGTTTACGTTATATATTAATACATAACATTACAAGGTTTTTCAGAGACAATAATAAGTATTTATAATTAGGTCAATCTGATACGTAATATCAATCTATACATGTTAAACCTTACATAATAATAGCTTTTTCTTTAAATTATAATTCATTTCTAGAAAAATCAATCCCATACACATTCATAAGAATATTATTTTCTTCAAA
This sequence comes from Celastrina argiolus, assembly GCA_905187575.2. Taxonomy (NCBI): domain Eukaryota; kingdom Metazoa; phylum Arthropoda; class Insecta; order Lepidoptera; family Lycaenidae; genus Celastrina; species Celastrina argiolus. The sequence goes on along the minus strand of LR994584.1, from coordinate 6,333,443 downwards.
TTATAGATAATTTTTTTTTTTGGGTTAACTTATTTACTTTATTGAAATATAGATTTATGTCTCCCTTACCTGCCGACGAAATTTTCTAGAACAGAACTCTTCCCTGCAGATTGACCACCTACAACTGCAATTTGAGGCAGGTCCAACTGCATATGAACTCCCAACTGTGTAAATGCATCTTGTAGCTTATTTACAATTGGAATCAATTGTTCCATCCCCATATTCCCCGACATGGCTGCCGGTTTTCTCTCGTACTCTTCTTCTTATGAACTACTTCACCGATCGTCGCTTACTGATTTCTGTTCATCAATATTATTCGTAATGATATTGCGCAGGCGTGAACGAGACTGGCAACATAATAATATAACTATTTCAGATAAAAACGGAAACACCGCCTACTATACAATCTATATCTATACTAATATTATAAAGCGGAAGAGTTTGTTTGTTTGTATAAACGCGCTAATCTCAGGAACTATCAGGTCCGATTTGAAAAAAAATATTTTTCAAAAAATGGGCAATAAAGCGGTTTTTGGAAAAATATTTATACTATCACGGTATTAATTCTTATCATTTTAAATACGTTAGTTGGCTAAAGCATTCCATGAAGACTATATTTGCCCTTTAAACCATGCAAATACAATGAATACTGTAGTGTTTGACAACTGATTGCCTCTCTACCGCCGGAATATACCATGTACAGGACACTGAGAGTGGGGATAGTATTACCATAACCGCAGTGATGGATAGACGTGTCTGACGTAATATGGTAGTTATTACTAGCGGTACACAGAGTCAATTCTTATATGTGCATACTACAAATACTTTAAGAGATATAGCAAAATTAAGATTGTTTCGCCGTGAATCGACCGGGTGCCGCGTGTGACGTGAGTCGCGTCTGAGCCGGGACCGCGAATAGGTAGGAAATAGGAGCCCCACACATATTTTATGATAAGAAACTAGGTATTATTTTTCATTAAATAAATAACTACAAATACTTAGTACTGAAATTACAATTACGCACACAAAACATTACGCATGAACAAAACAATGAAATGCAGTGCAACTATAGATTTTTTCGAATCAGGTGATAATTTTCAACCAATGAGTGACATTAAAATCCCGTGAAAGCCGAGTTATCGAATACATAGCTTGGGTAAAAATACTATTAAAATGTGCTAACAGACAGTAGCGGTTATTTGAATTTAACCACGCACAGCCGCAAACTGTGGCCCCAGTAAAGCTAAGGACTCACGAAGCGGTTTTCACCCGCGTCCCACGGCGTTGGCGGAAAGGAGTTTTTTTTCCAAACTCACGAGACCGGAGTTTTGTGCCGCGGTTGCGATTATCACTCGCAAACGTGGCGGTTGATTATCGCGGGACGGGCGGTTGCAAGACGGGTGGTTAAACGATCATTTCAGTTCCAGACCATCCAAATTTTCAAAATCGTTAGTTAAAATACCGCAGATTTCTTCCCATGCTTTGAGTGTCAAGTTCTTGTACTTATACTCTTCTAAGCTCTTATCCCATTTAACTGGCCTATCTTGAACCAAAGTAATTAGTAGACCGACTTCAATATCCATTTTGTTGACAAACGTGCGCGTGCGTGCTTGAACGCGTACTACGTACGTAACGAACAACGAGTCATAACAACAAGCCACTGCCTGCAAGCAAAACGGCGTCGGATTTCTAACCTCCTCCCGCCCACCCCGCTGCTGACGTGCGGTCGCCCGCCAACCGATCGCAGAACGCGCGGGTGCAAACCGCCGCGGCTGTGGGACCGCGACCCGCGCCCGCTGGTAGAAGATGACCGCCGGTGCAGCGGGGCCCGCAAACAATCGCACTCGCCGCGGGCGTAAAACGCGTCGTGAAATGTGCCCTGATTTTTTACATAAATATCTGTATTCTGCAAAGGCTGCGGGCCCGCAACCGTGGCGGGCTCGGGTGAAAACCGTTTCGTGAGTCCTTAGCTTAATAATTGTCAAAACATCGTCATCAAATGGTGACTAATATTGTGGTATTTTGAGATGCTAATTATTAGACAAATACAATAATAATCCGTATCAAATGAAATACGTTAGTCACTTTGAAGCATTTCATACACGTAATAATTGCTGTTTACACCATAAATTTTATAATAATACTAGCTGACCCGTGTCCACTTGGGCCCTGTTCCACTTCCAAACTCTAAACGATCTGAACGTTTTTTTCGTTCAGATTTGCGTTTCTTTAGCACTGTTTAGGATCGTTTTGAACTGTTTTCATGTTCCACACGCACTGTCAGCTGTCAATGTCAGCGTTATGAATTTTCTGAACGTTCAGAGCGTTTTATGGAACACACTGTTGGTTGAGCCGTTGATAGAAACCGTTTAAACCTTCCCTGGACTTCCACGAACATTTCAAGACCAAAAGTAGCCGAATGGCGAATGAAAAGGCGTCGGCGACGCGGAGTTGGGCGTCGGCATTGCGGCGTCAGGCGTCGGCGTCGCAACGTCGGGAGTCGGCGTCGCGATGTCGGGCGTCGGCGCCCGACTGGTTTTGGTCGCAGCGTAATGTTATATAGCCCAAAGCCTTCCTCTATAAATGGACTATCCAACAAAAAGAGTTTTTCAAATCGGACCAGTAGTTCCTGAGATTAGCGCGTTTAAACAAACAAACAATTCACATTTGGGGACTTTCGTTGCATGCGCTGTTTAAGTTAATCAAACACCACGCGAACGAAGACGCGGGCACAGCTAGTAAATAATATAGGTACAGTACATAAAAAAACACTTATATCTACGACAGTTGGTAGCTTTATAGATATAGATGCGTTGCTAACATATCTGCCACTACATACCTACAACCTACACCTACTACGTAGTACCTAACCCTATAACCTTCAGCTCAAGTGTCAAAGAGTTATCGACCACTGTGGGTTGACGATGTGGTAGATAGGATTTCAAAGTTTGATTTTGGAATGTGGGAGAAATAGATATAAACAATAGGCAAATGTCGTTAAATAACGCCAACAGAATGCTAAGAAGAGCGCTGACCAGAAGGTTAGGGAATGTTTGGGTCCACTCCCACATGTTCCGCGTTTGTTGTACTGCTGGCTCCACTGACCTTGCTGCGAGCACTACTCCTCTTCAGCGGTGAGTCGACGAGCGGTTAGGCTATGTTGGGTCCTGTGGAAGAATGGCATCTGAGCAGATGGTAGTCGACCACTGGGTCGAGTGTGCCACACTGCTAAATACTCAGAATGAATGAATGATGAATCAATGAATGAAGAAAAGGGTATTCGCTAGCGAAAACTTGTTGGGGGAAAGCCAGAGCCCAGGAAAAAAAGACTTCCTCACATTCCACTAGCAGATTCTTTTGCTATGATAGCGTTCCTCACGTCTGGTACGTTCGTATGTTTCACCGATGTTTTGGCGCAGCATTAGATTCTGTATTTTCTTTGTTGACCTTTTTAACTTTAAGTCGTAATAAAGAACTCCGAAAGATCTTTAAATAAAAGTAACAACCTTAAAAAAAGGGTAAGACATCGATTTGCTGTCTCTTTCGGCGGTATTCCTCTATTTTTGTGATACATAGGTACAGTTTCGATTTCAATACAACTCCCAGGAACAATTAATCATTTAAGGGCCGATTTTTTAATTGTCAGATAACTTTTATCTAAGGAATAAATATGTGACTTTGACAGATTTTGTATGGAACAAATGTCAAAGTCACATGTTTATTCAACAGATAAAAGTTATCTGACGATTGAAAAATCGGCCCTTACGAAGATAAATAACTCATTTACTGTATAGGTAGGTACTTTCTTTATCTTCTAAGTTTAATATAGGTACTTTCTTTACTTCTAATCTCGTTTTGGATAAGAGTTTCACATTACGCGATACGATATCACTTTCGAACGGCAAAGGCTCTTATGTCTTGGGTGAGAGCGTATTTAAATTACGTGATACGATTAAAGATTGTAAAATATAACAAACGAGTGTCGACTTGTCGCCTTTCGTGTATTCGATTTTCAGTTCTATTGTATTAGCTTAGAATTAATTTTCAGGGCTCTGAAATTTTCCTGGCTTTCCGGATTCCGCATACAGAGTAAATACTCGTGACATCAACATAAATGCATTTTAAAAAGCGTAATAACAAACTCAGATATATTTAATATTAAGAAACATAACTTTTTTCCTACTAGAAAGCTTCTAAAAAGATTTTGGAAATATTCCAAAATGTTTGCGAGTATTACGTAAAATGAAACTCAGCAAATGTCAAATGACGGATAAAATAATACGTTCATTTTAAAAATTAATCTTTCATTATTTTATTTTATACCAATGGAATAGAATTTGAGATTAAAACTTTCCTAATTTTTTTTTAAATTTTAATTTTTTTTGATCTTTGCACTCCTTTTAATCACGTTTTGTTCTATTAACTTCAACTTTCCTTTCTTTATTTATTTATGAACGCATTTATTGTAGTTTTCGTATTTTTCTGTAGATGGCTCTGTTCATATTTTATTCGCGTCTTTGTGAGTTTTGTGACGTCACACTATTGATTGTTGAAGAGATAGTCTTCTTAGACGCCATCTTAAAACAAAGTGATATAAGTTTTGGTAGAGTAGATTAGGGAATAAATCTAAAGTAATCTTCAAAAATACATTCACTTACAAACTTAGATATTTATAAAATCAATTCATTAAATATAACGGACCGAGGTACTGGTTTATTTTGATTTGAAGTCTTTATATATTGGAAAAAAGTTACTTTGTTATTTACCGTTCTTTTGACTGTATTTTGTTTGTACCGTTATTGTGCTATAAATAGTACGAAAAGATATAAAGTGATGTGAATAAAGTGTTTAAATTGATATCTTTTATTGCTTATAATCGATCCAGCGTCCCTCAGCCTACGGATGTAACACGTCAATATAATTCAGAGGGCAGGGCTAGTTTCATAAAAAACATCCAAGTTTTTTGTGGATTAAGGGATATTTTACAAAAAATTGTAATTAATAAGTGTATAGTGTACGTGTTAATGTGAATATTTAATAATAAAATAGTCGGTGCTAAGTGAAATCCTTGTGCAAATGAAATCTGTGGGAAAAGTGGTTGTGTAATGCATAGATTGTAATGGTTGCAGTTGGTGGTCGGTGCGAGGGTAGTCTCCTGATGGTGTGTATATCGCAGCATGTCTGCACTCTCGACGCCGGGCGGCGGAGGCACTACGGCGCAGAGCAAGCCGACGTCCGGCAAGCAAAAATATCAAAAGTTGGACATCAATAGTCTGTACTGCGCTAATCGGGTAAGTTTTACAAAAAACATGACTCAATTTTTTAAAAATGCATACGTAACTTAGTCACCCCATAAACTCCATAGTTCAACCAACCATAAAACGAACTATTAAGACCTACTTGTACTGGTCTTAAAGTTATAAGTATTGTTTTTAGTTGTAATGCAGTGAAATACATGTAAATTTCCTTTTCTATCCTATTTCTTAAGGTTGTTCAACACACTCTCAATGTTTTTCTAGTATCTATAGTCACTTCAGTACTATCTTTTTGACAAAAATAGTGATGTGAAAGTGAAATTAACAAATGACATTCTTTATTTATAGTAGAATAGTGTAACTGAATGTTCTTTGTTTAACTACTGAAGTTCATTAACCCTAATCCTAGACATACATTCACCTTTGTTTTAACAAGTTAAGAGGAACTTTTTATATATATCTTTAAGTACTTTTCCAAAATAAGTAGTGAAAGGTACAATTTTTTTTTCCTTTTTACATGAGGTCAATAATTTTTTTGTGTAAACAAAAACTTGGATATGTTACAACTTATTTTATAATATGATGCTAATTTTAAAAATACAGCTGTATTGTATATCTATATTAGTTCAAATTTAAAATAAAATTTAATGTAGTTTAATTTCTATTTTTTTTTTATTATATTGATTTTTTTTATGTTACTCATCTTCTTCATTTATGATAATTCTAAATCCTTTGGTGCATTATTAAGAGTACAACAGATTCATATTGAAACTATATTTGTTTTGTGTTTGGTAACAACAAATAGTAAAATACAGTAAGTCTTAATAATATACAACTATACATTTCAGAACGAGAATTCAGAACCATCATCAGTAAAATCTCAACTAAGCCGTAAACATGGAATGCAAAGTCTTGGAAAAGTTCCTTCTGCAAGGCGTCCACCAGCTAATCTCCCATCTTTAAAAACTGAAACTGGTCAAGATTCTAATGCTAAGTATGTAGTGTATTACTTATCAAAGAGTAGTGTAAATAATTGAAAAATATTTGGGTATATATAAAACCTATCATTTGGTGTTGCCATACTTTTCAATTAAGTGACAAAGAAAACATTGAATTGCAAATTATAGTTTGTCCTTGATAAATTTAACCTTAAGGTAAACAAACCGAAAACATCAAAATTTTCCCATAATCACCTTTTATGCACACTTATCAACACTTTCACAGGTATATTAAAGGATTAAACTTCATTATCCAATACATTTTATAACAATTAAACAATAATTATTATGTTTAAACATCAAATGAAAATCCTTTACAGAAAAAGTATGCCATTTTGACACTGCCGATTGTAGTAATATAAGCCTATAGAATCTATGGATTCATAGCAAACAAAAATCATTGTATTAATAATGGCCAATTGGCATCACTGACTACTCTTTGGTTGTGTCATAGATGGGTTTGTTTACATTTAGGTTAAATTTATCTCGGATGTAATATAGTTGTGCAATTTTTTTATTCGCAGCGGGGTGTGTAGTATTTTATAACATATTCTTTAATTTTTTTAGCTCTGTTTCTACTGCAACAACAACTGTATCTGCACCAGTAACATGCATTTCTCAGACAATAGTAAGTTTTGATTATGTTTTAATGTGAAATTAGTTCCATTCTTTTTTGATATCAGAACAATAGATTATATATTATTATTTGTGTGACTAATGCAATATAGGTACATTGAAAGATGTAATTTTTTTCCAAATACAGTGCACCCAAAATGAAAGTTAATGATTTTGGCAGTCTGTATGTTTGTATGTTCTACCATAATGCCTAAACTGCTGATATGGCTTTAATGTTAAGGGTTTTAATGGATTCATATTAATAGTCCTAGTAACATAGTAAACTGTTTTAAAATTTTACACAGACATTAATCTGGAAAATACGAAAGTTAGTGTATAAGGAATACTACATCAATCAATAGTTTTTTTAAGAAACTCTCAATTGTTTAAAGTAAATTTTTTTTGTGACTTTTATAAAGAGCATTTTCACAAGACTTACAAAAATACTTCAAAATCCCAAAAGTATTGATGGTCTCAATTCAATTTTTTACTTTTGTATTGATGGTTTCAATACAAATTTTATAAAAAATTTACATTCAAGTACTCAATTGTCTGTATTTTCGTTTAATATAAATATTTCTAATATTAGTATTCATTTCAAGATTAATTTAATTTGTGTAATTTGACTCCAAAAAATTATTTAAATTGTTATGTAATAATTATTGTCAAAAAAATAATGGGGATGCTACTATGAATGAAATAGTTTTTCTGATAAATAGCATTGTTTTTCAGACAACAACACCAAACAGCAGTGTGGCTGCGGGAGCAGGGTCTGGAGGATGGGTCCCCCTACCACCACCAACATCACCACACTTCCGCACAGAGTTCCCCTCATTGGAGGCTGCGGCCCAACCTTCACACCGGTCTGCGGAGCACACTGCTACCCAGCCCCAACTCAGACCACAAAGTAAGCTATGACTTCAAAAATGTGTTGTACTATGACAAAAGTTTTAAGCATTGTTATTTACTGTTATGTAGAATCAATATTTTATTAATTAATTTAGCTCTTTACTTTTTGTGTTTTGTATTTTATACATAGTTACTGATCATTGTGCAACAGTCAAATCATTTGGGTAAATATTTGTTTTTCCAATATGTGTAGCGGAAGGCAGTTGGACGTGCGGTGGTACAGCCGGCGTTCGGCCAGAAACTTCATCGTCTCCCGTCGCCGCTCCCGCCTCCACGCCCGTTTCACAGCAAACACCCGCCTACCGTGCTATTCTGCCATCCTTCGTACGTAAATTGTTTATCTGTATATCATGTAAAATGCAATAATGCATAATTCGAATAATATCAATACATAGTATAAAACAAAGTCGCTTTCGCTGTATGTCTGTCCGTATGTATGCTTAGATCTTTAAAACTACGCAACGGATTTTGATGCGGTTTTTTTTAATAGATAGAATGATTCTTAAGGAAGGTTTGTATGTATAATAGATATAGTAGAGAAACACTGATAAATTTAAAGGTTTCTAATGTGATGTCGTAAATAAGCACGTTTTTTGCGCTTATATTGCAAACGCTGGCTGAACCCTACGAGATAGACCAAAATAATGTACTACAGTATTGTTCACCTTAAAAAGTTCAACAAAAAGTCCGCGATGGTATATGTCTATCTTAAAATTTAAATATATTTTGTTTCGCGGGATATTGCTAGATATAATATATTTAAATTTTATGCTATGGATTTCCGCAAAGTAACGCCTGATTCCATTAACTATATGTCTATCTCTTAGGGATAACCCACCATAACCATTTTTATCCTTTACTAAAAAATGGTTATTTACGAAGTGATTTTAAACAATACAGCATTAATCCTTATACAATTAAGTACCTTAAATAAATTGTGCATTTATTATAGATCAATATGCTTTTTACAGCATGTAATTTAAGCGAATATTACCGAAGATATTACAAATTTAAAATGCAGGGTCGTAGTTGTTTGCGCCGCGGCGGTACCGACCCGCGGCCGGCCGGGAATCGGGCGGCGTAATATATAAAAATGAATTGCTGTTCGTTAGTCTCGCTAAAATTCGAGAACAGCTGAACTGATTCGGCTATTTTTGGTCTTGAAATATTCGTGGAAGTCTAGGGAAGGTTTTAAACCTTCCCTAGACTTCCACGAATATTCGGTTTCTATGCTCAACGAAGTGAGCACGGGTCAGCTAGTTACTTATAAATAGTTAAATAAATCTTTTTGAATCTTTATTCACACTATTTGTTTTTTATAGCTGATGAAAGGTAGCAATGGAGCTGGCCTCGGATTGGGAACATTGGGTACTCTTCGTGACAACAGAAGCAATACAGGAGGTAGTAACAACTCGAACAGTAATTCGAGTCAGAGACCAGCGCCCAGGCAGCCTGTCACGCCCAGGGCGGTGGAGGTGCTCACGGCACGCCCCATCCTTCGTGAAGAGCAAATATCTTCACTGGATGATATTTCACGTGACGCCGGATGGGCACAGCATGACGATATTGATTATGAGTAAGTATTGTAAAAATGTAGTTAAAGTGTAAGAAGACTAATTTCCTCATAATAATTTTTATTTATGGGAAAACTAGATGTCATCAATTTCGTGCACACAAAACAATATCCATTGGTATCATACACTTTGGCACAATAAAAGTAAATTTTCCTATGACTACCCTCTCTCTCTCTACTCTAATTATGTCAGTCCAGTAAAATAATGTTTTTATAACTATATATATTTTATTTTCAGTCAAAAGTTAGACTTTTCGGATGGTGAATCATCGACGCCAGCTAGTAAAACGGTTAAGAATAATAATCGTTCCAATATTGAAAAAGAACGCGGCGACACGAAAATTGAACCCGGCGATGAGGAGCAATTGTGGGCTGAAAGACGGCAAAAACAGAGCAACGAAGTAGCGCAAGCGGTCGCGAGAGCTCGGCAAAGAAAAGAAGAGGAACAACGCCGGCAAATGCGGGACGCCAATGCGCAGTCTACGCAAAAAGACAGGTCAGAAAGAGACCGCAATGATAACAGGGAACGTGACAATGATAGCCGGGAAAAAGATAGGATGCCTCTTAGAGACCGGGATCATGCAGAAAACGCTGATAAAGAGCGAAATGAAGTAAGGGAACGTTCGTTAAGAGAAAAAGAGCGCGTCGACAATAGGGAACGTGACCGTACGGACAATAGGGGGGATAGATTTGATAATAGAGAACGTGATCGCGATCGTGACCGTGATCGCGATCGCGATAGAGATAGGCCAAATGATAATAGGGATAGGGGAAGACTAGATAATAGGGAACGTCAAGATGACAAGGACCGCGATATACGCGAGAGGGACAGAAACGATAACCGGGATCGAATGGACCGTGAAAGATTTAACAGGGACAAAGATCGTAACGAGAGAGATCGCGATAGAGATAGAATGGATCGTGACTTTAGGGAAAGAGATAGGGATTATGGCCGCGATAGGGACAATAGGGACAGAGACCGCGATCAATCTAATCCAGCCTTTTCAAAACCATTTAATGCCAATTTACCGCCACGCTTTTTGAGACAGCAACAGAATAGGCATCAAGAGGAACAACATAAGGGGGGATGGGCATTTGCTGGCAACAAACAAGCACCACCCAGAAGACAAGAGCCACCGCCGTCATATAATGCTCCTAGGCATGCAAATGGACGCCGTTCTTATTCTAGGTATGTATTTTTAATTGTTATATAATAAAATTTAAAACGATATAATTTTAATTGATATAATATAGGCTTTAATTATATACTACTTAATCCTTTAATTTCTTCTATTTCAGGGATTATTCGGACCGCGAGGATGATGTTCGCAGAGACAAAGATGTATCGGCGGGCCCCCAGTGGCGATCTGAAATGCAAGACTACGAGCGATCTGGGCGTGAGCTGGATAGATCTAATTCTAAAGATTCTAATGACTACAAGGATCGACGAAATGATGATAGAAAACCATTAGAAACGCCACTAATAGATCCATTACAACATAGCCGTACTGCTGCTGATAAGTTGTCAGAAGTATTTGAAAGGAAAAGCATTGGTTTAGCTGAGCCATTTGCTTCTAGTGATACGTTGTCACAAGTTGCAGTTGCCGAAAGACGAGTCACTCCACCATCAAACATAATGCCAAGTGACTCATTTGAAAAAGATTTTGGTAAGTCTTCGTGGGCGGAAGTCGCCCAAGAAGAACAAAATGCAATATTAAAATCAGAAAAAGAGCCATCACCGAGACGTACCCTAGACGAGGTAAAAGAAATTGAAAAATCTGAGGCAAAGTCCATGAATAATCCTACACCAGTATTTAACATGCACCAGAATGCAAGCAATAATTCTTCTAATATATCAACCCAATCCCACTCAAATATGTATAGCAGTATTGCAAGTTCAAATAGTGCAAGCACTGCCCAAATGTCATCACATCAACAAGTTCATGTGCAAATTATTTCGTCATCCACTTCAGTTACTCAAGTTACAGAAAACATTGAAACACTATCTACTAATGCAACAAGTATGCAGGCAGCTAAATCCTTGTCATCCTCAGAAGTTTCATCTAATATACACATAAATGTAAAACAGCAAACACCTGATGGTATTCAACAAAACAAACAATACTGTAATCAAAAGTCTGAAAGAGACTTATCAGAATCTGAATCTTTAGCATCTAAATCTAGCACTGACCCAATCAATGCAGCAGGGCTTATTTCGAATTCTTTGGATAACGCTTCTAACCTGGATCAAAAACGTCCTCTTGATGAGAAGAGAAATTTCAGCAATGAACAACTAAATAAAATGATGAAAGATCCAGTTGAACGAAAATCAAGTGGCTCAGGATCTGAAAAGAAAGGTCGACCATATAATAGCGGTGGTTATAATGTGTATGTCAGGGGATGGGGAGGTGCAAGAGAGTCTAGAGGTCGTCGTTCAAATCGTAGTTCTAGGTCTAATAATAGAGCAAGTGAGTCGGATGGTTCAACTGAAGGTTCAAATGTAGAACGCAAAGAAAGGCGTAAAGCACCACGAAGTCCTAGGGGTGGAAAAAAACAAGACAGACCTGAAGATGCAGCTCAACAATCCTCAGAACATATAGTTACTCAAACTGATGGCTTCGAAAATAGAGAACCATTTGCTCCAAGAGGGCAGCCTTCTCGTAGAGGTAGAGGTGGATTCCAGGGAACATCTAGGCCTCCAGCGCCAGCTAAAAGGGTGGCAGGATATGGACCTCCAAACACAAAGAGTCCATTTAGTCAAGCAAATAGAGCTGTTAAAGATGGCGATGACGGGAAGGATCAAGAAGATAGAGAAAAGGCTAATAAGTCTCGAGCAAACTCTTCCAATAGGAGAGGGCGTGATAGACGTATGAAAGGAAATGGTGGTCCTCAGAGTGGGGAAGATGAAAATTGGGAAACAACGTCAGAACATTCAGAAGGAGGGACAGGTGGTCGTCGACGGTCCGGCGGGAGACCGAGTTCTCAATCACAGAAAGGACCCCATGGCGGCCGTAATCAAAATACTAACCGTCAAAATAACTCACGAAATCTGCAAACAGCTAAAAAAGATATTGGAGCAGAAAATAAGACCATTGAAATCGCAGAAGGTTTCAATGATCTTAAAATTTCTAACACTAAGAAGGATGAAGAAGTTGTTGATGATGGTTTTCAGGAAGTTCGTAATAAGAAAACCTCGAAAGACACAAGAGGCACTCCAAATACAGGCAAAGAGGAAAAGCAACCAAGATCTAGATCTAATCAAGGTGGAGGAAGAAATGGGTCTTCAACAAGAAGCGGAAATGATAAGCCAAATTCACGTGGATCTGCACCTGTTAGTGGCAAACCAAATGCTCAGTATGAAAGGCCTCGTCAAGCTAACCTAGCACCGCGATTTGTAAAACAAAGGCAGAAGCAACAAATAGGATTAACAAGCAGTTTCGGTCCAGAGACTGGCAGTGCACCTCCTCCTCCAGCTGTCAATGCTTGGGATAAACCTATTGCTCAAACACTACGAGGAAATGTAGAAGAACCTGCTGAAGTTCCTGTTGACATAAAGTCCACTCAATCTAGCCATCGTAACAGTCCTGGCGATAACGCAGCAGAACCTAAAGCAGCTGTTGTAACATCTTCTCCTCTCGGACCTGACAAAGCTGGTGTGTTAGATGGTGCAACACCTCCAGTAGAAACGATAATATTTGAGAATACTAATTACAAAACTGCACCCCCTGCAGAGGCTTTAAAACAAAAATATCAACCAAGTTCAGCAGGACCCAAACCACAAGGAGAAGAAATATGTACCGAAATGGATTCAAGATCTCTTCCATTTAATGGCGATGTGAGGTCAAGGCCTAGATCTATTCAAGAATTAATGATTAAGGCGGAGACTGGGCGACCCGAGACTGAAGGCTCTCTGGGATTACAAATGTCTTTTGATACAACACAAAAACCAGAAGACTCATCTGACATGAAGCTAGACTTTGCATTTGACTCTGACCTCGGGCAACTCACAGAAGACAAAACTAGCAAGTCACTTGGGCTTCCGAGAGGTACACATATGAGCACCTCTAACACAATCTCACCACTGGCGGCGGATCTCAATTTAAAAATCGCTAGTGTTAAAAAAGTTTGGGAAATGCCTGCAGTGGCTGAAGGTAGCGAAGAATTACAATTTGCCGGATTTGAGGAGAATAATACGGAGACCGGTGCCCCGCCAAATGTGTGTAAAGTTAAGCCGACTCAACAGCTTCAGTCGCCGCCACCGCAGCATTACAATCACGTCAGCTATCAAGGCGGCTACGGCGGGCTGTCAGTGCCATCGCCCCCGGCTGTGTTGTTCAATTCATCACAACAATTGTTAGGCTCATCACAACAACTGCCACAACAGGGAGGACTATATGGCGCATTTTTGGATCAAACCCGAGGACAATTTGGTGGATTCCCAGGAAACCCGTATGGTGCTGGCTCTGCTACTCCATACGCCAATTACCAGCCACCTCCAGATATGTTCCAAAGCCTTCCAAGTCAATATCGCATGGTAAGCCCTACAAGATTTTTGCTAAACAAGTTGTTTAATAAATGTAGTCAAAAAAGAGAGTGATTATAAATTATTCCCCATATTGGTCTGTTTTTGCGATTTTAGCCGCTGTGTATATTTTTTTTAAAGCCAAGACCTATTGCCATATTATTTTAGAAAATATGGTAAGTCGCTTAATTTTCACGGTTGGATGAACTTACTTGAGAAACACGCCTTACTTGAGATCTGAACAAAAAATCATTCACTATATCTGGGAATCGAATGAACACTCTCGAGTGCTCAAAACTTTGAGCAAAAAATAAAATTGATAAATATGAACCACAATCAATAAAAAAAATTAATTTTAAATACCTATGTTAATTTTAATTGTTTATTTGTATTTTTAGGCCGCAGCAGCGGGAGGCGGGGCGGCATTCGGGCAATCCGGACAATTGGGTAACAGTCCAAGCACGGTCCTTATTTCAAGCACCTCCAATTCCCTCATGTCGGCTACAGTCAAGCCATCTACACAACAAATTGGTGCCATTGGTATATATTTTTAGTAATACACACTTCGAAAAGTATTCTCGAAATAAGTATTCATATATTTAATGTATTTTTCACAGTCTATGTACAGTTTGTGTAAGCTGGCATGTTGAAAGCACAAAACTTTTAATAATAATAACTTACGAGTCTCTCTCAAGCGCCACCGTGGTCTATTGGTTCTGAGCTTCGCTCTGGACCTCCGGGACTCGTGGGTTCGATTCCCGCGTTGGAACAACAAAAATGTTGTTTTCAAGTTTGGTAAAGACAATGCAGGCTGATAACCTGATTCGACAAGAAAGATGATCCATGCGTCGGAAGGGGGCATGTAAAAAGTCGGTCTGCGCCTGTTCTCTCGCCAGTCGTGTCGGTTTACCGTCCCATTGGGTTATGAGAGGAAAAGAAAGTATCTTTGTGTTTTGCGCACAAGCTTGGGCACTATAAAATAACTCCTGCATAGCTGGTCTGGTTTCAATGAAATCGGCTACCGACACCAAAATCGGTTAGTGGAGCTATTATTATAATATTATGTAAAAAAGCTGTATTTGAAAACGTCTAAACTTTTAATAGTAAATTCTGGCCCCTGCTATGATCCAAATAAATTATGTTACAAGTACCAAACAATGGAAATATTAAAATACTTTTATACTATATAATATTTAATTATTTAATTATATTTAATACACATCCATGACCCACGAACACTGAAAAATTGTTTGTTCTTTCGGGTGGTTCATGCCCGTAGCCTCCGGCTTGTGGTCTTTCTAATGTGTTGCTTGTGTTAGCTTTAAACATCAAACTAAGATTATACTATGTTTGTCAAAGCTTTCCCTCATCTGTTTTCATAGCAACACATTAATTTTTTTTCTTACTACAGGCATGGCCTACCAGCCCATACAATCTATGTTTAATACAAAAAAATTCAATAGATGTCACTACTATTAACGTTTGTAAATTATAAAATGTAAATATGCCAAATTAAGTACAAACATTACAATGAAGATATTTTTTATAACATGACATTAAGCTAAATTCAACTTCTTAATTAAGAAGAAGATACGAAACGAAATTAGAAATTAGTATTTTCCAATAGTGGCGCTAGATGGCGGTTTTCGGAATGTGCCTGGAAATCGAAGAAAACAAAAATAGCCAGTCGAATGGCCAGTATTAGGGCGATACCATTTTCTAGTACTAGGTCGTGTCTCTGTAATATATCTACTTTGTTCTACAGGTAGTAAAGGCGGTGCAGTCGGTGGGGTTGGGGGCGTGGGCGGCGTCAACACGTTCCAGCAACAGTTCCTCGGCTACTCGGCGCCCGTGGGCGACGCGTCGTACTCCCTGCCCGGCCTCATGCCCCGTCCCGCGCCCCCCGCGTCGTCCTACTACTCGCCGTACCAGCCACCCACCGCGACGGCGCCCACCTACCCGCTCCAGTTCACGCAACAGGCTCAGTCGAACGCGTTCAACTCACCATTCCTCTCGTCTCAAATACACGTCGCGGCGGCAGTTCAGCAGATGCAAGTGAGTAATAATAATAGTGAATGAATAAGAGCACTGCGGAAACTTTGTATTGGCATGCAAATTATTACTTGTTTGTAAAAAAAATTGTTTCGGAGCTATTTTTAGACTTACAGAATATACACAAAAAGGTTAAAAAGACTCCTCAAGAGTATGGAAAAGCCTTTTACATTTTACCCATTACAAACACTGACACAAATATAACACTGACCAATAATATTTTGTGCTAAACTAATTTATAGTATAATTTATAAACTTGTGTGACGTGTTTTAAATTATCATCATCAGCAACAATACCGCGCGCCGCCTCTGCAACAGCAGTACGCGCCGCAGCCGCGCCCGCCGCCGCAGCTCAAGAGCCCGCTGCACGAGCACGCAAACGGCTTCGCGCAACTATGCGAGTCGGCATCGCCCACTCCCAAGGGCGCGAAGCAGCAGAAGGCGCCGCACTCCCCGCCGCAGCACAAGTACCACCCGCAGCACCCGCCGCCGGCGCACACGCCGCACCAGCACCACCAGCAGCACCAGCACCAGCAGCACCAACAGCATCAACAGCACCAACAGCACCAGCAGCACCAACAGCACCAACATCAGCAGCATCAGCAACATCAACAGGTAATACAAGTCATATATTATTTTACTTAAAAAAAAAATCTTTTTCCAATGGTAAGGTATAAAAATATGTACAATAAATTTTTTAAGACAAACATTTAAACATTAATTTGATAACAGATTCTCTCTCTTCTTAGGCCCGTAGCTGTATACAAATCAGCAAATTATCAACCTTCACAATTTAAGCATTAAAGAGCAAACTACTCGTTTTTAAATGTGTACATAAATTCCCACTATTTCTTATTCCATACTCCTACACACACACATGTACTGCATACAAGGACATTCTCCTACACTCAAAAACTGTCTATATTGTATGCCTTGGTATATGTAACCTGTTAAGTGCTGTCTGAAATTCAAATAATAGAGCAGAACCAAGGCTCCAAAGTGTTTGCAAGAGACGTATCTATTGGGCAAAGCCAGTTGACAAAGCTGAAGACCGAAGATGGACGCGTAACGTCAAATAAGTCCGAGGTACTACGGGAGATAGAGAGGTTCTATGGACAGCTGTATACCTCGGTCTCAGCTGAACCTGCTAGTTTAGCTGCAGACCCAAGAGCCAGGCTAACACGACACTATACCGAAGACATCCCGGACATCAGCCTGTACGAGATAAGAATAGCTCTCAAACAGCTTAAGAATAACAAGGCGCCGGGCGAGGATGGAATCACTACAGAGCTTCTGAAAGCGGGCGGCACGCCGGTACTAAAAGTCCTTCAGAAACTCTTCAATTCCTCCTTACTCGAGGGGAAAACGCCAGAGGCATGGAACAGGGGTGTTGTGGTCCTGTTCTTCAAAAAAGGTGACAAAACCTTACTGAAGAACTATAGGCCCGTAACAGGGCTTGAATAACCGAAAAATATCGGTAAAAACGGTTAACGGTATGACGTCATACCTTAAAATTATGGTAACCTTATATAACGGTACCGCTATTATTTTGGTACCGCAAAATTATGGTATCAAAATTTTTTCAGATACCCAAATTTGTAAAATAACGGTTTTATTAGTAGGTACCCTGCTGCCCGCCAGAGTCACGCCGATTGCTTTGGTCGTAGAATCTTGAATGTTAAAAATTACTGACAGTCGTGCGGAGTGCCCTGCCTGTAACGCAGCGTACTGCGTAGGTACTTAGTTAATAGTAAATTGCTAAATAGTTTTTAGTAAATAGTTAATAGTAAATTACTAAATAGTTTTTATTTTGACAGTTTTAGTTATAAAACTTGGGAAACAGTTAAGATAAGGATACCATTAAATTACCTATATAACTACCTAGTACCTACTTATTTTAAAAAATTCATAGTGCATAGCAATTATGTTTTATAATGTTTAATTATGTTTTATTGGTGCGTTAAGAGCGTGCATTCAATTTACGACGATGTTTCAGTTTTTCGGTGTTTTTGACTGCCCCTGACATGCATAAAATAACAAAATTAAATAAAACAATTAGAAATATATAAAGATAAACTCTTTATTTTTGGAATAGTTTTATAAAATTTAAGTTTTAAGTAGTACATTTGAGTAAATTTAAAGATTTCGGAACGCCGAATCGCAAAAATGCCGATTTTAGCTCACTTAGATAAAGAAAATAACAATTAAATCGTTTTAATATAGTTTAATTTCTATTTTCATAAAAGAGATTATAAAGTCCTTAAATGAAAAGTTGATAAAAAATTAAAAATATATATGTATTGTTAACTGCATAAAAAATCTTTTAAAAATGTCATAATTTACGTTTTTCAGTGCAGTATTTCTACTGAAAAAACTAAATTTCTTCGATGATATTATTTTTATAATTAATAATCATACTGTTGGTAACTTGACACTATTTTTTTTTAATTAAAATCCGATGTTTATCCCATTATTCAATTTTTTAAAAATTACTTGTTTTCAACCAAGCAAACGCGTCATGTAAATCACGATCTATTTAGTACCCGCTGAGAATTCGTGAGGGGAGGACGTGTCGCTCTGCGCTGGACCGTCAACGTATAAAGGTTCTCCGACCTGGTCCGCTCATAGACATGTAGTGCGACTAAGCAGAATTGACGCTTTGACGAGCATTCATATTTTTATGAGAAATGGGGAAAATTTATAGAGATTATATTATGTCGATTACAAAGTTCATAATATATAGAAAAAAAAAAACATTAAGAGGTTACCACAAAAAAGGTGTGTAATGTGTTCAGAGTTTATTTATAAAATATAAAATTTATATAATAATCATCATCAGCCCCTGTGTCTCATATCGTAGCTCCTAAATGCATTACAGATTTTGATGCGGTTTTCTTTAGCAGAAAGCTGGTGTGGTTTATACATTTAAAAATTATACTAATCATCATCAGCCCCTGTGTGTCTGTCTGTAATATCACAGCCCCTAAATTGATCAAAAATTTTGATGTCAATTTCTTTAGTTGAAAGCTGATGTGGTTTATATATTTAAAAATAATACTAATCATCATCAGCCCCTGTCTGTCTGTCTGTAATATCACAGCCCCTAAATTAATCAAAAGATTTTGATGTCAATTTCTTTTGTTGAAAGCTGATGTGGTTTATATATTTAAAAATAATACTAATCATCATCAGCCCCTGTGTGTCTGTCTGTAATATCACAGCCCCTAAATTAATCAAAAGATTTTGATGTCAATTTTTTTTGTTGAAAGCTGATGTGGTTTATATATTTAAAAATTATACTAATCATCATCAGCCCCTGTGTGTCTGTTTGTTATATCGCAGTTCCTAAATGATCGACGAATTTTGATGCGGTTTTATTTAGTTAAAAGGTGGTGTGGTTTATATATTTAAAAATTATACTAATCATCATCAGCCCCTGTGTGTATGTCTGCTTTAATGTAACTGTCATCAATATAACCGAGTATCTGGGGGCATGGCAGTGCTTCTGTCAACTTGAGCATGGCCGTACCATCAATTTCTCAAAGCAGTTTAGGCCACTTTCAACTCCCTATAACTTTGTTGTGGATTAAAAGAAGCCTGCATTTTTAGTTACTAGGAAAGCATTGTATAAACATAGTATATTTCAAATGTTATTCAATTTGAAACAGAAGTTAAATAATTATAACTTGTCAAACTTCTTAGTTTTGTCACTGACTCAATCACTCACTGACCGATCATCAAAAGTATTAGGCACTTCTAACAGACATAGAAGCTTCAAATTTGGAATACAAATAAAGGAAAAACCTAAAAAAATATATCTGTAGAATTATCTAGACTAACTAACTGCATAATTAACTTTGTAATGTCATATAAATGTATAGGATTACAAAGCTATATTTGCCCTTTTCACAAAAACACGCGTTTAGTAAATCTTCTACAAAAAGAACTGAGATCCCATCAAAAACATATCTTGTAAAAATTGCCAAGTCTCGCTACTTAGTTCTTCTACAGTAAAAACTTGTGAGATACATGTTATGCCAAGTAGGGGTTAGTCGGTCGGTCTAACAACATCTTATAGTGATCACAATCAATATTATTTTGGAAAGGATTGGCACTTTTTACAAGTTTTTTTATATGGGTTATCCTTTTCATTTCCAATAACAAAATATAGCATGCGCACTGTCTTTCTTGAAATGGTCAGACTTCAAACTGCTGCTATGCTCTGTCCTGTTCTATTGCAGGGGATGGTTGGTTGGGACCTCTCAGTCGCACACAAGTTGCACCAATATTTTATTTTTCAAATTTCGCAGGTAATCCTAAACCACCGTGTTTTAATAAAATAATCTTTAATTTTATTTAATTTTCATTCAATAATCAGACGGTTGCAAAATGCTAGTATAGCTTACCTGTTTGTGCCTGGCTACCTAATAGTTGTTACAGGAAACAATTTTTCAGTGACAACATTTTTGTCACTGAAAAAAGCATGTCCATCCCGACTACCCACTAAAATTAGTATTTTAGTACATTTTAGTGGGTAGTCGGAAGTGGGTCAGTAAAATATTAAGGGACAAACATTTCTGGACATCAAAGATGAAAATAAATAACTTGGTATATTTTTATAAAAATTAGGTTGTTGAATTTTTCATTCTCATTACTTATCCTAAATTATAAATGTGAAAGTTCGTTTGTTTGTTCGTGTGTTTGTTTGTTACTTCTTCACGTCTCATCTACTGAACCAACCACCATGAAACTCTTTTCACACAATCATCGCGCGAAAGTTGTTCCCGACGGTTCGACAGTAACGCGGACTGAGCCGCAGGCGATTACTAGCATGTCGAGTATGTATAATTTGTATTTTATAACTTAAATACCATTTAATTTTATAGAAGTATTGAAATGGTAGGTAATATTATATATATTTAACTATAGGTAATTCATTAGGATTAAAGTATCAATATTACTTGCACGCTCGACCTAGCGTTAACCTACACATGCGTGTTGTTTTGCGTCTGTGTGAGTCGATATCGGCTCTCGCAGCGATTTCGAGCTGATGAAATTTGATTGCGCGCTCATAAAATACTATCTACGTTAGTTAGTAGACGACTACAACCTTAACATTTCTTTCACAACCAGGAATTAAACATTTGGAATATTTAGTTTCTTTATCATACGTAAAGTATGCGTAAACTGCGTTCTTACGCTATTATAAATAAGTTAGCAACGTAACACGACGTGTAAACTGCAACGAAATTAGCGAGCGAATGAAAGTTGAAAGATCAAGGAATAGCAAATTGCAACGAATACCACTAATCCCGTATTGTGCAAACATGTAAACTGTAAAGTTTCGAATTGACAACGCCGCGCCGCGTCAGTGCGTGCGACGTTGCCGTGTTGCTCTGCCGTGTTTTTTCGGTACCGAAATGATTTCGGTTACGGTAGTGATATAATGATAATGAGGTATAACCATACCGTAAAATAATAAAGGTATATATCGTTATTTTGCGATACCGCAATGGTGAATTTCAACCGTTTTGACCAAACCTTTAAATTATAGCGATATCGTAATTTAGTACCGGTATAATACCTTTATATCTGTACCGCTTTCAAGCCCTGGCCCGTAACACTGCTGAGCCATGTCTACAAGCTGTTTTCGAGAGTTATTACGATGCGTCTCGAACGCAGGCTGGATGACTTTCAGCCTACCGAACAAGCCGGTTTCCGAAAAGGCTATAGTACCATAGACCACATACATACGCTGCGGCAGATTATACAGAAGACCGAAGAGTATAATCGGCCATTATGCTTGGCGTTTGTGGACTATGAGAAAGCCTTTGATTCCGTCGAAATATGGGCGGTCCTTAGATCTCTCCAGCGTTGCCGTATTGACTATCGGTATATCGAAGTGTTGAAGTGTTTGTATAATAACGCCACCATGTCAGTCCGAGTACAGGAGTACTGCACGAAGGATATCCCTTTAAATAGAGGAGTAAGACAGGGGGATGTCATATCCCCGAAACTGTTTACCGCTGCTCTGGAGGATTCCTTCAAGCTCCTGGAATGGCAAGGACTTGGCATCAACATTAATGGCGAATACATCACTCACCTTCGATTTGCCGACGACATAGTAGTCATGGCAGAATCGCTGGAAGATTTGGGGTGTATGCTCGGTGGCCTCAATAGAGTTTCTCAACAAGTGGGTCTTAAAATGAACATGGACAAAACAAAGATCATGCACAATGTCCATGTTGCACCCACCGCACTAACTGTTGGGAGCTCTACTCTTGAAGTTGTTGACGAATATATATACCTAGGGCAGGCTGTCCGATTAGGTAGGTCCAACTTTAAGAGAGAGGTCAGTAGACGGATCCAGCTCGGCTGGGCAGCGTTCGGTAAATTACGCAACGTCTTCTCGTCCAAAATACCTCAGTGCCTTAAGACAAAGGTATACAACCAATGTGTGTTACCAGTGATGACTTACGGTTCTGAGACGTGGTGCTTCACGAAGGATCTTTTCAAAAGGCTCAATGTCGCTCAGCGAGCTATGGAGAGGGCAATGCTCGGTATTTCTCTACGTGATCGAATCAGAAATGAGGAGATCCGTAGAAGAACTAAGGTTACTGACATTGCCCGTAGGATCAGTCAGCTGAAGTGGCAATGGGCCGGCCACATAGCACGAAGATTGGACGGTCGATGGGGCAAAAAGATCCTAGAGTGGAGGCCACGTACTGGCAAGCGCAGTGTGGGACGGCCACCTACCAGATGGACCGACGACCTGGTGAAAACTGCCGGGTCACGTTGGATGCAGGTGGCAATGGACCGATCGCACTGGAAATGTATTGGAGAGGCCTATGTCCAGCAGTGGACGATAAAAGGCTGAAACGACGAACGACGAAATTCAAATATTGTTTTATCTAGCTCAGACTCAGACGCTCTAATAATAATTTGTATTATACATAAGATATTATTCTATATTCTTGTGCCTTAGAATATAAGTAAAATAATTTGTTGTCTGCTAAATAAATGATTGTTATTTGATCAGTCAACAGTGCTTATCATATTTATACATTTGCAGATGGTCGGCGGTGGTAATAACGGAAGAGGCGGTAACAACGGTAACGCGATGAACCGCGGCGGCATGGTAGCGCCGCGATACCCGGCCCCCATTCAACGGCCGCATGCCCCCGCGCTGCCCATGTACCGCGCGCCGCCCGCGCAAGCGCCGCGACAGCATCACGCGCCCCGTCATAATCTCTACTACCATCATCATCAGCGCAGTAAGTGCATGGCATTGACGTGGGCTTCTCTTACCCACTAACTTTTTAAGACCCTCATCCAAATTCTCACCTAATATACAGACTAGCGCCCGGTTTCTGAAAAGCTGATCAAATTGATCAAATCAGCTAATCTGAATGCTCATTGGTGAAAACAGTGACTGCGAAGTGATGTTCACCAATCAGCCTTCAGATTAGCTGATTTGACCAATTGACCAATTTGATCTGCCTTTCAGAAACCGGGCGTAAGGCCTACCTCTGAAGGAGAACCAGCCTTCGCTACTGGTGCACATTATGTCCCAATAAGGCGATACTGTAAGGACTGTATGTATATTCACGGTCCCTCCAGTATCGTCCCGCGAGTGTCAGCAGTTTTTGTAACGACGATGTATGTTTTGCGAACGAGTGTTGTTTTCGTGGTAATTGTACGGCCAATAAATTGACAGATGAATTGATTTTTTTCGTATAACCAAAAAGGTGAAGTACAATACAGTGTAAGAAGTAAAACATGCAGGAAAATACGAATTTGTGTATAATTTATTCTCACTTACAGATGGAGCAGGAGGCACCGAGCGACCTAACGAGGGGAACGAAGTGCCGACCAGTGTGGAGGACACTAGCGACGCCGCGCCCGTGAGCGAGGCGCCCCCCGTCGCAGAGGTGAAGGCCGAGTGAGCGCGGCTCGCAGCACGCGCCCGTCTCCCCGCCCCGCTCGGCTCGCGCGCCCCGCCCACGCCCCGCCTCGCCAGTGCTCGGTTTCACGACTGGAGCTCGACCATAGCGGTCCAGTTCTTCGACGGACTTAACCTGTATTCGGGATACGTACGTTTAACCTCACTCGCGAGTGCTCGGCCCGAATCGTCTACGGCAGCGATCAACGAGTGTGTGACCTCGCACGAACTATGCTTGGCGAAATCGCTAACGTCATAAGACTTAGGTTCTCGGTATTTTCGTCGTAAATTATGAAAAAGTGATTTAATATTATTCAAAAAACCATACAAGTCAGTGCGCCTTCGACGCGTTCTTTCGTCGGTAAAATTGGCCCTGGAGGCCGCGATTGCGTGTGCAAGGTGTCTGTTAGTATGTACATATTATAATGATTGGACGGACATTCGGCTGTCTATTTGACTGTTATTATTTAAGTATATGTATGAAAAAAGGTCGGCGGACACGCTCCGTGTGGCCGACTGCACTGCGAGGACCACGCGTCCATATGACCGATGCTGCCTCGAGACTTCTCACTAGTAAATATGTAGCCACGTTTTTGCATAACGAATGTCGATGCAATATAAATAATAATTTAATTTGGAGCGGAAATGTCTGAGTGGTTATCCGCGTCTTCGGTAGACTGGTTTCCGTTGTGCTCCATGTATCATAATCAATTATAATATGCGAATAAAATTATTATGACGGATATGGTTATTTTTTCTCTTCCTTTCATTACCCTCAATTAACATGTTTCAGGAGACGAGTGTATAACTATTGTCGATGTCATGAATCTCCTTTGACCACCAATAAACTCGTTTTACAGTCATATTATATTATTTATTTCTTGACTTTGTTATACTATGTTAGATAGTACTGTCTAAAGTAAATGTTGGGTAGTGTCCATCTTTCAAATTTAAAACGGCATGTTAGTGAACTATTAAGCCGCCATCACACCGGCGACAGAAGATGTAAAGTCGAAATTGGGTTGGTGCCCCTGTGCAACAAAAAACGACCAAACAGATTAGTGTGGAGCTAGCCTGTTTCATTCATTAACCCTACGGAGTTCGAGGACCTCCAATTCTGTCTATGCGCTTTATATAACAACTTAAATTGGTTTGAGGGTTAGGACATTTTCTCCGTTTCCTTTTTTACCCGACTTCGGCGAAGCCAAAAGGAAGGGATTATAGATTTTGGCAGTCTATGAATATATATATGTATGTATGTATGTACCCTCCTAGCGGTTAAACTACTGGTCCGATTTTAATAAATAAGGTGTCAATCGATTCGTAGTGGTCCCGCGAGTAACATCTAAGGATATATAATTTTTGAAAAATTTTGGATTTTGTAAATTATACCTCAAAAACTATCTCGAAAAAAAATTTATTAAGATAATTGTATCGTGTTTAGTATCAAAAGATAGGTCTTGGCAAGCACATTACAAATATGTATTCACATATTTTATTAATTATTATATTTTATCGTTAAATTCAAAATAAACGTTTAAAATGCGGTCGCACAAATATAGGAGTTGTTAATTTCTTTCTATGCGTTAATTTAACGTCACTTTAATGAAAATATAATGTTATAATTTACGTGGAAACAGAAAAATGTAAAATCAAATAAAAGCTTAAAAAACTAAAAACCCGACTTCGCAAAAAAGGGGTCTAAAAAGGCTGAAACAGGAAAATAATTCAATTTGAAATCCAGATATGCATAGGTACAAATATGGTCAAGGTAGAGCCGTGGTCGTACCCGCTATTGGGATTGTATATTTCAACAGCAGACGAATATTATTACCATGGCTCTACCTTGACCATATGCATATCTGGATTTTTATTTAATTATTTTCTTGTTTCAGACTTTTTAGACCCCTTTTTTGCGAAGTCGGGTTTTAGTTTTTTAAACCCTGTCATATAAATAGGCGTCTTTAGTTTCCTTGACATGAAATTGTAATGATTGCCAATATGTTTTTACAATCACCTGACATGCGGGTGAAATCGCTACTGATGCTTAACGAGGTCATCCATCAAAATAGATATTGGTTTTACAGACTACAAATTAGGTTATTCCGGGAGTCATAAAAATGTCGATGATGAATTAAATCTTGGTAAACCTATGACCTTTATAATTTTTATAGTATGTGACGACTAACTGGCTTGATAATGGATCTAGTCATGTATTTATTGTCTTTCTTGCTGTCAGAAAAAATTGTGTCGTATTTTTTGAGTTTTAACGGACGTGTATTTTACACGTATGACGTAATGTGTTGCCACGAAACTAAACCCCCTATATATTTTTGTAGCCACGTCCTAATGTTTTATGTTTTGGTATGTATAATTTTTTTCAATTAATTATGAGTAGGAGTCACGCCCTAATCTAAGCAAAGTTATGAAGCAGTTTTCGTTTGGCTGGTAACCAAAAGCAACCCCATGTTTTGTCTTGGTTGTTCGTCTGGACAAGAGACGCCAAATCGGCGCCAACAACTTTGTAAAATTTTTAACTAGTAGAAAATTGGTAATAGAAAACAAGACATTCATTATATTATTATAAATTAACCAGTGTTTGATTATAGTGTTTAGTAAAATTGTGCGAGAAACCACAGTATTAAAATCTGAATAAATACTTATTAATAATATAATTCATGTTTTATTTTTGTAAAACTATAAACTAGGTACTCTATCCTTGCAAAAACATAACTTGTAAGTAATTACAAGTTTCGTACACTTACACTTAGTTGATAGTTCATAAACTGTAAAAAAATGTGAGATCTAAGTATATTTATATTACGCAAAGTCGGGGTTAGTCGGTCGGTCTAACTACATCTTACTGTTATCATATAAATTTTATAAAAAATTTGGAATGTTTTAAATAAATAAGTAGATAGTAATCCCCTGGTAAGCGAATAATGTAAAAATAACTACGTTAAAAAAACCGACTAACTACATTACCTACTTATAAAAAATATTATTTTATTTTTGAGATGTTGAAGTCGGTTTTTTTAAACGTAGTTTCCTTTTTTTGCATTTTAGTGTCTAATTCAAAGTAAACTACAGCAAGATAAATCCGTTAGGTAGCTACGATGCTACAGACGAACTGTCAGACACCACATACTCCATATTTATAATTTTCACCTCCGTTTTGTGTCGAGAGTCAATTACAAATGCAAAAGTGAAAGACTCCTAAATTAGTCGTACTGAAACTACATAATACATCATCTATATAAAATTTTTCCGTACATACCAAGGTATGATACACGTCAAGAAATTGGTGAAAAATGTTCATAAAATAAAAAATACAAGGCCAAACTATGTAAAGAATCACGCAAATCGGATCATGGTTAATAATCTAGATACACGAATAAACGGTGTACATCTAGATGATCTAAGGTGTACAATGTAGGTACCTACATAAAAACAGGCCTAATTGAGAACATCTGCCTTTTCTGGAAGTCGGTTAAAAATTAAAATTATTTATAAAATAGTACCATTAAAAAACGTACGAATAACGAGATGGGAACAATCGATTATACTTGTACGTGAAGTACGAGAGCCTCCGGTATTTCGAATTATGCAAGTCCGTAACACCATGGGACTCCCATGATGGGAGTTCCAAATAAAACTTATCTGGTAAGTCCATGACCATTGGTAATGGCTTACCAGTTACCATCAGGCGATCTGCTCGAATTTTGGATAATCTAAAAACCAGCCCGGTCCGACTCGGACATTTTCTACCATCTTGAATTTTCCACTTTTCGAGCTTGCCTCCTAGCTTTTAGACTTTACAGGGTGAACGCCTAAATTTACAGAAACGCGCTCGTGGAATATATTGCACCCACCAATATATTATTTAAATGACATTTATCACACTATAGGACAGACGCGAGAAAAAAATCATCCCCACTTTACGTATAGCTTTTTTAACAATTTCTCGACGTAGTTAACACATAGATACACACGTACTTTTCCAATTATAAAAGTTTCGTTTTTCTTGCACTATCCGTTTGGAAGATAAGCCGCGTATGGACGGACATACACAATTAATATGCAACCCAAAAGACGGAGTGGTCTCAATTTGTAAAGACAGATAGACTAATAATAATATTTTCTTTTAATTCACTAAACTGATATAATTTAATGTTCCTAAACAAAAATATGTAATTATTAGATAATATAGAGCAGTCACGATAACTTTGGGATAAGATTATAGGACCTTTACTCATAGCAAGGGTAAACTGTTTGGAACAACATTTTGCATTAAATTCCTAATTTTTATATTTTTTGCCTCAATACGTAATGATCGCGATGTATACCTAATATAAGTAATCTATTTCTTTTTAAACGCAAATATATTTTAAATAGGTAGCATTACTAAGCTATATTATAAGCTGTTGTTTTTTTAGGGGTCCGTACCAGGGATGAAATGGATATGATATTTCGGATACGGATATGGATATGAGAATTTTTCGGATTATCCGTTTGTTTCGGATAATTTCGGTTACGAATATTAAATATTGGTTACCTTTTTACAGAAGCAACACTTATTTCGGATTTGGTTATAGTTAGGGATATTTTTTATATCGGATATCCGATAGTTTCGGTTACGGTTAGGTTAGGGAGCTCCCTAACATCCCGTCTGTCCTGCGAGATCTCAAGAACCGCGATATCTAGACAGTTAAAATTTTCACAAATAATGTAATTTTTTTTGCCGTTATGTATAACAACAAATAATAAAACAATAGCGATATAATAATAATCTGAATAGATTATTAATATTAATGATAATCTTAATAGATTATTAATATTAATGATAATCTTAATATATTATTATTATTACTTATAACAGATAATATCTATGGTCACACAATTTACAGTTTACACAAACGTCAGTAAATCTAGCGGCTGACTTGTTATCTATTTAACTAGCTCCGTGTTAAGTAGATAGTCAAATCAGGTAAGTACTTGTGTAACAACTTACAGGAATAGCTGCAGGCAGACTCACACGTCATGATCATTTAAAATTAATTGGGATTTGAGACCCATCGGTTATGTACCTACACTTTATGAACATAATTATTAATTTCGTGTTCCTTGCCCATAGGGTAAAAACGTGACCCTACTACTGAGCCTATACTAGAGAATTGAAAAAAAAAGATTTAGGGGGCTCCAATAATGATGATTGTTTGCATTTTATACGGAACTCTTCGTGCGCGAGTCCAGCTCACACTTGAACGATTTTTGTAATTAACAAGTAATTTATGAGCAAGTACTTTAAGCTAATGCGAGAAAGCTAGTCGAAACTATTTGTTCAAGGTCATATTTTGTGCAGGTGCATCTCAGGGTTCACGTACGTCGGGTCAATAGCCTGTCGGGGGATGCTTTGTTCCTCTGACGCGACGATCCGGCCGTTTACCTCCATCAGCTAATACTGCATACGGCGCGGCGCACTACGTCTATCCGACAACTGACTACCGACTACCTACCGACGCCATCTTACTCGAATACAGGATAATCGGTCATATTCTATTTAGGTAGGTAAGTAAGTAGTTAACTACTCTTTACTTAGGCATCTGATGGTAATTTAAAGCTAATTTAATGTTGGTGGTAGCTACGATATAGTTTGCTATTGTAACAGGACTTCGGATTTTAACTAAAGAGCTCTTCGCAAAATAAAATAAGTCACGATAATATCGTATTTTGTTTATGCCGAAACCGACAGGAAATTACGCAACATAATAGATTGTGAAATCAATTATAACCGGTAGGTATTAATGAGAATAACTCATTATTTAAAAAGGAAACGCGATATAATATTTATTTTGATTAAATATTGTGATAATAAAAATACGTCAATATATTAATTTACCTACATAGGTACCAACTTAACTAAGTTTCAATTCGTAAAACCAGAAGCTAGAGCCAAGCTTTTAACTTGACATTACGCCCTAACACTACCTTACATCTAAACAACCATTTCACATAAGGTTTATTAAGATGACAAGAAGTTGTTATTATTAAAACGCAGAGCTATCCCACAGAGATATCCCACAATCGCGTCGCATAAAATAGAAGACGAAGTGTAAATATAGTTCGTCATTTGAGTCACGTTTTAAATTATAAAAATGGTTTTAATAAACTGTCTGTAACTCTGTACTCGCGCATTCAGCAGGAATCTGTTAATTAAGCTTGTTAGTTGTTTGCTCTAGATAGTCATAAGATGCGATTTGTACTACCTTGATACCGACGTACCTACATACAATCTACATAATGTGCTAAAACTGTAGCACAATAATATCAGTGGCTGTTGTAACTTGTATGCAGTCAACCAGTTTTATGTTAGTTGAATCTTTGTGTGCTTTGTATTCCTCGTTTAGTTGTGGTTGAACTGTCTACAATTTACAATCACAATGAATGAATCAGTCATTCTCGTAATTCTGGCCAAAGCGGACGTGAGCGCGGTGCGGTTGTCGCACGTAAACTTATTTGACTTTCACTTGTGTTGTAAACAATATTCAAGGCACTTTTTTAAATGACAATTTAATTTTTTCTAAAAAGGCGTTCTAACCGAATTATACAGTGAATAGCTAAACAGGAATCGCGGTGCAGTTCCAAAGTGAAGTGGTTGTGTCAGTGAAAATAGTAATTGTTCTATTTTATTGCCAGAGTTTATCAACCAATTTCTATAGAGGACTACTCTACATTAAGCAAGGAATTTGCCAAAAATAATGGGTAAAGATTATGGTGAGTTTTAACCAACCTATTGTTTGTAAATTGTGTTTTGTCCATACCTTCTTTGTTAAACATTAATTCTTGTTCTATAGAGTTCTTTTGATCGTGAATTGTTTTGTGATGTTAACAGTGAGTGCACATTCATGCCCACATATTAAACAAGTAGGTACTCACATAGGTACTTAGACACCCAATATTAATAATTGCACAAAAATGTAAATTATGAAACAATACATAACGCTCGAAACTTTTAAACTAAGTTTAACCAGGGTTTAAACTGGATCAAAGTCTATCTAGGTTCTTATTTACTATTTCAATGTAATATGTCTTTTTTAAACTTTGTTTTAAATACTATGTAATGTTATTAATTAAGTGAATAAGTGGGTAATACCAAATCCATCCAATCCAATACCAATAATACCAAATATTTTTTTAACGTTTTTTAAGGTAGGTAGTAGGTACCTAAAAAAATAGGACATTTTTTCGTACCTTGGTAGTTCCCACCATGTTTCCAAGATATTAAGCAAATAAATTTTTGTGTCTACATTTCCTCAAATTCACCGATCCATACATAAAATTTTAACCCATAGCTAAAACAGAGGGGTATATAAGTATGTAATATAATTTTGACGTGTCTGTGTGTCGCAAATCCTAAAAAGATAAGCCGTTATTGATCTAATTTTACTTTTTATTTATAATAGATATGACGTCATCGCGAATGTTTTAGCTAATTAATCATAATCGTGTCCCGTACTTCTTAAAAATTCGGGAATTGCTTCATTTTTTAAATTTTTGTTTGTATATGTACGTGTATTGTGTAGCCAATATTGATCTTGGCTAATTATTTGATTGGTAAAAGTTTGAACTTTTATCTCCAACCAAAGATACCCCGACAAAACCCTTTGTTGCATTTTATGTGCAGGGCGGCGATTCTCAGGCCTAGGCTAGAACTCAGTTCCGAATATTAGTATATCCCGCTCGCACGCGCGGTAAATCTCATTTGCATGAGCGGGACAGACCGATAGTAAAAACTTAGTTCGAGGACTGAGAATTAGGGCCCTGAAGACTTTTTTACTACGTACCCAATACATTAACTTAGAAATTTTATCCGATTTGTACGGTACGTGCACTGTCTGACTCGCACTTAACTGTTTTTTTTTGTCTTATTTACACCATGACTCAGTCAGTGCATCATCGGAGATTGCCTTTCTCTTGCAGTTGAACTATTGGCTTTCTTGGCGACAGAACCTATAGGGAATATAGGTAGTGCTACATTCTAAAACACCAAAAGTGGTATACGCAGTGTGACACTTTTTCTTTTAACAATCTTATGCGAAAACGCAGTAGGTACTTACCTATTAGTTAAATTGATAAAATCAAACTTTCATAAAATCTAATACATTTTCATCTTTATTTGCAACCAATGATGTACCTAAATGGTTTGCCGTTTTTGTATTTAAACGTTTTAATGTCCTCCGACGATCTCACTTTAATGATCTGGGGGCACGGGAGTGCCCCCGTCAAGACGAGCCAAGCGAAGCGCAAGGGCACTACCTACCTTTTCTCGAAAGGTTTCGTCGTTTTTTTGAACCCTCATAACTTTGCTTTGGATGATGCTACATAGTTGAAAATTTCAACATATAATGACACCAGTAAAAACATGAAACATACAAAGTTTCAATGTTGTAGCTATTATACTTTAGATTTTATCAATGTCTAAAAACCCCAGATTTCGTCACTGACTCATTTATAGATCATCAAAATTCATAAGGTACTTCCTGACGTCCTAGTAAGCTGATATTATTTATGTAAGCTGTTATTGCTACAAAACCAACAAAAAAATTATTAAAATATAAATGCCGCCATTTTGAATCCAATATGGTGGACGGTACAAAATGGATGTTTAATATGTTTATTATACGGATATGATCTTTAAGACATAAAAGAAATATTATATTATACAATATTATACAAGTACCTACATAAAAAAATAAGACCTACTTTTTGTAGGACCGATAATCGGTCAGATTTTTGCTCCATATTATTTCTATCCCACTTTATTTATTTGTGTGCGTTGCACTACTGCAATCAGTATGTTCTATTTTATTCCGATTATTAATCGGTGACCGACTTTTTGTAAATGAAAAATATGTCTATGAGAAAATTAGTTTTATATCTACTTATTTAAAATTATGTACCTATAATATTTGGTAAGTAAAAATTAGGTAAGAATTAACAGGCAGCAAGTAGTAAATTGTTGTCAGTGTACATAATTCATAAACAAAATATTACGTCGATCACTTGAAATTATCGATCCGCCGTCCGGCACAAGCTCCCTGATGTTACGTACATGAAGTTACTTTGTTTATAGGGAATCTTATGTAAAAACCGTTCGACACATCGATAGCGCGATGTAGATGGCTTACAGCGCAATCTATGTTTGGAACTGTGAAACATCTAAACACACATTTACCAATATATTTAACAGTCGGTAACGTTATAATGATAACAATAAACGAAAATATTACACGATCAATGTATAAATAATTTTAGTGTTTAATCTTATGACTATTATAATATGATTATAATATGATTTTTAACACGTCACGTCATGACGTTTAAAGATGGTCATAATCAAAAGAAAACCTTAAAGCTATTTTTCAAAAATAAATATATTTTTTTTCCTTCAAAAATAATAAGTTACACACAAGGTGTATGCAGTTAGCATATAATATACATATGTTTATGAGCCGTACAAGAATTAGTACCTCTAGTGACCAACAGATGGCAGTGACCGTCGTCTACATACGATATTATTATAGACTTACTGCATTATTTTAATAAGTATCAACATGCTTTATTAAAGGCAATCTCCGTCGTATATATTACGTATGTAATTCTCAAATTCTCGAATTATTAGTGATGAATTTATACTAGTGGCATCCTAGGATATCCAAATAAGAAGTTTCTCTCCAGCAATAAAATAATTTATATTTTATAATTTATATTTATTATATTATAATATAATAATATAACAAATAAAGAAATATGGACGAGACATTTATTTGAAAATCGGCCTCTACCTTAAAATTGCGGTGAAAGTTTATACACGGTATAATATTGACGGTGACATCAGTCGACGTCACTAGGGGTCACTATGCTAAGGCGCTGACTGTTCTATTTTCCGTAAGTAAAGGCCCGGGGTCAAAATAAGTTATCTTTAAATTAAAAAAAGTCCATTAACCAGCTTACAAAAATAAATGAAATCCCACCAAAAACATTTTAATGTAAAAATGTTGTCAAGACGAGTCTACACAGCTTACCCTGTGAAAAAGTTATCAGATATCGTATAAAGCCAAGCTCTACAATACACCTTAATCAAAACCTATCAAAAAGTGGTTAGATCTCATGTAGAACCAAAATTCTTGATCTATGCGCCCTTACTTCACCAGGCTTAACTTCACTTACGCTATATTATAGCAGTTAAAACGTGATACTTGACCGTTTTGCTACCGTTACGAACATTTCATACGAATTCATTAATCGTGTCCTAAATAAAACGGCCAAGCATCACGTTTTAACTGCTATATAGCGTAAGTGAAGTTAAGCCTGGTGAAGTAAGGGCGCATAGATCAAGAATTTTGGTTCTACATGAGATCTAACCACTTTTTGATAGGTTTTGATTAAGGTGTATTGTAGAGCTTGGCTTTATACGATATCTGATAACTTTTTCACAGGGTAAGCTGTGTAGACTCGTCTTGACAACATTTTTACATTAAAATGTTTTTGGTGGGATGACTATAATATATTTCCACAACAGTTGATCGTAGATATGCCAGTGCAAGGAAGGAAGGAACATTTTTCACAGCTTATTGTTTAATTTTCCAAAAGCCAATAAAAACAACTATGCTTATTCCCCTTAATTCCTAATAATTCTATTCGGTACAAGACATTGTTAGTTTGGATTCATAAATCATAATCATTGAAGAACACTATCGTTCCCCACTTTCCAATAGATAGGTTCTAACTTCTACTGTACTCAATGTGCTGAGGGTAAGTAAGGTAAGGAAGGATAAGTCAATGTTTCATTTATATATTTAGAAATTGAATGCAGTATGTCTGTATGACCCTATGTAGGTACATAGTTTAGTACTAAAGTAAAAATAGCAATAAATTATTGTCTCGTAGTAACTAACTGTAACTATGTAAGTATTTTAACGACAAGGAATAATTTTCAACAAAAAACATACTTACAGATCAAATACTTATAACAAGCGTATGTAATATTATTTACATGTTTTAGTACAAGTGTAGGATTTCATTACCGCCGTATAGATAAGTATGGTAAAGTTACTTGTAATAAGATTTCAGGCTCAGTTACCGTGTTCCTGTTGCTAAGTGAACGTGAACCTTTGCGAAGGTTTATACTGCTGTCCCTAATGTGATAAGGTAATACAGGTATAATATCATAATAGTTATATACTTACTTCTTTGCTCTTTTAGTATTCGTGTAAAAGTAAAAAACAAATCCATTCGACGAACAACATGACAATAATTTATGACAGAATTGTAAAGAAGTAGGTAGATCTTTTTTAAGAATTTATAAGAAGAAAATTTTGTCGTTTTAGGTAACTGTTTAGTAATCAGTGATAAGTATTAGGTAATAATCAAAAGTAATCAGTGATATTGAATAATACTACAAGAAACAAAACGTTTCTCAAGTTATGATATTTTTGAAAAATAAACGCATATCAGTTCATTTGAGGTACAACTTAGTTTCGTTTGTGTTTCAGCTGCGTTTCGTTTCCAATCCAGCTGAACAAACTTAGTATCGCGCTAACCTTCCAATTGCTACTTAACCTCAAGACGAAACGAAACGCAACCTTTTGTCAGACATTAGGGATGCGACCCTAAGATTTTCGAAATTGTTTATTATTTTACCATAATCGTCAATAAATTTACTAGTATTTATTTCCTTTACACAATTTAGATTCAAAAACTTAGCTTATATACGATCACTTTGTTCCAAACGTTCGAGCTGCGTGCGAGTTACACTAGCTCCGTATGAACTTTTTGTTTGACAGCGTTTGAGTTTCAACTACGGTCCAGCTTCGTCTCACCTAGCTGTCAAAAGGATAGCGCGATACCAATACGTTATAAAGTCGAGTAACGTTCACGTTTCGGTTGCGTTTCAGCTAAAGTATTTTAGCGCGATTGCCCTGCAGGGTACTTACTATCGATCCATTTTAAGATATAAAATAATAGAATAAAACATAAAACTGAGAAAATTTAGAGATCGTAAAGACAGTCCCCAAAAAAAAGGCATAAGAAAAAAATAATTTTAAACAAAAAAAAAACCGACTTCAAAAAGTAAACTAATAAGCAAAAAATAATAAATTTACTTCGCACAAAGTAATACTTATTTTCACTTAAGTAAATAAATTTATTCTATAACTAGCTGTGCCCGCGACTTCGTACGCGTGGAACAGTGATTTAGGGCACTTTAGTATTTTTAAATATATTTTTAGTTTATTGGCACAACCGCTGACAACTTTCGCTAATAGGTACTTCCCAGTGCATCCCAGTGTTGATCCCGATCCAGCAAGTCACGTACCCGGCAAGCCTCTTGGTATGCAGGGTAAAATAATAATATATTACTATCCTTTCGGAGCTCGGCAAAAGAAGTAGGCCTTCGAACAATATGTAGAAGTCAGCAAAGGTATTCGAAGTTAGGATAATATTATTCGAATGCACCGTATAGACCCAGACAATTTTTCACGTTAATTTAGTAAAGTATTTAAAAAAGTATTTAAACTTCGATGTCCGTCTGTCTGTCTGGGTGTCAAAACTTTAACACGTGTAGGTATCAAGCTAAAAATCATATTAAAAACTCAGTTCTACTGTCCCTTCTGGCTGTGAAAAGAAACAGGCATCTTAGCCACATCTACCCAAAGATTCAGCCGTTTATATCGCTAATTTTCGCAATTTTCGACGCGCCAAAGGGAACCAAAACCTAAAGGGTACTTCCCGGGAATAGAAAATTGATATGAAGCAACATCTTAATGCACTATTAAAATGTTGCTTCATATCAAATTTAAACGACATAGGATAAATTGCGAAACCATAAAAATATTTTCAATTTTTTCAACTTATTACCGTTTTTGTCATTAATGTTTTGAAGTATTATTAAATTTAAACTTATATTGCA
Organism: Celastrina argiolus; assembly: GCA_905187575.2. Classification (NCBI taxonomy): domain Eukaryota; kingdom Metazoa; phylum Arthropoda; class Insecta; order Lepidoptera; family Lycaenidae; genus Celastrina; species Celastrina argiolus. The sequence goes on along the minus strand of LR994584.1, from coordinate 6,296,607 downwards.
ATTACTAAGGTCTTTAAAACGGAACTCTCGGTTAGACATGGGCGCAGCGGCACGCCCCGCCGAGGATCCAGCAGGCTTACTCTCGACACAACTGAGAATCGAATCAGTTCGATCTTAACGGTTTTTGGTGTTTTATTTGGTAGATTACTTTGAAATTAATTACGATAAAGAAAACCGTTAGAACGTAACTTTTTGTACACCAGACCATATTGTTATAATTTCAAGTATTTCATTTATGCAACTGTACCGGAAATCGTTGATATTTCTAATAAAAGCCAATATGATTAAAACAAGAGAATTAAATTTAAATAAGTTTATAAATAAAAAATATTTATTTGATACATTCTTGAAATAATTCTTAACACTGTTTTAATGCACGGTACATAAATATTTGTAATATTAATGTACCAGAAGATAAATTTTAATTCTGACAACAGTTTCCATGTTTGAATTAAATAATTAAAATCGAAAGAATTTATAAATACTAAGGATTTATGTATTATATTACTACTAAAATATTAAGATAATTTATAGTACTGTACTAATGAACGGTACAGCAATATTTGTGATATTGATGTACCGGAAGTCTTTTATAATAGTTTCAATGATAATATAAAATAATGTAAATTAAATGGCTTATAAATAATTGCGATATTTTTATTATGTTACTATCAAAATCTTAAGATAATTTTATAATACTGTACTAATTTTCGGTACAGCAATATTTATTAATATTGATGTACCGGAAGTTAAATTTTAATTCTAAATATGATTTCATGATTTAATTAAATAGTTAAAATCAAAAGAATAAATACAATAATTAAGATAAATTGATTATGTCATGGTAAAGCTTTTATTATAATTTATTACACTGTATTTCCAGCTGATGTATTTCTTGAACATGTTATGTTAAATATTCATTCCAACAATTTTACTGTAAACTATTCAACTATAGTAATTTAGATCAAAATAATTAATAAATATTCGTTATTAATTTACAATGTTAAAATAACTTATTGTCTACAAATAATAATGCTTTAAATAATTGTATTAACTAATATCGTTTTACGGAAGTATATACTTTCCTTCAGTAAGTTGGCATAACTGATTTGTATAATTAATTATAAAAATGATTGTATTGTATTTAGACTTTCACGAGACTTAAGTTTTATTAGAATATTACTTTCACGAATTAATGGTAAAATTGTATTAAATAATAGTTTGTACTATTCCAGTTTTTGGAATAAATAAGTTGTTAATTTGAATTGTAGTTTGGGTATAAAAAGCCCAGCAACTTTTGCTAATGCACTCACTGCATCTTGAAGAAAGCCGAAAGGCTGGCCTAGAGGATATCAAGTACCTATCAACTGTACTACTATTATTATGTGGACAATATTGTGGAACATTGAATAAAAGTATAACCGAATAAAGTGGTTTTCTTCATACTTCAGAAGCGGAGATAGACCCACAAGGTAATAAATTATTACTATAATATTGTGTTATTGATCAAACTATACATAATTTTGTTCGGTTTATGGTTTTATTTTTTATATTTTATTACGAAATTTGCATAATCCATAACCCATCTTGTTTTTGACGTCTACTTAGATTTCACAGATTTCACTGATCTCGATGTTATTTTGAAGTTATGGATCGAGCAAATTTATTCTAGATTCTTTTATAATGTAGATATTATTGTTAATTTAAAATATAAATAGAATTTATGAGATAAAAAGGAAATGTTAAATTTTAACATCTGTCAGTCGTTCCACTAGCAGTAAAGTTTGCTAGAAACGATCAGATCAAAAATTTCATAATTTTCAAAGGAACACACTGTAAGTATTCATAACGAGTGAAAGACGTATTGGTCTCTTCGTGAATAGTGGTGCGTGATCAGGGCAACTCTCTGGTCGTACCACATTCTAAGAAACTGATATGACTGAGGCCATTCCTTTGTTATAATCTGTGTTTCGGTGAGGCCTTGCACGTTAATTTGCCCTGCGCATTTTGGTAAGCGTGCAGGCATATTTGGAATACGTGGTACGTGGCCGAGGCAACACCTTGGCCGTGCCTCGTTTATTTTTTTTAGCCGCATACCTAATAATATATGGATCGTATGTAATGATCTATATTTTATGGGAGCCACGTACGCTTTACAAAGCAGTAAAAGTGTAACAAATTTGATTTTATTGGTTAAAGGAAAAGGAAAAGAACAAGTCAAAGTTAATGATTAATTACTTATGAGCTTTACTAGATGTCGCCGTACATTTTATTACTATGGCAAAGTGTATTAATTTAATCTAAGTTTCACTAGATGCCGCTATATATCTTACTATTGTAGCGATATATTATTGCGATGATAATAATATGTCGCTATGTATAGTGTATTTAGTTAAACTATTTACCCGCGTGACATATACTACATAGATGTGAAAAAAAATATTAATTTATCGTTGGATTAATTTTTTTTTTGGTTACATATTAGGTATTTGTCTGGTTTCTGTTTGCTTTTGTGCTAAATGATTGCAGGTTATTTGGATTGATAAAGTAATTGATACTTATCATTTCTTGATGATGGATATATGGATACATGGATAATGGATATATGGATAATGGATACATGGATAATGGATACATGGATACATGGATAATGGATACATGGATAATGGATACATGGATAATGGATACATGGATAATGGATACATGGATAATGGATACATGGATAATGGATACATGGATAATGGATACATGGATAATGGATACATGGATAATGGATACATGGATAATGGATACATGGATAATGGATACATGGATACTTGGATAATGGATACATGGATAATGGATACATGGATAATGGATAATGGATACATGGATAATGGATACATGGATAATGGATACATGGCTAATGGATACAAGGCTAATGGATACTGGATATATGGATAATGGATATATGGATACTTGATGATTTCATTTCATAAATAATGGATAACTTGCAAACCATGTGGTCCATTTGATTCAAATCGATCTTATGGTTTTTAAGTAACACTAGAGGATAGTCTGTGGGGCTGCTTACATTTGATAACTTAGTTGAACTATTTCAGCTAAGTTTGCATTTGTGGGTTGTCACACAGGTTATCGGATTATAGGGGGCGTGTTATGCAATATCTGCATAGCTCGTCGGATACTAGGGGATAGTCTGTGGGGCTGCTTACATTTGATAACTTAGTTGAACTATTTCAGCTACGTTTGCATTTGTGGGTTGTCTTGCAGGTTGTCGGATTATAGGGGGCGGGTTATGCAATATCTGCATAGCCCGTCGGATATGGATAAACTTATAATATAACTTTCTTTAGGTTAACTGGAAAATGACCAGGAGTGAGAATGAGGTTCACACTCCACCTGGTACGCCGCCCAGGCGATCGCGGCGGAGTCATGAGCACAGAAGGACGTGTCGACAGAGTTCAACATCGTCCCCAAGTTCAATTGAGAATATAGGTACGCAAGAATAAAAGAAGATACGTAAGAATACATTTTCTACTTCAGATATTTTAAAACTTGTAAAATATGTACCAAAAGTTTATTCGAATAGTTAATTGTTGTGCTAGAATTAAAACCCATCATGTAAAGCTTAAACAATTGAATGTTGGATGAAAAAGGTTATTGAATGTCCAGTAAAAAGTAGATTATTCACTTTTCACTAGTTATGCGGTCTAGCACAACTTTGGATCGAGGCCCTGCCAACTGTAGTGTTCAGTCTTCTTGGTATTATTTATCGATCTATTAAATATGGAGCCCAGGTTCCTAATTGTTCTGAACCTGGGATTTACTAAATTTTCTATTGGGAATAAAACATCTCTCTCTACAAGACAAAATTTAAACTATAAGGCAAAAATACTTCAAACAATCAAACTTGTTACAATTGTCATCAAAAAGGCCACTCCTATCATAAGCGTCTGAACCCGTTGTTAAAATGTAATAAGTGTAACAGAATAGGCTACAATAATGAATCCTGTAAATTAGTACCCTTCGTATCAAGTTTTAGTAAAATCCAGATAGTACCAGCGAGAAGATAACCGTGATAATAAACCAAAACGACATTGATAGTAATGCAAAATACTTTAAAACTGTGAATGACAAAACTTTTGAGGCTTACATTGATTTTGGAAGGCAGTGCACGTTACTGTGACGCTGTAAAATTAAATCTAGACAAAAACTATAATGACATTCTATTAATAAGAGGCTTTGGCCAATCTACGGTTTGGCCTATTTATAAATCAAATGCTTGTATACGGTTCGACGACATAGAATCTAATATCGAAGTACTGATGGTAAATATTCATATTATGTCAACTTCGTTATTCGTAGGACAAAACTTTACATAACTTTTATTACCGTTTTCAAGAACTGTTACAAATTATTATTTTTTATGGACATCCTAGTCTCGATACACATGAAAAGCCTTAAGATACTTGGAGATTGTATATTAGTAATATTACTGAAGTCACAACAACTATCCTAGTTGCTAATTTGTTTTATTCTGAAAAAAAAAAAAAGAAATCGGGGAGCTTGTATATTAACTGCTATAACGCTTCGGCGCCCGGAAAGTAATTTAGATTGATCATTGATCATAAAATATTTTGAATAAATCTTATAAATCGGGACCACCAATCTCTTAAACCTCTAAGGTCAGATTTGGACAATAAACAATTATATAAATTGTACGAGTATTTAGGTACTGTTACAAAAATATCGCGATTGCTTCGCTACTTGCCTAAGCGAGCTTGGTTGTTACAAATCTAGAAATGAATATTGAACTAACAGACAAGAATTGTTTATCGCCCATACAGATTATCTCATTTCGAACGTGAGCAAGTTCGCGAAACTATCAACGACTTACTACAGAACGATATTATTCAAGAAACTAAATCTGATTATGCAAGTACTATTTTGATGGTAAAAAAAAAATGGGGGAAACCTGTGTGTAGGTTTTTGCACAATAAATAATAAAACTTTAAAAGATCTCTCCCTATTACCACTCATTGATGACCAAATCTCAAATCTTAGTGGCAATATATATTTTACCACTCCCGATCTTGCATCTGGCTACCATCAGATACCCATGTCCAATTATAGTTGTCACCTTACCGGTTTTGTGACCCATGATGAACACTACGAATTTAAAAGGATTGGCAAACGCACCGGCAATATTCCAAAAAAATTATTAATAAATCATTGGTAATAGGCGATTTGAGTATGCATTACCTTATTTAGATGATATTTTATTTCCTTCAAAAACGGTACAAGAAATTTTTGACCGTTTAGAGAATATCTTAAAACTATCGACAGTATGGCTATACTATATAAACTAGCTAAATGTAGTTTTTTTTATAACAGTATTAGATACTTGGGGTATGAAATTTCATCTGAGAAACAAAAGTTATAGTCGTTAAAGAATTCCCTACCTAAGTTGCACCAGGTTCGCCAATTCCTCGGCTTAACTGGTTACTTTAGGAAGTTTACTGATTGTGCAATTATTCGAACTACTGTAACAAAAAGATACCTAGTTCGACGAATAGCCTGGCGGTAGCTTAAAATATCGGAATATTCATTTGAAATTAATTACCGACCTGGTGGCCAAATGTCACACGTTGATGCCTTAAACACAAACACCAAGTTATGCTCGGAACATAACGATGAATAATCAGTGGTCGTGTATAAGTTGAAATAAGATAACTGGCTTTTAACTTTACAATTAGCAGATCCTGAAATATCAAGGATATTTAAAATTCTTCAGCCTAACGATGATCCAGAATGTAGAGATATTCGTCAAAATGATGTTATTAAAGATCACACTGCTTATAAAATAATAACAATAATAATGATAGATTATATTTAGTTATCCCCAACAGCGCCCGGTGACAAATATGCAGAGCTAATCACTACGAAATAGGTCATTTTGAGTTTTTTAAAACACTTGAGAGAATATAACATTCTTATTGGTTTCCGAAGCCCAGAAAGTCTGTAAAAATAAAATAGGTCCAAGCCAGTTTGGAATGTGCATATAATAGATGCATCTAAACTGAAAGCAGGTTACATTTATAATAGAGAAAGTCCCAGTTCCTTCCATACAGTTTATATTGATCACCTCGGACCTTTTAAAAAAAAAATAGGAACGGAATCGAATGTATATTTATTAGAGCAGTAAAAGATGTAGAAACTAAAACTATTATCGCAGTATTAGGATTTTTTTTTTAATTTTTATTATCTGATCGTGGTACTTAGATTTACGTCAACAGCCTATAAACTTTTGCGTCTAATGGTATAAAACATATATTTAACGCTGATGCCTGACCCAGGGCTAACGGACAAGCAGAAAGATTTAATCAAACAATTTTAAATTCACTATAAGTTCAAAATTGCTTGGGTAAAATACAGTGGGGCATCAACAGCACAGTTAACGCTACCACACAAAAATCCGCCACAGAAGCAATGTTAGGAGTAAAGCTTCGTGACGTTTTTTAGGTGATTTGATCAAAATTGCTAGAAACAACTTTAACAACAACAATAAAAGTAAGAAACTTTAACAACAACAATAAAATGTGTTTTAGGTATATTAGTAGTATAAGGGAACGATAGCTATAGGATAACCGATGTACCTGGCTTCATCATAAACGGTAAATAGTAACTGCTGCTGATAGAATACGTCCTTAGATATTGCATGAATCTGATGAACTAAATTTCTTCTTTAAATTAATAATAGTATGTGACGCCAGGAGGCGTCACGTGAGTAGGATGGCCGAATGTTATAATTTCAAGTATTTCATTTATGCAACTGTACCGGAAATCGTTGATATTTCTAATAAAAGCCAATATGATTAAAACAAGAGAATTAAATTTAAATAAGTTTATAAATAAAAAATATTTATTTGATACATTCTTGAAATAATTCTTAACACTGTTTTAATGCACGGTACATAAATATTTGTAATATTAATGTACCAGAAGATAAATTTTAATTCTGACAACAGTTTCCATGTTTGAATTAAATAATTAAAATCGAAAGAATTTATAAATACTAAGGATTTATGTATTATATTACTACTAAAATATTAAGATAATTTATAGTACTGTACTAATGAACGGTACAGCAATATTTGTGATATTGATGTACCGGAAGTCTTTTATAATAGTTTCAATGATAATATAAAATAATGTAAATTAAATGGCTTATAAATAATTGCGATATTTTTATTATGTTACTATCAAAATCTTAAGATAATTTTATAATACTGTACTAATTTTCGGTACAGCAATATTTATTAATATTGATGTACCGGAAGTTAAATTTTAATTCTAAATATGATTTCATGATTTAATTAAATAGTTAAAATCAAAAGAATAAATACAATAATTAAGATAAATTGATTATGTCATGGTAAAGCTTTTATTATAATTTATTACACTGTATTTCCAGCTGATGTATTTCTTGAACATGTTATGTTAAATATTCATTCCAACAATTTTACTGTAAACTATTCAACTATAGTAATTTAGATCAAAATAATTAATAAATATTCGTTATTAATTTACAATGTTAAAATAACTTATTGTCTACAAATAATAATGCTTTAAATAATTGTATTAACTAATATCGTTTTACGGAAGTATATACTTTCCTTCAGTAAGTTGGCATAACTGATTTGTATAATTAATTATAAAAATGATTGTATTGTATTTAGACTTTCACGAGACTTAAGTTTTATTAGAATATTACTTTCACGAATTAATGGTAAAATTGTATTAAATAATAGTTTGTACTATTCCAGTTTTTGGAATAAATAAGTTGTTAATTTGAATTGTAGTTTGGGTATAAAAAGCCCAGCAACTTTTGCTAATGCACTCACTGCATCTTGAAGAAAGCCGAAAGGCTGGCCTAGAGGATATCAAGTACCTATCAACTGTACTACTATTATTATGTGGACAATATTGTGGAACATTGAATAAAAGTATAACCGAATAAAGTGGTTTTCTTCATAATATCAATCGACAGAGAATAAAAATAAACAAACGTCAATTTCTTCGGGAGTATGCGGCACGATCGAATCTGAATTAAAATCGAATCAGTTTGGAGAGTTAGGCCCCAGCTCGGCGCGCCGCGCCGATCGGCTTTAGTAGCGTTTTTTATAACCTACCCTAAGTATAATAATAATAATATAAATAAATGAAATTTTGTTTTAAACAAAATATAAAATAAAAAAAGAATAAATTTGAATGTTTGAAGCAGCGCGGTTCCCGCCGCGCTTCATACAAACGTCCAGTATTTTTTTTATTGTCATATATCTTCAAATCAAAGCGACATCTATACGCCATACGCCGTACTTTTAACACGATTATTACTGGGGGCACAGTTAGCGGCTGTGCGTGGTTAAATTCATACTACCGGTACTGCCTGTTAGCACATTTTAATAGTATTTTTTACCCAGCAGTGGGGTGGAGTTCCTTTGGTTGACCTTCGCCAAAATTCCTACCTACCAGCATCTGATACCTACACTACACCCCGACTCGGATGAAAGACGTCACGCATCAGCCTGTATCGCGCGGCGCCGCGATGCGGCGGTCGAATCACGGCGAAACGATTTTAATTTTGCTATATTATCTCCTAAACTATTAATTATACTTGCTAGGTATAAAGGGCAAATATAGTCTTCATGAAATGCTTAAGCCAACTAACGTATTAAAAATGATAAGGATTAATACCGTGATGGTATAAATAGTTTACCAAAAACCGCTTAATTGCCCGTTTTTTTAGATTATCGTGAAAGGCTTTCTTTTAATAATACAGTTAATTAAGTTGATTTATACAATAAATGATAATTTATTTCAATTTGTGAAGCAAGTTCAAAAATACAATTTTTATATTATTATGACACTGTGGAAACACTCTTCTCAGAAAAAAAAATCTGTTAGTTAGGTACTTATTTCAAGTTCTAATCTACTTTAGTGCCACATTCTATTGCTTCGCGTCACTGTGTAAGCGATCCCCCCGCGCCCGCCGCATGAACCGTTCGTCCGCAGCCCGCGCGCGCGAAATTCCTCCGACTTGCTTCCAATTTATCGTCACTGCTCGGCTCCTATGTATCGTAGCGTTATGTTATATAGCCTATAACCTGCCCAGGAATATGGGCTACAATCGTACCAAGTTTGGTTAAAATCCCTTCAGTAGTTTTTGTTCCCATCGCGCACATACAGACAGACAGACAGACAGACAGACAGACAGACAAAAATTTTACTAATTGCATTTTTGGCATCAGTATCGATCGCCAATCATCCTCCAATATGTATTTTGAAAAAATATTCAATGTACAGAATTGACCTCTCTACAGTTTTATTATAAGTATAGATTTTGAAGTCGGTGCCAAGTTTAGCGTTCTTTCGTAAGCCAGTACTTTGGTAGGTACATAATATATAGTAATAGTAACATTGATAGTTGTATATTTTTTTCTGATTCTTTTTTTCTGTGATTGCCTACATATATTTAGTAATTTGATATTGTAGTAAGGTTGTTGAAGTACTTACTTGGCACCGACTTCAAAATTATAGAATAAATTTATTTACTTAAGTGAAAATAAGTATTACTTTGTGCGAAGTAAATTTATTATTTTTTGCTTATTAGTTTACTTTTTGAAGTCGGTTTTTTTTTTGTTTAAAATTATTTTATTTTAAGATTTTTAGTTATGGGTAGACTGAGTAAGGATAGGTACTCACCGCCAGAGCAGCGCAAAAATTATATATATCAAGTTGACTATAAAATGATATACAAAGGACAATGCCGATTTTTCTATGAGAGTTGGGCTATTGTTGCGTCTTAACCAAATTAACTGTAAAACATTGAAAATGTACTCAGGATTCATATTTAAAAAAATCACTTAGATATTCGATGGGAGTTTTGAGAAATCTGAATTTAAAATATTCCGAGTTTTGAGGTTAAGTTATGCATTCAAAAGTGTAAAATATAGTATCAAAAGTAATTTGCAATACTTATCTAACGACATACACTTAGAGTAAATTAATCAACGGAGGATTGCACGACTCAACGTTGAAGTAAGACTTTTAATACACTTTGTTGGAACACTTTGAATAATAATTAAAGAAAACACTTCTTTCACACACACCATCAAAAAGTCAAATTCATTATTCACGTCACACAAATATCAATAGTACCATATGGTTAGGGCTGCCAGTAAAAAAAAAATGTAGCCTAAAATAGTTTTAGAAAAAGAAAAAATAACTTTATTATATTTCTTATCACTTTCAATTAAAAAGAAAAACTTCATTAGCCTTTTTTTATAAAGTAAACTTAGACTAATGTTCATTATGTTAAATAGAGTTGGTGTGGGTTTCTTTAATTTATTTCATATCACTATTCTTACTATTTCACTTAAAAACTGGTATTGGCAATAAACTGGCATCATTTGGCGGTTGACATACAAAATGGCGGTTCCGCTAATTTCTAATTCAATATGGTTACTTTTTTTTATAACTTTTAAACCCCCATTCGCTTACAACTAAAATTAATATACATAACATAATATTTCAAAAGACGAATATTTATATATAAATGGTTAAGACGCAAGAGTGACGCAAAATAGCCCAGTTTTCGGCATTCTCCTTTAATAATATCAAAGTCGATACCAGCCAAACTGAATATGATTTCTATATAACTCTTTTATTATTTTTAGTCGATTTACATTTCTTTATTTGGCTTAAAACAATTTTTTACCGTTTTAATATTTACCTATTTCGTCATATTGTTATGATAGTACCTATATATAGATACCTACTATCTGGCGAAGACAGAGGTGGTGTTGAGTACTGTAATTGATATAGTGGCATATGCTTGCAGTACTTTAAGCGATGTCGTAATTTCCAAACTTATAACATCAAAGACTAAGCAGTCCTGTATGCCTGTTTCTGATCTATGTGGTATACCTTGATAGTTGATTCAAAATTATGTTTGTTTTTAGTCGGATATGCAAAAATACAAAATGACTATGAGTGTTCCTATAAATTTCGAGGAGTTCCCTCGCTTCCTCACGACACCATCATCAGGCATGCACTTTGATAACTATGAGACCAAGTTCGACTGTAATTTACGTAGTGGCGTATGCTTGCATTTCTTTAAACAACGCTGAAATCTTCAAACGTGTATCTCTAAGGAGTCCGAAGTTCTGTTCACTACTTTAGGTCCAGGATATGGTGCAAAATCTTACTATTTGGTAACATATGCTTGGGCTACTTCAGAAAAAATCAAAATCGAAATATGTTTCCATATAAATTTTAAGGAGTTCCTCACGGATCCCATCATCAGGTCACCACTTTGGTAAACACTGGTACAACACTGTAATTGACGTAGTGGCGTATGCTTGCATTTCTTTAAACAACGCTGCAATCTTCAAACGTGTATCTCTAAGGACTCAGAAGTTCTGTTCAGTACTTTAGGTCCAGGATATGGTGCAAAATCTTACTATTTGGTAACATATGCTTGGGCTACTTCAGAAAAAATCAAAATCGATATATGTTTCCATATAAATTTTGAGGAGTTCCCTCGATTCCTCACGGATCCCATCATCAGGTCACCACTTTGGTGACAATGGGACCAAACGGGAAGCACCACCTTTCAAATAAAAAAAAATCATCCAAATCGGTTCACCCAGGCGAAAGTTCTGAGGTAACAAACATAAAAAAAAAAAAAAAAAAAAAAACATACAGACGAATTGAGAACCTCCTCCTTTTTTTGGAAGTCGGTTAAAAAACAGCCAACATCGAGTCGGAAAATTGTCTCGCGCCCAAATTTTTTGTACACCCTTACATATTTATTTTATTCCGTTTTGTAATCTTTGTTATTAGAGCGGCAACAGAAATTCATAATCTGTGAAAATTTCAAAAATTTGACTCACGGTTCATGAGATACTGGTGACAAACAGGCGGACGTACGGACAGACAGCGGAACCCTTTATTAGCGTCTCGTTTTTGCTCTTTATGTTGGCTAAAAAAGACAATATGTAATTGTAAACAGGAAAGCCGTAAGTATATCAGCGATAATTAATGTGTAACGAGGTTTAATTCTTTGTGTTCTAATATCAAACAGATACGCTATCATAGTGAAAATATACCTGTAATCTTATCTTTAAAGCCTCCATTCAACAAGTGGGTAGCCATAAAAGCAGTTCTGTTTTTTTTAAAACTACCTGGACTTTTCAATTTGGTGTCTCATGGTTCAATACATTATCAAGTTGAATATAGTGTAAAAAGAAGGACGCGTATAGCATTTTGTGTTTTGGCATCTCATATAAATTAGGTACTTACCATAACGCGATAACAAAAAAAAAATACAAAGATCCACAAGGAGTGAATCTTACTATGCTGGGGTTCGCGGGCTCCTAGTCTACACACACGAACGCAGTCGTTGACCTAACAACTGACCGGGGTTGAAACACATCTGTTTTGTGGCTTTAAGGGAGTACCTACACCTGATGATGACTATGTCGAAACCGGTCGTGTATTTTAAGTAATTATTAATGTGAAATATCAAATAAAGTGGAAAAAAGTGCAAGTAGTTAGTGTTTTACTATATATAACATGAATTTCCACCAAGAACCAACAGTACATTCAATAACATGTGCTTTAAGGGAGATCTTAAATCGCGATTTGTCGCGTTATAGTCCAAAAAAATACTATACGCGTCCTTCTCTGCCCACTATAACCATGAAACAACATGTATAAATCATAAGACATTCTAAACAAAACGAAACATCCCACTTCTGATGTAACTTTAACTCCCTTCAATATGTGTAACAAACTAACAAAATGATTTTAATACTTATTCTAAAATAATATTGTCAACAAATGTTGTTTCACAGTTCATACCTGTTATTTGTGAGTAGGAGAGAATTTATACAGTATTTTGTTAATACTTTAAGCTTTTAAATGTAATAATCCTACAAAATGTTGGTGTGTCAATAAAGAAATAATTATATTATAATAATAATATCTATGGACGCTTCACACCACGTCAATCTGGCCCCATGCTAAGTATCCGAAGAACTTGTGTTACAGGTACTAGGTATTATTTTAATACATAAATTTAATACACATCCATGACTCAGGAACATTTTAAAACTTTTTGTTCCCTCGGCGGGATTCGAACCCGCTACCTCCGAGTCAAGAGCCAAGCTCTGAACCACTAGACCACGGAGGCGTCAATCAATCAAATATTGAAGATGCATCATGTAGGCCGTCTTGTGATTTGATAGTTGAGTCTTCATGTGAATCTTTTTGCTTAGGTAAACATAATACCTAATGAATACCTCAAGGTCTCAAAGGTCATACATACAACAGGTATGTATGTGAATTATTACATCAGTATGTGTTTGATGTCGTGTGAACGCTGTCGCGAACTGTTGCCTTTTCATGGCTCTTAAATCGCGTTCTAAATTTAAGTTACTTAAAGTGCGTGTAAACAATTAGTAGATTTGTTTGGTAATAGTGATATTGAGTGGTTATACCTACTTATTTTACGGCGTTGGTACCTACTATATCGGATATTTGCACTTAGTTAATGTGTAGGTACTTATTGTAGCAACTGGAACTGTTTTTACTAGTGACGTAATACTTACCTTCTTTATTAAAGGTACCTACTACTTATAGACTAGCAATAAGACAAACTGCGATTTTATAGTAGGCCTTTAATTACATAAGAATAATATAGAATACGTACCTACTTAATAACTCTTAAGTACTTACCTACAGCTGCTAGGCAATTTTACACACTTAAATTATGTATCGATTTCTACCGATTAAGCGGAAAAATAAATAGACGGGCTTGAAATTAACAAATAACCTCATACTTAGTTTTAATATCGATTTAATTACATAATATTATATCAGAGAAACACTAATTGTAATTTCACTAAATTAAGAAACTTGTTGAAACGAAGCATCGTAAGCTACTTAAATATTTAAAAAATATATCTAATTAATTTATGGTAATTAGGGTTGCTAATGCTAACCGTACATTAGATATTGTTTAGTATCGTACCTACTATATTTTTAGAAAAGGTACCTAATACCTATGTACTATACGTAGGTATATAAATGGAAATAAATTACTCATAACGAAACTACTTTAAATCCCCTCATCACATTCACTGGAATTAGTGACGTCATAAAAGTGGTAAATTACCACTTATGTTACTGATACATCGATGCTATCAGCGGTACTTACTACATACCTAACATTTTCAAAGAGCGCAAAATGTAAACCTATGTGATTTTACACAGGTGTGCCAAACAAGGCTTTGTGCCATACCAGACGACCGCTGTCTGGGTACGGTTGTAGTATCCCGCGGATCTGCCAATAATGGGTAGAGCAACGTTGGGTTTTAGTGGCTATCCGGTATACCCGTACCCGGAGAGTTCCACATAGCTAGATCGGTGGCCTTACATACATATATCTGGTGTCAAAAGAGCAGTCACTATAACTTTGGGATATGATTATACTACCTTTTTTCATTCTAGAAATGTATTTTTTTTTCTTTTTTTTTACAAAAATTTCAAAAATATATATTTTTTTACTTTATTGTTATTTTTGGGACAAAAAAATAAGAAATGGTGAAAAGTAAAAAAAAACTTTTTAGTTTTTGACAACAAAAATATAAAAAAAATAAATTTCCAAAATAACGACAGGTAGTATAATCGTATCTCAAAGTTATAGTGACTGCTCTTTTTACACCCGTTATCTGTAAGGCCACCGATCTAGCTATGTGGAACTCTCCGGGTGCGGGGATACCGGATAGCCACTAAAACCCAACGTTGCTCTACCCATTAATCCATTATTGGCAGATCCCAGAGTCGCCGGGGATAAATTAAGCATTTTACAGCGAAAAAGCCAAACAAGTCTCAAACTTAGGAAATAATTTTTTTTTACGTTTACAATTCTTGTTAAGTTTGTAAGTAGAGTAGTAAATAGTACTGCCCCATGTGGGAATGCCGCGGCGTTGTCTATTATGCAATGCAGAGTGTGCCTAACTAATTGTATACCTGCGTAATGCGTATAGTTAAATGAGACGCGAGAAGATTGCATATTTCCATTCATAGCGAACTGAGCAATCTACCACACTGTAACAACAATAATTTCAACCTTTTTTTTTCGCCTAGTTTGGTGCATCCCGTGGAGGACGGGGTTTCCTACCACGGGCATGTGGGGCTCGCTGCGTCCATTAAGATGGTAAATGGACGCAGCCATACCCATTACCCACTAAAACTCGGCGGTACCCCGACACAACCGCCACCCACGGAGCCACGGGAAATATAATACAACCGCGACAATCAAGTTCAACCTAATTTAACCTCGCGGCGATTTGACACGGTTGACAGTAATGTCCATTGTCTATGGTCTCACTCCATACTCATATCTTGAAGTTTTGAACATCGCATAGAGTTTTTCTTTATTTTCGCTACTACACTCGGTTCCGATTTTGATCGCTATGTACGAGTAAACAAATCTCAGTAGGTACATGTATTCTTATCACAGTCACAGTCAAGAAATTTATTAGAATTAATTTTATAAAAATGTTTCTTTCTGAACGTCGTTTCTATATTATTATACGTCTACTACCACAGTTAGATATCACTAATTGACACGGCTACGTGCGTGGGCGCGATAAGCTGAAAATTGGAGTATGTACTTTGAAACATATTTTGTCAATCCTGGTCTTATTGAAAAGTCCCAAAAAACGTATTTATTAATCTTCATGATAATTGTCAGAAGATTGTCGGCTTATAAATTGATATTTTTGTCTTATCGTTTTTTTACTCTCTTTTTTTAACGTTGTAACCTTTTTAGTGACGCGAATGTGAAAATTAGTTCAGTATTTTAAGTACCTATGGCGAGACCCAGGAGACTGATTTTGTTTAAAAAAAATTTAACTAGTTTTTATACGATTTTAATGCGTTCTCGTCGGCGCGGTAATCCTTTGTCGTCTTTATCGCCAATCCCCATACAAATAGTCGTTCAAGGTCATTGGCGTTATGCAAAGCTTTTGGAATTGTGAAAAAGTGTGGGAGGCGTTATTATTATTATTGTAGGTAACACTCGGGGGGAAAAAGTGCACTGCTCCTATGAAGTCACTTCTCGTAGGCATACAATACAAATATGTACAAGGTGTAAAATAAGTGAGTGATGATACTCTATGGTGTGTACTGTGTATGTGCCTCCTATTAGAGTTTACTGTGGAAGTACCAGGGCTGAAAGACTTACTTTTCTCTTTTATGTTTCTATGAGAAATGCCCCAACATCATAAATTTGCCCATAGTTACAATAATTTAAAAAAAAGTACCTCTTTCAGCGCTGGTACTTTCACAGTAAACTATATACCTACCCATGTAACACACCCTAAAGTATTATCACTCATTAATATTACAGCGTGTATATCTAAACCAGTTTGAACGTAAATTAGTATGGTAGGTACCTAGTAGGTACGCTTTGAACTTAAACATAAGTTACTTTCGACAAAATGTCCAGTTCCCGCGGAATTTCCTTTTGCGAAGTCGGCCGATTATAAACACCAACCGAAAAGATAAAGACTATTTGTATAGTTCGGAGCTCTCACTGAAGCTACAAGGTTGGAACTTGGAACTACGGAACGTGCGTCGATGACTATGACAAAGAAAACAGTTGATAATGTTTTGATTTTAATATGATTTTAATCTAGTAGGCGGCCCTTCAGAATATCATAAGCAAATATTTATCATTATCGCTTTTCGGATAGAAGTCGATTTGATAGAGCATGAGAGCCTAAAATTTTAAGATAAGACACATGATTTGGTGTAGTCCTATGCAGTTGTATTCGACCAATAAATAAAATATAAAAGAATAGCTAAATTAGGAGTGAAGTGATATCGAAAATGTGATTGTGTTAAAATTAAACGGAATGAGTTGCTGCGACGACTGCCTTGTTTCTCCGAAAGAGTCGAGTAAGTTTTGAGGTTATGTTTGAGTCATTTGATCATTTCTCATCTACTGACTATCCTATCTATATATATTATACTATCTATATTGATATGATAAAGTAGAAATATTTGTATGTTTTTTTACGAATAAACTCAATAACTACTGGACGGATTTGCTTAAATGGTTAGATTGCTCCGATATCCCTTTATTTTATGACATAGAGAGAGGTACATATTAAATAATTTGTTATTTCTATTATGAAATGCGAGCCCACTATACAAAATATGTATAATAAAAAATACTTTTTTGCAAGTCCACACATAAAAACACAAGTATATTCTGGTCTAAGCCGCAGACAAAAGCTAGTTAATTTTATAACAATGTTGTGATCTTAGAATAATTACACAAGGTTGTGATATACTCTTAGACTTGTAGTAAGATGCATTTTAGAGTGAACTACACCTAAACTAGTTACATATCTAGTACACTATTCCTCCAGGAACATCCACATTGACTGATAGTCAAAAATACCTACCTAATTTTTAAAGGATTTAGGGATTATTTTATATTCTGAGGGTGTGTTTTACCAAGCAATGTTAAAGTTAACGCCATGTTAAAATACCAAGCCTTCTCATTAATTGACAGGAAATACGAGAGGAATAATTATTATGATATTTAACAAAGGATTAACTTTAACATTGCTTGGTGAAACACGCCCTAAGAGTATTAATTAAATGTCTAATAAATTACATAGTTTGCGTTTGGATCCACTTTTAATAGTTATAATTATTGTTGATCTATGATACTTACTAGGCTACACGATTTTTTCAGATTTGCCAGTAGTTGGTCATAGACCTTACTCTTGGAGTAATTATGATATTATAGACAGTGGTCGATCGAAAGAACTTACTTTTAAATCGATAACTATTGTTTCGTTTACTAATATGTAATTTCATGTGACGAAAGATCAAACGTGATCTTAATACGATTCCTGAACAATAAGATACTATTAGAACGAAATAGGGAACCATCTAACTTACATTTTTTTGAACATTAATTAACCAAACTTGTAATTTAGGTAAGTAATATACAATACCTATCAAATTATTGCAAGAGTAATTCTATTTTCAGGAGAGCCGATAAGATACGATCCCGACTTCAACGGACCTATTCACAACCGCTCCTGCACTGACATCATCTGGCTAATCATCTTCATCCTATTCCTCGGAGGATGGGGTTACGTCGGTTACTACAGTGAGTATACTTGTACAATAACTTCTTAATGGAGAATAACAACCATTTGTTCCCCATGGATAGACGACAAAATATTGACAATTATGGCGTTACGTGAGACCGAGGACAACCCATCATTATACGAGCTCCGTCAACGTTACAATTATGAGCCATCATTAAAATTATGAGGATGATCTGGGTGGACGGTCCGTGGGGTACCGGAGTAAGAATAGCACCCCCTTCGACCATCTTATATATCGTATATTCGTATATTCAGAAATGGGCTGCATCATGCCTGCCAAACGTGGCGAGCATAGGCTGCTACCCCCCAATACTTTAAGGGACGCCTAATATGTCCAGCAATGGACTTTATATCTGAAACGATCTGGATGTAGGTAGGATCTCAATAGTATTAATATATTAGTATTAATATATTTCAGGCATAAAACATGGCAACGTCGAAAATTTGTTAGCGCCAATAGACACAGAAGGTCGTCGGTGTGGTCTCGACGCCAGCCTTGAGAATCGAAAGAACTTACTATTCTTCAACATTGTGAAATGTCTAGCACCAGGGACAGCTATTACGGGATGCTCGACAAGACAGGCAAGTACCTTCAAACAAGTATATAATCATAACATGATATTGACTAAGGGAACTCCTATATCCACATTATACTTTCACTATCGAAGATTACACAAGGTTTCAATCGTTTATATTCAATATTTCTTCATAGATTTATTTTATATTCTACCTAGGTCTGTGTTTCACAATGTCCGACCGAAACAATTCTGTTCGAGAAAGAAATAAAGACGGCCCCTTCGTCATTCAACACACTGAAATCAAAAATGGTGTGTACAGATGATGTAGACATGCAGACACTTACGGCTGACAAAGCTTTGGAGTACATCGATCAAGACAAATGCACCAGTTTCATAATACCAAGTCAACCAGGTAATATATTGTACCTTTATCTTAATGCAGTCCGAGTGTCTACAGTGAGATTAACAACCCTGGGCCTTTAGTTAGGATGCCGTCCCTATTAAATTATCACTTACGAAGTTCAAAAAGAAAAATGTATGAACACAAGTGAACCTACGAATACGTATGTCACGTAGCGAAGCTTAAGCAAATCCCATGCATATTTGTTTTTACCCGACTTCGGCGAAGCCAAAAGGAAGGATAATGATTTTGGCAGTCTATGTATGTATGTATGTATATGTATGTTTGTATGTATGTATGTATGTGTATGTTCCCTCGTAGCGGCTAAACTACTGGTCCGATTTTAATAAATGAGGTATCAATCGATTGCTAATGATGCTGCGAGTAACATAGGCTATAAAAAATTTCGAAAAATTTTGGATTTTGAAAATTATACCTCAAAAACTATCTCCAAAAAAAATTAAATTAAGATAATTGTCTCGTGTTTGGTATCAAAAGATAGGTCTTGGCAAGCACATTACGAATATGTATTTGAATATTTTATTAATTGTTATATTTCATTGTTAAATTCAAAATAACGTTTAAAGTGCGGTCGTACAAGTAGTATCTAGAAGTTGTTTAGTTACTTTCTATGCGTTAATTGAACGTTAGTTTAGTAAAAATATAATGTTATATTTGATGTGGAAACAAAAAAATATAAAATAAATTAAAAGTTTAAAAACTATAACCCGACTTCGTAAAAAACTGGTCTAAAAAGGCTGAAACAAGAAAAAATTCAATTTGAAATCCAGAAATGCATAGGTACAAAAATGGTCAAGCTAGAGCCGAGCCGAGTCGGACCCGCTAACTCATAATATTCGCCTGCTGTTGCAATATTCAATAGCTTAGCTTGACCATTTTTGTACCTATGCATTTCTGGATTTCAAATTGAATTTTTTCTTGTTTCAGCCTTTTTTATACTTCGTAAGTGATAACAGCGACGGCATCTCGACTAAGGGCCCTGAACAGCTCTAAAATTGAAGTGTGAAAACTAACAGTTTTTTAATCAAAGCGTTGTGTTCATACCGTGTTCAACCTGTGGCATGATGATGTTCCTAGATCGCTAATTGTGCCGCATGGTTTAATAGAATAGTGAATAGTCAAATCCCGCTGCAGTTCTGTTCCGTTGCATCGGCGACCTATCACCGCTGCAGTGCAAAGACACATCGGGCAAGGGTAAATGGACAGAGGACAGCGAAACGTGCGTTCGCAATCCCAAGGAGGCTCAAAAGTCCCTGCTCAATCGAGCCACGGCTCTCGACTCGTACGTCGGCTGGATCGCAGCCAGCTGGGTGACCTTCTTTACGAGGGACGAACGGGAGACTCATGTAGTACGTAGTACGGCTGTATACGCCACGTATATCGCACGTATCAACACTGCATGTGCATCGTGCTTCAACTAACATTGGCCGGAGACGATCCCATATCAGATTTTTTAGTTTAGAAAAGTTAGAGATCCCTTCCACTATGATCTAAGCTGTATTTGAATTATTTAAATCGCGATTGTACACTGACTGTTTGGTATTTTCTGACCTGAAATTCTGAGCGGGTATGTCTAGCCTAAACTAACAAGTCAAATATGTATTGGGAAAATGCTGCACGAAACTTTCTGCAATGAAACGATAAATATTCCAAAAACATAGCACAGCATTAAGTATATTCATCACTAATCAATAAAATAAAATTGGAACAGTATTGGGTCGGTGCTTTCCAAATGCCACCGAAGTTGTAAGGGTGGCGGAACAACTATCTGAGGCTGCTGAAGGTGTCTTGAACTCCACCGGGGTGTCCGAAAAACTGGCAAGATTATTAAATTTTCAACAGGTATCGATGTTTTATATTTTTTTAAATAACTTTATTTTCATTCAACCGAATAATAACAGAAAGGTACCTACTGTTATTTACATACATAATGTATAGTAGATTAGTCATTAGATGTACCTTTTAGAAACTCTAATTTACCTACCTCTTTTTTAAATTGTTATTATTGATACCTATTATAAGATATATAATAGCTATCTCCACTAGTTCTAATTCTTTCTAACACAGTAGCTAGGAACGTTAAGTCCATTACTTTAGATAGTTTGAAAATAAGTTCAGAATCCCAATTTCTTCATTATTAGCCGCCCCGCTCAGTACTGTGTTTGAGGCAAAGGCTTAAACAACGCTATGTTTAACCAAAACAATGACGATTCTGACTCTCAAAATAGTGGACTTGATCTTGCCTATTTCACATTCATTGTAAAATATCATTATGCATAATATCAGTGGCGTGCCCGTCCTATGACCTTTCCAATCCCTAACCAGTAACCACTAAAAAATCATCGAAATTCCTATAGAGAACTAGCCTTCGCCACTCAGCAACGTTCTAATTATATTATTATTATAATGCATGCCATAGTAGAGTAGATACTAATTTCATCTACTTGCACTTTAACTTATTACGATTACTGTAAGATATGATCACGTTAATACGAACTCTATTTCCTACGCTAAAAGCATAACTTTGAATTAAACTTCATGTGGAAGTTAAAACCATAATACTATCGCTTACATAATAAATACATAGAATACAAAGGAAACAGATAAAACAATTCACGTGCTTAAAATATGAACAGACTTTTTATTATTTGCTATATGAGTTGTATAAACTGTGATATGGATAACAAGCAAATACGCAAAACTACTGAGCGGATTTTTAATGAAATTTGGTACTTATTAATTTATTTTTTGGTACAATAAATTAATAAGTAATTAGTTTGGGCTTTGGATTGACACATATTATATTACTTTTTATTACCCGACTTCTTCGAAACCAAGAGGAAGGGAAAAAACAGCAGACGAATATTACGATTTTTCTAGCTCTTTTTTTCTACCGTATTTCGGTGTGAGCTAACGCTTAGATTTGTTTACCGGGTACGACCACGGCTCTTGACCATTCTTGTAACTATGCATATCTGGATTTCAAATTTAATTATTTTCTTGTTTCAGCCTTTTTAGACCCCTTTTTTGCGAAGTCGGGTTATAGTTTTTAAACTTTTATTTTTACCGAAAAAGTGCAGTCTTGCCGTAGGACGGTGGGACACCAGACACTATACCTATTTACGCGGCCGCGGGCAAAAGCTTAATCGATCCTTGTTAGCTACATTGAAATTTGAAGCATCGGGTTTGATAAATAAGTAGGGCAAGATCTAGAGACGATTATTATATATTTCTAATATGTTTTTCCACTACAGCTATCAGCACAGATCGTGCAGGACCTAGTCCAGTCGCGATGGTTTATGGCCGGGGCTCTGGTGGCCGTGGTCGTCGTTTGCTTCATCTACATCCTACTGCTGCGGTACGTCATCACCCCTGTGGTATGGAGTAGTATCGCCGGCCTATTCGCATTACTGGGATTTTGTAAGTATATATACAAATACTCACGAAGCTAGTATTACTTACTAAAGCCATAGATTAATAAGCCCTAGATGTAGTCTTCAAAAATCGCATCACACAATTTGAAGCAACTACATCCATGTAGGCGTACGTCATTTACGTTCAATTACATTCGTCGACTGACGGGCCGTTCGAACAATACTCGTAAGTCGTATGACAAAATTTCTTAGTTTGATTTGGTTCAATTTCTAACACGTTTCTAGGTATAATTATTTTATGACTAAAACTGTTTACACAAACGATGTTTGTCTGGTACTTTAAAAAAGTCAAGAGAGACAAGGACACTAACATTGAACAATAAACGTTGTATAAATATTTTTAACAGAAGCACAAACAGAAGGGAGTTAATATATAGTCACGAGCTCTATCTCTCTGTACAGAATATAGTTTCAATTTAATCATAGTGTAAATAACAATACCTAGATTATAATGCTGTAATTTTAAATGGCGTTTATTAAATACAATAGCACTGTAATTTGGCCTAATTTAGTGTTTTATTTACAAATATTACATTGGACCTATAAATAAATATAACAGTGATGACGACAGACGAGCATGTGTGGTGTAATCACAGCGTTTATGACTGTATAGCTAGTTAATTACAGATTTGTAACTAATTATAAATAGTACGTATAGCTGCCCGAATTTTAACAGAATAAAGAAATAAAGAAGACGAATACATGTATACCTTTCCGTGTTCTCTCACTGTACTTGATAATTACATTTCGGAAATCAGAGATGTTTAATAATAATTATTATTTGTCAACATCCCAGATGTTGCTGTGTCCCTATTAACTTTGTTGATGCTTTCTGTATACAAACACTGTACGCTACTGGTCGGGCAAGCAGGAACATTTAAAAGCTCCGTAAAGTAATGCCTAACGAATAATAATTGTATGAAAAGCATGAATCCGCCAATACAATTGACAATCGATTAATTTATTAGCTTGGGCTACTGTTTACTTACAATGGGGGCTTATCGCGTGTGAAACAATGCCACCTGGTGGGACAAAAAACATAGCCCATTCGTACATATTTCTATACCCCTAAGATGACAACCAAAGTACCTACTCGTATTACGTCCGAGATAAATTTAACCCAAACGTAAACAAAGCCGTCTATGACACAACCATAGATTGGTCAGTGATGCCAATTGGCCATTATTAATGTTGGCTACATGATTCCATAGACTATAGACTATATTCTACAGTCGGCAGTGTCAAAATAGCGTATTTTTATTGTGAAGGTTTTTCGAGGGTTTTTCATTTGATGTTTAAATATGTTAATATTTGTTAAATTGTTATAAAATATATTGGACAGTGAAGTATGATCCTTTAATATACCTGTGTAAGTGTTGATAAGTGTGCACATTACAATAAGTGAATAAGTGAAAATTTCGATGTTTTCGGTTTGTTTACCTTTGGGTTAAATTTATCAGGGACGAACTATAGAATAGTCCTTCCGTGTATAAAATTGTTTTAAAACCATATAATTTGTTTTTTTTTTAATTAAAAATGATTACGCTCATCTACAGTCTCAACGGCCTGTATTTTAAAAATCAAAATGAAGATAATAAATCCACTTTGCTACCGATGCCACGCCTCAACTGAAACTATTAAGTACTCGTACGGCGTACCTATTAACATAACAATAGTCTCAAGACTCTCAACCATTGACAATAGTCATATGGAAGTTAGTACCTCCATTTACATCCCAGACGTAAAACAGATACTTACTGAATACATTATTGTGTTAAATGAGCGAAATTCAATTGTTGGTTCTTTAAGCGGTGGTTGTCGGTGAATAGAGAATAATTTTCTTGGGACTACATTTCATTATCACACTTCAAATAATGTTACAGTATAACTTTTTATTTTGTCCAATTTTTAATCACTTTAATTTCCTGTCCTATCTGCGCAGCGCTGCCACCAGGCAGCTCTGGCAGGGTCGCCATGCAATGTGCAGGCTTTGGAAGTCTAAAAAAAGATGTAATGATTGTCGTTTATTAACTAACATCACTAACATTCATACAATATAAAGGATGTAAAAAGAATAGTCACTAACTTTGGGGTAATATGATTATACTACCTTTTCTGGTGGTGTGCTAAACTTTGTTACCTCCTACTGCAGCGTAAGAAGTGCTTGTTTCACGTAGTGCGGTTGTCAGTTGCCACCTACCACTGGATTAAAAATTTTATGCGACTGAACTACCTACTTGTCGGATGTAAAATTACAATTTCTACGTTATTTTCAGGTATTTATATGTCGTATAAACAGTACGAGTACTTCAAAGCGAACCCGGTGGGCCTGTACCAAACGACTAATCTGAAGGGCTACGTCCAGTCCATATTTTCGAAGCACGAGACGTGGATGGTGATTCTTATTGCTCTTGCTGTATTTTTTATCATTTTGTTGCTGGTCATCGTTTTTCTCAGAAGTCGCATTACCATTGCTATCGCTTTGATAAGAGAAGGGAGCAAGTGAGTATACAAATCTTCTACAATTTTACGAAAAACTTGTTTATTTCATGACAATCATTGTTCAAATCATACCTTCTCTATCTTGGTGTTTATTTACCACTACATTTTTCACACTTTGATCCCCGTGAGCTTAAGTATACATTGGCCTGTATCTTACAAGAAGAAAAAGTTAGATAGGTACTTCTAAGTTCAAACTTACTGAAATATATACCTAAGTAACTACTTACTTAGGTATTTTAAGGCCGTGTTTCACCAAGCAATGTTCAAGTTAACGCCATGTTAAATACCATGCCTTCTCATTCATTGACAGGAAATACGAGAAAGATAACATGATATTTAACGAAGGATTAACTTTAACATTGCTTGGTGAAACACGCCCTTAGTAATTTATTGAATCATATTTTCAGAGCGGTGACCTCCATAAAGTCTACAGTTATTTTTCCAATATTTCCGTGGGTGCTACAGTGTGCTGTTATCGCATACGGTGTCCTGGTACTCATGTACTTGTTGTCTATCGGGGAGTCCACTTTCCGAATTGTGAACATCAGAAACGACACTAGCTGCAGCTGTAATGGCGTTTACACCGAGGTATGTTGTGAGAATAGCACCCCTTCTTCTTTCTCTTTCCCGTGGATGTCGTAAACGGCGACAGATGGAATATATTATTATGTCGCAGTCATCTGGTTGAATCTGCCATTTGATAACTAGCGCGTTCATTGAATTTAATTTTTACCAACAAATTCAATGAATCCGAGACTTGGACAATAATTTAATATTTTATTTTTAACTTCAAAATTTTCGAATGTGTGCTATTGTAACGCACATTAATTACGTATATTATATATATTTTTTGATTAATAAAGTAAATTAATCAAAAAATATATCAACACATTGCTATCTGTACAAGTTGTTTGACGCCATTCAATGACCGCGCTAGTCATTCAATCGAATAAGTAGATTCAACCAGATGACTGCGACATATTATTATGAACGGAAGTGGGTAGCAGCGTTTCCGCGGACATTGTTATTATCATAACAGTTAACACCGCGCTCGCTAACTCACCTAATAATAATAATAGCTCCCCTCACCGATTTCGGTGTCGGTAGCCGATTTCATTGAAACCAGGGCAGCTACGCAAGAGTTATTTTATAGTGCCCGAGTATGTGCGCAAAACACAAAGACACTCTCTCTTCCTTTAACTCTCATAACCCAGCGGGACGGTAAACCGACACGACTGGCGAGAGAACAGGCGCAGGACCGACTTTTTACATGCCCATCCGTCGCATGGATCTTTCTTGTCAGACAATCAGGTGATCGGCCTGCATTGTCCTAACCAAACTTGAAAACAACATTTTTTGTTGTTCCAACGCGGGAATCGAGCCCACGACTTCCGGGTCGAGAGAGAAGCTCTGGACCACTAGACCACGGAGGCGTTGTTAACTAACTCAACTACCAAGCGTGGAGAGTATAGGGAACTACTTTCCTGATACTGTGGAGGAGGGTTACGTATAGCTGTGGACGTCATAGCTGAAACGAGGAACGGCGACGTTGAAACAAAGATTTCATTGTCAGAAAAAAGTTAGCAAAATTTACATTAGGTCCATAATTGGAGCAATATTAGCCTTGACTTTGTAATTCTGAAGTATAATTGTTTGTAGAGCATCGCATGCAAGGAAGCATCATCATTTAATTTGTATTCTTACTTGCGTGCACTTTGAGCAATTTTGAGCGATTTTTGTACTGAAACCGAATTTAAAACCTTTGTTTTGATTGTAGATTAAATACGTTTTATGAGTTTATATATATTGTTAATAACATATGACCTAGTTTAAACATACGTGTCTTTAAAATCAGCCGTATTTACTACGTACAGCAATTGAAATAACTAGTTTCGTTATGCATAATGTGTTGTGTATTACTAAAGAGTTATGCATGAAATTCTACTTGATTGTAGGTAGGTACCTACCTACTTCTACTTGCATAAACTGAATTACGAAAACTGATACTAAAATGATTAAATCCGTAATTGAATATTATCGTTAAGTTTATAAAAGTTATAACATATATGGGTGATCATACTTTATGGTGTTATGTGCCCCATAGGTAGAGACTAAACTCTATGAGGAAAATTCTACATTTTAACTAATTTTAACAATGTATGAACCAAATCTATCTAAATTATATCAAACCTACGTCATTATTAACCTCGTAAGTTGTAACAATCAATTAAAATGCAATAATGGGACGATATTTAAATGAGTTAAAAAGTTTTCTACTCGGACTCTCTCGGACTTGTTGACGTTAGAGTTTTTGAGTTCATACCTATAGATTATGTAAGTATAAATATTAACTAGGTATATCTATGGACATTAAATTTAAAAAAATAAACTGCGGATGTCGTGCTCCTTGCGACGTCCAATTCGTCTACGGTTCATCTCAATTTTATTCATTAATTATTAAAAAATCTGTAGCTTATCAAAACTGTGTGGTATTTTTGACCGTTACCGCCATTGATTGTCAGAAGAACACACATTAACTGATGTTAACTTTTAAATACAATAATTTTTCCAATTGTACAAGCTCTTCTTTTATACCAGAAAAACATTAACGGGAAAAGCCGATAAACAGTTGAAGACATAATTGTAGCAAAATTATGATTTCGAGAAAATTAGGTTCAAACTGCCACTTAAACATTTTTTATTACGTCGTAAAGTATTAAGTTCATTAATCTAAAGATCCGTCTCTAGAATCAATGTACGTTACTACAAATCCTAAAATGTTTATGTGACTGTTTAAACTGAATTTTCTGGCAAAAAATTTTTTGCAACACATCACCTTCATCGATTCATGTCTTCAATTATTATTTGAATTTCTAAAAACCAA
Source organism: Celastrina argiolus (assembly GCA_905187575.2). Classification (NCBI taxonomy): domain Eukaryota; kingdom Metazoa; phylum Arthropoda; class Insecta; order Lepidoptera; family Lycaenidae; genus Celastrina; species Celastrina argiolus. The sequence continues at coordinate 6,268,582 of LR994584.1, read as the reverse complement.
AGAAACCTTATTTTTTAATCATATCATATAATGCATATGTGTGAGAGCTTTATACATACTTAACTTAACGATGCACTTACAGCAGTGCCACCTACCTGGTCCAATTAATTTAAGTACTAAAACCTTCCTCGAGAACCACTCTATCCATTGGTGAAAACAGCATGAAGATCGGTGCATTAATTAGTATTTAAGTTTATAGCGAACGAACATTTTATATTAAAATATGCTACGATATTAATATTCTAAATTGGTGTTTCAGGAGGGACAGTCGTGTGTTCCAGCCACGTTTATCGAGAAGTGTCACGACATCAGCAACCCATTGAAGCCGTGTAGTATAGCTACATGCCACTTTACTGGCATCGAAAACCCTACTTCCGTTAATTTAATGATGTGTACGTATTTTCATAATAATACCTACCCTAAGAACTACTACCCAATTCCGATCCAAAACTCATCCGATTCCAATTAATAATTGTATGGGAATGGAATGGTTCCTAAAATCGACACTCAATTTCATATCGTTCAAGAGTTGGCCCAATGTTCTTACCATAAACAATGTAGGTAGTTTAAAAAAATGTTTTCTTCTATAGTTGTAAACTTACTGGGATTCTTCTGGCTGATGTTCTTCATAAGTGGTGTAGCGGACATGATGCTGGCCAGCACCTTCTCCACGTGGTACTGGACATTCCGGAAGAAAGACCTTCCGTTCTTCACACTCACCTCGGGAATTTATAGGACAGTTAGGTAAGCAATAAACGTGTTACAAAAACTTTATTTTGAAAAGTTAAGATGCTGAAGTTCTTAAGCGAGTCTTCGAGAGCTATTTAAGATTGTTTGCCAATTGGTCACAAGCAGCTTATAAGTTAGTTAGTCCGTGATGTATGATTTGTATGAATAAACTCCTAATCATCTTCTAATTACTCTTTTTTTCTCTCTTTTGTTATTTTTTGTTTAATGTACTAAGTTATATTTGTAGTGTTAGAATTGTGTTGTATATATTTAGCTTACTATTTCTATTTTGTATTCAATAGGTTTGGACATTCATAATCACTTAATTACATAATTAAGTGATTATGAATGTCTAAACCTATTGAATAAATGTCTTATTATTATTATTACTATTACTAATCATCGGATACGCATCATTGTTGCTGTCTTTGTCTGATACGTTGAACACTGCACTTGTCAGATATTTTTTATAGATTTTTTTTGCGTAAGTGTGTCATAAATATTTTAAGAAATAAGGGGAAAGAGTATGACTTATGAAAGCATACTAATGTATGTAGATGAAATGAGTTGAATCTTGAATGACGCACAAATCACTTATAGCATGCAGAAGTCGATTTTGATATTTAAATGCAAGCTCTGAATTCATTGACGATTTTGTAATTAAAAAAGTACCTTATTTTATTTTGTAACTAGATAAAAGATCTAGCTATACCCATACTTCATGGCCTGTTCTTCAAAGTCGCTTGGTCATCATACTAAGATCACCGTATACTTTTGAAGTACTAAACACTGATAAATAATTTCAGTAAGTAAAATAACATTTATGTGTCACATCACCTCTCTTTCTTCCATTGTCAGTTAGCAGAGACAGAATGATTTTGCCTGTCATTTTACTGACCGAGATTAGAAAACAGGGTTTACGTACGTAAGAAGGAGGAGGGAGGGTATATTTGGGTTTAAGCTACGGATGGTCAACCGATAGTGAACCACATACAACATAGCCCACATGCTATGTTCCCTAAGCTCGTAAAAGTATGACAATATATAATTATGTCGCAGTCATCTGGTTGAATCTGCTATTTGATTGAATGACTAGCGCGTTCATTGAACTCTATTTTTACCAACAAATTCAATGAATTCGAGACATCGATCTTGGACAGCCACTTAATATTTTATTTTTAAACTTCAAAATTTCCGAATGTGTACCTCCTATTATAACGCACATTAAAGTAAATTAATCAAAAAATAATATTAACACATTGCTATCTGTACGAGCTATTTGACGCCATTAAATGACCGCGCTAGTCATTCAATGAAATGAGCAGATTCTACCAGATGACTGCATCATATTATATAATTCGACGACCTTCGTACCGCAGTGGTTGAGCGCGTTGGTGCTCGAGCGGGAGGTCGCAGGTTTGAATCCTGCCGAAGGAACAAAAAGTTTTCTGTGATTCGGGGTCATGAATGCGTATTGAATATTTGTGTATTAATATAATAAAAATCTTAAATATGTTTATAGTATAAAAGTATTAAATATATTTCCGTTGTCTGGTACCTGTAACACAAGTTCTTCGGATACTTATCACGGGGCTAGATTGACGTGGTGTGAAGCGTCCATAGATAATAAATAATAAAGATAACAGTAATATTGTACACTCACCAATAATTTGCAGATATCACCTCGGCACAGTCGCCTTTGGAGCACTAATCATAGCAATAGTGCGTGTAATTCGAGTCATTTTGGAATACATCGATAGAAAAGTGAAGAAATTCGACAACCCGCTGACCAGAGCTATAATGTGCTGCTGCAAATGTTTCTTCTGGTGCTTGGAGAGTTTTCTCAAGTTCATAAACAAGAACGCGTATATAATGTGCGCTATACACGGGAAGAGCTTCTGTAGAAGCGCCAGTGACGCGTTCTCATTACTCATGAGAAATATTGTGAGGGTCGTCGTACTAGATAAGGTGGGTTCCAAGAAAATTACAAGCGGTTTCATTATATTAAGAACAAAAATTTTTGCCGAATTCATTTCAATACAAACTATAATGTAGTGTAATATATTAAACACTAATATAATATAAGGAAACTAGTCAAAATTCACACTAATAACACCGCGGGATTTCATTTCGCGCGTATCAAGTTGCGGAAAACATAGGTGGTAACATAAATATGACTTTTACACAACTAAATTACCTACCCTACTTGTTTACTATTAGGCAACTATTGAATATACCTATTATGCGTAACAACCGTGCATAGTTTTAGTATAGGTACTTTTAGGGCGTATTTCACCAAGCAATGTTAAAGTTAACCCTTCGTTAGAAATCATATTGTTCTCGTAATTCCTATCAATGAATGAGAAGGGATGATAATTTAACAAGACGTTGACACTAACATGCGTTGGTGAAAACGGATCTTAGGGCGTGTTTCACCAAGCAATGTAAAGGTGCGATTCCACCGGTGTTCTGAACTGTTACGAACATTGTGCGTAACAGATGTTTGTTCCGGTGGACTCGCTAACGCAACATTAACAAATTGGAACACATACAAATTGGCACAGCTGAAATTCTGAAAAAAATGTTGGCTAACAATTAATGTTCTGAACACTATTTTGGTGGAATCGTACTTAAAGTTAATCCTTCGTTAAATATCATGTTATCCCTCTCGTATTTCCTGTCAATGAATGAGATGGCATGGTATTTTAACATGGCGTTAACTTTAACAATGCTGGATGAAACACGTCCTAAAGCTACTAAATAATAATGTATCTACCTAAATAATCCATATCAATTATTTTAGGTCGCGGATTTCATATTTTTCTTGTCGAAGTTGTTAATATCTATTGGCGTCGGAGTCGCCGTGTACTATCTGCTGCAGTGGAACTACGTGTACGAAATTACCGAAGGCCAACGCCTCCACTACAACTACGTGCCAGCCATCATACTCGGTGTTGCCACGTACCTCATATGCACAATATTCTTCAACGTGTATTCCATGGCTGTGGACACCTTGTTCCTGTGCTTTCGTAAGTACCGAACTACTATTCATATTGGGTCTATACCTACCTCAATATATGCCCCATATTACATTGACCAGTGTTTAATGTTTGGGGTATGTATTAAGATGCTGTGATTAATGTTAATGTCAATTGATCATGGTGTATCTATAAACTTTACGATAATATGGCCATATTATTATTTACCAGTGTAATGTACCCTCGCGAAGCAACATGTTTTTCCCCATAGCATAGTTAATAAAACAGACTAAAAATATCAAATAATTCTCTATAGAACATTATCGCACAACGTAATAATGTTTCCTAAATTATTTTACATAATTTTAAGTTACTAAATTATCCTTCACAGTACACATTCAATTACAACAAGTATTATTAGCTGTTATGTTACCAATTATTTTTCTAATTTCAGTCGAAGATTGCGAGAGAAACGATGGATCACCGGAAAAGCCATATTTTATGTCCAAAAATCTAATGAAAATATTGGGCAAGAGAAATTCGAAACCCTTAGCCCATGATAAGTAAAGACCACAATGTGCCAAGCGAGACTAAGAGTCAATTTGCCAAATAATGATTTTACTAAACTAGCTATTAGGGCTCAATTAAATTTTTATAAATGTTTACTAAATTATTTGATAAATATTTAACAAAAACAGTATTTTAGAGTAAGATTTTCACATGCCACATAAATCATAATCATGTTTTTCATAAGAGTTTTTAATTAAATATTTTATTCACTACTGTAAAAAACTAACTGCTCAACATAGTGATTTGAAGAATTGCATTTCATGCCTATACCTACATTTCAATTGACTGATATCAGAATATAACATGTGTTAGACTAATAAAAGCATATTATAAATTTTTTTGGTTGTTACTGGAATTAATGCTGAAACTGTGTTTACCAAAGAAAGCCTCATTATATTTGAGTTGAGTTGTAAATATTATTATATATTAATATATTTTATTACTGCCCTTATTTTATCTATAACTTGTACGATAAGGTAAATATTAAACGACAAAACAATTGTTAACTTTTTGTTGAAGAAAACTTTGTTCATTAATTATTATTAGAAAAATAAACAATATTGATTAAGAGTTTAGAGAACTACATCATGTAGTGTGTGTACATTAAATCAACATTTTGATAAAAAGTATAATAATATATTGTTTAATATGAATTCCTAATTATATTCCTAAATTTGTACTGTAACTTTACTTATACTGTAAAATTTTAAACAACTCTTTTTACATAAGAATTTTAGAATATTTTTCATATTAAATTTGTAATTGTATAATTTTTTTATTAATAAACACAATAAAGTGCTAGTTGTTTTGTTTTATGCCTTATTATAAAATGTCTAAACATGAGAAACAGGCAAATAGTTTTTTTTTAATTAAAATAGAAGTTCTTTTACAAATGAACTTGCCAGACATAGTATTATATTGCAGCTTTTTACTGCTTTTTTACTTAGGACTTTTTGTTATTGACTACACTACCAACTTTCGGTGGCAGGGCCAACAAATAATATTTTAATAACATGTAAAAACATTAAATAGCTAATTAATAAATAAGTATTACTTGGCATTTAATTTTTTAATTCAATAATTTTGCAATAAAGAAACACAGTTTTATTCCCAAATTGTATTCTTGTATTTTAAACTTACTCTTCCATAGCAATATGTAGCCTATGTTGAGTTAAAAATGCAACATCTAACATTGCTTCTGGATCTAGGAGGTCTTTAACAAATTCATATTTTAAACTTTCTTCATATGCAAACATGATGCTAGTGTCATCCAACATCATTTTGGAGGCAACCAATGCAGCTATACAGTTTTTTAATCTTGCCACAACTTCACGATCAGAGCGACTTACAACCTGAAAAAGGTTTATCATGAATTTTCATAAATGATTAAAAAGTATTTTTTATAGTTCAGTGTAGGTGAATAAAATAAATTTTCTTTACTTTAAAACAGCTATACTTAACCTGCGGCTCGTGGGCCGTTTGTGTCCTGCTGAACTTTTATCAGTAACCCATGTACAGTTAGAGATTTGTAGCCAATTTTGAATTTTGTGGGTGTAATAGTGCACACGCCACGTAAAGAAATAAGTAACTAGTTCATAGATGTAATAAGGTTAGCATGCAGCGACAAGCCAGATCTGGACGAGTTTATTAAAAAGCATTTACAGTATAAAATATATTAGCATTGATGATTAAAATCTTTGATACCTAGTATTCTTTTCAAAATTTTAGAATCCGCCTTATCATTATCTTGGCTAATATTTTTAATTTTATAGTAACTACCTTGTCTTTGTCCACTATAAAAGTAATTTTGAAAACCGTAATTGAAAAGCTTAAGTAATTATTTTTGCTTGTGGCCCGCAACATCATGACTAAACCGTGTTTGTGGCCCATATAAAAAAAAGGTTGAGTACCACTACTTTAAAATTTGTTTACTAGACTTACTTGAAGGTCATAATTTTCTACTTCTTCCTTGTTATCTTCAAAAGAGACATCCTGCTTTTGAGGACTGAGCCATATGTAGCCATTGTTGCCAATGATGATGGATATGCCACATGGTAAATTGTGGAAGTGGTTTTTCCGCCTTCGAATTAGAGACGGGAATACTTTAACTAAGATTCCTTGTGACAACTGAAAGAATATTACTAAGCAATCAAAACAAGAATAATAAAAATGAATTTAATTAAATAAAATTAAATGTATTTTATTACCTTGCCATATTTTAAGCTTCTTGTATGAAGAGATAATGACCCATCAGAGAATACACTTTGCACCTCAGCACTGATGAGGTCGCCTTCTTGAAGATGTTTTCTCATCATTTGCTCATCCTCTGCTGATCTTCGGCGCTGAAAACAAAGTAAATAAATTTAACAACTTTCAAAACCATAAACAGGATTAAAAAATCTGTTACTTTTTGTTTTAGAATTTATACTAACCAATTCACCACCAGGGAGATTTACAGATGACAGTTGTAGGATAGAATCCAGGCGGGAATTTGTCTCCACTTTCCATCTCTTTTGTTGCACTTCTAAAACTCTACCAACTATCACATCACCAATTTCACCAACATACCGACTCTTAAGAGGTCTTACACATATAAGTTTATTCACTTTCTGCATCACTCCAGCAACTGAGGACTTAAGACAATCGTCTTCTGTGTAAGTACCATGACCTCTGAAAATGTAAGACGTATACCCAGATAAAATATATTACTATGTTTCGAATGAAATGGAAAATTATCGAAAATACAAATTACAAACCGCATAAAGTCTTGAATCCCACAAATAACTTCCCCTGGAGTATAGAATCTCGGTAGTTCATTATTTCCGGCTACAGAATGGTTTACGCGCTCTGAGGCTAACCTTATGGAAACATGGCCTGTCATTTTTCTGCTTTATGTTATTATGGACTTGTTTTATAATTTAAAGGGAAGAACATTAAACAAAAAAAATTAAACAACACACTATATTTTAATTAAAATACAATTCATGTAAATAAAACAAGACGTGGTTTTGACAGCCATAGAATCATTCACAGACGATACTAAAGTCGGAATTTTAATTCGATTCCAGATTTGACACATTCAGTGTTGCAACGTTATGACAAGTACTAAATAGTGACGCGCGAAATTATTCGATACGGAAATGGAATATTTCGGGATCGATTCCTCTCGTTTATAGTAGTATGTCTAAAAAAAGAGAAATAAAACAAATATATGTATTTTGGTAATATTTTATTTTATAAATTGTCGCCGTCATCGCTATCACTGTCAATTTCTGTAACATGTTCTGTCTGTTATAAACTAGCTGACCCGTGCCCACTTCGTTGAGCATAAAAATAGTTTATGACTAAAACAAACTAACGTTCGCGTTCTTTAGTTATAAATAGTGTAGGTACCTAACACGACTTTCTTTTATATATATTATAGTCTAGCTGACCCGTGCCCACTTCGTTGAGCATGGAAACCGTGTAAACCTTCGCGGGACGAACGAATATTTCAAGACCAAAAATAGCCGAGTCAGCTGATCTCGAGTTTTAGCGAGACTAATGAACAGCAACATTGATTTTATATAGCCTATGTTACTCAGTGATAATGTAGCTTTCTAATGAAAAAAGAATTTGATTAAAACCGGTCCAGTACATTTTGAGTTAAGTCGTTACATACAAAAATACAAATCATTCGTCTTTATAATATTATTAATGTAGATTTATAGATTACACCTACTAACATAAGCTAAGCCGGTGAATGCTCCGGTCAAAAACAGTCGATTCGGAGATGATTAGTTTGATGACGATGATGATGATGAAAAGTAGCCTATGTTAATCCTCATAACTTTAGCTATCTACCAGTGAAAGTCTCGTCAATATCCCTCCAGCCGTTTCAGAGACTAGCCGGAACAAATAGACATGCGGACAGACAGACACAATTTTTTTTAAAATTGCATTGTCGTTTTCAGTATCCTTCATATGCATTTAGTATAATATTGCTAATTGAAAGTTACAAACAGACACTTCAATATAATTAAGGGCCGATTTTTCAATCGCCAGATAACTTTTATCTGTTGAATAAACATGTGACTTTGACATTTGTTTTATACAAAATCTGTCAAAGTCACATATTTATTCCTGACATAAAAGTTATCTGACGATTGAAAAATCGGCCCTTATTTGTATAGATGTTTCTGATGTTGTCAATTAACATAATATTATCTAACCTACTCATTTTTTCCTCTTCTTTGACAACATGGGATACGCATTTAGCCATTACAATAAAGCAGTGATTACCAATTAATAAATAATTATTATGAATAATAATGTATTTATTTCAATAAAAATCAATAATTTAGTCTTTAATTGTTATAATAATTTTGTCATAATGATGGTGTGCCATTATTATGATTATTAACTTAAATCGCGATTGTTTATCGATTTATGTGTTTATCACTACAATAGTAAATGTGGTATCATTATTTTACAAAATGACAGTAGCTAATGTCAAATGTGGAATCTAATTAAAATTCCGATTACCTATAGGTAGGTACGGACATTAATTATGTCTGAGAATTATGTCATACTATGACAGCTTATTTCCACTACTGCTTTGTTGGTTATAAATCCCGGCAGTATTTACCAAATACCAACATCAGTGTTCGGTTGTCATTTGCGAAATGTGGATTATGCGTTAGCCTAGAATAACTATAGGATTTTTATAGGAAAGATATCTGAGATTTATGAGCATTTTCATATTACGTGATAACAATATCCAAAAATATCACGAAAACGTATTTTGGATAATTCTCGTGCTTATATAATTAAAAATAAGAAGAAGTGCAAATACGTCAAATACTTGACAACGTCATTATTTGTTATTATCTTCCAAAATCTATTTATTTATTTCATTGTGGAAAGTGGGCTCTGGAAATCACAGGAAAATAATATTGTACTGTATTAAATTTTTATCTTTAATGGACACAAAATATTCGTAAAAATGTCACTTAACGCTACTCCTATCACAGCAACGGACAGTTTATCTCAAGCCTTAAAAGCGAACATTATACCGAATCAAGAATACTTACTACAGGTATTTCATTTTGAAAACTTCTTAAAATAATAAAATAATTATCTATGGCATGGTTGCTTATTTAAAACTATCTCCAGGGTTCAGTCTTGGATTCAGCGGTTGAAGTGCTCCTTCATAGACTTCGGGGTCTATGTGACAATGTTGATGCCGGCCCCGAAACATTCGACGACCAAGAAGTCTGTTTTAGCTTGAGAGATCCCAATCAACAGGTACATACATACCAATAACTTATGTTTATGCTAAATGTGATAATTTACTCATTTCGATATATTTATTACAGGCTGCACCATTAATGTTAAGAGTACGAAAAGCTCTAGATGCAAGGGATATGCCCTACCAATTGCGGTACATTGGACAACCTGACTTAGGAGACAAGAATAGACCTACTGTTGTACGCTCAAGTCTAGATATAGCTTGCAGTGGCATGCTAATTGACTTTTTGACTGAATTAGGATGTAGAATTGAATTTGAATATAGTGTCAAGGGTATGTGTTGTTTTATGTATATGTTACTTATTTTTACTGTTTTTTTTTATACTACTAAGTGTATCTTATAATGTGTAAAACATATTGTATTCTATGCATGTATCATATAAAAATGTTAAACCTGGTAAATCTATTACAGGTTATATGTTTAGAAAGGGAAGAATGAAGATTACTGTGGCTAAAGTGTTTAAAATATCACAGTCATCCATGCCTCCTGAGCCGATATCACAAAGCTACCTGGTTGAGCTATCGGTAAGTAACTTTTATTACAATATTATGTTTATAGACCAATTTTGATACTATGTAAAATATAGCAACAATCATAAGTATGAAGGAAAAAATGATATAGTAACAATGTTACTATTAATTTTAGATGCCTAAGCATGTTGTAATTTCATTATCATTTTAACATTGCAGGTGCTAGCTCCACAAGGACAGGATGCTATAGGTGAAGATATGAGGACATTTGCTGATCAGCTCCGACCACTAGTACAACTTGACAAAATTGATTACAAAAGACTGGGCCATATGTCTGTTCCATAACAAGGCCATCTTGTAATATTATACAATGGTACTCATCAAAATTGTATAATTTTTTTTTTTTAAATTGAGTGGTGTAAGATTTAAGAACATTAATCTATATTATTATAAAAGCCAAGGCGATTGAATGATATATCAACACACATGCCTCTTATATCATTGGCATCCATTAACCGGATTTTAAAATTTTTATCTCAATGGGTGTCAATCATGATAGATGTTTGTATCTTATGTTTTATTTCTACAACATATTTGCATTTCATATGAATTGAATATGCCAAATATAATGAGTTACATGCTCTAGATATTTTCCAAATTATGGCAGTGGTGTAAGTTTGTATGAAACTTTTTATTCCTTTTATATATTTTCATAAAATTTTGTAATAAAAAGATATGGCAAAAATAATGAGTTTTCCAAAATTCAACTAACAAATAAGATGGTTTTAAAGTCGGGCTGTTACAACAGCTGGGCCGATTTTGTTTTATTTGATTTATTGTATTTTTCTCCATATATAATAATCGTTGTTAACAATTTAGTGTCAAACAACAAATTAGAAGATGTTACAAAGTATTAAATAATATTATTTTACAAAGTCGGGGTTTTTCTTCACATACTTTACTGTGACATGGTCTCCATAATCGTAATCGTCATGGTTCAGTCCATGGACATACGCAAAATTGCCGAAAAACAAGCACCTTTCATAATTTACTCTTACAAACTCTGAAATTAAAATAAGTAATTTTTTATAAATTTTAGGAAAAATAAAACTTATATGGTATACGGCCACTAGTGTATTACCTACTTTGGCCATTAGCCTAGATATATTGTATGTCTTGCTATATATAAGGATAATCTACGATGTCTTGCTTGAAAGTTTAAGTTAAAACAACAAACTATCAAGACAAAATAATTTTGTTAACTCACTAACAGATGGCGTCACATAATGCATTAATCAATAAATCTGATTTTATTGTGTAGGTAAGTATCCTACATTACTAATAAAGAAAAGATTAAATTTAAGTTTTTTACCTGTTTTACGTTTACAGTTATAAAGTTTCATTATACATTCGTTGTCAAATATAAAAGTGGACTTTGTTGAAAAATCAATGCCGCATATTTTCTGAAAATACGTCGGGCACACACCGCACCTGCAAAAATTTACTAATAGAAAAATTCAAAAATAACATTGTTTCATATTTTAAAATACGAAAAAGTATACATTTAAAAATATTATGACGAATTATTTGTATACTCATGCATCCTGCAAGCGAAGTGAAAATGGTTTCCTAATTCCTCTTCGGTTCGTATAGTACGTCCAAAGATAAATTTAACCTAAACCACAAAGTAGATTTATAACCTAAACATAAACAAACCAAAAACCCAATATTTTCACATGTTGATAAGTGTGCACCACTTATCAACACTTTTCTCGGAATGTTAAAGGATTACACTTCATTATCCAATACATTTTATAACAATTAAACAATAATGAATATGTTTAAACATCAAATGAAAATCTTTCACAGAAAAATACGCTATTTTGACACTACCCATTGTAGAATTTAAGCCTGTAATCTATGGATTCATAGCAACCAGTATTCGATAAATTAACTGACTAGTCTATGGTTGTGTCATAGACGGTTTTTTTTTATGTTTGGGTTAAATTTATCTCGGACGTACTGTAGTATATTATAGATATATTTTTTGTAATTATATGTATGGGAACTTACTCTACTGCTTCTGTTGAACTGACACTCTTCGTCGCATTGCTTGTTTCTGAAGACCCTTTTATCTCTCTCGAACTCGAACTTAGCGCATTTGTGAAAATTTGCAGAAAATATAAACCTGGAATACGATTACGAATTTAAGGGTTCCGTATTAGGATTTAGAAGCCGCACGGTCCGTTTTCCCTTGCTAACTCATAGGTGAAATTGTTTTATACTAATCGATTTTATAATATTATATAAGTAATTAACTTTTGGTATCACAATACTGGAAGCGGGAATGATTATTTCTCTCATACTATCCTATCGTGTGTCCTATTATCGTATATAAATCTTTTTCCGGTTCGGAACCCTAACCCAGTTCTTCTCGCCAGTTAGGGTTCAAAACCGGTGGTAACTTGTAATAAAAAATTAACCTTCAAAAACCCAATTTTATATATGAAAGTATCCATTTTCATAAATAGGTACTGCTTAGGAAAATTATTTTGACTAAAATACTTATGAGAACTTTTTATTACCTACCTATATATTTTTAAGTGAGTAATTTAAGGCGTAAAAATAAACCTTTTGCGCGTTTATGCTTAAGGCGAGGAGTAACCGCAACTAGCGACACTCTTTTTAAAATAATTTTTACAATGACACAAACATCTTATTAAAAAATGTAATCAGTTCAAACTTTAAGTTAATAGTAAAAACTAATTTATTATAGTAATATATAATAGTTAAACTAATATTTTAAATTATATCTCGTAAGTAATAACTAAAACGGCCGTTCTATATATATTTTATTACTTACGAGTGTAAATACAGTATAGGATTTAGAGCTGTAATTAAATGCCAATAAATTAGTTTTACAATAAATTAGGTTACTCCTCGCCTTAAGCATGACCTATCATTTTTTACTTACATAATATCAAATATCTTTGCTGGCTAGTATTAAACATGATCAATAACTAACAAACCTACCTGATTGTTGGTTATTGATCGCGAAAATAAAATTCTTATCGCTTAATTAAAAGGCGGATGTTTTATATTGATTTTATTATGTTTACTCGAATAAATTTCATTTTAAATTAAAAGACTTATGGTGATTTGTTTTCATTCTATTTTATTCCATTGTTTACATTTACATCGGAACGAACTAACGAAGAATTGCATAATTTATATATAATTATATGTATTTAAAATGTCTATAGAATTAAAGTTTACGTTAGCACTTTCTATAATCAGGAGAATCGCTGCCTATGCTTCTAACTCCAGGCGGTCGTGATCAGACCAATTCAGACCAGCGGCTAGACTTTTTTAGTCGCAGGTTTTATGCAGGGCGTATAATAATAATAATATCTATGGACGCTTCACACCACGTCAATCTGGCCCCGTGCTAAGTATCCGAAGAACTTGTGTTACAGGTACCAGACAACGGAAATATTTTTAATACTATACACATATTTAAGCTTTTTATTATATTATACACAAATTTAATACGCATCCATGACCCAGGAACATTTAAAAAACTTTTTGTTCTCTCGGCGGGATTTGAACCCGCGACCTCTCGCTCGAGAGTCAACGCGCTCAACCACTGCGCTACGGAGGTCGTCTAATACGTCACATTAAAATACTTTACTTTGGGAGAGATTTTTGTATTTCCATTGTTAAAAAGAAAACGTTTTTTAAATGTGACGTTCCGATCTTAAGGATCCCTCCCATTCCCTTGTCACACTCCAGTGTGACGTAATTTGTGGATGATCCCTTTTTATTATAAAAGTAGATAATTCTATGATAGCTTCAGTTATTATATACAAAAATATTGAAATTTCCTAATAGCTTTAATACGATTGGGAAGTTGTTCAGCGCGTACGGTGCGTACACGCAACACCGCTGTACACGTTCACCTTGGGGGAGCTTACCCATTCACCCAGTAATGTATATAATATTTACTGTGGTAATGACGAATAAAACAGAAAATTTTGTTAAATTTAAATATACAAATTAGTAAATTTGATTGATCGCACCGCCCGTTTTATTATGAATATTTGTGTTAATGACAATAGTCTAATTGTGGGCGTTTTTCACCAAGCAATGTTAATTCTTCATTAAATATCATGTTGTTCCTTTCGTAATTCCTATCAATGAATGAGAAGGCATGGTATGTTAACACGCCGTTAACACTAATATGCGTTGGAGAAATCGGGACTAAGCCTCGTACTGATTAAACAACTTAACTTATGATCAATCAATTCACGGACTACCTACATAATATAAAATATTTTAATTGTAGTACCTATCTGTAGAGGAAATTTATATCAGCAAGTACATTGGATTAACCGTAACAAAAATTATTAATAGCTAATCAATGCCATCTAGCGACGAAAAGCCTAAATAATTTGTGGTGAGAATATAAACTTGTAAGAAAAATATTGTTTTAATCTGTAATATATTTATACTTTTAGTGCGTTTTAAAAATGCAACAACATTATCTAAATGATCTTTCTTATATTTTATTATTTGTAAATGTAAAATATATGATTACCTACGATCGTCAATTATTCCTTCATCACTCAACATAATTGCTTTCATAATTGCTCGTGTTACCGTGGTATCTATATACTTATAATAAAACTGTAGAGAGGTCAATTCTGTACATTGAATATTTTTTCAAAATACATATTGGAGGATGATTGGCGATCGATACTGATGCCAAAAATGCAATTAGTAAAATTTTTGTCTGTCTGTCTGTCTGTCTGTCTGTCTGTATGTGCGCGATGGGAACAAAAACTACTGAAGGGATTTTAACCAAACTTGGTACGATTGTAGCCCATATTCCTGGGCAGGTTATAGGCTATATAACATAACGCTACGATACGTAGGAGCCGAGCAGTGACGATAAATTGGAAGCAAGTCGGAGGAATTTCGCGCGCGCGGGCTGCGGACGAACGGTTCGTGCGGGGGGCGCGGGGGGATCGCTTACACAGTGACGCGAAGCAATAGAATGTGGCACTAAAGTAGATTAGAACTTGAAATAAGTACCTAACTAACAGATTTTTTTTTCTGAGAAGAGTGTTTCCACAGTGTCATAATAATATAAAAATTGTATTTTTGAACTTGCTTCACAAATTGAAATAAATTATCATTTATTGTATAAATCAACTTAATTAACTGTATTATTAAAAGAAAGCATTTCGCGATAATCTAAAAAAACGGGCAATTAAGCGGTTTTTGGTAAACTATTTATACCATCACGGTATTAATCCTTATCATTTTTAATACGTTAGTTGGCTTAAGCATTTCATGAAGACTATATTTGCCCTTTATACCTAGCAAGTATAATTAATAGTTTAGGAGATAATATAGCAAAATTAAAATCGTTTCGCCGTGATTCGACCGCCGCATCGCGGCGCCGCGCGATACAGGCTGATGCGTGACGTCTTACATCCGAGTCGGGGTGTAGTGTAGGTATCAGATGCTGGTAGGTAGGAATTTTGGCGAAGGTCAACCAAAGGAACTCCACCCCACTGCTGGGTAAAAAATACTATTAAAATGTGCTAACAGGCAGTACCGGTAGTATGAATTTAACCACGCACAGCCGCTAACTGTGCCCCCAGTAATAATCGTGTTAAAACTTAAAAGTACGGCGTATGGCGTATAGATGTCGCTTTGATTTGAAGATATATGACAATAAAAAAAATACTGGACGTTTGTATGAAGCGCGGCGGGAACCGCGCTGCTTCAAACATTCAAATTTATTCTTTTTTTATTTTATATTTTGTTTAAAACAAAATTTCATTTATTTATATTATTATTATTATACTTAGGGTAGGTTATAAAAAACGCTACCAAAGCCGATCGGCGCGGCGCGCCGAGCTGGGGCATAACTCTCCAAACTGATTCGATTTTAATTCAGATTCGATCGTGCCGCATACTCCCGAAGAAATTGACGTTTGTTTATTTTTATTCTCTGTCGATTGATATGGTCTGGTGTACAAAAAGTTACGTTCTAACGGTTTTCTTTATCCTAAATAATTTCAAAGTAATTTACCAAATAAAACACCAAAAACCGTTAAGATCGAACTGATTCGATTCTCAGTTGTGTCGAGAGTAAGCCTGCTGGATCCTCGGCGGCGCGTGCCGCTGCGCCCATGTCTAACCGAGAGTTCCGTTTTAAAGACCTTAATAATTGCAATATAAGTTTAAATTTAATAATACTTCAAAATATTAATGACAAAAACGGTAATAAGTTGAAAAAATTGATAATATTTTTATGGTTTCGCAATTTATCCTATGTCGATTAAAATTTGATATGAAGCAACATTTTAGATGTTGCTTCATATCAAATTTCTATTCCCGGGAAGTACCCTTTAGGTTTTGGTTCCCTTTGGCGTGTCGGAAATTGCGAAAATTAGCGATATAAACGGCTGAATCTTTGGGTAGATGTGGCCAAGATGCCTGTTTCTTTTCACAGCCAGAAGGGACAGTAGAACTGAGTTTTTAATATGATTTTTAGCTTGATACCTACACGTGTTAAAGTTTTGACACCCAGACAGACAGACGGACATCGAAGTTAAATACTTTACTAAATTAACGTGAAAAATTGTCTGGGTCTATACGGTGCATTCGAATAATATTATCCTAACTTCGAATACCTTTGCTGACTTCTACATATTGTTCGAAGGCCTACTTCTTTTGCCGAGCTCCGAAAGGATAGTAATATATTATTATTATACCCTGCATACCAAGAGGCTTGCCGGGTACGTGACTTGCTGGATCGGGATCAACACTGGGATGCACTGGGAAGTACCTATTAGCGAAAGTTCTCAGCGGTTGCGCCAATAAACTAAAAATATATTTAAAAATACTAAAGTGCCCTAAATCACTGTTCCACGCGTACGAAGTCGCGGGCACAGCTAGTGTTATATAAAATACTGGAGAATTGGCTGGAAACTACAAGTTAGAACAATTTACGTGACGAGTGAAATAATATATGTATTGTGTTCTAGAATTAAGGGCCACAAAGTAGATAATAAACTGGGCAACTCTTCTTCATATAAACCAAGCCGAAGCCAGTAACTAGGACAGAATGCCTGAATCATTAATTAATTATTATTATATTTAGGTAGGTACGTGACTTACTACCCGACTGCGCGACGGAAAGGAGTGGATTGTTTAATTTTACTAATATGTAGGACGTAGGTATTATTTATGATGACTTACGGTTCTGAGACGTGGTGCTTCACGAAGGATCTTTTCAAAAGGCTCAATGTCGATCAGCGTGCTATGGAGAGGCCAATGCTCGGTATTTCTCTACGTGATCGAATCAGAAATGAGGAGATCCGTAGAAGAACTAAGGTTGCTGACATTGCCCGTAGGATCAGTCAGCTGAAGTGGCAATGGGCCGGCCACATAGCACGAAGATTGGACGGTCGATGGGGCAAAAAGATCCTAGAGTGGAGGCCACGTACTGGCAAGCGCAGTGTGGGACGGCCACCTACCAGATGGACCGACGACCTGGTGAAAACTGCCGGGTCACGTTGGATGCAGGTGGCAATGGACCGGTCGCACTGGAAATGTGTTGGAGAGGCCTATGTCCAGCAGTGGACAGTAAAAGGCTGAAACGACGATTATTTATAAATTTTGCCATGAGTAACCTTAAATAGAGTTTCATGAAACTGAACTTTTCATTATTGTAGAGAAACCTGCTTACTTGAAAACTCTAGATCTTATACTTCACATAGTACGTATATAATAGACTATATCACATAGTCTATTACTTACTCCGTAGAGCATAGTATACACCACAAAGTTGATATATAACAGAGACACTACCTAGTACTAGAAAATGGTATCACCCTAATACTGGCAATTCGACTGGCTATTTTTGTTTTCTTCGATTTTCACTAATTTCGTTTCGTATCTTCTTCTTAATTAAGGAGTTGAATTTTGCTTAATGTGATGTTATGCTTAAAAAATATGCTTTAAAGTCAATATTTGTACCTACTTAATTCGGCATATTTACATTCTATAATTTACAAATGTTAATAGTAGTGACATATATTACATTTTTTTGTATTAAACATAGATTGTATGGGATGGTAGGCCATGGTATACCTACACAAATATTATCAATATAATCGATAGTTTAATATTAATGTATGGAGCGTGGTCATCGGGCAGTTCAATCCACATCCTGTGGTAATACGTGGGTAATGTCACGCTAATGTGTTTCGGCGTAAGACAACACAGCCGGCACCGGCGCGAGCGGCTGACGGGAATACTAATAGGCAATAGCTCTTCCAGCTACCTCGTAATCCTTTAGCCATTTTCATTCAACATTACACCCCTAATATCAGTCCGCTTGAACGTCCCTCTATGATTTTGGATTAGTCTGTTATTCACCTTGTAAAGTGTCATTTCTATGGTACATTAATAATTATTTCTTGAAAAATTATTGAAAAATAGGTAGTTAGTCGCTACCGATGTGGTAACTAATTCAGTTAACTCTTATCACGACCTTGATGTATTTGTAAAATAGTACATACATAATATATTATCTAACACTTATTATAAGAATACATAAAGGAATCTTTAAAAAAATTGTGTTAGTCACAACTCACTGCGTACCTTTTCTAGGTAAGTACGTCGAGGTGTACGTCGAGGTGTATGTTAAGCGTATAGGTACCTTATATAATGTCTACAAGGAAAATAATCTGTTTTTATTTGCAGATTGTAGAGTAAGAAATCAACAAATGCAAGTATGTGTAAATGAGGCATCTAATGCTCATGTCGATCTATTGTTCTCATCAAGTTATCCCTTAACGGGACAAGGCCAGAGATTTACATTGCAGATGGCTACTCCGAGTGGAATCCTCAAGTGGTGACCACTCTATTAGGAAATAGGACTATCTATTACCTACCTACTCTGCGTCGTAACATGTAAGGGAAAAATCCTACTTGCGTAGATAAGTAGGTATCTAGGTAAACATTGAGTAGTCAAATTACTGATTGTTATTAATTTAATTAACATGGTTGTGCTTACGATAAAAGTGAGAACAAATAAAAATCGTACTATGCACCTGCATCTCGCTAGGCCTACAGATACGGGGATCGGTCTACTCAGCAGTCAGCACAAATAAAACATCATTGAGTACCTACGTACATATAATAAGAAAATTGAAAAGCAATACTCGTGTGAAATATACTTCATAAATGACAACCAACATTGTATACTTATACCTAGTAGATATTATAAATCCTACCTACTAAAGAAAATTATAATAAATACGATTATTCATGTTTATTGGGTTGGGGGTTATCAGGGAAATATTAACTGTTATTATAATATAGCTGTCGTTAATTTGTCACGTTTTAGGTTTGATTTGCGCAATTCTGTATTATCTACAGGATAAACCACTTGCGTAGTAATGTTTATGTAATGTTTAATAGGTAATAATGAGTAATTGTATTTTCCGAAATTAATCGAATAAGTAGCATCCCCAGTTTTCATCTAAGTACTAGTTAGGTAGGTATAGCCTACTGCCTACATAATATTATTGTCATAGGTAGTAAATTTGACTGTAACGAAGAAGCCTAGATCGTAGATACCTACAGTTGTGAGTACCTATATTTTTCAGAAAAGTTTCATAATACCTGTTACCTTATTTTTCTAAGTAAAATAGTTTCCGAGGAATCAAAGTGACCGTTTGGTATAAAACCGGGCGAGATATCGAAGGCACGGCGGCATTTGTGTGCGTGCGTCAACGTATCGGCCGAGTCGGTATCAATTTCTGAGAAGCGGCGCGGCGCGGGCGCATGCGGGGCCGGTGCGGCGGGGGAGGGGGGAAACATGGCGTTAAGTCCGTTGAGACGGTGATCCACTTGGAAAAATAAACGCACGATAAGCGGCAGGGGGCTGACAGTGTAGTTCCATTTGTTACGTTTTGGCGCTGCGGTCGAAAGCAAAATGGCGTCGTTTTGTGACGTCACACACGTAAAGTTCCTGTTTCCTGTTTGTAGTGTCAAAATATGATCTATGTTGTCAAACATAGATTAGAGTAATTTTGTTGTCAAAACTCAAATATGGCCGCGTGTAGTTTGTTAGTGCTTTGTTTATCCTCGTTTCTTGCTTGATTTGATCCAAAATATTCAATTACTCCGCAGATTATTGATACATTATATCAATCTTTTATAGTATGTTAATTAATTTAGTGTAAATATTGTTCATTTTTCGTTTTAAGGGACTATTTAAGTCTTGTGTCGGCGGTTGCAACGCAACTATTAGTTCACAGGTGAGTTTTACTTTTAACACGTTATAGTTAGAGCTAGTGTAATATAAAGTATGAACAATATAATATAATTATACTTAATCTTTGACTCATTAAGTTTGCCAATGTTTTTTGCTTTTGTATATCAATAATAATCTTAACTGTACTCATTTGTTTCAGACAGAAATACCCCTAGGCCTTAGTGATAACAATTATTACAAAGAGAACTCCAATGAGGATGTAAATGCTTCTGATGAAATGTTG
Organism: Celastrina argiolus; assembly: GCA_905187575.2. Lineage (NCBI taxonomy): Eukaryota > Metazoa > Arthropoda > Insecta > Lepidoptera > Lycaenidae > Celastrina > Celastrina argiolus. The sequence continues at coordinate 6,247,959 of LR994584.1, read as the reverse complement.
GTCATTGGAAGAGCGGGTATGTATTAAGTACTATGGCATTTTGACACTCATTCTATATGATATTTTAACATATCAAAAGATACTGAAATTGTTTTATTTTTGTGAAATACCAAGGTTTAGTGGTTTGGAACTTGGCTCAGGAATTGGAGGTTGTGGGTATCAATAACTTCATTGAAACAACAAAAAATTTATGTAACACTTGTTTAACATTTATGAAAAGATGGTATTTTCATAAATGTTAAACAAGTGTTATGGCAGTTTAAGCATATTTGATAGCAGAATATTATTGCAGTTTTATTTAGGGTAATCAACTTATAGTTGGTAATCAACTTATAGCTGAAGGACAAAACTAGTTAATCTATTTTTGCTAATTAACTATAGTTTTTACTAGAAACCCTCCTTGTTTTGTTGTTGTTGATGGCCGGACTAAGTGACCGGCCAACTTATGTATTGTTTTTTCATCTTAAATATTGTGTTATTTATTTACAGAAGTGACTGATCAACTTTTGTGTCATCAAAGAAATGAAAACAATTGAAATATGAGCACACTTCAAGTAAGGCAAGTGGCCTTAGAAACAGGAAAACCTGGACTTGTGTGTTACCATCACTAGATGGTTGGATTACGACATTAGAGAGTTTTATTAGGATAATTATTAAAATATTATTAAAAAAATATTCTGTTAAATATTAATGTTCTTGCTATATCAATCAGGGCTTATTAGAAATTCAGAAAAAAAATCAATAAATAAATGATAAATGTAACCTGTTTTTATTTTGTATTACTTATTATAAAAATAAATTAACTGAACTACAAAAACCTACCTACAAAAAAAATCGATACCTCACTAAAGTATTGATAGCTGGACTCGATTATTCAACCACTTATACAATGTGTGTTTGTAGTCTGTGATGTGCTATGGTCTGTGGTGTGCGGTCAAAATGACAGATGCTACAGTGATGCCAAAACGTAACAACTGGAAACTCGGTAAAATATAGCTGTCGCATCTGTTACGTAGTAACTAATTCTTAATCTGTGATAAGCGGTAGCTGCGAATAGAGCGGGTAATAAGTATGAAGATCAGGAGAAGAAACGGGAATAACAAAACATATTATACGGTCGAATTGAGAAACCTCCTCCTTTTTTGGAAGTCGGTTAAAAAGTATCCGATGTCGTTTCCGAGGTAGACTCATTGATTGCATTAGTATTTAATTGTCTTCGAGTCATAAAAAAAACTTTGTGTCTTGATAATTACCTTGATCAATAAGATGATGGTCCTTGGTTAAAATATTATATTGACGTCGATAATGGTTCGTATGATGTAGAATGTGAAAGATGCAAGGCTGAAATAGTTACATGCCGAAGGTAGTCCATTATCTATTTTTCTGATTAGAGCGGTAAATCGTAATGGCTAGTTTAATAAAAGTCCTACTACCTACTAGTTTAATGAGTTATGAGAGTCACAATAAATAGAACTATTTCAAATATCTTTGCAATATTTAAAATTCGGGTTTCTCCTTAATCTATGGTTCACAAATGTTTTCATCTACTTTTCGTACAAAACGTAGATAACTCAATAATAATTAATTACGCTAGTAATTTTTTATCATTCATTTCTGTATTCAATGAAAAGCAAGTATTATTTATATGACACGATGAGCCTGTGTCTCGCGACTGTAAGTCGTGACTGGTGAGTACTGTAAAGCTACGTTTTTAAAACGCAGTGTATCTGGGGCTTTACCCGGCACGCAGGGGCGTGAGACGGCGGCGAGGGGAGAGTGGGCGCCGCTTGCGCTGGCCCTGCCAGACAACTTGTCGCTGAATCTCAGATACCATTACCAACTAAATACCATTAAAACCATTAGGAAATATAAACTAATGAAATCGAATATACTTGCTCCAGCTGTGTCGATGCTTTCGTTAATTTATTATGATGATAATATTATATTAGAAATACGAAACTTAAAAAAAAATGCTGTTTAGTACCTACTTATAACAAAGTTAAAGCGATTTGGTGCTATGTGATCTATTTGTTTATTTTATCCTTTTGGTGAAATAGATTAAACGGTTACAAAATCATTTACAGTCACATTTTTTCACACACACCATATTAATATTGAATAGGTATATTGGGATTAGACTCATTAGTGATTATATTTTCAGTTTTTACTTGACTGCCTACTAGAGGGCCAAGGTAAAACAATGGGCGTGATCATAACTGGCAGTTAACATTTTTTCTGGACCCCGTCCCTCTTCTCGCTTCACAAAAAGTAGACCATGCGGCGTCAGGCGCGCTCGTCTCTAATAATCTCTATTTTCTTCACGCTGCTTCTATCGGCAGTTAGACCGTCAATTGAACATTTTTCTTATTTAAAGTTCAGTTATTTTTTACCAGTCTATGTATGTATGTATGTTCCCTCGTAGCGGCTAAACTACTGGTCCGATTTTGATGACTGAGGTGTCAATCGATTTGTATTAATTCCGCGAGTAACATAGGCTATATAAAAATTTTGGACTTTCAAAATTATACCTCAACAACTATCTCCAAAAAAATTTTATTAAGATATTTGTCTCGTGTTTGATATCAAAAGATAGGTCTTGGCAAGCACGTTACGAATATGTATTTATATTTTTTATTTATTATTATATTTTATTGTTAAATTCAAAATAAAGGTTTAAAATGCGGTCGTACAAGTAGTATCTAGGAGTTGATACTTTCTATGTAATGGACAATTAAATAAAATAAAAAACTATAACCCGACTTCGCAAAAAAGGGGTCTAAAAAGGCTGAAACAAGAAAATAATTCAATTTGAAATCCAGATATGCATAGGTACAGATATGGTCAAGGTAGAGCCGTGGTCGTACCCGCTATTGGGATTGTATATTACAACAGCAGACGAATATTATACTTAGATTTGTTTAGCGGGTACGACCACGGCTCTACCTTGACCATATCTGTACCTATGCATATCTGGATTTCAAATTGAATTATTTTCTTGTTTCAGCATTTTTAGACCCCTTTTTTGCGAAGTCGGGTTATAGTTTTTTAAACTTTTATTTTATTTTACATTTTTCTGTTTCCACATGAACTATAACATTATATGTTCACTAAACTAACGTTAAACATAGAAAGTAACTAAACAACTCCTAGATACAATTTGTACGACCGCATTTTAAACCCTTATTTTGAATTTAACAACAAAATATAATAACTAATTATAATTTGAAATACATATTTGTAATGTGCTTGCCAATACCTATCTTTGGATACCAAACACGATACAATTATCTTAATTTAATTTTTTTTGGAGATAGTTTATGAGCTATAATTTTCAAAATCCAAATTTTTTCGAAAAATTATATAGCCTATGTTACTCGCGGGACCACTACGAATCGATTGACACCTTATTTATTAAAATCGGACCAGTAGTTTAACCGCTACGAGGGAACATACATACATACATACAAACATACATACATACATACATACATACATACATACATACATACATACATAGACTGCCAAAATCATTACCCTTCCTTTTGGCTTCGCCGAATTCGGGTAAAAAAAGTTTAAAAACTATAACCCGACTTCACAATCATTACCCTTCCTTTTGGCTTCGCCGAAGTCGGGTAAAAAAGGGGTCTAAAAAGGCTGAAACAAGAAAATAATTCAATTTGAAATCCAGATACAGAAAAGCTCAGAACCCCTGACCAAAATAGACTGGGTCAGCTGTCTGTATGTCTGTCGGTGGCATTGTAGCACCCTAACAGGTGAACCGTCAGCTTGCTGTTCGCATTTTGCAAGCTAAAGTGATAGAGAATGTTCTTAGGTATGATTCAACATCATCAGCGCTTGACTATGGTGGTCAATTAAAATGATTATTTTTATTTATTCCTAATTATATTGAGCTTTATATATTTCTTATAATATGAACATAACCTTTATTTCTTATGATTTTTAATTTTAAGAGAAATTTGTAAAAAAAATATTTTAATTTCCAAACACTTCTTTAAAAATTAGATCCATTCACCGATAAATAAATTCCTCGTTTTATTATACTTTACCTACTTATGCAACTAAAATTGTCTACATAAATTTATGGACATTTATGGTATAGTAGAAAAATAAGTAATAACATTTAAAATGAAAGTTGAAAGAAAAAAATGGTTTATAGAGGTTGGTAGTTGTTGCATGGAACAATAATTTGTTTACAAGCAATAATTGGTTCACTGTAGTAGGTTGATACTTGTTATTTGATAGTGTTAATAAATGTTAAAATGATAAATTAAAATATCGTTGCCTGGTGCCCTGATTTGTGTGGGATATGCGAGATGTGCGGGAGGATATACCAAATTCAAGTAGTCTGAATTTTTATTAATCTAAGAACTCAAGCTGATTTGCTGTAACCTAACCTAACCTAACTACCACCATAATATGTCCTAAAATTATTTAATTTTTGTAATTTTTTTTTGTTTGCCTATAAGACGAAACATTTGAACACACGTGCAAAATAAAGCGGAAATTTCAAATAAAGAGTTTGTATGTCGCGGTGCAGTAGTTCTCACTACCGGTTTTAGGAGTAGACTCGGTGCCGTATTTACCCTGGGGTCAATTGGCCCCATTGGGGTTTAGTTAACCCAATCTCATTTTTTCTCTCATTTTTAATTAACACCTTAAAAAACCACTAACGAACGGTTCAACTATAGTAGCTAACTAAATTTGAAAGTCCTCTTTCAGATAGCAGCAGCATTACTGTTTGTTAACATTATAAACAGTATGTTGTGATGATTAGGTATCACTAGGCATCCCATAAAGCAAGAGGCTATCCCGATACTATCTTAACTATGAACTATGATAAATTAATATAACTACATGATACATCTAGTCTATACCCAGTACCCACCTATTAACTTACAATTAAATTACCAAAAATACACCATCAAATTGGGACAATAGATCATAATATTATAGTCAAGTAGTCTATAGAACCAAAAACAGTACATACTTTTTGGACCAAGTAATAAATTGAGTACCTATTATAAATAATGCCCGATCAAGAGGAAATATTTCCAAAATGAAAGTGCAAATTAATAATAAAGAAAGACTTAATTTGGATCGGGCATTATACATAATATTGCCCATCACCTTTTGGGCAGAGTAATAAAGCATTTTTATAACAGTTCCCAATTTACTTAAAATTATTACTTACAGTTAATTTAACCCGATAAAGATAGATATTATTCATATTGCCCACATTAATAATCTGGTCTAAAAAATTATAGAATATAAATATTTGACTGTCAAATGACATTGTAGACCCGAGAAATTTAATAGATTTTTGTTAGTACTTAGTATTGTTAGTACATACATATTTTTTCCAACATTATCAATCTTTCCTAGACTTTTACATACTTATTTTAAAATTTGGATGTTTAGGAAAGAGCAAAAGCCATAAAATATTTCTAATATTATGTCATAGATTGATTAAATTTATTGGATATTTATGTACCTACGTATATCGACAATGTTTACGTATATCCATTAGAAAAACCTTAAGCAACTACTTCATATGACACACAAAATCTAACTAAACTTAGTTTCTTTTAACTAGATTTTTGTCACTTACACAGACTTAAGTGTAAGTCCACTTTTTGTCAAACAGTAGATGTCCTTAAAACCTATTATAAGTATGTGGCTTATCAGGGCTTACGAGGATGATCCGTGTTGCGCCACGGATATTTACGACATCGATTACACGCTCCCGGGTGGTCCCGCGCGGTAGACCAATCGCGGAGTTTATCAGAGGCCAACCGCCAAAACAGCACCGAAATCCGATACCGTGAGCTACACGAATCAACGGCACTTCATATTAAATTAGACATTGCATGCTACGGGTATTTTTGTCTTGGCTACTGTGCTTGACAATGACAGCCCATAGGAAAATCGTTGAGTAATTGGTGCCTTGGCAATGACTTCATTTGCGTCATTTGGGGCACAGGTTGGACATTTTTTGTGATACCTGTTCATGTTTTTAAGAATATTTTCTGATGAATTATCTCATAAAATATTATTCATTGTGTAAAACGTGGAGTCCTAATTAATAAAATCGTTATCAATTAGTTCTTCATTTCAACAAACAGCAAATCAAGACTAAACTACTTGCCGGAAACTGTTCTAAGACACAATGAACTGGTTTTCAGATATATTGAAATATAGAGGATAGTTCTGACCTCCAAATGTAACTTAATTGTGCTGCAGAAGCGACTACTCAGTAAGGATTCTGTGAAAAAGTGAACTCTAGAAATAAGCACCAGCTAAATATACCTATGATCAGGCTTAGCAAAGTAAGTAAATCTTTTAACGGGTAATAAAATCCCAGAAACGTTTAAAATATTTCCATTCATAAATTTAAAAAAAAGTAGTTAAAGATCGTTTGTGTGCTAAAGCGTATTTTATTTGATTATGTTAATAATTGCACTGCCTCTGTGCGGGAATAAGGTGGCCAACCTTAAAGGCTGCTTAATTTACTGTAGGTACATTTTGTATCCAAACTTTTATAATATTAATATAGATTAAGTTACATTATAAAAATAAATATACTTTTAAAATGATAATTTTTCCATATTTCTGCTAAAAGACGTACGGGGTTAGGTACTGTACTAGTTTCTTACCCCGGTTTTTCTCGGCGGGTTAGGGTTGAACCGGTGGTAGCTTGTTTTTTGTTAACTTTCCGAAAAAAAAGCTTATTAAGTTTCATTTGGAAACAAAATGCTTTTTATTTTATAACAAATTGGCAGGCGTTATTTATCCTTTTAAAGGTACTCAACATGATGGTAGTCTACAATTAAATTTTCTTGGGATCTACTCATGCTCGGGTAGCTGGTATATTTCCAGAGACAGGCAGCTTATATTTTTGTCTTGGCAGCGTTTACCGTTATTCTTTGAAAAGTTAAGAGTGAACAAATTTCTAGAATTGAAAAGACATGGGACAACTTATTTCATTGCCAAAAAGAATATTAACGTCATGGTCGGTCGTTGGTCTTGAAAATAATTAAGATTTCTGTAACATTATTCAAAATCTTGGGTATTGGCGTGTTTAATATTGCGTAACCTATGGAATTGACCAACTGTTAAAACGCCCATCGTCGGCTTCAGAGTACCTACTCAATTGGGCATATTATTTATTTTAGATTGTCTAGTAACAATTTAGTGGTATTATATTTGTCTGATGAGTCATAACATGGATCCGTTAACTGGTCTTTTTGGAATCAGCAGAATTTTTATTATAGATTTTTTTTGCGAAGCTCCATGCTTCGCAAAAAATGACACATTATGTATGTAAATTACAAAAAAATACCACAAAACTATAAGAAATGCGGTGCTTCAGTTACCGAAACCATTAGCTAATCACAAACGTCTTATGGATACTAGATTAATCAATATGCTGTTGCTCTCTTACTAACTTGTCCTTTTGCGATATTGGCATCTCCTATTTATTTTATTTTAAGAGATAGTGCTCCTTATCTCTAGTCTCCATTGTGAGAAGGTGCAAAATGCGGTTTAATAAAATCTCTACTTTAAAGAGGGGTGCTCGAAGAACTTTGGCCTTAGAGTAATATTATGTTCACATAATTAATATAAGGAGAAGTAAATAGTTGACGCTAATTAGAACGCTGGTTGCAATCATCAGTATCGGTTTAGGTACCGATATCAAAGGTGAGAGGGCGCGGTGATTGCGCTACAATTATCTACTTGCTCTCTAGCTGCTGCCAGCACGTTTATCTAATAAGGGGTATTCAGGCACATATCTCCCCGAATAACCATGCCATTTCAAAAGTTAAAGAGAACTCAGGCTAACCGAACGCAATTTATGATAATGAAGCATTGCACGACAAACTTATTGAAATTATTGCTTTCTCGGGTAATGATATCGTATTATGAGAGCTTATTTGGTCACAAAGATGAGCGGTCAGTGACGTGAGCGGACCTGCAGCATAATATTATAATTAGTCGAAGCTCATGAGTAATGGTGTCGGAAATAACGCGGGCACAGCATTGGCGCCAAGCGGGGCGGCCATGACATCACGCCACCGATAGGTGGAGCTGTCACGAAGACGCCTGCGCACCGCGCGCCGCCGCCGCCACCGCGTCTGTCTTGTGACTTGAACTATTTATGACGGGGCTCGCTGCGGCCGCGGCACCTTTTTTTTTTTTTTTTTTTTTTTTTTTTTTTTTTTTTTTTTTTTTTTTTTTTTTTTACGTTGGGAAATCTTTTATAGATTCCCGATGACACTGGGGACGGGCCATCGGGATATGTGAGACTCCCCGGGCACGGGGTAAAGGGCCGCACCCGGGTTTACTACACTAAAACCCAACGATGCGCCATTCACCCCGCTGTTGCGGAGCCGCGGGAACGACAGACCAACCGCGACTCCATTAGCGGACGTCTGCCAGTGCGAGCAGACCCGTCTCTGTGGGGGCGTTTACTTGCCCCCCCGGCCCAACAGAGGTCCCACTTGGGGGGCTTGCTTAGGCCATCCCTCTACACCGGTGTCGCGATGCGCAGGTGCATGTTGCGCATCACGACCCACTCGGAGGCTCGGTGCAATGGGCGACGGTATCCCCATACCGCCGCCCCGAGGTCTCCGGCTAAGGCGGGACGTTATCATTATTGACCCTTCGTCGCCTGGGCCGACTTCTTCGTCGGGGGTCGAGCGTCTCCCTCTCTCTAATACGCTCGGCCTCCTCCTTTGCAGAGACTACTTCTTCGACGAAGTCTTCCACCGCCTTCCACTCTTGCTCGCCGCTCAGCATGGAGGACACCAATACTGGCAGCGAGAGGTCAAATCCAATGGCGGCCGTGAGGGCCGCCCGTTGTCGAGTCCAAGAGGGACAAACCGAAACAGTGTGTTCGGCCGTGTCCCTGTCCGCGTCACAATGGTGGCAGTTTGCTGTCTCTTCTCTTCCGACGATCTCGCACAGGTACCGACCGAAGCACCCGTGCCCGGTCAGCACCTGTGTAAGGCGGAATGAGAGGGCGCCCGACTTCCTACTAAGCCATTCCCTCAGCACTGGGCGGATGGCCAGCACCAGGTCCACACTAACTACCGGCTCCTGCAGCCGCTCCTCCCACAATTCAATCGCCCTCTCTCGGGCAGAGTCTCTCCACCGGCGGACAACGTCTGGAAGAGGGTTGCCGCCCTCCGCGCGAACCGCAGCGCAGCGCCAATACACGCCGGCGAGAGACTGCGCGTCGATGTCCCAGGGGACACTTCCCGCGAGCAGGCAGGCCGCATCTTTAGAAATAGTGCGGTATCCACGCACTGCTCGCGTGGCCATCATCCTCTGCAGCCTGCCGATCACTAGCCGATTCTGAGGCAGCAGTTGGTCGGCCCAGATCGGGGCGCCGTACATGATCATGGAGCGCACAACGCCCATGTACAATCGCCGGCAACTGAGGCTCGGGCCCCCCAAATTTGGGAGCAGCGAAGCCAAGGCACCAGCCGACTTGACAACCTTCAGCGACAACCGGTGGAAATGTTCCCGGAATGTCCATCTGCCGTCGAGGACGAGACCCAGGTACGTCATGGATGGTAAGACGTTGATCCTGGTCCCACCCACCACTACAGCCAGTCCAGGCGGCGGGGAGTTCCTCGGCTTATGAAACGATAGAGCTTCGGACTTCTCTAAGGCCACCGCAAGGCCCAGCGCGCGAATACGCCGGACGACGTGTGCAACCGCCGCCGTCGCGAGGACAGTCGCATCGCGATGTGTCTTGCCGCGACTGACGACAAGAGTGTCGTCCGCGTAGCACAACACTTCAACTCCGGGAAGATTTGCGCCAGTGAGCACCGAGTTGTAACCGATGTTCCACAGCGTCGGACCGAGAGCCGACCCCTGTGGAACACCGCAGACCACTTCTTTTTCCTCCCAGCCGTCTTGAGTCGGGTATTGCACGTAGCGTCCCGATAAATAATCCCCGATGATGTTTCGGAGGTATCTGGGAACGCCGTGTCGAATTAGCCCCTCTTTGATGGTTGCCCAGGGCAGGGAGTTAAAGGCGTTGGATATATCCAGCGACACAGCCAGTACTGCCCCGCCCCGGGACACCTCGTCATGCACTATGTCTCGTAGTCGCGCGACCGCTCCTACTGTGTCTCGGCCTGAGCGAAACCCGTATTGGTTCTCACTCAGGTTTGGCCCGACACGCTCTAGATGTTGGACGAGACGCGCCGCAATAATCCTCTCCAGCATCTTACATATTTCGTCCAGAAGCACAATAGGACGGTACGCCGACGGCTGGTCCTCCGGACGGCCAGCTTTACGAAGCAGCACCAGCTTTCCCGTCTTCCACCGCCGCGGCACTCGACCCTGGACCAAACAATTGGTCAAAGCGGTGAGCACCCGCGGCTCCATCTCCTTCATCGCGAGAATCCAGGCGCGCCCCGGTATGCCGTCGAGCCCGGGGGCCGTGTTTTTAAGGCCCATCCTGTAGACCGCCACCGCGAGTTCCGCCGATGACACGGGCGGTATATCCTCTTCTATCTCTGCCATCTCTCGGTGAGTCACTGGTGATGGACTCGGCTCGGACCCAGATGGAAATAGGGCCGAGAGGACTCTATTGCGGAGATCCGGCTGGAGATTCTGCGTTAATGGCGGGGCGGCCGGGCGCAACTTCTTTCGCACCCACTTGTATGGTTTGCCCCACGGATCGTCTTCCAGCGTCTGCAACCACTCCTGCCATGCCTCCGTCTTTGCCTGTGTGATGGCGTCACGGAGCGCTCGACACACCAAATGGTACGCGTTGTACAAGGCGTCCTCTTCCTGCTGGACTCTGTTGCGCCGTCTGCGATACCTCTTGTAACGACGACGGACCGCCGTACATTCTTGCTGGAGTTGCTTCAGCTCCGGACGCCACCAGTAAGTTTGGCGCCGCGGTTTGAACGGGCCCACTCGTGGCATAGAAGCATCGCAGACGTTGCGCATTGCCTCATTCAACCACTCCGCGCATTCCGTGGGGTCATCTGAGGAAAACTGTGCCCATGATGCAACAACTGCCGCTTCCTGGAGGAGATCCAGATCTAACCGCTTCAGAGACCATCTTGGGCCACCGCAGGATGTTGTTGAGCGACCCTGCTCCGACGTGCGAGCAGAAACGTCGAAGCGGATGCGTCTGTGATCGGAGAGGGTCTCGGTCTCCTCCTGAACCCGCCAGTCAGTGACGCGACTGGCAGAAGCCGAACTGACGAGGGTCAGGTCCACGATGGACTCGCCCTGTCGACGCACACATGTGCTCACCGATCCACGATTCGCAACAACGAGATCAGTGGATGCCATCCAATCTTCGACCGCACGACCTCTTGCGTTTGTCGCCGGAGAACCCCACAACGTTGATTTTGCGTTGAAATCTCCGGCGACAACCACCATGCCGGACGCGCCGCTCACGGGAACGGTCAATCTCGTCAAAAAGGCCTCAAAGTCGGCCAGAGGCTTATTCGGAGAGAAGTAAACCCCCACCACGGTGAGGGCCCCCAGGTTGACCGCAACAAATCCAAGGCCTATGGTCGCGTTTGCCAAGGATGGCGCCATAATTTTGGGGCCGAAGCCTAGCGCGACCGTTGCGCTCACGTCTCCTACCCAGTCATTCCTTTGCGGGATGCGGTATGGCTCAGATAAAACAACGACGTCGATTGACCACTGCGCTACAGCTTGATCCAGGAGATCCTGCGCCCGGGCGCAGTGGTTCAAATTGCCCTGCAAAAAGCGATAGGTCGCCGTTATGAGGCCTCCATTATGGCCACTCCTGCTCCGGAAGCCGCCATACCTGGTGTGGCGGGCTTCTGTGATGCTTGATTGTTTTTAGAGCCCCTCTCTTTCGGCGCTGGTTTGCCACAGGTCTTACTGCCTACGCTGTGGTCCGCCGGTCTTCCCTTCTCTGTGCACAACGCACAGTGTGGTGAGTTTTCACACTGTGCGGCAGAGTGATCTGGTTGGCCGCAGCGGAAGCACAGTCCACTGCGATCTGTCTCACGGGGGCAAGTTGCCCGAGCGTGTCCTTCCTCATGGCACTGGTAGCACCGTATTCGGCGCGCGGTCAACAGCGTCACGCGCACCACGGTCCACCCGACGTACACTCTGGTGTTTGGTGCGGTCACCCTCTTGGCAGCCTCGACTGGGCACTTTACCCAGGCCGCGCCACGTCCTCTCCTGTCAAACCGGACCTCACCAACTTTTACATCGGCCGCTGTGCAGTTGCCATTCCTTGAAATGGCTTCCGTGATTTCGGTCGCTGAGGCCGTGTCATCCAGTCCGGTGACGCGCAGTTCGGCACACTTTTGAGGCCGATACACTCGGGCATCCTCCCCTAAGACTTCCTGTAACTTTGCAGCCAGGGCATCTGCCTTTTCCTTGCAGGCCGCTCCCGAAACTTCGAGCAAGCGAGCCCCAGTCACGGCCGTCTTACTTTTAACGGCCGGAATGTCTAGCGCCGTTATGTCGATGCTGCGCTTGGCCTTCTCCATGACGCCTTTATATGAGATGCCACGGTCTGTTGCGCCCGGCTGCAGCGTGATCACAACGGCTGCAGACTTAGGGGTTCGCAAACTTCCACTCTTTGTTTTCTGTTTCCTCTTTCCTGTAGACATTTTTCTATCATTCCTCTCTTCCTTGTTCTGTCCTTTGCCTTTTCTCCTGACCACTTCTGCCCAACCTTCTTTGGTAGATGGTACCGCAGCCACTGGAGGATCTGTGACGTCGCGCCTCGCGGCAGTTGCTTCTACGGCAGCTGCGGACTTTTTCCCCTTTCCCTTCTTCTTGGCCGGCCCAGGGTTGAGTGGGGGCGACAGAGTCGATACCGCTACTTCGGGTTCCGGTGTCTTCTTTGTGGCCCTCGACGCTAATGTTTCTGCACTTTGGGCCGTCTCTCTCTTCTTGTCCGAAGCGAGTGGAGGACGCAGCCGTGGCTCTGGAAGTAGCCGAGCCTCTAAGGACTCCAGTCGGGCGTCGAGTCGTGCGCTGGACAAGGAGACCGCCTCTCGGACCGCCCGCTCCAACATCTCTTCTACACTGAGTAAGGGGGCCGTAGGGACAGTCTGCACTCTCATATTTAATAGCTCTCGCTTAACGGACGTGAGCTCTTCCTTCATATCCGCGAGTTCCCTGGAGAGGCGGGTGTTGGCCGTCTGCAGTGCTCTCGTTTCCTCCGACGTTGAGCGTCTGAGAAGGGCCGCGCATGTCTCTCGTAGGGCACATACTGCGTCTTTGAGCGCCTTTACGTAGGTTCCACTTAGATTCTTGGACGTTTTGGCTACTCTGGTGATCAAATCTAGGCTCTCGGTAATTTGGGAGCCCAGTTTCGCCGCCGTAACCACGTCTTCCTCAAACATTGTCGCGTCCGAAAGATTATTTGAGGACTCAGACAGACGTGTCTGTTGGATCCTCTTTGTCTCGTCCAATACTTGTCGCTCGGCCTCGACCCTGAGGGACTCCCGTTGAATGTCGAGTAAGTCCTTCTTTGCCTTGGCCAAGCCCACGTACATTCCGGTGGTGGGCGGCCTGCCCCGCCCGCGCTTGGAGCTGTTCGGGGTGCCCCCACGCTTTCCTCTCTCCGAATCTGTGTCTCTTTCTTCTTGGCTTACGCGTCTCTTCCGGTACTTTCGTCTATTCCTCTCCTTTTCTTCCTCTTCCCGATTATGAGAGAAGGTGGTCTCGGTGCCGCTCTCATAATCTTCTGAGGTTCCTACTTCAAAGAATTTACTTCCTACGGGCGAGAGCGTCGCCGCCCGCGATGCGCCTTCCAAATCAACTATCCGTTCCACTTGTACAATCCTTTGAGTCAGTCTTATGTCATCGTGTTCCATCCTCTCTCCTACTGTCTCCACAACAACCTCCTTCTCTTCCAAAGCATGTTGAGGGCCCCCAGTATACCTGGCCCGACCCCCCGCCGAAGCGGGAGTGTGGGATTCCCCGGCGTCGCCGCCGGGACCCACCCTGGGAGATTTTTTCACAGTGCTTTCTTCCATGGTTGATCAATTTTAGGGGTGATTCTGCCCCACATCCTCGATGCGTAGCCACCTGCTCGCCATGCACCCCATCACCGGACGTCACCAGCTTAGGGTTAGGGACCCACGGGTCCATCCATCACACAAACACTCACAGAAATATTCAATACAAACACACACTGTTGTAAAGAAGAGTTAACGAAAACGGAAAGATAGTAGAAGACGAAGTAGAGTAGGTGAAATGATAGAAAACCAAAATATAACAGAACAAAAACAAGAGTGTTACATAAAAAAGGTGGTGAAATATAGCGAAGAAACAGATAGAGCCAGCCTTCAGCCGCGTGAGCTCCTCACCCCGTGTAGAGAGCGGAGTGGAGTACCCACACGTTGCCCAGGGGCACGAACTTGGACGAACTGGTAGACCGCGGCCGCGGCACCTGACTGATTTATACACCACACGTCCCCACTCTCCTCACCTACTTGATTTAAATATTATATTATTAGGAATCAAATTTATTATACCGGTTTTTTTAGTGTTTTATGTTTTGCCGACTTGTCGTAAACATGTTAAGATGCCTATAGGTAGGCCAAAGTAACCGATGAAAACTTGTAGTATATCATGATTGAATTTCACATCGAAATAACATCATCTCATGGTTCATACAAATATTTACAGGAGTTGACGATCCAATTTTAAATTTTTCGAAAGAAAAAAATAAACGCAAAGTTGAAAACGTCCAAACTTATCTTTCTTCTCATCAGAAGAAGCAATTAAAACAGGTTGGACCACAAAATATGCATCTAAATTCCGTTTAAAATTCACAGAATTTCTAACGAGTGAAACCTTATTCACGTGTTGTGTACAAAGCACAGATAATTTTACAGCACCCACTACCTGCTAACTGCATTTATAAGACTTCTAATTTATCACATTAATGAATAAAGATGATAATAATACTCCTTAGTAGTATAATATCTACTTTGTGGCATTGGTTTATCATAAATGGCCGTTCATAATTTTATTATTTTTACAACGACCATGACGTTCAGAAAACATTTTTGTAAAATTTATTCTGTATAAAAATATTTTTAATTTGATTTGTAATCTAATAATAAATAATAATATAATATTAAATCAGACTGTTTAGTGATATGATCACTATAAGATGTTGTTAGACCAACCGACTTTCTCTAGCTTGGCATCACATGGATCTCATAAGTTTTTACGGCAAAAGATCTTAGTTGCGAGACTTGGCACTTTTTACAAGTTATGTTTTTGATGGGATTATAATTTATAAGGTATTTACTGATAATATTATATGGGTTGTTGGAGATTCCTATACGATTCGCAACAAACTATAGGTACGTAAGTACTAAATCCAGTGCCAAAATATTTCAAATATTACCTTCATGTAGGAAATCAGAGTTTAAAAACAAGTAGGGATCAATTATATTTTAACTTTTTTGATATTTGTATGAAACAAATAACTAATAAGGTTTATAACATACTAGAAATAGATATTAACTAATATCATGGTCTGAAACAAGCAAAGAAAATGTAAATACCCGAAACCTCTAACGACTTTCAGAGCTCAGCAGCTTGGTCATTATATTGTGTTATCTTATTAAGTAGGTACTCTTAACTTTAGCTTTTTAAAGCCAGAACATAAAGTTTCTTGAATATTCTAGGTTACATTGCATGAACTTGGGGACGTTTTTGCAAAACAGTAAACAATTTTACCTTAATTTTACCCTAGTCTACGTTGCCCGCTCGATTTCCAATATCTGTTATTTTTTATAATTTCATTAGTCAAGAATCATTTTATTTATTAAGATAGATACTGTTTTTAATTATGAATATTTATAATCTGAATAATTTTGTTCCGATTATAAATTAGTTTTTTCAATCTGGTCAATGCATTCGAAGAGAAACATTCTAAAATGTAAAGCAGGGCAGCCTAATGTTGTCAAGCTGGATTTCAGCACACAAACAACACGGTAACTTGTTTATTTATTCAAATTCATATTTATCATTACGTTTATTTCATTTTTTTTAACACAGAGGCTAACCTAACCTAACCTCACCTAGACCTACTGAATATTTCTCTCTTCTTTGTGATGTACTTAGTTTGTGTAAAGCGTGTCTATTTCAAGACATACAGGCTGTTAATTAAGTTAGACGGGTACGAAAGGGGAATGATAAGTGGCAAAATGGCAACATTTTAACGAACCATAACGAAGAATCGTCGCCTCGGTGTTTGTGCCAAAAATACACTTTGCCTCTGTAGTCTGTGCTTCAGTTGCTTTATGATCCGTACGCAGACTACGCTCGTCCGGCGCTCGTAAAATATCTCATCTGCTACTGAAAGTGCATCTTATGTACACACTGCCATGTGCAACACACAACTCACAAATGTCTTCACTCTTCACTGCAACATACACTTCTTATTCTCTAAAGTGCTACTTGCGCTTCGTAGAGTATGTAATACCTAACTAATAAGTAATGATTAAATTGTCGTTTAATGTTCGCTGATATTGAAATTAGAACAACGGTTAGTCATCTAGAAGTAGATAATTGCTACAACAAAATATAATTGTACAGGCATATTAATGAGTGATAATACTTTAGGGTGTGTATGGGTCCCATATATTAAAGAGTTTAATGTGAAAGTACCAGCGCTGAAAGAGCTTTTTTTTAATTATTGTATGGAAAAAAATATCATGTTGGAGCATTTCTGATACAAACATGAAAATGTAAAACTTAATCTTTCAGCGCTGGTACTTTTATAGAATACTTAGTCTACATAGGAGGCACATACACACCCTAAAGTATTGTCACTCATTTATTTTACACCTTGTATAGCAAGTAGCAACTAGCAACCCATTCTGCAGTCCACGTAGAGTTTCCGATGCCTAAATTATCAAAATCACCACTCTATCAATTGGTGAAAACAGCATGGAGATCTGTGTTTTGAGTTTATAGCGAACAGACAAGGTAGACGCGGGGGAGAGTATGTTTTATAATATACCTACCATAGATTAGAAGACGTTATAGAAACTATTTTATTAATGAGGTTTAGGATGTGATCACTAAAACAAGTTACATCATTCTATAGTCTCTATTATACTATTACAGTGCTTCAAGTACCTACCTACTCTAGGTCCGCTTCGTACACTTTTTGCTCTCACATGTAGGCGTAACTGGTATTAACTGTTAAGTACTCCTTACACAACACTTGCGAATATTCAAGTTAATATTAAACATACTTTAAAATAAGTTATATTGCTTACAATAATAGGATACTTCGCGGTAATTTTTTTATTACATAAATAGCTAAAAGCGATCTGAAGAATATAAAAGAGTTGATAAAAAAACCTTATACAATAGTCACAAAAAATCTTCAAACAATCAGCAGTTTCTTAAAAACTAATATTGATTGTTAATTATTAATATAATTGTGTTTGTATAACTTTAATATTTTTAGATCACCATAATAATAATATGTACCAAATGCATGTAATAAATAAAATATACTTAGTATAATATTTTTTTAAGCAATTGCTCTACATTTACCTCTTTAGTGTCATACTATAAATGGCATAAAGTTCATCAGTTCATAAGACATAAACACCTTATTGTCTTCAAAATATTACTATACTTATTTGAGTTAATTATTTTTTTATAGAAAATTATCATAATTAGGCAATGGATTTTTAAATATAATTAAAGGCCTCGTTAAGACGCTTACAAACTGCTCAAACTTTCTCCATATTATAGTCAACAAGCAAACTTGTACCGGTTTTATATATTTCTTTCTACCGACACTTTACATAACTATGGAAAATTCATACGAATATAATTAATTAATTATTATAATTTTAAAACGGTTTAATGGCTTCAGTGTTCGACATGTTTTTGGATCTTCTATCAGGCTCTATGAACATAAAGTAGGTTTTAAAGAACAGCCACGCACACACTTTTGGATGCGCACTTAGTTTTTAAGTTATAAGGTCGAACTACTAAGTTGCAATTGTAGTGGGTATGTGGGTAACACTACCAAATAGTAGTAATTAATATACCTACTTATATTACCCACCTACTTCTTTACATTTAAATACAAAGCTTATTGTTTTACATTGTTGGATGACTAATGTTTAAAGTGCCCTATTATACTGTAATTAAATAACACAAAAACAAATGTAGCATAAAAAACCGTCCTATTGTTATTTAATACCTGATGATTATACATGATCGTATTAATATAGATTCGTATTATTTCAAGATAATAATATCAAAAGATAAGAAATTGAAAATATATACCAATATTATGCAGTCCTAACGAGAAGTCTTGTGTTGTAACGTATTTTCAATATTTCAAATTAAAAACATCAAAAAGTGCTTTTTCCTCAAACTTGTTCCGACGCTCTACATTTTTTCAAACACATAAATAATATAAAAAGAAATCGCAAACAAAATTCGAGACACGTTAGAACTTGTGAGCATAAGTGTAAATTTTTACAGTTGACTACATAAAAAGCAACCAAAAGGCAACCGCGCGCGCTAGACTTGAGGGCGCGTCGGTCGCAGCTATGTAGAGTCATGTAGACTGCTCGTCGCCTCGGCGCGACGGCTCATAACTCATAACTTTACCCTTACTAACACAATGATAAAAACTGTGCTAATACTCATTGTGTACGTTAACTCGATATATTGCGACACCGAAATATCTCAACGAACTATCAATTACCCATAACGTCACGTGCTAAATGTTTGTAAAGGGTTAATTCTATCAATTATAATAATAGAAATATTTTCATCACTCTATTTATTTAAAGAATATTGTGTGGTGAAATAAAAAGTATCTACATGCTATGTAGGTACTTATAACTATGATATTTGTTTTATGTATGGTTATTTCTACGATATTACACACGATATCAATAATAATATTATGTTCAAAATTCCGGTAGTTGATTGTACGAAAAAAATAAGATTATACATATCATAAGGGCAAAAATAAATAATAAATAATATTCTTTGATCGTATGTGTCCAATGTGTTCACTTGTTTTACTTTCGCATTCAGTCTACTTATCTCAATTATCAAGAATTTACTTGGAATCAACTTCCAATGGAAAAAATCTACGATAATAATTTTATATCTTCTGATTAAAGTGGCTAAGTTGACGTAGGTACAGTAGATGTATATGGGCGTACTAGAGCTGTAGAATAAAACCATTTTAAATATTTTTTTATTAAACATTACCTTATATTAAACACCGTTAAAAAAGTAGGTAACACAGTAAGAGTATAAATTAATGCGATAGGAAATATATGATGATTAATAATTAGAATTAATTATCTAAATCGTTTCCCCAACAAAAACAAAGCGTACATAAATAACAATATAATTAGTATAATAAATCAAAATATATTATGTATTTACAATTGCCCTCACAATTCTAGGTCGTCGAATGCATATGCCGCGGCGTATCCTTATCATCGACGATTTCCATTTGCTCGTGCGTCACTCTACATCTACAACGTCAACTATATGACACAATAATAATATAATATATCTAGGCAATCTTGCCACGTTAACCAACAGGATTTATGCTGGACGGTGGTTGCACAGTGTCCCACGGATTTTAAATACGAATGTATTCCTTGCCTGTAAATATATGTAGGCAGACAGATCAAAAGGTCCATTGATAATATGTTTTCTTATTAATACAATAGACTTCGTACGCGAAAAGAAAATCCCTGAGAAAACGTGCGTTTCCTGTTGTAAAAGTACCTATCCTTTGTTCTTACTTATGATCTATTCCATTTCTTTTTAAAATCGGAGCCCATTCAATAGAAAAAAACGTATGTAGTAACAAACCTTCCCTCTCCACAATAATAGTATTAGCTGCTCTATATAAATATTATTTTTTTGCTATTTCATTTTTTTTGATAAATATTTTGGAAGTTACAAAATTTAATTTACAAATTACTAGAACAGACGAGAAGTTACCTACAGTTTTAAAAACTAAGTTTGTTATATATTATCGAAATTAAATTATTTTTCTGATAGTATAGCTGTAGCGCTACCAAAGTACCTACCTAACTAGTAACTACCTACCTACGCCACTACTCTATCAGAGCAACCTGTAAATTTTGTCTCTACTGTTTTACGGAATAAATTTTGTGCGAAATTTGATTTTATTAATCTTAACACAGAAGACAAATAAAATTATTGTGACAAAAATAAAGCATAAAAAGATTTAGAACAGTTTTATATTTTAATAGGGTAAAGGAATACCTACCTATTACAGGCTACCCTTTTCAATAAACTGAAAATGTAACTTTTTACTTTTTAAATTATTAGAAACCTATTACCAATATTAATTATTATAAAAAATATATGTTGAGTGGATTAACTTATTGTGGCAAAGAAGGAAGGAATATTTTTATACCTACTTGAAAAAAAAATACTATTTTTAAATTTAAGATTTTTTAAATAGTGTTTTGTAATATAATAATAAGACAAAAAATAGGAATGAAAATAATCCACTATATTTAAAAACAAATTGACTGTTTTTTTGATATGGCAATTAATACATGTGGCAGAAATTTCTGGTGACTCTTATTAAATGGGCAGTTTGTTTAGTGGCTTTAGTGCAAGTTGCAACCGTTGTGGTTAATACTATTATTATTTATTACCTATCATAATATAATATATGTATGAATAGAATACAAAATATGTAGGTAATTAGGTATTTTTGGATGGCTTAGAAAGGTTATCTAAGTTATTGGCAATTAATAATAATCAATTCATTCTTCATCATTATTGTAGCAACATTTTTTTAATTTAGGTATTAAAAATATTCTCTGTCATCGTCTATAATCTAGTATACCTAATTAAATACATTCTAAATAAAAGTAAAAAAGAACTGTTATTTATATGGTTCTCTAATATAATAATTCGTGTTTTTTTAAATTACTTTATGCATTATATTTTAAAAGCATAGCTTGATGTAAGTACAGAATGATTTTATACATCATATATTTTAGGTCATTATTACCTATTGGTAGATAGATAAAAAAATATCTAAAGCGTATAACAATACGCCTTTGAAAGGGATTACAGCAGGTAGAAAATGGTTCATAGCGCCGGCGCTACCTGCTAACGCCACGCTCTAAATCAGAGACTCCACACTCCACATGTATCATTGAAAAACAGTTTAATAGTCAACATTCTTTATTATAGAATATAATAATATTAATGCTTATATTTAAAAATCTGCATAAATGTAGGTAAGCTTCATAAACCCCACATATAAAAATACAATCTTAATCTTATACTTATACACAAAAATAAATCATCATCTTCAGATGACAATAATATGATGCACTACGGCAAAGTGTTTAATAAGGCACGGTGATGTGGGACTACGCCCCAGGTGGCGCCAGGAAGGCGCCAGCGACTAGATCACAGGTGAAGGGGTTTGCCCCAAAGGCGTTTTCTCATCTGAGAGGTGCGGTGAATGAAGGTGCAGATGCGCACCAGCGTGGCACGGAACATGCGGCCAGACTACATCCTGATGCACTTTGTACTGGCATAAACGCAGACACGTGAACGCCATGAATTACCGGTAGAGAAGCAATCGCTGATGGTTTTTCTTCGTCTTCTTCGGTTGAAAATGGTCTGAACAGTTTGAATGGTTTTCGAGGAGGTTCCGGCATCGTTGGAGGTGCATACGAGACAACTGGTACCGTTACTGGTGAAAGCCGTCTGACGGATAGATCTATAGGTTCAACACTGGGGACTATCACAGGAACTGGCGCCGGTAAGGGTGGAGGCACTTGTAGAGATGTAGGCACTGGCAGAGTTGTAGGCACTGGCAGAGATGTAGGCACTTGTACTGGAACAACTGTTGGCATGGTGGCTTGCATCGGTGGTGGAGACGGCAATCGCGCGCTCTCTGGTGACCCCACGCAGTACGGAGGTGGCGATGGTGCTGGCTGTGGAGCCCGTCTCAAGAGCGCGGCGCGCAGAGTCGGTTCAGCTTGTAACCATTTCTGAATTTGGCGTCTGTGTATTCCGAACTTTCTGGCGGTGGCTCGCTGATTACCGCGACATTGGCTGTCGCGTCTGTATGCGTCGAGGACTTGTAGTTTAAACTGCGGTGGAAATATGCGTCGAGACCCCGCACGCCCTTCAAGGCGACGTTCTGTTGACGTTGGGATAGAGTGCGTGTGGGAGGCGGCCATGTTTAATTGTATACGTCTACGCGTGATGGCTGTCGGCGCCGAACTGACTGTCGGTCACCCAGTCGGCCGGCAAGGCGCGGATGTGGCTGGCGGCGCGCTCGCTACCCGCGGCGCATACCGCCCCGGCATGAACGTGCGACGCAAGCCGCGTATATCCATTAGGACTCATTCACAATGGCACAGTATTCACGAATAACAAAAAAAAATGTAAAAGTCAGTTAGGTATTCTTTTTTGTGTCGTAATATAACATTTTAAATCTGTAGCATAAACTTTCGGTATAGACCATCAGGCATCCTAAAGTAAAGAAATTTGTCATTGTTCTAATCTATTAGAATGACTATAGTAACTACTAATAACTTTTGACATACGCACAATATATACATGAAATGACTACTGCAGAATATACCTAGTTCTACTTAGGTACTTACATAGAATCATTAAATACGTTCGTAGTTCGTACGTACAATTTGTTAATAGAATTACCTTCAAAATTTGCTTATCACACATACCAGCTACTACACGTAAATACACATATCTACTACACATAATTATAGCATCTATCTAATTATGTGTGGTTGTATTTTTCAATTTCTTTCGATACAAACTTATTTTTACTAAAAAATGTTAACAAAATTTTAAAATGTAAAAAAATATTATAAATATAGTATAACCTAGTCGCATAAATCATAATTAATTGACGTATAAAAGTAGATCATTAGATGACATAGTTTGGATTCGCCTTAGCGACGATTTCCCCTCTAGCCGACTCCCGAGGTACAAGATTAAAATTTTATTTAATTATTGTGATTGTGATTATTATTTTATTTAATTATTGTATATTTATTTAAGATTTAAATACAATGTCTTAACGGATTAATCGACTCGATTTTTGTTTGTTCTATGGTCTGTTTTGACAACCCATATTTATACACCCAGATGAGACAATTAGATAATTGTATACCTACTTTAAGTTCGTGGCATAAGGTTAATATTATTAAAGTAAATAGTGCAAGTTATGTTTGTGTGCAAAAATGAGCTTGTGTTCTAAGTGTTCGTTTGTAATGAGAAATGACACAAACCTCCCCGCACCAAAATAATAATAAAATAAATAGAATGCTTTGTCAGAAAATTGTCGTGTGTCTCTTATTCGTGAGTATAAAATATTATAATCTTAAAAAGCTACCAATCCCATCTATTTTTTCAAAAACTTACACTTTCTAATGACTATAACCTCGAGACAAGATAGGTATTACACGTAAAAAATGTAAAATGTCACATTATATTTTAATGTGTAAATATAAACGTTGCCTTACACATTAATCTCGCCTCATTCTCGGTGTGAAAAAATGCCGCAAGTGGGAGCCGATAGCATGTAGCGCCACCAGTGCCATCCTTCTTTATCTCAAGAAAATTGTAATGAATGAAAAGGATAGATGATATGCTCTGAGTCGGTCGCTGCCACATCCGTTTACAAAACAAGTTTGCACGCGACGTTGCCTGATAGAGCGCGCGGGCGGTTCATGAGCTTGTGGGACGACTGACGAGAGGCAGGGAGTGCGGGCGGATAGGAATGCGCACGGTGTGGCAACTTCGCCGTCCGTGGCAGACAGGGTGTCGCCGGCTTGCCGCCGTAGACAGGCCGTCGCTCAGCGGCGCTTACCCCTCTATACCCGCACACCGACCCTCACACCCGCGTTGCCGCAAACGCACATCAACAAGTTATTTCGGCTCGGCGTTTCGTATGCACAAAATAGCCTATCTGATGTGTACTTTGGTGTCGCTTATGTCGTTTTATAATAAAGCGAAAGCTTAGCGCCATCGCTGTTTCGAGGAAAGTTGTTTATTTTTTGTGAGCGACGGCCGTTCGCCATGCCTGCTCGCGTCCGGAGGTAGAGCAATCGTGAAACAACGACTTAGCGTTAAAACATTATAGCATTTTCAATATTTTAGGTTAGTAACAATTTGTTTTCACGGCTTTCATAATATTGTAACATTTAAAAAAAAAAGTTGCTCTACATTTTTACTTTTTGAAAATAAATTCGTGAATTGTGCAAAAACATTTGAATTTTTAGTCGTTAAATTTAAGAATACTTAACTCATTAGTTAATTCACATCCCAAATCGGACTACAATAGGTAGATAGTACTTATGTATTTATAAAGTTATGAATTAATTATCAATAAAAAAATACCTACACTAAATACCTACAATAAAAATACTTACTTAAATTGTTAACGTAAAAACTACTACCTACATCTTTTAATAATGAGATGTATGATTGCATAATATTATTGTAGTGGTGCCACAATTTACAAAAATAATATGCATATACCTACCTATAGGTAGGTAGGTAATAGGTATGTATTATTTATATCTACAAAATATGTCAAAAGGTATTATCCTAACCTAACCTAACTAATAAGTAATAACCTATCTAATGATAAATTATTTCTGTATTTTAATGCTAACTGTGCCGTGCCTACTTTGGAATCCAATTTAATTGATCGAGATTGGGATTGAATTGGAATTTGAAAGTTCTCTCATTTTAAACATGATTCAAGTACATATTAGCTTCATACCAGCCGCGCTAACATCGTATTCAAAATTAGCGAACTGTCAAATGCCAACCCAATCCCAATACCGATTCAATAAATTAGATTCGCGATCGAATAGTACGCCTATAATCCTGTAATACTTTTGCAATAAAATAAAAGTTTAAAAACTATAACCCGACTTCGTAAAAAACTGGTCTAAAAAGGCTGAAACAAGAAAAAATTCAATTTGAAATCCAGAAAAGCATAGGTAAAAAATGGTCAAGCTAGAGCCGAGGTCGGACCCGCTTTTGGGATTGAATATAATTGCAACAGCAGACGAATATTATGAGCTAGCGGGTCCGACCTCGGCTCTAGCTTGACCATTTTTTACCTATGCATTTCTGGATTTCAAATTGATTTTTTTCTTGTTTCAGCCTTTTTAGACCAGTTTTTTACGAAGTCGGGTTATAGTTTTTAAACTTTTATTTTATTTTATATTTTTCTGTTTCCACATCAAATATAACATTATATTTTTACTAAACTAACGTTCAATTAACGCATAGAAAGTAACTAAACAACTCCTAGATACTACCTTTACGACCGCATTTTAAACGTTATTTTGAATTTAACAATTAAATTTAACAATAAATAAAATATTCAAATACATATTCGTAATGTTCTTGCCAAGACCTATCTTTTGATACCAAACACGAGGCAATTATCTTAATTGAATTTTTTTTGGAGATAGTTTTTGAGGTATAATTTTCAAAATTAAAAATTTTTCGAAAAATTTTATACCCTATGTTACTCGCGGCATCATTACCAATCGATTGATACTTCATTTATTAAAATCGGACCAGTAGTTTAGCCGCTACGAGGGAACATACATACATACATACAAACATACATACATACATACATACATACATAGACTGCCAAAATCATTACCCTTCCTTTTGGCTTCGCCGAAGTCGGGTAAAAAGATTATTTGTAACTACATTATAAAACTATTATTTTATGCTTTTTAGTTGTTACTTGTTGAAGTCGGTTTTTTTTAAACGTAGTTTCTTTTTTCTCCCTTATGAACTTGTAACACAATCTTTTGTGTCTGTCTACGCGGTCAGCCCTTAGCGGGAAGCCTCAAGCCTGTGAGTTGGGAGTTGGGACATGTGACCCCGTCTCTGTCTGAGTATTAAAAGTAACTGGATTATGTCTACATTCTTGTCTGGGTCAGGATTTATGCATTTTTCTGTACTTTGTCATTACTATCAGTATTCAGTAGTGCCCTCTACAAAAAAGGTACTGTTTTCTTATCTACTAATTGTAAAATAATAATCATTCGATATATGAATAAAAATATAGTTTAAAATCATCAATTACTACTCATAATGTAGGTAAATGTGCACAACTACACAATAACACCAGTTACCAACACATGTAACGCATGTAGAGACATTTGTCAGGCTTTTTTATACACGTAGTCATTAGAGCGCGCAAGTTTGCGGTTGTATTGTGCTTGTTAATATCAATCATGTATAAGTACGGACAAGTGACAGGCAAGGTCGAAGCACTCAGTAATTTAATCCACCATGACATCATGGTATTTGTAAAATATTCCATAACTCCGAGTAGGAGTTTTTGCAAAAGTACATTCGCGCCGAGTACCTACATAAGCAGATTAGATACAAGGCCACACTTGCTGTATCTACAGAAACACTAAGCACTAACTAGTTATTACGATATTACTTTAATGGTATACCTAAATTATATATATATAATTTATTATTTGCTCATAGTACTATTGTTAAACACTTGGCTGCATGGATATATATTTTTAATATGAACAACACGTCCATTGTAGAGTGAAGACCACGTCTTTTTTTAATTCATATATTTTCATAGTTAGGTACCTAATTTTACCAATATTTTTATTTTTTTACCAACTACTGTCGCTTGTGAAACAAACTCTATTTTTTGTGCTAATAAGTAGTAACTCTTTTTTTAACAATAAACAAAAACACATAAATACACTAATTGCGTAATTATTACTTATTGTTATTTTACCTATTACATTGACTATTACTTAACACTTACAACTTAACAACTTAGGTTCACAAAACAGACTAATAAGTAACAACAGAAGTACATACACAGATACAACCAACGCCTTACAATTTACAAATAATTCAATCGTATTTCATTAATTTCTAAGCCTGTTATAGCATGTTTACAATAATTTTAACAATTAATAATAATGCACGTACTTAGGTGGTACCAGTAATCTTTGGTACATATTTAGCAAATGCCCATTGCCCAGGTACATTTAGTTTTACAAAAAAATCTTTCAATAGAGAGGAATATCTGAAAAATGTAAAATGTGTTTAGTACGCAATATTTTACTTACTTTTCACTTTGTAATTTGCATTAAAAATACTTCATAAAAATGCAAATATGTATAATGTAGAGCTGAACTTTGAAAGCTCTAGATTATAACTGTGGACTGTAGGTCCCTTAGCTGTAGGTACATAAATTAAATAAATAATACCTACTCATACCAAGTAAGTAAGTGTAGGTACCTAAATATTACACGAAAAGTCAAAAGTAAGTGAAAATTGCAATCTTTAAGTAGGTATCATTACATTATTATGAGACTTTATAACTTTCTCGAATTTTAAGCTTTTTCTTGTTTCACAACCATACTTACCTTCAAGTAAATTAAGTAGGTAGGTAGGTACTTACGCTACTTTTTCCTCGTCTGTTACTGTCCAAAACTTTTTGAAATTAAAATATGGAGGTAATACTGTGTAAGTAGTATGAGTTAATAGTGTGTATGAAGTCGTCTTTATTAACATGATGATTCATGATAAGTTGGCAAACAACGATATATTTTATTTGTAACTATAAGTTAGGTACCTACATATTGTTATTAATGTGCATTATTAATTTATTATTGATCGTATAATTTATACCTAGTAGTTCTAAGATTATATTAATTAGGTACCATCTATTCATTATTCCATTATTATTTGTAGAATTAAAATATTATTTAGATGATGACATTTTTTTGTTAAAGCTACCTACGTGTTGTGCATAATATTATTAATTAGTAGATAGGTATGATTTATTTATGGTAATAACTAGTTCTATTGTTGTAAAGCCAAGTCGCATGTCGTTATATGCCCTAAGGTATCTAATGGAATGCTAGATAAATAAGTAGGTAACATGCCCTTATGAATAGTAACAAGAGATTTACAAGTATGGTAGCGAATCAAATTCTTGGTACGTGAGTAGGTACTCATTTACACAATAAGAGAGCTGGAATATAAATGCCAACGGTGTATAGTCATCGCGAGAATATTGAACGAGTTTCTCCTTTAAAGATAAAACATATTATAATTTAATACAAGCATTATACTATAATTTCGCAAACTAATTTAAATAACAGATTTTATTTCAGTATAAGGATTTGACTTTATCGCCCACATGGTAATACTCGTATTGGGCATTAGGCGTGGCTTGAAATGACATTATAATCTGTAGAGGTTAAAAGCATTAAAATCTCTGGATTATAGAAGACTAAATAAAGTAATTCTCAGAAGAAGAATACCTTACAAGTTGTAGCTTGTAAGTTCTACAATATAGAGCATGTATTGTGCAACTGCAGAAAGTCAGGCCTCGTTATCGTTAGTCGTTAGACATTATTGAAAAATGTAGAGTTACTTACCAGTTCCTCATAGGCAAGTATCATATATCTTCACTGTACAATACTACTACACTATACTACAGTTTATACTATACTAATTTACTACATAGTACATGTTACATCCGAAATACATATTCATAAGTAGTATAAGTACACCTAACTCCTATGTCAAATGATCCTAGCGGCAATGTTTCTTAAGTCCTAAAGTAGATAGTGTAAACGCACTCTAACTAAAGTAAACGAAAACATAGTCAGCTAAGATACTTTGAATGTCAAGTGTATTGTTTCTAGTGTAGGATTTCATGATGCCTTGGAAAATATTGAATACGGTCGGGCAGTGTTTCAAGTACTCGTGCATGTGTGTGCGATACTAATAGACAAGAGGCCGCCGGTCGTAAACTGAGCTAATAAGTCACATAGACACATCGACGCCGCTGTTTGCCGTACTACAGACGCCCGCAGGCACTGAAAGGCATAAACGACGAGCAAACATATAAACCTTATTTGTTTTGCACAAGTTTATGAATTCGAACGGCTACTAGAAACGCCGCGCATCGCTCGTAACCAATCCAGTATCAATAGCGATGGCTACTTCATTTTAGCAATTTCAATTCTAAGTTTATCGCA
This sequence comes from Celastrina argiolus, assembly GCA_905187575.2. NCBI lineage: Eukaryota > Metazoa > Arthropoda > Insecta > Lepidoptera > Lycaenidae > Celastrina > Celastrina argiolus. The sequence continues at coordinate 6,218,836 of LR994584.1, read as the reverse complement.
GCAGAGTTGAATTTTGACTAAAATGGTGATTTATGAGTCCCAACCAAGGCTAAGTGTAAAGCACACGTGCGTTCTAGCTTCGTCCAAATGTACACCAGATAAAATGAAGTGCAGAGTGGTCCTGGCTTGCTTTAGTGACTATGTCTTGCACACGTAGGTTCGTACGTAGTACGTACACCGAAAAAAGAGAATCTGTAAAGGCCTTTAAAAACTGATAAATTCTTTAGAGACTTCAAAAAACTAGGAATCTTTAAAAAAAAGGAAATCCTATAAAAGCTATGCAAAAAGTAAGATTAGAAATGAGATAGGAAATTATAAACGATATTTTTGTTTCGACAAATTTTAGTTCTTTAATTTTATTAGAAAAATGCATAAATTAAAACGATTTCTAGATATTTATTTATGCTATATCATGGTCAAGATGACACAAAAACAGATGTAAAATCATTATTATTTACAATTTTGCTTAATTTAAAAGAAACACGACCTTTTCGTACGAAATTATAATAAACTAGCTGTGCCCGCGACTTCGTTCGCGTAGTGTTTGATTGACTTAAACGTTTATGCAGCGCATGCAACGAAAGTCCCCAAATGTGAATAGTTACCGCGACGCCGAGGCCAGACGCCGCGACGCCGACGCCCGACGCCACGACGCCGCAACGCCGACGCCCGACGCCGCGACGCCGAGGCCAGACACCGCGACGCCGACGCCCGACACCGCGACGCCGACACCCGACGCCGTTACGCCGACGCCCGATGTCGCGACGCCGACGACCGACGCCGCGACGCCGACGCCAGACGCCGCGACTCCGACACCCGACGTCGCGACGCCGACGCTCAACGCCGCGACGCCGATGCTCGACGCCGACGTCCGACGCCGCGACACCGACGCCGACGTCCGACGCCGCGACGCCGACGCCGACGTCCGACGCCGCGACGCCGACGCCCGATGTCGCGACGCCGACGACCGACGCCGCGACGCCGACGCCAGACGCCGCGACTCCGACACCCGACGTCGCGACGCCGACGCTCAACGCCGCGACGCCGACGCCCGACGTCGGTTTTCATTGTTTTCGGTAACCATTTTGGTGACAATGGGACCAAAAATGAATTATACTCCACACAACACAAAAACAATATTTAAAATCGGTTCATAAACGACGAAGATATCCGCGAACAAACATAAAAAAACATATAATATACGGTTGAATTGAGAAACCTCCTCCTTTTTTTAAAGTCGTTTAAAAATACTGTTTTCTATAATTGCTTCGCGTCGCTGTGTAGCGATCGCCCCGCGCGTCCCGCACACCCCGCAGTCCACACGCGTCGAAATTCGTCCGACTTACTTCAAATTTTTCGTCACTACTCGGCTCCTATGTGTCTCAGCGTTATGTTTTATAGCCTATTATAACCTGCTCAGGAGTATGGACTACAACTACTAAGTTTGGTTAAAATCCCTTCAGTAGTTTTTGTTCCATACGTGCACATACAGACAGACAGACAGACAGACAGACAGACAGACAGACAGACAGACAGACAGACAGACAAAAAAATTATTGATTGCATTTTTGGCATCAGTGACGATCACCAATCATCCTCCAATAAGATTTTTTTTTAAATATTCAATGTACAGAATTGACCACTCTAGAGTTTTATTATAAGTATAGATATTATAATAGTACGAAATCATGTGAACTATGAGTATCTAAATTAGTAATGCATTTTTTGTGTGGTGAACTGACTACCGATAAGAATGTAATAGGTAATCTAAATTTACGTCAAAACTCAACCACAGAATGTAGTTGAAAATTATTTAAGGATATATTTATCAAAACTTCAAAACTCAACCACAGAATGTAATTGAAAATTATTTAAGGATATACCTATTTATCCTTAAATAATTTTCAACTACATTCTGTGTTGAGTTTTGACGTAAATTTAGATACTTATACCTATTACATTCTTATCGGTAGTCAGTTCACCACACAAAAAATGCATGATAAATAAGAATAAATGTATTTTAATTAAGTATATTTCGTCTGTCCGTAAGAGCTGGAATGGATCGCGTGATCCGGTGGTCGGGACCGGTTTGGAGATCGGTCATCTCACCTACGAGCAACGAGTCAACGCGGGCTGGACTCATTCACTTCTCGATTTCTACGTCAAACTTACATGAAAATGATCTCACTGCATTACATTATTCATTACGATAATAATAAATAACTCACAGCTTTCGTAAACGCAATGTTTCTTCAGACATGGTTTTTGTTGCTAATGAAATTGCATTTGTTTTTATTTACGACGGCAATATACTTTCCATGTATGTACGTGATAAAACAATAATATAAATAATATCATTATTATTTAATTTATTTTATTCTTAGAGCTGAAAATAGTTCTAAGACTCTACAATTGCTGCTGTAAAAGCGCTGATAGTAAAGCTAGTATCAAGACTTAAAACGACACTACATTCTCTGATGAAAAATAAACGTTGACGGTGAGTTAGTATCATGCCTCTACACTTGATGTAAAATACGATGGTGAAATGCGTGTGGGTCGCACCGGAAGGCGCAGACCTGCATGGCGCCTGCCACTACCGTTACCCAGCGGCCACTCGCAGTTAATTAAACTACTTCTATATCGTTAAGCATAAATAGTAATACACGTAATAATCAACCATACACTATTATACAAAAAAAAAGCTTGTAGTCAATATACACATTATACATTCTTCAACTCTACATTTTGCGTTTGAATTAGAGTGTAGTGTGACCGTTTATTATATTTATACTTATTATAAAAATATATTTTTTTTATTTCTTTTGCAACTTTGAAATATTCAAATACATAATATCGTAATGGCATTAGTAGCTCAATTAAACATGAAGTTTATAAATAAAATTTCCAAATACAGTTGTAGAGTTCGGTTATGTGCAGATTTAGATAGATTTAATAAATGAATCAGCTGTACATAGGTAGTTAAAAATTTAAATGCCCTTTGGTGACATATTCCTAAAAATATGTTTTTCGTCAATGTACGTTCGAAAAATTAGCCCAGCGACTTTACTTATGATTGACGTAATCAAATCTTTAGATATAAAGCGACCATTTGCTACATTCGCTTACATCATTTCCAAATATAGTCGCGTTTCTTATAGGCACATTATGATAAATTATATTGAACGTAGCGTTCATATTACTACTTTAGAATACATTGCTGTTTAAATTACATTCTATCTTCGTCATCGTTACACAAAACTGGCAACGAATTGTATTCAGCTTTATAAAACAGAATTATGTCTATTTCATTGTAGTTATTATACGTAAAAGTGATAAAGGCTGTGCAAGTGTGCGTGTGTGATAGAGTATGTGTGTGATATGGCAGCATGTGTGTGTTAGAGGAGTATGTGCGTTATATCACACAGTTCGTTGATCGCACGTGTGGGTCCACACATGAATAAACAATATGAACCGTCAGTCACTTGCACAAACGTTATGCGTATATTATCATTATCAGTATTGCTGATTTCATATATTATCTCTGTAGAGGTCGTGGACTACGTGCTGCTATGCGCGTTTCCCTGCACACAAAGAAGTACATACATTCACTAACTACTCAATGTATAGAAATTGCTAACTGCTAAGCTTTTTGCTTTTCTTAGTTTATTTACATACGGAACGGAATAGAACTATAGAAGAATCATTTCATAGGACCATTTTTACCATGGATAATTAATTGGCTTTTTCTTTGTATTTCAGAGTTTTTGTACCTTAATTCCTGGGGAACTCGCTAAACATTAAGAAATAAGTATAAGAAATATAAGATTACAACAGCGTAAGCCACTGTATTATTATTAAGTATTGACATTTAAATGCTGTAAAATATGGAGTCTTCTCAATTATACATCCGCGTTTCGTTAAACAAATGCGTTTAGTAATTCAAATCGTCTGTAATTATTTATGAGCTATGCTCCAACTTTCTCGTACTTCTAGATTCACGTGGAATGGATACAAGCACGCCTGCTGATTAACTTACACATGCGTGCACTGTGGTCTGTGCAGGGCTAAGGTACGAGGCCACTGTTTGTAGTAACTTAGATACCTACCTATATAGGTAATTCCACATACATAGAGAAACTAAATAAGCATTAAAACAAAAGACACTAAAGACGCTAAAGACACATTCTGTCCCTGACATTCCGACAAACTGTGATAGCCTGTGAATAGGAAGGCTCTAAGTCTTAACTTTAATTAGCAGTCCAGTATTTGATCTTCTGGTGCAAAAATAGCATTTTGTTAGTTTCACTATAATGAAAATCCTTAACATTAGTTTGTTAGTTTTCTTTTATACAAATGTAAAGAGTCAACACAGAAGAAAACTTTTTTTTGAGTAATAGGTATGTGAGACGTTGCAAAGACTTCAGAGCTTTACGCCAAGTTACCATCGCTAATTTCGACGGCGAAGTTCGTAAACAAAAATGTATGGGATTTGACATAAGCTTAGTGACATTGTGATGATCGTCGCTAATGTAGAGTCGTAAGTGTCATAACTGATAAGTAAAACAATAGGGGATTGTATTCAAAGTGACGACGACCAAGATTGGGATCTATAGTAATTTGATATTATATCTATAAGTAGTATTCGTAAACCATAATATTGCACTGTGGACAGGAACCAAACTATACGTTAAGAACTAAGATACAAACCCATTCACCGCTACGTCCTACGCTTACGTACAATAAACTATTAACTAAGTATAACTAGTGACTACATAGTCCAAAAGTATTCCAACTGGAACCAGCTACGCGTGGGCAACCGCTAACCAGACTCGTGTTGCGGTTTGGACAAAGGACAATCGAAGGGTCTAATTACACTGTGTTTAGGTCGAGGTCTGCAGTGTCAAAACAATCTCGCTGAAACCTGCGATTTCCTGACCTGAGAGAATAATATTTCAATGATGTATGTAGTTAGCAGTACTAGATAGTTGCTCTACATTTGTAGTGTTATTTAATATTACTTGGACGGCAAATATTACCCGTCGGCGTCACGGCGTCCGGCGTCGCGGCGTCGGCGTCGCGGCATCTGGCGTCGCGACGTCGGACGTCGGATTCGTGGCGTCTGGCGTCGCGGCGTCTGGCGTCGCGACGTCGGGCGTCGGCGTCGCGGTGTCTGGCGTCGGGCGTCGTCATCGCGGCGTCTGGCGTCACGGCGTTGGGCGTCGGCGTCGCGACGTCGGGCGGCGGGCGTCGGCGTCGCGGCGTCTGGCGTCGCGGCGTCTGGCGTCGCGGCGTCGGGCGTCGCGGCGTCGGGCGTCGTCATCGCGGCGTCGGGCGTCGTCATCGCGGCGACGGGCGTCGGCATCGCGGCGACGGGCGTCGGTTTAAGTCAATCAAACACCACGCGAACGAATTCGCGGGCACAGCGAGTAATAAATATAATGTCATGACATAATACCTACGGATTCATTATTTTAGCAAATAAAAATACGTTAAATGACTAAAAGTAGGTAAATTATTGAATGTTAACGATAGACAACTGATTTGAATTTTACTTTAATGAAATGATTGAATAAATTAGTCATTTAACCACGAAACTGCTTAAAAGGAAGGGAAATTATACCTACCAGAAACCCAGAATTCTATCATTAAATGCTTCAGTGCGTTTAATATCTAATTATTTTTTTTTGTACACATTTATTATTAAAATAAATATTTATTTAATTAATAATAATAATTAAAAAATAATATCCCAAAACAACAGTGAGTAAGTTCGCTTGTGAGCTGTGAGTTGTGACCTCAGAAACTCCAGTTGGGAAACCAAAAAATATATAAAGCACCATTCAATATTGGTATTTGATTGCAATGAGGGGTTTTCGAAGTGTCACTTTTAGGTACAGAGACTACCGTAAGATGGCGCTTGCATAATGTAATATGTCAAAAAAATCTGTGATCTTTGTTGGGTGGTTAATAGGGTTGCCAGATTATAGCTATTATCCATTTTCAGGTAGTGAAATTATTCATAAAGTGGTTAAGTCGCTGTAGGTATACTGTTTCATACACAAAAATAATCCTTTCAAATTCATTTCTTAGTGATCTCCTACACTTCCGAGGAAACCTACATACATTAAAGCTCGCTGGCTTCAATATCTTTGATTTTTCAAAGTAATAATTAATCACACTTTTCTCCCGTTTCCGTAAGGATTTCGGGAAGTTCTTGTTTAGTACTCCCCTATACTTACATTCTAAGAAATATACATGCCAAATTTTAGCCTGCTGCCGAGTATTTTCGACTCTTAAGTGGTTGGTATATATATATTGAGAATATGTAGCCTGAACTGCAGTTGGATTAAACATTGGCTCTGACTGCTGCTGGAGCTGGTTAGCTTGCTGACAAGCTTCATTCCATGGGAATATAGAAGGAATAGCTTTTCTTTTAAGTATTTTTAGGCGATGAGCTGCAAACAAAAGTTTGGTTTTTTAGGTATGAACTCCTAAGGTGGGTACCTACTGTGGTATGTTTCCATTAAGTTATGATACCCAAGATAGGTAACAAACATAAAGATATACTTATATTTAGGTTAATAAATTAAAAAAATGTAACTAATTTAAGTCTAATGTCAATAAACTATTATTATTTCTTATTGCACACTAAGATAAATATTTTACCCCTTGGTGCTCTTGCCAAATGTGATGACGGAGAGATGAAATCTGCTGGCGTAAAGTGAGTTGAACATATGAAGGAATTTTTTCTTATAGTTAATCCTGTTTTTATATGTTTGATAGCCTATATCCATCTTGATCTCCGAGTTTCATCTTGGGGGAAGCGGTGGTTACCTATATTTTTACAAAATTGTACTACGCATGGACTAGCCATGTTTAGTTTAGTTCTCAGGGCACAATTAATAAATAATAAACTACTGCAAGTGAAAGAAAGAAAGTTGAAAGGTAAACAAACAAAAAACAAAGCGGAAATTGACATTTTACACAGGACTTGACATATTAGTAGTAGTATACTTAGGTTGAATGCCATCTATCAGTATTTTCCATAAACTAGTAGAACTGTCAAAATAAAAATCGCTCATTAGTAATTACTAATTAGATCAGCGTTATAATGAGCGGCTGTGGTAATGTCACGTGATCCATTAGAAAGCCAAGTCGAGTATTAGTAATATGTGGCCAATTTATTGTGCAATGGTGTGAAGGCGCCAGTGGCGTCTAGCCAGCGGTTTCAGACCACGGCCGTAATGGTATCTATTTCGGTTTTATTGCTCGTTGAATGCTATTTTAGCTGCACGCATCTATCGATTGTACGAGGCTGAAACCAACGACTAGTGAAAATGACAGCGATTAAATTGCGATATGAGTGAATTGCTCAGATAATGTAGAGTTAATAATAACAGGCCAAGCGCGATTCGTACTCGCACGAAGAGTAGTGAGTACCTACCATTATCTATGCAACTATTAGTTATAAGTACGACAAAATCAGCAATAAATAACATTATATTAAGTATAGGTATAGGATATTATATAAATCAGTTGCCGTTATTACCTAATATCGAGGAAAGTGTGACAAAATATAATATTTCTTGTATATCCTCTTTTCTATATTTATTTTGTTCTGTTTAAGTACCTAAGTACTTACTTATTTCTTGTAAATTATAAAATTTTGTCGATTAGAAATTCATGTTAACAATAACAATTATAAAGTTTTTAGTCATATTTGGCTCTATTAAGTAGCAAAAGAGGGAAGAAAACATTTAGATAAAAACATTAAATGCTTCATGCATGCTTCATTTGCATGAATAGGCGCACAAATGAATGAATGAAGGCGAAAAAGACGCAAAGTGCTTTAAAATAGCCGAACTGTCTCTTGGATTCATTCCATTCATAAAAGTACAATTGTTGTTACCTTAGTGATGTACAAAAGTATAATTCTACGAAAACTGCAACGGGATTAAAATTTAATACGAATTAATGGCTGACTTGCAAATAACTTAGGTTATTTGTAGTAAGAATTTTATTGGTACTCTTCAACAAATAAATGGACATTACATTAACTTAAAACGGCCTTCAAAACCCGTCAATTTTCACAATTTTGTAGAGAGCTTACTTTTATATTGATTTTCTATAGTGTTAATACGATTTTAAATAGGGACGCTCAAAACTACTTCATTTGCTGGTAATTATACAAAAATGTTATCAATTCCTATCTTATCATTGTAACATTGACAGAGAATTATGCAGTTCAGTAATGCGATACATTGTTTTATGTTTACAAGTTTTTAGGCTGCGTCATCGCAATATTCGTCAAGCCACAATGGCGGATGCAGGCAATCACATCACGCAGTGTGGGAAAATTCGTAAAAAAATATTCTTAGTCACATCGTATGGTTTTCACCATACGATGTGACTAATTGGACCTTATATTTCATCAGAATTATATTAAAATAATGTTCGTTTTTTAATTTATATGTGTACTAAATGTTCTTTTGAATTTCTCTCGGTTTAAAAATTTTCTAATCGTAGAATGATAATAATCGGTTATAAAGTTTTGTCAAAAGTTCGGGTCGCGGTGAGAGGGAACCAGTTTGGGCGCGCCCGGTTGTGAGTTGTGGGCGTCCGCCGCTCCCAGCACCTCTACACTCTACACTCGACACTATAGCTGATACCCCAAATTTCACATTTTATGAGACGTTTTTATCTTACATGTTACAGTTTTTAGGTTTTTATCTGTTTCCTATATTTAGGTTTTTCGTAATAGATAAATTCATAAATTTAAGTAACCTATCGTAAATCGTAGAGGCTCTAGTTTTTTTACTAATTTTATTATTAAAATAGAGTTTAAGAATTAGTATAAAAAGAAATATTTATACTTAGAAAGAAAGAGTTAGAAAAAAACATTATTTGGGATACAATTTTACACAAAACACAGTCTTGTTGCTATTTAATTTTCGGCGAAAGTAGAGCAGTATTTTAAATAATGAATTTAATTATTGCCTAAAAGTCAACGAACGGGGTAAACGCTTTAGTAAATAAAATACCATTTCATATTATGCTCGTTTCGGGATCATTACGACCTATTATAATGTTTTGTGGCCATACAGTTAAAAATATTATCTCGTAAACCTTTTCCAGAAGACTATCATCTCGAATAATAAAATATCCCTCAGTTCTTCACCGACGGCGGAGCAGGTTGTAATTTTATTTTAGCTTAGGTAGGTCCATTTAAGCGGCTACAAAAAATAAGGTGGCAATAAAAGGACGGAAACCCATTGTTTGGTGTCATTCTGTTATCAGGAATTCTTAAAAAAAGCGAAGGGACTCTTCCATAGAATCGAGCGAAGGAGAATACAATGAGCCCTTTGTGATCGCAGGCGCCGAACGGTCTGGCGGCGCACGAGGCCCGCGCCGCCGCGTCTGGCCGGCCGGGCCGCGCGCCCGACGTGTGGCGGTGTGGCGCGCCCAATTACACCATACTCCTTACGCAGTGCTCTATAAAGGATATTTTCGAGCTTTCCGTCGGCCCTATTAATATTCTGAGATGTGACGCATTCCTCAAATTTAAGATGGCGGCTAAAGACCACGCATTAGACACACACACAAACGCAATATACGTGTAGGACGTGGCGAGGCGCCCGCGCACCTACTACGATTTTCGAGGATGTTACGAAATATTGAACTGATCTGTCATCTGACCTGTAGAAATTGCTTAAAACCTTCAACTAGAAAATAGGTTACTCATCACACGGCTCAGCATATTTTCTTGGACTACAGGTAAGAATATAACAACCATTTCGATCACGTCAGCTTTCGAGCAACAAAAACAGATCTTCATTAGACCTTTTGTTTAGGAGTCACGGGTTAAAGTGATATATTACAATTTACAAGACTAACATCTCACACAGTAGCGCAGTTCGCACAACGGCACAACTTCTTATTGCTACTTAGGTACTAAAATAATATCTAGGCTATACTAAATTATAATCCTCGGGTAAATATAATGAATATTAATAATGTTTTACATATTTTTTTATTTATCAACAAAACCAGTATTGAAAAATAAGGTTTCAAATTACTCCGATTTTCAGCTTATCACACACACTGCCCTGCTTGTGAGTAGTAGGTAGTAGCGACTGACCGTATACCTACTTCCCTCGGGAAGTAGGTATACGGTCGAGTTGCAAGTCTTGCAGCTTGCAATCTACTCATTAGTCATACATCACGCCACCTCGGCACTCGGCCCTGTTAACATGATATATATTATATATAATTATACCTATTTGTACTTACATACCCGGTGCGCTGTACGTCATCGCGTAATAGGTTGCTCGACTAGGCATAATAATAATAATTAACATAGAGGTAAAATTTTAAATACTTCTCACGTCATCTAAAGAAGAGTTTAGTTGTTGTACCTTCGATCACGTCACTAATTTTGCGTTTTTTAGAGATATTAGTTGATTGTAACGTCTAAAGTCTAGAATAAGTAAGAAAACTAGATAAGGTCAGATGTTGAACAGTGAACCAGTAGTAAACACTGCCCCACCATTCATATCTCACGAATATACGTCTTGTTTCTCGACACAATCCTAAGTGCCTAATCGACGGCTCGCTCCCGCCAAAGACAGTCGAGAAAAGAAACTATAATCGTTTTGCATTCGATGAAAACTTAAAAATTACTCATGTACCATTTTGTTTTCTAGTGCATTGTCGTTATTGTTTTTCATCACCTACATATAACATGCTTTTAAGCATACTATTGACGCATCGTATATGTATACTAATGGTGATTATAACCGTTTTATTCATTAAAATATTTTAACTTATAAGAAAATAAATCATAGTCGTGCACAGTGGCTCAATTTGGACGGTACACAGTGAACCACATGGTGGGCATTATGCATCTTGACTTTATATAATATACTATCAGTCGTTTGGTAGTCACAAAAAGACTATTATACAGGTCTATCATTTATTTCAAAGACAAAGTAGGTTTGCAGGGTTTTAAATTTTTACTTGTATATTTTGCTCAATAATAGTTATACTATTTTTTTATTACAGGATGGGTCGAAAGAAATTCGCTAAAAGAAAAATTCAAGGCCATGGCGCTTTATGTATGAAAGAAGCTATCAACACATAACCGATGTTTTAATTATTGATGCCTTATTAAACAAATTATATTTCTAGTATATTCACCTATAAACAAATATAAACTCTATGGTTCACTGTAGGCTAACCCCTTGGTTCAGTCTGTACATAATTATGGTAGTACACAGTGAATAATTAATTATTTCCCGACTTTTAAAAAAACAGTAGCTGTCCAGTTTGCAATAGACTTAAAGCTTAAATTTTAATGCAAATTCAAAGTTTAATAAACAATAAGTAATACATATTATCAGTCTCAGAAACTTTTTCTGGGCCACTGTTCAACAGCTTACCCTACATCAAATCGTATAAATTAAGGCACTAAAAATAAGGGGTGTGTCCGTCTAAGGTGTACCTAGTAACTTTTCCAACGTAGCAAACAAAGGCAGCAGCATTGAAAGCTAATCAGGTGTTTAATTTTTTTTTAGAATAGGGGATAAAGTAGCTACAAATTCAAACTTTATATTTAATTTATATCTATAATAATTTAAAAATTACATTATAATTTAACATAATATAACTGGTAACCAACAATGCTGTTTATTGGTGCTTTTTTTAATAACTTTGCTGGTTCAAAATTTTTTTTGGTGCAGTAATAACTAACAATAAGGTAAATCCGGAAACTATTGTGTAGGAAGGCTCAAAAAAGAAACGGAACTTTAAATCTTGTAGGTAGGTATTGTTAATTTTTTTATATTCAATAGCTAAGTAAAAAATAGTTTGTAAACTAACATAACCTTAAAGCTTAGATACTTACCCTTGATTCTTGATCTTTTTAAGATCTTGGCAGGCGTGGATGCTTAATGATGAAAAAATGTCGAATATCCAATCGGACACTTTATAAATGTATGTACCTACTTACTGTAGTTTATTACATCTATCAAAGTAGTAATTATGATTGATGATGAAACTTCGTTACTAATTACCTATTACATACAGTTTCACAGGATCAATAATAATTATTAAAAGTTAAAACCCTGAAGAGCTCCAATGTGTCATATTACCACGTCATAGCACAGAGGAGACCACATCCCTTAATACCTAGTACCTACTGTCACGCGAAAACAGAGTAGACGTACGTTCGTCTATTCGTTTTAAACCTACGGAAGTCAAATTCTCATAACTATTTTTGAATTTCAGTTCATTCGTAACGTAAACAACCTGAAAGGCCAAACGAGATTTATTTATTTATTTTATTTTTGTTTATTCATGAAACAAACAGTCTTTTACATCTTTTGTTAACTATAGATGAAATTATACTTAAAGACTAGTTACATATAATTTTAACCCAGTATACTCAATAATGTCAATATTTATTTTAAATAACTTATTAGTCAGACTCTAGGGCAAACTCTTAAAAAGTTTTGGATATCAGCATTTAGATTACTAACAATCAATATAAATCATGAATGATTAGTAAATAAGTACCTACCTACTAAGTACCTATTTAAGTGTGTATTATGCAGTTGCTACATAGGTACTACAATAATTTACAAAGTTAGGTAAGTACCACAGACGACTAAGGGGATACTGGTAAGTACTGACTTAAAACTACCCAGATGGTAAACAAAGTAATATCTGTGGCGAACCATTTATGACAAGTTGCCAGGAATCTAGTGACTAGTCTCTAAGTTAAATTGCCTTAAATGCTAAGACAACCGCTTTCGTTTATTCCTGTTGCTGTTCTCTGCTCAAATATATACTTAGGCCTACTTGCGCCAAGTAACTCTGAGTTTGATATTTATCTCGAGAATAAGGACGATCTGTGGGTTATTAATTTAACCCAGACAGCGCAACTGGGTTTTATACCACAATAATATTGTGGGTGGCAGGTTTGTCCTAGAGCGCAAACCTAAGTTGAGTTGCTAAACATTTGTAAAAACTGCAATATGTTTTCGCACTTAAACTTTTAAGCCGCACGATTAGCAAGCGAATCAAGAATACTGTTTTTTACAAATATTCAAAAAGAATCCAAATTCCTCTCTTCTACTAATTGGATATTTGTCGGTGTGCCAGCCGTACGTACTGTTACTAATTTGACACTTCGACATTTCCGGCGCATCGTTGGGGCTATTTTTTGCACACGGGTATATAGCAGCCGCCGCGCTCTGGTAGAACGTTTAGATGTAAATAATTAAGAACACATTTGTTAATTTCTTAAGATAATGGCCGTTATTTACTAAGACTATTACGGTAAAGATAAAAGGATTGCTTTAAAATCTTGCGTTAACTTGTGTGTAATTATGTATAATGCATATTTTACTTGCTAAGCTATTGTTTCATATCTTATTACTGTAAATATGAAATATGAATGTGATATAAAAGTTTATCTTTATAATAAATAATAAATAAAAATAATGTACCTAGTGTAGCGCGCGCGGTATGAACATTAATTGTATTTTAATTTTTAAATAACACAATCGCCATCTAGCGGGGAATAGCAAAACTTCGTCTTCACTATCTGCATATCTGCCAAGAGAGCCCACTACAATATGCCTGTAAAATATTTAGTATTTATTTGCAAATTGGAAATAAGGAACGTGCATAAACTAGAGGTGCACTAACTCATAAAATTATATTTGTAGCTCGTTTATAAATAATTATTATTTGTAATTGTCAAATATTGACTGATAGGGTAAGTAAACCATTGAGCAAGAAATTTCTTAAGTAAACATTCAAATTGACCAGTCGGCAGCACCATCGATGTGCACATTCCCTAGACTCCTAGAGGGTTAAGTTAGGTTAGGCTAGATTAGATCATATACTGCGTACATAATTTAAGCATATATTATATAGGGAGTCATCAGTCCCCGGGCAAATGAAAAAAACGGGATTTCGGCCCTAGCCATCTTCAACACCGGTTTTGTGATTTTTTTTTAATTTTTACTGGTTTTGGTTATCAATTTCCTACATTAATTCTAAAGAATAAGATCAAAAATAAAACATGAATATGAAATTTCCGAAACCAAAATTCCGAAATCTATGAAATTTCCGTTTTATATGAAAAAATTTAAACAATTTTTTTAATGTATTTTTATTTGTATTAATCGGAAGTTTTTTTGTACTCTCACTCGGGTATTTTTTTTCCGCCAAGAAGTTATCCACTCTTCTGGAAAAAGGAGTAGTCTGTAGGCGCAAGGTCTGGTGCGTAAGGCGGATGACAGAGAGCTTCTAACCCCAGTTCTTGCAACTTGGAGAGCAGCGGAGATGAGCGATTGACCAATGCTAGTTGGAGATGTGCCAGTTTCTCCATCGTTGTGTTCAGTTCTTTACAGTACACATCTGCAGTAATGCTCACCCCGTTAAGTAAGAAGCTGTGATGAATCACACCGGGGCTAGACCACCAAACAGTGACCACTAATTTCTAGGGGTTAGTTTTCGTTTAGGGCATTTTTAGGTGCTGAACCAGGATCTATCCAAGTTGATGAACGCTTACGGTTATCAAACAGAATTCATTTTTCATCGTAGGTAACATTGCGGTTCAAAATTCCTTCACTTGTGTGTCTGCTGAGCAACGCAATTGGCACGTCTCGACCCGTACTTCGCGCTGTCGATCATTGATTTCGTGGGGCACCCATTTGTCAAGCTTTTTTATCTTGCCAATGGACCAATATTGTTACGAAGATCCTGCTAATTTAGCCGTAGATTGTGTATTTGCCCTCTATACCTTGGCTCTTCAGTGCTTGCCATGTGACGTATGTATGTTCTAACGAATCAAAGGTTTTGTTGAAGTCGATGAAGGCCAGGTACACAGGGTAGACAAATTCTTGGAATTTCTCAATAAGTTGCTTCAGTGCGTGCTTGTGGCGAAATTTGACGAACACCAATACCCTAGGTATTGGTGTTCGTCAAATTTTATTGTTATGCGGTTTAGGAAAAATTTTAGCAATATATTTGTATATGTTAGACATAATACTTATTGAGCGATAGTTTTCAATATCGTCTTTATCGCCTCTTTTGTGGATTAAACTATACTAATATTATATAGCGGAAAAGTTTGTTTGTTTGTTTAAACGCGCTAATCTCAGGAACTACTGGTCCGATTTGCAAAATTCTTTTTTTGTTGGATAGTCCATTTATAGAGGTAGGCTTTAGGCTATACAACATTACGCTGCGACCAATAGGAGCGAAGCGTCAGTGAGAAATGTTACAAAAATATTAATTACATTTGGGGACTTTCACTGGGTGCGCTGCATAAACGTCTTAAGTTACTCAAAAATGACGCGAACGAAGTCGCGGGAACAGCTAGTATTAAATATGACTTTTTGTCCATTGATTAGGGATATATCTAGCTTTCAGCACTTCGTTGTTTATACTATCCAGGGCTGGGGCCTCATCATTTTTTTTTGTTGCATATACTATTTCCCCTGCTAGAATTATTGGAATATCATCTTCTCAATATTCTCTGGTTGTTTGGCTTAGTGCTTGTCTTTCTTTTGATGGTGTATTCCATCATGGGCCGACACTCTTAGTGACTCTAAACTTATTCATAATTTTCCTATTATAGATTTTTGAACTCAGCTGATGGAACTAGCAGGTTGGTTTTCTCTGGGATGTGTTTGCAGATGGTTTTGGGTGTTGGAGGTGTTGATTGTAGTGGTTTGCGTGTTTTTAAAATTTATTTGTAATTCAAGACTGCTCTTTCCATTTAATGATTAGTGTAAAAGTTAAGTTGATTCAGGATCTTTAGGTTTTTAAATGCTTTTGGCTGATTGCTGGCTGTGCGGTTGATGTCATTCCGATGGTTCCCTTTTTTTAGATACCTAGGTCCACTTCCTTCATGGTTTTCCCTCAATAGAGCTAGGTTATTTTCTTTAGCCAAGTCAACCAGTCTTGGCTCATTTGCATTTCTTGAACCAATCTATTGCTTTCCAATGGTCAGCTCTTTCCCTTGTCTCTGTTGGCCAATATTTTTTTTTAATAAAATATTACGATACTATGTTAAATATACATTGACAAGTTACTGTAACATTTGATTTGTGATTGTAACAGTTGCAGAAATTCAAAATAAAAAAGCCCGAAACATTTGGTACATAAATTGCTGTAGGACTGAAAACCAGGTATCCCGGGTTTTCACTTTTTACTGGTTTGGGGAAAAAACCGGTCTTGATGCCCTAATTGTGTAAGGTCAATTACATTGTTAATTTAGATTGTACAATATAAAAATGTAAACTTTAATGAAAGATACCTATAACTTTCACATAGTTATCACAACACAAATAAAAGGTGTAAAATATGGGTTTAGTAATAAAAAACTGAAACTCATTTTAATTTTTTACTGTCATTCAACACCCCAAACTTCTTCAAAGGCAGTGCACAACTTTGCACATGTCAGTGCTGCCGATAGGGGATAGTTACTAATTGACATAACATCCTCCGAATAATCCACTTCCACTTTACCATGAGCCATAGCACCAATTATAAAAACAATGGGGTCATCTTTAGTAACTAGTTCGCGGCAATTTGTAACAACTTTAGAACTAAAAGACATAGTAATTTTCTTTATGCCCACTGGAAGATGTGACATTACTGGGTTTTTTATGACCTTTAACAATTTCATCTGCCCTTCTGAGGCTCTTATTGCAAACTTATGTAGCAGTTGAACTGAAATAAAAAAAATATAATAATTCTCATTAACAAGTAAAACTACAGTTAAATGCATGTAACATAGTATATTAATTATTGTTTAATTGTTATAAAATGTATTGGATAATGAAGTGTAATCCTTTAATATACCTGTGAAAGTGTTGATAAGTGTGCACAATAAGTAAATATATGTGAAAATTTCGATGTTTTTGGTTTGTTTACGTTTAGGTTAAATTTATCAGGGACAAACTATAGTTAAAAATATTTACATACTGATGTTTTTGCTAGTAAGTAATATTTTGTCTTTAACTGTCCAATCACTAGTAGAACATAGACAAGGTGAAAACATTGTAAAGCATATACAGTGTGTAAATATTTTCCTATTATGGGGGATATAAAGGCAAGTAAATCATACCAACCCATTAAGCCTGCAAATCTCTTAAAAGTTCTTGGAATCCTTGTCTGTGGGTTAATTTCAATCAAAACATTTTTCTCTGTGTGAATATAAACTTGTAAAAGACCAGCACGGTTCAGTGGAGAGTCCATCAACATTAGCAGTGACTGATGAGTGATGTCTGGTCTACATGATCCAGGATCTCTGTCATTTTTTCTTAATATATGCACATGATCTTCACAATTGAGAAGTTCATAGCTGTTCCCAACCTAAAATGTTATGAAAATGAAAAGAAATCCTTATAGAGCTTAACAAGGTATTCTCGGAATCTGTAAACTCAACACAAACCTACCACCAATTCAACCCTAACCCTTCAAGAATAACTGGCGTAAGAAACTCGCATCGTTATGACGTTTAACTAACAATTATTATACTTATTAAAGCTAAAAAGATGGTATCTCAGCATAACAACAAATATTGGATAACCTATAACATAACAATGATGTTTATAGTTAAAGAGCATGTTAAATTACCTTTACAGTTTCCAATTGTGCATTTTCTAAAATAACTATAAGACGCTTTTCTTGTTTCTTTATATGCGAGGCCACTAAGTGCTTCGGTTTAGGGTCGTATTCGAAATTATCTTGGTTCGCTGCTAATTTTCTTTTCTTACCCATGTCTTACGATTTGTTTGGTTAATTTATCCTAATCAACGAAATATGATTTATAGTTACTTCACCAGAATATTTTTGCAACACATATTTAGTATACAAAAATCTATTTAGTTTCCAATAATTATTAAAACTTTAAATAATCATAAACATAAAAATTAAAAGCACGTGCTAGGGACAAGTAAACAATAACCTGTCATTGCATATTTTGTCACTGTCAAATTCAAATAACAGATGCTATTGGATTTTTTTACAAAAAGACGTGATTAAGTTATGGTAAAGTACCGAACGTAATATATGTTTGTATTCAATGTCTGATGCGGCCGGTATCTGGTCAAACTGCCTTTTATAAAATAGTACATTATAGTATATCAATAAGTAACTTTATGTGTCCTCTTATACCTATATAAATTTTGGTGCTATCCATTTATCACGTAGTCTTATCTTCACATAATTTCAAAAAATATTAAAAAAAAATACACAGACATGACAGTTGACAGGTATAATATTTTGACAATTGATTTCGAATTTCGATTGATAAAATTTGTAATTTGCGGGTCTAGGCTGCGGTACTTGTTTTGTTTCGTTGAAAATGTTTTTATTATTTAACACGTTTGTCTAGCAGTAAAACATAAGTTTCGTAATACTCTAATTCGACGTGGGGAGTGGCGACTCGGAAAAATAGATGGCTAACGACAGGGAAGTTCTTCGAGAGATATGGGATGGAAAACTTCCGATTTGTTTTCAACTTAATCCAGAAGAAGTGACGGAGGTTCAGCAACCAGATCCATTTTACGTTATGGTGCCAAGGTTAAGCTACTTTCCATTGGTGATAGACAAGGTATGTTTTTACCTCTATGACATCCAGGTACAAAACATCCTAATATGCAGTAATACTAACACAGTACCTATTTTATAACATACTGTAAGTGTTGGCAATAAAACTTCTATGTATTTCAGATGAAAAGACACTTCCTACGCTTTATCTCTCAAGAAAATGCTGATAGTGAAATGTGGCTTGACTATAATGGACAACCATTAAAATGGCATTATCCAATTGGCTTCTTATATGATTTATATTGTGGCAGCGATCCTCAACTTCCATGGACTTTAACTGTCCACTTTACAAAATTTCCAGAAAATATTCTTCTTCATTGTATAAATAAGTATGTTATATGATTTCTGACACTGTTAATGTTCATGAAACAATGTAGGGACTTAAACAGTTCATTTTATTTTTAGAGATGTGGTTGAAGCTCACTACATGTCAACAGTGAAAGAGGCTGATGTACTGAAACACAGAGGCCAGGTAATGTCCACTATGCAAAAGAAGGACCATAACCAATTATGGCTTGGATTGCAAAATGGTAAGTAAAACAACTTATTATTTGTTAAAATGACTTATTCTGGAAACATTAAAGATTTCGTTTTTGACTATTTACACCACACTAGTCATAGAAGAACTGTCATTTCTGTTACTGCAATGTATCTGATGAAATCATTAAAATATTATCTGAACTTATGTTTATGCAGGGCCTACTTTCATTGTTTTACATTATAGGCTTATTTTATTATAGACAAATTTGAACAATTTTGGGCAATCAATAGACGATTAATGGAGTCTCATGGAGACAATGAAGGCTTTAAACACATTCCAATTCGTATTTATTCTGAAGATGGAACATGGTGTCAACATTTGATTAGCCCTAAAAATAATGATGGCAGTCGAAAAATAGTACAACAATTAATTGCTGAACTGTTCCCAGATAAACCAGATGGTATTTATACATAATAAGTTTATTTACTAGTGGCAATCTATAGTTTTTAGTAATATTACCTTAATTACCATATTTATTCCGAGGTTCAATATTGTCTTGGAATGTATGTAACATTAATTTAAGATGTTGATCTACAATTTATTGTCTCTTCTTTCAGTGAAATTGAGGACACATGGCATAGTGATACCAGTGGACACTCCACTTCAATGGCTCTCTGAACATTTAAGTTACCCTGATAATTTTCTACATGCATGCTTATGCTCATAACTTTCTTTAAGTTTTATTAAGTTTGCATTAGTCAACAAACTATTCTTTATAAGTCCTGTAAAAATGTAATCATCATAAACATATTTTACGTAATTAATTAAATTATTTTATAATAGATATTGTTGTTTCTTTATATTCTACATAACAATAAATATGATAAAGCTTTTTTCACATCTTTGAGAAAATACCACTGGTAGACACAAGTGTCCCCAAAAGTATTTCATGGGGGTAGTCGCCTATTCTCGGCACGCTATGCAGGTGCGTTGGCAAGCACTGCTTTTGAGATAATAACAATGTCCATGGTAACACTGTTGCCCATTTCCGGATGTAAATTCCCTCTGTCGCCTTTTACAACACACACGGGAAATATGGTTGATGAGGTAGTGATATTATGCATACACAGACAATTATCTATATATATATATATATATATATATATATATATATATATAAAAGAAAGTCGTGTTTGTTACAACACTTATAACTCGAGAACGGCTGAACCAATTTTCATGGTTTTTGATTCGTTGGATTTGTCTCCTCCCCGAATAGCAGAATACATATTAAAAATAGTGAAAACTTGATGTGTAATGAATAATTAATCATATACATAAATGCTCATATTTTGTTCATCAAATGTCAAACATTTGTTGTCAAATGATGTAACAACTATGCGTTCAGAAATCTATTAATGTATGCGTATTGAAGTGTCAGTTTGTAACTTTCAATGAGCGGTTTTTATTTTGACAGTTCTACTAGTTTAAGAAAAATGCTGATAGATGGCATTAAGCCTGAGTAATATGTCAAGTCCTGTGTAAAATGTCAATTTCCGCTTTGTTTTTTGTTTGTTTACCTTTCAACTTTCTTTCTTTCACTTGCAATAGTTTGTGGTGACATCATTCTGGTGAGACGATCTAAAGAAAATCCTCGCGACAACTCTGTATATACGCATCGACCCTCTCTACATCTGTCCCTCTCACACATCGACCCTCTCTACATCTGTCCCTCTCACTCATCGTCCCTCTCGACTTCTATCTCACTCCAACATGTTCCCTCTTCACTTTTATCTCTTTCCTTTATTGTTATGTGTTTTGTCTCCATTTTGTGAATATGTGTCTCTTTCTATGTTTGTAAAATTTTGTATAAATAATATTATTTATTAATTGTGCCCTGAGAACTAAACTAAATATGGCTAGTCCATGCGTAGTACAATTTTGTAAAAATATAGGTAACCACCGCTTTCCCCATTATGAAACTCGGAGATCAAGATGGATAGAGGCTATCAAACATGTAAAAACAGGACTAACTATAAGAAAAAATTTCTTCATATTATGTTCAACTCACTTTACGCCAGCAGATTTCATCTCTCCGTCATCACATTTGGCAAGAGCCCCAAGAGGTAAAATATTTATCTTAGTGTGCAATAAGAAATAATAATAAAGTTTATTGACATTAGACTTAAATTAGTTACATTTTTTTAATTTCTTAACCTAAATATATGTATATCTTTATGTTTGTTACCTATCTTGGGTATCATAACTTAATGGAAACATACTACAGTAAGTACCTACCTTAGGAGTTCATACCTAAAAAACCAAACTTTTGTTTGCAGCTCATCGCCTAAAAATACTTAAAAGAAAAGCTGTTCCTTCTATATTCCCATGGAATGAAGCTTGTCAGCAAGCTAACCAGCTCCAGCAGCAGTCAGAGCCAATGTTTAATCCAACTGCAGTTCAGGCTACTTATTCTCAATATATATTTTTTTGACATATTACATTATGCAAGCGCCATCTTACGGTAGTCTCT
This sequence comes from Celastrina argiolus, assembly GCA_905187575.2. Classification (NCBI taxonomy): domain Eukaryota; kingdom Metazoa; phylum Arthropoda; class Insecta; order Lepidoptera; family Lycaenidae; genus Celastrina; species Celastrina argiolus. The sequence continues at coordinate 6,197,192 of LR994584.1, read as the reverse complement.
GTACCTAAAAGTGACACTTCGAAAAGCCCTCATTAGCAACGTTTTTCTAAATGCATATGACATTTTAAACGATATTTTCTTCTTTTTTTGGCATTGGCAACGATATCTAGGTACTGAAAACGAAAATGCAATTTAAAAAAATGTCTGTCTGTCAGCGTGTCTCTTTGCTCCGGCTAATCTCTGGAACGGCTGGACCGATTTTAACGAGACTTTCACTGGTAGATAGCTAAAGTTACAAGGATTAATTTAGGCTACTTTTCATCATCATCATCATTATCATCATCATCATCATCATCGTCATCTAACTAATGATCACCGAATCGGCTGGACCGACTGTGACGGGAGCATTCACCGGGCGTTAGCTTATGTTAGTAGGAGTAATCTATACATCTATATGTATAAAAGTAAGTCGTGTTAGTTAAATTATTGATAACTCAAGAACGGCTTTATCGATATGGCTGAAAATTGGTGAGGAAGTAGCTTAGAGCAAGTAGACGGACATAGGATACTATTTATTCCATTTGACAGCGTTTCCGTGAAGGTTGCGGGTTCTGCGTTAGTTTCCCGTTGTGGGTTCCGCGTTGCGGGTTCCGGATTCCGCGTTGCGGGTTTCGGGTTCCCATGCTGCTGGTTCCGCGTTGCGGGTTCCGGGTTCCCGTGTTTCGCGTTCCGGGTTCTGCGTTCCGCGTTGCGGGTTTCGGGTTCCCATGTTGCGGGTTCCGGGTTCCGGGTTCTCGCGTTGCGGGTTCCGGGTTCCCGCGTTGGGGGTTCCGGGTTCCCGCGTTGCGGGTTTCGGGTTCCTGCGTTGCGGGTTCCGGGTTCCCGCGTTGCGGGTTCCGGGTTCCCGCGTTGCGGGTTCGGCGTTCCGGGTTCCGCGTTGCGGGTTCCGGGTTCCGCGTTGCGGGTTCCGGGTTCCCGCGATGCGGGTTCCGCGTTGCGGGTTCCGCGTTGCGGGTTTCGGGTTCCCTGTTGCGGGTTCCGCGTTGCGGGTTCGGCGTTCCGGGTTCCGCGTTCCGGGTTTCGCGTTGCGGGTTTCGGGTTCCGCGTTGCGGGTTCCGCGTTGCGGGTTCCGGGTTCCCGCGTTGCGGGTTCCGGGTTCCCGCGTTGCGGGTTCCGGGTTCCCGCGTTGCGTGTTCCGGGTTCCCGCGTTGCGGGTTCCGGGTTCCCGCGTTGCGGGTTCCGGGTTCCCGCGTTGCGGGTTCCGGGTTCCCGCGTTGCGGGTTCCGGGTTCCCGCGTTGCGGGTTCCGGGTTCCCGCGTTGCGGGTTCCGGGTTCCCGCGTTGCGGGTTCCGGGTTCCCGCGTTGCGGGTTCCGGGTTCCCGCGTTGCGGGTTCCGGGTTCCCGCGTTGCGGGTTCCGGGTTCCCACGTTGTTTTTTTTTTAGTTGAATTTTATCATAAACTATTTTTATGCTCAACGAAGTGGGCAAGGGTCAGCTAGTAAATAAATAAATAATTCTGACTACATTTAAATAAAAAGACCCTCTGACTGTGTAAAAAATTATTTCAAGTAAAGATTACAGATTAAGATGATTTTATTTGTTATATTTAGGAGAAAGCACCATTTCTGTATCCAAATTACATCCAGATAACTATGTTACATAATTTTGTATTAATAATAAGCACATTGCTGTGGTAACTGCCTTACTGATTACTTGGTATAAATTTTAAAGCTTAATACAATTTTTAAAAACCTGACAATCTTGTTAAGATACAACAGACAGCACCAAATTTTTACCATAGAACTAAAATAATTATAACACCAACAACTGCATGATTTAGTTATAACACTCCAGAAATAGTAGTCAAGGCTTTTAGAAAGTCCCATGAAAGGTACCATAACATAATATGTGTTTACACTCATCACATACAAGTACACAGTTTAAAAAACAGTAAGAATCAAAAGTGATCACAAAAACAACAAGGTAGTAAAAAGTATAGAATGGAATGTAATACAAAAATAACAAAATGAAACAAAATATCTGTTAATATAACAACCCACTGTTACAACACTCCTATACTATTATAAACCCACCCACACATATTACAATAATTATTAATTACTCACAGTAAAAACGTAAATTATAGGGGCAAACAGTATGTTAAATTTTTTATCACTCAAAATATTATTGACAAAACACTGAAAATCTTTATTTAAAAACAATCTTTCTTTCATTAACAACCATAACATAGTTTTATAGTTACGAGGCCATAAAATTAAGTGTCACTGAATGTTTTGTTTGCAACACTTATACTTAGTCCCTTATAGTTCATCCCTTGTTTTGTTATGTTTTTGTATAACATATGGTATTTGTCGACTGAATCGCTTACAACCATTATTTGCAAAAATTTGCTGATCTTCACTTGGTCCATAAGATATTACTGAAAGAGCATCCCTGAAAAGTGTAAATTCTGTGTTAGCTATTACTTATTAGTAAATGTTAGACATTACACCACTGTAACACATTACAAGTAGTTTAAAATTAGTAAAGATTTTATAAATACATACAAGTAATGCATGTTTTAAAAAATTGTAAGACCATTATATTATTTGCTCAATACAAATGAATTAAATTTAAAAATGCATATCATATTCGCATTGTAGCCAAAGACACATATTTGTGTCAAACTTACAACACTTCTCTGGTTCAGGTGGTTAAAACAGTGTAAAGTAATTTTAACTTACTCCATCATTTCTTTTGAAGGGTTGTATATGCCATAGGAACGAAATTCTGCTAAAGCGCATGTCTCTACATGACGTTGTTCTAAAGGAAGGAATGGAATGTAGTAGTCTATTAAATGCTGAGCAATTATAGATGATTTATCAAAGCCTCCTGAAAAGAAAGACAAAACTTTTTTAAGTTATAAGTATATTTCTGCTAAAATAGAATTAGCTAAGTATGAATTATGGCCTATGAGCTGCATTTTGTTCAAGTTGTTATCATTCAAAATATGAAAAAATATATACTTAACTAATATAAAATAGGAGATAATAAGGACCCAGGAGATCTAGTGGTTTAATAATTCTGTGGGATGAAATAAATATAAATATCTGCTGCAAATGATGGTTCTCCCTCAGACCGAAGCCTAACTAACCTGTATAATGATAGGAATTGGGATGGTAGGTTTTTAAAAGGTAAGAGGGGGTAAAAGAAGCTGATAGGTATTATGTTATAGGACCCCACACCACTGATAGATATAAAAATGAGTTGCATTTTCATTATATAAAGGTAAAAAACTACATTTACCTGTTTTGTATGCTGTTCTTCTTATCAATGGTTCAAAGTCATGAAATTTAAGATCATTTCTTTTTACACCGTCATTATACAATTTCAACAAGTGTGTAGCTATCTCTGTACCACCAATATTAGATATGAATATAAAAATGCTGTCTCTGCAAGATAACATTGGAAGTTATTTATAAATAAATTCTTTATGTACAACATTCTAAAACTAACTTAAAATTAGGACAAACAGTAATAGAAGTACAAAGGTATGCTTATCTCTACAAGAGATCTCTGCCAGCAGACCTACAACAGGACATTGTGAGATTATTATTTATATAAAATACATGATATATTAATAAGTGGACAATATTTTGTAACACTTAATCAATGATTATCTAGTAGAAGGACTACTTATTCACTTTGAGTCTGTTTTTAAAATTAATTAGAAAGGGGCTTAAAGTTTACCTGTAATCTACACCATCAACAGCATGATGATGATCCAGCAACGGTTTGATAATGTCCAATACAGAAGGGCACATCTCATGAATTTCATCAAATACAATAAGGGATGTTGGACATTTCAAAACTATTTCCTTTATCTTGGCCACCAATTCATCCTGAAATTTGTAATTCCACATAATTTAATGCAATTTTCTAATTGACTGTTTATTAAAGTATAAATAAAGAAGAAAAAAGGATTAAAGCAAAAACCATTTTATTAGTAGCCAATTAATGATTATTATTCACCTGTGCTTTTTGTGCATGAGTACAGCTAAAATCCTTCTTTCCCATAAAGACTTTTACAAATGTACTTTTCATTCCATTCTTATAAAGCGCCTCTGCTATCATAGTTGTAGCATAATTCTTACCGACTCCTGACCAACCATGTAAACTTATGACTAATGCTTTCTTATTTCTCTTCTGCTCATTGTGTAAAGCTTCTTTATGAGCCTTTAAAATATTAATAAGTTCATAAACTAGTGGCTGCCCAAACATCCTATCTTCAAATGATTGTTTTAATGCTGTAAATGATTCTTAATGTGATCAAGATCCTTAACTATATTGCTTATTACTATATTGTATTTTAGTTTAAGCTACAATATTTAAATATATTCTTGAACAAATTATTACCTTGTAAATTATATGGTATATAATTATCAGTACAACACTCCATGTAACGACATATTGTATTAGATTTGATACTATCCCAACCAAAGAAGCCACTTGCAATAACTGCACTTCCTAATAATGACACTGTTACTATTTCCGAATAGACATAGCAAAGATTGCTTAAAAATAGAAATATCGCAGCTACGTAAAAATGGACTAGCATTTTTAACCCATGTAACTAATAACTTCGTAACAAAACAAATAAAAATTTTAATAAATATTTCGTTCGAGGGTAGTCATTTATTAAATTAAACAGTAACTATGAAACCAACACATACTCTGTTATTCCATACGTATTGAGTTTTATTTACATTTGGTTAATTAAAAAGCAATAATTAATAAAAATTACGACTACTTTGTCCATAATTCCTTCTTACAACTTTTCTAATTATCCATGAGATTCTTCGAACTAGGACTGTGATAAAATATCGATATATCGAAATATCGATATTATTATTATTATTTTTTTTTTTTTTTTTTTTTCTTATTTATTGGCAACTTGACACAAATGTTGCGTATTTTGTGCCAAAGACAAAAGGTTAGGAAACGGCAGGAAAGGAATAAAACGGAATTTGGAAAAGTTAATTATACTAGTATAATATAATGAATAAAATTAAAATCTACTTAACTACATACAAAACAAACAAAAAATGAAATAATAAACATGTTAAAATATACGAGAAAATTAAAACTAGATATTAATGTTATTTAACGTTAAATAATGTGATAAATATTTATATATAACTATATTATTAGAACTAAGTAGTATATTTACAGAAGTAGGAAATGGGATAGGAATTAATGACAAGTTATGATATAAATGGGAATGATCATGGAGGGGACAAGACAGGATAATATGATTTAAGTCACCAATTTCTCCACAGTCGCAGAAAACGTCATTACGAATACCAATTCTCTTAAGATGGGTTGGAATGCACATATGTCCCAGTCTCATTCGAATAATTGATGTTGTTATATTTTTAGAAAGCAAAATTTTAGAAAACCAAGGCTTAATAGGGATGACAGGTTGTATATTTCGGTAGTGTAGTGCCTTTGTTTGACTACTCAAGCTCCACAACTCATTCCATGATTTCAGGAGAGAGCTCCGGGCAAGAGCTGCCAAGTCGTGCACGTAATTATTATAAGGGAACACATCGCCACTGAAAACAGCATCTTTCGCCAACTTGTCAGCCAATTCATTACCAATAATACCACAATGGCTTGGTATCCACACAAATGTTATAGAACATCCTTTCATTTTACATTTGTATAAAATATTTCTGACCTGGATAATAACAGGAAAACATTTTTTTGATTTAAACGGAAATTTACTAAGAGATTGCAGCGCACTTAAAGAATCTGAAAATATTAACGCCTTCTCAAGTTTACCAAGTAGAATATACTCAACAGCCTTGTAAAGGCCATAACACTCTCCCGTAAACACGGACGTTTCAGGAGGAAATTTAACTTTTTGCACTATATTATATTGTAAATGGAAAACTCCTACTCCCACACAACTGTCTGTTTTATTCTTAGATGCATCTGTATATATGTGGTGCCACCCCTGCCAATTATTGTTTGTTATGTATTTAAATATGTTATTCGCAAAATATTTATCAGTTTTCTTTATGCCAATATCATACCGAATATTAGGAACAATCGTTAGAGCTTCATAGGACGAGTCAAATAATGGAAATGAGGGAGAACGGAAAGTGGGAGCATCGAGTATTAAAAATTTACGGTAACTAGTTACAAGAGAGGGATGAGATCTGTGGAGCCAATATTTATTATTACTAAAACAAAGATGAAATAATGTTTGGAGTTTTGAAATTAACAAATGATCTTGAAATTGATAACAGCGCACAAAAAAATTATCTGCGAGATATTACCTACGGAGTTGTAGAGGAGGTTCACAACATTCCAGCTGAAGTGCATTTATCGGAGATGATCTCATAGCTCCGCAAATTATTCGCAAAGCTTTGGCTTGTATTTTATCCAACTTTTGTAATCCATTTACGTTACATGGATCCAAAAGAAAAGTTCCATAGTCCATTACACTACGTATAATTGCGTTATAAATTAATTTCATCGTAAATGGATGCGATCCCCACCAAACACCAGATAGACTCCTGATTATATTTAACAGCCGTTCACATTTTGTATAAATATAATCGTTGTGGGCGGCACCATTTAATTTTGAATCCAAATATAATCCTAAAAATTTCACGTTCTCTCTAACAGATATAGGCATTCCTTCGTAATAAACTGTTACCGGAGGCGGCATACGCATCCTGGTAAATAAAACAACGGAACTTTTACTGACGGACAAGTCTAAACCATTTTTGTCCATCCAAGATTTTAACTCTTGTAGAGAATTATTCAGTTCTCTACATCCGTTACTTACAGAACTATTAATGTTATAAAGAACCAGGTCGTCCGCGTATTGCAAGATTTTTACTATATTTAAGTCCAGAGAATTTTCTAAATCAGATGTGTATATATTGTAAAGTAACGGACTTAAGACAGATCCCTGAGGAATGCCTCTTCGAACTACTCTCATTTCCGTAACATTATCTAAAACTATAACTCTTTCTAATAATATATTTGTAATAAAATTAACTAAAATTAAAGGTACTCCTATGCGATGTAGCTTTTTCTCTAAAATACTAATAATAACATTATCATAGGCAGAATTTATGTCCAAAAAAGACGCAACAATTGATTTATTCTCTGTGAATGCAATTCTAATATCTGTGGTTAAAATGGCAATGTTGTCTATGGTTCCTCTACCTTTACGAAATCCAAATTGAGTGTTTGACAGGAGGTTATGTTTTTCAACAAACCATTCTAGCCTGTTTTTAACCAAATGTTCAGCAATTTTTAGTAGTACTGAGGACAGTATAATTGGACGATAAGATGTAGCTAAAGAAGGGGGTTTGTTAGGCTTTAATATAGGTATAACCCTGTGCATTCTCCATGAACTAGGTACATTACCTGTTATTAAAATTTGATTAACTAAGTTAAGATAATACAGTAAAATGCCATCACTTGCATGTTGAAAAAAGGAATAAGGTATGCCATCTAAACCAGGAGAAGAATCTTTTAAATTTGCTACTACCCCTTTTAATTCATCTATAATGAACAGCGAATTTAGACCTTGGAGGTTCACATTTTGTACAGGTGAAGGAGATTTGTATGATATTGTGGGTGGGGCTAAGTTGTCCAGAAATTTGCAGGCCAAAGAGTCAGAAATGGGATGAAACGGAACTTTAAATGCTGATCTATATCGTCGGATGTTGTTCCACACTACAGTGGGGTGAACATTTGGACTTAATGTTAAGCAAAAGTTTCTCCAACTTAATAACTTTTTTCTCCTAAATAATTTCTTAGTGTCTTTAACACAATCAAGATATAGTTGATAATTGGCAATATCTGGATTTCTATTATATTGTTTTTCAATGTCTTTCCTAGTCCTTATAGCAACTGTGCACTCCTGATCCCACCAAGGTGGAGATGGAGTATAATGAGATTTTTTTTTTTTTGGGAAAGTTTCATCAGCTGCTTTAGTAAATGCAAAAGCTAAGGCCTCTGCACAAACAGATTCATTTTCAGATGTTATATTAGGAAGAGATGATAGTTGATTTATGAGTGAATTTTTAAAACTATCCCAATTTGAATTGTTGTTAAGACGATATTTCAATGATGATGACTGATTAGGTAATTTATTTTTAGTTTTCCCTGGAGATGATAAGATGATTGGAAAATGATCACTGCCATAACTTGACTCTAAAACATACCAGTGAAAAACTGATGAAATACTTGGTGAACAGATGGATAAGTCTGGTGCACTACAACCTTCATGAGGAGCAGTATGTCGAGTTGGATGTCCAGAATTAAGAATGCACAGTTTGTTATAATCTATTAACTCTAACAATTCATAACCCCATTGATTGTCCCTGTGACTCCCCCATGACTGGTGTTGTGCATTCAAATCTCCAAGTATTAAAATTGGTTGGGGTAATTGACTAATGATAACTTTAATTTCAGAGAAAATACTATATGAAGGATGAGGAATATACAGTGAAACATAACATATGTTATTTACAGATGCGGCAATGATTGAGAAATCTGCATGATGTGAAGGAAGAGATATGTGATGAAATGATTGATGATGTTTGCCAGTAAGGCTGTACCACCATACCCATCTAATCTATCTTCCCTAAGACAGGCATACCCCGGAATCCTAAAAAGAGATTCCGGCTTAAGCCATGTCTCTTGTAAGGCAAGTATAGAAGGTTTGAATTTATTAATTAAATATATAATTTCGTGTTTCTTACTAACTACACTGCGGCAATTCCACTGAATTATGTTGTCCATTATTGGATGATGTGTTTATATATGATTCGGAATTGATTGAGGCTACGTTGGACGGTGATAAACAGGTTGATAGCGTTGCTATTAATTTATTTAATGCTAAAATAGTTTCTTGAATAGAATTAACGTCAAGACTAGGTGCTGGATACGCTAACCCATTATTTCCTACTGGAGGACTATAATCTTTTATTAAGTTATTATGAGCTTGCCTGTCATACCCATTCTCCTGTTTCTGAGGAGATTTAGGCTGTTTGAAAACAGTTTTTTTGTATGATCTTTGTACTAGATTGACATTGTTTTTAATATTATTGTTTAAAAAATTTGACTTTGGTATATTTACAGGTGACAATGAAACATTAGAAGCTAACACATCAGAATATAGTTTTGAAATTGTGGGATGAAGTTTAGAAGCCTCTGAATAAGACAAAGACTTGTGAGCCATTGACTCTTTAATAGACTTTTGGCGTTGAAATTCTGGGCACTTTTTGTCGGTTGCAATGTGTGAACCTTGGCAGATACAGCAGAAAATTGACTCCTCCTCAACTGAGCAACTATCACCAACATGTCCTTGGCCACACCTATAACACCTAGGAGTAGACCGACATTGATTTTTAACATGCCCATATCTACAGCAGTTATAACATTGTATGGTTGGAAATATGTACAAATCTACAGGAAGTGCGTTGTAACACATATACACTCTCTTAGGAAGTGTTTGTCCGTCGAATGTGACCACTACAGATTCAGTGTTATTAAATTGTGCTGTTCCATTTACAATTGTTTTTTTCTTAAGTCTCCTAATTTTTAAAATCTCTCCACATCCAAGCGGTACAGTTATGTTATTAATTACATCCTCATCAGACCAGTCAGCTGGTACACCTCTAACTAAACCTATCCTACTCACCTGGAAGGATGGAATAAAAGATTTGAATTGATCTGAGTTAAATTGCTGATTATTAATAAAATTGTTAGCTTCATTATATACAGAAAATGCTATGGATAGTCTGTTTCTAGCTATTTTTTTAATGCTACCATTGACAATATTTTGTATATTATTTTTCTTTAAGTAGTGACCAAATACTATCGGATGAAAGTTGATGTTCTCATTGGGTGTTTGTGTAACCTTTTGTACGTGGACAATAAATGGAGAAGTATCAGTTTCCTTATACAAGATTCTGCCAACCCGTGAATCTATTAAGTCTTGGTTTTTTACGGTATTGTTAATAATTGGTTGGGTTTCTGCTATAATATCCTGTTTAACGCTAACATTAGATTCATTGTCACTAAGACACATACAATTTATATCGGGTTTAGCCTTTGTTTGGTCTCTTTTTATTTTTTTTTGGCATTTCTTACAACGCCTTCTAGGTATCGCAGGACGTTTTCGGCTATTTATTGAGCATGAGGCATCTGTGTCCATGCTCGAATCATTTGAGATTACTGTAATATAATGACCAACGGGGGGACCAGGTCCCCCCGGGTCCAGCTCCTCCATGGTCTTCTATTAAAATGCAAGAAAATGAAACTTACCCAATAAATATTATATACACTAATAAAAAAGTAAAATAAGACTAAAACTAAAATATATAACTAACTATTTACATAAAAAATAATAATTGAAATTTTTATAAGAAAACCCGCGTCCGCCTTTTTTAAGTTCCCGCGCTTTTTTTTTAAATATTATTATTTAGAAATATCGATATTTATTACTAATATTATTTTGGGCGATATATCGATACTTCGATATTGAAATATGAATATCGACGGTCGATATTTTCTTACTGAGAAATATTGGTATGCATAGTTGTTTAATAAAAATTCAACAATAATTGTTAAGAACCTAACATTTTCATACATTTATAATTTAATTTGTTTAATAAATATACTGAATTAAAAACTGTAAATCATTTCTGAGCCGACTTAGGATTGTTTTTTTTTTAAACGAAGCCTATAAAATAAAATCAAAAAAAATATCGATCTATCGAAATATCGATATTTTTTTTCGATATATCAAACTCCGATATTGATATATTTTAAAATATCGATATATCGAGAATACGATATTTTAAAAAATATCAACAGTCCTACTTCGAACTATGGGGCTGACCATAGATTAGAGCAACTAATACTAATTAATCTGTGGTCAGCCCCATGGTCAGCCCATGGACGTACTAAATCATAGATTAGAGTACCTAATTATTTTAATAGAGGTACTGTACAGTCGGCTGCACTAACATGGATACATCTACAAATTTGCAAAAATATGTCTACGTTAGTTTTTCAAAAATATCGTCACCTTATTGCATTCAAAGCGATGTAACCAGCAAAGTGTTTCAAAATTATGAATACATTATTTCCATAATGAAGTAAACAGCAGTATTTCAGTGAATAGTATGCACACTTAAATTCATAATTATGAATACGCGACAAATTTCAATAATATGTAAACATTGTTTACATCATTACAATGTAAACATTAATTGTATCAATAATATGGATGCACTTATAAAATTTTAGCATTTTTCACTTTTCTGCAAATATGTTTTAAATGCCACAAAAATGTACTCGTGGTATGTTTCAATAATATGTAAACATTGTTTGCTTCATTACAATGTAAACATTAATTGTATCAATAATATGGATACACTTATAAAATTTTATCATTTTTCACTTTTCTGCAAATATGTTTTAAATGCCACAAAAATGTACTCGTGGTATGTTCCAATAAGATGTATACATTCATTTTTTCTTTTTCTTTTCGCACAGCCGTAACTACAAATGGTAGAAACATGAAATTTGGACTACTGAATTCGTAAAACATCCCTTTTTGCACCTCCGACAAAAACAGAGGGATTTTTCGAGTCTGTTTGTATGTCTGTCATCGTAGCTCCCAAACGGATGAACCGATTTTGATGTAGTTTTTTTTGTTTGAAAGCTGACGTGGTCATGTTAAAACACTAAAGCTATGATTCAACAAAATAATTTTGCTTACTGCTGAACAATTCGAGTATTACTTAAAAAATAATTTTACTTTTATGACTAGAAAAAACACAAAAAGAAAAGAATGATGAAGTTTATTACAGTCAATCAGGCATTTTACCTAAACATATATTTCAGAAACTATTTTTGTTAGGTTTTTACTTCTACCCTCAAACTATATCTATGATTTTTTTAAATTATATTAATTTTGTTTATCATACAAAATGTTAGCTTGCGTGTCTGCAAACTACATAAACTTACACTATGATATAAGTTTGACGTTTATTTATGTATGTTCGTCTGTTTGCTTGTGGAATCGTAACTACTAAATAGATGGACCGATTTTGATATACTTTTTTTATTTTTATTCAAAGCTGACGAGATCGCAATAATTCGTCATCAGTTCATTCACTGTTTGACTATTCAGGGGCTAGTTAAAAAAATAATTTTGCTTTACCGACCAAAAAAAAACAAGAAAAGACAAGAATTATCCAATTTATTGCAATCGATCAGAAATTTTACGCGAACATAATATTATATTTCAGAGACTGTTTTTATCAGGTTTTTACTTCTACCCTCAAACTATACATAATATTATGATGATAACGAAACCAGAAATATTTAGTCACGAGTTTGTCCAAGAGAGTTAATTTACAGTCATCGTTCGCACTTCGCAATATTCATTATTCAGTAATTATTATTTTTTTGGTTTGTTTTTTGTTTTTAAGTTTAGGTAATCCAAATGGAGTCATTTAAAACTACAATTTTTATTATTTTAAAATATGGGATGTTTTTCATGTTCGATGTTTGCCCGTGTTAGTTTATATTATTTATATTCACAATATTACTAATATAGAACGATATTAACATTGTTTAGTTTTGATCATATTATAGTTTGAGGGTAGACTATAAAAACCGATGAAAGTATCTTTGAAATGTATACGTTCGCGTGTATCAGAGTTATACCTATTACACTAAAGAATATAATCAATATTCTAATGTATGTGTGATTTTTAAATAATCGTCAATAATAATACCCGTCAATATATCACCTCTATTATTTATAGAATTCATTATTGTATATATTGCAATGTAATGAAATTTTGACCAGCCTTTTCTGAAACACAAAATTAACGTTTACATTATAATGAAATAAACAATGGTTACATGCTACTGAAATTTGTCGCGTATTCATAATTATGAATTTAAGTGTGTATACTATTCACTGAAATACTGCTGTTTACTTCATTATGAAAATAATGTATTTATAATTTTGAAACACTTTGCTGGTTACATCGCTTTGAATGCAATAAGGTGACGATATTTTTGAAAAACTAACGTAGACATATTTTTGCAAATTTGTAGATGTATCCATGTTAGTGAAGCCGACTGTACCACAGATTAAGAATTAGTTTGTACCTTTATACTGTATTATCTATGGTTTGTACTGTACTAAATACTATCTCTATGGGTCAGCCCCCTGATTTGTACTTTGTTTAAATTTTAATAAGTTTTTAATGTTTTAATTCTAGAATAAAAAGAAGTAAGAAGATAAAACAATTAATATAGCAAATAATTTGATTTTACAACAAACAATACTACATTTTCAACTACAAATACTATTTACATATTATGGCATCTAGCATAATTAAGGTAGAGTCTGGTGTTCAATTATTGGCAAGATTAACAAAAAAATCGGGAATCAAAAATTTCTACCCTTTATTATTTGATCAAGGATTAGAAGCTGGACATGTTATAGAGTTGTATAGTGACCAATCCACAAAACATGTTTTACAAGACATTATAACAGAATTTTTAATTCCTAATAATACTGGTGAAGTAGAATCCGGTGTCTTATTATTTAACATTTATGGTCACCTATCATTTGATTGCTTGTTACTCGCTTTGAAAAGGAAACTTAAAAGAAAAGTACAAGATAAAGGACAGAATTTATTGGCTTACAATATTAAATTAGATGAATTGTTACATATTGCTTTAAAAAATCTATTCATTCTTCATATTGACAACATTAATCAGTTTTATATAACAATACAAAATTTAGAAAATGTGTTATCGAAAAATTGTAACATATCATTATTAGCTTTTGATTCACCTAACGCTTATTACTGGTCTGAACAAGATTTTAAAATTATAAAAATGGACATTTATCTCAAAAAAATACTGTTAATGATACAAAAAGTGAGTAAGGACTACAAAGTTGCAATAATTTACACAAGGCCAGAGTATTTTAGTAGTACTAAAGAAACAATTGAAAAGCTAGAAAAGTGTAGTAAGCATCCTGCCAATGAACAAGTTAATTATAGAATTCAAGTTGTGTACAATACATGTGAGAAACATTACTTGAATATACAGACTTATGATAAGATAGTCAAAAGAGAATTTGATTTATATAATGAAGATTTAATACTACACTAGCATAGTCTAATAATAATAAATGAGATACAAAAATTTGGTACAGGTTTAAAAAGATATATGTAAAGTCTATCAATATACATACTGAACATAATGATGACTTAAAACAGCACAAACAAATGGTATTGCACCAAACATATTTCTATTTTATACCTGACCAAACAAAATATGTTTTACTGTTTAGTATGAATTAAAAAGTGTGAACGCTCTAATTGTTTTTCTAATACATCATCAAATATCACAAGGTTATACCTTTTTGTGCTTAGCCTTAATAATATCATGGGCAGTCATCCAGCAAGGGTTTCTTTAACATCTGTCAATATTGCATTTTTAATCATAACTTTATTTAAGCTAATAATAATTTGCAACTCTGAACCATTTCTCAAATCATTATATTTAATATCTTTTACTTTTGTAATTACCCTTGCTGTATTGCTTGTTGATAATTCATATTAATATTTATTGCTTTTTAAGTACTATACCATGAACTAAAACTAATTTTATCACATCATTAGATATATCACAAACATAAAGGCGGCTAGACCATGACTAAAAAAATTGAGATTCTCCCATTTACTCATAATGTGATAGTAAGAATATCCTGACTCTTGAACAGCAAACGAGGCCTCAAACATTACTCCCAAATAAGCCAGATGTATAACTGTGATAATAGAAAATATTGTGTTGACAAACATTGCAAGAAAGCTGTTCTTCTTGTACTTGTGATCACATTGTTTGACACAAGGGTTGGCTAGGCAACACACTTCTAAAGCTGATGCAACTTTATATCGGAAATTATACTCTACATAAGAAAATGTTCCAATACTCACAAGAACAGCTGAAAATTGAAAATTAAACCCATGTAATAAAGATGACACAACATAGGTAATGAATATTGCTGTGAACTGACCACATACTTGACATGGTTTAAATACATAATTTTTTAACCATTGGTGCATGGGAATGTTCCAATAAATAACAACCTGTACTAGAGATCTGGGTAACTCAATAAATAATGGTTTTGTCACTTGAAGATCTAAATGGCAGTCATTTGTTAGGCCAAATCCAGCACTAGTCATGGATACCACAGACATGCTTGAAACAAAGTAATGGGACATCCTAAATGATTGAGCATCACGGTAAGCTACAAGCCATTTTGAGGTATCATCATCAATGTACCAAGGCACAATACAATTTGACAGTACTAAAAAGAATAAGGACTCCAGTAATTTAAAAACAATAATTTTTACCCATCTCCTACACAAGAACTTTACATTTAAATACTGGTTATATGCATGAAATTGTATCCATGGCCCTAGTATAGAGTTAGCTGGGCATAGAATATAACCTCCGAATTCCAGCGGGTTTAACATCTGTTTAAACATATTACGATCTAAATCAATTGCAACAGATATTATTTTCATAGCTGCTATCATCTGAATACCTCTGATTTGCTGCCACATTTTTGGGTTTAGCACATAAATTTCACACGAAAGAAGAAACGATATAATAATTATGCTCATAATAAGCCCTTTCCCTCTGTCTGTTAATTGAGACAGCAATGCAATACAAAGATAAGATCCAACTACTAATCCAATTGTCCAAACAAATGCTGTACCAATATTTTGATAAAGTAAAAGAAGACCAATTAAAAGAGATAAACAATGTTTAACAATTTGAGGCAGTGGAATATACTGCACTAACATGCGTAGCAACAAATTTGCTATAAGTAAATCCTTAGCAAATCGTAGTCCTTCATAAAGCGTTGGTTCTGCACAGAGAGCAATATAATTCCAATTATTTTCCACGTAATCATCGTCTTCTTCCATTTTCGTGTTATTAAAACCGGCTTTTTTATGGAAATTTAACTTGAATCACATACGAATCCTTTGGAATATGTCGGCTCCATTGTAATTACATGCACGTTATTTTTGTTATAACTGGAAATACAATTACTTGCTAATTTGCCATATTAAAACATTTCTTTCATGACTAATTACAGTTGGTAAATAGTAAAAAAGGCAATAACGCGGCGGCCGGCACTCGTGCATTAAATTAAAAATACTATTTTGATTTTTGACAGATGAGATGAGCACAGACGTGCGATGGTAACGACCATAGATTAGAGTAATTATTTTAATATAGGGTAACGACCCTCTAGTCTATGGTAACGACTGCAAATGACAAACATTAGCACCCTAGAAATAGGGCTTTAGTTAATAATCTGAGATTAGCACAGTTAAAGATTGACAGTTGTCACTTGCCCAATGTGTAGAGCGCAAAATAAAAACCGCTCATTACAAACCTCAGAATAAAGAATCATATGGAACTGGCATATGCATGTACTTTGCCTGCATACCTAAATAAACAAAACTGACTACAAACATGGCGGATTAGGGTTGCCCACTTTCTTTTTTTTAAGAATATTGCGGATTTTATACCCCACAACTGAGCTAACTCAAAGAAATTGATTTTTAAACACTTTATATCAAATAAACTAAACAATATACAACAATTTAAATAAATGTTAGCTACTTACCGGTGATTTTGCATAGGCCACAACTTACTACAGAGGACTTCGTGTTACCGAATATAATGAATTCAGAATTATTTTACAGTTTTGCGCAGTAATTAAATCGAAAATCACTCAAAAACCCTAAAAATCTCACAATAACAACGTTTGACATGTAAACAAAGTGACATGTAAAATGGCGTCGGTGGCAGCAGAAGTATATCACAGCCAATAAAGGGGGCGTTGATAAAAAGAGTGTAGATACTTATTTCTTACTTAAAACTCTTGTTGTAAGAAAGAGACAGGTAGTCTACTATTATTGCCGTGTGAAATTGAACTATTAGTACAGTTCCATATTATGATCTTTGTTCTGAGATCACTACGTTTTCTCTAATCTATGGATGCTCTAATCTATGGATGGCTGGTTTGCCAATGGATTTTACCGTCCTAATTAAATTCTTATTACTTACGCTATTATAAATAATACTAAAGAGCTAACAGTTTGACACATTAATCAATATTAATAGAAATTCGCTGCATAGCATACAAATACTGTGCATTTTTTAAAAGAAACAAACATAAGTGAACAGTGCAGTGTCAGTGACGCGGATTGGTTCCGCCATAAATGAGTACTTTTGTTACGTTGTTTTGCTTATGATGCTTTATAAATAAGCTTGAAAATGGCAAGCCCTTCTCCACAAAACAGTCCTATGCCTCCACCCCAGGCTCCTAGTCCAATGGGGCCACCAACACAGAGCCCGGCGCCGCCGCAATCCCCGCACAGTCCGTATAATCAACAACATGTAAATGGACCACCTCCGCCGGGATCCGCTCAATCACCGATGCCGAATCACAATATGCCTCCTGGCCCGCCTCACCCTGCTAATAATGGTGGTCCTCCTGGGGCCGTTTCGCACCCTGGGATGCCTCCGTCTGGACATCAAATGCCACCGCATATGGTGGGACCTCATATAACTGGCCCCCCAAATCATCCAATGGGTGCTGCTGGGTCTCATCCCCCGGGGCCTAATGGACATACAAACGCACAGCATCCAGGCCAAGGACCACATGGATATATGCAACACCAGATTGGACATATGCCTCCAAACCAGGTATTTATCTTATATTATATTAAAAATATACACTAACATGTTGACAGACAGTACCGCCCACAGACGTAAAGACTAAAAAAGTGATATGACAGAATGCCTCTCGTCGTAAGACTTTATGTTGAGCTAAAGGCAGAACGTCTTAAGACTATAAATTTTTCGTACTAACTACTTGACAGTATGTCTTACGACGAATACGCCTTCAGGTGTTCTGTCATCTAACATAATATATTAACTATGTGTTGTGACACTGCGCCTATAGGCAATGTATGAAAAAAAGTAGTGTCAAAGCAGCTACAATCGGTGCAGTAGTACTGTCCGTCAACGTGTTAAAATAACATTTCTGTGTAAAAGCTTTAATAATAATATTAAATTTGAACTACATTTTATTTTTTATATTATTATCAATTTATGAATTAATGTAATATAATTATAATAATAATAATTTTAGCATAGAGTAACAGTGAATCCGCTAATTTTGAAGACTTGTTAAATAAAGGGCCATAAAAAAGTTTAGCTATTGGAAGTGATTCCCTTAAAATGGTTATAAACTGATCTGTTAAGGCTGGTAAATGCTTAGGTCCTGGAAGAAAAGTTCTTTCATCATCCATGTGTACGGTATAGACAATAGGTGTATTTAATTTCATCTTCACCCAATCTGCCACAGTTCCAAATCTGTTGTCTACAAATTTAATCATATTTGAAACATTAATCTCAGTTATTTAGCTTTGATGCTGACAGTTATAAATAAATAAATTGTTCATATGATATTACTAGTTTTTGCCAGAGGAAAATAATTTTTTCTGATGGATGTGGAAGTGTTATTGATGAAACACACTTAGTCTGACAAACGCCTTAAACAATTATTAAAATATTTCAACCAACTTCTACAAAACTTTAACAAATGTTATGCTTTAGGTATGTACCTAAAGTGTAGCATTGGTGCACATGCACCTAAAGTGTAAGATTTTTTAGTCAATATATACTCTGAATAGATTAATCACAAACCTTACAAAAATCCATTAAGATATTTATTGGAGAGGGACTTAAAATTTTAATATTTAAAGATATGAATCAAATTAATAATTTATAATTACATTAAATGTTTATTTATGTACATTGGTTATATAAATTGCATTACTTACAAAAAAGTCTCTCGGTCTGTCCAACTAGGAAATGAGTATTATATAGAGTTTTTAGTTTTCTTCTTGTTTCTTCCAAAATTTCTTTCTGGAGTAATTTTTATCACATTAGATATTTTATTACTAATAAAAATATTGAAAAAATATTGTTTTTAGTAAAGTATAAATTGCATAATGTTTTTAAAATGTTGCTAATAAAAAAATAAAATTCATACCACAATATGATAATTATTACTTGGATAGTTTGAATATGCATATGGTATTGTAATGCAGTTGCCATTTCCATATAGATTAATGAATGCAATCATATTTAAAGCAACATTGTCTAGAGCAACAGCTAAACCTCTTGTCTCATTTTCGGAAACTGGTGTACATCCCATATTTAATGGATAAACATTTTTAAGGTCTGGAAATTTTAACATATTTTCATTTCATTAATAACTTAGTAAGTTATTTAATAATCTTTTTATAATAATACCTTTAACATCCTCTTTAAAAAACCAATTTTTTGCTATGTTTACTCCTATAAAACTGGATCCATTGAAGCAACTTTTCTTGTGTATAGATCTATTTTTTTTCCATAACCAGCACTTAGAAAATAGAACAGAAAACAACTGTTTAGTGTTTTTATTTTATAGTATAGTAGGTAAAGTTAATAATAACAATATCTATGAACCCTTCCACATCATGATAATCTAGCTCCATGCTAAGTACTTGTAATAGAATGGAAATATATTTAATACTTATTCTATGCACATATTAAAGGTAAATAAGCCAAACTCGTAAGTTTTTGTTGTTGTTTAAATAAGTGGTGTAGCTAGAGTTTTCTACCCCTGGGATATTGGAATTGGGTATGTAACAACATTGAGCAACTACGCCACTTTCTTGGGATGGTAAATTTTAATCATGCACATATTTTTAAAGCTGTACAATATCAATCCGTTTTAAATATTTATTTTACCAGGCAAACCAAATAGGGTGTGTTTCACCAAGCAATGTTAAAGTTAATCCTTTGTTAAATATGTTGTTCCTCTCGTAATTCCTATCAATAAATGAGAAGACATGGTATTTTAAGAAGCTGTTAACACTAACATGCATTGGTGAAATCGGGTCTTAGACTGATAATTAAACACCCAGCTATTGAAAAGATTTAAACCTCTAGCTTGTAGATTATAAAAAAGTTATAACTTACTGTTTCTTGACTGTACACAAAACCGTCTGGATTTAAAACAGGTACAATATAAAAATCAAAGCTCCTCAGGAGTCCCATTATTTCATCCCTTTTATTTAACAAACTATCTAAAAAATTTAGGACAATTGATGATGATATCCAGTCCATTCCATCTTCACCACCAACAATAAAAACTACTGGGTTATTTCTGTTATTAACTGATATTTTAAGCATGACAACTTCTCTTCCTTCATATGTTTTGGCAATAACTTCCTTGGTAAGCATGTCTGAATAATTTTCGAGACTATCTTGTATCCACAATGACATTGCAGGCCAATCATAAAAAGAATCTGATATTGTTTGTATTGTTGCACTGATAGGTTTCCTAAAAGAAAGCAATTGAATAGGTATTAATATTGGTGCAAGAAATATTTAAATATAATATGAGCTACATTATTTTGTGAATTATTAAAATAATTAATTAATTAAAACTTCCAAAATTAATAATCTGTAAATTATAAGTGTGAGTAATGATTTTGTTAACCTATGGCTCCTTAAGGGAGGCCATTTTGAAGAAGAAGAAGAACCTATGGCTCTATGTGATTAATAAATATATTTTTATCTATTTATTTATATAAAACTAGCGACCCGCCCCGGCTTCGCACGGATGCAATGCTGATACTAAATTAAATACACTACAGAAAAACTATGAACGTTGTATATAAAAACATAGCGGCCCGCTCCGACTTTGGCACGGGCATAAAATATATATGCCTATGTCACTCAATGAAAACATGATTAAAATCGATCCAGTATTTTTGATTCATTCATTACTGTCCTTGGCCTGCACGCATTAAATTTGGAGTAAAACAATTCCTCTTTCCCTATACTTACTATGAAGATTTCCTGCTATCTTTGGAATATCTAAATTCATACAATTTTTATTACATTACACATTTTTACTTATTTACTTTTTACATTTTTACCTAGGTATTTTAAATTTGTAATATCTCCGAAAATATTTGTTTAATTTACATGCTGTAAGGAACCATATTGATCTATATTAATTGCACACTGTATTTAAGGTACTTAATTCGATAAGGATTAATGCCGTATTGCTTAAAATAGCTTCGTAAATAAGCCATTTTTTCACGTAAAAAGTAAACAATAAAAATGGTTAATGTGGGTTATCCCTAAAAGATAAACATATACCATCGCGGACTTTTTTGTAGACCTTTTTATGGTGTACAATACTGTAGTACATTAATTTGATCTAACTCGTAGGGTTTAGGCACCGTTTTTGCTAAAATAGGTTAATTTACGACATCACGTTAGAAATCTCTAAAATTAGCAATGTTGCCTTAGTATATTATGCATGTATTATACATATAAACCTTCCTCTTGAATGACTATCTATTGGAAAAAACCGCATCAGAATCCGTTGCGTAGTTTTAAAGATTTAAGCGCACATAGGGATATAGGGACAGAAAAGGCGACTTTGTTTTATAGTATGTAGTGATAGTGATAGTGATAAACATGAAATTAAACTTACTGTTTTTTTAAATCACCTACATATTTGTATTGTATGCTCGTTTTATAGAGAAAAGTTTCAAAGCTAATAGCTATATCGGCTCTTACTATTATTTTTGTAGGTAAGTCGGGCCCATTGGTAACATCATTAATAAAAAATATCTCTTTTTCTTCTTTATACATTTTGTAGAGCTGACTCTTTTCTACTTCGTTAAATGCCGAAACCTCATAGCAGTAAAATGTATAGTTATAATGACCTTCAGTTTGACCACTTAGTATTAGGATAAGTAAATAAATATATAGAATAATCAACATGCACTCCATATTAAGTAAATTGTCAATATAAAATCTCTGTAGCTTTACAGTAGGGCTGTTATCTCATATTAGCAAAATAATTCTACTTTGTTTTTAATTCTTGTGCCGTATGTATAGGTAGTATTAAAAATTGTTTTGTAGTGTATTACAAATTCATTTAAAATTGAAATAATTATTGACTATATTGACGTCACTAGTGCAAAAGCTAAATAACAAGCAGTTTTCCCTTTCAGTTTTGAGAATCTGTCTGTGAAATTTATCTGATATCGCTACATTACAACATTTAAAACATATCTCTATAATCTATGTGACATTGTTATAGATGTCATCTTATGGATTCTCAAAAGTAAAAAATAGTCCCATTGTCAAAATTAATGTTTTATTGTGATATTTTGTTACATTTTAAATATCTCCGAAACATTAATTTAAAGATGTATGTGACAGTAATTATGACATGTATTTTCAAGTTGGCAAAGATTTAATAAACGTGATTAGAACCTAAGTTGTAATGAATATGTTTTTAAAATAAATAATTAGGTAGGTAGGTACTAGGTAACATAAGGCACAATCATCTTAGTATCCCCATCCTCATAGTCTATTCCTCTTCCCCCCGCATCGTGGATCAGAACGGACGTGTACAAAATCTGTGCAGTATTTAATTAAATTATAATTGCTAAGTAAATAATTTTAAACATTTTGCAACAAAAAATCAACAAGAAATAATAGGAGTTCATAAAATACTTGAAGATCAGCGATCCGGCTGCAGCGCGCGGCGTGAACGCAGAGCTGCGAGCCTGGTACTTGAGGGCGGATCTTGAACAAACCCCGAACAGGTGCGCCATACTTGTTTTTCTACAACAAATAGATACAGGACAACCTGAAACAAAGGTGCGCTCACGCAAGCCACTCCTCCTTAGCAGCCATCTTCAAGTTGACTCCGCCCACTCCACCTGATTTGTCACCCAAAAAATCTGACTACCCACATTAATAGAATAAATCTGGTGTATTTTGCTAACACTAAAGTAGAGTACAGATCTGACTCTTACGACAATCTACAATAAGGATCAAAATAGTTTCATGCTAAAAAAAACGATTTTGCTATTTTTATTTATTTATAATAGCCACAGGCAATTTAAAATACAAGATTTTTATAAATTACCTAATTACTTACGCGTTTTAAGATAAAATGAGTGAGTCTCTCACCGACACTAATATGGAAACACCGAATGTCAATACGATCTCGCAAAATAATTCCAACTCTCGAAACAAAAGAAAGCGTAAAGGTTCCCCGAGCGCGTCTCACAGTAGTACTAAATTCGAAGACGAAATTAAAGAGCTTAGAGATTCCTTAACAAATATTATACGAACACAAAAGGAGGAATTTAAAAATTTGAATGCAACCCTAAAAGAAATCCAGCATGAGTACAAGGAAATTTCCAAATCTATTAGCTTCTTGATGGAAAAATATGAAGAATGTAATAAAACAATAGAAAAACTGGAAACTGGAGTTAAAGATAATGCCGACTGTCTAATGATTTTGGAAGACAAAATTGAATTACTTCACAGAGCTAGCCTCAAGGGAAAATTCGAAATTAAGGGGGTGCCGAGACAAGATAAAGAAGACAATGATATACTTTCGAGCATGGTAACTTGCTTGACAAAAAATTTTGAATATAGTATTACAAAAAATGATATTAAGGATATTTATAGAGTTAAAGGAAAATCTAAGGACACGATTACACCGATCGTGGTCGAAACCGATCCGATAATTAAAACTAAGATACTACAATAATCAAAAATGTTTAACAAGAAAAATACATCTAAGCTTAGTGCCCGTCACCTAGGTCTTAGCCATCAGGTAGATTCACCAATTTATGTATCCGAGCATTTAACACCCAGAGCTTCGAGGCTATTTTTCCTTGCACGAGACTTAGTAAAATCGAAAGCCTACAAATATTGCTGGACAAATTATGGGAAGGTGTACCTTAAAAAATGTGATAATTCACCCATTATTAATATTCTCAACGAAGCTCAGATACAAAAGTTATGTCGATCGAATTGACTAAATAATCGAAATAAGAAGATATTATCAACCTTCGTTAAGACCCTTGCTTGTCATTATAATATTTATCTTTTATCATCAAACCTACTGAATTTATATAAAATTGTTTTTATTATTATGTTTTTTATAAATAATGCTAATATTTATGCATGCCATTTTGTTTACTTATTACTTTTAAACGTACAATATTTATACAAAACTGTTTACTTCACTAATCTTAATAATATTGTTTGTAACAAAAACACACACATAACACAAAATACACTCCCTAGTATATCCTTTAATTTATCACAAGCTTCTCTCAAATTTACACGCTTAACTTTAAGGCAAATAATAAGCCAATTAAAATTATTCTGTAATATGTTTATTGCTCAATCTACAACCCCTCAATTGACTAATGAGATTAAATACATAAATATTACCTTGTCATATTACTATGGCTAATTTATGTAAAACTTTGCAAGAAATAGACCGAACTGACTTATCTATGACAACTGAGTGTTACCCAGAAAATTTACAATACTTTTTACCTAACGCACCAAAACTAACAATTGTATCGCAAAATGTAAGAAGTATTTATCGTAATATGGATGGACTTTTGGTAGAGCTCGCAAAATTTAGATTTGCTCCTGATTTAATTATTTTGACTGAGTGTTGGCTCTCCATAGAGAAGTCAGTGAGGGACATTTCTAATTACAACACTTTCTGTACGACTATTCACCTTAACCAGAATGATGGAGTTGTAGCCTTTGTTAAAGAACCTAGTAATTACCTAGAAAGTATAAAATTTTACAAGAATATAGTGATTACTGGAGACATAAATATAAACTTAATTGCAAATGCTACTGAACATTCAAACGACATAAGTAATAGAACCGACTACCTTAATATGCTAAGTGCCCATTGTATATTCCCTGGGCATACATTACCTACTCGAGGTGGCAACTGCCTCGACCATTTTATGGTTAAAACTAATTTCAGCTCCAATCATATCCTAACAGCTGTTCTAAACGTGTCCGTTACCCCAGCCAGATATTGTGGATTTTGCTAACTTTTTACCTACGCTCAATTAGAGCATTGTCTTCTCTAATTGAGCGTTATATTTTCGTAATTTGCTTGATTATAGTTTTCTTGAAAAACGCAAAAAACAAATCCGGCTGGAGTAACGTTTCCAAACGTTACTCCAGCCGGACGTTTCTTTAAATAATAATATTTTCAAGAAAATTTGATGCGGATAATTTGAGCGTTCCGGGGCTGTAATTGAGCGTGCAAAAATTTCATTTGTATCTTGATCCGTTGTGAAGATATTCAAAATCCTGCTGAAATGACGTTTGGTGATTTCCTATATCTCGGAAACTGCTGGGTGCAGTTCAACAATTTTTGGCACACGGCTTCGCCTGAATTTGCTTGAATTTGCTTGGCAATTAAAAAATGTTAATAATACACCATTTCAAAGTTATTCGATATTTTAGAAAAACTACTTAGCACGGCCTTACACTTATATTAATCGATTTAGAAACCTAATTCAAATCGTATATTAAAGCTCATATCGGTCTTCAATTGAGCGTAACTTTTCATAAAGATCCAAAAGGTAACTATCCAGTTATGAAGAAATTTACCCAGAAAAACGCACAATAATAGTGAGAATCTTTAAAATCATTATTATGCACATTTCCTATTTTTTGATGATACAAATAATTAGAGCGTTGCTTTAATTATATACAGGTAAATTTTTAGATGAAAACACTCAATATATAAGGAGTTATGCGAAATAATAACAAATCAATAAATAAGGTTAACAACCCGACCAAGCTAAGATGGTCACAAAAAAGCGGCCGTTCTATACATTACGCTGTCATTCTGAAATGTATTGTATATTATCGGCTAGGAAAGTACAAGTATGTAAAAAATGTTTATGACATTCTCCTTTATCCTAATATAATCACATTTTGACATTTTAAACAAATTTTCAAATAAGTTTTCCGTAAATACGGGAATACTTATTTCAAATAATTATGTACTTAAAAATCATTACATATTTAACAGTTGGTAAGTTTAAATTTTTACTAAATACCTAATCAATACAAGGGCCTAGTATTACTATAGTGTTACTATGATATAAGGGAATAGTATTTTCTATACTAATTAGTTTTTTTAATAGATACAATTTTAGGATGTTTCTTAAACTTGCTCTCGTAGTAGGTATAGTACAATTTTAAATTGTTTTATTTTATGACATAAATCGTCGTACACATTAGAATATCTTTTGAGGAACTGGAATTTAGTTATTTTGTAAATAACTTTTTCTCGCGACATCGTCCGAACGACATAAAACAATTACATTTTTTGCCACAAAATATCACAATTCTCAATAAGGTTCTGCTTCTGTTTGTCGTAGTAATTACCTTTAGGCTACATGGATAAGGATATCGAACACTAAGATTTTTTTGAAATCTGAGCAGAAATTATAATATCAGTATAGACTACCTTTTGCCCGCGACTCCGTTCGCGTGGAATTAGTTACTACGGCAGCTAATAAATAATCTGTTTATTTTGTGTAGTGAAATGCCTCCCATGTTGGTACTCCGTCGAATTGAACTTCTCCATTGCCGCTCCACATTTAAGACACGTCTTTTTTGCTCCACATATTTAAAGATAAGCCAAAAAAGTGGAATTGAAAAATGTTAAGAGAAAATTAAAAATGATTCTTAAATACTTATTTGATGATACTCCAATTGATATTGTATGGTGCCCAGTAATCGCCAAATTGAATTTTCACTAATGTCACGTCTTTAGTGAGACTTGCTGTACAAAGAAGAATTGATTGATATGGAAATTATAAAAATCGGCCCAGCGGTTTGGTCTGTATAATGCTTTAAAGGAACATACGTACAAACACAGGCTGTTAAATACTATACCACTCCTTTGCGTCTCACAGTCGGGTAAAAAGGATAGACCAATATAGTGTCTTATATTTTATGTTTATTATACTCCCTGTACATTGCTGATAGTTGTGAACTGAGAAGTCTTTTTTGTTGTTACCTTCAATAAACTTTATAACTCGCTAAGACCTTTAATTACTTATTAGATTTTGTTTTATAAATTTTCCCTACCTTTTTTGGATAGTTTCATTTAATAAAGTAGAGTTTCATAATATCTTAGTTTGTAATTAATTAAAATTTGAACACTTTTTGCCATACTTGTACCAGTACTATGCAATATATTTCGGAATGACAGCGTAATGTATAGAACGGCCGCTTTTTTGTGATCATCTTAGCTTGGTCGGGTTGTTAACCTTATTTATTGATTTGTTATTATTTCGCATAACTCCTTATATATTGAGTGTTTTCATCTAAAAATTTACCTGTGTATAATTAAAGCAACGCTCTAATTATTTGTATCATCAAAAAATAGGAAATGTGCATAGTAATGATTTTAAAGATTCTCACTATTATTGTGCGCTTTTCTGGGTAAATTTCTTCATAACTGGATAGTTACCTTTTGGATCTTTATGAAAAGTTACGCTCAATTGAAGACCGATATGAGCTTTAATATACGATTTGAATTAGGTCTCTAAATCGATTAATATAAGTGTAAGGCCGAGCTAAGTAGTTTTTCTAAAATATCGAATAACTTTTAAATGGTGTATTATTAACATTTTTTTATTGCCAAGCAAATTCAAGCAAATTCAGGCGAAACCGTGTGCCAAAAATTGTTGAACTGCACCCAGCAGTTTCCGAGATATAAGAAATCACCAAACGTCATTTCAGCAGGATTTTGAATATCTTCACAACGGATCAAGATACAAATGAAATTTTTGCACGCTCAATTACAGCCCCGGAACGCTCAAATTATCCGCATAAAATTTTCTTGAAAATATTATTATTTAAAGAAACGTCCGGCTGGAGTAACGTTTGGAAACGTTACTCCAGCCGGATTTGTTTTTTGCGTTTTTCAAGAAAACTATAATCAAGCAAATTACGAAAATATAACGCTCAATTAGAGAAGACAATGCTCTAATTGAGCGTAGGTAAAAAGTTAGCAAAATCCACAATATCTGGCTGGGGTAACGGACACGTTCTAAACTCATCTGTAACAGATCATGCGATGATATTTCTCGCACTGTCGAACTTAAAATATAAATTTAAATGTAAAAAAACTAAAACTATAATAGACTTAGATGCTTCAATAAAAAGTCTACAAAGCAGTCAGCTTCTTGACTTAATTTCGTGCAATAGCTCATGCTATGTAGCAGAACATCTTTTATTTGTGTGACGGAATTGACACGGTTTGAAATGTAACGTTTGGGACGCCAAATCTCGTCACTTCTGGATCAAGGATATGGTAATATCCTCGCCGGTAAAAGACGATACAATAGGACAACTACACCAAGGAACAATGCGTTAGTACTCACCAGGTCTGGAAGCGAACCTGTGGGCCGTTGGATAATGGCGTTCGCTGGATGTTCGTTGCCGAATGTGTTGTAGTTTTTTGTTATTCTTTAGATACACTAGCCGGCCGGCTGTCACTGAGGATTAATACAGGATTCCACACGCGGTGGACGTTAGATTACATCCAAAATCGGTAATTTGAAGCTAACTCGATTAGTCTGGTTCCGCGTATAAAGGGCGAAACGCTAATGTCGCGTGTTCATTTGTTTTTCACAGCAACTCGCGCGTGGCGCCAGGCAGTACCGTGCAATGCGATTGGTTGAATTGTCAACATTGTATGTCTAGCGGCCCAATGAGAATTGGCGCGCGATATTTAAAATATTATTTATGAAACAAAACGATATAAACTAAACATTCCGCCCACCAAAATACCAACGGAATTTTCCGAAAAGTATGAAAGAAACAATAAGTTAAGAATTACTTACGATACTAACTAAAATTACTATTTAAACGTTAATAGATAACAAAGATCATTCTAATGGAAGGGGACATAGTTTGACTAAAGGTCGTATAAGTGAATGATCCTTACGGGTTCGTATAGTTGCTACCCGAACTACTCCGTCAGGCCCAGGATGTAATGAAACCACTCGTCCTAGCGGCCAATGTAAAGGAGGTCGGTTGGTGTCCTTAATAAGAACCATAGAATTAACAGGTAACGGTTTTGAATCCTTAGTCCATTTTGCCCGCTGAGTAAGTGCATTTAAGTACTCATGTTTCCAACGCTTCCAAAACTGCTGTTGAAATAATTGAATAAGTTGCCAACGGTTTAATCGGCCAATTTTAACATTTGTGTAGTCGGTATCTGGAACCGCGGTCAAGGGTTCTAATGTTAAAAAATGACCAGGGGTTAATACGTTCAAATCGTTAGGGTCTGAGCTTAATGGACACAAGGGTCTTGAATTTAAAATCGATTCGATTTGAGTGAAAAGTGTTGAAAGTTCTTCAAAAGTTAGCGTCTGATCGCCAATAATACGGTACAAATGAGACTTGGCGGCTTTAATTTGAATTTCCCATGCTCCTCCGAAATGGGGAGCGGACGGGGGGTTACGTTTAAATGAGATGCGCTCTGCGTGCGAAGCCTCTTCAATACAGCATGCTAGTTGTGCGCTAGCACCTACGAAATTTGTTCCACAATCCGAATGGATAATGTTACAACGGCCGCGACGCGAAATAAATCGACGCAAAGCCGCGATGAAGCCGTCAGTCGATAAAGTAGATACTACCTCGAGATGTACAGCCCTTGTACTTAAACACACAAATAGACATAAATAGGCTTTATCTAGTTTGGCACCTCTATGGGAACCCAACTTGATACGAAAAGGTCCACCGAAATCCACGCCTACCTCCGAAAAGGGTTTCGCCTGATTTACACGAAAGGCAGGTAAGTCGCTCATAAACGGTTGCAGAGGTTGCGGATTAAGACGGTAACATCGTATGCATTTGGACAGTTGATGACGTATAGCACGCTTAGCCGTGAGGATCCAAAATTGTTGTAAAATCAGATAATGAGTTGTGTTTAGACCAGGATGAAGATTATTTCGATGAATCGATTCAATTACAGCGGCTGTAAGAACACACTTTCTTGGCAATAAGGCAGGATGTTTATGCTCGAATTCCAAGCCCGAGCGAGCGAGACGTCCGCCCACCCTGAGGATATCCTGATCGTCAAGGAACGGGTTTAGCTTTTGAAAACTACGGGGGAGCAATTTCTTTTGTTTTAATTTTAATATCACGTCAGAAAAGTAACGTTTTTGAAAATGTTTAACGATAGTAAAAAGGGAAATATGCCGTTCTGTTTCGGTTACGAAAGTATTATCATAGCGCGAGACAGTGCGCCGCACGCTGTTAGCAAATCTATAAATGTATGCTATAATACGACAGATTTTGTCCAAAGATGAATATTTATCAAAAAGATAATCGATAATTGACGTTTGTTGAGCGGTATCGATTCGATCGGTGACGAGAGTTACACGACGTTGCTCAGCGAGTACCTCGTCATTATTAGTATGAATTTTCGATATATCTACTGGCCACTGAGATTGTGATTGGGACAACCACTTTGGTCCCGCCCACCATAATGTGTTGTTCAGTAGATCACTAGGCATTTGGCCACGTGAACAAACGTCTCCAGGGTTTGTAGCAGACGGTACGTGCCTCCAGCACTCGGGAGGTACGATATCCTGGATATGGCTAACGCGGTTCGCCACGAAGGTCACCCAACGAGAGGAAGGCGATCTCAGCCATGCCAAGGCAATAGTGGAGTCACACCACAGATAAGTGTCATGGATACTAATCCTTAGGGTGTCTTTAACGAATTTTAAAAGATCAGCTAGTAGAACTGCTCCACATAGCTCCAGACGAGGGAGACTTTGTCTTTTGAGGGGAGCAACGCGTGCCTTAGCACAGACAAAGAAAATGCGAACTGAACCATCGGACAGAGTGACACGTAGATAAATGACTGCGCCGTACGCTAGCTCCGAACTATCACAGAAACCATGCAACTGATACGATAAAGCATTTTTGATTACAAATTTGCGTGGAATGTTGAGGTTTCTGACTAACGGAAGTTGATGAGAAAAATTGCTCCATTGGGATACAATTTCCGGTGGAGGAGTTTCATCCCACGATAAACCGAGAATCCACAGTTTTTGGATTAAAACTTTGGCTTTGATTGTCAACGGGGACAGAAAACCCAGAGGATCAAAGATTCTAGCGACCTCGCTCAAGATTGTTCGTTTGGTACATGGATTATTTGACGGTTGAACGTTAAAAACGAACGAATCTGAAGTCGGTTCCCATTTAAGACCTAGAACCTTGACGGTCGTGTCTTCGGCTTCGGTGAATGTGATAGCTTCCGAAAGACACACTTCTGAAGGTAAATCATTCAGAAGTTCAGGATGGTTGCTAACCCATTTTCGCAGCTCAAAAGAGCCAAGAGCGAAAAGGGCGATAACCTGCGATTTAATGTCACGTGCTTCATCCAGCGAAGTACTTCCGGTTACTATGTCATCAACATAGAGATCAGAAGTTAAAACGGTTTTAGCCTTCGGGTACTTATGACCTTCATCATAGGCTAATTGCTGGATAACGCGACATGCTAGAAATGGAGCTGAAGAAACTCCATACGTTACGGTATTAAGATCATATTCTTGAAGTGGCTCATCTGGGTGAGCGCGCCAAAGAATGCGCTGATAATGATGATAATGGGGATCCATTTTTATCTGACGATACATCTGACGCACATCAGCCATGAAGACTACCTCATGTTCGCGATAGCGAAGAAGAATTTCAACAATGTTGGATTGCAACTTTGGACCAGTCAGTAGCATTTCGTTAAGAGAATTGCGGTTGGCATCCTTGGCGGATGCGTCAAAAACGACACGAAGTTTTGTAGTTGCGCTGTCCGGTCGTAGAATGCAATGGTGCGGTATGTAATACCTACCCTGACCCATTTGTTTAGCAGGCACTAAAGACATATGCCCACTGACGATATAATCGGTCATGAATTCGATATATTGTTGTTTTAAATTCGGATCACGAGACAGACGTCTTTCAATAGCATGAAAGCGTCGAAGAGCTATGTCTCGAGAACCCTCGAATATTGGCTCTGTATTTTCCTTGAATGGAAGACAGACGACATATCTACCTGTCTCATCACGATAGTGATTATGGACGAAGTTATTTTCACATAATTGTTCATCTGGAGAGAAACGATAGGATTTAGGGATGTTATCGATTTGCCAGAAACGTTGCACGATATTATTTAAATTGTTATCGCCTTGAGGAGACGACACACCTAACAAACACGAAGAAGCGAGTTTGATCCTTCCAAGAAGAAGCCATCCGAAGACAGAATTAAAAGCTCTCGGTTGTGAAGTGCTGCCTTTCAAACGTTGTGTAAGCAGTGATTCAGCGAAAACATCGGCACCTAACAAGACGTCGATCGGACCAGGAATGTCAAAACCAGGATCAGCAAGCGGTAATGTCTTGACTTCCCATCCACTCGTGTTAAGTCTCGCTATTGGTTGGTCTCCGCATATTTTCGGAATAACGAACATATCGAGACGGAATTTAGTATTACAATTGACGCCGATATCGCACGTAATCACACCGTTAATTGAGGTGGAGTTACCCCCCAAGCCAAGGACGTTGACGTTAGTAGTTGAAGGCAGTATATTCAGCTGTTGGGCTGCGTGTGCCGTTATAAAGTTATTTTGGCTTCCGGTGTCGAAGAGCGCACGAAAACTATGAAAATCACCAGATGAATTACGGATCTGTATAATGGCAGTTGCCAGTAACACTGTCGAATGAGATGGAGATAAAGATTCCTTCGCAACTAAGGCCAATGAACCAGATTTGTCAGCAGAAGACTCGCAATTACCAACCGATTGCTCCCGGTGCAGAAGAGTGTGATGTTTACGTTTACACTTTCGACAAGAAAATATTGAATTGCAATGCCGCACCGAGTGAGACGCGTTTAAACAATTATAGCACCATTTCCTTTCGGTAGCCACAGCCATGCGATCATCGGTCGATTTAGAAAGAAAAGATTTACAAGCCGATATTTGATGCTCATCCCCACAAAAGGAGCACTTACGAATGAATTTTGAAATTGATGACACCTTAGTAGGTTTTCCGTTATGTGCATGACTATTCCCGTCAACGCCATTTACATTGACATGAGAGGTCACAAGTGCATGTGCAACATTGTGTCGCTTCGATTTGAATGGGGTTGCCCGGGTTGCCGCAACCTCCTTAAAGGTTGTTGCGGGTTTGCCAGTGATGGCGGTAAAATGTGTATCTCGAATCATCGCTTCGCATTTAGAATTTAAAAATTCCCTAATTTGTTTATACTGTGGTAACTCCACATTACTATGTTTTTCTTCAAATTCACGTCTTAATTTAGTGTCGAGTTTCGCCAAAATATTATAACAAAGTACAAAGTCCCAGTGTTCAGTAGGTAATTTTAACTGTTTTAATACAGTCAAGTTTTCGTCAATCGTATCTATCGAACTTCGAAAATCTTTAGCGTTTGTAAATTTAAAATTAATATCCAAAATTTCACGCCAACAGATAAAAGCCAGTTCGCGTTTATCTTCATATCGGGACTTGAGAGCGTCGTATGCGTGTACGTAGTGCTCCGCCGCGACGGGGAACGTTCGAATAAACGATAAGGCATCACCGTGCAAAACAGAAACTAAATAATGAAATTTCTCAATTGTAGTGAGAACAGTGGACTCGTGAATTAACGCGTTATAAGTAGCAATGAATTCGGGCCACGCTTTGATAGCACCAGAAAACGTCGGTAGTGTAATCTTCGGTAGCCGTATGTTACCGCCGAGTGTAGGTACAATCGAATCGCATCGCGAATCAATTGTTCGATAAGACGAACTCGGTTCAAGAATACGATGTAATGCAGACGCTTGAAAATAGGCGTCGTCGAACAACTCCTGAATCTCGTTATCCCTATCATCGACGTCATCTTTCAAAAGATCTAAGATAATAAAATGGGCCTCTTGGAAATCATTAGCAATATTTTTTATTTCTTGACAATATGAAAGAAACAATTCCACTTTTGTTTCATCGGTTTGAGCCAAATTTCCGACTTCCAGGGCCTTTGACATACGATTATATGCTATAGTACGTTTACGTCGCAAGCTAGGTAAATTATTAATAGTATAAGAGACATCGATACCTTTTTTTACGGAAGGTTTAGACTTACGCCTCGTTGGAAAAGACATAATTACAACTCAACTAAACAATATTCGTATTTATTGTAAACACACGAACAGTAAACAACGTTTATCAATATTTAAAAACACCGAGTTAGGTAAATGAACAACAAAAGATATTTGTTCGATCGGCGCGATGTTTAGAATATAACGTCAATCGATAAGGATTGGAATGGATGCGCCACCGCGTAATACCTATTTATTTTAAAACTCGATGTAAATACCAATAAGTTTTACAAGTCAACGTTAATATGTTATATATATTATACCGCTTACTATTATAGATCGTTTGATAATGTTTACAGAATTCAATTATACTGTTCAATTGAAAATAAAGCTTTAACTTTTGTTTGTACTACGTACCTACTAACGATTGCTTTAGAATTACGACTATATGTACTTAGTTAATTTAAGTGTATTCTCAAAATAATTTTAAAACAATAACACGATATAAAAAGTTATAAACCAATCTAAATTAATACACTTTAAGGTTCAAATTAGTATACGATTAGCGCATCCAGTATTTAGTTGATTAATGCCTATAATTGACGACACGATATTACGATACGATATTATTCGTGTTATTATTAATGCAAATTATAGAAAGATAGGTAACACTGTAATACATGTATAAAATATTGTTAAACGATTACGTTCTACTAGAAACTTCGAGAATGTTCGATGTACTTATTTTTTTAAAAATGGAATACGGTAGGTATGTAAAATGGATTATGGAACCAAGACTTAGAATTTATTAGCAACAACTTGTTATTAGATATATACGATTAAAGTAGTTACAATTACGAAGTAAATCGGTATTTGGCAGGCTGAATGTATCTAAAGGTCCCTGGTTTCGGCACCAAAAAGATGTGACGGAATTGACACGGTTTGAAATGTAACGTTTGGGACGCCAAATCTCGTCACTTCTGGATCAAGGATATGGTAATATCCTCGCCGGTAAAAGACGATACAATAGGACAACTACACCAAGGAACAATGCGTTAGTACTCACCAGGTCTGGAAGCGAACCTGTGGGCCGTTGGATAATGGCGTTCGCTGGATGTTCGTTGCCGAATGTGTTGTAGTTTTTTGTTATTCTTTAGATACACTAGCCGGCCGGCTGTCACTGAGGATTAATACAGGATTCCACACGCGGTGGACGTTAGATTACATCCAAAATCGGTAATTTGAAGCTAACTCGATTAGTCTGGTTCCGCGTATAAAGGGCGAAACGCTAATGTCGCGTGTTCATTTGTTTTTCACAGCAACTCGCGCGTGGCGCCAGGCAGTACCGTGCAATGCGATTGGTTGAATTGTCAACATTGTATGTCTAGCGGCCCAATGAGAATTGGCGCGCGATATTTAAAATATTATTTATGAAACAAAACGATATAAACTAAACAATTTGGTTTATCTAAAATTCTCAAAGAAAATAGTAAATCGGTGAAAATACGTAAACGGTAAACGAGATAGAATAATTAAGCCATGGATGACGCAGGGGCTTCTCCGTTGTTTGCGTAACAGAGACAAACTAAGGCAACAATTTAAATCGTCTCCTGACGACGGTATATTAAAAATAACGTTTAAGAGGTATAGAAATTATTGTAATAATTTAATCCGTAAACTAAAAAGGAATTATGAAACAGAACTTCTAGCGACATCATCTAATAATCCAAAAAGGCTATGGAACAATATTAAAACCATTATTAATCTTAAAAAGAACCAAAACGACAGCTCTGAACTATTAAACATCATGCCCACACCTTTAGACTCAGTGAACTTTGTTAACAATTATTTTGCTAACATAGGGACTCAGCTAGCGCAAGACATACTCAGCAAACAAAATAGTCTCCATAACAAACAGACTAAACACAGCTTCTCTGGATTTTCTCCTGCGTCTTCTTCTTCGTTTGTTTTACTGGAAACGAATGAAATGGAAGTTAAATCAACTATTAATGGCTTAAAATCTAACAGCAGCCCAGGGTACGACAATATTTCAACAAAATTTATTAAAATGTCTAAGGATAACTTAGTTCCCTTAATCACACATTTGGCTAATATGTGCTTCAAGGAGGGTGTTTTCCCTGCGGCACTTAAAAGATCAATTATAACACCTATATTTAAAAGTGGAACAAAATCAGAAACAAGTAACTACAGGCCCATATCAGTACTACCCGTTATTGCCAAAATAATAGAAAAAAATATTAACAATCGACTAATTAAATATTTAGATAAATTCAAATTGATTTCGAGTAACCAATTCGGCTTCATAAAAGGTAAATCGACAGAGGATGCCGTAACTTTGTTAACCAATACAATAACGGAACATCTGGACAAAGGAAGAAAATGCTTGTCGGTCTTTTTAGATCTTAAAAAGGCCTTTGACACAGTATCAATACCCATCCTTATAAAAAAGATAGAAAAAATAGGAATAAGAGGAAAACCTCTGGATCTATTACGAAGTTACTTAAGCCAAAGGACCCAATCAGTTAAAATTGGCACATATATTAGTAGTGATCACGATGTTTCATGCGGCATTCCACAAGGAAGTGTGCTTGGTCCGACACTTTTTCTAATTTATATTAATGACCTCTGCAACCTTAAACTTAGTTGTGCCAATATAGTATCATATGCAGACGATACCGCTTTAGTTTTCTCTGAACATTCTTGGGATGCTACTCGAGCAGCTGCTGAGGCCGGATTGAGAGAGGTAGCACTGTGGCTTGAATGTAACTTACTAACGCTGAACGTTTCAAAAACGAATTACTTATGTTTTTCTATCACAAATCGCACCTCTCCCAGTGAAACCTTTAAAATCCAACTCCATACCTGTAAAGACCCAGACCTATGCAATTGCGCCGTTCTCCAGCGACTCAGTGCCACTAGATACTTAGGGGTACAAATTGATTACAAGCTGACATGGCACCCTCAAATTGATATATTAGTGAGCAGGTTAAGAAAACTGAAGTGGGTGTTCAAAACATTAAGAGACATCACATCTGTCAAATTACTAAATCAAATTTACATATCACTAGCACAATCGACCTAATCATACTGTATGCCAGTTTGGGGTGGCGCTTGTAAAACCAAATTTATAGAAGTCGAGCGAGCACAAAGATCTCTATTAAAAATTATGTATAAATTACCTTACAAATTTCACACCAACGAACTATATGACCTTAGTGGACTTATGTCAGTAAGAAAATTATATATTTTGAATGCTGTTATGAAGGTACACAGAAACTTGCCCATTCAATCAGTAAATGCCTCCAAAAGAAGGCCTGTAGTTATAAATTACAAGGTTTGCAAAACCCATTTTGCATCCAGGCAATTTGAGTCTCAATCTATAAAAATCTATAACCGAATAAACAAATATCTAGATATTCATTTATTGAGTAATAGGGAGTCTAAAAATCGCACCCTCAAGTGGCTCAAAACCTTGTCTTATGAGGATACTGAGCAACTTCTACAATATAATATGTAATCAAATAAAACATGATGACACTCACGCACACTCATAAACACCACAATCACACTCACACACGCACACGCACACGCGCACACGCACACGCGCACGCACACGCACACACACACACACACACACACACACACACACACACGCGCACGCACGCACGCACGCACGCACGCACGCACGCACGCACACACGCACACAAACACACTAGATTTAGTAAAATAATAAATAATATGTATAAGAAACAAAATATGTACGTATAATTATTTAAGGGGGAGCGGAGATTTCTGGCACAAGTTTAATACTTATTAGTAAAATTGTATTGTATGGTTACTGAATAAAATATTTTTTATTATTATTATTTTATTAATTTTGTATAAATGTATTTTAACAATTTGTTTTAGGGACCTATGGGGATGGCAGGAGGTCCGCCGCCCCCTGGTAATGGCCCTCAGGGGCCTACGGGGCCACCTTTGCCTCTCGGAGGTCCGCCGCCGCATGGGCATCCTCAAGGAATGCCCTCCATTCCCCCTCATCATGGAATGATGGCTTCACAAGGCTACTCCCACGTGCCTCCATCATCGGGTGCCCCGACTCCGCCTGGCGCATCGTCGAGCCAGCCTCCCGGGGCGCCACAACAACCGCCTACGGCTCAAACCCCCCCTCATGGCTCTGGGCCTCCTCCCACTACACCCGCAAACGGTGCCGCGTCATCGCCAATGCAAGGCTCCCTCGCTGCGTCGGGTCCAGACAACCTCAATGCCCTACAACGAGCTATCGACTCTATGGAAGAGAAAGGACTACAGGAGGATCCGCGATACTCTCAATTGCTTGCGATTCGCGCCCGTACCAACACACAGGACCCGAGCAAAGGTCTCTTTTCGAACTCCCAAATCAGTCAACTTAGGTAAGTTTAAAACTAGTGTTAAACGACTAGAGATCATTGCAATAATATAATTTTGGCATGATTCCACTTGCAATGATATTTTTACCTGACGATACAATATATATTTTTTTATTAATAATAATAATAAGCGTGTTGGTTACTTGACATTTATTATTATTTTAACCTGCCTACTTATTTAACTACTTATCCGATTTTAATGAAAGGGAAGAGATTTGTGATAGCTTAGGGAACATTGGATATTGTATAAATTACGTAATAATATGTTGAACTATTTTATAAATGTGGTATTTACCACAACAGCAACATTTACATATCTATACCTACCTGAACGATGGAAATAAAATGTATGAATTCTTTTTAACCAACTTCCAAAAATTGTTGTAACTGTTTTTTTTTCAGAGCTCAAATAGCAGCTTACAAGAACCTGGCGCGCAATCAGCCGATAGCGCAGACGATCGCACTAATAGCGACCGGCAAGCGCACGGGCGAGGTGCCGCCGGAGTGCCCCACGCCGCCCGCGCAGCCGCCGTCGCCGTTCGGCCAGGCGGGAGGCGGCGCGGCGGGCGGCGGCGCGGCGGGCGGGGATGCGGCGCGCGGGGGAGGGGGCGCCCCGCCCACGCCGCTGCCCATGACCGGTCAGATGGCCCCGCCCACGCAGCCCACGCCGCCGCTCGTGAACCCGGTATAACATTTTCATACTATATCTTGCATGCCTTCTCTCTAAAGAAAGGCTGCATTTTGTTCACGAACCCAAATTATTATGAAAAAAGAGTCCTAATATAACACTGTACTCGATCTCATCTAAATCTGTTCAGTAGTGTAAGGCGATTGCGTAACAGACAGACTAACAGAGCTGTACTAATATTATATATGTAAGTAAAGGAGAGATGGATAATATGGACTGAAACTATCATGATAATCAATAATAAATATTGAACTCTAGGTGTTGTCGTTTCAGCCGTTAGGTGGAGCTCCTCCCATCCGCGGACCGGCGCCGAGAGGCCCCGCCCCCGCGCCGACCGGGGCTCCGGCTCAAGCGCAGGTGAATACTATACCTGAAATAATACATTACATAACTACAATATAGCAACTATACTGCGTTTCTTTTCAATGTGATCTTAATGTAAAGAAGGCTCATATGGGCGGCTATGACGCTTGCTTCTAATATTACTTATTCACGGTAGATACAAAAAAAATATTTTGTTAAATTTAGTCAGAAAGTAATTATTACTTCTATTAATTTGATTCTACGTGTAGCAAAGAAAAATTAAAACACATTTTTTTGTTACATATATAATACTGGCTTTGGCTTACAAATTGCTTGCTTGTTATTTTTGGGAGAAATAAATATATTATTATATTGAATCGGAACGGAGTAGGTATACAAAAATAATAACAATATCTTGATTTTCAGCCTGGTGCACCCGCTCCTGGGGCCAAACAGAATCGTATCACGTGCATCCCCAAACCTGTTGGTGTTGATCCAATACAAATTCTTAATGAACGGGAGAATAGGTATGTTATTCTTTTAACAATTATAATTTAAGATGTAAAATATATACCTAATTAGCAATGACTGATGAATGAATGGCGAATGTTAAACATGTTTTAGCACTTGTTTAAGTCCACCACAATATGTTAGTGGTAACTTAATGTCTAAATATCGCGCCTTCTTTTTCATCTAATACGAAAATCGAGATGGAAAACATTACCATCGGTTGCCATATTATTAGGGACAGTACGAACATTTTCAAATTTGTACCAGTGCATTTGTAAAAGTGTACCAGTAGGCTTTAATACCTTCAATGTTAACGCACCAGATAACCAGGCCCCTAGTCCCCGGCGGCCCCGCTATTCCTGGCTACGGTAGCGGCCACGGTAACGGCGGGGCGGGGGGTGCTAAGAATCCCCGGAAGAGATCCGGCTACCACCCCCCTTCTAAACGACAACTGGCCCTGGTAACACACAACGTGCGCACTTTGAGGTTGGACGAGAAGCTCGTAGAGCTGGAAGAGGAGATGAACAAGTTGCACTGGGACATTATTGGTTTATCGGAGATCCGAAGAGAGGGCGAGGATACGATAACCTTACAGTCCGGCCACTTGTTCTACTACCGGGAGGGAGAACAGAAGTCCCAAGGTGGTGTTGGGTTTATCGTCCACAAATCTCTCATCAACAACATTGTGTCCATCGAGAGTGTGTCAAATAGGGTTGCATACCTTGTACTGAGAATCTCAAAACGATATTCGTTGAAGATTGTACAGGTATACGCCCCATCGTCAACACATCCAGACGATGAAGTAGAAGCTACGTATGAGGACGTCAGTAGGGCCATACGTAGCCCTAAAACACACTTCACAGTTGTTATGGGAGATTTCAATGCGAGGCTGAGCTGCAGAAGCGATGATGAGCTGAAAGTGGGGCCATTTGGATTTGGGCAGAGGAATCCCAGAGGACAGATGCTGGCGGACTTTATGGAGAAAGAAGGACTCTTCATGATGAATTCTTTCTTCCAAAAGCCGCCGCAGAGGAAATGGACCTGGTTGAGTCCCGACGGTGTAACTAGAAACGAGATTGACTTCATTATGAGCACCAAGCGGCAGATATTCAACGATGTCTCTGTGATCAACATGGTTAAGACCGGAAGTGATCACCGAATCGTCAGAGGCATGTTGAATATCAACGGCAAACTTGAGAGATCGCGTCTGATGAAGTCTACGCTCCGACCGTCGAATGCCCATATCCAAAACCCCGAGAGACGTTCAATGACGCTCCAAACTTCGAGTGACGCTGAGTCATATAGGCAGCTCAATAGACAGATCACGAAGTCCTTGCGACACGATATCCGTTCTTTTAATACCCAGCGTATTAAAGAGACAATAGAGCGGAACCAAGGCTCCAAAGTGTTTGCAAGAGACGTATCTATTGGGCAAAGCCAGTTGACAAAGCTGAAGACCGAAGATGGACGCGTAACGTCAAATAAGTCCGAGGTACTACGGGAGATAGAGAGGTTCTATGGACAGTTGTATACCTCGGTCTCAGCTGAACCTGCTAGTTTAGCTGCAGACCCAAGAGCCAGGCTAACACGACACTATACCGAAGACATGCCGGACATCAGCCTGTACGAGATAAGAATAGCTCTCAAACAGCTTAAGAATAACAAGGCGCCGGGCGAGGATGGAATCACTACAGAGCTTCTGAAAGCGGGCGGCACGCCAGTACTAAAAGTCCTTCAGAAACTCTTCAATTCCTCCTTACTCGAGGGGAAAACGCCAGAGGCATGGAACAGGGATGTTGTGGTCCTGTTCTTCAAAAAAGGTGACAAAACCTTACTGAAGAACTATAGGCCCATAACACTGCTGAGCCATGTCTACAAGCTGTTTTCGAGAGTTATTACGATGCGTCTCGAACGCAGGCGGGATGACTTTCAGCCTACCGAACAAGCCGGTTTCCGAAAAGGCTATAGTACCATAGACCACATACATACGCTGCGGCAGATTATACAGAAGACCGAAGAGTATAATCGGCCATTATGCTTGGCGTTTGTGGACTATGAGAAAGCCTTTGATTCCGTCGAAATATGGGCGGTCCTTAGATCTCTCCAGCGTTGCCGTATTGACTATCGGTATATCGAAGTGTTGAAGTGTTTGTATAATAACGCCACCATGTCAGTCCGAGTACAGGAGTACTGCACGAAGGATATCCCTTTAAAGAGAGGAGTAAGACAGGGGGATGTCATATCCCCGAAACTGTTTACCGCTGCTCTGGAGGATTCCTTCAAGCTCCTGGAATGGCAAGGACTTGGCATCAACATCAATGGCGAATACATCACTCACCTTCGATTTGCCGACGACATAGTAGTCATGGCAGAATCGCTGGAAGATTTGGGGTGTATGCTCGGTGGCCTCAATAGAGTTTCTCAACAAGTGGGTCTTAAAATGAACATGGACAAAACAAAGATCATGCACAATGTCCATGTTGCACCCACCGCACTAACTGTTGGGAGCTCTACTCTTGAAGTTGTTGACGAATATATATACCTAGGGCAGGCTGTCCGATTAGGTAGGTCCAACTTTAAGAGAGAGGTCAGTAGACGGATCCAGCTCGGCTGGGCAGCGTTCGGTAAATTACGCAACGTCTTTTCGTCCAAAATACCTCAGTGCCTTAAGACAAAGGTATACAACCAATGTGTGTTACCAGTGATGACTTACGGTTCTGAGACGTGGTGCTTCACGAAGGATCTTTTCAAAAGGCTCAATGTCGCTCAGCGAGCTATGGAGAGGGCAATGCTCGGTATTTCTCTACGTGATCGAATCAGAAATGAGGAGATCCGTAGAAGAACTAAGGTTGCTGACATTGCCCGTAGGATCAGTCAGCTGAAGTGGCAATGGGCCGGCCACATAGCACGAAGATTGGACGGTCGATGGGGCAAAAAGATCCTAGAGTGGAGGCCACGTACTGGCAAGCGCAGTGTGGGACGGCCACCTACCAGATGGACCGACGACCTGGTGAAAACTGCCGGGTCACGTTGGATGCAGGTGGCAATGGACCGGTCGCACTGGAAATGTATTGGAGAGGCCTATGTCCAGCAGTGGACGATAAAAGGCTGAAACGACGACGACGACGACGATGTCATATTTTTTTTTTGTTTGTTTCTTCTTTTTATTGGGGTTACAAAAACAACTAAAAATATCACAAATAACTTTTATTTTTCTTCATATTAGGTTCTATATAAAATCGAGAAAAAAAATAGTTTTTTGTAATGTCACCCTTTGCTGCAATAACAGCTTCTATGCATCGGGGCATGCTTTCGATGCATGTTTTGCATGTTCCCAGAGTGTAGTATTATGTTGCCACTCTCTTATATAAGATCTATAAGTTGCTGCTTAGTCGTTATAACTTTTTTTATAGTGGCCCGTTTCGTGAGTTCCCACATATTCTCTATAGGGTTCATGTCTGGCGAATTCCCTGGCCAAGGCAAAATATTATTATTTTTTTCATCCAAAAATGCAGTTACAGTTTTGACTTTATTGCACGGTGCCGAGTCACGCATGAAAATATATTTTTCGTTGTTGGGAAACCATTCTTGGACCTGCGGCAGTAACCGGGTTTCGAGTACTTTCTTGTAC
Organism: Celastrina argiolus; assembly: GCA_905187575.2. Lineage (NCBI taxonomy): Eukaryota > Metazoa > Arthropoda > Insecta > Lepidoptera > Lycaenidae > Celastrina > Celastrina argiolus. The sequence continues at coordinate 6,153,479 of LR994584.1, read as the reverse complement.
TGGTCCTGTTTCATCGTCCCTTCCACAACATACAGCCGCCCCATGCCTTTGGCTGATATAACAGACCATACCATTATGCTTACTGGATGTTTAAGTCTCTGAACCAAGTAGTCCGGATGAAATAGTTCTCCAGGACGGCGTCTTACAAAAGAACTTTTGTCGACCAAAATTTGGAACGTCGATTCGTCGGAAAAGCAGACCCATTAATAAATAAAATTATTAGAATGAAATGGTTATTGACTTATTGCGCTACAAAAAAAGTTATACCAACTTGACTCTAATCGTCAACAGTCATATTTTGATGTCACCGAGCTCATTCAAGACGTTTCTTCTTCATACTATTCATACTGTCGGTAAGACGTGGCTTTTTGGCAGGACGCCGGCCCATTAGCTTCTGTTCAACAAGCCGTCTCCGCATTGTTCTTTCGGAAATGCTAATACCATCATCATTTAGCATTGTAGTTAGAAAGGCAACACTCTTTTTTCGATTCTTCAGGCAAATATCCCTGATTTTTCGATCAGTACGAGCCGTAGGGAGTCTTTTCCTGTCACATTTGCCCGCGCGATCTGCCTCAAGAGGTTGTTTATTGTCAATTTTAATTTTTAATCGACTTACTACTGACTTAGAAATGCCTGAAAGAGATGCTATGTCTCTTTGAGAATGTGCGGAGTGCAGTAACAGTGTTTGTACCTCCCTACATTTTTTGGAGAACTGTCTGAAGTCTTACCCATTCTAAAAAAATTGAAAATCATTAGTTGTCGTATTGAAATATGAATAACATGTAAATTGTCTGTTAAAACTAGTTGAAAATATTTTTATAACATCTTTCACTTACCTTTTGGTTACTTTAAATACAAAAATCTGTTTAAAACTAATAAAAAAGTAAGCAAGTTGAACCGGCAAACAAACTGAAAATTCGCGCCTTTTCGACAAAAAATTGCATCTGACATGATGTACCATGTAATTGACAAATGACGTACGTAACCTGTGTTGCCATATCGCAAAAATAATAGCAATCTTGGAGTAATATTAAATAAAATTACCACGGTAAATTTTTTTTATTTAATTTAAAAACAATGTATTTAGAAAAAATATATAAAAAATTTCGTTGTCCCTAATAATATGGCCACCCACTGTATATCTATTCAGTGATTAAGTGGTGAAATTGGTATTGTAATTACACTTATTATAATTTATTTCATTTCACTTTATAATTTATTTCATTTTAATCGCTTTACATCTGTAGTCTTAGACCAGAAATAACATTCGAATAACGTACATAATTTAATAAAAATTTATTTCTGCCAAAGATTAGAGACCATTTAGTTTTTGCTTAAACATACTAATCTCGGGTGCTACTGGTCCGTTTTGATAAATGATGAAACAAGATTCATGTTCTGATACAACAAAGGATGATTAAAATAGAGAATGTTTTGTAATATAGGATCGCTGCCCGTATCGCCCACCGTATCGAAGTGCTGTCGAACCTGCCGGCCAACATGTCGGACGACTTGCGGCTCCAGGCGCAGATAGAACTCCGCGCCCTCAGAGTACTCAACTTCCAGAAACAGCTGCGAGCCGAGGTAATTCACTTGGTAGAGAGTATGGGTGTTAGAAGTAAATAGATCCAATAGACACTTTTTATTACAATGGTACTAAAATGTGTCTGCTAAAGAGAACAAATTTTTGTTGGCAATAGTAGCAAGTATATTTTCTCTTTTGTAGATTCTTTTGACCTCTATGTCTATAGAGTAATAATTGAAAGAAGATCAAGATCACTTTTCTCATACATACTATAATATTACATGTACATTAGGTACCGTACAACAGCATCCATTTAATAAATTAATTAATTTTTTATTTCACAATAATTATTGTACACACAATACGAGATTTACAAACAATAACTAAATTATAAATACATTTTGAACAAACTCAACTTTCATTTTCAATCCTTTAAGATTTATTTACTTATTTCATTTACATTAGATTCTTGGGCAAGTCCGCCGCGATACGACTCTGGAGACGGCGGTCAATATAAAAGCGTACAAGCGCACCAAACGACAAGGCCTGCGCGAGGCGCGTGCCACAGAGAAACTTGAAAAACAACAGAAGCTGGAAGCGGAAAGGAAACGACGACAGAAGCACCAAGAATTCCTACAGAGTGTCTTGCAGCATGGTAAGTAACTTTTAAAATATTTAACTTTTGACGTCCAATGTCTAATAAATCGATGGACGCCGGCTGCACGCCCGAAAAAGTGTGACTTATTGTCCCGTTATACAACATTATAACATTACAATCCGTGAGACCGCTGCACGAGCGAGCGAAAGGCACTATGGGCTTGAGCGTCATCAATGAAACGTCAAAAAAACCCGATGGTAGGTCATCATGTAGGACGATTCTAAAAGTGTTAGTTTATAACACCTTTAGAATCGTTCGAGTTTAGAAATAAAAGATTTAAATTTTTTTGTTATAAACATTCAACTATCGTTCGTGAATCGACTTTACAGACAGACGATCAATTTATTTGTTAGCAAAAACTTTATTATTAATAGTGTTGTAGTTGTAGTAGTTATTGTAGTTGTTGTTATCATTTGTGTTTTTATGTTTATAAAATGTTGATTTTTGCAATACTTCTTGTGACTTGTAGCTAAGGACTTCAAGGAGTACCATCGCAACAACGTAGCGAAAATGGGCCGCATGAACAAAGCCATAATGAACTACCACGCGAACGCCGAGCGAGAGCAGAAGAAGGAACAAGAGCGCATTGAAAAGGAGCGTATGCGACGGTCAGTTGATAAATGTCATCTACCTGAGTGCTTTTTTTTTAAACGAGTCGTGTGAGCTTAGCACAAACAATTGACAACAAGGCATTCGTAAAGTTAGAGAATGAAATTGTATAAACGCAATCATAAATTTCATACAATTCTCATTTGATAAAGTTACGAATATGTTACGCAGTTACAAACTCGCGTTTAGTTTATCCAAATATTACGTAGTTAGTAGCTAGGTTATACTTAATTTGCCGCGTTTGGAAAATATGAGAGTAAAATTCGTTGAATGAGAGTGCACGCTGACAGTGAAGCGACGTAATGAAGGTGGCGGATAACGGTCACTATTTATTATATACATATTTTCTGTGTAAAAACTCAAAGTAGTATAATTTTTTACGCGCGTAAAATCACCGAAAAGACGGTGTACCACAAAATCTCATAGTAGACAAGTGGTACAAAAACGTCGGGGATCGTACAAAACACGACACAATTTGTCATAGCAATGAGGTACACAGTTTACTTCTCCTACAGTTTGATGGCCGAGGACGAAGAAGGGTACAGAAAGTTGATCGATCAGAAGAAAGACAAACGTCTGGCCTTCCTGCTGTCCCAGACCGACGAGTACATCGCCAGCCTCACCGAGATGGTTAAACAACACAAGCAGGAGCAGCGCAAGAAACAACAGGAGGAAGAGAGACGGAAGAGGGTATGCTTTCCCCTTCTATTTTGAGCCCGTAACCGGGTTTAGCGAGAAGATGTTGCCAAATTTAATTCAAATCTGTGCTATAGTAATATATTTTATTTAGACTATATTAGTTACTTTATTTTATAACTAAAAAAGTGGCAAAAATGCAATTAGTCTGTGTATTGTGCACCAATAACAGTACATTATTTAACATATCATGTCAAATCCGTCAATACATAAATGCATATAAATTTTCGCATTTATAATTCCTCTTCCTTTATTTGATACAGAAATCGCGAAAGAAGAAGGTACTCGAAGGTGGTGAAATCGATGCCCTCGACGATAGCTCTCAAACGTCTGATTCCCGCGTCAGCGTTATGGATCCCAAAACAGGCGAGGTAAGTTACATAATTAGACGGAGTAGTTAATAATTAAAGTGCGATGGTGTTATAGCCGGACCGGTGACTACTAGGATAGAAGACTTCGCCATGTTGCGGATATTCATTTTACTTTCATTCAGAAAAAAACATTCGCTTTTTGCAAAACTGTGTCAAGTATTAAAGTAATATTCAGACACAGGAAAAAAGGAAAACTCAACTAATTTTAAACAATTTTAAGATGAGGCCATCTTCTTTGAGAAAAATTTTGAAAAGTAAAAATTGAAATGTCGTCTGTTAATCCTTCGGGACATAACAAATCATTTATTAGTTTTTCGTAGTGTTGCTGCAATAAAAATTTAAGAGGCCTTCAGGTGTTTTATTTTACTGGCCAGACTGTAACTGTAAACTGACATTGTTATTAACTTCACTTTTCTTCTTTACGCGCTAGATTCTTAAAGGTGAAGAGGCACCGCTGTTGTCCCAACTGAAGGATTGGATGGACACCCACCCCGGCTGGGAAGTGCTTTCCGACTCCGATGACTCGGATGATGATGATGATGGTACTTAATTTTATTTCCGACAACACATTAGATGATGTTGTTATATAATATTATATTTTTTATTGACAGCGGGCTTACAAAATCAAAATATGTCAAATTGAATTATGTAAATACAATACAAATTGTCTTTAATATAAATACTAAAGACAATTTGTATTGTATGATGTACATATTTCAATTGGCTAATTAATCAATAAAATGTTGGTCTCCAACGAGTTATCTGCAAAATATACTAAAATGTCATATAAATTTCGTTTCATTACGCAATTATTACAATATATTTTTTATATATAGAAAAGAGAGAACGAAGGGAGAGGCATAGAGAAGAGAAAGACAGGGAAAAAACTGACGAGGAAAAGGCGCGCGAAATGATCAAGAAGGCCAAAGTTGAAGACGACGAGTACAAAACTGAAGAACAAACTTACTACAGGTATAATATGTTTTTAGGTGTATTTTTTTCATGGCTCACCCGTCTCCACTTCTGTGGGCGTTAGGTTATAGTCTTGATTTAAACTATCAAGACAATTATATTTTTTATAAAATGAAAGAATTTGTAATTGTTTATAATATGAGCCATCAACATCACATAACAATTTTTTCTAGCTAAACTTATTAAATTTAAAATTCTACTATTTGTGACTTAAATAACTATAAAAATTAGACATATTGTGCTGTCGCTGACTATTTATGGGCATTACCAATGTGTAAAGCTTTTTTAGAATTCAATCATCTTTATTTAACACACTTTCAAATCTTCTCCGACTTATTGCGCAAATATATAATGTATAGTCAATGACACAAAAATAATCTTGCTTTTTATTGGAAAATTAATTTTATAATTACTCCAGAGATTACCCCCTACTGCATAGTCACAGACTTTATCGTTTAGATTATGTTGTAAAAATTAAGAGAAATTACTTTTATCTTTTGTTTTTTTTTCAGCATTGCACACACAGTGCATGAGTCTGTCACTGAGCAAGCCAGTATTTTGGTGAACGGAAATCTAAAAGAATATCAAATTAAGGTATCCTATTTAGTGTAAACATAATATTACAGTTAACTTATTATTTTTACATAATTATAATAACTGTTTATTTTGGTATTTTATCTGTAGATAGATATTATTATGTATGGAAAACTTAAAATAACTATATATTTTTTTCAGGGTTTGGAATGGCTTGTTTCGTTATTCAACAACAATCTCAATGGTATATTGGCAGACGAAATGGGTCTCGGCAAGACTATTCAGACCATTGCATTGGTCACTTATCTCATGGAAAAGAAGAAAGTCAACGGACCTTTCCTCATTATAGTACCACTCAGGTATTTTCATAAGCCACTAATACTAACGTCAACGTTGCAATAATGTATAAGTGATTGCTATTTTATTTAATACTCACTCGATAAATCGTTCTTCAGTAATCAAATTAGTGTAAACCCAATCGATGGCCCCTACGTAATGTAACGTGTAACAAGCGTTTTGGACATACGATATTTTACGTAGGAGCCATCGCGATGTGCCTGTACAACGTACGTACAGGAAAACCAAGCTTAGCCGTGACTAATTGAATAAAATTTGTTCAACTAAAAATTTACCAAATCCCAAATGTCATGAATATGTTTCCTATAGATCAGGCTAATAGGTTACATCAAGTGTATAACCAAAAACAACATGCAAACAAGTTGGATGTGCAATCATTATAAACCTATTAAAATATTGGTATTCACAGTACCCTGTCTAACTGGGTGTTGGAGTTCGAGAAGTGGGCGCCGACGGTGTGCGTGGTGTCGTACAAGGGCTCGCCGCAGTCGCGCCGCCTCGTGCAGACCCAGATGCGCTCCACCAAGTTCAACGTGCTGCTTACCACGTACGAGTATGTCATCAAGGACAAGGGCGTGCTGGCTAAGGTAATAATAATATACGCAAGGGGGTCATCTTCTACATGAATCCTGATACTTTCTTAGCTTAGAAACTTGCTTAGATATTAATGTGAACTTGTTTATAGTCTAAGGGCGTGTTTCACCAAGCAATGTTAAAGTTAATCCTTCGTTAAATATCATGTTGCTACTCTCGTAATTCCTATCAATGAATGAGAAGGCATGGTATTTTAACAAGCCGTTAACACTAACATGCGTTGGTGAAATCGGGACTAAACGGTTTAGATGTGGATTTATAGCTCCGAATAAACCGTTTAGCACTTAACTTTTTATTTGTATTTCACTTAACATTTAAGTGTCTCTGTGGGTGTTTGTATGTAGCATCATTATTAAAAAGTCTGGGGTTAATTCAAAGGTATTTTGGTTTATAGTTATAGACTGTCAAAATATGTATTTGTAGGTCCAATGGAAATACATGATAATAGACGAGGGCCACCGCATGAAGAACCACCACTGCAAGCTGACTCAGGTGCTGAACACCCATTACGTGGCGCCACACCGGCTGCTGCTGACCGGCACGCCGCTGCAGAACAAGCTGCCCGAGCTGTGGGCACTGCTTAACTTCCTGCTGCCCTCAATATTCAAGTCCTGCTCCACTTTCGAGCAGTGGTTCAACGCGCCGTTCGCGACTACCGGCGAAAAGGTTTGTTACATTTGTTGTAACTACTCCCTAACATTATAGGGTTGCTACTTGCTACGTGGTGCCACACCGGCTGCTACTCACCGGGATGGCGATGCAGAACCAGCTGTAGCTGTCTTAACTTCCTAAGGACCCATAATAATTATGTAGCTCTCTGCAACATTCAATTCTAATTTCCGATGTTGTAGTTAACCTTTTTTTATTAAATCCCTATGAAAGCAATTTTAAATGTTGTGTAACAGACTTAAGTAGTATATTAAAATGCAGAATTGTTTAAAAACGTTTGGTTTAAAAAATTTTTCGTCCACATTCCCGTTTGTTTGTCAGGTATTCTACTTGTATTAAAATTTAAACAAATATTATGTTATTTGCAAAGTGGTGTATTTACTGACGCCTAGGCTTGTTATAGAGTAACTTACATTAGGTATTACGTACATTTTTGACGTCAAAAATCCATGGACGCCGGCTGCACGCACGAAAAAGAATGACTCATTCAACTGTTACGTTCATTGTAACGTTACGATTGGAACGAGAGAGGCTTGACATTATCACGTTAAACGTTACGCCCGTAAACCGACTTTACAAACAACCAATTTTTTGCTCAGGTGGAATTGAACGAGGAAGAAACTATCCTTATTATTCGTCGTCTGCACAAAGTACTGCGGCCGTTCTTGCTCAGACGGCTCAAAAAGGAGGTGGAGAGCCAACTGCCTGACAAGGTCGAGTATATCGTCAAGTGCGAGATGAGCGGCCTACAGCGCGTGCTGTACAAGTGAGTACAAGATTTATATTGTTACTCATTACTTATAAAAATATCTTCACACTGTTTACAAGGTGTAAAATAAATGTGTGATAATACTTTAGGATGTGTATATGCCTACTATGTAGTGTTTACTATGAAAATGCCGGTGCTGAAATATATTTTTATCTTCATGATTATTATTAATACTAAAAATTATATATGTGTGTATAGACGTAATTATAAATATATATTTACTATTAGAATTTTTATAAAATATTTTTTATTACAAACATTTACACACTGATAAGATATACAATGTTTTATTCTTGTCGGCTAAGGGACTATGCTAACATGTTAAATAAGAAGAAAATATTGTATAGCTTTTACAGTATGTAAATATTTTTATTGGGTAGGAAGTTAAAATACAGTCTTTTATCAAGCCGAAATATTTTTATTGCGTAACTAAGTTTGGTTTGTAATTCTTATAAGACTAAAAAAATTATAGTCACGTGTTTAAAGTTGTGAGAATATATTGTCATGTCGTATATTCCAGGAAATGGCCCTTCCGTCTAATGTAATATTTTTCTTGTTTTATAGACACATGCAGTCAAAGGGTGTTCTCCTGACGGACGGATCCGAGAAGGGCAACAAGGGCAAGGGCGGTGCCAAAGCCCTTATGAATACTATTGTGCAACTGCGTAAGCTGTGCAACCATCCCTTCATGTTCCAACACATCGAGGAGAAGTTCTGCGATCACGTGGGCACGGGCGGGGGCGTGGTTTCCGGGTAAATAATTGTTATTACTAATTATTGTCGTGAAAATGTCTAATAAATAGATGAATGCCGGCTGATGGCTCGAAAAAAGATGACTAATTGTAATGTTACGATCGGAGCGAGAGTGCTGCACTTTAAAAACAATTCATCTTCAGATTGCCATATCTGAGACTCATTGGGGTGATCTTTCAACGGTTACTGATGTTACTAACATCGGCCCATGGAGTATGAATATCATTTTATTGGGATTGGTTGAGCAAATTAAATGTATTAAATATCATACCTATTTATTTTATAATAGACAATCTGGGTAAATAACACGAAAACAAATTAAAAAATTGTTCGTGTTCTTTTGCATTCATTCCAGTCATAAAGTAAAAAAGCATAACAAATAATTCTGTTCCAGGCCCGATCTATACAGAGTGTCCGGCAAATTTGAACTGCTGGACAGAATCTTGCCGAAGCTGAAGCAGACGGGACATAGAGTGCTTGTTTTCTGTCAGATGACACAGTGCATGACAATAATTGAAGATTTCCTATCATGGCGAGGCTTCCAGTATTTGAGGTGAATATTGTTGACTGTGAAAGGAATAAATAAAAAAAAGATATGTGAAATATCTTAAATAGTCAGAACCCTCACTCGTGTAGTGAGCTGAAACCAGCGCTGTGCGGCGTCCCGCAAAGCAATGTTTTTTTTAAATTAGTTATGATTAGTTCTCCCGACAAACTTCATGAATCCACATTTTATTTTGACCCAGTCCACCAATCGAAAGTTACATTTTAAAAAAGGCGTATGAAATCCTAATTCTATCATTCCGTCTTCAGGCACTGAGGGATTTTGGACGAGATGATATTTTGAGTTTCCCGAATGCTGTCCAGCCATAATCGTTTACCATAATTAAACATCTATCTAAATATATATCTGTAATATTAACAGATTGGACGGCATGACAAAAGCGGAGGACCGCGGGGAGCTGCTGAAGAAGTTCAACGACGTGAACTCCGAGTACTTCCTGTTCCTGCTGTCCACGCGCGCCGGCGGCCTGGGGCTCAACTTGCAGAGCGCCGACACCGTCGTCATATTCGACTCCGACTGGAACCCCCATCAGGTACCGTAGCCGTCGCACTGGCGGGCCCGCGGTAGTTTGTCACTCGTTTCCAGTAACAGGGGGGCTATTACCAGCAGGCTTACTTTCGACACAATCGAGAATCGAATCAGTTCGATCTCAACGGCTATCGGTATTTTATTTGGTGGATTGCATTGAAAGTAACCAGGATAAAGAAAATCGTTAGATCGTAACTTTTTGCACTCCCGACCATATAAATCGATTGTGAATCAAAATAAAGAAACGTCTGTTATTTAATGTACTGTAGGTTCTTGATGGAAATACATGTTACACTGTAATAATACACAATTTACTTGCACTTTTTCCACTTTTAACTTTTAACCAGGCTGGTATTGTAAAAATCATAAAACGGCCCCAGGGGGTAAAACACCATTTGGTTTTAGTGGGTATCCTCACCCCGGTAGGCCCTGCGTCTCCGGCAGGCTTATTACGTATATCTTGCAAATGCAAAGCAAAAATCGTAAATATTGCGCAATTTTTGCTCTTGAACTTAATCGGCGGTTAAATTATCCATTAAGCACTCGATACAAATTGGACAGGAGAGTTTTAGTTTAAATTCAGAAATGCTAATTTGTCGCCAATGTTTGTTTGACATAACTTTTAATGAATAGTTCCTGTGATCGCCACTGATTGTTTTTGGCGCTAGTATCGTAGCAAAAATGCATTCAAACACAATAGCGAGCGATTAGACCAATTTTGTACCTAGGCATTTCTAAATATCTCTCCGATTTTTTTTATTCTTTCAGCCTTTTAGACCATTTTATATGAAGTCGGGTTACAGTTTTTAACTTTTTATCGGAATTCGGTTAACAAAAGAAAGAAATGTATCCTATCCAGTGTGCTCATGATATTATAAACACGCTACCTCAAATACTTATTTGTCTCTAAAATTCATTGTTTATTTAACAGGACTTGCAAGCTCAAGATCGCGCACATCGTATAGGACAACGTAACGAAGTGCGTGTGCTTAGACTCATGACAGTCAACTCAGTGGAAGAGAGAATCTTAGCTGCTGCTAGGTAATTAACCTTTTATAGTTCTATTTATATTCATCATTTCAGAAATGTCGCCCACTATTGGACATAAAAGACTCCCCAATGGTATTCATGGAGGGTAGTTGCATACTCACCACGCTTGGGTTGTTGAGCTGTTTTAAGAGAAGAGAAAAACAATGCCCGCGGAAACGCTGCTACTAATTTCAGGATATACATTCTTACTGTTTATTACTGAAAAAATTAAATGTTTTTGGATATTAGGAATTATGTTCATCACTGAAAGTTGTGTTCAGAAATAAGCATAACGTTTTATTTTGTTTTTAAGGTATAAACTTAACATGGACGAGAAAGTTATTCAAGCTGGTATGTTCGATCAAAAGTCAACTGGTTCTGAGAGACAGCAGTTCTTGCAGAGCATTTTACACCAGGACGGCGATGATGAAGAGGTATTATTTTATTTATTTACTGTCCGAAACCTCAAATTGTATCCAAATTGTTATTTGAATTGATTATTGAAATTTTGGGTTGTGTGCACACGATATTGTGTTATATAGAATAAGGTTAAGCATGGATTGACATCACACACAAAAGGATGCTATAATGATGTTTATTGTGTGCGGTCCATGAATGCTAATAAATTCAATAAAAAACAATATTAGCAGTATATCCAAAATACCGAGACGTTCTAAAAACATGTGCCAATTGTCAAATAAAAGTTTACAGCGGCATTAGCCATTAGGTATTATCCATCTCTTTTCATCTTGCTATAATTATGTAAGAGATTTTCTTCCCGCTCGAACGTTTTGTTCGATTATGTTTAACACATCGTCTATTGGTCGTAGGAGGAGAACGAGGTGCCGGACGACGACCTGATCAACGAGATGATCGCCCGCTCCGAGGAGGAACTGGAAATATTCCGCCAGGTGGACATCGACCGCAAGAAGACGGAGACCACCTCGCGCCTCATCGACGAGTCCGAGCTGCCCGACTGGCTCGTCAAGAACGATGATGAAGTTGTGTGCAATAAGGTAAGGGCTAGTGATGGGTCGGGTTGTGCTGGAAAAGTAACGGAAATAAAATACATATTACGGTTAAAAAGAAAAAAAAACGAAGTACTATGTAACATTAATAAAGTTGTTCTCTTTTAAAAGTGAAACGAAACATTCTTTTATCTGTCAAATAGGTCAGTGACCTTAGTGTATGTACGCTTTATTCGGTTAGCCGCAGTACGGCTGTATGGGCGGCAGCCGCATCATAGTTGAAAAAAAAACTATTTTTTGTTTATATTTATTGACTGTGGTTAGCCGGAGAGCTGCGCTGGGCCAACAGAGCCGGAGCTGACCGGGCGGTGCGTAGTGATTATTATGTCTGCCCTTAGATATTATTATGTAGCAGAAAGGGCTGAAGAAGTAATACGCATGATTTCGATTTTTTAAGAAATCACCGAATAGTCAAGCAGTGAGCGACCTGATGATGAGGAATTGTTATAGCTAAGAATACCCTCGTTCACATCACCTTTAAAACAAAAAAAAACTAGATCAAAAGCGGTTCATCCGTTAGAGAGCTACGATACTACGGGCAAACACACGCATATATATAACTCCCCTTTTTCGTCAGGGTTTAAAAACAGTCCCTTTTGACGCAACGCAATTTATAGGTTTAATATGCGCCGTCTACAAATTAGTGTTCTCGTATCTGTGGATTTGTTTGGTTCATGAAAAATAGCGCCATAGCATATTGGCGGCACGTCGCATGTTCGGCAATTGAGTTTCTTTGACGCTAACTGAACAAAAAGTATATATTTTATCTCACAGGGTCAAGGATGGAATTACTTAGACGAGGATGAATCCCTGGGCCGGGGGTCGCGCCAACGTAAAGAAGTGGATTATACGGACTCCATCACGGAGAAGGAATGGCTCAAGGCCATCGACGACGAGTTCGATGAGGAAGAGGAGGAGGACGATGACGATGAGGTCCTGGACAAGAAACGTAAGCGCGGGAGGAAGAAGCGGTTAGTTCGAAGTCCTTTTATTACCCCCGGTTTCTTAAAGGCAAATCAACGCACAATTCAACTAGTAAAATTTAAAATTACTGAATATTTTGACAACTGACAGAAGATTCTCTGACGCTTGAGCGTTAATTCGCTTTTCAGACACAGGGGGTGTTCTTGTAAGACCAAGATTTTATTATGTAATCCAAAAAAAAGTGTTCCTATGTGTGTTATTTTTCCATTTCGACAAAAGTAAAACAAACTTAGTTTACTTTCAATGTAACTTTACTTTTAACTAGATGTATTATTTATTCTCAATTCATAATAGTGTACTGTATACACAGGCGCCAAGAAGATTCAGATGAGGAAGAAGCCCCGAGCTCATCTAAGAAGAAGAGCAAAACGGAAGTCAATTTACTCAAAAAGCGATTAAAGAGTATAATGAAGAAAGTAATAGAACATTCTGATGAGTGAGTATATTTCTTATGAAAGAATTGAATTGAAGTATGTAAGTAAAAGACAATAAAAATAGTTTTCATACTTTGCTAAGTATGAAAATGTCTGTCATTCAAGGTTTCGAAAATTTTAGTATTGGGACAAATAATGATAATTAAATATTGATAATAAATGCTTTTTGAGTAATTCCTGTAAATTTAATTAAACCTATTTTATTTTATATCAGAGCTGGTCGAATTCTGTCAGAGCCTTTCATGAAGCTGCCGTCCAAACGCGAGCTTCCAGACTATTATGATGTTATTAAGAAACCATTGGACATAAAGAAAATCATGACCAGAATTGAGGACTCAAAGGTAATATTATATTAATATACTAGCGCGCTAATATTACTATACAAGCGCGAGCGCAGAGTTAAAGCGTGGCGAGGTGAAATTCTTAATATAGCAAAATCACCCTTATTCTGCATTTGTCCTATTTATGTAATTATAACTTGCAAATACGACACAACAAATATCTGACCAACGTTTTTAATAATGGAAAATTATGTAAATTTAAAAGTGTTGATATAAAAGTGATTTTGCTATAATATAAAGTTTTAGAATTTAGCTTTGCTGCACTAGCTCATGGGTATTAACATTTGTAAAAACTGTTTATCTATTGTCTTAATATGTAAATATTGCATTCAAAGACTTGTCTAATTATTTATATACTTTCAGTACACTGACATTTCGGATTTAGAGAGAGACTTCTTTACCCTATGTGCTAACGCTCAGACGTACAATGAGGAAGCGTCACTCATATATGCAGACTCAGTGAGACTCCGTAACGTTTTTATTGAGATTCGACGACGCTACGAAAATGGTCAAAATTCAGATGAATCAGATGAAAATGAGAATAATAAAGGTAGGTAGGTTTCCCATGCATGTATTTTGTTTTATTAATGTGTTTTGATGTGACATCATGTAATAAATTGACAAACGAGCGAGAATGATGAACGAGGGAGTGAAAGGCACGATCAGCTTAAGGCCGTGTTTCAGCAAGTAATGTTAAAGTTAACGCCATATTAAATATCATGTTATCCCTCTCGTATTTCCTGTCAATGAATGAGATGGCATGGTATTATAACATAGCGTTAACTTTAACATTGCTTGGTGAAACAAGGCCTAAGGCCGTGTTAAACCTTCGTTAAATATCATGTTGTTCCTTTCGTTATTCCTATCATTGAATGAGAAGGCATGGTAATTTAACAAGCCGTTAACACTAACATGCGTTGGTGAAATCGGCACTTAGTATCATCAACGTTTTGTTATAACGTCACATTAAACTATAACCCGTAACCAACTTTACAATATTTTTTTAAAGTAGTAATCACAACTTATGAATAGCTATTTTTGTAATTGTAATTTTGTGTCAATTTTGTTTAACAGAAGAGGAAGACTCTGATGGAGAATCAAATCGTTCTGTGAAAATGAAGATAAAACTTAAAGGCAAACCGAAAAGTACGCCATCCAGAAAACGCAAACGCAAATATATTTCTGATGATGAAGACTATGAGGAGGATTAAATCTTATTTTATTTAATTATATTTAATTAATATTATCTATTGATAAATGATATGAATGTATTTTAATGGTAGCATTTTTAATAATCGACTGGTAGTATCGGTTTCATTTGTGCTTTTTAAAATTATAAATTTAATATAATTAATAAGAATAGCTGTAATTTCATGAATAATTATTATATCTATAAAATAGCATTAGAACCGACATTTGTGTCTGCTTTACTTTTAGATGTGACTTTAAATAAAATCACAAAATTATGAGTATATTTTATTTGTACTAACATTTTAATTTCGATTTTTCTTTTTTATCTTCAAGGTTTTTTTGAGATTCTTTCCATTTGAAATCTGCCCATTTGTAAAGAATACCATGTACAGAAAGCATGTGTTTGTTTAGACTTGGGCTGTGGGTGAAACACTGTAAGCATGTTGGACATGCAAAGGGTTTCTTTTTTGTATGCACTCGTTGATGCCTTTTAAAATCACTATTGGTATAAAATAATAACAAACATGTATCACATTTATATGACTTTTCACCAGTATGTCTGAAAAAAAAAGTAATTATTCAATGCACAGTATTAAAAAAAAAAAGATTAAAAAACTATAACCTGACTTCGAAAAAATGGTCAAGGTAGAGCCGTGGTCGCACCCGCTATTGGCATCGAGCCTTAACTTTTTTTTTATCGTATTTCGGTGTGAACTAATGCTTAGATTTTATCAGCGGGTACGACCACGGCTCTACCTTGACCATTTTTGTACCTATGCATTTCTGGATTTCAAATTGAATTATTTTCTTGTTTCAGACTTTTTAGACCTACTTTTTTCGAAGTCGGGTTATAGTTTTTTAATCTTTTTTTTTATTTAATATTTTTCTGTTTCCAAATCAAATTTAATAATGATTATATTTTTATTTAATTGTCCTTTACATAGAAAGTACACAACTGTACCATATTCTTGGCAAATAAATAAATGAATTATGAATTATGTATCAACTCCTAGATACTACTTATACGTCCGCATTTTAAACCTTTATTTTGAATTTGACAAAAAAATATAATAATTAATAAAAAATATAAATACATATTCGTGATGTGCTTGCCAAGACCTATCATTTGATACCAAACACGAAACAAATATCGTAATTTAATTTTTTTTGGAGATAGTTTTTGAGGTATAATTTTCAAAGTCCAAATTTTTTCAAAAAATTATATAGCCTATGTTACCCGCGGCATTAATACGAATCGATTGACATCTCATTCATCAAAATCGGACCAGTAGTTTAGCCGCTATGGAACATACATACATACATAGACTGCCAAAATCATTACCCTTCCTTTTGGCTTCGCCGAAGTCGCGTAAAAATCAAGTGGTACACTGAATGTTGTAGAAAAGAGATAAAAAGTTGTTATAATAATAAAATAATCTAAGCTTTTAGGTACAAACAGGATTTTTTTTTACCTTTTTAAATGAATTATAAGGTTCTTCTTTGTATGTGTTTTGTAGCCACACACATGACATTCAACATTTTTTAGCTCTCTGTGAATTTGTCTGTGATTATGTAATTCTGAACCTGTGACAAATGTATTTCCACAATCTTCACAGCTGAAGTTGCGGACATTGTAATGTCTGTGAATGTGGTCTTGCAAAGATTGGTGAGATTTTAATTGCTTATTGCAAATGTCACATACAAACTTTCCACTCTCATGCACAAACAGATGCTTCTTCAAGCTAAAAGCATGTTTAAATTGTTTTCCACATACTGTACAAGTATAAAATGTTTTACTACTGTGAACCTTACGGTGCGCTGCAAGACTAGATGACTGGGTAAATGTTTTTCCACAATCACAGCTGTATGGACGTTCCCCATTATGTGTCCTCATATGGTTTACTAATGTTTGACTGTGAGGAGTGTTGTATGAGCATTTAGTGCAATGGTAACGTCGGTTAATTCCACTACCTGTTACTTTACCAAGATGCTTTCTTTTTATATGCATTGAAAGGTTGTGTTTAGTCAGAGATAATTCATTTTTAAGCATCTTGTTACAAATTGAACACTGAAATATTTCTTTACTTTTGTTATTTCCTTCTTGTTTTGTTTCAAGACCTAGGAACAAATAATGATTACTATCAGTATTCAGAAAGAAGTTCCACTTCATCATTAATGATATATGAAGGACAAAAAAACAATAAATTAATTACGATTGATACATGTAAGATGGAAATCAGAAATATGCAGGCTTGCAATAAATCTGGCAGTATGTAGACCTTGTTCAGTTATCGCAAGTCGTAATGACAATGAATTACATCATACAAATTAATTTACTATAGTACAAACGTTAACCAACTTTTTAAAACAAAGGTTACCCACCACACAACTTTTGTTCAGTACATTTGAGTTCAGATAGATTAATTTCCTTATTTTCGATAATGTTTTCTAGAATTGTGGCGTCTTTATTTTCATTTAATGTCTTTCTTTTTAAAATGTACATTTCTTTAAGTTTCTCATGTAAAGATACACATTTACTACGGAAATTATAAGCACTATTCAACTCAAGTATGCATTTACTGCAAATTGATAGTGATGAAAATTTATCAAAGTTGAAAATAATACGGAAACATGAAGCTATTTTCTCTAAAATTATATTCAATGCATCTTCAGTGTGAAGTAAGGTGATGTTTTTGCCTTCGTAGCATATTTTGCATAATAGGCTATCCATCTCAACGCATTACAATTTTTTAAATTATTATTCAAAGATTATTAGTATTTAGAAATTAATATGTATTGTATTGTATTTTGTCGTTATTTAGAAAATGTTTTCTTCTTTTTTGTTTGTTGATGTTTGTACTATCTTTCTATGGTTTATTACTTTAAATCGATGGTTTGTACATTTTTCTTCTAATTGCCACAGGCCACTTGTCAACACAAAATGTCATTACTTTATGACGTTTTTTTTTTCGGAGTTTTCTTGTTTGCGCCATGGAAGTAATATGTAGCAGTTGTACGCACAGATTAGGTATTAGTTACTACGTAACAACAGGAATGAGCTCTATGTGTGCATCTTATAGCTAAAATAAAGAAAATAAAACCCTATGCGCATAAATCTTAATACGCGCAAAATAAGAAAGAAGCCGAATGAGAGGACAATCACTGTACCCTGTGTCCGGTTCTAACTGTGACTAAGAGTTGACAAAGTTAAGTTAATTTTATGCCTTTCGTTGTTGTAGAAAAATATGCGATACATATAATGTAATGAAGTATAAACATTTACTTCTAAAAGGTTTCTTAATATAATTAATAATTTAGTACCGACATGTTCAATAAAAAATAAATAAAAGGTAATTGTATCTTAGTCCAGCTGACGTACTTTATGACGCGAATGTAGAAAGCAAGCAAAAACAGGAAATGTATATCGCCGCAAAAGGCAAGTTTATCATTAGCATACTCGATTAAAATCCACGTGAAGCAATGATCTGTTGACGTTAGATGATAAATCATTTTTTATAAATATTGTCCTATTTCAATAGGGTCACTGTCGTCAGAGTGGGATAAGAGGTTTAGTTACCTAGTGATCTCTCGCTCGACTTCGATTTTGCTACAACTGTATATTATATTAATATTCCTGTAGTACTTATTAATTCCAGGCCCATTACCTAACTCCGGTTGCTTTTCCGACTCTCGAGATCAATTGCCATTGTGTCGTTACATATTTTTAAAAAGTTAAAACGTCAAAATTATGACATATTAACTTTTTAATTCGTGTTTTAAAAAGATGTAACGTCACAATGGCAGTTGATGTCGAGAGACGGGATTCGGGAAAGCCACAGAACTTAGATAAAGAATCCTATAGATTTGACACATTGCCACAGCCGACAGGGACAAACGAAAAGTATATACAATATCTGTGTTGCCAACCCCATTTAAATATACCCAATTTATTCAGGAATCTTACTACGCGGGACTAACAAAGATTAGTACAGAACAGTAAAATACAAATTTACTAAAGAGATAAAGTTTGTTCATCTATATATTTGTTTCCATTAAATTATGAAATATGGAACGGATAAAGCAGGAAATAATATGTTACGTTTATGACGTGTAAATGTACCAACGGTTCCCATTTGCGCATAAAAAGTAGCATTGGCTGCTACTTTATAGGCCCAAAACATATCATACAACAAAACCCAAGGTTTTAAAAAAACATCTTTACATCATAAATCATAATTATTTTCATCACAGACGCGGACGTAATAATAATTTATGTATGTCGTACTCTATTTATGTTATCGAATGTACTATAATTTCTTGGCGGACATTCTTTTTATGTAGTAATAAAACACAAACTATGTACTTGCACTTTTTTTCACTTTATTATAATATATACCTACACTGACGATGACTTCATCGAAACCGGTCGTGTATTTTAACAAATATAAAAATATTTAAATTAATGTAAAATCACTAATAAAGTATATATATTATGTAAAAAAGTATATAAAATAAAAAATAAGGTGTTTAAAGGTAATCTGTGCATATAGTCATTATTTAAATGATTTTATTATTTGCATTTTTTTTTAATTATTGGTATATTACAACATTTATGGGTCGTTATTCAAAATGATTATTTCCGTAACTGTATTCATACCGTTTGCTATTGGAAGTAGATGCACGAATTTCTTCCTCCTCGTTTAAGCATTTGGTATTTTCCTTTTCATGCCTGTATATAGTGTGGATCCCTTACCAGTATTTCCGGGGACATTTAAATTTTTAATTTATTTCTTATACCAACTACAATTTATAGATATAATCTCATTCGACTATTCACCGCAGTTCAAGAGTTCATGAATGGAAATTTTTGGAGTGACCTTTACGACTTATATTCACTATACGTCTTCCAATAAATATTTCTTCGTCTTTCCTAAAACAAAGCAATAATATATAAAATAGGAGTAGTAGAGGCGTTCGTTAAATGTAGTCAAGATTTCCATTTCCATCGTTATTTTACAGTAAAAAAATAGTTCTTTTAGTGAACTTATGTAAGTAAATTTCAGTAGGCTCTACACAAGACTCTGAATATAATATGTTTATAACATTATAATAATCACTTTTATAGTACGTAAATAAATACCATAATAAAAGTAACTACCCTGCTCGATGACATGACGCGTAGGAATAGATAACGGGTTTAAACCATATTTGCTGTTTTTCTAAAACAACTTTGTTCAAAATGTCTAGAGCATACTCGAGTATATTTGGTTGGTTGCTAGTTTTGTCGGCCTGTGGCACGAATCCATAATTGGCGGGTTGAAGAGTCCTTTGGAAATCTGTAACAACAGTTTCACTATTGCACAGCTTAAGATTTAATAATAAAATTAAAAATATAATATATATATGGTCGAATCGAGAAACCTCCTCTATTTTTGAAAGTCGGTTAAAAAAGACCCCACTTTTAGGGTAAATTATGAGTACCTTAGCTGGTATCCCCATAAAATCTTTAACATTACTAAGTCAAAAAGTAGTTTAAAATGGCGGACTGCCTGACATTTGTTTCGAGGATGACAATTTAACCTTGTCACATACATTGGTTGGATAATACATTTATTATTGTAATTTTAAATAACATTTTAATTCATTATTTCTATTCACAATAACCTATTAATAGCTTATTAGTGTGCTACGGAACACAACCTGTCGATATTTTATCAAAGCAAGGTGTATTTGTTACTAAAAATTGTACTTACGCATGAAAGGAAATATTTCGTGTTTTTTGCTCAGTACGGCTTTTACAGCCGATTATTTAACATATATCCATGTAAAGCAGGGTTAGTATTATGTATCACTTAAATTTCTTTTTATTTTCACCACTTAGATCACTATTATTCACAAAAAATCCTGGAAGATACGAGCTGTGACCGAACTGTCAACTGATTTGTTGGGCACATAGCAGTTGTGCCCAACAAACAAAAACAGGAACTCTGACAAAGACAGGCAATATTGTCGCCTTCCTTTTCCTTCCTTAAAGTTTTTGTATGTTGTGATCTCGTTCACACACTTTATTGACGTATTGTAGCAAATCTATGTATTCTTAATCTATGCCACAGAAGTTACGTAATCTGGGCCAAATAAGAGGGCAAATACTGGTCCAGTAATTGCCCTCTCGGCTTCATTTTTATTTTCTTTATTTTAGCTACAAGATACACAGATAGAGCTCATTCCTGTGTACGTAGTACCTTATCCATGATTCTGGGTCTGTTTGAACAATTCAATTTTCTGCCTCAAGAGATGTCACTTATCTCTAGTCTATTTCCAGACTAGAGATATTCTAAGAATTATTAGCATACATCGTTTTCCGAATGCGTACCTAATTTCGAATTGCAATTCCGTGAGACTAGTGCAAACGTTAGCTTTATTTTTCATTTGGAATATATTCACATCTGTACTGACGTGAATACTTTAAATTACTTTATACCGTAAACCGGGGTGAATAGATAAGTCTTCGAACTTTGGTTATAATTTTCGTATGGTTGCAGGATAATACCTACGCACTTTTTTAGTCATGTATATATTGAGCATAGATTAGAGTAATTATTTTAATAGAGGATATTGAGTCTTAGGCTAAACTATTGATATAAATTTGTTTCTCTTTGAATATGTTTGTAGTTAATAAGAAAATACACAAAATATACGTGATTTCTAAACATCAGGGGACAAAAGACACACCTGAGGGGTGATTAGAAAAATTTCGTAGGGCTGCCTCGTTACAGTTTCTCTTGTATATTTTCATTGGATAAAGGCTAGTAAACTTGAGAAGAATATCAACAAAAATTAAAATAAATTAAATAAAAAAATTTAATGGATTAAAAAGTAATGAAGAAACTTAAAAACGCTTTAAGTAACTAAAAGAGAAATTTGAATTATAGATAACCACTACAAACTTTGTGGCAGCCCTGACATAATCATGGCTAATCACCCCTCTTTCGTAATTAATCACCCCTTGTGTCTATTAACCATATTTGCGTGCCTATTAACCTCTCAGGCGTGTTTATTCACCCCTTTCGTGTATCTATTCAACTCGAAATTTTAAAGAAAATAAGGCTTACGAAATAAGAACAATTTTGAGTAATGCACATTCTTATAATTACTGTATTACAATTTATTTATAACAGCACTGACCGTAATTTGAAGAAAACTATAAACTATTATGACCAAAATTCACCGAAATACGGAGGTTCAAACTCGCTCGTTTAAAACGACTTGTTTTTATCAACTTTGACATTAAATTTTGGCGCGGTTTTAGGGATGTACCTACAAATAAAAAGTTGCCAGACTAAGGAAAATGATACCAACAACTTTATAAAGTTGCGGGTTTTTTTACTGGGAATACCGAGTTTGCCATAAAAAACATTAAACATTATCCTAAGATTTTTTTCTATTGCCCCCTTCAATTCTATTCACCCCGGTTTACGGCACTATAAATAATAATTTACGCGTAAGCAATACAAAGAATACGGCAGATGCGCTCGTAACTAAATAGAAATTTCCGAACGTGTGCGCCGGCACAAACAAAAAGGTAGGCAAGCGCTGCGTTCCGCATGACGTCATTAGGTTTTTTCGAGGTTTCTCCGGACTTACGTAGCTAATACTTAATCTGTGCTCCGGACGCGCCGGCTTAGACACGAAACGTACGCGCGGAATTTATTCCGTCCGGAAAAAAAGCGAACGTGTGCGTCAGTTAATGTATTTTCTACCATGTGTTCAGATGTCCGAATACGGAAAACGTATGTATGCGGCCGGCCTTATATATTAACTAAGCACTAGTCCATATTTCTAGTAGGATTGTATGGGGCCGGCCTTATATATTAACTAAGCACTAGTCCATATTTCTAGTAGGATTATAAAGAGTAAAAAAACAGGTTACAAGGACACTGATTTTTATTTATGCCTCTGCTTGAGCTTGTAATCTTTTGATGAAGGATTCCTTCTTCTGCTTGATCCTGTTCTTCCTCTCTGCAAGAGTCAACTTGCGTTTGTTCCAGCGTTTCTGCTTGGCTGGGTCCTTCTTTTCATTCTTCTTGTGGGCAGGGTTGGCACGAATAGTTTCATGTGCTTTCTTGTATAGACCCTCAATCTGTATTAAAACAAATAGGAAATATGAAGTAAACTAAGAAAATTACAAAACTCTTTCTAGTAAAGTATAGTACGTCCAATATAAATTTAACCCAAATGTAAACAAACCCGTGTATGACCCATCCAAAGACTAGTCGTCAGAGATGCCAATTGGCCAATAATAATACAATGATTGTCTGCTATGAATCCATAGACTATAGGCTTATAATCTACAATTGGCAGTGTCAAAATGTCGTATTTTCATTTGATGTTAAAACATTAATTTATGTTTAATTGTTGTTTATGGTTTGTTTACGTTTAGGTTAAATTTATCTGGGACCATACTATTGTACACCTATTGCAAATTATTGTGGCCTCAGTACACAAAATACAAAGAATATAGGAAAACCATTTGCATATACTTTAGTCCAACTTCGACACTAGCTAGAGATTAAACTTGCAAACCAGTAATTTGGTTGGACGTTCTCTTAGTACTTTTTAAAATATTTTTGAGAAACATTGATAAAATGTAAGTTAAATATTTACCGCGTCTGCAGCAATTCCACATTTGATGTATTTTCCAAACTGTCTCTTGAATGAATCCTCATCTTCCTGTTCCAAGTTTCTCATGTATTCAGCAACGTGGAGACCGAAAATGTGTGCTCTAAAAATTAAATTCATCAATAAGATTTTATGACTTTAATTATCAATAGATTTGAAAGCAACAGCAAGAACAGTTGAGCAGTTAGTTATAACTTATAAAGGAATGTTTACAAGACCGGTTTAATAGCACTTACAACAATGCAATTTCACAACCAATAGTTTCGTAGCATACTGTAGCTCCAGAAACGCTGATCAATAAATAGTTATTCTATTTACCAATGGATGATAGGAGCAGATGGTTAAAAATAAATAATACATCTTCACCTATGAACATCGGCATTGAATTTCTTTGCCTCCGCATCATATCCAGGGAATCTCTTTATGGAGTGAGGAACATTAAGGCCACCGTCAACGGCTCCCTTCATGGCTCCAAACACACGAGCACCAGTTGTGGTTCTTGCCAGACCCACATCAAGGTAAGCTCTGAAAATTTCAAACTTAGTAGTCCAGCAACACAATATGTAAGTCTATAAAAGAAAATCAAAAGAATCAGAAAATTACAATGCAGCATTAAACATAAGTCCCTTGTTAGATGGATTCTGTCCGCCCGTAATAAATCATCACATAAAAAAAAATT